>OZ026793.1:1363052-2726105 GCA_964023155.1 Ganoderma resinaceum
AGGAGCGGCCACCGGGGGGCGTGCCTGTTCTGATCTCCAGCGGCGGTGCTCCCGCCGGCAGTGTACACCCCGACACGCCTGCCTAACCCTGCAACCAACTTCGCTGCGCCAGGTCGCTCCGCCGATCCCTCGGAAATATACTCCGTCTTCTCAACGGTGAGACGTCTAGAAACAAAAAGCCGGTTGCTCTGAGCAACTCGCCAATACCGAGGCACCGAGGCTTCCAGACACTCACTTGACCTGGCCATACTTGTTCTGCCAGAACGACCGCTTCGAGTCGTCAGGTGGCGAACTCTTCTTCTCGAGATGTTCCTTGACGATGTTGATCGTTTCGGGCAGGTCGATTGCATTGAAAGTCACCTGGTGAAGAAATGTTAACACCTGTAGTGCTCATGCAATTTGTAAACAGTAAATTGTAGAGCGTTCGGAATAACCCCAAATAATATCTCGGGGACATCGGACATCCGCCCTATACAGGCTATAGCTAGTTCGAGCCTGCCGGTGAGAGGTATACGCATCGAGAACCCATCTGGAGCGTGCGTCATGGCGCACCCATGCGTTCAGATTGATCGTGTCGAGCACGAAAGAACTTTATTTCAGAAGCTTTCAAGAAGTTTCCCCAGAAATACCCCATGGCAGGTAACCGCGTACATTGCAGCGTCTTTGTTCAGGGATTCCAAGTGTCAAAGTGTTTCCCCTGTGGACGTTGATGCAGGCGGCAAAATGCGGCAAACTCGTCTTGCGTCATGACGCAAAACGCGTGCATGTCGCAGAGGAAACGGGGCAAAATTGCTCAACAGTGCACACAATCCCCAAGTACACAAGTCACAACAGCTCGCAGTGAGCCTTTCAATTGACCCGCTACAAGTTGTGGACATGGCCTCAAACGGCCAACTGAAACGACATCGCGTCGGCTCGTAGGGTTGTTATTGGTCACATAGCACGACGAAGGACATGTCACGCATCCCGAAAGAACTCGCCAAGCAGGAAGTCGTGCTCAATGCTCGGCGAATTGTACGAAAGAATGCGAAGGAAGGATAAAAATACTCACTATGATCTTCCTGCCTAGCACTTCGGTGCCGCCCAAGTCCATAGCGTTCCTGGCGCCCTCAGGAGTCGTGAAGCGGATGGTGGCGTAATGCACACTCTCGAGAGGTGTCCCCATCCCCCAGTACGGCTTGGGGAGTTTCGCGGTGGGGACGCAGACACCGCTGCTGGCCCGGATTTGTATGTTGACGATGGAGCCGCAATGATTGAAGTGCTTATGGAGGTCTTGATTTTCCGTCGAAGAGCTCAACTGCAAGTAACAAACCGCAATCCATTGGAAACGAGGAGTTGTCAGAGCACATACGGAGCCTTTAACCACTGAGTCAGCGCACATTGCCAACGAACACGAACGACCACTGATCGCGGTTGGTCTGGACTTGAACCATCGTCTTCTTGATCTGCTTACGAAGCACTTCTTCACGGCGTGGGGTAGTGGTCTTTGTCGTCGCCCGAGCCTTACCTTTGGCTTTACCCTTGCCCTTCCTGGTGGGGCGGGAAGGGTCGGGCTCAGGGCTTGGCTCTCTGTGATTGGCGTTGCTAGTATCAAGGGTCTCGATGTCTTCAATGGTCTCGAGACGGGGCACAGCACGACGCTAGAAGCATTGTGAACCTACGGCGACGAGTCCAGATTCTATGACCACGCACCTTCCCCTTCCTCGTAGACCTCGCGGGAGCCGTAACGTTCTCCATCGAACCGAATGAGCGCGTCAAGGAGCGAGAAGGGGCTCGGAAGCGTGTCATCGTGATAACCTGTGGATGTCAGTAACAGCGATATTACCTTGAACTGCTGCGCCTCTTGCAGGGCGAGCAGGATGGATGGTCTTGACTCTTGGGGTGGTGGTTGAGGATGAGAGGACCGGAACACATATTTATTGGATTCCGGGCGTGCCAATGCGGTAGACCCCTTTGCCCATTTCTGTCGATCTGGTCTGTGCCCCGGAACGCGTTGCCGCGGTAGAAACGTGGTCGGTCGCTTCTTCAAGCACAGCGGTCGCTGCACAATAAATGAGTCGAAACATAGTCAGCTCCTAATCCGGTGTACAATAAGTGAATGAGCGCCACGTGCGGTGCTTCGGCGCCATCTCTGTACGGGCGCTCCGCCGCCTGCCATGGTCTCCTTCCAAGTTAGTCCCCGCGCAGTGTGCTGCAGCTGTCCTCGACGACCGACACGTCCCCTCTGACCATCCAATGGCTCCACAACATCTCTCCGCTTACCGTGCGATCGTTAGAGAAGTCAATAGGACAGTGAGTAATGCCCCTGCTTTGTGAGGGTCGAGGGCTCATCGATTCCTTAACTCTAGTCGGTGAATGCTCGTGCCACGAGACCGAAGGTTGTCTCGCAACATGTGCGAGCCATCTTTGAAAACCGCGGGCAAGACACAGACACAGACAGATTCTACCATGATATGCGCAACGCAGCAATATTCATGCACTCGCAACGGATACACAAGGTGCTGCATCATATCTGCTCCCTCATGATGATGCTTGCGCTTACATCTTGTGTCGCCTTGCGCGTGTTACTCACAGGAGCTCTTAGACCGCTATAACCCGTTGCATGGTCTATCCACAGAAGAGCGTGTTAAAAAGACCGCAAATCGCGTTGGTCTTGACATGCCAATAGGCAGTACCGGGCCAAAAGACGATGACTACTAGATCTCAAGGCTACCACGTATTGGGACTTCTCACAATGCACCATCATGTTTTGAGCAGTCGAACGTTTTTTGACCATATCTGAAAAGCGCGTGCTCCGTCATCCGTCTCGCCACCATAGGTAATTTGGGGCGAGAAGTACATTTTGTGCCTTGCGAACGGTGTTCCAAGAATGTATATTGTACAGGAGGGGTTGGTGCCAAGTGATGCGAGAGCAAAGATACCAGAGAGATGTCGAGGGATGTGGATCAGTCTGTTGCCTCCCTGTATATACGGGTTGTATGTCAGCTGAGACACTCGCACAGTCGTGAAAGGCACTTATAATGTAAAGCACATTATTACATCTAGACACGAGCGCGATCAGAGACGCGACAGAGTGCGAGAAGCGAGGAACGCACCGGATGAACACCTCGCCCAACGCGCCGTTCGATTTCCCATCCTGGAACTCCTCCGTGTTCGCGAGCTGAGAGCATCGATAAGGCTTGTGAACACGGCAGTGATTGGTATCCTACACACCTGGAGGTTCATGTAGCCATCCGTGCTCACAAGGAAGCCCTTGTACTCGAGACCCCACTTGAGGCGGACATACACAGGCTTGCCTGTGAGCTCCTGCATGAACGGCTTGGGGTTGACGGGGTTGACCTGGATAGCGCGCGCACCGACCACGTCAGAAAGAGCCGCCCCTAAGAGGGTGCATGAGGAAGCGTACCGGGGAGGACATGGTGCAAGGAATAAGCGGGGTGCAGGACGGGGAGGAGGGGGACAAGCCTTGAGAGTCGAGAGTAAGTACCGAGCACAAGACGTCGGCGAGACGTGCGGCCGTGCGGAGTCGCAATTGAAAATGATCGCGGGCGTACGCTCTCTGGAATCCGAAGTCAACAGTCCCAGATCAACGCGCGCATATAAAGTCCTCTTCGCGCGCCTCGCAGGGAGCCACCCGCCCCGTTCGCTCCTCTCCCCGTCGCTCTCCTTGCCTGCCCCTCTCGGTCCGGTGCGCAATCTCCTGGACCGCACACACGAACGACGCAGCCATGTCCGACCATGAAACCGGGGGAATGCCCTCCGATGAGGACTTGTCCCTCCCCAAGGCCACCGTCACGAAAATGATCGCGGGTATGTGCCATCCTCGCCGCGTCGCGCCCGACCCTCCGGATACGTTCGTCCATAACCTCAACGATCTTTACTTGTGCTCAGAGCTGCTCCCAAACGAAATCACCGCGGCAAAGGAGACGCGAGACTTGATAATTGAGTGCTGTGTAGGTGAAGTCGACTTCCGCCCTTTCCGTCCCCGCGCATATGTTGACGCGCTTTCTACGGGCTTCCTTGCAGAATTCATCCACTTGATATCATCCGAAGCGAACGAGATATGCGAACAGGAGTCGAAGAAGACGATCGCGCCAGAACACATCATCTCTGCGCTCAAGGTACGTTATGCTCAAGGGCTTTTGTGGCTGTATGCGGATCCATGGTCTTTTGTTAGACGTACTGATTACATTACCCTTGCACAGCGACTGGGATTCGAAACCTTCACGACGGAAGTGGAGAGTGTACTAAAGGATCACAAGCAGCAGCAGAAGGTGTGCCTCGGATGATTCAAGTCTGCGATGTATAGCTTGTCTGACGCCCTGGATTCAGGACCGCGAGAAGAAGGTTTCCAAGCTCGAACAGTCTGGGTTGAGCGAAGCGGAGCTTCTCGCACAGCAGGAGGCCCTCTTTGCCCAAAGTCGAGAGAAATTCCGTACCGCCGCCCAGCAATGAGCGGCCTCCGAACTGCCCCCACCCCTGATCCTCACCTCGCCCTCCGAATGCGCGTGCCACACGGCCGTGTCATTCGGCTGGACACCATGACTTCACTCCAGTGTGGGATGTTGGACACTTGTTCTCCCGATCGTGTATTATCAGTACAGGACATGCATTGCATCGCATACAACTTCCTCGTGTAATTTGTTGTTGATTTATTCACTTTGTAACTTCCTCCCTAGACGATCCTGTAAATCTTGCAGCCTCTGGCGAGGCGAGTCGCCATTCCATCGCTCGACAAGCGTGCCGGTTTCGTCTGATGTTTGAATGAGGTATGGTAGCCCGGCTTGCTCAATTGTGAACGACGCTGAGACCGTTGCGTATAGGGTTGCTACGTGACTTCGTATAAGACCTGTAGGCTCTCAGAATCCAGAATCGTTCGCGTACCTTGTCGCACGTCGCCCAGGCTGAGAATCAAGCCGGCTCCTAGACCACCTAGAAAGCTGTTACCTGCGCCTGGAAGACGTCGTTAGCACGACTGTCAGTTAGCCTTGGACTCGAATGGTTACCCGTCACATCAACCACTTTGCCCGAGTTCTCAGGGCCCCAATAAGCATCTATCCAGGTATACGACGACCCTTTGGCAGCAATGCACGCGCCCATTGCTCCACAGCGGATGACGACAGAACCTCGACCGTCCGGCCCAACTCCCATGCCGAGGAATCGGCGACACGCCTCCTCCACCAACTCTTTGGTGGGAGCCTGGGGCATGGAGAGCAGCGACAAGGCTTCCTCCGCGTTTGGGCTGTGTCTCGCTCAGCGAACGGTCGATGCGACGAGCTATTCCAACTCTACGCACCTCAAGACTGATATGTCCGGTAGGACCTTCTGAAGTGAGGGTAGCTCCTCAGGTACACATCGATCCTAGCTTTTCTTCATTTCGGCAGACCGTACTCTGTCCAGATCGAAGGGCACGTACGGGTATGGGCTCGTATACGGTGGTCGGATGCCAATCCTTGTCCTCCTTGATCTCAGAGAGAATTTCAGCGGCGCGGGATGGTGAGCAGATAAAGTGGATAATATTAGGGCGCGCCAATTTGGTATCGTCGAGATCATGCGGGGTTATGCGTAGCCTCGGCGTAAGGTATTCAAAACTAAAGAAGTTGGTTTAGTTATCCAGATTTTATACTCTCTGGATAATCTGAAGGATTTTACATACCCCCGATATTCGCCTCTATACGCGTTCAGGGCTCGGGTTGTTCCACGGTTAGGATCGTCCCTGTAAAGCCACATGTCGGAGCCGTATGCATCCAGAGCTTCTTGTATGTGGCTGGGAAAGTCGTGTCCTCTATCTATGATCATGCCCACCCTCGAGGGTGGGAGCCTGCCCATGAACTGAATGAGTGCCTCGGGTTTTCAGAGAAGACGACTTTGATCTGCTCACCATATCCGTGCACCAATAGACGCGTAGGTCCCCCCTCCCCCGATCTGTTAGTAGCGGTCTATGTTAACTTGAGTCGGTCACAGGGTTGATGCGTGAAGGTGCTTGCCTGCGCTGCCATAGTCTTTCCTGTGGGCTTGCCCTCTTCGTCCGCGAACGAAAAATCGTCTATGATAAACATCCCGATCGAGACGAAGCTCTGACGAGAGTCTTCTGAAATAGCCATGGCGATGTGCAAAGCAGGGCCGCCGTGCAATGACAGAAGTACGCGGTCCTGGGACTCCTCTGTGTACTTAGCGGCGAACGTTGACGTTGTGGTCAAGATAAGATAAGGCCCTGGTCGGCAGTCCCGACCCCCATTGATCAACCTAGGGTAGCTCCTGCCAAATTCCAGCCAGGTTGATCAACCCGAGATCAACCAGTTGATTTGTGCCCGGAGGTCTTCCGAACGGCCGGCTCCCTCCTTAATCCGGTAAACCCTTGGCCGCGTAGCGCTCAGTAGTCTCTGTCACTGCACGTTTGTCAGCTTCTCTTAGCGCCAATAGCCACTTTGCTTGAGTCGCGCACCATATTTCTAAACTCGTGATTAGGCTCATTAATTTCAGGAGATAGACTCATAATAACTTAATTCACCTGAATTTCGATTTTACGAACCATAGAGCCCTCCCTTGGCCTCTACCAAAGTTCAACGCGCGAAAGTGGCCAAGAGTCACAAAACGATGACGCGTGATGAGCGCGGGTGACAGTCGCGGCTCCCCCGTTGGCGCCGAAAGTTAGTCAGCGCTTTCCGGGGAGGTCCTGTGAAGCGCTCGACATCAATGGGTTGATCAACCCAGGTCAATACTGCCGACCAGGGCCTAAGTCACTGCGTGTCAGGAGTCCGTAAGCAGGGGGTCGCTTACATTCGACCATGTCGCGTGGCGCACCTAGTCACATTCCTGTACGTGACGTAGACGAAGGGTGGCCGACAAACGACCATGTCGCGTATCCGAAGGGTTCGTCTACGTGACATAGCCGCCCCTTATGACTATGTTTGCTGATGCAACATTTGCGAAGGTAGTCTAAGACTACGTCCACGCTCGTGCTGCACTTTTCGGACAGAAGTTTTCGAGTGCACGACTATAGAAGCTCTAACTCTGGTCGGGGGTGCCATGTAATCCTCAAATCATGCGAAATAAGTTGGGGAATTCGGCGCAAGGGCTGGATATTCCCCCGCACGTGTAGAGTCTCGGCTGTGTCCTCACATAGCCGCGCAGTGTCGTAGACGAGGCGTTCGTCTACGTTCGTCCACTTGCCACGGCCGTGCATGGTCATAGATACATTACATATCGTCTATCCGAGATATGCGCATGATGTGACCACGTTACGTGGGCGACCTCTACCTACGGACCTCTGACATGCAGTGAGTGTGTACCAGCTCTGCCCTCGATCGAGATCGGTGGGTGGCTGAGCACCTTACTCCGGAACCTTGAATCCGAAGGCTGCTTATCGTATACCCGCCCGTCTTGCCGCTTCGCCACCATCGCATTCCATTCATACTCTCTAACCACATCATCATCCCACTTGGAACTGATCCATCCACAACCTCTGCCGGGCCCTTGCGTGCGCTATCGGAGCGAGATTTAGATTTTCTCAGGGTTCAGCTAGGGATTAATGGAAGTGTGGGCGGTCGTATTTGACGCAGCCAACGTCGAGGAATTGGACGAGGTGAGAGAATACACCCGTATGGTCGTCCCTCTATCACATGAATCTAAATAAATAAAAACCGGAAAGTAGTTGTACAAACAAGCACTAGTATTCGTCGATGACGAATCCAAAATTCAGTTGAACAAATTTTACCATCGCGTCGACAGCGTTCGTGAGTTGTTCCCATGTTAAAATTGAGATTGAACGCTAACTTCAATATTTTGCAGGAGGCCTGATAGGTCGTCTATTGCCCCGCCTTCTACTCAAAGAGCAGGGCGTTCCTTTGGCTGCCATGACCTTCAGTAAGACCCCGGGTGGTAAGCCTTACATCGTGAGTATCGATCTATCTTCCCCTTGATGCTTCTTACAGGGTATTTACTAACCATGTTCATTTACTCAGACATCCGTTGCACAGAAGCCCATCGGGTACAATGTTACCCATGACAACGGCGTCGTTGCCATGGCATTCAGCACAGGCGAATATCTCTTTCCAGATCCACCCGCCTACCGTATTGGCCTGGACGTGATGCTCCTGCAACTACCCAAGAGGGACACATTTACCGGCTTCGTCGAGATATTCAGCGAGCAGGTCAGAGAAATACCCTACGACGGCATGACGTTGCTTATGATGACTTGGTATAGTTGACTTCTCTAGAGCGAACGATACTTCTCCCACCCCCTCCGACACCCCCTCTCTCAGCGCGCGAGCGGCTGCGACGGTTTTATCTCATATGGACGCTGAAGGAAGCATATACCAAGGCATTAGGTCTCGGCATGGGCTTTGACTTTAGCAGGATTGAGTACGACGTCCCGAACGATGTCGTGCGCATAGACGGCGTTGCACCTCTAGGATGGAGATTTACTCGCTTTGAGTTGCGAAATGAGGTCAGGGGCGATCAAGTTGAAGAATATGTTGGGGTGGTGGCGACGTTCGTGAAAGGAAGTGCGGACACGGAATGCAAGGTTGCCGCTGTTTCATCTCCCGAGTGGTTGAAGGTGTATGATGCCCCACAATTCATAAGGATGGCTATGGACAAGCTCGCTGGTGCATAAGCAGTTGGTTGCAGTGCAACGGCGAGAATTATGTACTTTTGACATGTACCCTATAGCTTACACTTTTCCGGTGGCCGCGCTGCCCACAATCTCACTCTGTGCGGAATCGCTTGCTGTGTCGAAGGAGGGTCCGAACGTAGAGACCTTCCTAAACGAGGTGAGCACGGATGACATGTGATCGCTGCGCGCGTGAGGGCGTCGCTTAGTCTGAGACGCCGCACGTCCAGGCTAGGTTGGCACTCTCATCCGGAATCTCCTCCTTCATCTTCAGCTTCATCTCTACCCTTGGGCTCTTGTTGCTGGTTTTCAACGGTCTCGCCACATCTATCCCAACCATTCGAAAATGCCCCGCGTTCGTTCCCTCAGGACCCAGACCCTCTCACCCAAGCGCGATATCTCCCCCGGACCGCCTTCACCAACATACACAGAGACTACGAATGCGTCTGTCTTCAATTTCGGCCCCAATGGTCCCGAGAAGGTTGTCACTCGTGCAAATCTCAAGGCAAGCTTGCAGTCTTATGAAGAAGTGAGGAACCTCGGCTGCTCTCCTATGAATCCCCTAGCTGACTTCGTGCTTCCTTATCACGAAGCTTCTGAACCGATGCTCAAACTACCGTGCAGCGCTGCTGACCATGTCGAAGGCAACTGCGGGCTTTGCGGACGCAATGGAGGCATGCGCAGGGTACGTCGAGACATGCTTATGACGCGTTCTGGAGCTCATTTCGTACAGGCTCAAGGGCCCAAATTACGAGACCGGTACAAGACTGCAGGCCGCTGCAGGGCTCCACCATCTGATGAGCAACCACTTCCACGTTATGGTCAGCCTGCTACAGCATTTCTGGTACAGATTATCATGCTGAACATGCCATAGGCTGAGACCCTCGACAAGCAGTTCGAGAAGCCATTGCGGCAACACCTAGAGAACTATCGTCATGTAGTCACGGTGAGTCTGGTTGCGATGTACCATTGGAACATGACGCGACCTCTGCGACTAGGAACGCTCGAACGCCTACGAAAAAGCGTTGCGGGAAAAGAGCAGGATCATTCGTCAGACTGAGATGGGTAACCTGAAGCAGAAGGGCAGGAGTGAGTTACTCACAGGTTTCCGTTTCCGGAACCGCGATTGATTTGCGCTCCAGATTTGCAGAGCTTCCGTGAAGCCTTGGCCATCTTGCAACGGCAGGTCGATGAACTAGACGAGCTCAAGGTGTCTCACTATCAGGCAATCGTAGAGCACGAAGAGGAAGTGTGGGATTTCGTTCAAGGAAAGGTCTGCCTGGTTGTCCGGTCAACATTGGACGTCTTCGACCGCTTCACTTCCAAGGCGTATGTCCCTTCTCATGTCGTGCTCTCCCTAGTGTTCTAAGCACCGTCTTCGCACAGCTCCGACCCCGTCATTGAACCTATGCTCCAGACTATACCCGATCCCTTCGATTCGTATGGTCCGCCCCCAGCCGAGGACCAGATTTTCACAATCCTCCCTCCCCTATCCGTCATAGCCAATGTGCCCTCCTCTGCCCCTAGCCCCCTTACCTCCTCCACCGCTGAACTTGATAGCAACGACGGTCTGTCATCAGGCAAGAACTCCTGGACTAACTCCGGTGGCTTCTTCCCTGACACCGCCGCAGCGTGGGCGGACGTCCCCTCAAGCTCCTCACCCCCTCCAGGCTCAGGCGCGACCTCTCCCGCGCAGTCCATCTCGCCCACGACCAATCTGAAGCCCGCGTCGCCGACGTCCGGGCTCAGCAGGCGGCACTCCCATCCCGTCGCCGCGTTTCCGCACCACTCGCGCAAGTCCGAGTCGAAGCTGCGCAGCGTGCTGTCCGTGCTCGACGAGGGCGGCCCGCCCGTGCGGCCGCAGAACGGCAGCACCGAGGCGGAGAGCGGGCATACGCGCAGCATGTCCGCAGACTCAGGATCGGGCGCGAGCTCGTCAGAGAGCGGCAAGACGCCACACCTTGGCGAGGCCAATTCCAGCGTGTGGGGGCGCGCGCAGTACCTGGACGTGTCGAACCCTTCCAGGAATTCTGACGATGGTCCAGGAGGAGAAGAAGCAGGGGAGTCGACGCCACGGAACACGCTGCGGGCGAAGTCGCAGGCGCCGCCGCTGCCTTCGTTCGAGGATCCGCCGTTCTCAGAACGAAGCCGGAGTCCACAATCGGACGATACGGCGATACCCTCGCCTGCGGGTTCGTAACGCAGAGCCTCTTTGCGGACTTGCTTCTCACGCGAACACGACGGGCGTACGATACCCCTCTTGGTGCGTTGCCTTGATGCTCTTTTTGTTTGCCCGATCTTTCGCCCCAAATTGCTTGGTTACTTTCGGTGGCACACATGTTTCCGCCGCCTTATGGACGCTTATTTCACGTCGTTTTAGCTTGTACGTATTCTTTTCATGTAAGTCAACGATGTTCATGCTTTGTGTAAATACATGCGCTATAATCTATCATCTAGTGTATTATCCGGAGGTTATGATGGAGTGGGGGTGATATTAGTGTCCTTGCACCGCCGTGGGGCAGATGACTCAAGATTGTGGCCGAAGTGCGTATTGCGCCAGAATCTCGGGTGTGGATGGCGAAGGGCTCTTGAATAAGAGGTCGGTACCAGCAGCGGTCTTGGGGAACGCGATGACGTCCCTGATGGAGGAAGTCTTGCAAAGGATGGCCATCAGACGGTCGAAACCTATACCAAGTCAGCACCGGTTCAATATACACTGAGCACATTGGGGCAACAACACAAAGCCACTCACCGAATGCAAACCCGCCATGCGGAGGAGCGCCGCATCGCAGCGCATGGAGAAGGTGGTTGAACGACGCCTTCTCCTTCTCATCGAGCTAGGGAAACCTTTAGTCACCTCGTACGCTATGCAACTACACACCTCAAGACGCACCTGCAAGACATTCGCAAAGATGTACTCTTGCATCGCCGCGTCATGCACCCTGACGGACCCTCCACCGACCTCGACCCCGTTGAGCACGAGGTCGTAGTGCTGCCCGCGGACCTCCTCGACGTGCCCCGCGTACAGCTTCACGACGTCCTCGTGCATCGGCGCGGTGAACGGGTGGTGTGAGCTGCTCCACCGCCCGTGCGCGAGGAAGTCCTTGTCCGCGTCTGCGCGGGTGAATAGCGGGAACTCCGTCACCCAGAGGAACTCCGGGGCATCGCTGAGGACGAGTGTCCCAGCGCGCTGTGCTGCCTCGGCGAGTGCGAGGCGCAGCCGGCCGAGCGGGGTCCACCCGCCTTCGGGGCGGCGGGAGCGCATGGACAGCCAGACGGTCCCACCGCTGGTCAGGCCGAGGGAGGCATTGAGGTCGAATGTCTCGAGGGCAGGGGTGCAGTCCGATAGGATGCTCTGGACCGTTTGGCTCTGGTTTAGCCAGTCGGAAGCGGAGCTTTCCGTGACCTCGATGCGCTCGACGCCAGCGGGAAGCTCTGCCTCTCCTGTTGAGCTCCGGAAAGGTTGATAGTCCGGGTGGTCGGTTAGGACGAGGGCTTCGAGTACCCCTCCCCGGGCATCTAACGCCGAGTGCAGAGCCTCAGGCAACCGAGAAGTGACATCTTGTATCTGGGGGTTACATTAATACCGCAGGATACAGCTGTCAGCGAATATCAAACACTTACCTCCAACCCAAACCTCAGGTCTGGCTTGTCGGAGCCATACCTGCTCATCGCCTCGTTGTAGGTCATCACTCGGAACCTCTCGTCTAGTTCCACGCCCTCGACCTTCCACCATATTCGTCGAATGATTGTCTCAACAACGTCCCTGACCTCATGCCCTCCTATCCTCCACGGGTCCTGGGATGTCGCGTTGCTGTTGGATGCAGGGTCCCCCCAGCTGACCCAAGCCATCTCGAGATCGACTTGCGTGAACTCTGGTTGCCTGTCCTTCCGGCCGTCCTCATCTCTGAAACAGCGTGCGAGTTGGAAGTACCTGTCGACAGCTCCCGAAGTGACGAGAAGCTGTTTGGGCTGCTGTGGAGATTGGGAGAGGGCGTAGAAGAGCGGTTGGGCAGGACCGTCCGAAGAGGACTGCTTCACGCGGGTTGGAACGAGGTATTCACGCGCTCCTTCTGGCGTCGAATTCAATAACATCGGGGTCTCAACCTCGGTGAAACCTGCAACACGTAACATCAGATCTGGCTACTGTGCTTAGGATGGTCTAGCACACCTTCGTCGTGCAGTGTCGCTCTGACAAGGAAGGCCACGTCGCTCCGCTTTTTCAGGTTGGTTGTAAGCTCAGTTCGACGGAGGTCTAGGTAACGGTAGCGTAATCTCAAGTCCTCGTTTGCCTACACCACAAGATCAGCTAGCAGTCCATCGAGATGGAGGGATGTCCCTACTATCAAGGTACGCGTACCAGGTTCTGAGTGTCGAATGGCATGAAGGGCATATTCCTGTCCGCTGGGTTCAGGAGCGTAAACGACTTCACGACTACCTCCACCTGACCTGCGGGTGCCTACGAGGCCTATTGAGCTCGCGTGTGTTATGAGCCTAATACGGCACCTACATCACGTCGCTGGGACTCAGGTCTTGGGCGTACGACGCCTTCCACGAGGACGGTAGACTCTTCGGGCAGGTCTCGCATGGCGGCGAGGAGTTCGGCACCCAATGTTCGTGCGTCCGCAACTAATTGGGTCGTGCCGTAGGAGTCGCGAAGCCCGAAAAATGAAAGCTTCTTGCTCACTTTCCTGTGCGCGCGCGAAGTCTGTGAAGCACCTCGACATACGAGCAAATAAGCATAATGCACTTACCCCTTTGGCACCAGCCACCCAGTTAGCACAACGTTCTCCTCTGCGTGCTCAGCTGTCAGAGCACCACATGTATGGGTGCGCCTCGGGAATGGGGCTGTCCAAAAGCCATGAGTGCGATGATATGTGGGTCATAAAAAAGCGGCGCACCACTGTGTGCCTGCTGCTCCGCGAGCTTGGATGAGACTTCGTTGTGCGAACTATGCAATGGGGCGACACCATTTTGACGAAGTAGGGGACGAGTGGACAGACGTCCGAGGTGAAGTGGGAGTAACCGCGTCCGGCACAGACGAGCAGAGTAGGATAAGAACATGTCTTGATAAAAGGTCGACTAGAATTCAAGATACATCCCAGGAAAAGAAAAAGAAAACGGTGCTCTATAGAGACCAGAGCAAGACCCAGAATGCGAGAGTCACCACTGTCAGTCGCGTCTCAGTCGCGCTCTACTCAGACGCGAGATCCAGATCGGGGTCCCTGAACTTGCTGCAGTTGTATGTCGGGCTCTAAGTACAGACTCGAGCTCAATACGGAGGCCCTTAACTAGGACCGTCAACGCCATCGCATACACACCAACCCGAGTAAACCGACCCCGATATCAAGTGAGCGGTGCATAATGTATCATTATATGGCAGTACATGCATAGTGTGCAAATGAGTTCAGTGTCGACGTCTTAGGTCTCATCTACTTCAGACTCGGGTGGTTGTTGTGGCCACCAATCCGGCCAGTACGGAGTGACTTCAAATTCTTCGCCTTCCGTCGAACCGCTCAAGGAAAACTTCGCCTTGCCCTGTTCTACAGCCTCGACCTGTTCCAACCGGAGAAGTGCGAGCCCGACACCCTGCGTCGAACTCAATAGCTTGCCTGTGCCGCGCGGTCGGGGGCGAGGAGCACCGTCTCCTGTTTGCAGCAGCTGTGGGCGAATGTCCGTTTCTGGTGGGACTGATGGAATGTCCCTAGGGAGCGCAGCCAAACTTGACAATCTAAAATAGTTGGTGGTGAACGCGAAGGCCAATTCTAATGAACTGGAAGCGACGTACGAGGTGTCTGGTTTGTGCAAGACCACGGGAAGGATCCTTTTCCTTAATTGGCCTGTATGGTATGTCCGAACCGTCAACTCTTGGCCAACGTAACAACCTTTTCGGAAATCGACTGGGCAACACAAATGTTTGTCAGCGAGTTGGAGATACATAGGTCCCCAAGAGATACTTACGTCCTCCCATGACGTCCATATTTGAGTCCATAGGGAACGCCTGCATGGGCGTAATATCGGTAGACCCTTCAGGAACACCTTGCAATATTCGATGCAAGAGGTATGCCTCCGGCTCGGCGACATCATGGCTCCCAGCCTCCTTTGCTGTGATCCGGTTTGTGGAAACGTTACTGTTACCGCACCTTGAATGTTGCGACGAGCTGCTTACGACGGTCTCCCTTCAT
This sequence comes from Ganoderma resinaceum, assembly GCA_964023155.1. Taxonomy (NCBI): domain Eukaryota; kingdom Fungi; phylum Basidiomycota; class Agaricomycetes; order Polyporales; family Polyporaceae; genus Ganoderma; species Ganoderma resinaceum. The sequence goes on from OZ026793.1 coordinate 1,377,852, forward strand.
CACCAACAGCCTGCTGCCCATATCGACTGCTCGCATGTCCTTAAAAACGCCCACAGTGGAACCCCATGGCCATTCGCCGTCCTTGTCCCAACGAGGCTCGATGACCCCGCTTCGCGCAAAGTTCCAATGCCGTTGAGTCTCCGAAGACTGGTCGGCCTCCGACCCCCAAGCTTGCCAGATGTCGTATTCGTCTGTAACATCCTTGACTTTCACCTTGGATCGTAGGACATGGCGCTTTAGCATGGGGAGGACAGCGGGTGCCTCGGAGGGCCGCCCATCGTATTCAACGAGGTACTCCGGGCGACCCTTGGGAGTGGTCTGTGCCCAAATGAAGATGTCATGAAGCACCCTTCCCTATGGTCATTTGGTTCAGTCACCATTCAATTGGTCTGCGAGGGTGTCGCACCTGTGCGTGGAGAAACGCCGAATAGAAGTGGCTATGAGGATGTCCCGGGACAGAGGCTGCCGTTAGGCCGTTCAAGAACTCTGCAGCCTGCGACCCAGAGACAGAGAGGACAGTCCTATGTGGAATAGGCGCAACAGTGGGGGACCTCCGTACGAGCGAGCGAAGGACGGGAGGCAAAGGCATCGCGAACCCTCAGGCGAAGGCTCAGAGAGCAGAGTCCAGACCACGACGGTGACAAGTCGCGTCGTGGTCTCGGCGCCTTCGGGCCGCACACCTTGCCTCCGATCCATGTCCTCCTCCTGCTCACACCTCCTGGACGCACTCAAGGACTGCTTGCTGCACTCGGACTGCGTCCTCAAGCAGGGTAACCTTCCCTCCGAGTGCTTGAAGAATCATACAGCCGAGCTTCCCCAGGAGTGCCAGTCTTTGCGAAAGGCGACGTATGAATGCAAGCGCGGAATGGTGCGTCTCTCGCCACCGTCACTTCTTCGCGCTTCCAGACTTACGTCCATTGCAGTTGGACATGAGGAAACGGTTCAGGGGCAACAACATTGACCTCCCGCCTGCTCCATCCAAAGCTCAGGAGCAGACAACTCCAGCTTCGGCTTAGACACCCAAGTCCTACGACCTCACACGCACCATCCTTCCTCTCGTGTGTACTATTGGAGCTTCGTCCCATTAGAAATCCAGTCCGACTTGTGCTTTCCGCCATGACATGCATCAAGTCATTTGCAAGGAGGGAATGAAAGGATCGAGTGAGCCCGGGGGATAAGGTCTGTCCACGCCACCTTCTGCTTTGCCCTACGGGCTAACGCCTCACTTCAGGTCCTGTGTCTACACTAGCACCGCCGTGTACAGCATACATCTCACTACTCGAATACATCCATACGCCAGGTATGCGGTGAATGCATCATGATGTTTCCTGCATGCAGCGCCTAAAGTAGCCTAACAGTAAGATCCCTGGTCCACGGCCCCGAAAGAGTCGATAGAACTTGAAAGAGTATTTGTTGGGACCTCATGCAATGAGACGCTCTAGTAGCCGGGTTGAGTTGCGGAATACCTACTGTATATGAGCTGCGTGGACACAATTGACGCATGTGAAGGGGTCTTCGAGCCATGGCTCCAAAACAAGCGGTATGTACTGAGAGTAGGATCCGGACAGCATGGACTTCGTGAAAACAACACGGCACTTTGATGAGCTACATGCATGGTTCGGCATTCTGGATTTTTTGCGCATGAGTTTCTCTATTCGATGGTGACAATGTGGTTTTGCTGACTGTGGTGTCTACAGGCAAGTTCAGTTCAGACTGGGAGGCCCACGAATAATAAAGTACAGCACGTCAAAATGAGCCAGCGCCAGCATTGGCTACCAACCGGCGGGGATCATTTGCCACACAGCGGGTACAGACTGGCCGATACACCAGGGAAGTACCCCTGCCCCTGTCCCTGTCCCTGTGGCACTCTCTGTAGCATGTGTCCATCTCGCGAAGATAAACGCATGTGTACCTGGTACGCTTCCAGCTGTTTTCATAACGATAGGCCCCTTGGGTGCATTTTACACACAGCGGATAATTGAAGTTCAGACTCAGAGCCCACGTTTGGCTCGGGAATCATCTGTGCGCATCGTCGGCTCAATCTCATCCCTTTCCCGAACGTATGCGTATATGTTTGATATCCTTCGCAATCTGAACTTCAATATCCGCTGTGTGTAAAATGCGCCCAAGGGGCCTATCGTTATGAAAACAGCTGTCAAATTATTGAGCTTTGCAACTTATAGTTGGATAAGTTTTAATTATGGCAATGATGGCCGAGACAATGCCCGAACCCCGCTTAATCATCAGCGTTTAGGAACACCGCCGCTGCCGACGTCCGTGTAGATCATGAGCCTGCCCGTCCCTCGTCTTAGCTCTAGTGTTACTACTTGAGCATTTCATTGTTCACCATCAAGAAACTGCTTGTATCGTTTTATTGAAGGTGATAGCGATTCTATGTGACTCGGCAAAGGAAGAGACCTTTCTTGCCAGCTACAATGACTCCTGCCGTCCCAGAACGATGGCAGGTGTATCAGTAATGGGAGGTCGCTCGGCTTACAGAGCAGGGGTACGCATCGATGACGTGACCGCTGAACACTAAGATGACAGAGAGAAAACCGGATGAGCCTGTGTACATGTTAACGGGACATATAAGAAGCTACCTTTTCGATGCTCTCTATCCCCCAGTCCATACCCCGCTTGCAGTCGATCTACGAACACATCATGTCCGGTGAAGCTCCCATCATCCTCTACACTGCCGCCACACCCAACGGCCACAAGGTATCTGTCTTCCTCGAGGAACTCAAGCTCGCCTACGGCCTCCAGTACGAGTATGTACCCACTTGCCAACCTTTCAATCGTGCGATCGGGGACCGCATTAACCAGTGTTTACAGTGTGAAATCTATCGACATGAGGTCGAACGCCCAGAAGGAGCCCTGGTTCATCAAGCTGAACCCCAACGGCCGCATCCCGACGATCGTCGACCGCTCGCGGAACAACTTCAACGTCTTCGAGTCGGCCGCGATCAACCTGTACCTCTGGCAGCACTATGACAAAGACAACAAGTTCGGATTTGACCCCAAGACGGAGCCCGACGACTACAGCGAGATGCTCCAGTGGATCTTCTTCGCTGTGAGTTGCTTATATTACGCAAATACTGAGCCATTAGTTTTGAACGATAACTCATTATTACTCCACAGCACGGAGGCGTAGGTCCCATGCAGGGTCAGTCGAACCACTTCAACAAGTATGCGCCCGAGCAAATTCCGTACGCAAAGAAGCGTCAGTGCTCTTTCTAACAAATCCATGTTCCGCTGGCGGAGTGGTACTCACCGACGATCTCCTGCATACAGGCTACTTGGAGGAGACGAAGCGTCTCTACAGCGTCATCGAGAGTCGCCTTCAAGACCGCGACTGGCTCGCTGGGCCTGGTCGTGGTCGCTACAGCATCGCAGACTTGAACGTCATTCCGTGGATCAGGTTCCACAAGATCGCAGGCATCGAGTCTCTTGATGAGTGGCCGCGTCTCAAGGTGAGGAGTCGGTGTTTGGCTTCTCTCGACGACACCGAAATTCTGACGGATGGGCCTTGTTCAGGCGTGGGTGGAGGCCGCTGAGGCTCGTCCCGGCTTCCAGGCTGGTATCAAAGTATGAGGAGCAAGGATGGAGTGATTTGAACAATGTAGCTCACGAATAGTCTGGGATCCGGAATTATACGTAGCATATCAGGTTATCCATCGACAACTCGTGAGTGTGCAGGGCGAGTCTCAACTGCGCTCTATTTGTATGCGGCACGGATAGCGCATGCGCAAAGGTGTATGTCCTGAGTTGAAACAACGCGATGAAAATGGTTGGTGTGTGTGGGAGGGATATAGCCAAGAGCCGGGACTTGAAGCTAGGGGACGATGAATAAGTGCACAAGTCGACTCGGTTACAACTTCCAGTGACTTGAAGGGACAAAAAGAAGATGGTGCCCTCTTGGAGGTAGAAGCTCAGGACAAGCTGAGAACTGAAAAATTCGTTATGCGGCATTATGATGGAGGCACAACACGGAACCCCCTAGTAAAAGGCGAGGGGGTTGTCTGATTGCAATACCTCCTGCCGCTAATGCTTATTCCATATTGTTGCATGCCACTGGCGGGGTTTTGCATTTTGCTCAACTCGCGGGTTTCTACCACGTGACTCCATGAGCGCGACTGTGGCGGGGCGCTTGGCTGGTCAAGGCGTGCACTACCGTTGGTGCACGACTGCGACATTCATCTCGCTCACGACTCCTTTCATGTCGCTGGAGGACAAGCTCAGACTAGTGGCGGCATCTGCGCTAGAGACTCTGTTCTCATCTCATTCAGTCACCACTCCAATATCTTCCTTCGACTTGCTTACCCGCATTGTCGCTCTGGGACCTTCACCGCCGGGTCTCTTTCCTGACCACGCATCGGCCCCTCGGTTTCGCTTGATTGACCTTGCTCGCCTTGAGCGTGTTCTGGAACGCCTTTCTGAGAAATGGGAGAATGGCAAGATCACCTTGTCCCGGGAGGAGAACGGCGATGGCGGCCTCACTATTATGGACGTACAACTTGGAGTCCCCTCGGATGCCCAGGGCGACAGGCCGCTGACATCCCCAGTTCGCCGGAAAAGGAAGCGCATTGTAGATGAAGACGATGACTCTGCGGCTAGTGTGAAGGAGGAAGAGGAGACCCCAGAGGCGGAGAAGCCTGTTTCTTGGAAGCCCCCGCCAAGCACTCTCGACAGTCTTAATAAGACTATGAAGGAGGTTTATGCGCTCGTGCAGCAAAGCTCTGCGAAGGGTAAGCTCCTGGCAGAACAGGTGAGTCGCCACGCTACTGATTCACGATTGGAATCTCGCACTGACCATTTGTGATGCTGCGGGCCAGTTCCGTTCCATCGTAGGGAGCTTTGAGCCTATATGTCCTCATATCACCAAAGACGAGTGCACACGCGCACGGCGCGAGTCCCAAACTCCGGCAAGTCCATCGAAATCCACGCCCGCCATCTGCGATCGCATCCACTTCCGTCCTCTCCTCCGACCACACACCGATCCCGCACTCGGGCACTGCTCCTACTTGAACACTTGCTACTCCGAGCCAACGTACGCGCAGTCTCCCTCAATACCCCCGCTTCCCTCCCATAGACAAATGCAGTATGGTGCGCAGGGCCAAGGTCCGGTGAGCCTGCCAAGTGGTTTGGGCGCAGGTGGAAGAGGGAAGGAGAAGGCGCCGTGTCGGTACCTGCACTTTGAGGTCGACTGGGATGTTAACGATGGTCACGGTGTACCGGAGCAGAGATTGATCCCGAGGAGGAGGCCATATAGGTTAGAACTTGGACTTGGTCCAGTGCATAAAGAGACCAAGCCCGTGAGTTGCTTCTCATCCTCCCTTGTCGCTATCACACCTCTCACATGCTCCCCACTGTTGTATTCGGATGTTCAGCTGCCTCCACAGTGGATCAATTGTGATCTCCGCAGGTTTGACTACTCGGTCTTGGGCAAGTTCCATGTTATCATGGCCGATCCTCCTTGGGATATCCACATGAGTGTACGTGTTATCCCTCTCTTCTTCGTGAAGAGCTGGTGGTGCTAATGGCTGGCCATCCAGTTGCCCTACGGGACAATGACAGACGACGAGATGCGCGCCATGCCAATACCCACCCTTCAAGACGAGGGACTTCTCTTCCTTTGGGTAACTGGGCGCGCTATGGAGGTTGGGCGTGAGTGCCTGCGTGTGTGGGGCTATACACGTGTCGACGAGGTAGTCTGGGTGAAGACGAACCAGCTGCAGCGCGTCATCCGCACCGGACGCACCGGGCACTGGTTGAACCACACGAAGGAGCATATGCTCGTCGGCGTGAAGACGGTGACGGACGAGCAAGGCAACCTCAAGTTCCCATCGTGGGTCAACCGCGGGCTGGACACGGACATCGTCGTCTCGGAGGTGAGGGAGACGAGCAGAAAGCCGGACGAGGTGTATGGGATGATCGAGCGCATGTGTCCTGGAGGACGCAAGATAGAGATCTTCGGGAGGAAGCACAATACGCGCCCTGGGTATGTTTATCGCAGGTATGCGTAGACTGGCGGCTGACGGCCTGCACATTCCAGGTGGTTAACCCTCGGCAACCAGTTGGGTGCGGACCAGATCTACGAGGAAGACCTCCGGGCAAGAATCAAAGCGAGGTCCGTTTTCTACAGCCGTTTTTCTCTCTTCGTGACTCACTGCAAAGCATTTAGGTATCCTGAGAGGAACTTGAACCCTCCTCCTGATGTGCTTGGACATTGAGCTCATTGCACTCCCTTCATTACGGATTAATATTGTCGACCGCTTTCGTGGACTCAGCTTTGTCGTCGCTTTGCCCTCGCGCTCCGCACATGTACTGACATGTAGCTTGTATCCATATGGAATTGTATTTCTTCTGTCTCTCGCCAAGCCTTGGACTTCAGATTGTTTCCACCTATGCGAATTCGACTGGACTATTTCGGACCAGAGTATTAGCGACATTATTCACCATTTTGTCTGCCTTTGAGATAGAAATATGCACGTCATCGGCACCACAACGTCTCCAGGTTGCGTCTACGTTGACGTAGTCGGCTGAATTACCCTGCAAGAACTGTCCAGCACGGAACGCTATGCCACCCCTACGCAGCTCATACCAGCTGGATTTTAGCAGGCATCGCGGCAGCCCTTTCTGGTAGGTCTCCCATCGGTCTCTACAACCTCGACGAATTTCTAATCGCAGAGTTTTCTGAGCTCTGCTCGTCCACATCCTGTCCATATCGCACGACGCTCTCAACTGCGACTTAACATGCCTACCATTCTCATCACTGGCGCTGCCGGACGCACTTCCGGCTTTGTCATCCGCGCCCTCCTCGACTCAAGCTCCGTCGCTCCTTCGGACCTCCGCTTATTCGTGCGCTCTCAGGAGGCCGTCAAGAAGCTGAAGACCCGCCATCCACAGCTCCCCGACAGTGCGTTCGCCCTCGGGGACTACCTCAAGGCGAGCACACTCCCGCCCGCGCTCGCGGGCGTGGACATCGTGTTCCACAACGCGCCGGCGTTCCACCCGCTCGAGAGCGCGATGGGCATTGCCCTCATCGATGCCGCGAAAGAGGCCGGGGTCAAGCACTTTGTGTACTGCAGCGTGCTGTTCTCCGTGCTGACGAAGATGCTGAACCACAAGGCCAAGTTCTAGTAGGTCTGACTATCTGCGCGACGCAGCACCTGATCCGCCCCGCGGACCCATATCAAAATGCTGATTGCAGCCTTACCGCAGCGTTGAGGAGCACCTCATCGAGTCGGGTCTGAACTACACGATCCTCCAGCCGTCCTCGTTCATGCAGAACGTCAACCTCGAGCGCGTCGCCCCGACGAGCACCCTCCCCGCCGCGTACTCCCCAAAGACGCTACAGGGTTATCTGGACCTGCAAGACCTCGCAGAGGTGGCACGGCTGGTCCTCCTTGACCCGCAGCAACACAATCGCGCCCGGTACGACCTTGTTGGGGAGAACGCCACCTTCGAGGATGTCGCGCGAGAGATTTCGAAGGCCACCGGAAAGGAGATCAAAATCGAGTCAATCACACGGGACGAGATCATTAGCAGGGGGGCTTTGCATCTTAGCGCCTTGAGTGAATGTGGGGCCGAGGCTATGGAAAGGATGATTTTCTACTACGACAAGAGGTGGGATGGAAGTGTGTCACCTTGTCTTCGCTGAAGCTGAGAATGACCACAGGGGTATTCCGGGCAACAACAATATTGCGAGATGGCTTCTGGGCAGGGAGCCGACGTCCGTCGCTGGCTGCATTCGCCGCGACCTTCCAAAAACTCAGTGAAGGGTTTAGAAGGGAGACATCGTCAAGAATGTCATTGTGGCTCCAAGAGAACCATAGTTAAACGCAACGCATCTAGTACGAGCCAGCAGAGCAAAAAAAAAATACATGGGAGTCAAGCGTCAACGAAGTCCCCTTCGTCCTCGTTCCAACCCAGTGTGTCTGGGTCAATCCCCAGACGCCGCAACATGACTCCAACAGTGTGCTCCACGACCTGAGGCTCCTCCTCTTCAGCGTCTTCATCCATCCTAGCCTTCTTCCGCACAGGTTCCTCGTCACCATATCCCCAACCCGGATCGAAGCCTCTCTTCAATCCCTCTCCCCCGTCCTCGTCATCGGCATACCGTCCGCCCTGTGAAGGCGCGCCTGTGCCGGGATCCAAGTCCTTGACGTGATCCCAAAGAGCCCATGCGACCTCCCGCCCGACGGCCGTCCACTTCTCTACCAGCTGCTCGAGGACTTGATCGTCGTCGCTGTCGCCTGATTGCTTGACTTTAATTGCTTGTTTAAGCGTTTGAACTTGGCCTTGCAACGCCTGGATCGTCGGTACCGCCCCGGTCCGAGACACCTTACTGACAGTGACGGCCGAACTCGACCCAGAGAGTGCGATGGGGTTAACGACTTGCATCGGAGGCTTGAACTGCTTGGCGGCCCGTACAGTGCGGTCCTTGTTGGCGACGTGAATGCTAGATTCCGCTGCCGCAGGGGCTGCGGTAGTATCCTCCTCTGAGGGCGACTTGGACGCGGGGGTGGGTGCAGCGGTACGACCAGAGGCATACACAGCGTGCAAACCGCCATGAACAAGTGGGCCTTTGATTACTGGAGAGCGAAAGGGGGCAGAAAGCTTCTTGCGTTGCCTCACCTGCGATGCCTGGGTATGACGGATCGGGTTCGGAAATGTGGCTGGCGGCGATAGCTCGGTTTTCTGTGGGAGGCAGTGAGATATAGTATCAAGGGACCCATACGAATTACCCTACCATTCGTTTGAACGGTCTACATTCCGGGCTTGAGGTAGACGCTGTATCAATTGACTCGTCGGCCACCCGTTCTCGCTTCGACGGCGAATTTTGAGTAAGACGATCGTCGTATTGAATTGTCGGGGTAGGGAGGTGATCCTCAACATAACAAGGCGGGCCTATAGGGCTAGAAGAAGGCGGACTGTCGGAAGGTGACTGAGCTGGAGAGGAGAATAGACCAGGGGGGCTTGACGAGGGCGGCGAGGACGCAGGCAGCTCAAGCGCCACATCTTCGTTCAAAGGGGTGTTGAGGGTCAGACAAGATCCCTCAACGGCGCCGTGGAAATCCGAGACGAGTACATCCGTGGTAACTGGGGTTTGTGCAGCCATTGAGCCAATAGAACCATAGCTAATCATAGCAGTGTCGTCGCAAAGACCGAAATCCTCAGGGTTCGAGACAGATGCAAAGCCGCAGCTTGCGGTGAGAGAAACCTCTGAGACTTGAGAGTTGGGTAGACTAGACGGAGGCAGGCGCCCAGAGCATGGCGATTCATCTTGAGTCACAAGGTCTTCCAGCATTCCAGGTCCAGGGGAAGCCAAAGTAGCACCAGAGGGAACGCTGGGGGCCAGAAGGCCGTCGTGGGGACCATCATGAGGTGGTCGTACGTCCACAGGCAGCAAAGTTGAATGCGAGCACGGCGTTGATGCCGACAGATGGCCAGAGTCCATAGCCCCGGTGGCAGAATCAGTTTCGGAAGCAGGCATAGTGACAAGAGTCTTTGGCACAGGAACTGCGGTGGCATGGAAGGGAAAGTTGGGTGGGGCCACGAAGCTGGTAGAGGGCATGCTATCTTGGCGCATATGACGCGTTCCGCGGTGGTCGGGCGGGTTGTCAGCTTGTTGGGAGTTCGCCGGGGTTGATGCACATAAGTCTAGGTCCATTAAAAGAGGTGTACGCTCATGTCCCGGTGTTGCAGGACTAGAGGGGATGAGGACACCGAAGGGGTCAAGACACTTGCACGTCTTCGCAACGCCGAAAGTGAGGGACGACAAGGACGCGGTGGGAGGTGTACGTAACAGTGCTGGCAGGTCAGAACGCTCGTCTCCTGGGGCCAATTGCAATTCCGATACAGAGGCGACCGTCGTGGTGGATTCGGATGCAATAGGCAAGGTGTCGGAAGCATGCTCATCCCCAAGCGAATGGGCAGCCAGGAGGGACGACTCCGTACTTGCGATTATTGGCAGCGACGGCGGAAAATGTAGGGATGACTGTGGGACAGTAGGGAGAGGCGATTGACAACTTGACTGATGAGGATCGGCATGCTTCTCTGGATGATCATCGACATCCGTCGGGGTGTATGCGGGCGTTTGTGCGCTCACAGTGCCGATTCGAGCGACCACCGACAAAACGGCATCGGGCTGACTAAGGAAGCGCATACATTGGGCTAAATCATCCGTCGTCTGGTTGATGGTCTGGATGCACGGGTCGACGGCGTCTGAGGATGTTGTCGAAAGTGATGCCTACAGGGTAAGGTTCCGAGTCAGTGTGGGCACTCAGGCCGATGATGGTTAGAGCACCTCTGAGCTGTGCGGCGGACCCCATTCGGCATTGATATTCAAAGAGCCCATGAGGCTAGAAAGAGTGAATATGCTTTTTGAAGCGGGCGATATCAGTAATACGCACACAGGATGTGGTCCGAGCCTAGAACGGAGTAAGCAGGGGAGGTGGGCGGAAATAAGCAGGACGCGTTGTTTGGGCGTTGTTTGGTGACAGACCGTGCTTAAGTACGAATGCTTACGTTAGACATAAGGGTCCGCTGATTGGCCTATGACACCGCCCATGGCCATATTGGGACGAAGGATTGGCAGAAGCACACGCGGGGAGGCGGCGGCGTGGCACAGCCTCCCTGCCCCCTTCTCGCGTAGCCATCATTCTGAAACAATATTCGTTGGCTGTCCCGGCCTTTTCAGGCTAAGTCATGTATTCTCAGCGCTCATCGATCCAATATACCGCTTTTCCCGTGGGGTCACCGTCGTCGTCCTTCTCCCCGTGCCGCCACCTCGACGGCCCGCCATGTCTTCTCTCCTCCTTGTGCCTCTCGTCGCGTCGCTCGCATCCCGCATCCCGGGAGCGGCCGCACAGGGTACTAATGCCGTCTGCAACACTGGGTTTGACTGGGTAAGCCCCCTAGACAACGCCATCACTCTAGACAACACCATCACGCGATGTCCACTGAACGCCTGCGCCCAGATGTCCAACTCCAAGGGTCAGAGTCCATGTCTGATCTCTTCCTGGCTCTTCACCCCGTGTTCGTCCCCAGCTGGTACGTCGCAAATGACCTGACAGCATATTTGGTATCCTCATCCAGCCTCGATTTGATGCTCAGATTCTTGGGTCTATCCACTATCACCTGGATACCATTACAACACACCCTTGGACAACCCCCAGAGCGCGACACCCTGCCGCTGCAACACTGTGCTTTTCTCGACCATTGCCGCATGCGCGACATGTCAAGGTCAGGAGGACTATATTGTGCCGTGCGTATTCCATCTCCTCCCTGTCGCGTAATCCTGATCTGGCTGGCTGCCAGATGGTCGACCTATTCCCAAAACTGCTCGACCATCTATGTGCAGAAGTGAGTTCCAATCTACTCATTGTCGCCATACCTTCTCTTACGCGTCTCCCAAAGGTACCCTGCGACTATTCCTTCTGGCACCTCCATCCCAGCCTGGGCGTACCTTGATATCACAGTCAGTCCCTCCACTGTCCACCGGTAATGCCGTCTGAGATCCGTTTTGCAGGCCAACAACACTTTCAACCCCTCAGCCGCACAAGCTGTAGCTTCACAGAGTAAATGAAAATACCTCATTGGACTACATCCGGCACTGATTTTCATCCTCTTGCCTGACCAGACGCCCCCGACTCGACAGCACCGGTAACTGCGAGTCAGACGAGCAGCGTAACCAGCTTGACCGCGCCACCGTCAGCGACAGGCAGTTCCAACGGTGCGCCCACGACTGGCTCAAGCTCTGGCTCAAGCTCCAAGAGCAAGTCCAACGTCGGTGCCATCGTCGGCGGAGTCGTCGGCGGAATTGGTGGCCTTGCCCTGATTGGTATCGCCGCGTTCTTCATCCTCCGATCTCGTCGCAACGCCGCACGCAGCCAGCCCACCGGCCCAGTCGACCTCACTGCGAATGGAAACTATGGCCAGTACCAGCCACAGTACGCCAACTATGGCGCCGACATGCAATACGGGGAGAAGTCACCCGTGGCTCCGCAGTCGGACCCGTCGCAACCGTTGATGTTGAACCAGCGGCTCTACGTAGGTCTTTCACATACCGTCGCCATATCTCTCTCCTAACCGCCGTATTGTATTTCTGTCCTCAGGACCCCAACGATCCGACTACCTTCCCCACCCAGGATCCTTATGCTGGTTCAGTGCAAGTCTCCACCGGTTACCCTACTACGGAGCACACCACCGCGGCTAGCAACCAATATACAGAAGGTTACCAGGGTAGCGTTAGCCAGAACCAAAACCCCACCTATCGCGGCGCACCTGAATTGTAAATGGACTTGACTATGCTCCTGTCTTGTTCAGGGCGTCCGGACATCGATGTTACGTGTGATGACGCTCCTGCATAGTTTAAGAATGATCCCACTTGAATTGATATCGCTAACCCAGTCCCCCTATACTCACCCTTCGTGACCCGCGTACTCCATAGTGTAAATCGGCCTCTTAGCATTCCCACTCTCAGATGGCAAACTCTGATGAGCCTGGAATCTATGTAGCATATCCTCGTTGCGCATTTAACGTTATTTTGCACATATTTGAGTGTTGCCATAGCTAGTACCAAGGGAGAGAGAATAATGGCCTAGCAAACCGTTCAATGATTATTGCAGACAATCAAGATAGAGATGTTGGTCCAACATTATAACTGGTACATTTTCAGGCGGACAAGGAGGATGACGGCCCATGGATCCCGCGGTCAACTTCGCGTCTGCGCACGCACTCGTGGGTCCCCACGCTCGCTCCGTTTGCGGAGCTTCTCTTGTCGTTTGCTCAGAGTCTCCTTCCCGGCATCGGCCTCGCCCTCCGCGGCTGCAGACTGGCCCCCAGAGCGTCCCAGGAAGTATGGAGAGATGACCCCGCTCCAAAGCTTGAAGACCGCGTACAGCGGGATCTGTGGTTGCCAACGGCCACGACATACATGAGCTCATTGATACAGCAACGGTAGAGACCCAGACAAAGGGTGACGAGACTCACGATGAGGTACAGCAGCCAGACCCAGGTCCCGAACGCGCCGCTGCCGATCTGGCACGCCCAGGTTATGTACACGACATCGAAGCACCACTCGACGACGCCCGGGCGGGAGAGGTCCTCCCCGGCAGAGATGAGCGCTCCAGTGGTGGGGTCGCGTCGCGGGGAGCCTATGCGCTCTAGGTAGCGCGAGAGGAAGATAGAGGGGACGAGCGAGAGCGCGTACACCCAGAACGCGAGCGTCGTCGGCCGGAGGGCAGCGCGGCGGAAGAAGAGGCGAAGGAGGAACGAGAGCGCACACGAAACGAGCAGGCCCAGCCGCAGATTCTTGATTGTGTCTGCGTTTTGTTGCGCTGGAGTATTACAGGGAAGGTGAGCAGGTTGTTAATGGACGGAGGAGGAAACAGGTGCGTACCGGTGCGTTTGGCAGAAGCGTTCGCCATGGCGAAGGACGGAGGTGGTGGACAGGCTAGCAGCAAGCTTGGAACGGAGGTGATGGACGCGAGGCATTTGAGCGCTTGAGCGCGCGCATCCCCGCGCCGCCCTTCCGAGCGTCTGCACCAAGACTCTTCCCTGCCTCTGTCTTCCGCACTAAGGCTCGACCGTTTGCGTGGTTCCCTCTCGGCGGAGACTCATTGGCCGGTTGTTGCACGGGATGTATGCGGGTCCATCCAAAAACCCTGAGGACTTAGTCCAGCCCGCTGTCCAGGCAAACAAAGAGCACCAATATGCGCTCAAGGTTTACACAGAACGATTGGAGGCAGAGCTAGAACATCTGGACAAACTACTGGTAAGTGATGAATTGGATCCAGATTCCGACCATATATTTCTTGCTGCTGAAGTGCCTAATAGGCTGCCACAGAGGTATCGGATGACGATGAGGAAGAAGTGCTGGTAGTGAACTCCGGAGGGAACGTCTTCATCCCCGGTGCGGCAAAGCCCAGAGGTTTGATCCCTTTGAACGTGTTAACGGAAGAGGTAGGTTCCTATCAATACGTTTTGATTGTATATCTCACTCTCGAACAGAGTTCCCCTTTCTATTCCGATGTCATCAGACGGCAGCGCTATGAGAGCTTCACCATCTCACATCCAAGTGCGTCCTCACCTCTACTCCTGCCCCAACTGAATCCTGATCAAAAATCTGTCAGTGAAAGCCCAAGAGCTTGAGGCATTGGCTGACGCCGTCCATTCTGAGAATTATCGACTGCACGCATTAGAGGCGCAAGCACGGTCAGCACATCTGCAACCCGTTTGGGCCTGACTGAACTTATGTACCACGCAGCGGGGTCCCACCATTCATATCTATGGGCGATCCACCCCCCGACTTCACCATGAACAAGGAAGGCATCGATTGGGAGCGCGTCGCACAGAAGGTGCGTCTTAGACTACCCGCCAAATTTTCAAGCTTCGCTGACACGCTTATCAGGTGTCCTCTGCGAGTATGACCGTGCAGCGAACGGCTAAAGAGTGTGAGATTCGCTGGTTAGGCGAGCGCCATCCGCAATTCAATGATGCTCAATGGACGAAGTCAGAGATCGCCAAGGTTAAAGAGCTCGTCGGTAGCGCGGGCGAAGGCGAGGTTGACTGGGTCGAGATCTCTGAGAAGCTCGGAGTGCGTTGACGGCATTCTCTACCCTGTTCGCGCCACCCGATTAACATATCTGATGGCCAGACCGGACGCACGCCAGTGGACTGTATGCGCCATGCCATTACGAGGCGGACGCATACCTGGACGCCTGACGCAGATAGACGACTCCTGGAGGCTGTCGACGTGTATGGGACTGATAGCTGGCCCCTAGGTATATTTCTGTCTTCCATTCACTGCATCAAGTCCTAACAAGCTCACTATTTCTTGCCGCAGTGGCACGAGCGGTCTCCGAGGACGCCACTGGTGCACAATGCCAAAACCGTTATCTGCGGTCGCTCGACCCCACTCTCAAGCGAGGTCCGTGGACGCCAGAGGAAGATGAGCATTTGCGCCGCGCCGCGGCTGTTTTTGGTCACTCATGGATCGAGGTCGCCGCGTTTGTCGAGGGTCGCAATAACGAGCAGTGCCGCGAGAGATACCAGGAGTACCTGAATCCATCCGTGACCAAGGGCAGATGGACAGAAGACCAGGATTCTGCCCTCCTGAAAGCCGTCGAGCAGGTCGGAGAGGGCAAGTGGAAGGAAGTCAGCCGGGTGTTGAACGTCGGTCGGACGGACAATATGGTGAGCGTGGACGGAAATGTTTTCTAACCACAATGCTGATGCATCGTACCCGTGTAATAGTGCCGAATGCGCTACACAGTGCTGATGAAGCGAAACAAGTCCATCACACCGTCCCCAGCCCCAGGCCCTTCAGGTGCCACAAGTGTGGCGACATCCCGCCGTTCGACACCTGCCGACACTGGAGGAAGACCTGAAATCCTTATACTCCATCCTGAGTCATACTACACGCGTTCCGCGGCCAATACGCCTGGTCCCACCATTCCACCAGCACCACCAATGTCAGCGGCCGCATCGGCACCGGCATCAGCACAGGCACCTGGGTCCGCTTCAGAACTAGCGTCAACCTCAGCCCCTCAGTCCAAGTCCAGGCCAAGACCAAGAGCACGCCGCAAACAACCTACTCCAGAGGGTGTCAGCGGCACCGGAAGCGACCTGGGTGCTGAGGGGTCGTCGACTACTCAGCGGGAACAACCTGCCACGGAGCCGTACAAAGCAACTAGCGAACCCGAGCCTACTGCAGATAGTTCCAAGCGGCGCGTGTCTGGTGCTGGAGGAGAGGATGCTCGATCCCACAAGCGGCAACGAACCGCGGATCCGTTGTCTATCCCCGTGACGCAACCTGAACCCACGATGGCGCCGGAAGGCGCCGCAGACACTATCATGGAGGATGGTGACCTCGCCCCCGAAGATCCTCAGCCTGAAGATGCCCAGGAGGTTGAGACACTGAACGCTTCAGATATTCCTGGACGTGGAAGTGGAAAAGGAAGAGGAAGAGGGAGGAGCCGCGGAAGAGGGAGGGGGCGAAGCAAATCCCTCGGGCGAAGATCTGACGCAGGCCGAGATGAAGAGGAACGAGTTGGCGACGTTATCGCGACTGATGTCTCCATGGCTCAACCCGAGCCTGGTTCGTCAACAGGACCATCGTCTGGGAGGAGAACGGTTGTGTCCAGGCCGACGAGGCGACAACCACCTAGAGCGGCCAACAAGGCATCTCGTCCTGGGACGAAAGAGGATGACGCTCCCTGATCTTACAGTATACCAGACAGCAATGACAGGATGGCATTTGTACGATATGTACAGTATCTTTACAACGGAAGCGGGGAACATGAATGCAGAATCGGACTCCAAGTGATTAGGATAATTTCCAACGTTTGCGAGGATGTGTAGCAGCTTCCCAATTCACGGTTGCCCCTAACAGTTCGGCATCCTCGGTTGTGCTGTCTTCCGTAGCGAGCAGCAGGTTCTTCAGGGACTCTTGCACGAGAGCGGCGTTCTTGAGTTTCTTCTCTAACGAGGGCAATGCAGCTTTCTTGGGCGGGGATATCTACAGTGCGAGATCAATTCGTCGATACCCTCTATCAGTCCATATACGATATATGCTTACCGGCGTCCTGAGATATGTGTGCTTTGGAGGCAACGGAGGTACGTAGTGGGGAAGAGGGCGGAGCGTCATAGGGATTGCGGGAGGAACGCCCTCTTCGTCAGAGCTCAAAAGCTCCGGAGATGGGGAGCGAGGACGAGGCGGTAATAAAGCAACAGGGCCTTCGCCACCTGTAGCCAAATGCAGAGCGCTTTAGAATTAAAGAGGTCGGACACGCATCACTGGTTTAACACACCTCGTTTTCTCTTACGAGACCTCTTGGTCAGGCGACGTATCTCGCTCGGCTCCAGATTGTAATCATCGGACGCGGAAAGCAGATCGGTGACAAGAGGCTTAGCACGATTTGCCAGATTTGCATATTCATGCGCGCGCTCGTATAACTGCTGTATAACTGAACTTCCATTGAGCAGTCAGTCACACCCGTGTCAAGACAGACTCACATGAAGCCAACTCCAACTCCAGCCTTCTTATTGCCCCGCTTTCTGCTGACTCAAATCCGATGTCGCGCATTTCCACAAAGATCAGACGTTGGAGAGCCTTGGAAGCAAGTTCTGAGGATACTCCAGAGATCTGAGGTGCGGTCGGGGATCCTCCTTGAGGGTATGCGGACGCGCCGGCTGTGGCAGGATCGAACGTGTAGCCCGCTGCTCCAGGGCGCGGAACATAGCCTGGATAGTATCCTGCAGTGTAGCCATACGTCGCGGCGGGTGCTGCAGCGGGATAGGATGGGTAGCCTGGTGTCTGGGCGTGTGAAGGATAGTGGTGGGCCATGGTGGCGGAAGCAAAGTCGCGCGCATGGAGTAGGCGCCGGAGGGACGGATGTCTCGATGATTCCGGTCAGGTCGGCTCCGCCTGACGCGCCGCTGAGACAGCCTTCACTCACGCTTGTCCGCTTCCTCCGTCGCCCTCCCATATTTATAAGCCCACGATACCCCCGCACGCCCCCTCTGTATCGTTATCACTGCATCCTGTTGTGCTTTTACCGTCATCCTAACTTATTGCGCAAGCGATGGGCCTCGAGGAACGACCGACCGTGCTCATGGGCACCGATTCCTACCGCTCAAGCCGTCCGGAGATAGTTGGTCCAGACGTTCCCCAGCCACCGTTCCCAATATTCGTGTCTGGCGTGGTTCAACGGGGCTTTGGGCGGGGCGGGAAAGATTTAGGCTGTCCAACAGGTGAGTCCGGGACCATTATCGCTAAGTGAGCTAAAGTAACATCTGTCATGTAGCAAATCTACCCGACGAGAGCATCATCCCTATGAGCTCTGTAACGAAGACTGGCGTATACTATGGTTACGCTAAAGTATCCAGAGAACGTGATGGGAAGACGATTCTGCCCGAGGAGGACGGGAGGGTGCTCCCTATGGTTATGAGCCTTGGATGGAATCCATTCTACAAGAATGAGAGAATGTCCGCAGTACGTTCGATTCCTGTCAGTCCAGCGACGGCTATTGACCACATCGTCCAGGAAATCCATGTCATGCACGACTTCGGCAGTGACTTCTACGGGCATGACATGAAGGTTATGGTTCTGGGCTATATCAGACCAGAACTGGATTATGTTTCACGAGGTCCGTTTGATGGCTTGAGGGTGTCGTTTAAAGACTAATCATGTCCTACAGAGGCTTTGATAGACGACATCGAGACTGACAAACGCGTCGCTCTGAAGTCAATAGCACGGACGGGATACCAGCGATTCCAGTCGGACTCTTTCTTCGACAACGCGAACCAGCATAGGCTATGATTTGCACTGCACCTGTCGATTAGATCGCCATGAATAGATGTCTTTGCAATTTTCATCAAGCACAGTATCCAGAGTAGCGAGGTTGTTGTCCATGGAGAGGTGTTGATACACATGTAGAGCTCGTTGTGTTACGGTGTTAATGTTAATCTAGACTTACAAGCTGACTTAGTCAGAAATACCAGTGATCTTTCTAATTGGAAATAATTCGGCTTCTGCCGAAGACGCACCCCATACAGCCACCGCGCTTACAATTGCACGTCGCATTACTCCTCTCTTCTCAACATCCAAGGTCGTCAGCCATGTACAACGGCATAGGCCTCACAACTCCTCGTGGAAGGTGCGTATACTATGGCACATGTATCCAAAACCTGACTAACCACTGTGTTCTCAGTGGCACCAACGGATACGTGGTGCGAAACCTCTCAGTACTGCGGTCCTACCAAAGTGTGCAAGACCGTACTAGTGCATGGGACGCCGCCCCACCCAAACACCGGGAACCCGATGCTGAGATACTGGAGCATGAAAGGAAGCGGAAGGTGGAGGTAAAATGTCTGGAGCTGCAGCTTCAGCTGGAGGAGGACGGGTATGTTCATGTTTGATTATGCAATGAGTGACGCATCGCTCACTTCGCCTCTATAGATTGGACGAAGATAAAATCGAAGAGCAGGTGAACGAGCTACGCACGAAGCTTCTCGCGGAAGCTGCCGCTCTCGTTCAAAACGCAAAAGCCCTCAAGCCATCGGACACTCATGGCATTGCTGCTGCGAAGAAGGACGAGTTGACAAAAATGGCTCGCGCATTCGGCACACGCAGCGACTACACCGAGGGAGACGCTTTCGACAGAGAGAAGCAAGAGGAGCAGAGGATCCGCAGGATGGCCGAGAGGGAAGAGAGAGACCGGCAGCGGGAAGAGGAGAGGGCCAAGATGCAGGCGCAGAAAGAGAAGTGGGAGGCTGAGCGCAAGGAGAGGGACCGTCTGCGACGACGGGAGGAGGATAGGAGGAGGAAGGAAAGGGACGAGGGCTACTCTCGTGGGGGGAGAGATAGGATGCCGCCGCCACCCCTTCCCCCACCCCGTGAACGTGGGGCCAGAGAATACCGCGACCGTCGTAGCAGGAGCCGAAGCCCTCGCCGTCGCGATTCTCCCGATGATAATCGCAACTACCGCCATAGGCCTTCGCCGTCGCCCCCGCGTCGTCGTGCCTCTTCCCGTTCGCCATCCCCACCCCCGCGCCGACGTGCCGCCTCTCGTTCGCCATCTTCGCCTCCTGCTCGCACCAGGCGCCGGTTCGAGTCGCGCTCGCCATCGCCGCCTCCCCGCGGCAAACGTTCTGGATCTGTTGAGCCACCATCTCGGGCCGAGCGCAATCTGTCTAGGTCTCCGCCGTACCCGCCCCGCTCGCCCCCTCGATATGGTCGTGACTCTCGGCGCCGCTCGCCGTCTCAATCTCTGTCGCGCTCTAGGTCACCTGGGCGGCGTGACCGCTCTCCCCCTGAGAGGGGCAGACCGGCGACGCGCTCGCCCTCCCCTCCGTCTGGGGATCGGGGGGCGCGTCGTCGTGGGCGTTCGACCTCGAGTGACTCCTCGATGTCTGTCAGCTCCGGTTCAAGTCGGAGCAGGGACTGAGTACTGAGTGTCGAATGTTGAGCATGCTGCAATCGTCTAGGCCAAAATGTTCCCCTTATGCGATTTACATTTCGTCTCTTGTACAGTACGGTGCTTGTGGTTCTGAATAATGAGTATTTGTATGTCTAAAAGGAAATCTGGCCGCCCTTTCGATTGGGGTTTTAATCAGTTGAGCGTTTGCGACCATGACATCTTATCAGATAAAATCGACTGTATTGACCGGCGCTCTGGCGAGTCGCGCCGGTCGATCCATTTATGCCCATTACCTCCGCTGACCATGACTCGCCGCCAAGTTAGAGCGTTGTCTACGGCCCGAGCTCGTCCCTCTTGAAAACCTTGCGCCGGACTCCCTGCCCCCAGCACTCCTGTCAACGCCAGCGAAGCAAACTTTCTGAGGATGCGCGCTGCAATCGCTCGCCACGCCCCGCGCCACCTCTGCAACTCAAAACGCGCTCTAGGGGCGCGATGTATGGCCACACAGGTGTGTCAGACCCTTCTTCGCACTTTGTAATTCATTCTTACTGTATGCCTGTGACCGTCGGCGTAGGTTAAGGGTCAAGGCCCCCTGCCTGACAAGCCGTGTACGAAATATACTGCGGTTACCCACCCCGAGGACCCCTCATCCATCACGCCCAAAGTTCAGGAAGTCCTCGACCGCTCGAATGCATACATCCTGCCCGTGTACGCTCGGCCACCCATTGTGCTCGCTCGTGGAAGGGGTTCATACGTGTGGGACGTGAACGGACGCGAGTACCTCGACTTCAGCTCCGGGATTGCAGTGAACGCGTTGGGGCATGGAGATGCTGGTGTCGTTGAGGTGAGCTGCTCCCCCTCTTTGTCAATAGGCTGGCTTTTAGCAACCATCACAAAGCTGGGTTACATGAGAAGGTCTGCCCTTGTAACGTAGGACGTTCGCGCACCCCACTTCTGTCCACATTCGTGACTCATTGTGTCGTAGTCATGCTACGGGACAGCTGTGGGACAGCCCATTCATTTAAATCGGCTGTCCATAAACCGAGAGCAGAAACTTCACTATCCCGGCACTCGGGAATCATCTCTTGCGTTGTGAAACGGCCCGATTGTCATTGGTGCTGACCGTAATACCAATGCTGACGTCCTTGTGCAGGTTCTGAAGACCCACGCGTCGACGTTACTTCATACGAGCAACGTCTACCACCACGAACACGCTGGGAAGCTGGCAGAGCTGCTCATCACCCTTACTCAGAAGGAAGGCGGGCTCGGATTCGCACCAGGCGGTTTGCATACCCATACCGACGACACGAGCGGCGCGAAAGTTTTTTTCTCGAACTCGGGGACCGAGGCGAACGAGGGCGCACTGAAGGTTGCTCGGAAGGTCGGGAAAGCGCGCTGGTCAGCTGCGACAGGCAAGCCCCAGGACGACCCAGCCTGCGACAAAATCGAGATCGTGTGCTTTGCGAACGCCTTCCATGGACGTACCATGGGAGCTCTGAGCGTCACCACCAACCCAAAATACCAGAAGCCGTTCACGCCCTTGATCCCAGGCGTGAGGGTCGGACACCTGAACGACACGGTGGGGCTGGAGAGCTTAATCTCGGACAAGACGTGCGCTGTCATCGTCGAGCCGGTTCAGGGCGAAGGCGGCATTCATGCTGCCGACGCGAGCTGGTTGCGGGCTCTCAGGAAGCGCTGCGACGAGGTCGGCGCGGTGTTGATCTATGATGAGATCCAGGTGAGTCAACAAATTCACTCAATCCCCTCTATTCGACCATTCGAGAGGTGGCGTTTTTGTGGCGCGGGTTACGGAAGTTGCATATCTATTGCTACATACGCAATGAGCGGTTTAGCTGACTGAAACGTGTTCTATTCAGTGCGGGCTGTATCGGACTGGCAGCATTTGGGCCCATTCCAGCGTCCCGGTCGATGGGCATCCGGACATCGTGACCGTTGCAAAGCCGCTCGCGAATGGATACCCAATCGGAGCTGTTCTCATGCGGGATAACATTGCTGAGGTGATGACGGCGGGTGAGTAAATTCTCAGAGGAAACATAGCATTCCAGTCTCTAACACAGGATTGTGGGACCCGACAGGCACGCACGGTACTACCTTTGGTGGTTCGCCCCTCGCCTGCGCGCTGGGCTACCATGTCTTGTCCCGCCTGTCGGACGAGGCGTTTGTGGAGAACGTCAAGGAGACGAGCGTGTACTTGCGCGCTCGCTTGGAGTTCTTGACACAATGGTTCCCCGAGATCCTGGAAGAGAAGGTCCGGGGCCGGGGCCTGATTCTGGGCCTCGGCTTCAAGGACAGTAGTCATCCTGCCCGAGTTGTGGAAATGGCGCGGCAACGAGGCGTGCTGTTGTTGACGGCTGGCTCGAACGCTGTGAGACTTGTGCCGAGTCTGAACATTGGTGTGGGGGAGGTTGGACACGCTATGGACGTCCTTGCGAGCTGTCTGGAAGTATTGAGTAAGTAGAAGCAGAGTAATAGTACGGGTAAAGACGTACAGCCGGAATCCGTTGCCTGTCATAGTAGCTTATTATGAGCCGGCTGCTGCGTGTAGCCGGGTCGTATAAACCCGGGCAGGTATGCAGCGTTCAACACTCTCAGGCGATCTGGTCAAAGTTCTCGTCAGACGTGTTCGCGTGGGCCAATCATGCGCCGGCCATTTCTGGCCGGGATTCGCCGGTCGCTGCCCATAAGAGGCAGGCGTCTCCATTCATCCTCTCGCTTCAAATCTTCCGCCCCTTCCCCACTCTTCCGTTCCGTCCTCTGCTCCCCGTCAGCAGCCATGGACAAGCTCTCCAATATCACAAAGTTCAAAGCAGCCTGCCCGTACCTCGGCCGCACAAAGAGTTCTACCATCCGCACTCTGTGCATTGCCGCGAGCCCTCGCTACCCTACCCTTTCCAAGCTCACCGAGAAGGCGACGCAATGCCCTGTCATGGGCCATGCGCTCACCGTCCGCTCCAACCAGATGGTCGCAGGTTACGCTAGCCTCGCAGGCTCCGCCGAGTTCAACAAGATTCCAGAGCACCACGGTGTCAAGCCGTCCGCTGCCGACGCTGCCAAGTGCCCGCATGCGTCCAAGGCTCTCGCTGCTGCTCGCATGGCCGAGGAACTTGCGAGCGCGAAGAAAGGCAAGGCCCCCAAGCTTCCTGCTGCGAAGGCCGCTACCGCCGCTCCCACCGGATGCCCCTTCCATGGTGCCGCCGACACTACCTCCGCCTCCGAGGTCAAGCCCAAGGCGGCTACCTCCGGCGGCTTCAACTACGAGAAGTTCTACACCGACGAGCTCGAGAAGAAGCACCAGGACGCTTCCTACCGCTACTTCAACAACATCAACCGCAAGGCGAACAAGTTCCCCATCGCCCACACCGGAGACCCGAAGGATGAGGTCGAAGTTTGGTGCGCGAACGACTATCTCGGTATGGGTAACAACCCAGTCGTTCTTGAGACCATGCAGTGTGTATTATTGCCTTCTGCTTCTCTTGCTTTAGGGTTTTCTGACGAAGATGGGCTTCTTTTGCGATGTGCAGTCGCACCCTGAAGGCCTACGGCCACGGGGCGGGTGGTACCCGGAACATCGCTGGCAATACCGGTATGCATCTTGCCCTAGAGGCTGAGCTCGCCGCGTTGCACCGCAAGCCTGCTGCGCTCGTCTTCTCGTCGTGCTACGTCGCTAACGACGCTACCTTGACGACCCTGGGCTCAAAGCTCCCTGGATGCATCTATTTCTCTGACAACATGAACCATGCGTCGATGATCCAGGGCATGCGGCACTCGGGTGCGAAACGCGTCATCTTTAAGCACAACGACTTGGAGGACCTCGAGATGAAGCTCGCTCAGTACCCCAAGGAGACGCCCAAAATCATCGCATTCGAGAGCGTCTACTCGATGTGCGGTAGCATCGGGCCTATTGCGGAGATATGCGACTTGGCGGAACGTTACGGGGCCCTCACGTTCTTGGACGAGGTCCACGCTGTCGGGCTTTACGGACCCCGCGGTGCGGGTGTTGCGGAGCACCTCGACTACGAAGCGCACAAGCAGGCTGGACAGAGCCCCGACCCCATTCCGGGCACGGTCATGGACCGCATCGACATTATTACCGGTAAGTTTCCGCCCGCTTTCCGCTA
Source organism: Ganoderma resinaceum (assembly GCA_964023155.1). Lineage (NCBI taxonomy): Eukaryota > Fungi > Basidiomycota > Agaricomycetes > Polyporales > Polyporaceae > Ganoderma > Ganoderma resinaceum. Next base: position 1,401,919 of record OZ026793.1, read on the forward strand.
GCCTATCAGTATGTTGACATTCCGTCCGCAGGTACTCTGGGCAAGGCCTACGGCGCAGTTGGCGGATACATCGCCGGTTCCACGGACTTCGTCGACATGATCAGGTCGTATGCCTCGGGTTTCATCTTCACGACATCCCTTCCTCCCGTGAACATGGCCGGGGCGCGCGCGAGCATCTCGTACCAGATGGAGTACAATGGCGACCGCCAGCTCAAGCAGCTTAACGTCCGTGACCTCAAGTCGCGCTTCGAGGCTCTCGATATCCCCGTCGTCCCTGGCCCCTCGCACATCGTTCCGGTTCTCGTTGGTGACGCTTCCTTGACGAAGCTCGCGTCGGACACTCTCCTTGAGAAGTACAACGTCTACGTGCAGGCGATCAACTACCCGACCGTCGCGCGCGGCGAGGAGCGTCTCCGGTTCACCGTCACGCCTGGCCACAACAAGGACCAGATCGCGCGCCTCGCGCACACTGTCGACCACGTCTTCACCGAGCTCGGCTGCAAGCGCACGTCGGACTGGCGCAAGGAGGGCGGCCGCGCGAGCGTTGGCCTCCCCGACGCGCAGCCAGTCAAGCCCATCTGGACCGATGAGCAGCTTGGCCTCTTGGACGGCACCGCGCCTCGCGTCCTGCGCCCTGGTCAGAAGGGCGTCGTGGATGCGCACGCAGTTGCGGTGACTCGCGAGAAGTTCGACGACCTCTTGGGCCCGTACGTCTCGTCGCCCGTGGACACCATTACTACCCCTGTCGCCGTCCCGCCGTTGGCGTCCTCGATTCCCGAGAAGACGCAGTCCGTGTCTACGACGACGGCCGCGTGAGCGATGAGGCGTCGTGTTCGGTTTGAGTCGTATGTAGTTTGACATCTTTTGCTGTCTAGGAACGTTGTCGCTGTACGTGCTGTTGGTTGTGGGGATGTTGTGTTCGTTAAAGGAGAGAATGAAGACATGGTGAAGATGGCGTTTAATGCCTTTTGTGTGTGAAGTGTGCTATCTAACAGGTATGGGTATCGATGCAAAGGGAACCTCGTCCAACGTGTTCAACAAACTAATCTGGTTGCATTATACCTACGATGTAAGTGTGGTGAGTATCAATGCCGCTCGCTGCCGTTTTGTGTGGTCGGTTGGAGAAGGTATATAACCCTCCTGTTCGTCGACGGTAAACCTAACGGTAGGTTTCTTCGTTGGGTCTAAAGCCTCGGAAGATTTGGATGGTGGTTCTTCTTTCTCTACAGAGTCTGCATTTACTGCAGTTGGCTTTGAAGATTCTACAGCCTCTCCGCATGACTTGATGAGAGTCTACGAAGGTGTCCCGTCAAACAGAACCATAGGCTATCTAGAAGGTCGTTTCGAAAACATAGCTTACCTCTCTTGCGCCGCCCTGTACGCCTTGTAAGTATCGCATAGCAAGAGACATATATTTTTCAGGTATCTATGGGAAACATAAAAATAAAGTTTCAATGCGAAAGACGTGCGTAGTAAATGGGACGGCTCACAGTTTCGTCCGACCATATGTTACGGAGAATCCAGTTCTGGCGGGCTTTATGGAACTTCCAACTGTCAGGATTTTCGAACTGCGCAAATGCGTACTCCAGAGCTGCGCACAGATGAGCGCAGTCTCCTGCCATTGAGATGCACAAGCACGCACCTTTTCGCGCCTGGTCACTTAAAGACTCGTCCTCGCCAGGGTTGGGGAACCCTGACGAAGAGTTGCGCGTCCGCTTCTTCTTGCTCTTCTCTTTGCGCTTCGTCTCCTGACCCTCGTCTTCTCGTTGCTTGCATTTCTTCTTCTCTTTCTTCTCTTTCTTGGACGAGGAAGGCGGGTCATCTATACCATGATCGCCGACCGCTTCATCACCGCGTTTTCCCTCCTCCTGGTGCGCCTGCTCTCCGTCTTCTGCCCTCACCACCTCCTCTCGCTTCTTCTTTTTCTTCTTCCTCTCACTGCTATCCCCCTCGGTCTGAAGATCCGCCTGCTCTGCAGCCTCCTCTTTGTGCCTATGCTTCTTCTTTTTCTTCTCGGGTTCGTCCTCTACGCCCTGGGGAGCTTCCGAGACATCATCTCCGTCCGATTTTTTGCGCTTCTTGCGCAGCTTCTCCTTGACGGGTTCTGCAGGGGACTCGATCATATCCGCGTCGACAGGCGTCGACGCAGTCGTCTTGTCCGCCTTCGTCTTCTTGGACTTTCTTGGCTTTTTGCTGTCGCATTCTCGTTCGTCAGCCTCCAGCAGCAGACCCTTGGACTTCTTGTGTTTCTTGGCTGGTTCGTCGATGTGGGATGGAGACATCAGTAGATGAGAAAGATCAGTAGATGAGAAAGGTTGCGGGCGCGGGCGGCGCAGAGAAAGTTGTCAGACTCAGCCACCAACGCGTCTCCGCCTCCGAAAGTGGAGTTTGTCGCCACGTGCGCGAGCCGAGACAGAAACGCCCGCACGGACGGTGTTCCCCTCATTGGGTCAGCCTGTGGCGGCCGCTCGGCTGTCCGTTCTCATCGCTTTCTTCCACTCTGCTCTTTCGCTCGCTCTCTTGGTCGGCAGTCGCGCTATGGGGCTCTCGTTTTCCTCCCTCTTCACCTCCCTCTCGTCGCTGGTGCGCTGGAGCAAGGACCAGGACGTCCGGATATTGATGCTCGGTTTGGACGCCGCGGGGAAGGTGCGTTCCCTCTCCGTCCTATTCACACCAACCGGCCATGTTCGTCTGACCATCTTCACATGTCTATTAGACGACTATCTTGTACCGTCTACAGGTGACAAATGTCTTTCTTGATGCGTGCACTCGGGGCTGATCATCGTCGCACACGAGAAGATTGGTGAAGTTGTACCAACAATCCCGAGTAGGTCTTTTGTCATCCGCCCTAGTGTCACTCAAGCCGCTTACGCGTCCTCCTGCAGCTATTGGGTTCAACGTAGAGACTGTGCAGGTGCGCTGAAGTCTCGAGGGGGACAAGGGCGGTAATCTGACATTAGTGGTGCAGTATAAGAACATCAAGTTCCAAGTATGGGATCTCGGCGGCCAGTCCAGCATCCGGTTAGTACCCAGAGAGGTTCATCCGAGCACAGACCTCATATCGTCCTATCTTCTAGGCCATACTGGCGTTGTTACTTCCCAAACACCTCAGCAATCATTTATGTCATTGATGCCTCCGACACCGACCGGCTAGACACGTCGCGGTCAGAGCTCCTCACCATGCTGTCCGAGGAAGAGCTCGCTGGCGTCCCCCTACTTGTGTTCTGCAATAAGCAAGATATGCAAGGAGCGCTTCCCCCAGAAACTATCAGCGAGAAGCTTGGCCTTGCGGGTGGGGAGAAGGAGAGGCAGTGGAGTGTACGCGGGAGCTGTGCGACCAAGGGTGAGGGTCTTGAAGATGGTCTGGACTGGTACGTCACTCCTTCATTAGTTGCAGTTTTCGAGCATGTGTGGCTCACCCGCATGGCAGGCTTGTGAATGCAATACAGAAGAAATAGCAGTCATCCGTCATTGGGACTCAGTTTCTTCTTTTTGCTGCCCACATTGGTTTTGCTGGGGTTTACTGCTTGGACAGGACCTTCCATACTCACCATACCCTTGTACACCTAATTGTTGCGCCACGTCTCCGCCATCTATTCTTAGACCCCATGCGCACCATGCCACCCTCTATCCATGACATTGTCAACCAATCTTCATGCGTCAAGAGCTTCCGTTGTCGCACGGAGGGAGCACGTAGTATTACCGAGGTTGTTTGTTGACTATGATACAGGATGGCTAGTATATACACATTCCAAGATGTCCACAGTCCCTAGCTCAAGCCTTTGAAGCCCAGGACCACTTCCACTTCATCTCCTCCGGATCCTCAGCGCACCGCCGCGCCACCTCGACGTCCGGCCTCCACACCCTCACGGTCCCGTCATCCCCGCACATCGCCAGCATGCCCTCCGCCCAGTCCATCGCGCCCACCTCGCCTGTCTGCCCCCTGAGCCCCACCGCGCCCTCCCACTCGGACCACCCAGCCCCAACTTCCCGCGCCCGCGCCGCCGACGCCTTGCTTGCAACGTCGAACAGGTACGCTCGTCCGTCCGCCGCATTCCCACTCGCGAGCCACCGGCCACACGGCGACGCCGCGAGCTTGACGTAGAACGAGTTCGTCTGCATGCGGGGGTGTGTATGCGCGTACGGGTCCTGCGCCCCCACCGCGAGGACGTGCCCGGAGAGCGGCTCCAGATCGAGCGCAGAGTAGGTGTGCACGCGTGAGTCGATGCCGAGCGCATAGAGGAGGCCCGCGGTGGGTCCGCAGCCCTCCGCGAGGGTGGTGATGCCCCGCGAGCGACGCGTGCCGCCGTATGTTGTCGGGTCGCAGGAGGAGGTGTAGAGGGGTATGGGGCGGGTCTTGGTCGTGCGGGGTTTCTTGCGCTTGGGAGTGGTGGGTTGACGGAGGTCCCAGAGGTGTAGTATTCTGCGAGGCGCCGTGGTTAGCAGTCTGTCGGAGTGTGCTAGGCAAACACAACATACCCGTCGAATGCACTACTGCTGATGACCCCGTATGTGTGGGCATCGGTGTAAATCAAGGACGTGATGCTTCTCGAAGGATTGGCCGGTGTGAGCTTTCTCCCTCGCCCCTTCGGTTTCGGGCCCTTCACGACATTCTCGTGTGCCTTGGCAATGGTTAACACCGGAGCACGCTCGCCGGCTACCCAACCCTTGTCGAGGCCTCCTTCTCGACCTTCTCCGACCCGTAGGTCCCATAAGCAGATGCTACCGTCCCGAGCCCCGGTACATAGCATGTTCCCGTCAGACGAAGGGTCCCATGCAAGACACTTCACGGTGCTCTCATGTCCGCGAAGGACGTGCAACGTCCGGTCGTCAGTGCGGATGGACGACGCGAGGGAACTAACGCGGACGCTCTTGTCTCCGGAAGCCGAAGCGAGGAGGGTGTCTGACGGGGACCACTTGAGGTCGAAAATACCGTTAAAGTGAGGCTGGAACATTAGTCGCTGCGGTTCTAGTGTGGATCGACGCCTCAGTTCACGGGTTGGGGCAGATGGTAGGCCGACTGAGAAAGACTTACCTGGATCCCAATCTCGCCGTTTGGACGTGTCCAAGATGTGCACAGTGCCCTGTTCTGTGGCCACAGCCAAATGGGGAGTCCCACCACGTTTCGCGGCTAGGAGAGACTTCTGTTAAGTAGGAAGAGGTTGTTTCGAACATTCGACTTACCATGAGAGTATACACACGCGTAGGGGATGGTTGTGAATGCAGACTCGTCTATTGAATGGCATTTGAAGAAGTCCGACTTATGAGACGAGACGAGCGACCGCAGAATGGAAGTAGTGGACACTATCATAGCATGTCACGATAAATGAGAAACCGCTAGACGAGAAGAAAGCTCACTCGTGTAAGGATTAGCCAATCTCGAGGGGCCTGCAACCATCATCTGGTTCCGCACTCCATAAACCGAGTGTTGACAGGTCACCTTTCTCCGCGAGGGCTGTACCTCATCCTCATCCTCGTCCTCATCCTCATCCTCAGTGCTGCTGTTTGAATCTACTTCGGCGCCGCAGCCATCTTTCACAGGCATGTCAAATTTGATGCGTTTCTTGTCGCGTACGTCGAATTCGAGCTGGCGGACGCGTTTGCGTTCAGAAGGCGGGGTAGGAAGGCCATTTGTGGCCCCTTCTCTACGGTAGACGTTCGTGAGATCGTAGAGATTCGGGTCTGTGATGCGCCTAGACATCGTCAGGTAGATAAAGGAGGGTGCAAGAGTCGACGGGGGAGGATGCAAGCAGGAGCTAAACACGCATACAAGCGGCGTCGCTGTCAACAAAATGAGACGCGTCCGCAGAGCACGTGATCGTGAGGCCTCACACAAAGTCAGACGCACCGCGTTTTCTGTCGTCACATCCCTTGCCTTCAACGCCTACGCTTACCAGACACCCATATGGAGGATATACCGTTTTTTCGTTCGTCTTATTATCATCGGGAATACTCCTCTCGCATCGCGGTCTCCATCCACTTCCCCACTGGACCTCGTGACTCGAGTACTTCCCTCATGAAAGCACCCCCTCCCTCCACGAGCTCTCTTCACCACCAACCGCCTGGAGTCCGGCCCCAGGAGACGCTCTTTTTACGTTCTCCCTTTTCCTGCCAGACTTAATAACCGCAGAACCAACAGTTTAGGCTCAGGCTGTGCGTGGCGTCTTTGCTCGATGAGATCGATATCCGCCTTCCCTCCGCTGCTACCCACGGACCACGGCGCCATCTCATCATAAGGTCGCACAGTCCCTGGAATTCTCATCCTCACCCCCTACTGTCAGAGCTTGTGGAACCAAAGCAAGCTTATACCGGTGAGTTCTTCTTTGAAACCTGCACCATGTCTCTGGCCCAACCTATGTATGTTTCACATTGACTAGATTCCTGAATGTGGCTCCTGAGCACCGATCGCGCGGAGTTGCATTTCTTCTCCAATGCCGGTGCTGTGATCGGTGGTTACGCCATCCTATCGCACACATGGGATCCCGAAGGAGAGCAGACGTTCCAGGAGGTGCAGCGTATTGGTGAGCAGTGCAAGACAGACGGCACCAACCCTCGCAACCACGTCTCTGCAAAGGTCCGGGAGTGCTGCATCCTGGCAGAGAAACATGGATACCGGTGGGCGTGGGTGGACTCGTGCTGTATTGACAAGACGAGCAGCACGGAGCTGTCGGAGGCCATCAATTCTATGTTCCAGTGGTACGCCCAGGCCGAGGTATGCTACGCGTACCTCGCAGATGTCCCCACCGGTTGCGATATGGCTGCGAAAGATTCCCCATTCCGGAAAAGTCGATGGCATACACGAGGATGGACGCTCCAAGAGCTCATCGCGCCCGCGATAGTCGTTTTTCTGTCGAAGGATTGGGAGGAGTTGGGCATGAAGTCGACGCTCCCTGTCCTCCTCGAGGATATCACACGGGTCCACCAAAAGGTCCTTACTCGAGACGTCCCCCACTTCGCGTTCAGCGTCGCCATCCGTATGTGCTGGGCCGCGCCGCGCAAGACGACTAGAATCGAGGACGAGGCGTACTGCTTGATGGGCTTGTTCGGCGTCAGCCTATCGACCATCTACGGAGAAGGGAGGCGCGCGTTCATGCGGCTTCAGGAGGAGATCTTGAAGGACGAACTGGACGCGAGCCTATTCGTTTGGAGCAAAGCGCGCCACCTCGCGTCTGACGACCTGAATCTACAGCACGTACGCTTGCTCCCTTCCGCAGAACTCCCGAAACACGACCCGCATGGGTTCCTCCTTGCCCCTTCGCCAGCATGTTTCAACATACCCACCGTCTATGTTCCTAATCTAGGTCCACATACTGAGCGACCATATCCTCCTTTGATGGTGCGTATCATCATTGCTCGTAGTGCCAGCTGTATACTCACTTAGCCCTGTAGACCCCGGCGTCTCAAAACAGCCAGAATCACAATGGCCCGTTTGGACACATCGAAATGCCTCGAGTCTCAACCACTAGCTACGGTGTCAAATGCCGTTTTCCTGTCTTTGAGGCGGGCGGGATTACCGTCGCTGTCCTCCTTTGCGAAGTGCCTGCCGGCCATATTGGCCTGATTCTCACACATGACCCATCCGGGCGGGACCCGACGAGACAACGATATCATACAAGTTGTCTCTACAAGGACACAACGAGTTCTTGGGGTCGGTTCACAGCACGCTTGTGCTTCATGGGGACTGATATGCACAACCTACTCTTCGATGGCAAACCAGTCAAGCCCGAATGGCGTACCATCTATATCGTCGCCAAACCTCCCGTCCAGTGGACCTCCCCCGACGCGCTTTTGGCCATGCTCAGAATCAACTGTGACCCACAACCCCCTTTTCGCTTTCCAAACTGGCTCCTTTCCAAGTTTGGCACCGCAGGGTTCGACATTCTCCACAGCCCGGGGGGCTCGTCTTTATCGTACGAGGATGGCCCGCAACGAATGGCTCTCTTACATCCGGTCAGGGGCGAAGAACTCCACATCGACCTAGGAGTGTGTCGTGAGGACCCGAATTCACCCCTGGTGCGCTGGGCTAGGGTCCTGTTCAGCTATCCCAGCCAAAAGGCCAAGCTTCCTAGCGTGTCGACGCCCCACGACTGCGCGACGGACCACGTCGATACCTGGCCCGGAAGGGTCAAGGTGTTCAGCGACGGACAACGGTCCGTGCGGCTCTTCCTCGTCCCTGACGGCCGCTCGCCGGCGTCAACTCTCGTGGTTCACCTCGAACTGAATGGCACTGTTTACGAGAAGCTCCTCGGTGAAATGAGCGTCACTTTTCCTCCATTGTCCGAAATCTATAGTAAAAACGTCATGCACGTCGCTTCCTTACCATTGCTCCAGGACCGGCCATCGCACAGTACACCGGTACCATAGGACGCCTGTACTACATCTATGATAGATGAATCACAATCTTCGGTATGCCTGATATTATACTTATGCTTGATTTATAACTAAGTGTGTCGATTCTGCGGTTTGGAACAACTGGACAACGCGAACCATGCATGTGCGCTGATGGGATTTGTGTCTAGAGTTGCAAGCGCTCGCACAAGCCCGACGGGCCACAAATATTGTTCATCATTTTTTCTCTTCTGTACGTCATGAATCATCCCGTTCTCCGACGTTGAGGTTGCTCCTCCAGACCGCGTCTCTGCCTTTCCGTGCGTCTTACTCTATGCGCGTCACTGCGATATATTCCATACAATCCCTCCCACCAAATGATCCAAGCAGCTCGTGACTCAGAAACAACCCAAAGCGCAAGGCCTTGGAAGGGCGGAATGTGGATACCACTGGGGTGGCAGACGGTGGCAGACAAGATTGCACTGGTCGCACGTGCGAGAAGAGGAGGAGCTGGGAAGCAAACGAGAAGAAAGCTGTTCATGTGCGGGAAGTGCAAAATGGTGAAATACTGCTCGGACGAATGCCTGACTGCGTGAGTTTTCTCCTAGGTTCCTCCTAATGCTTCGTTGTTTGCTCATCGTTATACTTCAGTGGGGCCGAACACTCGCATGTGTGCAGCTGGGTGCATGTTATTCGGCCAGACCGATGGTGTAAAAACAGACGCCGGTCCTCCTAGTGTCGTCGCGCCTTCGGGCCCAACCTGACCCTCCTCCTGAGGAGCCGACCATCTCTCATCCCAGTGAAGGCCTTGAGAGGCTCGGTGAATCAGATTGAATGCTTCAAATGGGCATGTAGGCATTGGCTCGTTGTGCTGATGATAAGTATGTATTGCAGCCATGTACCAGCCATTACTTCAACTCATCACTCGACGATGATTGCTGTGCTAATTTGGCATCGAGATGCAACAGGTTCCCGCGAACCTAGCAGATGGTCAACCGGTCAACCGGTCAAGTCTAGGCAATGGTAGTCTTCCCCCGATATCTGCACACGTGATAGTACCTGCTATATATGTCGAACAATAGGAATTCATATGGCCGGGCCTGTGCCACTGACCTCAGTACATCCTCCTCCCCCACGTCCACCCACGCATCATTTAACTAAACCGACATCTACTTATGTCCCGCAGGATCGACATACAAGACATCGTGAACAGACATGAAGAACGCTTAGCACGATGGAAAGTCCTCATCCGGACGGATCCCCGTCGGGCTGTTCGTGTGATGAAGATTGTCGGGTTCAACAATGAAACTATCGACGGGGATACAATGTGGGACGCGCCATATGTTATGCAAAACCTTATGTCGGCATCTAAAGATCCTCAGAGCAAGGTTTGGAGAAAACTTGTGGATGCTGGTATGTTTACTGGGCTGTACGTTGCATATGTTCACTTGTTATTATTACCCTCGAAGCAACTTTATCTCTTTATAGGACATTCACTGTGTTGAACTGTGCAAGCATGGCGGTGACGGATGGCGAGACGCATCTGACGCAGGAACAGGTGGAGGCTGAGGGACGGCTTGTGAGTGCGGCTTGAGCCTGAGTTCATGACGTTGACTCTGAGCTTTGTCAATATTAACAGCGGCCCTCTGCATGGTCGACCCCGCTGGAGGTCATTTTCAATGCAGCAAGTTTCTGTTGTAGTGTCACCGTTACTGAGAAAAAGATGGTCGGAGACCTCCGGCACAAGTGGGGTGACATGATGCAATGGGTAAGTATGGTCCTTGACCAAATGTACGTCGATTCAGTGGTTAACGACCTGGGTAGCTGTGGTCACAGCCGATGTATAGCTAGTGTTGTCAGGTCCGGTCTCAGGACTTTCGAGGACCGGTCGGGTACCTAGGACCAGGACCTATTGTGCCCGGACTGTGCACCAGTCTTCATCAGTCCAGTCCTGGTTACGGTCCCTAGTCCTGAGCCCTTGCTTGTTTGTAACGGACCATATATACCCAGTCATAACTGGTCCTGGACTGTAGGACCGGACCAGTATGAGACCAGTCCTACCTGAGCCACACGTGAGCTTGGTGCCTGAACTGTACTATTCTGTCCCATGGTCGAGGAGGTGTTGTGTCAACAGTAAGGATTCATCAAAGCAGACTGGGACTTCTTTCTACCTACACGCGTGCTCAGCTCTCATCCTTCTCACCTAAGTATCTCCCCGCTATGCCCACCAATGACAATCAGCACACGGTATCAAGGAGCTGCCCCTCCCGAAAGCACCAGGACCGAAAAGGCAAAGCTATTGTCCTCGTCCTCGTCCAAAGCTGCTGCTGTTGGGGAGAAGCACAGCTGTGCAGATCAGCGGGGGTCTGACAGTTCAGACTCGGAGTCGGACTCACCACCACCATCAAAGAAGCCAAAGGCCCGGGAGAATTCGCGCTGACATCATAAAAGGGTAGATCAGGTCATAGAACTTGATGAAGAAGATGTGAGTGGGGAGGCCGGGGACAGTGCAGGTGCAGCGATAGTGCTCTCAGATTCAGAGGAGGTGACGACCACCAACAAGGGCAAACGCACACAGCACGCCAGCTCCGATGGGGATAAAGGTTCTGATGCTGAGGTACGGTCCCACACTCGATGCCCGAAAAGTCAGCACTGATACTGAACGCCTGGCTACGGCATTCGCAGGATGGCAGAAGCAAATCCGAGCTCGACTTACCTGAAGAAACATTGACCAAAACTGAGTCCACTGCAGATCTCCTCACCATCTTCTCCCTCCCACTTGCAGTCGCGTTCAAGTCAAAGTCGAAGGATGGTACTGTGTCGACAAGTACCGAAAGAGGCCGCTGGTGCGAGATTTGCAAGTGAGTATATTCGAATGCCGAGAAAAGAACAGAGTGCTTACCAAGGGGCCCACAGGGATGATCCGAAGAAAAAAGCCATTTCCGGTCAGCGCGCTGGCTGGTACATCAGGGGAAACTCGAGCTGCCACCGTCACATCGCATCAATGCATTATGGCATGTATGTTGCACGATGCAAGGTGGGTGGTATCAAGGAGACAGAGCAGGCGATGCCGAAGAAGGTCTGGGCAGCAAAGATAGCGAAGGAGAAGGCGGCGGAGCAGAAGAAAGCGGGGGGCGCACAGCTGCAGCTCACCCTCAATGGCATTGTGCAGAAGGTTGAAACGCTGACCACCTTCTCCCGGACGGCCATCTTGGATGCCGTCACACAGCATGTGGTCTGCAGTGACCAGGTGAGTGTCACGGCTTCCTCTCTCACAGTTCACTCTTGGGTCTGACCGGTGCCATGCTCTCTTCGTGCCTTCATGGCCCTTGTCTCAACTCTGTAGGCTCTTCTTGTCACCAATGACCCGACCTTCACCAACTGCCTCATCATCATGCATCCCAAGACGACGAAGGAGGAGCTCCCATCTCGTGCCATCGTACGGACAACCATCAAGAACAAGTTCGTGCAATACATCAAGAGTGTCTGCAGCGACATTCGTGCAGCACCCGGCAAGGCCTCCATCAACCACGACCTCTGGACAGAGGACCACAGCAGTACTGCATTCTTCGGTGTCACAGCCCAATGGATTGATGTCAAGGACTTGCGTCCGTGGACGCTGTGTGCGGAGGTAATCGGGTTTCACAAGGTTTTGGGCGACCATGGCAGAAGCAATCTAGGGTGGCAGCTTCTCAAGGTGACAGACCGTGCGGGCATCACATCAAAGGAGGGTGATTCAAACAAGGTGAGTCGCAGCATTTCCTTGTGACGCCTGTGTAACTAACCTGGTTTTGACGTTGGCACAGCTCGGACACATAACCGCTGACAACGCCTCAAACAATGGCACAACGGTGAGGGAAGTAGCAGATGTTCTCGAGGCTCGAGGGATTGAGGATTGGGATGCAATTTCAAAACAACTTGGGTAAGTCCTTTCCATTGTCTCACCTGCCTACCTGTGCCAATCCGCGATGTTCTAGTTGTATTGGCCACGTTGTCCAGCTTGCCATCGAAGACTTCATGAAGGCGGTCACACAGGTTGGGCTCGTAGAGAGCAAGCAAGCCATGTGGAAGTACGATCCAAAGGCCCCCAAGAACCGTGTTCTGTCTGGCAGTGGGTTGGACTCTATCGCTGCAATCCGAACACTTGCCATCAAGGTACGTCCTGCATTCTGCAGAGTCATACATTTGTCATAGTTACTCACTGTTTATTCAGATCCAAGCTTCACCACAGTAGAAGGAAGCTTTCGAGCAGACTCAAAAACAGTTCAACATCAACACGCCGCTCATCATTCCCCTTCACACGGCGACGTGCTGGGGCAGTGCCCTAAAGATGCTGAAGCAGTCCGACCACTTGTCTGAGGTATGTCCCCCTCTGTTTGCATACTAGTATGAATGTTGATTCACATATCTATCAAGCCAATCACTTCGTTTACGGCCACCGCTGACGCGAAGTTCGGCACAATCACGACGATTCGGAAGAATGGCAAGATTATTAAGAAGATCCTGTGGTCTGCATTCCAGCTTGAGAAGGAGGACTGGGATCGTGTCAAGCTATGCGTGGAGATCCTCGAGGTACGTGTACAGTCTTCACCCCCACCGCCTCCGTGACTTGACTTATGCTTATATATTATTCATCTGCATGGGTAGGATGCTGACAAGTACCACCAGCTATTCTCATCAGACAAGGCACCCACCCTTCACCGTGTCATCCCCGCCCTTGAAGCTCTCTGCACCAAGTGGGAGAAGAAGCTTGCAGACCCGAAGTATTCAGTCTTCCATTCCGCGCTTCAAGCTGGCCTTGACAAGCTCAACAAATACTATGCGAAGCTCGACAACTCCGACGTATACATACTCGCTTTGTGTAAGTAAATCACCAATGCTACCGAATAAAAGATCACTAATGTGTCCCATACAGTGCTTCACCCATACTACAAGCTTTGATACATTGAGAAGAGGTGGGGCGGTGAGGCTGAATGGGAGGCCAAGATCGCGGCGGGCAATTCCAATGCGATCAACTGGATTGAACATGCCCGCGAGGTCATCGATGCTGCGGTCAGTGTTTTCTTATTATTCACTTTCTCTACATGCTCACATCCTTTCACAGATGGAGCATTATTGGCCCATGCGACTCGGACGAGTAGTCAAGGCGTCATCGTCTATGGGAGCAGGTGGTGACTCGGATGCTGCCGCTTCGGCCTCTCGGTCCGCTCGTGCAGGTGCAGCAGGTGAGACAGACTGCGACTCGGAAGACGAGTTCGACCGCGAGCGTGCACAGCTCATCCACAGTGAGCCATCGGGTGGGTGGAAGCAAGAGCTCCGTGCCTACCTCGAAGACCCCGTCCTCACCATTACAAAGGACTGCGACACCATCGAGTGGTGGTCGGTAAGACTTGTTATTAGCCCGTTTACTAGTCTGTTTGCTAACCTATTATATAGAAATTTAGTTATCTCTATCCAACCCTCGCTCACATGGCCCTTGACGTCCTTCCCATACCAGCATCCTCAGTCACCGTCGAGCGCCTCTTCTCACGTGCAAAGCAAGTTTCGACCGACCGCCGGTCGCACATCGGAGCTGACCTTTTTGAGTGGTTGCAGTGTTTGTCCCACCACTGGCGTTCTACCATCGTCGACTATGCCAAGGTGAATAGTGGTACAGTTGAGGAGATAGTGCTGGATGACTTTGTTACTTATTATGAGGTCGATGAGCTGTGGGATGATGTGCGTGGTGCGGATGTGGACTCTGTCTTCAGTGATCTTGAGTAGATAAGTACAATCCTGTTGATGTAGTCTAATCCCTCAGACAAAATTCAAGTCTGTATTGTGTTTAGATATCAATATATTACATATATACTAGTCTGGACCAGTCCTCGACTGGTTATATCCGGTCTGGACCAGAATGGGTCCGGGACATCAGCACTTCCCTGAATGTCTTAGTGCTTACCGGTCTTAATGTCTCTTAGCACCTAAAGTGCCCGTGAGGCATTTGCCCCATTGTTTGAGACCCTGGCCACGATTTGGGCTGAAACTTTGTACAGACCTTCGCCTGAACGTTGCGAACCCCTCTGCCAAATTTTATGGCTATCCGATAACTTCTGGCCAAGGACCAGCACAACTGGCCAGAAGAGTCTTGGCTCAGCTTTATAGGTGGGTGTTTGTGGCTGTGCTCCTAGTACTTACCTGACTTAGTAGTCTGAATAAGAGGCATTAAGAGGCAATAAGAGGCATCAAGAGGCATTAAGATACTCGGGGAAGTTCTGATGGACCAGTTCTGACTGGTCTTAGGACCTCTGAGGACTGCGGTCTTGAGTGGACTGCAGTCTGCGGTCCGGTCCTATGGAAATAGTCCAGTCCTGTCCTAGTCCCGGTCCTAGGTCCTAAGTTTTTTGGCCTCAAGACTGGACCAGACCGGACCTGACAACACTATGTATAGCCTCCTTCCAGGCGAGAATCGCCCCTTCGAGCGTAGCCTGGTAGCCCAAATTGCGATGCGACTTATGGTCCTTGACTCTTACTTTGTTGGGTAGGTGCCTTCGGTAGTGCAGTCCAAATCTTTGAATGCTAATTGTCTAGCAGCGAACTTGCTAAATCCTCCGACCTTACGCTTGCTGTCTGTTTCCGGAATTGGGTGCATGCAACTACTCCATGGGACATGTGGATCAATTCCAGATTGATTCGCGGATTTTTGGACGAACAGCACGTGTCTGAATACTGGAAGTCCTACATTCAAACACACCCTCTTCCGGCCCTGCGTCACTTGCTTCCTCGTGTCGTTCGCGGGGCGACTATCTACGTAGAACCCGGTCCTCAAGAGTGGAGGCGTAACCCACAACAGGCAGCGGAAGCTATTGTCGACGCCTTTGTCTCGCATCTGACCATGGCTGAGGTGGAGTTTCACCATCTGGAGGAAGAGGTCGGCTTCTTCTATGCGCTGTTCAAACCCTCCAAGATGGATTACCGAGCACTTTTGAAGGCCACCGCTCAGTCCACAACTATTTGTCCGGCCCTTGTACATGTACTGCGGAGAGCCTACCAGCACGACGCAGAAGAGACATATAGGTCAACGATACAATTGTTCTTCAGCATGCTCTGTCCGCTTGAACAAAATGGTGAATTTGCCGACATCGTAATCGCTCATTGGGCAACAGGCAGTTTGTTCGGCGTTCTAGAGGAGTCATCTGATTTCTTGCTCAGGGTTGCCCCCGGTGCAAGTGCGTAACTACTCTAGTTTTATCACCCTCGGAAATATCAACAGGATGACACTCACCGATTTGTATAGTGACCCTTTCATTGCTTATCAGGATCATACAGCAATCCATCCCTCGGCTGAGTCCCAAGATGCGCTCCCTTCTCCGCCGCTAATTTCCTCTCATGGAGCTATCAGCCAAGCTCGCGCCATCCATAGAGCCAAGCATTCAACAATGTGTCATTTTCATGATCCGAAGTGGTGGGGATGCTGGTCTCCCAAACGCAAGTGATCCCATGTGGCGGCAGTGCGCCTGGGAGGTCCTTGAGGGACTGACAGACGAAGTAATCTACTTCCTGGACGAGAAGTGCGTGCGATCGGGCTGCAACAAAAAGCTAGAGGAAGGGAAGGCAATCTGCAGGAAATGCGAGCTACAATACTGCTCACAGGGTTGTTTGAATCGGTTCATCACGATTGTTTTTCTATGGGGTCAGAAATTATGTGCTAATGCGACAAGCTCCGCATGTTCAGTGACAAGGAACATACACAGGCATGCGCCTTGTACGCCCGCCAACTTGGGGGAGGCTTCTCTTCATCGTCAAGGAGTGGTGGTATTGGATTTCTTAACCGGTGGGACCGCTCGCGGGCGGTGTTATCTGCCAGCCTGAGTGTTAGGCGAGATGCGCGGTTGGTATTGTGGGCCATTATGGCTTGTCTCGTATCCGTCGCAACATTGTATGATATGTTGCGAAGTCTGTATGAGTATTTCCAGGGATAGCTTGTGGCATCCCAACATACTGATGATTTGTCCTTGCACGATACATCAATTGTCGAACGCGACGTGACTCACGCGTATCGTAACACGTGATCGCGTTCCAAGAGCCGCGTGTGCCAGCAAGGCCCCAGCAGGTAGATCTCATCCGGCTGGACTAGAACAACCACCTAGTTACCATCTCTCTTCTATCCGACTTCACAAAGTTAGACTTGGTAGAACCACTGTCATCACCATGCCTCGCAGACCTACTCCGAGAGACTTGGCAAACATGCATGAGGAATGCACGTCGCAATGGAAGAACCTCATCAAGACCGACCCTCGTCAAGTTGTACGTGCCCTTAAGGTCATTGGGCTGGACAACGAAACAATCGACGGGGACACTATGTGGGACACCCAGTACATTCTCCAGCAACTCACGCCCACTGCTGCGGACCCAAAGGGTGAGGTGTGGAAACGGCTGGTGGATGTGGGGTTGTTCGACGCACTGTGAGTATGTGCCTTGCGATTCTGCAATGTCTCGAATATGGCTTATTTGAGTATTTGTGTCTCGTATGCTTCCCCGTGCTCTGCTCGGGAAGTTGCTTCTGCGTACTGAACGCCCATGCAGCAGCTCTCGTAGAGGAGGGTAAGAGGGCGAACCAAGCACAAGTGGATGCCGAAGGGAAGAAGATACATTCCAGATTTGCGGATATTTTATCGCCAATATACCGATATTTTGTATCTGTCGCAGCTCCCTTCTGCGTGGGCTTTGTCCTTCCAGGTGATCTGCACTGCAACTGTCTACTGTGATAACACTGCCATGGCTACGGAGACGACTATGATCGAGGACCTAAGGAAGAATTGGTCACAAATGATGCAACGAGTAGGTCTTCCATTTTGCTATGCGTGTCACCGCTGATTTTTGAACAGATATGGTCACAACCGTTCAACAGCCTTGATCCAGCGGGTAGATTTGGTGTCTCCGAACGCATTTTGGTCACACAGACTGCCATGCGTCTGATGGTCCTCGACCCTTCTTTCCTGGGGTATGATTGGCCCCAATCCGTTTGCCACAGCTCCTAACTAATGCAGTCCCACCCAGAGAACTCCTTAAACCGACAGACCTTACATTCGCAGTTTGCTTCAGGAATTGGATGCACTCAACCGCTCGTGAGGATAACCTCATCAATGCAGCCTTCCTTCTAGGGCTCCTCAACGAGCGGCATGCACCTCGCTACTGGAAGCCCTACCTCGATGCAAACCCTTTTCCACCGCTGAAGCAGCTCTTGCCACGCATCCTCCTAGGGGCCAGCAAGTCATCTGGACCGAGCCAGCGGAAACGGACTCCTCAGCAGGCCGCAGAGGTGATAGTTGCCGCTACTGTGACGCACCTGACATCTTCTGGAGCCAGCCTCCCCGACTACGAGCTAGAGCTAGGATTCTTGCGATCGTTATTCATCCCTGCGAAGGTGGAGTATCCAGCACTGCCCCGCGCGATGTTCAAATCCCCGGGACTGTGGGCTGCTACCACGGCGGTCCTTCGCTGGGCTGCTGAGGCTGGGGCAAAGGAAGCAGAGGAGGCCTATTTGGATGCGCTTGAAACGTTCTCTCGCTGCTTGTGGACTGTGGGCAAGGAGGGGAACGAGTTCGCGGATGCAATGGTCGCAGGGTGGGTCACAGGAGGGCTCCTTGAGGCTCTTGAGGACACAGTCGACGTCTTGGTGAAGATCCGCGGTGCAACAAGTAAGCCTGTGGAATCGCTTCATCTCCCAGAGTCGGTGATCTAGCTCTCTGTCATGTAGGAGTGTTTGTTATCATCATGTCCACCATCTTGCAGAGCGCACCGAAGTTCAGCGCAAAGACCCAGGAACTCCTCCGCAAGCACCTCCCACGGCATAAGCTTTCAGAGCGGCTGGCCGAGGTATTCCAGCTCGATGAGAAGAACGAGGACAAGTACAAGGCGAACTACACCGCTTTCATGACGAGCATGCAAAGCGGAACCATGCCAGACGTCGACAACCCGATGTGGGGCCAGGCTGCTTGGGAAACTCTCGACTCAGTAACCGAACTGGTGCAAGCATCTGGGGAGTTCCCGTGCTCGCGCAACGGATGCGAGAAGCAAGTGACACCGGGGAACAAAGTAAAATGTGTCAGTTGCACCGTGCAGTATTGCTCGAAGCAGTGTTTCAAACGGTGCGCGTATACCCCCTTTACGCCAACAACTTCGGTTTTTGACATGGCTTATCGTCACAATAGCGACCAGACGCACAAGGATACTTGTTCTGAGCCGAAGCGACAACCATTTACCGCCAGGGACATTGTCGCTCGGGACGACGCTGCCAGGGAAGCGCACTTGAGGACAAAATTTATCAGGAAAACTCTCATCTTCATCGTGTTCGCCGCCGTGCTTTATTACGTGGTCCGTGTTGTCTACAGCGTGCTTATTAACCCGTCGTGATGGCATCCTCTTAACATACCGTAAGTCCTTCCAATATGTTTGTTGCAAAATCGGAATCCTCTTAGGTTGAGACTTTTGATCACAGCATCACCATCTATGGTCGTCAGATTTATTGCTGTATTATGATGGTCACTTGATCCCGGGTATTGTAGTTGGAAGATTGGATTGGATGACATGCCATCTTGGAAAAAGATCGTCGGACACAGAGGACTTCATAGCAGATTATAGTATATTACCTATTTCATTGTCTTTGCATTAATAGTGTCTTCCAATCGAACTTCCCATTTTGACGTAGTGTGCCCTACTGTTTTCTCCACAGGAGGGCAATGCTCCTCTGATACTTAGAGAGAATCTGAGCAACCGAACAAGTCGACCTGGGATGAGCATAAACGCGTCGAATGTGGCATCATGTGATCGCGCGTGAGTCACGCGTTCCTTTCGTCATTCTGAGTCTCCTCACGCAGACACGCCCACCTCACTACCCTTCCCCCTCTCTCTCGCAGTTTCGCTCATACCGACAAGAACATGTTCCGCACGCCTATCCGTCGAATGGCGACCACGGCGCGCCAGTCCCTGAAGATTGGACTTATCCCTGCGGACGGTATCGGCAAGGAAGTCATCCCAGCAGCGAAGGCTGCCCTTGAGGCACTTGGTTCTGACATCCCGACGCTCGAGTTCGTGCCGCTGCTAGCGGGGTGGGAGGTGTTCACGAGGGGAGGACATGCGTTGCCGCACGAGACCGTCGAGTGAGTCGCGTCCCGCTTATGACCGTCGGTCTAGGGTCGTTGACATGGTAGGGGGAACAAGGGCTTTGAAGGAGTGTGATGGCGCTTTGTTTGGTGCCGTCAGGTTCGTACCCATTTCTTCCGTCTGTTAGTCGAAGCTTGAAAGACTGTGAAACTAGTTCCCCCACGAGGAGGGTGACCGGGTACTCGTCCCCCATCGTCCAGCTCCGCAAGGAGCTCGATTTATATGCCAACGTCAGGCCTGTTGTGTCCGTGAGTGCTTCGGTATGCTATATGCACTTCAAACGCTGATATTGGACGAAGGTGGCCGCGAACCCCGGCGACAAGCCAGATATTGACCTGGTCGTCGTTCGGGAAAATACGGAATGCCTAGTACGTCTACACGTCCCGGGACACGGCGCATAGAATCTGACCCGCTTCCCAGTACGTGAAGCAGGAACAGATTACACCTACCGAACATGGACGCGAAGCTCGTGCCACTCGTCTCATCACCGAACGTGCTTCCAGGAGGATCGGCAAGATGGCTTTCGAGATTGCCCTTGGTCGTCCACGCAAGGTAGATCTACTTATATTCGCCACCCGCACGCATGTAACTCAACATGCCACAGCAAGTGACGATCATCCACAAATCCAACGTCTTGTCAGTCACTGATGGCTTGTTCCGGGAAACGATCCGTGCTATCCCTGCATTACCTGAAGTAAACGGTGCCTACGATAGTGTTAAGGTCGAGGAACAGATTGTCGACAGTGCTGTCTATCGGTAGGTTTGTTCGCAGTTAGATATTCCTTAAGGCTGACGTTGGTTTACAGTCTGTTCCGCGAGCCCGAGTAAGCATTGCTTTGCTTCCCGACTTTACTGGCCAAACCTCACGTCGCACATAGAATCTATGATGTCCTGGTTGCGCCAAACTTGTATGGCGACATCCTTTCGTATGTTCCCCTCATCATCTACGTATTCTTTCAAATATTTTCTCATCCTACCTATCGCCACCAAGTGATGCTGCGGCAGCCCTCGTTGGGTCATTGGGTCTAGTGCCATCAGTGAACGCAGGTGACAACTTCGTCATGGGCGAGCCGTAAGTTTTCTTCCCTTTATGCAATCATCCATAATCCGCTCATTCTGATCGATTGTACTTCACAGCGTCCATGGATCTGCGCCAGACATTGAGGGCAAAGGCATCGCTAATCCTTTGGCGGCGATCCGTTCCGCCGCGCTCATGCTCCGCTTCCAAGGACACATTGTTGGAGCCGACAGGATCGACCGGGCCGTCGACCAGGTCATCCGCGAGGGCGAGGTGCTGACGCCAGACCTGGGTGGGAAGAGCAAGACTGAAGAGGTCCTTGATGCGGTCCTCAAGAAGCTCTGAGATATCGCTACTACGGAGCTTTCGTAAAAGGTCATGCTGGGTGAAGAGTATGCCGTGTTTCGGATGCCCTTAAAGATTTGGCGGAGTGCCCACAGTGACGTATGTATTTAGCTTACTTAGAAGACTCCCGCTTGAGTACCCGGATACATGATGCATCCGTTCGAAGCCAGGGCCAACCTCTTCTGCCTCTGATCGCACTCATGGATGCACCGCGAATGCCGCGTGCCCTCCGAGAGCAGATCATAGGATGCGTCGGATTCAGTATTACCGTCCTCAAGATCCGGGGGGCATAGCGTTGTGCCGATTTGATGGAGAGGGAAAATTCACTCGTGCATTGCCAATGGGAGTGCTAGTACGTAGTAAGTAGATGTTTCATTCATTTCAAATGCAGGCGAAGTGTGCCAATCCAGTGGAACTGACTGACGAGGTGCCTATGGTAGAGCTCGATTATTATTGCGACTTCAAAATCAAACACAGTCGAGGGCGCTTGTTACTGCCGGCAGATCTAGGCGTTGCTGTCCGGGCGACCGATTCAGTGACAACATCGATGGAAAGTTTCCTTTGAGTCATCTCTTCCGGCGCAAGCAACGCTTCACCCAATTCACCGCCGGGTCATGTCGATCTCGAAATCTTCCAAATTTCCCCGCGCCCACTCAGTCGTATAAAAGCATCAACGTGCCCGGGGACGATGAGAGCACTGTCGCGCTCCTCGTTCTTGTGTCTTGTGTCCTTTCAAAACGTCGCGGTATTGTCTGGAAGGCCGTCCCCTCATCTCTTCAGTGCACCACCGGCATATCGTGAACCATGGACAGTGCGGTGAGCACCGTCATTCAGCCGCGCTTCGCTCAGCCCCCGGAGCAATATGAGCTCTCGAACATGAGCATCCAACAGCGGGAGAGCGGGCAACAAACACCGGCGAGTGGGCAGCAGACACCCATCAGTACACCGTTCTCCGCAGCGAGCTCCCAAGCGGCCCTCAGAGCGGCCCTAGACGATGGGCTGAACGTACAGGAGCTTGCACCCGTGGACCGTGGCGTCCGGGCATGGATGTTTTGCATGTCGTCTTTCACCCTCGAGATGATGATATGGGGTTTGTGCTTCAGGTGAGCTTCATTTTTCCTGGCGAATTTCTGGTCTTCTCCATGACTGAAGAACCCGGTGATTTATTGCAGTTACGGTATCTTCCAGAGTAAGTAGCTTTATGATGTTTCGGACCCATGCAATAACACTTCTTTGGTTCTTTAGATTATTATACGACTCATACACCATTCAATACTGCCTCCAGCATATCGATTGCGGCAGTAGGCACGATCGCCATTGCCCTCCAGTACGCAGAGGCAAGTCACACTTCCGCCATATTCAAGTTTGGGGTTCTTTTTCTAACTTGCCCCCGGAACTGGTTCCCAGGCCCTGCTGATATCTTGCGCTTTCGGCCGTTATCCTGATTATATGGGGTACGCGATGTGGTTTGGTCTTGTATTGTACTTCCTTTCCATCTTCGGCTCGAGCTTCGCTACACAGGTGAGCACCTTAAAATCGCTGCTTCCGACGCTTCTGCTAAGCCCACGAACTTCTGACAGGTATGGCAGCTCATCATGCTCCAGGGTGTTTTATTCGGCATCAGCGGGGGACTACTCTACGTCCCTGTCATTAAGCTTCTCCCCGAGTGGTTCTCCGAGCGCAGAGGCCTCGCGGGAGGCATCATCTTTGCAGGTGGAGGTGTTGGCGGTAGGCGTTTCGCATTATTTTCAACGTAACAGCATTGAAATCGACGTTGAATTGCAGGATTCCTCTTTCCCTTTGCGCTTACGGCCCTCCTTGACAAGGTCGGCTTGCGGTGGACGCTCCGAATCTGGGCGATTGTGACCACCATCTTTTGCGGTATCGCGCTGCTAGGTCTGCGTCCGCGCCTGCCCGTGCCGAAGTACCCGCACGGTTCGAGACGCCCTCGTTTCATTCCTCCGCAGCTGGGTTTCGTGAAGAATCCGCTGTTCTGGAGCGTCGTACGTCTGTCTTCCGTTCTACAGAAACACTTGACACTGATCATGGTCTGGTCGGGGTCCAGTCGTTGACCATCCTCCTTCAAGGGTTCTCGTACTTCCCTGTGTCGCTGTACATCGCGAGCTTCACCACCGCGCTCTCTTCACCACTCGCGGCCACCGTCGTGCTCTCCGTCTTCAACTCCTCCGCTGTCGGTGGCCAGATCCTACTTGGACATCTGAGCGATCGATTCCCGTACCCCTGGGTAATGTTTGCGAGCGCGCTCGGGAGCAGCCTCGTCGCGTTCCTACTCTGGGGCTTCGCGAGGGCGTCCATACAGCTATACTTCTTTGCCGTCATCTTTGGGGCCCTGGTGGGTGTCAATCTCTTTGCTTTACGGGGCTTGGTGTTGATTATTTTATTTTTAGGGCGGGGGCTTTTCGTCAATTTGGCCCAACGCCGCCTTTGACTGTGCAGGTGGCAAGCCCGAGTACACAGGCATCGCGATTGCCAGCACTGCGATCTTCAAGGGCATATCCGCCGTTGTCGGACCCATTCTCTCCGGCGTTCTGCTTGAGGCTGGCAAAGGCTCGTCGATCGGTGGTGTGTTCGGTCGCGAAGGATATGGATTCGTTGAGATCTTTGTGGGGTCTTGTGCCTTGGCGACCGGCGCCAGCAGCCTGCTGATCGCTTTCACGAGGCAGAGAGCGGGTATCTACTCGTGAGACGAGGAGGATCGTAGAGACCATGTAGAGATTGCACAGTTGCATCGGGACACTTCGCATAGTTTGGACTTGACATTCATCAGAGGACATATGATGACCACCATTGTAGCAGATAGAGGATTCATAGACTACGCACGATCAATGAACACATTCAGGTCCGCTATCCTGTGGAGAGGATGCAATGGATGCGAGATATTGGTGATTGATTAAGGACAGACACGTCACGAACGTTCCCAAAAACGTTACTGATTCAGTTGATACAGTACATGCCCGGCGCGTGACAAGATTGAAGGACATGACGGGAATAATGTCTAGTACGGGCAGACGGTTAGCTCGTCCTTCAGTAACGGACTCTCTTGCCATAGCGTTCGTCATGCGGTTCTTCCTTCATTCGCTTAACGGGAGGAGTAGCTAAGACGCGTAAGCTGGCTAGCACTTGACGACGGATTATGGGCTCTTACCTTGATTTGCTAGGGCAGCACCTGAAGTTCGACGTCTCCCATCTTCGGGCTCACGCTTGATTCTTAAATCCTCCGGCGGCGTAGCGCATGTGGACGAACGCCTGGCTTCGGGGTCTGGCTTAACCGGGACCTCCACCGACGGTGTTCTCGCAGATTGGTCATCTAATAAGAACGGTTAGATAAGTTAGGATTTGGTTGCATACATGGGGCAAGCGCACCTGTCGTGCTAGGTGGGCGATGTAACCCTTGTATCGCTGCCACGAACGCGTTCGAAGGGTGATAGGTGTTCTCCATTTCGCCCTTCACCTTCGCTGTATTGGCGATTCGAGAGGATGAGTCGGGACATCGCAAACGGACAACTGAAGGCTTACGCTCGGGTGCTGGCGCTGATTGTTCAAGCCCTTCGGCCCTCCGCAGAGTATGGAACGCTGTGATAAAGGCATCTGAAGGACCCCTGGGAGCCTCTTCCTCTGGCTTCACTCCGCCTGACCCTGGCACGTCACTCGATGCTGTTGTGGACCATCCATCGTGGCTTGCACGCGATTGCTTCAATTGCTCAATAGCAGACCTGAACGACTTGGATGGACCATAGGGTTCAGGCTCGGGCTTGACTGCTTCCATCTTGACATGCGGACCGTCCTCGCGCTTGACGTGCGGCTTGACATCTGCGTCCTCTTGCTTCAGATTTCGAAGAGCATTCCTCTCTGTGATAGGGCACAGTGGGAAGAATAAGTGCACGATTCGACAACAGACGACGGATGTCATCACCTTCAGTATACGGATCTATTTTGCCTGCCTGGCCCGAACTGGTGAACCGCTGTGCCTCGTGGCCACGCTCGCGTTCTTGTTCTTCCCTTCCGGCTTCAGCACTGCTGATGGTGTTCGAAGTGAGCTGCGACGGGTGCTGGTATGGGGTGAAGCCGCTCTAGAGTCAACGATGAGTATCAAGTTTCCCCCCACACCATGGAGTTTATAACAGAAACACACAATGTCCGGTATAGGCGTGGGCTGGCGCGCAGGCGGCAGAGGCAGCGAGATGTTTGCGCAGCTCTTGCCCCTCGGTGAAGCCCAGCTCACATACGGATACGGGAACTTGACTGGGAATCTGATCCGTTCCGGTGGGTCCCCAATTTCAGTCGGGTAATGGGCGAGCCAGTTGTCTGTGATAGAAATAAGAAATAAGAGTGTAAGTCGCATAAGTGTACACAGATACATGCAGACCTACGATTTCCGGGCTCGCCCTTCATGCGGTAGTCGTACGCGAAGACGTGCGAGACGCGATCCCTGTCCCGAAGATCCCCATGGGAGAGCATCTCGATCCAGGGATGCGCGCCGAGTATGGGCACGATGTCTGCTTCCTCCGGGAGCTGCACGATGACCTCGCTGCGCTACTTGTCCGGCAAGGCACACGTTGAAAAGGAATTCATTCTACATCAGCTTCAAGAGCAGAACATACGAAACGACATACCGTGTTTACGGAGAAGACGCACTCCGGCTCATGCTTCTTATTGAACATGAAGCGCACCCATGCACACAGAAGATTCCAGTATATGTGGTCGCGTTCCTTGCCTACCTTGTTGCCAGGCCATGGGTCGTTGATCACGATGTACTTGCATTCTGGGTCGTCTTCATACGGCGGGGCCCTCTTTAGCCTGGGAGGCATGAAGGAAATGGTGGTTCGCAACGTGGGCCTAGGCTGGATGAGGCAAGCAAACAGCGTAGCTGGGTGTGCTGCAGCAACTGCAGGATCGATAACTCCGACAGCTTCGCCTCCAGGGCCAGACCTTCCTCTAACAGCAGGGACGAAGCTTCTTTCGGATCGTCGAAGTAGCACACGCAAGTGAAAGAAGTGAAGTTCGTCGAGAAAGTAGGTGCCATCGCGACTTGGGACGTCAGAGAAAGAGTCGAAAGAGCGCGTGGAATGGGCGTGGCCTCCGACATTGGCAACACAAGCAGGTTCACCCCGGCCAAGCGCTGGCATACTTGGCTACATAAAAACATGAATGTAACATTACAATCTGTACACGACTGATATACACGACAAAGTCATTAGTGTAGAAAGCTCTCTAATAGTAGGCGCAAATAGCACTGATGCGGCGCGAATGAGAGTCGGAAATGAAGGTGGAAAATGTCCTGATAGTCACGTCCAAAAGGAACTATGTAGCATAGCAAATCCAGCCCGCAAGCGCATGCATGTCAGTGTCGGTATGTGTACGAGTGCTAGTCCTCTATCCGGTCTCTATGCGGAGTAAGATGTACGGCTAGGGTCTGCGGCGCGGTCGAGCTCCTTCACGAGAAGATCGTTCATCGCCTTCGGGTTGTCTAGGTAAACTGGGGAAGCGGATAGTGATAATGAGCGGCGTGTCTCCAAATTGCCCGTAGAGCCGAAATAGCTCACCGTGATGACCTGCGTGAGGGATCATATACATCCGACCAAAGCCATTTCCGGCTTGACGTAACCTCTCAACGGACTCCTTTCCGCCTTCTGGGTCCATCCAGTCGTGATCACCGTCTAGCACATTGTGTAAGAACCTGGTGATAGCGATACATGACTGTGATACGCACAAACAAAGGTCACTGGGATCTTCAGCGCGGCAACACGGTCAACGAGTGGACGTCGGGCATGTGCACCAGGAGCCAGTAAATGCGCTACAGAACATCGTTTATCAGTCTATCTCCATGGCCGAAGGACCGCATATACGTACAAATACAGTACTCGCCCGAACCCTTGGCAAGCGTGATGTTCATGATGTAGTCGTGCATCGCTCGGGTATCCTCGTCACCCAGACCGATGAAGCGTCGTGAAGAGTACTTTCCAATGAGCATTGGCCCCCAGAACACGGTCGAGCGGACGACCTGGAAGGGACTCCAGCCTTGCTCCCACAGATACGTGAGGAGCTTGCGCGTGCGGCTCTCTCGGCGCTGCGCCTCCTCCTGGCTCGATCTGAGGCTCTCCACCTCACGCGCGTTCGCTAGCTCTGCGTGGTCCGCGCTTGATGCGCCAGTCGTTTGTGCGTCCGTAAGCTCGCGCGAGGGCACGGTGTTATTGGGATCGCGCGGCACGCCCGCCGGCGATAGAAGTATGAGCTTGTTGACCCGTGTGGGGTAGCGAAGAGCGTATGCGACAGAGAGATAGCCACCGAGAGAATGACCGATGAGCGTCATTGATTCGAGACCCATCTTCTCCCGCCACTGCTCGAGAGAGTCGACGAAGAATGATTCGGCCTCGCGCACGCGCCCGTCGATGTCTTCACGCTTCGCTTTAACTTGGAAGGGAACTCGCGCTGAGCGGCCCATACCCAGCCAGTCGACGGCATAGACAGACGTGCCGCGCTTCCCTGCCCAACGACCTAGTGCGGGGAAGTTGTTGAAAAAGAAACCAAGACCTGCACCATAGCCATGGAGCATAACCGCCGGTGGTGGAGCATTCGAATTAGCTTGAGTTGGGTTTATTGCGAAGGTATTGAGGTAGTGCTTGGGGTCATCGAGCTCAACCTTCGAGCTTTGCGCAACGACATCATGGGTAAAGTCCGGTGTCGGTGGTGGGGAGCCAGCGGGGCGGAAATACGGGAGTTTCCTACGAACCACCACGTTCGTCGATGGCGCGTGCGAAGAGCGAGGCAGAGAGACACACCTTAGTAAGCGTTCCTCGCTCGCGGCACCTTCCTTCTCTCCTGCAGCCCACCTAGCCCACAAACATCTGAGGAATAACACACTTGCCTGAAGAGACTAGCGAAGACTCACCAGCTCTTGACGCTAGCGAGGAAGGTTGAGGGTATCTCTCGAGCAGGGGGTAGGGGAATAAATGGCGCGGCGCTTGCACTTGTCATCTGGGATAATTGCGCCAATCTAGAGCGTGCAAAGAGGGGCTGTATGATGGAAGTAGACAGGGTGGACAAGAACGAGGCGCAGGAGGAAGAAGGAGGGAGGGGGGATGCAAGGGACTGTGTGAGGCGATGGCAGAGGGGAAGAGGGAGAGCTTTATTATGGAGCCGACTCGTGCCGATCTACACCGACACCAGAGATTGACGCCCGCCCCGCCGTGAAGCCAACGCAGGCGTACGCAAGCCCGATGGCAAGTCTGTGCCTGTCTGTGCCATCCACCCAGAACCCGACCGGCATTTGTCCGGCGATGATATGACGTTTGCAGCGAGAGCGACATTCCAAAAGCCAAAGCCCGACGGCCCGAGCCGCGCACTAGTGTCATCCTAGGAGCATGGTTTGAACGATATCTTAGACTCGACACACCCCCGCACATACAGAATCAGAGAGACGGTTCTATATGCTCCATTAGTCCAAGCCATACAGTACTCGAGGACAGAAACTCCCTCTCGCCCCCCCTGCAATCAAGACCCATAAACCATGCACGATAGAGGGAAGACGGAATAGGTTGAGGGATGAGTATGTGATGCGTTGCGCATCAAGCGCAGCGCATGCGGGGGACGCAGCAGGTCGTCCCAGGGCCATCCTTCCTGCAGAACGCGTTCCAGCCCGACGTGGCAAACCCTGCAAGCCCTGAGAATTTCAGCTGGTGGCTCGTAGCGAGGACCGGGCAACGCTCACCTGCCAGGTTATACACGCCGCGTCTTCATGCCCCTCGTCCCTCCAATCTTCAGCGGCGTCCTATCCGTGATGCGCTTCAGCCGCCCCTTTACATTAGCCCCAACGGCAGTCGTGAGCGCAGTGAGCATCGCGTCCCTTCCCTGCCCAAACCCGTTGAGGTACAGGTGCCAATCAAAGTCAATCCGCTTTATCTCCTCCTCCATCGCGGCGATGATGCCCACCGCGCACTGGTAGCCCGCCTCGTATCCGTTCCGGTTGCTCTTCTTGAACCCGAGCTTCCCCCCGGTCAGCGTCAGGAGCTGGTTTCCGGTATCGCGTGCGAAGGTGATGATGGTGTTGTTCCGCGAGGACTTGACAGAGACGGCATACATGAGTCGCGTGGAGGATCCGGATCCTGGCATTTTGCGACCCTCTCGTGCGATCGTCATCGGGTTAGTGGACGCAGGGTTGCGCGGAAAACTCTTCGTCGGAGGTACTGGAGGGGAGTCATCCTCCAGAGGTGGTGCGGCGGCACCCTCGTAGCTCCCAGTGATTGGTTCGTGTGAGGTGTTATCGTCTTTGAGTAAGTCGTCGAAGAATTCCGGCGTAGACGGCGTCGTATTAGCGCGGCGAGGGGCAGAGGAGGAGATTGCAGCAGCACATGTCCGTTGTATAGGTGGTGTCCCGAGAGTGGGGAGGAGCCTGAGGAGGGACATGTCGCGAGTCCGAGACCAAGTCTGCACTTGGCCAAACGCGCTCGCGCTCATTGCACCTTCACCGGCGCCTCGATGATTCCAAACTCCGAGCCGCGACACATACGCGCGCCTATTCCTCTTCCGATTCACCACGAACTCCCTCCATACGCTCGCTCGTAATGTCTGTGAGTGCCCTTCGCCCGCAAACACCTCTGCCCCAGACTTCAGCTAACATCCCTATCCAGCTGGTCAACACACTTTACAACACCATCGTTCGGCGTAACAGTAAGTTTGTCAGGAGAAACGCGGGTCTGGGCTGGGTTGAACAATCGAGACAGGTGTTTTCGTCCCGACGATCTTCGCTGGTGCATTCGCGTTCAGCATCGGCTTCGACGTTGGCGTCACAAAGTTCTGGGACTCCTGGAACAAAGGAGTAAGTGATTTCCATCTTACTGTTCAGCCGTAGTGCTAACTTCGTCTTTAGAAGCAATGGCAGGACATCCGCTCTAGATACGTGGAAGAGAACTAGATTACATCCGCGCCGGCCTCGTATCATCTCATCTCCCGTCCTGATTATAATACACTGATCATTGCGGGCTACCTGGTCGTTGAGTGATTGGTGTGCGTTTCTCTGTCGTGACCCTCCCCAGCTTCGCCCTGCAAGTCGCTCTGTTCCCTGCCTCACGCCGCGCATTCACCGAAGATTTGCACGACTTGTGCTGACGCACATGGAAGACTCAAACATCGTGCATGCACTGCTTTACGGTGCGTCTACTGCCTCTATTATGTACAGACTCTGGCAGGACATTCGAGAAATAAACAGCATGCGATTGTCGCTAATTATGCACGTAAATGTAGCCTATTTGGTTGCGTACACATACATCGTAAGTGGTAGGATGGGAGGTCTATAACGTTCGGGATGATGCTGCAGACAACAATGCAAACAGAGTGAGACCGAGCCACGAGACACTTAAGAATACGTGAGCGGATAAAGGGGAGACATGAGAACAGACACTGAGACGAAACAGACAAGATACAATGGAGATGGGAGGATGAGGGGATGCAAGGGGACAGAGATGAATGAAAAAGGTATAAAATACAATGTATGTGCAAGAACGGACGGACGTACAATATGCGCAAAAGACATGCAACGTCACCTCCACCGCGTGGAGGCTCGGAATTGGGCTCGGACGCGGCCGCGGACTGAGGAAGGCTCACGTAGAGATGTACCCTAGATCCTCCTCACCATCCGGTGTCCTGAAGATCTCGTCAAAAATCTCCTTCCCGTCGGTCGGCAGCGGCGGGAGCTGGTTCGCGATGGCGGTCGGGTCCTCGCGCGAGCTCTTGATCCTCCGCAACCGCTCCTCGTTCCAAATCCTCTCCAGCGCCCCGGCAAGGTTCATCAACCCGAACAAGAACCCGCGATCGGGCCGGTCAGGGTAGTGTGGTGGGAATCGCGCGTAGATGAGCCCCGTCTCGGGCTCAACCTCCGCCTGGTAGCCCGTCCCGCTCGACACCTCCTCGACCGCGCCGCTTGGTGGCGGGTACGGCAGCCAGTCGCGCCCGGTCGTCGTGTGTGCAAAGTCGACTAGGCGAATCTGGACCTCGCCACGCTTCCGCCGCCGGCTGACGCGGTCTGCGACGGGACCGACAAGCAGGTCTTCACTGTGGGAGCGGCGGAGGGTCTGGCGCGGCTTAGTCTCCGTGCGCGTGCGCGTGTCGAGTTGGCGTTCAAGCGACTCGCCCCGCTTGCTGCGTGATGATGGGTGGTCGAGGACGGATGCGCGGAACGCCTCCTGCGCTTCTCGGTCGCCGTCGTAGATCATGAGCAGGCTGCAGCCATAGAAACGGTACCCCTTCAGGCGATTCACGATCCGCGCCAGGGCGTAGATCTTGTGAAGGATAATTGGGATCTGGTACACAAGAAGGCGCTCTCCATCGTGGAGGAAAGATGCAAGTACTGTGGGGAAGTCGTCCGGACGGACTTCGCGACCCTTGTATTTGTCCTGCACGACGTAGGACTGGGTGACGTGGTTCCAAACCTTAACAAATCAAACCGAGTCAGAAAATCGAACAACGATGTCCACGGGGATGATATCAATCGACGAATTCATTCGCCACAGGTACGACCAAACAACACCACACGCGCAAACAGGACGTCAAGGCTGGCAACTTAAAATGACGCTTACCTGCATCCCGCACACACGCACCCCCAGTGTCCTACTCGTCGTCCGGTCGCACTTCTTCCGCTGGCTCTTTTTCTTCGCGAGGGTTGCGTCCATCCCGTACTGCCGTGTGCCCATCTTCAAGTCGAGGACGCACGATGACTTGAGCCGCCCAGTCAAGTCCTCCATCAGGATGAAGTGGTTCTGACGCGTTACGTATGGATCTGGTCCGCGAGGGTCGATCGGAAGGTGGGTCTCGCAGGGCATGCGTGATTGGGAGACATCTCGGGGAAGGGAGCGCGACCGGCTACGGCCATACGAGCGAGCGGCGAACGACTGTCCATCCCGAACGGTGTGCGAGGCAGGAAGAGCAGCATCGTCTTGTGACTCGAACTCGAAGATGCTCTCTGGCGCTGCATCGCGGACCAGCTCGCTGGGGTGGGTGGGATACTGACCGCGACTGCCCATCTCGCGCTCGCTTTGCACCCTCCTTAGGGGCGTCCCTAGTAAGCTGCCCTCCTCCTGCCGTAGTCGTTCCACCCTGCTGAGCTTCTTGCGACGACACTTGCTGCCACCATCGCTGAACGCAGTCCGTTCGCCTTCCCCGTCCACAACCTCCCCATCATCGTCCGTTTTCGCCGTGGAAGCGCCCTTACCGAATGTATGTCTCGAAAGCCGGCGGAGCAAAGTGCTGAAGACGTGGTCCTTGAAACGGGTGTTGACAACAGTGGAGCCAGTACCGCCAAACCACCCCGTCTGGAACTGGCTACCAGGTGACAAGGATCCTTGAGGCGATAGTATCTGGGGGACTGGGACCTTGGGTGAGTTCATTGGCGTAAGATTATCGACGTCTTCAGCCGTCTGCGAGACGGCAAGTCTGCTGGTGGGGTGACGTTGGGACATGCCGCAGTGGTTAGAGCGCAACGTGGCTACTGCAAGATCGGGACTTGAAGCGGTCATCCCGTTGTAGTGATGTCGCCTCAGTCGAGGGTCTCCGGCACGCGATGAGGACGGAGCGGAGGAGGGAGACATGGAGCGGTTCCGATTGCCATGCAGTAGCCAGTGTGGGATAATGTGCCGGTTGTAGTCTAAGGCGACCTCGGGTAGCTCCGCCTCTTCTACATCGGTGTCATCGCCCTCCTGGCCCGTCCTAAAGGGTGTGGGACGGGGATTGTCACTCGCGGACTTGTGCAAAATCGGTCGAGGAGATGCTGTGTCTGGAGCAATACCCATAGGTTTGGTAGCGGATGGAATCTTCGGAGAGACGCTCGAACTCTTCGGGACGCGACGATAACTGACAAGCATCACGCCTAGATAACGAGGGATGAAATCGAGTAACGGAGGGGCTTCGCGCTCAACAGCTTCGTAGAAAAGGTTCTCGCGGGAAACGAGAGGCTGTCGTGCACATGAAGTGGGGCTCGGACTGACAGACAAAAGTGCTTACCTTACACACCGCACGTTTGGTGAACTTATATATTGCACTGTGCCCTCCAACTTGGTTGCGAAAAGGTCGCAGGGGGATGTGCGGCAAGCTCTCGTGCGAGTAACCCTCGAAGTCGTCCACGTTAGTTGCGTTCGGTTCCGCGGGAGTCAATTCTAACTCATCGTACGGAGACAACATCGCACGTTGAAGTCGTTCTTCATCTTCGTCGCTGGCATTATGTACACGAGGCTGAGGATGGAGGCTGGTGCGTGATGGCGAAAGGGGGAAAGGGGACGATGCAGAAGTCGTCGAGGTGGTCGTCGTGGCTGACGCTGTTTCCCAAGCAGACTCATCTTCTTCGTCCGTGGACCAGGGCGATGAGAAGGGATGGGGATACTGGGGGGCGCTTGAAAGAGGGAAGGAGGGCTCGTCAAGCGTCTGAGGGGAGCGTGATCGTGTCGGAGCGCGACGTGCTGGCGGGGGAAATTCATGAAGATCGAGCAGGGAAAGTGCGCGTTGAGCGGAAAGGGGTGGGGGAAGATCATGAGTGACAGCTCGGGGGCTTTGGGGTGAGGGGGAAAAGCGTTGAAGCGACAGAGATACGGGAGCTCTGCTCTCCGTTCTGTGGTGAAAAGTAGACGCGGAAGATATCGTAGAAGACTGGGACTCTGGCGAAATCGTGTCCAGTTCGGAAGGTGGCTCCTGGATGTATACGCTCCGCTCCCGTGGCCTGCCTCGTCCGTCCTGATCCTCGCGACCTGCCTCAACCGCGGCCCGCCACTGCACCAAATCGTTCAGGACGGTCTCGCGACGGGATAATGTTCGCTCCTTGCGCCGACGAAAGTCTTGATCGCGTGAACTCGTTACGGAACTCGTGCTCTCGCGGGTCCTGATGCGGTCTAGACCAGTCGAACTCTTCTCTCTCCGGATAGCGGCCGCCTCACGGTCGGGCCAATCCGACCGCTTGACGAACTCGAACTGTGGCTCGCTGACCTCATTGACTGGGGCAACTGACCTGCGCTTGCCGGTGGACGAATCCGGTCTTGGGAGATCGAAAGCATCGATTTCGTCTTTCTCCTTTGAGGGGCTCTGTGCGCTTTCCTTGAACAAGTCCAAAGAGGCCGCGACCTTGCGACCAATACCCACGGTTGAATTGGAAGGGACGACGCGGTCGGGGCTGGAGGAAGAAGAGGACGCAACGGGGGATGGAGACCTTCGAAGCGCAGCGCGGCGGGCCGTGGTAGGAGAGATCGGACGGAAGAGCTCAGGTTTCCTGGACGTGCGGGAGGCGGGCATAGTCAATGCCCTTTCCGAGGTCTTGCGAGTAGCGCGCTGGTGGGGCGCGGGACAGGGGCGAGAGTATTGAGGGTCGTTGTCAGAGTCACTGGAAGGGTCCATGCTGTCATCTTGCCAGGCGCGTTTGCGATGGGCTTTGTGTGAGTGCGCGCGGGCTGGTGGGGGTGGCAATGCGAAGACGCGGGCCTTGGCGAGGCCGGAGGATGGCGATGGGGCGGCAGCGATGGTTGCCGAGGTGGAGGGGGAGGGCGAACATGGAGATGAGTGCCTCTCAGAGCTAGAGCCCTCAGAGGCAGTCGTCATTCACGAGAGAGAGAACCGCTGTGCGAGAGGAGGGGGTCGAGTGAGAGGGACTGTCGGGCGGAGAGGACGAAAACGAGAAGGGAAGGGGAGGGTGACAGGGGACGCGAAGGAGATATAGGTCAAGGCAAGGAACGTTGGTCGTGCGCGGATCTGGCCCCGAGACGGAGATAGAGGACTGTAGAGAATTTACGGGAGGTGTGAGCGGCGACCTGGGAGGTGGCGGGGTGGGCGGTACGATACAATTCAGAGTTTTGCCTTCGCAGTGACGATATCCTCGAATCCACAACGCGCACGTGGGCCACAGTCCCCCCGTGCTGACAAAGCACCCTCGTCCGCCTCCCCGACCCCCATGGGCCATGGTCCGAACCCGTCTCCCGGTCCTATCTCGTCCAGCCCTCCGCACAAACCAGCTGACATCGCCTGCCGCACACCCACTCTCAGACTGTCTCCTCGAGAACGCGTCCACCCGGTCACTTGTGTGTCAGGCGTCTCCTCGTATCATCATGCGTCCGAATCCTTCGCGTCAAGGCTCGTGCCGCACGCACGTTCGCCCCCACGCTTCTCTGTCCGACACGCTCGCACTCCAGCCGTAGCCAGTCACAGTCACCGTGGCCACCAGTCATCTGTTCATTAAATAACGTTTTCATCGCACGACGCTCCTTCAGCTATCGTGGAACCTCCTCTTCCCCAGCGAATCCTGTCGAGCACGATGATCCATGCCTGGAGCCGGCTTCTAACTTTGCCTGCCGAGTATGTTACCCATTTTCTCTTGTCGCGAATGCTGAGTCCTGATTGTCGCCGTCGTACTTGGTCATTTCTCACATTCTTCTACCTGACCAGTCAATCTTGCCTGTTTTCAGCATCGCTTGACGACTTCTTATGCATGACAGCACCGATATGGCGCTCCGGTTGTGTCCCATTGTCCGGACTACGCCCGGTAGCTACGTAAATATTTGGTATTTGCCTTGCTCTGTCCAATCACCGCTGACGCCAATATCCCCTGAAAGGTCTCGACTCCTGTCTGCCGCCATATCTAGCGTCCGGTGACATGTCCTGCAATCCGATTCAGGGGTGTCAATTATATTGCATTTTGCAGTTATTCATCGACCTTAAATGGGAGTTTTCGGGAGTGGAATCTCTCAGCGCGTGCAGAGACCGACTGAGGCGCACCGTCCCTATCCGCCTGCGAGCCAGCTGACCCCTCTCGCTAGTCTCCGAACCTCCTAAGCCGCGAAGCATATGTAGGCAGCGGGGAGAATGGAAGTGCACTCTCCTTCTCATTGCGTGCACTGCCTACAGGTGAGATGCACCCCGACGGTCTCGCTTACCCACGCTCATGCTCACCTGCGCGCACATGTCCTGCACTCTGATTTAGGGATGTCAATTATATTGCATTCTGCAGTTATTCAAATGGAATCCTCGGTGTTCTCGAAATGCTCCTAGTACCACAGTTTTGAGTCTGTTGATCTTGAAGTTTATGTAGGCAACAATATTTTGCTATCATGCTCAGAGATATTTTATCACAGTACCACCTGCCATTCCATGGTAGTTAGTTCATCTTTATAAATAACAACAAATGTAACTATCATTGAATAGAAATCAATGTTATCCAAAGTAAAGTCAATAGAAAGACTTATAAATTGGACTGTCATCAAAATTTTATACATTAGGCAATGGTGCATACTACTAGCTATGATGTGGAGTAAGTGTGATATAAATTGGGATAACAAAGCCTACTTACTCATTTATTAGTACCTATTTGTTGTTAGATACTTCAAATTTCTAGTATATAACATGCTTATAAGGGACCAGTCTCAATTTATTTATTGTTCAATCCTTTTCCAGCCACTATCACCTTGTGTTACTTGAACAGAAAGATTTAAGACTTTGTAAAAGTGCTAACCTAAGCAAAAGAGAATTATATCTTTGGATATAATAGAAATACCCTTTCTAATTGTTCCTATTATTTCTCAAAATGGTGGGAATGCAATGATGTTTTATTGTTCCTAGCATCCTTTGTTTTTCTAATCTGTGAGAATATAGTAAAAAAATTGTATTGTCTATAGATACATGTGATTAATGGAAATGGCCTGATTCATCAGTAATGACAAATGTCAATTTAGCTTACTCAGCTATTAGAGTTGCTTGGTCAGCCAACTGGTCCACATATATATAAGGGCCTAACCAACCAGCCCCTTTTTTCTCTTTTACTCTATCCTAAACTACTACATGCAGTCTACAAGTCAAAAAACATTCTATAGCAGTGTTTCTGCTTCATCAACTGTAAGTAGAAACTGTGGTCTTTACATGATGCTTTTCTAACAAAAATATCATGGCAGTTTCTATGCCCTCCTGGGTTCCCTGTTTATCCTTATATTTATTACTGGCAGATAGACCAGTCACCACAATTTATTGTATGTTTGCTCTGTAATGCAATACATGAAGCAGAGCCAGTGGTCAATAAAGGTTTGCATTGTTATTCTTAGTAGGTTTTCCCACAGGATGGTTCTAACTATACATTTATAGGCTCTCTTTCTTTGGTGATCCACAACATTCCATTGGCCAATTGCTCAAGTGATTGGCCTATAGACAATACAGCACCTCTCTACACCAACTTACATCCTGTTGCAGTCCACAAACTTTGTGCTATATGGCCAAAGTCTCATGTGACAGGATATTTTTCAACACCATTGTCTTTATACCCTTGTCAACAACTTTTAACCTTTCAAATCCCCTCTTCTATCACTCCATCACTTCTTCAACAATGCTCTACCTCTATACCAACAATGCCATTAGAAGGATCCTCAAATATGAACTTCACAATACCTTCTCAAGCAAGGTTGAATATTGCAACAAACAAGCAAACCCCCCCACACAACACATTATTGCCAACTCTTGTGGAGGAAGAAGTGCCTACAGATTCATCTCTCTCCAGTCTGGATTCTAGGGTGCAAGAAACTATTCTTGCAACCTCACTACGCCACCTCCAGCATGACTTCCACCTCCCTCTTCCACCAACTACCACACCACACCACACCTCCAGGCCAACTTCCCCATCAAACCAGTCCTCATCACCACCTCTTACACCTCAGCCATCAACAACACAACAATCAAAATGGGGAACCCCTTACCTCCTCCTCCACCCTCCCAGCTCTCCAACATCATCACACCCGGCCATCGCACAGCCCCCTCCTCCAGCACCGCCACGAGCTGCAAAGCTCACAACCAAACCACCCCCACTGCCGAGGAGCAAGCCCCTCACTATAAGCCAACCTGCGTGGCGTCGGGTCAGCCGGTGGATCACCGCAATCTACACAGTCCTGGACATGCAGCAGTCAAAGGACAAGCCAGAGCCGGCCGTGGCCCAGAAGAACTCGAGGGAGATGGTGGAGGCGATCAAGGAGGTCGAGGAAGAGAAGGGCCTGATGAGCTATGACATCATATTGGTAAGTCTTTCCTACTGCCTGACTCGACGCCGCACAGCAAACTCACGACACCAACAGGGGACAGAGCTCTATCAGACAGTCAGGCGCCTCGCGGACGCCAACGTCAATGGGCGGAAGAATCAGCCAAGCAACCTTGCGAAGGGTGTGTTGGAATGTTGGGCAGGGCGGTTCCCAGGGATGTTGCCACAACAGGGGGACGGAGACGGCGATGAGGGCATGGATGTCGACGAATAATGGCCGAGCCAGTTGCTAATCCGAAATCCTTGTGAATGGCTAGCATTCAAGTGTATCCCAATACCCTTCCACCTTTCTACCCCACAACAGAACTATAGCGATGTACGATATGATGCTTGATAGAAGTACAGTGTGACTCTGAAGTGACCTATGTGCACAATGTTACAGAATGAGCGGTTCGTCGGAACGGACCAAGTCTATGAGCGCGAAAATGCGCAGGAACCAACGGGACGAACGGAGCGCAGGTAGAAGGAGTCGCTCAGGAGCATTGCCCTCCCCTCACAAATGCACTAAATAGCCATGATATCGACGTCAGACTCCTCGAGACGACGGCGTTTCGCGACGTGCTCCTCGGGCGACGAATCATCGTCAATAACTACGATCGGTGAAGGCGCATTGACTGGGGGTTTAAGGGCACCTGCCCCCGCAGCCGGACCTGAAGGCGCTTCCGTAGACAGAAGCGCTTCAGAAGCAGGATTCAGAGCCTGGGGAGGAGGCGCGGTGTTAGATGGACCGGACGAAGACGAGTCGCCGCGCGCAGATGCACCCCGGGGTGCGGAGCCTCGTCCTGTCGCCCCTCCGTGTCCGCGGCGTGGACGACCCCTCCCGCGACCTCGGGCGCTCTCGGCCTTGAGCTTCTCCTTGTAGTAGCGGACGATGTACGACTGAAGGATCTCGAGAGCTTTCTGCGCCCCGAGTGCTTCTAGGTCCTGGAGGTGTTGCGGCGTTAGATGGGAGAAGATTTCGGGGTTGAGGATAAGGGTGTTCTCATGGAGTACGATGGGCTTCGGTGGCGACGAGGGACCGTTTGAGGTGTGGGACGCTGGAACTGGGCCGACAACGATCGGGATGCGGACGGACGCAGGGATCACGGATAAAGGCGCTGCAGAAGCCGGTGCAGCTGGTGGTGGCGCATGTGGCGGCGAGGTGGTATGAAGTGTGGGGGGCGCAGCAATAGGTGGAGATCCGGCGGTGGCAGGTGACACTTGGGGATGATGGGGAAGGGGAGAAACGTGCGAGACGGGCGGCTGCTCTGTTTTCACAAAGGAATGGAGGGTTGCCGGAGGTACTGGTGAAGAAGACGCAGAGGCGGAGCTCGGGGGACATATAGGATTGATGGCCTTGAAGGCGAGCGGGGCGGAAGTCAACGGCGGGGGTAAAGGCGCACCTTTCGGCTCTCCCTTAACACTCCTCTTTAACGGAGGTTCAAGAGGAACAGCCTTGCCCTTCTTCCCTATCAATTTACCGTCCTTCCCGACTGGACCACCGACGATGTTTCTCCGCGCGTCGAGCTCCTCGAATGCATGCTCATGCGCCCCATCCACACCCCAGAGGGCGCCCTTCCCTTTCTCGTCCTTGCCTCGAAGAAGCTTCTTGAATCCGGGGTTGGAAGATAGATTATGCCGGACTGAGCTCTGAGAGAAGTGGGGTCAACGAAAAGGAACGAGGCCGCCGTGCCATTGAGGGTGCGAGAAAGATAAGAGGACAACGAAACCCACCTCCCAGTCCTTACTGCAGTACTTGTACCAGTCAAACGTGTCCTTGATCCACTGGCAGATCTCCTGTAACGAGGCCTTGCCACCGAGTGCCTTGATAGCGCGATAACATAATTGTGCATAAGTTAATTGTGGCTTGGGTGGCATAACCTCGGGAACGGGTAGGGGCGGAGAAGGAGCATCGGGTTTCTTGCGCTTCTTCGAATTCGCCTTGTGCGGAATGGCGTTCGAGTTGGGTAGTGCACTCTCCGGCAGGGGTGGTATCTTGGGGGCCGCCGCTGGAACATGCGCGGGGGGAGGCGATTCGGAAGGCAACGAAGACGGAGGAGAATAAGTGGTGATATCGACAGATGGTGACCGTGCCCGATTGCCGGAAGACTGAGAGCTAGGGGAAGGCGAGTCCTCTGGGGGTGCTGGCGGTGGCAGGATGAAATGGAAGGTCCGGGAGGCGATCTGTATTTGTGACCTATGTACGGCATAGGTGTAAGACAAGAGCCTCAGACGAAGGAATAACGGACGCACCTGTCTCCTAGCGGGACTTTGCTACCACTCCCCGACCAGACACCGTCTACCCACGCGCCGTTCCGACCTATGACAAGGAGAACAAAGCGCTCCTCGTCCTCGTCATACTCTATCTTCGCGTGAAGACGCGACACACTCTTGAGAGGGCCGAGGTCCACATCCACTTGAGGGTTGTCGGATGTAGAAGCGGTATTCGCGGGGACGCATCGTCGGCCAATGGTGACGGTGAGTGTCTGGAGATAGTACGTGAAGTTGGGGAAGACAAGGCTGTAGTACGCGCTGATCTTGTCCGGGAGGACCTCTGTGGCCTCGAGGGGCGGGGAGACGACGGGGTGTGGGGTATCTTGGGGGTGGGCAATGACTGTGGCCATGGCGGGCGTTGGCGGAGAGCCTGGAGAGGTGACCGAGCACGTTCGACTCGTCGTCGCACAGACGCTCCGGTCCCCGTGATGCGCGCTTGTGTCCCGGAATTTGCCGGCACCCGGGTCTTGTCTTCCGCCGCGATGCCGGTGTCCCGCGTGTCCCGATTCCCGACGACCGCGCTAGTCCTCAGACTGAGACTGGCTCTTGTCTCGTCCACATCCTTCCTTCTCTCCCCTTCTCACCTGACCCCGCTCATCTCCCGTCCTTCTTGGTCTCACATGCCAGAACCCCTCAAAGATAAGGTCGTAGACAAGGTCGAGAGCAAGCTCGTCCTCCTCGCTGACAAGGATGTCGACTCCACCGACTCCGAACTGCGTTACATGGCTTATGGTGCCCGTCTGAGGACTGCGCTCCGCGCCGGCCAGCGATACATTGCATATGTATGTCTGCTATGATTTCCGCCGTTCTGTCTATCGATAGATTTACGCTAGACTAGTGACGTTGGAGAGGCCTTCCGTCCCGTCGTTCATCCTGCAGTGGTGACTGCAGCATACGGAATCTCATGGCTATATCTCGCTGGGTGAGGACCTTTCCATGTGTCTTGCTCACCTGTATCCACGACCGCTCATCCGCATCCCCCCTTGGTCCTACTTATTAGTGATGTCGGTTACGAGACGTACAAGGCTCACCGGCGTGGCCCCTCCGCACTAGAAGCCGCCCATTTCTCGGAGCCCACACGTTTGTCTTTGATTGCTGTCAAACGTTCCGTGTTCCAGTCAATCGCGTCCATGTATGCCCCCCAGAGGATCGTCACTGCTCGTGTATTCATAGAACTAACTTAACCTTTAGGGCCCTGCCAGCTTTCACGATCCACACTGCAGTGAAACAGGCCAAGAAGGCGTTCGTCAATGTGCAAAACCCTCGTATTAGAACGTGGGGCCCCACTGCCACCGGACTCGCCATTGTCCCTGTGCTACCGTACCTGTTCGATGAGCCTGTGGAACATGTCACGGACGTCGCGTTTGAGTGGGTGGAGAGGCAGCTCGCACGTTCCAGCGGATCCAGTTCAGGACCAAGCAAGCCGGACCTATGATTGTTCTGTTGAAATAGACTTAGAGTCACACACCCGTCTTAGATACCAAGTATGCAGGATAGATACAGTGCTTTATCACTTCCATGTTCACTACACAAGATACAGTATACAGACGCTTGTTAACTATAACACCACATCCTCTTCCAATAATGTAGCTAAGATAGAGTGCGGGCGATAAGAAACGACGGAAGATCAGGAGGGCAACGGATACGTGATAAGTCAGAGTGAACAGGGAACGACGTGCGAATGCAGGTAGCACGGGAATGCGATGCAAATGCGAGTAGCATGAATCGATGTGCACGGATATGAGGCACGAAACAACATGACACGACGAGAGACCAGAAGGGGAGCATGACCTTATCACAGCAGTCGGCCGAGGGCAACAGGTATCGAGCTGATAGAATTGGGAGGGATGACGCCAACCTCGGTGACCACGGCGGTGATGCACGTCGGTGGCGTGAGGTCGTAGAGAGGGTTGAGGATCTCAAGATTGGGTTTGTTCTCGAGCGTCAGGCTTTCGCGGGGCTTGTTGTTGGGGAAGGATGAGAAAAGATCGCCGAGCGGGGCTACATGAATCGTTAGCGAGGAAATTGCGCATAAACGTTGCTACCCACCAAGCTCGTTCTTTGTGAAACTGTCCAGCTGTATGTTCTCAGAGAACTTATACGTTTCGCAGCAGACGACCACGGGGACAGAATGTCGTTTTGCCATCATGGCGACGAGTGCGGTACCGGCCCGGGAGTAAACAGCTCCGTTCGTGTGTATTGAATGTGCGCCGACGAGGACAGTGGACACCTCGTTGATTACGGAACCAAGGGCGGGGAGTAAGAGGTACGTGCATTGGATCCCCGCCTCGGAGAGGACGGCCAGTAACCTCTTACCTAGAATATCCATATGAGGGATGCCCAATGACATTGTGGTAGCCAAGCTTACCCTCTAGCATTGGTCTTGAGTCGACGAGGATCACAGAAAAGTCACGACCTGAACCATGAGCCTCGAGCAGGACCTTCTCTACGACAGATGACCTACGAATGGCGAGATGAGGATAAAATATCGGTTGGTAGCCAGACGACGGCGTACCTGGCGTATGTCAGGATTACATCGCCGTCCTTGATCTTGTTACTTGCGGTCTCCTGTATGACCTGGTCTGCGATGATAATCCGTTCCCGAATATATGTATCGATCTTCTGGAAGAGCACATCCTTTGCCTGGAATTATACCATTGAATGAACAGTTCGGAGTCAAAGAAGTCTCTTTCAAGCATATGAAGCGGAATGAAAGCAGGGTGCATTGCGGGATGTACATTTCGGAAGTGGGACCGCGTCAAAACGAGGTAACGACACCATGAGACCCCCGTGCCGGTGCACTTCCGGACGCCGATGCAATAGAAACGGTGGAAGAGAGAATCCAGATCAGCCGAGAACCCAGACTGGTCCTCATCGGGCTTGTGGCATGCGGCATGTTTGTGCATGGTGCGGTACAAAAGTTGGCACAGAAGATAGACTCACATCTTGCTCAGGAAGGTCTATGTCCGAACCACTGATATCGAGCTTCAGTTGGCGGATGGCATTGCCCATTGTGACGGACATCGGTCGGGCAGCGACTAAATGGCTGATTTGAGGCGAAAGATATGTCATGAGATGGCGAGAAAGCGTGTTGTTTGGCGGCGTAACGTAGTCTTGGATGACCTGAAGAAGTATTAGACACTTGCGAGAGGGAATACGAAGGGTACGCACCGTCTTGAAGGCGGTCAAAGTAGCTATACATCGTGCGTTCGCACCGGTGATCTTAAACGTTGAGAATTGCAAGGCAAGTCGTGCGATTGCCGGGTGGATGTCGCCCTTCGCCGCACTGACGGGTTTTGGCAAACCGAAGTGCGAGAAAATGAGAAGACCGCGGGCTTGGTTCCTTGCGCCTTGGTCCACCAACGATGATTGTCCCGCCTTCGCCTGTGCAGCCTTGACAAGACCAGCAGATGGGAGCTTAGATGCAGCGTCGGAAGGACGTCCTGTTTTCCTATTTGGAGCACTAGTGGGGGTTGCGGGTTCCTTGGCGGGCTTTCCTCCTGGCTTCCCGTTCGGGGCCACTGCTGTGGCTTTTGCAGCCTTTGCGGCTCGTTGCTTCTCTTGAAGCTCACGGCGTTCTGCTTTTGTCCTGAAAAAATACATCAATAACTCGCATGGACCGGTGAAGATCTTTATCGAAGACTTGCATCTGTTTCTGGGACTTCTGTTGCCCCACAGGAGGCTCTCCTGTCGTAGGTCCGTTGGGGGGATGCAGCTCTAATGTGGGAGCGGGTGCCATAGTCGAAAAACTGTTTTCGATACACAGAGGGTATTAGAGAGTGTGGGTGAAGGCAGATGGAGTCTCTAGCTTTGAAGTGTGCGTTAGTGCATGCGACTCTGACTCTGAGGGTACTTTTGGATCGAGTCAGGTGTAATGGCGCTTATCCGCTGAGGCCATGGCGCTTAATGGCTCCTTGTGGCATTGCTTACCTGAGAATGGGCGTGGCCGGACACCAACGCAGTACTTTCCTCGACCACCACCCCTTGTGTTACTGGCTAACCCTTGCTTGTACATCTATCACTCGAACTAATTCATTTGTGAAAGGCAGCCATGGTGCGCGAATCGAATCTGTGGTTTCCTTGCGAGTCATACACTTACAGTTGTCTAGGGTGTTCCTGCGCTGTTTCGTTGGCTCAGCAAGAAATATCCGAAAATTAGTACGTTCATGCCGTTTTTCTAAGATGTCTTGTACGTTAACCGTCTGTTCAAGTTCTTCCTGCTGTAGAGGGTGAACAGGTCACGATACCCGATGAGGATGGCAACGAGGTTGCTGTTCCAATCAACATGGCCGACCCAAACCCGAACGGTGTGGAGTTCGATTGCCTCTACTTGGATATGAACGGTCTTGTGAGGATTGGGTCTTCCGGGTACTATCCAACAGTCGTACTGAGGTTTCATTTAGGTCCACCCTTGTACCCATCCGGAGGGCAAGGTACGTTTACTAAATAGTTTTCCCAATGCGCATTCCAGCTGACATGTTCTGTCACAACTCTAGCCCGCACCGGAGACCGAAGAGGACATGATGGTGGAAATTTTCAACTATACTGAGCGTGTCGTGAACATGATTCGCCCGCGCAAGCTGCTTTTTATGGCCATCGGTGAGTCTGCTTACCATGTATATGAATTGGCGCTGAATGCTGTCTTGCAGATGGCGTCGCTCCTCGCGCTAAGATGAACCAGCAACGATCTCGACGTTTTCGATCTTCTCAGGAGGCTAAGGATAAGGAGG
The DNA here is from genome assembly GCA_964023155.1 of Ganoderma resinaceum. Lineage (NCBI taxonomy): Eukaryota > Fungi > Basidiomycota > Agaricomycetes > Polyporales > Polyporaceae > Ganoderma > Ganoderma resinaceum. The sequence goes on from OZ026793.1 coordinate 1,446,794, forward strand.
ACGCACGCAAGGAATCACTCGCTATCTGGGAAGGTGAGTCGTCGTTTGACGTTTCAAGTTTTTGCGACCAATGCGCCAATTCCGTAGCCATGGGGAAGACTATTAGCGAGGATGAGAAGAACAAGACTGCATGGGATAGCAATGCCATCACTCCTGGTACCCCATTCATGGACCTGCTTGCGAACTCTCTACGGTACTGGGTTGTTATGAAGATGAACACAGACCCTGGCTGGAAGAATGTACGTTTAAGGCCGGGACTCTGCCCTCGCTCCACTTCTCCTGTTTGGAAACATCTGACGGGATCGATTACAGCTCCAAGTCGTTATCTCTGACGCCAGCGTCCCCGGAGAAGGAGAACACAAGATCATGGACTTCATCAGGCGTCAGCGAAGTAATCCTGGTTATGACCCGAACACCTATCATGTTATTCATGGCTTGGTATGTGTTGTACGCTATGTTTTCCCTATGCCCGCTTACAATGTTGTCAGGATGCTGATCTGATCATGCTCTCACTCGCCACTCACGAGCCCCGCTTCCGTGTTCTACGTGAGGACGTCTTCCATCAAGAGGGTAGTCGCACTGCCTGTCGACTATGTGGTCAAGAAGGACACTACGCGAAGCAATGTACCGGTCGAAGGGCAGAAATCGAAAAACCTCCCCCAGAGAAGAAGCCTTTTATTTTCCTCGATGTTTCGATTCTACGAGAGTATCTCGAAGCTGAGTTGAACGTGCCTAACGTACCGTTCCCATTCAATTTCGAGCAGGCCATTGATGACTGGGTGCTCCTCATATTCTTCGTTGGGAATGATTTCTTGCCTCATCTTCCATCTCTTGAGATTCGTGAAGGTGCCATCGATACTCTGCTGAAAATTTGGCGCACCGAGCTGCCGCGCATGGGTGGCTATCTTTCCAACCATGGTCAGTTAGAGTTGTCGAGGGCCCAGATCATTCTTGAGGGGCTCGCGAGGCGAGAGGATGATATTTTCCGGCGGAGGCGTGAAGGTGAGTACCATATCCATGAGTATGCACACATGAGTGTTAAATTCTCTTTGCATCTAGCTGAGGAACGGCAGGATCAGAATGCGAAGCGTCGCAAGATCGAGAAGGAGGTGGGGACGAACGGAGCTTCTGTTGGTCCTGACCCCTCTTTGAATCTTACTGCTGCCCCTACTGTCCCTGGCTCCCTTCCACCTCGTCCCGACTTTGCTGCGAAGGCCGATAGCATTGGCCTAGGCGGTCCGAAGACCGCGGAGACTGTAGCCTTCACACCCACCGCCTCTCAGGCACTAGCGGGGTCGAACCGCGATGTGGTTGCAAACCGAGCTGCCATTCGTTTAGCAAACATGAGTGCAGCTGAGATGCTCAAGGCCGAGATGGCTTCACTCATACCGTTGAAGAAGTCCTCGAAATCCGCGACCAAATCATCTGCTGCGAACTCCGCTGCCCCTCCCCCTGCTGCGAGTGCCCCCGCATCAGAGCAACCGAGTGCTCTGAATGTGACCAATCCACCTACCCCTGTGACTGCTACCAACGATATCGATATCCCGGGCTTGGGCGGCGTGACATCTGTTACTGCGAGTACGACCATATCTGAGACTGCGATGTCTATCGATTTAGCGCGTCCAGTCGAGGACGGCGCGGACGATGTCGATGGCGAGGAAATTCCTGCCGGGGCCGAGGATTCGTTCATGTCCGATGGTACCGAATCGCGTGGTGTGAAGCGCACGATCGACGAGGTCGAGGCGGAGGACGTTGAGGATGTCGAGGAGCTCCCTCGGTCCGATGAAGACGAGGCGCCCGCGGAGGCAGATACCTCGTATGCGCTCAAGGTGAACCCTGACGGCACGGTGGAGCAAGAAGATCTGGTCAAGTGCGTGAATCTGTCGCTTGCATGCGAGAAGCATCGTTGACTCTGAACTGGTTTTAGGTTGTGGGAACCGGGCTACAGGGAGCGATACTATCGCCAAAAGTTCGACACGGAGTACTCTGATGTTGAGTTCAGGAGGAAGTGAGTGTCTTGTTGCGTGGGTAACGCCACGGTTGGCTGAGCGTATCTGGATCTAGGGTCACAAAGTGCTATGTTGAGGGCATGGCATGGGTGTTGCACTACTACTACCAGGGCGTAAGACTTACACTTGTCTTGGGTTGCGAGCTGCCTAACAGTTACGTTAACAGACGCCCTCATGGCAATGGTACTATCCCTTCCATTTCGCACCATTCGCCGCCGACTTCGAGGATCTTGATAAGATGAACATCGACTTCACTCTCGGCAAGCCCTTCAAGCCCTTCGAGCAGCTCATGGGCGTCTTCCCCGCTGCAAGGTACGAGAACTCTATTTGCTCGTTGCAATGCTCGTAAGGTCGCTGACCCTACTTTCAGTCGAACTCACATCCCAGCAACCTTCCACGATCTCATGACAGACGAGTCGTCTCCGATCATTGACTTCTATCCTTCCACCTTCCAGATCGATATGAACGGCAAGCGCATGGCTTGGCAGGGCGTTGTTCTCCTCCCCTTCATCGACGAGAAGCGTCTCCTAGAGGCGATGGGTCCACGATATTCGAACCTCACGGACGACGAGAAGCGGCGAAATCAATGGGGCCATAACCTTCTCTTTGTTTACGAAGCACACCCGCTCTACCCGACATTGGTGGCTTTGTATGGCAAGCGCAAGAAGGACGACGTTTGTGCATCCGTCTCTCTTATCTGTGTGTCTTTCGCTGATCCTTGTCACAGCCATTGGCAATCAATCCGAAACTGAGCAAGGGCTTTAACGGATCTTTGTTGCCTAATCCAGACTGCGTCCCGGGTTCGAAATACTCTTCGCCGCTCCCGACGAAAAACCTTCCAACCATCGAAAAAGACGAGTCGCTTTCGGCCATGTACCTCTACCCTAAGCAGCTGACTCCCCACCGCTCTGTCCTACTTCCTGGTGTTCGCCGGCCTCAGCCAGTGCTGAACGCTCATGATCTGGACGTGGCCAGGCGAGGCGGTCCGGAGCGCAATGGTGGCCGCGGTCGTGGCCGTGGCGGGTTTCACTCTGAGCGTGGCGGTCGCGATTCCTGGGACTGGCAGATGCACCTCAACCGCAACTATCGTAATGGTGCCGAAGATGGGTACTCGAACAGCGGGTCCTATAACCAGCAGTCGTCGTACAGCCAGGGTTATCAGCAACAGTCGTCGTATCAAGCGTACCAGGGTTACCAGCGTGGCCGTGGTGGAGGCTACCAGCAGCAATCGTACAGCAGCTCGAGAGGCCAATACAACGACTTCACGGCTCCTCCGCGCGGTGGCCGTGGCGGCGGACGTGGCAACTACGGAAGGGGTGGCGGCGGCGGTGGCGGCGGCCGAGGTGGAAGAGGAGGCTTTGGCGGTGGTGGGCCAGGCAACGCATACAATCAAGGTGACGGATATAACCAGGGAGGATACAACCAAGGTGGAGGCTACAACCAGGGTGGTTATGGCGGCCAGGGCGGTTACAACGCTGGAGGAGGCTCCAACTACGGTGGCTATGGCGGCAACCAGCAAAACAGCTATGGCGGTTACGGTGGTGGAGGCGGGGGTGGCCCGAGAGATGGCTATAACAACCGCGGCCGAGGTCGTGGCGGACGGTATTGATCCACGACTTGGCTTTATACTTCATGCTTCCCTGGACTGGATGACATTCTATAGTACGCTAATAATGTTCCTCTATCTATGAATTTCGATATGTACAACACGCTATCTCATCCCAGATATTGGTTACCGGTAGAGGAACCAGAGACTTGACTGTTCTGTCACCGACGTCCAACAGCGACAGATGCACTTGCGAACTGAATGGCGGGCATTCATGAAGGTGTACGGCGGCGGCGAAATGGTAAACATGACATACAAAATCTGGTACATGGTGTCTAGCATGTAGGCATACAGAGATATTTACTTCTTCTCTTTTGACTTCCCAAATACATGTATCTGGTGCTACAGTGTCCAACAAACACTAACTGCCCCATATCAGATCATATGTCAGTAGGCGGCACGCACTGGATGTAGATCGCATACGACTTCTCCATCTCCCTCTGCCTCCTCTTGATCTTCCTATCCATCTTACGCCTCCTCCTCTCCGCCTTCTCCGCCTTGCGCTCCTTCCTGCGGCGCGCCTCCGCCTCACTGTTGTGGTACCCGTACCGGTCGCGGTCCCGGTAGCGGTCTCGGTCCGAGTCCTCCTCTGAATCGTCTTCAGAAGGCGACGACACTTCGAACTTGTCGAACCCAGGCAGGTTCACGTCCACGGTGCCGGCGTAACGGCCCGAGCGCCGCTCGCGGCCCTTGTAGAGCACCATCTCGACGCCGCGCATGCGGAAGAAGGACGAGTTCCAGAGGTCGACGACGTCCGCCGCGAGTGTGGAGCGCTTCGGGGGGCGGCCGTCGGGCGAGTACTGCGGGACAGGCATCGTCCCCGCCCACGCGAGCCCGAGGTCCTGCGAGTGTTGCCAAACAAATAAACTGAACAGTCCTGCGGAAACGAGGGGCACGATTGGAGAGAGACTTACATTCATCAACCTGATCCAGTCTTCGTGGTAGACGTCATGGGGCATAAGCACGGCTGGCATCCGCGGCATCTGCTCGAGGAAGTCGTCCATGTCCCCGATCTTGATCATCTCGAATTGGGTGTACGGCTGCGCGCGGTTTGGCGGGCGGCTGAAGCCCTCCGGCGCGGGGAGCATCTGCTGCTGCCCAGCGGTCACCGCGTCGAGCGGGACGGCGCCGACGCGGGGAGATGCGTGCGAGCCAATGCCCGTGCCGTAGGGAGGGGGAGGGGACGCATACGGAACCTGGCCAGCCGGAGCTCCATATGCTGTACTGGGGTTAGCGTACAGGTTGACGGGCGCGCCGTAGGGACTAGGACTGGGGGCACGGGAGCCGCGGCCCATCGGCTGGCCCTCAAATACGTGTCCTGGGGGGTAGACACCCCCGCTAGTGGCAGACGCACCGTGGTAAGGAGATGCTGCGCGAAGCGGGATCCCTCCTCCGCCGTAAGGCGATGCCGCACGGGCCATTGGGAGAGGGGCGCCATACGGTGAGGCTGCACGCTGGATAGCACCGGCTTGGAAGGGAGACACAGCGCGAGGGACAGCTCCAGGAACTTGGTACGGAGAAATGGGGCGCGGAGCAATGGGTGCACCACCTCCAAGGTAAGGAGACACAGGACGCGGGGCGACGGGATTGCGATACGGAGAGGCTGGCCGGTCTAGAGGACGGGGTGAGGCGGCGCGGTATGTAGCAGAAGCAGGATAGTTACCGCCGGGTGCGGCGGCATAGGTGCTCGTGGGGGCCGTGGTGTATGTTGCAGGGTAATTGCCACCAGGCGCTGCCTGGTACATGCTTGTGGGGCGTTCGCTACCGCCATAGAATGAGCCTCTACGTGGACGGGCACCTTCGCGCTCCCTTTCCCTTTCGCCCTCGCGCTCGTATCCGCGGTCGCGTTCACGTTGGCGGTCGCGTTCACGACGCTCGATGTCGAGGTTTTCCATGCGGCGTTCCAAGTCGGCCGCGGAGTACTTGTCGTATTCACCGGGGTGTCGGCCATACCCACTCATCCTATGCTCCCGGTCACGCTCCCGGTCACGCTCATCGCGATCACGATCGCGGCGGTAATAATCGTCGTCATCGTACCGCCTGCCATCTCTGTCGTACTTGGGCGAGCGTCTTGCTTCGTCCTCTCGGCGTCTGTATTCATCGTCTCGCCTGACCGGTCCATGAGATTCCAAAGCCCAAGGTTCTGGGAGACACATACCACGACCTATCATCTGGTCTGCGACCGAAGGAAGCGTTGAAGGCCTGCGCCAGGATATTCGAGCATACGTGGGAGGGTCAAGAAAGCCGGCTTACAGCGTCTGCAGGGGTTGCCCCTGTTGGAAGAACCGACGTTGCCTCGGCCGGAATCCACTGGATGCCGTTTACTACACCTTGCGCGGTTTGGTAGCTGCAGTCGCCACGTCATCAGATCATGTACAAATGCGCTTTTGCAGATGATTCGCACCTGGCCGCGACTGCCCTATAGGTCGCACACCGAGATCAAAGACAATCGAGGCCAGAGAAGGTAGAGTGCGTACTTGAATGGGTGGTATACAACCTGGCCATCGGCCCCGACCGCTGTTGTGTAAGTGATCGAACCCGGCTGGATGTTTGTTGCTTGCTGGGTGGTCGTCTGGGGATAAGGGGTCGTCGGATGCGACAGGATGGGCGAGACCGGGATTGGAGTCGATGAAGTAATGTACGGATTCATCTCGATCTCGGGAGGCTATGTGAGTGAGATTGCAGGTCTCCGAGGTCTTGGGGAGAAGAACGGGGACAAGGTGTCGATTGCCTGGGACTCGGAGACCTGAACACAGGCGAAGCGGTTATCGCAGAGATGTATGATCATCTATGGTATATATACCCCAGGGCCGGAGAACCCGAACTGCCTGTATCGTGGTCCGCGGCAAGATCCATCGGGCCAGTTAAGCGACGTCGTGGTCTTCCGCGCAAAGCCGGCGGTCGACAGTGGACACCGGCACGATGTAAGTAAAAGTACTTAAGTAACGTCGTCAGTTCTCTGGATGTTGAGGCATGCTGAACATGGTCCGCCAATGGGAAAAGATGGCAGAAACTGAGAAACGAAAGTGGAAACATTAAGAAGATAAATAATACATAGAGAAATACAGGAACACAAATCCAAACACAGTCCCCCCTCATGAGAATCGCCAGTAGACAAAGATAATGAGAATGAGCACAACCGCGCCGATGGGTGCGTACTGCCGAATCATTGCTTGAATGTTGATATTCCTGGCTGCCCGACGGTACTTCTCCGATTCAGAACGTAGTGAGGTCGAGAGGTGAGACATCCCTGGTGAGGTAGACATAGAGCGTTAATCCAGATTCTCGCAGAGACGTTTCTCGGGTAACAACACTCACTGTCAAGGGAGTCCCCTCTCCAGAGAAGCTCCTCCATGTTCTTCGTCATAATTCGTGTTACATCTTGCAGCTCGTCGTTCAGCTTGTCTAGGTGTGAGCCTCCTGCGCTTGCAGTCCTCGTGTCCTGATACAATCGGGTGGTCTTTGACATGAACGTATCTGCGGCACAGAGATAGGTCGCCTCGTGCACCTCCGGATAGAAGACGACGTAACTTACCGAAGCCGACAAACGCGTATGGTTTCCGCACACCGTCCACCTTGGCGCCATATGACGTCTGGAACTCCTTGGAGAGTTCGTCGAGGTATGAAAAGGCAAGCTTGCGGGGGTATGACTTTTCTGTGATGACAAGGTAGATGACGTTGTCAGCTATGAGGTAGCTAATCACGACAACATCAGTATGAGTCCAATGGAGGCCAGACTGAACTGAGCACGAACTGAAGCGTGTATTGACCACTCTCGATGGTACAACGGGGCTCCGAGTTGGGGCCTATCCTCCGGAAGATGAGTTTCGCTTGCTGTTTGTGCTCAGACAAGTCTTGCTCTGTCTGTTCGGGATTAGCTTGATGTGCCGGCAGGAGGATGACAATTGAGAAATCGGACCTGTTCGTCGTCTACACTGGCCGCCAATGGAAGAGCATCCGATGCCCGCACAACAAGCGTGGACTTGACCATGATGAATAGCGGGTGGGAGTCAAAGTCAAGGTAAACGTTGGGGAGAGCGAGTCCAAGCTGTAGACAGTGACTAGCACTGGCAGTGGCACGGTGTGTTAGATGGGCGCTTCTATGGGAACATACGTGGTGTCAGCGCACGTGGCAAGCCCTAACCCCAAGCCACGAGGAGAAATCAGGGGCTTGGGGTGCGCCGGGGCGGGCCGGTGTCGATCGGGAGTGCTCTCGCCGGGTCACAGCCTGGGCGCTGTGAGCGTTCCGCCCGATCACCAGGCTTGCCCGAACACTTACTTATGCATCCTCGCCCATAGCACTCCTTCCCCGCCTCTTCTCCCTTCTGCCATCTCCTCACACCTTCTCCAGACGACACGCAACCTTAGCCATGCACGGTCTCTTGGACGTGAAGAAACAGGTGCGAAACGCGCTCGATGACACGCCGAGTCCTTGTTCATATTGGTTGCACGGGGGGGTTACAGCTCGTGTTCTACGGGGCCTACCACGATCACCCCGTGAACGTCGCCATCCATATGACATTTGTCCCCATCCTGCTCTGGTACGTGATAGGGTGGTGCATACTCTAGACGCACGATCCTGAATGGAGGATTACATACAGGACGGGTCTCGTCTTAGGATCTCGCATGCCGGTGCCTTCCTTCTTCCCTCAGATCCACGAGCGGTTCAACGACTACCTCGCGTTCGACCTCAACTGGTCCGCCCTCTGGGCCATCGTGAACTGGCTGTACTACTTTATGCTCGAGCCCTTTGCTGCGGTGCGTCCCCTTTGCGCATATCTGACGTATTGTGTACTGAACCAAAGTGGTCTCCCCATCAGCTCGTCTATCTGCCTCAACAAGTTGGAATCATCCTCACCGCCGCGTCTTTCTCGCACAAAGCTGACGCTGTCTACACTGCGCTGTACATCCATGTCGGATCGTGGATCGCCCAGTTTGCCGGCCATTTCCTCGCCGAGGGCCGTTCTCCTGCGCTCCTCGACAACCTGCTTGGCGGTGAGTGTCGTATGCCGCAACGCTCCTTACACATGTGTTGATGGTGAACTGGCCTAGCCCTTGTGCTCGCTCCCTTCTTCGTGCACCTGGAGATTCTATTCAAGTTTGGGTACAACCCTACCCTCCAGAAGAGCGTCCACAAGGGCATTACCAAAGAGATTGTCAGGATCAAGGCTCTTGAAGCCAAGAAAGCTCGCTAACTGACATGGATGTCGGCCCCCCATTGCATGTTCTGCATCAACGGAATCATTCTCGCTCGCTCTCATGGCTACGTTGCATTCCACTACTAGCTCTCGACTCTTCGCTGAATGCTGTTCTCACTTCAAGTGTGTTGTGGATTCTGTCTCCAAGATTTGTACACACCCTAGCCTTTCTGCGCCTGTAGCTCTTATGTACAACATGTACATGTGGTGAACTCCAACATCGAAGGTCATAATTCTTGATACGAACCTGGAGCCATCTCGCTACTGAGCGAGGCTCGAGGGAGGTGGGAGGATTTGGTCTCCGACAGGGGTGACATAGCAGGAGGTAAGACCGCCATCAACCTTGAAATCAGTGCCCTGTAAATGGTACAGCATCAGCCCATAGATCATATCGCACATATCACTCGACATACGGTCATGTAGCTGCTGTCGTCGCTAGCAACTAGAGGAATAAAAGGCATAAGAACTAGGACCCAGTTCAGATGTACGAGGAAGGGTGGCCGTACGGAACAGAGCCCCTTTGGCGACCTCGATTGCCTCGCCGAAACGTCCCATGGGCAGGTGCACCAGGCGGCGATCTTTCTTCTCTTGCGTGTTCAGGAACTCCATCAACAGCGCTGTTGTGGTCATAAGGTGAGTCATGATAAATTCCACCGCAAGAGAAGAACCGTAGGAAGTCGCGTGAGTGTCAAGAGTTCTCGGAGGTAGTAGAAGGCTACTGACGCGTCTTCAAAGGCCCACTGCAAGACTCGCGATCAGAGTGTGCTGAGGAGGAAGACCAAGATGGCAAAAGACGCACGGGCAGATCGAGTTGACGCGGATGCCTTCGCGAGCATGAACCATAGCGAGCTCACGCGTCATCGCCAGGACAGCGCCCTGTGTCAGTTATAATGATCAACAGTTCCCACCTTTTCGGAGGTACGCCCGCGCGCACCTTTGAAGCCGTATCTGTTCCCAATCACCAAACGGTCAGCATCCATCCATCCTGACAGCCCCGGAAAGCCACGTACAAGCAAGTTGAGGCGTCGCCGCACCCATGATCGCGACGAAGCTCGCAGTGTTGATGATGCTCCCGCCGGTGTGCAGTCCGAGAGCCTCGTCGACCGGGTTTTGACGCATGGCGAGGATCGCGTATTTACACCCCCACCAGACGCCCTTGACATTGATCTGCATCGTGAGGTCCCAGATGCGCTCCTCCGTGTTGAGCGCATTATCGTCCTCGGGGTGCATGATGCCTGGTAGGCAGCGACAATCAGGTTGAGTTCCAGTGTCGGGTGCTCTAGAGGAGAACTGAAGCGTACCTGCGTTATTGAACTGAGCATCGTGCCCGATAAGATCAGCACAGATGTTCGCAACACAGAATACTCGGCGCAAGAGAAACGAGATGCAGGATCGGATGGGGATGGGGACCGTCAGGATCCGATTATAACGGCGGTACGCACCATGATATCCAGCCGGCCGAACAACTCGACGGCCTTGTCGACCGCGCCCTTCACGTCCGCCTCCTTGCCCACATCGGCCTTGATAGCGGCCGCCTTGACATTAGGGAACCGTTCCTTGACGAGCGTGAGCGTCTTCTCGGCGGCGGCGAGGTTGATATCCACGAGGAGCACGTTGGCGCCTTCCTGCGCGAAGAGCAGGGAAGATTCAAGGCCAATGCCCCTATTATATGTGCACAAAGTTATCGATATTGAGCGTAGTTTGCGTGAATGATACATTGGGATGATCGCTCACGAGCCAGCGCCGGTAATGAGGGCAGCCTGGGGTGATTTCACGGTCAAATGGCGCGGAGAGGTTTGACCAACGGATTCTCACCTTGTTCTGGATACGGCCAGACATTCTGTATGTGGACAGTGGATAATATGGCGACGTGGATGTGAGTAGTAGAGGAAAGATACAAGGGCGCTGTTGGAGACAGAACGGTTAAATATTGTGCGGAGGAGCGCACTTTGGAGATAAGCTCCGCTATCGATTGCCAGTGGTCGTGTACGGGACAGGAGTTGATACTCCCGGCCTCGCGAACGTAAAATGGGACCTCATTTCTCATCTTATTGCCCAAGGGATTCGTCGCAATCCCGCGTCGGCGTGTTGATGACGCATCTTGTCCGATGGGTTAATTCAGAGCGGTCAAACGGCTTTGAGGGTCGAGGCAGCCGTTGTCTGATGAAGAGGACTGAAAAGGTTCTCAAGGCTGAACTAAGGCGATAGGATGAACACTCGGCGAGAATTGAGGAGCAAGAGACGGGCTGTAGTCACAGAGTATGCCATGGTTGAGTGAGGACCATGGAATAGAAAAAGACTCAAAAAGGTGGTCAGCCAGGCTGAGCGCTAGCTTGCCACTTGACGCGCGTCCGTTGGTTTCGCGATCGTTTGCCTGGCCTGTGCCTTCAAACTTTGCCGCCGCCTTGATCCGTCGCCGATATATGATGACGAGCTCCACCCTATGCTCGCCTTCTCTCTCAATTTTCACGCTAGAAGAGATCCGGACTACTCACCGACCGGTGTGTGCTCCGTCATTCCTACAAGTCCACGATCCTCCTTCTAGCACGCAGCCACAAGCAGAGTCAGAATCCATCCTGTTGGCAACTTTCACATGCCTTGGGTCTCCATCGCGCCGCCTGTCAGTTTACCTTTGGAACGCCAAGGGTTTCCGCGTGCAACTATGAGTAAGTTGGAAGCCGTCGACCCTTAGACCACCCGTGTATATGGGTCAATCGTACAACGGTGATACTGATTGGCCCTTGGATAGGATGACAAGCTCTTCCATAGGTACGTCATCAACTACGCTGTTTGGAATTCTCCGGTTTTGTCGCCCACTGCAGGGCTGCGAGCTAGATGTCCGGTTGCTTACTCTTCTTCAGCCGACCTGGGAATCCATGACGTCCGGCTTTCGTTTTAGCGTGCAAGCCCTGTGGGATCTCAAGGCCGTCCGTCAAAACGTGGATTATTGCCTGCAAGGACGTAATTCCAAGACCGGGGACCGAGTAGAGAGCACTCTGGTGGTTCCGTATCAGCTTCCAAACTATTCGGAGGCTTTACATGTCCCATGCTTGCTTGCAGACGCATGCTATGACGCCCATAGAACTGGCAGCCTGGCCCACTGGACCAAGTTCACGATCGATTGGCAGTGCCAACGTGTATCTCGTCCGATCGTATGACGACGGAGATACCGATCGCGAGGCCCTTTATGTCTCTCTGAGGGTACCTGCAAGACATGTTGTGTTTGTCTCACAGCCCATTCGGATCCCAACGCGCCTCATACCATTTAACTTGCTGCTTATAAGCATCAAATGCAAATGCAGCTTCCTGTCTTTCCCCGCACACTCCTCACCCCCCTTCCAACCCCACTTGCCCCCCCCCGCAAGCTTGACCCCGTTCCTGGTCACCTTCTATGAGCATGAATACCATTCAAGGCTTCCTTCTTTTGCTTGGCGCCTTCCTTGTCTCATGCTTGCTTAAAAAGCCATCCATGAGGTCCCTCCCTCCGGGCCCAAAAGGTCTGCCCCTCGTCGGCAGCGTGTTCGACCTTCCGACGACTCATCAATGGCTAACGTTTGCCGATTGGTGTAAGAAGTGGGGTGAATGCGCCACCCCTCAATCCATGAGATGCCTGGGCTGATGAACCCTAGGCGATATCATGTCGGTCAACATCCTTGGAGAGTCGTTCGTCATCCTCAGTTCAGCGTACTATGCGATTGACATCCTGGAGAAGAAGAGTGCGATCTATTCGAGTCGTGGCCGCGTTCCCGTTGGCGGGGATATGGTCGGATGGTCGGAAGCGATGGTCCTACAACCGTACGGTCATCATATGCGTGAAATGCGCAAGCTGTTTGGTCAAGTCCTTGGAAATCCAAAGCGAGTCGAGCGGTTCCAGCAACTGGTAGAGGAGGAGACGCAGGAGTTCCTCGTCCGCCTCAGCGAGGGAACAGACTCGCTTTCCCTAGAGATTAAGAGGTATGCCTATCATACCCGCACCCATTGATGTATACACGAGGTCTGTCAACTAACATTTGCCTTTGTGAATGAACAGGCTGGCGGGCTCAATTATCGTCATGATCGCCTATGGATATAAGTCTTCAATGGATGATGATCTCATTATTAAGACTGTTGATAAGTCCATGGAGGACTTCGGAGTCATTTTCACGCCTGGTACTTTCATGGCCGATGCTTTCCCACTTAGTAAGTCCATCGCAGACGTTTAAATACAAGATTCTGACCTGCATTTACGATGCAGTGCGACATATTCCTGCGTGGTTCCCTGGTGCCGGCTGGAAGAGGGCTGTGATAAAGTACCGTGAAACATTCACTGAGATGGTCGAACTTCCGTATAAATGGGTTCGGGAACAGATGGTTAGCTGAACCGCTCGGCCAGCAAGAACAGTCTCACTGACATTGCACTGGTATTAGGCTACGGGCACTGCCCCTCTTAGCTTCGCGTCAGCACTGCTCGAAGATAATCAGGACGCCGAGAGGGAGTACCTGATCAAGATGACGGCTGCCTCGCTCTATGCCGGTGCGTGACTACCCTTTCGTTTCATGCTCGCCACTACGCTGCTGACGCGAACACATTCTTGGCCTTCCGTAGGGGGAGCTGATACTGTGAGTTGCTCGCTTGTGACGCAGCTCTCGCCATGTTGCTCACACGATCTTCATCTCTGCTAACAGACAGTGGCAGCGATCGAAAACTTCTTTCTCGCGATGACCTGCTTTCCGTACGTTCAGCAGAAGGCGCAGGCTGAAATTGACGCGGTCATTGGCCAGAACCGTCTGCCAAGCATCGCGGATAAGGATCGCCTCCCCTACCTACATGCTATCATGTTAGAGATCCTCCCTTGGATGCCTATTGCGCCGTTGGGTCAGCCTAGTCCTCCTCCAACATGCATGTTATCTAATATGTGCAATCTCAGGCTTTCCTCATCGGCTCATCGAGGATGACGTTCATGAGAGCTACTTCCTTCCTAAGGGCACTCTTGTTCTAGTCAATATTTGGTGAGTTGTGGCATCGTATCCTCTGTATATATGGGCTTAATATGCTTGCTGCAGGAAAATTCTTCACGATCCCGCGCTCTATTCAGATCCCATGACATTCAATCCTGAACGGTTCATCGCTTCTCCGGAGAGGGAGGCGGAGCGTGACCCGCGAGACTTTGCTTTTGGCTTTGGTAGGAGGTTCGATTTTTCCCTTCAACACGCCTTATGCCCCTTAACCACCATGACTCCAGGAAATGCCCTGGCATCTTCTTTGCTGAAGCTTCTGTATTCGCGGCCATTGCCCAGACTCTTGCCATCTACAATATCTCGAAGGCTACTGATGCCCACGGCAACATCATCGAGCCCCGTGTTGAGTCTTTAGGCGCGGTCGTCAGGTTTGCTTCATTCTTTTCTGCTCTTTTTTGCCTCTCGCTGAAGATCACTATATGTACATCTATGATACTTAGTCACCCTGCTCCATTCCAGTGCAAGGCAACAGTCCGCTCGAACATGGCGCAAATTCTGCTTGATGGTCTTCGCAATGAAGCACAAGAACTTTCCCCGTGACTACGGACACATTCAGCTTGACAGATCGTATTTTTGACCTTGTTTCTTTTCTATACTGTTCTTACTTCCGTTCTTGTGGGGAAGCTTCTCAATATAGGCGATTATGATATATCCCGCACAAACGTCCTCACGCGATTCCCCGCCGAATGGTCAGCCTTACCGGAGGGCCAGTACCCGTACTCGGCGGCTGACACGTTCTTCCCATTGCGTCCCCTTTGTTTCTCTATCCGCCTCCCTGGCCCCCACGGTTCTCGTCCGAAATCATGGATACATTCATCGACCGGTTCCGACCCAAGTCTTTCACGCCCCGCTATCCCAGGTGGATGGTAGGGAGGCCACTCCTCATTACCTCCTCGGCGCTGGCATCGCTGGGGGACGCGATGTTCGGATACAGCCAAGGAGTCATTGCGGCACTCCAAGTCCAGCCGCCGTTCGTCCGGAGGTTCTTTGGGCACAACGTCACGATGCAGCAAATCGCCACTGGAGAGACTGGCGTCGATCCTTATGTGCAAGGTGCGCACCATGTCCCCCCGAAGTTCTAGTGTAGTTGTAGTTGATGACTGATCGCTCCTCCCCATCCTAGCTATCACCGTGGCTTGTCTCAACATTACTGCGTTCATCGCCGCGCTGTGCGCAGCATACATCTGCGATATTCTGGGGAGACGGATGTCAGTCCGGATTGGTGGCCTCGTCTATCTCGTGGCGGCCATCATCCAAATCGTATCTCCCAACTTGGCATGCCTCATCGTCGGCCGCTCGATCCAAGGCATCGGCGTCGGAATACTCTCCATGACGGTCCCTATCCTTCAATGCGAGATCGCCCCCGGACACTCCCGTGGACTCTTTATCTCCATCGAGTACCTTTGCTTGAACGTCGGATACGCGCTCTCCTCCTGGATCGGTTTCGGTTTCTTCTTCACGCTCCCATCCGAGATCTCGTGGAAGGGCCCGTACATCATCCAGACCGTCCTTGCCGTCATCCTCGTCCTGTGGTCTTTCATCCTTCCCGAGACGCCTCGGTTCCTGATCAAGAATGGCTTCCTCGACGAAGGCCTTCGTGTCCTGGCCGACCTGCACGCGAACGGAGACATCGGTGACCCCCACATCCATGCGACGCATGCAGAGATACGCGCGGCCATCAAACTCGAGGAGTCGTGGCGCCAGGTCTTCATGCAGTACACGCACCGTACGGTCGTCGGGATCACCTGCCAGGTCTTCGCGCAGTTCAACGGCATCAACGCCATCCTGTACTTCCTGCCGTCGAACCTCCTCCGCGCCGGGTTTTCAGTCGAGCAATCTCTCCTGTATGCCGCGGGCTTGTCGCTCGTGTACTGTGCGGGGACCGTGCCGACGATGTTTGGAATCGACAGACTCGGACGTCGGCCGTTTTTGCTCGTCGGCAGCTTCACCCTTGTGGTGGCGCTCTGCATCGTCGGTGGCGTCCAATTCTATGTCGAGACCTTGCCCCAAGGAAATGCCCGGGTGCCTGGGGCGGACGGGATCTTCACGGGTATACACATCCTACTTACATTCGTCAAGTCCTCTCTGACCTCGAATGCTACAGCGGTTTGCCTCTACCTATTCATATATGGAGCTACGTTCGTACTTCCTTCGTTGTACCTCGCCAAAGACTTTACGTATGGGATGACCGCTTTCCATAGGTGGGGCCCAGGACCGTGGCTGCTCGGTGCGGAGATATACCCCATGCGTGCAAGGGCAAAAGGCATGGCCCTCTCCACGACGGCGAACTGGATCAGCAACTTCATCATCGCCTTCATCACCCCGCCGCTCTTCGCGACCATCGTGGGCGGGTACTACTTCCTACTCGCTGGCTTCTGCGCGATCTCCGGCACCTTCGTCTACTTCTTCTACCCCGAGACGGCGCACAAGACGCTGGAAGAGCTCGGGAGCGTGTTCAACGACCAGGCCCCCAGGGAAGAGGAAGTGGAAAAGTTCGGGGAGGGGATGTTGACTGTGCCCGGCACGGCGATGCGGGACGACTCCACGTCGGATCAAACGCTGCGTCCAAGTATCTCCGGCAGTGGCGTGAAGAAGGAGTCTCAGTCAGTATCCGCCATCGCGTTACAAGAGTAAAGTGTACTCGGTGTATTCTGTGACAAATGCAACGTGAATCAGAAGAAATAAGCGAGGGACGGCTCGTGGAGAAAGTCAGAGTCGGAGTGTTCAAATGTACTACGGTGGTGTGCACTCACGAACGTTCGTGGCAAGTTCGTGGATCGGTTTCTCTTGACAGGTGACTACTGTAGTACGGCGCCACCGTTGAAGTTGCGTTAACCCGAGACAACATGAGGCATGTGGGGTAAACTCGAGCAACTAGTCGTATTCGCCACGACACAATGTAATCCAGTGATCATAGAGTGGTGGAAGGAAATTGAATTGCCGACAGAGAGTATGGAAAAGCAGGGTTGGGTATGATGCATTGGACTAGAAAGAGACATGGTGTCAGAGCCCTCACCATTTCTCCGATGTCAATGAATGGTTTGTCTCTCCATACCAATGAATAATTTAAGAGACCCCTCGAATCCCAACAGCATCTGAATTCTCAACTTAAAGTAACCAATATAGCACAATCGCGAGACTGGCAAGCTCGGCACTAGCAAGAGATCAGCAATGGTGAGGTGAAGGTGAAGACGACCCAACGATGCTACTCACGATATTTGAATCGCATGTCTAGCTGCGTTACTCCCATTATGATTAACGGTGTTGCCCGTGCCCGTGCTTGCGGCGGCGGAAGCCGAAGTCGATGATGTTCCGCTCGGCAAAGTTGAGTACACGCTGGCGAAGACGGGCGTGTTGGCGACCATGTCTACCATCAGGTAACCCGTGTCAGGCGGCACTTTGCTCTGTTGGTAGGTGGTTACGTTTGTAAACTCCGAGTCGAGTGTTGGAGCATCGAAGGTGCCGTAACGAGTCGCATTAATGTTCCTGAAGAGGGACTCGACCAACCTATGGGGATGATCAGATCCGAGTAGGATTTTAAGAGGCAGGGCCATGTTACTTGGACGAAGTGGCGGATGTCAACACATGCACGTCTAGGGGAGGGACGGATGTGCTGTAACCTGGGTTGATGACGCATGTTTGAGAATACAAGGAGTATAAGAGCTGCGGGACAAGTAATTCAATGCCAAACATTGTCACAACAAACAGGACCCTACCCCTGCCACCGCTCCTAGACTTTTCGCCCGGGTGAAGATGTCGTCCTGGGGGAGGGCGGTGGAGTTCGCGTCGCAGGAGACAAGTGCAACCCATGGTGTCCTAGCTTTTGATGATAGTCAGCGTGAATGATGTGACGAGCTCAATTCCCACTGACTTGCGGCTGCCGCACTTGCAGCAATGGGATCAGAAAAGTGTACTAGAGCGCCCTTAGTCAAGTATCGAAGACGGTCAGTCTCTAGGGTACCGAAGGAGGTCGGGCGCATGAACTCACCAGAGCTATCCCAGGGTCACTTTTAGAAACGGCTGCAACGCGTCGAGTACGGTCGATGAATGTCCCTTGCTGGTACCAAAACACGTTCAGCGTTCCCTCTTGTAGACTGGCCAGGCCATCGGTTAAGTTGGTGGGTATTGCGGGTATGAATGCATGGGACAGGACCATGCAAGAAGAGAGAATCAGGAGGACATGACGAAGAGCTGGCAATGGTGCCAGGGATTTGAACATGGTCAACGATGGCTACGTTCAAGACAAGGCCATCCACCAGCAGGGCACACTAGCAAGGTAGGATCAATATGATGGTGACAAGCGCTTGTGCGTTGTGCACACACCCGGCAACCATGTTCCACTTTTGAAAGCAGGTGGCGTTTCTCAGCTGCAGCCTCACTGCCACTCTCGCTTATACCCCTCTCGTTGCCCATCCCCCTCCCCGCCCCCATCTTGCTTAGCTGGCTTTTGCAACTTGTCGATCATGTGTACGATGATCAGGACACAGATTAAAAACGCCGTACGCACTCCAGCTGCAGGACTCGACATGCTGCGACGCGAAACCCCGGGAGTCAGCGCGTCAACTGCCTCCGCGGTTTAGTGCTGCGAACTCTCCACTTACCGATCCAGCGTACATGGCACGATATATCGCACAGGGGCAAGCAAAAGCAACGACACACGCACCACATCCACCACCTTCTTGACGTTCGCTCACCATGGCCCCTGACCTCCAAGCATTCAAAGCCGCCTTCAAAGGGGATATCGTAACCCCTGGCGACTCCGATTATGATCAGGCGATCGCACGATGGGCAAGAAATGCGGCACGCAAGGCTGCCATCGTCGCTTTCGTCAAAGACGCGGAAGATGTCGCTCTTGCCGTCAAGTACGCGAAGGGGGCCAACTTGGCCATCGCCATCAAGGGCGGAGGGCACAACCCTTCAGGAGCATCTTCCAGCGAGGGCGGGCTCGTAATCGACCTCTCCCGGTACCTCAATGGCGTCACTGTCGACGCTGAGAAAAAGCTCGGATACGTTGGCGGAGGCGCAAATTGGGAGACGGTGGACAAAACCGCGATTGAGCATGGCCTCGCCACCGTTGGTGGTACGGTCAACCATGTATGTTCCTCCCGATTATGTTTGATGTGGCAATATGCTCAGACCCCCCGATCGAATATTAGACTGGTGTTGGCGGGTTCGTTTTGACCTGAATGTCCTCCCGATGTTGTTGACGCATACACTAGACTCATCCTGGGAGGTGGCTATGGCTGGCTGAGCGGAGAACATGGCCTGGCCATTGACAATCTTGTCCAGGTAGAGTCTCGTCTTCCCATGTCGGACTTCGGGCCCTCCTCACTGACCAATATGGTAGGCCACCGTTGTGACGGCAGACGGGAGCATCCTAACCGCCAACAAGAAGGAGAATGCAGATCTCTTCTGGGGCATCCGCGGAGCAGGCTCGAACTTCGGTGTCATCACCGAGTTCGTTCTCCAACTCCACCCCCAGCGCCGCACCATCTTTTGCGGCTTGGTCATCTTCTCACCCGATCAGCTCGAAGCGCTGCTTGACCTCACACAGGCTTGGCTGAGCAAAGGCCGTTCCCCGAAAGAGGGCATGATGCAAGGCTTTGTTCGTGGCCCGGAACGTCGGGTTAGTGTGATCTGGAATGCCTTCAGACAGCTTTCAGCTGACTTGGGGTTTGAATTTAGCCTTGTGCTATCTCCTTTTTGTTCTTCAATGGCTCTGAAGCCGAAGGCAGGGAACACTTCAAGGCGTTCTTTGATCTGAGTGAGCATCATTCATAGTCTCTCGAAACCCATCTCGTGTCCCGTCCACTGACGTCCGTCCGCCAGAGCCCATCGCCGATTTCGCTGGCGAGAAGCCGTACGAGGTCCTGAACTCCCTGCAAGTACGTAACTCGCCCCGTGACCTTGCGCCATCGCTCACCCTAACCTTTCTCAGAACTCGTTCGCCGGGCCTGGCCAGCACGTCTACATGAAGGGCTGCTTCGCACCCCGCGAGTTCCCGCGCACGCTCCTCCCCACCGTCTTCCAGCGGGTCACGGAGCTCTCCGCAAACGAGAAATACAACGTCGTCCTGCTCTTCGAGCACATGCCCCTCGAGAAGGCCAACAGCGTCCCGGACGAGGCGACCGCGTACCGCCGCAACCTCACGTCTAACGTGCTTGCCGTCGTGTACGCCCAGGAGGAGTCCGAGGAGGTGTTCAAGTACTCGCGCGACGCTTGCCACGAGCTGTGTGGCCTCGTCACTGGCAAGGCTGCGGATAATCTGGGGTACGGGAACTACAGTGAGTGGCCTGATTTGTGCGTCTTCGTTTTGGAGGAGCGTCACTGAAGGACCGCAAACGTCGTAGGTCCCGACAGCGAAGCGTTACCCGTGGGGGGATCTGTCGCCGCCTCCAAGGCCGAGGCGAACTTCGGTGTAAACTACAAGAGACTGCAGGCGATCAAGAAGAAATACGATCCCGAACTCCTCTTCCGCAAGTGGTTTGTCATCAACCCCGCCTGAGGAGATTTGTTGGCCTTTAGACTCTCTTGCAAGTTGTAGAAAATGTCCGTGTCTTTGTCTCGTCTCGATGGATGTATCACTTTGCTTGGAAACTTCCCATGAATGTCATGATATTTCAAAGGAGACTAGGGAGTGCATTCATCGAGGGCCCGTACGTTTCTACTGGGACATGCAATAAAGACAACACTTAGTGTGAGGGTAAGAATGTCCCGCGGATAGTTGGTATGAGTATGCTATGTATGATATATGCGAAGTGCGAACTATGAGTTGTATATACAATGCAGATCTAGATGTGATCGTGTCGTTCAAACATCGTGTCGTCGCGCCCGCCGATGCGACCATCATGCCTCCCACCAAGGACTGACTACGTAATCAAGAAAGTATCCGCCTATCTACATAAGTAAGCAAAGCTCACCAACCGGCCACTAACAACAGAAAAGACAAAGAGGGCTAGCACCCCTGGCAACTGAAAGCAATACGACAACTGTACATTTTGAAAGCGCGAAGACGAAAGAGCGAGGCGCCAAACCGACTCAGAAGTCGCCGAACGCGCCGGCCATCGCCTTCCTGCTCTTCGCCTTGCGCGGCCGCATCCCGCTCGGGATGCCGTCCTCCCGCGGGGGCGTGAAGCCGAGCACCGTCACCGGCTTCCTGTCCGGATCTGGGGACGGCGACACGTCCGCCTCGGCGTCGTCGTCACCCGCGATGACGGTGTCCGGGCCCGCGACGATCTCAAGGGTCTCGGGATGCACGAACGCGAGGGGGATAGGGGTGTTGTACGCGACGATGCCGAGCTGGTGACAGTAGTAGTTGATCGCTGCATGGAAAGCTGTCTTGCGCGTGTTGTGCAGGCCCCAGTCCCTGCGCCGCTGCGGTGAGATACGACACGACACAGAGGGAGAAAAAAGAGGGACGTACTGCCAGTTACTGTTGTACGGAATACCGATGGTGATCTCGAGGAACTGCTGGTGGTGGATATGCTGGAGCGTAACGGAGGTACTGGGCTGGTACCAGCGGTTTGGTTCCGTCTGTAGCCAGTTATTTAGACATTTCTCTAGCTGGTCGAGTTTCTCGAGCGGGGTCCTCCATAGTATATGCAGGGTAACGTTTTCAGCCGTTTTCTGAAGACTCAGTAAGTATATGAATGTAGATGGAGGTCGGGACTTCAACGTACATCACTCCGCCGGACATTCGTGCTAAGGAAAGGGCCAGTTAGAAATATGCGTGAGCATCGTCGAACGAGCATCCACTCACATAAACTTGGTGAATAGCTGGCTGTTGAAGTAGTACGTCTCTGTGCCATCTGAGCGCGTGAAGATTGTAGCGAACAATCCCATCTTCTTGACGACGAGGTTCTCATCTAAAAGAAACTGATTGAGCGAAAGCAATACCGACCCGGTCCCGTGCACACCCACCCTCAATGAAGCAACGATCGCCGGTATCGAATGGGCTATATCCGGCAGCAGTCAGTAATAGGCCGGCAACCTAAGCGAAGATACACTCACTGCGTGACGAACAAGAACATGATGGCATCGAACGCATTGCTCGCCGAGTTCTTGAAGATGAAACTCGCCCCCAGGCCAATCGTGTACAAGCTCGTCAGCGAGTTCGCGATGTCGACCCCGAACACGCTCAGCGAAATGAAGAACAACACGATGAGCGCCATGAACAGCAGCATCTTGTCGAGCGTGCTCAGCGCCTGGCCGACGTCGCGCATGCTCCGGCTCAGCAGCTTCCGCTCCTTGTACACCTTCATCAGCGTCGTCTTGATCTCCGCGCGCGAGATGTCCCCGTTGTTGTCGCTGTCGAACACCTTGAACGCGCGCTCCGCGTCCGCCTGCGACGCGAACGCCAGGTAAAAGTCGTCGGGGATCAGGTAGTTCCGCCCCGGCACGCGGAACGCCGTGTAGATCGACCGCGCGAGCCGCTTCGCCTCGTCCGCCGACGCCATGTTCCACATCAGCCCGCCCACTCCGTCGTCGTCCCGGCCCTGGATGTTGCGCGCGTCGTGCAGGATCGCGGTCTTCAGAGCCTTCGCCGCGGTCGTCGCCGCCTGGTGCATTATCGCCGCCGCGTCGTCGTCCGAGTCGCCATCTTGGTCCTTCCGCTTCCCCTGCGAGTTCCCGTTCGCGGGAGTCTGTGCAAGGGGAGACGGCGGATACCGGTGCTCGGAGGTGTTCATGTTCTCGGGCTCAGCACTGGACTCTACGGACAGTTCACGGGGAGGTCCGAACCACGACGTGCGTTGCTTGCCCTTCGCCTTTTGGACGAGCGTTGCATCGCGGTCATCGTCGCCATTCTGCCCGCCCAGCTCTGGGGTACCTGCCCTGGAAGGCAGGCGGGAGCTGGTGGGGGTGCCGGGGCGCGAACCGAGAAATCTGTCCCTCTCGTGCGCAGCAGGAAGAAAGGCAGAGAACGGACCCGGACGGCCGTACGAGGTCTTCGGGGCGTGGCGGCGCTTGGGACGGTAGAGGCGCAGCTTCTCGATCGCGCGAAGAGCTTCTCCAACTTCATCGAGACGTTCCTTATATGCGGTGCGGTGGAAGGAGAACGCTGCGGGAAATTAGGACCGACAAGCACCAAAAGCAGAGGTACGATACGTACCGATGAAGTGGGACAACATCTTCTGCCCACAAATAACCAGCGCGAGGAAGAACAAGAACTCGATGGCTTCGTATACCTGTTGCCTGCATTTCAGTGCGCATTTAGATACACATCGACAACAACTCTTACCCGCGCCGTGTATGGCGCCCTGCTTATAGCTGTATCGTCGATGTCGAACAACTTAAAAATGTTGTTGAACAGA
Source organism: Ganoderma resinaceum (assembly GCA_964023155.1). Lineage (NCBI taxonomy): Eukaryota > Fungi > Basidiomycota > Agaricomycetes > Polyporales > Polyporaceae > Ganoderma > Ganoderma resinaceum. The sequence goes on from OZ026793.1 coordinate 1,469,916, forward strand.
ATGACCCAGCTGACCCAGCCGCTAGCGGCATACAGCACGGGCTTGATGGGCCCCTTCACGCTGTTGTAGAGCTCCAAACGGGATTTGACGACCTCGCTAACGTGGCCCCATGCAATAGAGATAACGATGCGAATTACAACGGGGATGATGTCGACGATGAGAGCGAGCCCCCAGGAGATGGAGACGTTAGCAGCGGCCCAGAAGAGCCATGCCTCAACGTTATCCTTGACAAACTTGCGGTGGTCGGTTGGATGGGGCTTGTACCAATAGAAATGAAGGAGCAAGGCTGGGGTGATGATGAGGCCAGATAGGATGGTGGAACCGATGAGAGTGGAGAACAGGAGCGTAACGAGCCTGTGCAGCAGGAGCAAGATGGGAAGACAAGGATGAGCGTGCAATGAAGCGAGGGAAAGCACGATAACGCACTTGATGAAGCCGAACTTGCGCTCCGTCTTCTTGACACCCATCGCATGCTCGAACTTTGCCTCCTCGTCAACCAGGTCCTCCTCACCACTCCAATCATAGTCCTCGTCGTCGTCCTCGTCGTCAGTGCCTGCGATCGAAGAGGCGCGGGAGGCTGGGACGAACTCGGGCTCGAACCTGTGGGCGGGCGGCGAAGCAAGTGCGTCCTGGTAGTGGACTTGAATAGCATGCTTGCTTTTGGAGCCATCGTCGTGGTCGTGATCATGCGGGTCCTGCCGCTTCTCGTCGAGACGAGAGTCGCTGGACATGTCGCCCTCGGTTAAATTGACGTTTGAGCGAGACTTGTAAGCAGGTGATGCTTCGGGATAGGACTCGATGAGGACCTGAGAGGTGGAGGCGACGCGACGGTATGGAGGAGAGGGAAGAGGGTTTGTGATGTCCTCGTTTGTGGTGAAGAGGTCGGGGTCGAGGCGAAGGCCGGCTAGGTTGTGACGGTAGGGTCGGGTGGCTGGGTCGGGGTCGGGGTCATGGGGTTGGGGGCGAGAAGGCATTTAGAAGGAGCGTGAGCAGCAAGTAAGTATAGGCAACGAGCGAAGCTGATGTGCGGGCGCGTGGTGATTGCTGTCTGACGGGGATCCACTGCTCGGTGACGTGCACGACGAGATGTACTTATGGCTCGCTGCCTGCGCTGCTGCCAACCCCGGTCGCGTAAAACGTACAAGAATCGAAAAAAGGGGTGCATTCGGTTGTCCAGGCTCCGCTGCGGGCTTTGTCGCCCATTCGCGACTGGAGTGTGCCCAGGAACAGCCGCTGATCTTGCTCTTGCAACCCACACTCCAATCCGCTCCAACCCCGCGGGCAAGCTCTGATCGTCAAATGACGTCACCGCAAGAACTTCCTGCTTCGGCCAAGTCCAGACGTCAACCATGTCAACCTCTCCAGAGCAAACCATAGAGGCTTCCCCCTGTACCCCATTGTTTGCTATAACCCACCGCTTCGCATCCATACCACTTCTCTCAGCTGATATCCCCCAACCAGCCGAGGCCTAATATGCCGCTCTTCGGGAAGTCCAAGTACTCTGAAAATATGGAGGTTCGCGAGGTTGAGAAGAGGACCGCCAAAGAAGCTCACACCGACCAGAAGAGCCTCGAGAGCGCCATCACCGACCTCTCCAGAGCCGGAGACGCTCACACCAAGAGTATCAAGGTATGTATGTATCCGACGTTTACCAGCCAACTCCAACCGCCGCTATCATCTCTCCGGTCATGGCACTCATATTTCCGGGAAATGCTGTACTCTTGAGCCCTGATTTCATATTTACCGAACATTTGCAGGCTGTAGAAGGCGCTCGCCATGCGCTCGACAAGGCCGTCAAGAAGGAACAGCAGGCCGCTCTCGCCCTCGACGAGGCGAAGCATAAGCACGACGTAGCCGTCACCGAAGGCCGCAACGCGGAGAAAACAGTGCAGGTACGCGGCGCCCTCATCTTTGACCTCTCTCACCGTGAACCTGATGTGTCTCGCCGCATCCCGTCCACTTGCAGATGAAGCAGGACCACACGAACCGACTGGAACAGGACTTGGACCAGAAGCGCCAGCGGCTCGAGGAGATTCGCCAGCAGAAGGGCCACAAGGATGTGAGTATGATCTCCTTTGAGGCCGAAGGCACACGCTAACCAATACCGGTGTACAGCGTATGCGCGAGTCCCAGCTGTCTGAAATGCACGCGCGAGAAGCTGCTGCGGCCGAGGCTCGGACGAGCATTGAACAAAGCCCCACAACCGGAGACAGGGGAACCGCCTCTGCTCCGGCGCATGCGCCCTCCGGTGCAAAGGCCTAAGTCGGCCGCCCCATTCTTGGCGAGCGCGTCCCCCGGTGCTTCAAGTTCGTCTGCTTGGCCTTGGCTTTTGAATTTTACGACCATACGATTTGGATGACATGACTCCTGTTCCAGAACTGTATCCATACCATAGACGCTGCTTTGTTTTTGGTTTGCCCCAGGTCCCAGCGAATGTGTATTTTAGCCTCCCATCCGCCAAACACGATACCACCTTGTCCTGAACCACCCATTGAGGCCACCATTCGATGCGCCCCCCCCGGCTACCGACTTTCGATGCTCACGAAATCGAAGGCAGACGAGAGGGACACATCGAGACGTCCGTCATGCAGATACCCCTAATCGATGCTTACCCCGGCCTATGTCGACATCGGGAACCACTAGTTGATCCTTACTGGCAGCGCCAGCGATCCCGCGTGCCAAAGCCCGTAAACATAACACGATGAGCTCAGCTTTAGCGTTGTCGGTGCTCACGAAACGTCTATGTAATGCAGCCTGAGTTACAGTCGACGGCAAGGCGACCTCGACCTTCCCATCTGGCACGCGGTGGCACTCTCGAGCTCGGCGACCGTGAGTCAACTCTCGGGAGAGTTGCTCTGCACGTGTGTTAACCATCACTCCCAGCCTTGTACCTGTATTCGGCGCCGGCGCCACAGGAAGTTCGAGAGCTCCCGCGCCCCGACATGGGTCCCGCGAAGGACCCCGAGGAGCCGAACAAGACACGTATTATTAGCGACGTCAATGTCACATACATCTGCACGTTTGGCTCGATATTGCGGTTGCCTTCTCGACCACCGACGACGGCCTCACCGTCGCAACGCGACCGCAGCGTTATGAGTGTAGTACATACTTGCAACCTGGCAGGCCTATGTTTGGGGATGAAGAGCTTCAGCTACTACAGCCAACCTCCTGTTGTCCCGACCACTGAGAGCTGGATGCCCGCGGTTCTCCGTGAGCCTGGTCGAGTGACTTGTGGCGCGTCGACGTCGGCTGTGAATAATAATCTTCCAATTGAACGCAGAGTTACTGTTACTCGGTTCCAATAAAGACAACACAACGACATCCAAAGATTTGAAACTTTGTTTGAGCGACGCACAGCATGAACATGGTTCCTTGCTGAACATTGTAGTCTGAACGTTACTGCAAACGTCCACACGGACACCAGCACGAACATCCGTGTCGTGGTCAGGGTGAACGTTGAGTCCTACGGACATCGAGGCAAGGATCAGCGGTGGGGGGGAGGACATTGAACAGACCTCTAGACGCGAGGAACAAGCTTCCAGCAATAACTCACCAGCGACCGGCCACGTTACTCTCTGTCTCATCATGCATCGGGACGTGATTGAGGCCGCCGTATGTAACGTTCCGCCGCCGCAAAGACAATCCACGGGCTGTCAATCAATTGGAACATACAACAACATGCGGTCACCACAGCAGCGAGCAAGAGACAGGCTGACGGACCATAAGATGCGGATGGTGTGCGGACTGGGAAGCAGAGATGCAATAATAATAATCCTCCGTTCATGGGGACGAGGTAGGGGGGACGCAGAGGGGTTGAAGACTAGAGTGGTTACATACCATGCCTGCAGCGTTTGCCAGGGGTGACACTTCGAGAAGCACTCGGGGAACACTGCAGTTCGCCGTCGGCATCGACCTAGCCAGAGCGCGACGGCATACAATCAGGAGGTGCGAATTCGCGGTCATCTGAACATGCCACAAAGTCTTGCAAGTTGCTGAACACGGGCGAGTTGGACGCATATACGGATGGTTGTGGCCCTACTGGGGTGCTGGCCAGGGTCCAGGGGGTGGTCGTTGGCTAGACGTACGATTGGCTTGGGAAGTCTTGCGAGGTGGCGAGTCGAAGGCGTCACTTTGTCATGTGAAGCCAAGATGTTGGTTCATGAGCAGCCAAGGACGGAACGGGGCGAGTACGGAGTCTTGGGGAGGTGGTTGGGGGAAAGAGAGAGGTGTGCCCACTGCCTCTGTGGAAATGAGGGCCGGTTCGACCGGCTCGACGCTGGAGTGGGAGTCGGGGATCAGACGACTGGACTCGGGAGGGTCGGCTGGACAGCTGTTCCAGCGGCAACGTGCAAACCCGATCCAGGATTCAGGAACCTATCGCAGCCACTTACCTCCTTTCATCCGGATTCTCATCGTCTTCTGCCTATGTCCTCGATGCACCTGCCTCTCTGCTCGCCGGCAATGTCGGCCCCATACTGTAGAAGACATAGGGGTCGATCGTTCTGTCCGCGTTGTGGCTCCAAGGGCAAACTCCATCTGGCAATCCATCTCACGCCGAGTGTCTGCCTCCTCGGACACTACTTTCACCCCGTACCCATAGAGTACGATGTGAAGTTAGGTCGGCCAACGTTCAATGAAGCTCGCTCACCAGTTGTCTGGGTTGGTGGTTGGGACCATGACCCCCTAACGACGTCGAAGTCGTAATAGCGGCACGAAAATCATGCAACTTGGGGTGGATGTTGCTGGATGGATATTGTTGCTGGACACTTGTTGCTTGGTGCGTCCCCGTACTGCATCCCGTCTTGTGCGCTGACTCGGACAGTTGTCGGGGAGCTCCCCGAGATGTACATTTCGGCCTGTATCACTCGGCCCGAGGTATGGGGACGCCACCTCTGGCCGCCTCAAAGCTTTCCTAGGCTCATCTCGTCAGTCACTGCGCTGAGTCTCGTCAACCTTTCTCTTTGCTTTGATGTTTATGGGCGGATCTTCTCCCCCGGCGGAACCTTGTCGATCCTTGACTGGAGCACACTGGCTTGCGGCACACTCTTGCGACGGCTTGACGTTCTAGGCAGAGGAGGATCTTCATGGCAAGTCACACCATCGGCGAAGACAGAGCACACGCAGGCCTTGTTACAGGATGCAAGGAGACTGGACGACGGACGTTCTTGGGGAAACGCCGACGCTCGTCCACCTTGTCACCCTGGCTGGGGGCTGCGCCACGTCACGGTCACGCTTCTTTGCGAACGTGACTAATCACATGACTGTGATGGGACGTGACTCTGCCCTCGGTCTGCGGTTTTCAAGCGGCCTTGGCCTGTGTGGTGGTGCAGCAAGGATGAATGTAAACCCAGAATTACGCGGGAGGACCAGGAGGAATCGATGATGGGCTATCAATGCAGAAAGGCTCGATTCATATGCTTCAAGGAGCCTTAGTCAAAAACGTGAACAACTCACTGCCGACGTTCCCAGTGTCCTCCGTGTCTGATTAGGCGGCCCTCCTCAGGTCTAGGGGTGCTGTATGTGGCCTCTTCCTCGCAGGTCTAGCCAACGGTTCTCTCTTCCCGCTTGATGGCGTCGGTCTACCTCTAACTTGGTGTCCGAGTCGTCGGGGCTGGGTTCGCCTCGCATCTCCGCCATCGTTTGAGTGGGACCCTCGAGGCTTGCATTAGGCCAGCTGATACTATAATGCACCTCTTCCCAGCTTCTAATTTTCTGCACATCAGCCTTGACATGCATCTCCGCAAGGAACCCACCGGAATTGGCCCTGGTCGGAGGCGCGTGTGTCAACACGGGAGGACTGTCGCTCTCTAAGTGATATGTGAGAAGGCAAGCGCGGCGGCTGTCTCGACCCTGGGGCTTCTTCCTCGGTTTCGGCGCGCTTCCTCTTTGCCAGGGGTCGGTTTTTACGACATAGCTCGACCTCGGTTCCCTCATAATGCGCAGACGGGCTTGCCGAAGCCTTCAGGCCCTCCCCTCCATCATCCCCTCCTTCAACAACTCTCCATTCTCGCTCTCTCGCTGATCATGCACGAGTCCGTGCCCCAGACGCGCTTCGTTTCCTCACAAACTTGCGACAGCGACGACGACGATTATGATGTCTACTACTTCTACCCTTCCCGTAATCGTGTCTATCTGGTACGCCACCATCTTGTTCCCAGCAGTTCCCTGTCACCGTCGCTCATGCTACCGTAGCCCGCCGGTCAATCCTCGCCTTTAGACACATCCCTAGACGAAGACACGCTCTCGAGTGCCGATGTCTCCGTGGTACGTTCCTCTCATGCCTGTTAGCCTTGCCCCGCCCTTCATGCCCCGCGCTAGCTCTCGTTCCCCTCATATTCGTACAACTCAGACTTTGTCTTTCCCGACCCTGCTATCATCCACGGCATTTCGACTTTTGGCTATAGCGCACTCTTTAGGAGGGGACTGTGGGCCCAGGTACGTCTGTCCTCCGATCCGCGGTGCAGTAGTACCAACGCGTCTCCAGTCCCGTTGCATCTCCCGACGGCTGAATGCTTTCATCGCCCGAATGGTGGAGACATGCCGCACCTTGAAGAACCGCTTCCGTCGCCCTCGTCGCACGCTCTCTGTGACCTAAAATCCTTCCATGCGTTTCTTGGTAACATGAACATCGATTTGGAGCAGCTGCAGCTGTGAAAAACGCGCATAGGTCACATCAAGTCGCGTTGTACATGAAGAACGAGAACTACAATCCATGGGGAACACGGAGCTGTTGTGCGAGGCTGCTTGCTGCTTTCTACTGTAACATATCTACACGTCGTAACGGTATCATATGATCATCTTGCTTAACATTGCCTTATGTGCTCAGGAGCGTCAGTGGATCTGCGTCAAACAACGCTCCACGAAACGCGAGGGGAGACCGCTATCGCCTGCAGCATGCAATCAATGTGTTACGATTACAACCGATTGAAGTGCAATGAATGGCCCGCTCTGGTTACCGTATCGGAACCGTTCCCAGGCCCGCGATGAATTCGCGAGCGTGCACAGAGGCTAACCTTGTACCTTGAGAGATGCTGCAGACGAGTAGTTCCGAGGGGGATCTGCGCTCGAAGGCTCGAGGCCGTCAAGCCTACGGTAGCCTGACCAACACAGCACCAGTCGCGATCGCGCGAACGAGGGTGGCGCCACACTACGGTAGCCTCGCCATTTGCACGAGGCAGGGACACTCCTACTGTGATCAGGTGTGTGGGTGGCTCTAGACATAGGGTGCTAGTTTTGTGTGTTCGTGGCCGCTGCCCCCTGCAGCACGCCCACAGAGAGTCGCATAAAGGGGACTCACGGGACTTTGGCCGGTTCCAGGAGCTCGAGACGACTAGCCCCGACGTTCGCGAAGTGCGCTTTTACGTCAGTGCGATGCTACGATGTATGAGCTGCTGCGAACGAGCATCGAGCCCTTCCGTGAAGAGGAGTTCTGTTCGAGTGTGGGCCAGTGACCCATCCCGGGTGGAGTTAGACGCGAATAGGCGGCGACGGTGGCACAGCATGTGAGCTTCGCGGCAAACGCCGTGGCCAGCCAGAAGCTTAGCTAAACCCTTGCTTCATAGAGTCGACCACCATGGCACTATCCCCGGTGAGGTCTCCACCCGTGGTCTTGATATGTGTCCTGTCTAACGCTCTATGCTTTGTTGCCTGGTGGCACACAAGAGCAGTAATTCCTCCAGTCAAAGACATCCAGTGCCGCCAACACGCCTCGATCGTGGACGAGGACGATCGTATCGCCGTTGATGTGGCCGAAGAAGGCCCCTTTGATGTGCGCGTGTTTCCCTGCAGGTATCGTGCCGACGGACCTTCCAAGGACCCTTCATTTCCGGGGACGCTCATCTCTCCGTGGCTGGTGCCGCCACGCCAATCCTGGCCATCCTCGCAGCGCGTCCGCCTCTCCTGCATCTGCGCACGGTCCTCGTGAGCTTCCTTCTACAGGATAACACAGGCTCTTCGGCTAAACCGATGCTCAACGGGGATCTCTATTCCCCTGGTCACGACCAGTCGTCAGGGCGGAGGGCGAACAACTGTTTCTGCATCAATATATGTGTCTGTATGGGCGGCAGCGATGGACGTGAGCGTTACTCTTCACCGCCAATACTGGCCCTCATTCCATGCTCATCCATCACCTTGGTGGCTCAGGTGTGGCATGCAGCTCTTCAATACTCGATTGTCCTTGCATTATTGCTCCGTCCTCAAGGCTACTGGGCGCTAGGGCTGTGGATCACCATCTGTGCCATGCGCGCCGCACGTTATTGTCATGGACCTGCATATCCTATAAGACCCCTGCGGACGGCGGAAGCCTGGTTCCCAACCCCCCCTCCCTCACAGACCTCTTCAAGTCCTGTTCGCCACAAAAGGCAGTTGACATATGGCGTACCCTGCATACGACACGTACCAGAGTGGTTACCCCCTTCAGCACTCCCTCTCCCATGGGCAACCGGTCTATGGCGTCCACCTCACCGAGTTTGGGTACGCGGACCCGGGGTATGGCGTTGCGTTTACGGACGTGAGTCAACTGTCCCTTCCAACGCCATACTTTACTAACATGAGCTGTAGCCTGGCGGATACGCCACCAGTGGTGTTTACCCCGCATACGGCCCTCAACGTTCGCTCAGCCAATACGGCGGTCGAGGTATGCATACATGCCCTCTTTGACCCCCCTGTCGTTAGCTAACTTACGCTGGTATAGCGTACGACGATCTAGACCTTCGAGACCCGTACTACGCTGACCGCCGCCGTAGTGCACCATATGGTATGCACCGCCGCGCTTCGCGGATGACGCGGTCACTCTCGCGGATGAGTCGGCATGCCGGGATGGGGTACGACGCCATGCGGTCCACGGTGATCAAGTTCAAGCGCAAGGGCGGGTTCCGCAGCGGCATCACGCTCGGAGAGGCCATGTCCGACGCCCACCTCAGTCAAAACCATGAATACAGTCTATACGACCTCAACGCCGATGGTCGCGGTCGCATCATTCTCAAAATACGAGTACGTCCCCCCTCCGTTCGCGGCACCCGACGATCGAGGAGCATGAGCTAATGAGCTGTGGGCCGCAGTGGTCGGGGTACAACTCGATGACGTACGAACTGCCCGCAGACTGCTACGACGGCCGCGTAGAGCTGCAGACCCTTGCACGGAGGATCGCGCGGGCGTGCGTGCACTTCTTGCAGGTAAGCATGCGTGCTGTGGTCTGCACCGCAGCTGCGTCCCGTGTCCCCCGACTGCGGCACTCACGAGCTTTGCGTCCTCCGCTGCAGGCAAACATGATTCCCGTCTCGTGGGATCGTGTGATACTCTACCACCTAGAGGAGATCACCCCCGGTACCTGGCAGCCCGTCCTGTCCACCAGCTGAACTGCCGGTGTCGAGTGCCAACGCGTTTTACGCGCGACGCACACCGCCGCAGTCCCTGTCATTCGTCCCTTCGCTTTCGGACTGGCGTTCGCTATTATGAACTATTGTCCCCGAAACGTTTGGTTGCAGATAACCGGCGCCTCAGACTGCTTGCTGGTCGAGCCGTCGAGTCGCATATGCGGTGGAGATATTCGTGTTTATTTGTTCATTGCTCGTCCTTACGACCATTCACGACCCGATGTATTCACACATGTACACGACATTTGTATAACCACAACACACGTTTCCAATGGAATTACAATTTGCATATTACAACAGGTAGTCGGGGGCCCTTCAAGTCCAGATGAGGTATTCCAAATGGAACTCGATATCACTATCCGGGCCATGGGTTATAAATAATGTGTCCGGATGAGAATTGGAGGGGGGAAGGGTATCGTTGGGTGGACGGTCGATTGCTATAGTTGCTATCGTTTGCTCCGAGAGGCCGAGGACCTAGTTCGTCCTCGGCTTGGCCAAAGTATGCCGCTCGGAACGATGTCTGTCAGAGCGGGAGGTGCTGCGTATGCCGAGCGTGCGTTTGATCTTCGTCATGAGGGAAACATGAGCCTCATCTCCCCGACCCTGCAACGAGGATACCAATATGTCAGTGCAGGTCCTATGAGGCAGGGCGAGCGACGAAGGACACGGACCATGAGCTTCAGCTCGCGCTTTGCCTGCTTCCTGCCGGAGCGCGTGGTGTTTGGGTTGGCCAGAGCGGCCTCTGTCATTCATTGAATCATGGTCAGCAACTGGTCGGGGTTGAGACGGCGTAAGGTGCTTCTCAAGACTCACTGTAACCCCCGGCGACCCTATCTGGGTTCTTCTTTCCAAAGCGTGCGCGGAAGCGACTGGTGCGGGTGGGTTTGTGGTGTTGGTGGCTGCGGCCGAAGAGAGGCATTGTGACAGGGAAGTAGAGGGATATGATCTACAATAGGTGAGGTTACGTGAACGGTTTGGTACCGAGAAAGTGGCTGTTCATGTTATCGATGGCCGGAGGGGCTGCCGTTTTATGCGGCTCGAGGACGTAAAACGTCATCAGCGTGCTGTGGTGCAGATGAAAGTCATGGGGACCATCGTCGACGGTTTTGGTTGTCAAACCCCTCCCTCTCGGCGTATCCACACGCCGCAATAGACGACCCATGCTGCGGTCCCTGCGAGGCTGGTGTCAGTGGGGGAGAGTGGCCTCGTCATTCGCAGACGCCGAGCAGTCTGGCGCGCCACCTCGGTCACCGTGACACTCCGCTCCGGATCCAACGCCTCCAGTCACGAAAACAGCCACCACCCGCCAACTCTCCTGCGCGCACTCGGTCCACCTTGCCATGAATGGTGCACCGCCCTGCAGATGACATCGCCTCTCTTGTGCTTTCAACATATGCTAGTTTGAAGTTCAAACCTCCGGACGGCCAATTCACGATTTTAGCAGGATTTGTCCTCAGCGACGGCGATGCCCTCAAGGTCATTTCTCTCGGGACTGGTTCCAAATGCCTACCTGCTGCTCGACTGCCAAAGACCGGCGATGCCCTACACGATAGCCACGCAGAAGTCCTCGCTCGAAGAGGTGCGATCCGGTGGCTCCTCGAAGAAATCTCGCGGAGCTATGATGCACAAGCATCCACCTCTAGGTCACGATGGATATCAAAATGCCTAGACGGCAAATACGCGCTGAGGGCCAATGTCAAGCTCGACATGTACATCTCCACAGCGCCGTGTAAGCGAGCCACGCTCTGCCTTCTAGCAAGCTCTAACCACTCCAACAGGTGGGGACGCCTCCACCCGGTATCTAGCGTCATTCCAGGACGTCGAGATGGCCGCCCTGAAAGACTCCACCTCGTTCCCGGAGCTCCCACCTGGCACCGCTTCTCGAGGACGGGACAACTACTCGCTCTATGGCGTGATGCGCACGAAGCCAGGCCGCGCAGACTCCCCGCCGACGCTATCGATGTCCTGCAGCGACAAGATCGCCGCGTGGAACGTGCTGGGCATCCAAGGCGCCCTCGCGTCGCGCCTCCTGTGGCCTGTCTACATTGATCGGGTGATAATCGGGGAGGTCGAGCAACCCTTTCGCCAGGTCGTCCTCGAGGACTGCCAGAGAGCTCTGCACGCGCGGCTACATGCTATAGTGACAGCGGGTTCGTACGCTCCTAGCATGATGACTAACAGACTTCAAACTGAAACAACGGTCCGACAGACTTGCCCTCCCTTTTCCAACTAAACGTGCCTGCCATTGAGTTCACATCTGTCTCGTATCCACACTCGCGGTCAGCCCTTGCACCCGGTGGTACTAGTGGATGTAATGACTGTATGCTAGCCACCTAAGTGAACCTTCAGTATCACTACTGATTTCAACCCCAAGCTCTTTGTTACACCGCAGACTCAGCAAAGGCGAGCGAGGTCCTCATCAACGGCCTTCGCCGTGGTATATCTCCGAAACACCGTCATAATCCGAAGTTTAGGTTCGTCGGAAGTGCACAACTTCGTCGTCCCACGGCCCGGACTAAGTTCCAGTGTTTTCCTAGGCCGGTGTTGTCGAAGCTCGCCTTGTATGGCCTTTACAAGTTGGTCGCGACCAAATTGGAAGTGCCAACGGTCGGGTGCGTACATTGTCGATTCTGGCATTTTATTCCCGTATTGAGTTCTTTTTTCAAAGAGGGGACACTACTTACTACGAAGCGAAGCACCATGACGCGGGTTATAGTGCAGCGAGAGCCGCTCTCAAGGGACCTGGCGGGCCGTTCGAAGGCTGGGTGACAAGCGGACGTCAATGGGAGGAGTTTATTTCACAAGAGCCCTTGCCAGCCTAAACTTTTGTGCTGTACGGGTACCGACTTTCTGAAATACCAGCCCTCTACCAAGGTCGAAGCAATGGATGCGTGATCGCTCAAGAAGGGAGAGAAGAGAACGCCCACCGAAAGGTAAGCAAACCGCATTGACGCGAAAACGTTTGAGGAATACCGTTAAGGAGAGTCGATGCATACAATTTCCTTCCATCCTCTACCTAGAGGTTCAAATAAATATCGTAATCGAATATACAAGCGCAGAAGGAAATGAACTCTGTCATCGAGGGCGAGGGTAGTCCCTGACCTAATCACAATCGGTCGAAGAGACTCATGCAGCGACAACTACTACTAGAACGCGGGGGTATCCCAAGGACTACAACGCGGCCCCTAAAGTAAGAGTGATAACAGGACAGCGGCAGCGGTATAGATAGATATCTAACAGAGCTGCGGCGTGGGCGACGGTAAATTCCACTAGTCGCGCATATTCTACGTACGTCTCAGGCGTGTAAGTCATAGAGGGGATCAAAATCGTCGGAATACAGTCATTATATGTCATGATACATCTTAGATTCTAACGAACAAGGGAGGTGCAGAAAATCATCATGTCGTAAACGTCTGGTAGCGTTAACGCGTCCCTGCGGGTGTGCAGGACGACTCGTTGCCGTTGATGGGCGGGATATTCGCGTCAGAGACCTCCACGGCGGTAACGATCGGCGAAAGGCTATTGGGAGACCCGTTGAGGGTGGCCAGATCGTCGTCGCTCTGCGGACCAAGCGTGGGACTCGAGCGTTCCGAGCGCGCATTGACCTCTGCGAGTTCCTTACGGAGCACCTCCAGTTCGCGTTCAAACCTACAATGACGTTAGGTGTCAGGGATCGGTCCAAGCATGCTTATCAGACTAGATACTCACTTGCGACCGAAGACTTCGATGTAGAACCCTCCGCCATTCCAAACAGAGACGGCGAAGAGGAGGAGAATGTAGGCGGAGCTCCAAAATGCACTGTCGTATAGGAGGAAGACAGCAGGCAACTCAGTGATGATCGAGTACGCTGCGCCCGAGTTGGTCAAAAATTCTCCGAGAGTGTACAAGCACAATATGACATACCAAGTTGTCCAGCCATGAAAGAAATCTCTCTCTGTTCGGGCGGTATCTTCGCGAGAGCGCGGCCAATCGCACCACGCTTATCGTTCAGCAGCCATGTGAAAGAGGTGATCCTCTGTCCGGACTGGACCTTCGCACGGCGGTCGATGAGAACGTACTGTAAGGGATTTTAGTGTCACCCGATCAGAACGTCACTGCAACCCGGATTCACCTTCCAGTAGAGGAGTTGCCAAATGAGGTCTACTCAGATAATCAGCTAAAGTCACAATCGGATAAGGGACTGCCTCACAAATGATACTGCTCAACAGCAGTGCGCGGAACGGTTGCATATAAGGAACATCACGTAACGCGGGGAACCGGTGTTTCGCATCGGGGTAGTAGTGCCTGACTTAACCGTCAGCCAAGATATCCCCTATGAGAGTGGTTTAGGCGCACCGGATTACCGAGAAGACAAGGGGCGGGTAGATGTGAATGAACAGGGAAGTAACCTTGTCCCAGTCATGGAATACGAGACTATTCCTCCAGGTAATGACCGCGCTAGCCAGAGAGCCCAGAGAGAGACAGTAGCAAGCGACGAACAGAGCTGGACTGTCCGGCATTGCCCAGATGAACACCAGGTTGAGGACGTTGATGTAGTAGCACAAGTCGAAGAGGAAATAGTGCCAGGCGCGCTTCTTGTACATGTACACCCGCATCGGAAGATAGTAAGCGGCTTGAACAGTATACGCGATGTGCATCCATCTAGTGGTGAGAGATGATAAGTGCGCTGAAAAATACAGAATGTCTAACAGAGAAACGTACTCGGGCGCCATTCCAAAAAGTAAAGCGGTGAGGATCAAGGACATCACGCCGAGGAAGAATATGACTTTTTCTCGCGTCCGCACAACTTTTGCGGAATGCCAGGTTTGGGTGACCTTGATCAAGCGTTGGGAAACCTGTACAGAGAGTGCGGACAATGAGAAACGGAGGATAGCTGAGCCGCTTCCGGCGCACGTTCGTACCTTTATCTTGTACCGTTGAACCTCGCGTTCGAGCTGTATGTTGGAGGAGGGCATAATCCTGAAAACGCCCTCCTTGAGAACGTCCTTCTTGATGTCCTGAATGGTCTCCTCGGCGCGCATCTTGAGACGGTCGCTCGTCTTGGAGAGGTGACGCTGGAGTAGGTCGAGATGGGAGTCGAAATAGGTCTCCATGGTATCTGCCGCGACGCGTCAAATCGCGCTCAATAAGCAAGGAAAGACAGAAAGACGGACCTAAGAGAGTGAAGCCGCTGGCCCAGTCTGATATTTCGTCCTTGACGAAGCGTTCGAAGGGAGAAGAGAAGCCAGCGTTTGAGCTGTCGCGCCGTCGCGCGGGCGGCGGGGGAGATGGGGGACGGGAGGAAGACGGGGTAGCCATGTCAGCGGGCCGTCTAGGATAACGTGAGACAATGGGGGGATGGGCGAGAGCGGGGGGAGGTGAAAGCAGGGGCGGGGAGAGTCAGGCAAGCCACGGAGAGGGACGCATGTGCGACGCGTTCGTCGGCGAGTGGTCCACAGCCGTCACACAATGAAATCACACTCCTCAATTCTGCTGATGTAAGCATCCCTCACGTGTGGTCCCCCGCTCCACGTGGCCGGATTGGAGGAGAGGAGCCGCTTTCCACGGCCGACGACGGACGAATCACTGGGCCGAACACTCAGCAAATCCCCTCCCAAGCATCCTTTCCCTCTCACCCTCACCACCACCGACCATGTTGCGCTCGTCACTCTCCAAGACTCTCGTTAACACGACCTCCCGCGCAAGCAGGCTTGCCCCTAGGCCCGTCCTTGCCCGCGGCTACCACGAGAAAGTGATTTCACACTACGAGAAGCCCAGAAACGTATGTCTGGCCCCGCCTGGACTTGCCCCAACAGTTATCAGATAACTCACGCGCCCTCCTCTGCCCCCAGGTCGGGTCTCTCCCCAAGAACGACATTGATGTTGGCACTGGTTTGGTTGGTGCTCCTGCGTAAGTTCCTTTGTCATCCGTCTTTGGGTCGCGACCCCTCGGGCTGACGCTGATCCGTCGGCGTTAGGTGCGGCGACGTCATGAAGCTGCAAATCCGCGTAGACGAGAACGGGATCATCTCAGACGTCAAATTCAAGACGTTTGGATGCGGGAGCGCCATCGCGTCCAGCTCGTATATGACCGAACGGGTCAAGGGGCTGTCGTTGGAGGACGCGGAGAAGATCAAAAACACGGAGATTGCAAAGGAGTTGTGCCTACCTCCGGTCAAGCTCCACTGCTCCAGTGCGTCACTTTCGCCTAGCTCAACCAAGTCCTCGCCACTGACTAGCCTCCCTTGTAGTGCTTGCGGAGGACGCCATTCGCTCCGCCATCAGGGATTACAGAAATAAGCGAACCAAGTTGGGCAACCCCAAGAAGTCTGGTTTCATTGACGTATTACAGAGTGCTGCGACCGGTGAAACGGTCGCCACCGCTCATCCGCCGTCGTCCTTGTAAAAGCATATGGTAGCGTAGCAGTCTTCGTCTGGCCTTCTTTCCGTTCACACCCCATTGTATTACTACCCGTTCGCATATTATATCGTAGCATCATCGCATTATCGTATCACAACTGTCTAGAGAAGCTGCATGGGAATAGAGAGCCAGAAATACCACACCACCCATCGATTACTTGTGAGTCGTAGACCCCTTCTGCCCAACGAACGAGAACGTGCCATTCGAGAACCAACGCTCATTGGCCTCCTTGACCCGTGCCGCAGCGGCAGCGCGGTTCGTAAGCTCGAAACCTGCGGCGCCTGCAGTTAGTGATCCAAACAACGATCCACGTGCACACAGTACGTTACCTTGGACAGGGGTGACGGTGAGCGACGTCGCAGTTCCAGATGTCACACTCGCAGTGCCGCTCTGGGCTGCCTTCGTGAGCGCCGCCATGCGGAGCTTGTTCGCCTTTGAGAGTTTGGCTGTCACCAAATCATCGAAGCACGTCAATAAAGTGGGCGCAATCAACCGAAGATGAACGGGAGGAACGCCAGAGAACTGATCGAAGAAGACGAGAAGCGTCCTCGATCCCAGACAAAGACGCACATGGAAATGGGAACACACAAGGAGGAACGGGTACGCACCTCGGCTCTTTGCCTCGCTTGCGCCTGCCCGCACCTTGCCAGTACCAATCATTCCTAGACCCTTGGTCTGGTCGAACGCGCCAACCTCTTCCTCGGCCTCGCCAAATGCCATGCGGTTCTGTAGCTTGCGGAGCTCGGTCTGCGCGTACGCCTCCTTCGCCTTTCTCGCACTGTGCAGCAGACCCGTCAGTATACATAGGACAGAGTGGTGCGAAAGGGGAGGGCTCACCGTTTACCCCCACGACGCTTCTTGGGGCCGTCATTTGGGATGGGCAATGCCTTCACTATCTTGCTTGGGGGCGGCGCCGCGAGACGGTCGATATGCTTCTCAATCTTGTCCCGTAGTTGCTGGCCATATGAGCCTGTACTCGCCATTAGTCAGGAGAATACGACACAAATGGCCGTGGAAAACACACCATCTCTGCGTGACCTCTCGAGATCCATACGCGCAGCCAGTGTGCACTTCGCGCCTACAGTCCGCTGCACCTTCATGCGATACTCAGGCGGGGTCCCTTGAACGAGCTCTGACTGGAACACGAAGCCCGTGTGTTTTCGTTGTGTTGCAGATGAGAAACCGGCAGCGATCTTCTTCTGTGCGCCGAGAAGCTAGAAAAGAATCCGTCAGTGTGAAGTTAACACTCGAATGGCTACCTGGCACACACATAGACGTTACATGACGGCATCTTGGCGACACCAGAGAGGCCACCCGCAACACCGAGCAGTTTCGCAGCTGTGGTGGTACCGACGATAGCGGATAGGTTGGGAGCAAGCATATTCATTCGTGAGCTGACGTACTGGAAAATCTATGGCATCGAGATGAGTAAACTGGGGTCTGAGACGAGTGGGACAACACACCTTCTTGCGTGCCTCCTCTAGACGGTCAGCAAGATCACAGGCCCTTTGAACCGCCTCCCAGCTTGCGTTCGTGAGAGGCTGGCCAGATGTGGTGGTGGCAGTGACAAGGACACTCATGATGATAGCGGGAGGAAGGATGCCCTGGAGGTCGATCTTCGTGGGGTCCTCGGCGTTGGCGAGGGCTCGCACTGAACGGATGTACATTGCGGGATCCGTGACCAGCTGCTCGAGTTCGGGGAACTTGGGTGCATAGTGGTCTCGGATGAACTACGAGTACACGGTGGTTAGCCTGTCTCCTACTCAACTCGAACGATCTAAACAAACCTTATGCACGACCATAATCTCGTTGTCCACATCCACGGAGAGGTTATTAGCCTGAACAATGAGGTTGTACTCCGGATTCGAGTGTGTGGGTAAAGCCATTTGCTCCGGAGTGCTTGGATTCGCCTCATACTTCTCGATTTCCTGTAACCGAGTCAGCTATATTGCTCTTTGGAGACAAATTACGCGCCTCTCACCTTGAGAATATCGTTCATGCGCTTGCCACCCTCCAACTTAGCCACCTTACGCACATCTTCAACCGCGCCGAGTTCCATGCGTTGCACCTCCTCCGCGTCGAGCTCCTCTGCGGGCTTCACGCCCCCTTCCAGTATCAGACTCCCTACTGCCCTGCCTTCTGCATCGCCCTCCCCTGCTTCTTCACCTTCTGCATCCGACATCTCGTCGTCCTCATCCGCAGGCACCTTGCGCTTGACCCCGGCCGAGGTGGACGTGCTTGCCTCGGGCTGCTGTTCCTCAGTGTCTTCATACTCATTTTCTTCCCCAGAGAGGCCGTCGAGGTCTGCAAGAAGGTCATCTGCGAGTGAGGCCATAGTGGAAAGTAGGCAAGTGGTTGTTGAGGAGAAAGCCAGGCGGCCAAGACTAGGCGCTCGGTGCGGTCCGATCGACTTCCATAAACGGAGATAGGTTAACCTGATACAGCGAGTTGGCGTACGAAACCCTCCACCTCTGCATCGTACTCCTGGCTGTGGTATAACAGCGTGTAAAAGGTGTACAGTCACACTGCGCAGGCCAAAGAATCAAGAAGGGATGCAGTGGCGATCAGAGGCTAGACTTTCGCCATCGTTTGACGAACCCTCTCCGAAAAGCCTACATATCGTCCGTTAAACCAGTACGAAAAATCCTTTTCTGTGATTAGATCACCACCGGAGCGAGCTGTGGGCAGGAGGCAAGGCTGGCACATGGTGCCCAGGAGACAATTTCCGGCGGGGACTGTACAGTCGAGGGCGTCTAGGGGTGTGGCTACCCACGTGCGGCACGTGGACGCTGTGAAGCCGGGCCTGGCGTGCGAGACAACTCCGTCCTGCCTCCCTCCTTCCCGTCCTCATCGTTGGGTGCGACCATGTCGCTACGCATCTCCTCCCGCACTTGGCTTAATCGTCTTGATATACGCCGACGTCTTTCTTCAAACTCGTCGCTGCATACAAGATGCTTACAGGCATGTGCTCCTCCCAGTTGCGTAACTTGCCCCCCATTCCCCTAGCTTCCATCGCCCCTCTGGCTGCCTGTATGCGTACGCATGCAATGCGGCGATGGGCCTCTTCAACGACGCATACCTCCAAGTGAGATGTCTTTTCTCTGTTCTTTCAGAATGGGACACAAGACTCGTCCGCTGTGTCCACCCATTGGATGGATGGGCGATTTTTCGATTTCAACAAGTACGTTTATATGCATCGTTCTCCCTTATGATTCATCGTTACTCATTATCCTCAATGGTACCTCCAGATTTTTCGATCGCTGTATTCAATGAGGATGCGGCGGACGCCGCAACGCCGTTTGTACCCGTTGCTGCGGAGGCAGGGTGAGCGCCAGCGCTCCGCCGTAGAAACGATCCTCCTGGTTCGTTGGACGTTGTCAAACGATGACTATCGATGCTTGGGGAAGAGATCCTGGTTTCGGAGGTGGATTAAGTGCTAGTCTACGTGAGTGCTTCTGCTGTTCCTTCCTTCCGACCGTTTCCGACTCTTGTTGACACGTCTCGCACACCATTAGGTATATACTTGTTGGCCATTGACACTACGTTCATCGTAATGAGCAATCATCCTCTCTACTTGCAAACAACCTCCCTTGGCCACATCGTCTAGACTGGGTCGGGCAGCGTCAAAGTGGATTGCCATTCAAGGCAATCAATTACATAAGCAGAAATGTGGCTACCTCCCCCGCCTCCCAGTGTCTCGGCCCGCACACGATATTCGACCGGCCTCTCCGCGCCAGGCGCCGTTCCCGCCCCAACCATCCCCTCCAGTCAACTCCATCTCAAGACTTCACCCTCCCTCGCTCCATGACATGCCTCGTGCTGCGCATCCAGGTCCTGCTGCACTCCGTAACCGCAACAGGGTCACCAACAAGACTCGGCTCAAGGTCATCCGAGATACCATTGAAGCCGACTCGATTGTCCTCGATGAAGACGAGGAGAAGGCCAGGGTCGTCTCTACGGCCGGTGTGGACGCTGAAGATGCCAATGTACGTCTCTTCACTGTGCTTTGCTCGCTGTTGGCGACGATGTTGGTGGCTTGGGTGTGGCGCGTTCTCATTGGCTGTAACCGTGGGAATTTCGTTCCGCGGAATGCTGACTCACCATCATCGCCTTCCTATCTAGGAACATCATTTGCAAGCAGTCCTCTCCGCTGCCGCGTCTCGGCACCAAGCGACTCGCACTACACGGTCCGGTGACGCGAAGGAGACCGCGCTTGCTGCTTACATCCCAACCCCAGACAGCACCGGCGTAGTGCATAACTATGATGACCTGTACCCGTCTGGCCGATGGAAGGACCCGCATTCGTATGTCAAATCATCCGACACCGTGGAGGAAGCGACGTCCTTCGCCCTCGCCGGCGGATTTATCTACTTCATGGACGAACGCGACAAAGAGTGGCTAGACAAGAACAATGAGCAGGCTCGTGGTGAAGGCATGAGCATGCAAGGTGCCGTGTCGAGTTCGAGCACGCGTTCTGGTCGTAGTGCAAAGGCGAAGGGCAAAGAGCCCGATATCGTTCAAGCAGTTCCGATCAATGAAGACGAATTTGAACTCGTCATGGCCATCTTCGAGAAGGTTACACACGAAAAGACCGAGTTCCTCCACCATGTGAGTATTCTATTCGTCACTGGTGTTGGTACACCTCCAACCTCGCAACAGGGTCTAGAACAAGGGGCCCCATTTCCTCCCTTCTCCGACTACCAGGACACCTTCTGCCTTCCACTCCACCCCAACATGTTCGCTGTCTATTCCGTACCTAGTTGGATCCCTTCCCCTTCGCAAATGCAGCGTTACGCCCGGATCATCTACCCTTATTGGCGCGAACGACGGCAGGAACGTGGTGGACACCGCATCATCCCCGCCGTGAATGTAAGTGTGGTATACTCGCTCGCCAGTCACGGAGCTCATGTCTGCGCGGTGCAGCTTGACGAAAGCGACTCAAAGAACGAATCGTACATATGCTTCCGGCGCCGTGAGATCAAGGCAGTGCGGAAGACCCGTGCCTCGCAGACCTCGTATTCCGATCGATTAGTCCGGTTGCAGAACGAGCTCGCGATGGCGCTGGATATCATCCGACTTATCCAGCAACGCGAGATCTTGAAACAGGACTCGCATACACATGCCTCGAACCTGTGGACCAAGCGGCAGAACCTTGCCGACGTCAAACGCGCGTACCCTTCGCTCGGGACGAAAGAGGACGACGAGTTATTTCTCGACAAAGAGAGGCCTCCAAAGAAACCGAGGGTCGAGACAAGGTATGCACCCACTGCCTTCGTTGTTTGGCAGGACGCTAACCTGCAACAGCAGCCGGGCATCACTGAAACTTCGTCATCCTCCTCGCGAGAACGGCGATGTTGGTTCCCCGGTTGCCCAACCAACACCTGTCGTCCGTCCAAAGGAGCGATGCGCCGCGATTCAAGGTGCTATTGAGTATGAGATGCAGCGTCTGAAAGAGAAGGACAAGTCTTGGGAGGATGCAACGGACGTAAGTTGTTCTTGACATTCATCCTTAGAGCTTTATGTTGATCTGGGACAATAGAACCCATACCAAACGCTCCCAGTGAGCTACAACGCTCGACAGTTCTTGTTTATTCCTCCGCAATCTGTTCGCATCCCTCCTGCCCAGTTGTTCACCGACGATGACGAGAATCCGGTGAAATACTACGCCGGTCGTATCAGGACAGCTCGAGGTGGGCGTAGGATGATGGATCGCCGCTTCGTGAATTGCAGACTACGAGCTGCAACGTTCGACAAGAGCGACGGCGACGAGGAGGAGAGGGAGTTCAAGCGGAAGGTGGACGAGCGGTTCAAGTATGACGATGACGATAGTCCTCCAGCGGGCCCGCGTGGGTTAGAAGAACAGGACCGCAAACTGATTGATGAATGCCAATCGAGGTGAGTTCTCACGGATGCATTCATGCTTGGCTACATGATGCTAATGACGGCTTGGTAGTCGTTTGATATTCACCATGGCTCACACGGAAGACTACCTAACGAAGATGTCTGTCGACCCTACGCTACGACTGTCTTCGGGCGACGTGAAGCCATATCATCCCGGACCATCCCCTGTCGCTATGATCAAACCTCCCTCACATTCTCAGCGTCCTCAACCTTTGCCTTCTGTCCCAGGAGTCAGTGGAACGACCCCCCAGCCTGCATCTGCACAAGTGAATGGGACACCAATATCGCTTCCAGCGCAGGTCAAGCTCGCGCATCTTCGCATCTCATCGAATGGCAGCATGCGAGTGGGCAACGTCCCCAATGGTACCCAGCAGCCCACTTCCCCCCTTATGACCCCTCCTTCCAGTGCCGCTCTCAATAACTCTGCGGAAAGCCAGGTTTCACCTGCGAGGTCAAATATAGACGTCAAGATGGCGTCGCATGGTAGTCCCAACGGCGTTCCTGTGCAGCAGCCTGAACCGGTCTCTGTTCCAATGGCTTCGCCCACCCCTCCCTCCAAACCCCTTACATCGAATAGTAACGTCAACATGCCGAACCTGTCAAACGGTTATCACATCCCCACAATGACAGGTTACCCCACCACAAAGGGTAACTACGCGCATCCAGGAGGGCGACCAAGCATCCAACAGATGCAGTCGCTGCAGGCGATATTCCCGACAGACACTACGATGCGGCAACCTAGCGCATACGTTATGCCCAACGGCGCGTATCCGATGCAGATACAGGGGCGACCTATCCAATGGCCAATGGCTGGCCAGCATTCCCCGCCCACCGCCACTGTTGGTGTTGATGGCACTCTTCCGCAACCCTCTGCTGGGTCACCCGGACGCGCACCGTCAGCGAACGGTATGCGTGCGCCACAGCTGACACAGGGGCGACCGATGGCGAACCCGCAGGTGCTCAACACCAACCAGGTCATTGCGAGCCAGGCGGGTTCTCATATCGCGCGGCTCACGCCTCACTCCCCCTCCCCTCATATGCTCAGCCCAAACCTCGTCGCTGCACAGGTCAACGCGCACTCGTCGCCAACGCGGACGCCACAGCCTGCGATCTCCAATCCCTCGCCGTCACTGCAGTCAAGACAACTGGTCGGAGGGTCTGGCGCGGCGGGGTACTGATGTGTATGCTCTTACCGTCACCACTAATGGACGTTATGACCTGATACTATACTCCCCAACTCCGTCTCGTATGTCCGCACATTAGGTAGTTAGTCCCCCATTTTGTCGTATACTGTATTCTTATGTTGCACGGATTCTGTCGACTCTAATACGCGGTCACGAATGACAAGTGATCATTGCGCATTGTGGAAACTGTAAACATTCAATCGTGTGTGCGGCGTTTGTGGTAGTTACAGTATGTGCACAGGGCCGAGGCAGACTTGGATTGTTGCTGAGATTAACAAGTCCACATCGGAGGCAGCGATCGACCTGCGACCGGGAACCGGGAACGAGATCCGGGAGCGGAGACCACGCTCAGGTGATCGTGCGGGGTAGCCAGACAGCCAAGCTCCGGCCATCCCGCTCCTTGACGCGTCCGTCAGCTTTCTTCCTCCAACTTCCAGCACCTTGGTCTTCTGTCCTCTCTCTTTACTGGCGGTTGGAAGACAGCATGCGGTTCGCGACTAAGTCGGTGCGAGTCGCCCAGAGGGCTCTAGCAGCGAGCGGGCGGAGAGCGTACCACCCCAACGTCCTCCCCTCGCTTCTCTCGACAACGTCGCCCGAGTTCAAGGCCAAGTCGGACTCGATGGACTCGCTTGTCAAGGACCTCGAGGAGAAGTTCGCAGCCGTCAGGCAGGGTGGCGGTCCGAAGGCGGCTGAGCGCATGCGGGGCAAAGGGAAGAAGCTTCCTCGAGAAAGGTTCGTCTGTTTGTGTCTTTGCTGGACCGCTGCGCTGTGCGCGAGGAGCAACACTTACAGTGCACTAGACTGGCGTTACTGCTCGACCCCCACACGCCGTTCCTTGAACTGTCGCAGCTCGCGGCGCACGATGTCTACGGCGAATCCGTCCCTGGCGCGGGTCTCATCACTGGTATCGGTCGGATAAGCGGGCGAGAGTGCATGGTCGTGGTCAACGATGCTACCGTGAAGGGCGGCTCGTATTACGCTCTAACGGTGGGTGATGCTGCCGCCGTTCTCCGCGACGAGCCGCAGTGAACGGTACCATGCTGTCCCCAGGTCAAGAAACATTTGCGAGCGCAGGAGATCGCCCGAGAGCATGGGCTTCCATGCGTTTACGTCGGTACGTTGTTTTATTTGCCCAGTCCTTTGGTATTCTTATGTAAACCATCAACAGTGGAGTCTGGGGGTGCAGCCCTTCCGCACCAAGCAAATGTGAGAACACCTACATGGTCACAAGTCGGTCGCATACGATATAGCTGACGGCGTTCTACAGGTGTTTCCAGACAAGGAGCACTTCGGCCGCATATTCTACAACATGGCGCAGATGTCCGCACTTGGTCTCCCTCAAATAGCCGTCGTGCACGGCATCTCCGTCGCAGGCGGTGCGTACGTCCCCGCCATGGCGGACGAGAACATCATTGTGCGGGAGCAGGGCCGCATTTTCCTCGCAGGCCCGCCGCTTGTGAAGGCAGCCACCGGCGAAGAGGTCGACGAGGAGACGCTTGGTGGAGGTATGATGCACTCGTCCGAGAGCGGCGTGACGGATCACCTCGCGAGGGACGATGAGCATGCTATCGCCATCGCGCGGGGTATTGTGGGTGATCTTGGCAAGGCAGGGTCTAGAGAAGTTGCTGTAAGGTTATTCCTCAGATTAACACATCGAGAGACACGCTGACTGTTCATTAGCCACCTGCAGTAGCAGAAGACCCATTATACCCAGCGCACGAGCTGCACGGAATTGTCGGCACTGATGTCCGTCAGGCATTCGACATGCGAGACGTCATTGCGCGGGTAGTCGACGGTAGCCGCTTCCGGGAGTTCAAGAAGGAATACGGCACCACCATCGTCACTGTAAGACAGTCCCTCAGTGAATACTCTCTAAGCATGACTTCTCAATCTATCGGCCCAGGGCTTCGCACACATCCATGGCTATCCAGTTGGGATCATCGGGAACAACGGCATCCTCTTCTCGCAGTCTGCGCTCAAGGCGACACACTTCATCGAGCTATGCTCGCAGCGCCAGATCCCGCTGCTCTTCCTCGTCAACGTCACCGGGTACATGGTCGGCTCGAAGGCGGAGAAGGGCGGCATCGCAAAAGACGGTGCCAAGATGGTCCGTGCCGTCGCGTGCGCGGACGTCCCCAAGCTCACCGTCGTCGTCGGCGGGAGCTACGGCGCCGGGAACTACGGCATGTGCGGGCGGGCGTATGGAGGCAGGTTCCTCTGGATGTGGCCGGTGTGTCTCGGTCTTAGTTCTTGTTATTCAGGGTGGAAATGCGCGCACTGGAAGCTGACTTGATCCCGGCGTGGACATGGTAGAACGCGAAGGTATCCGTCATGGGCCCCGGCCAGCTCTCGCAAGTCATGTCGCAGGTGTCGAAGGACCCGACGAAGCACTCCAAGCTCAAGGACGAGATTGAGCACCAGTCAACGGCTCTGTACGCGTCGGCGCGGCTCTGGGACGACGGTATCATCCGGCCAGTCGATACCCGCGATACCGTCGGCCTGGCATTAGCTCTCGCCGCTCGCGAGCGAGGGGGTCTCGGTGGTTCAACAGGTCACCAGTCATACACGACTTGGGATGGTGATGCTAAGGGCTATGGGGTCTTCAGGATGTAAGACTGGCCCCTCATGTTCTGACGGAGGATCAAGACGGACTGTGCATAACATACAACATCGTGTATATTCCATTCTACCACATCATACAGATCGCGTGTACACTTCTGGAACGTCCAGGACTAGAGCTACCAATGGTGCGTGCGGTCAAGAGGAAGGGGATTGTTGATTTTGGTCAACCACGCCTCTTTTTGCGGGCCGAATCGCCATCCTCGTCGATATCCATGGGATCGACGTCGTTGACCCGTTTCGACTTGCCTGGGGATGTAACTCCAGGCATCAGTGTCGGCGCATTCCACACGTGCAGCTTCGAGTCTTCGCCGCCGGTGAGGAGGAGGTTGTTCTGCGCGCGAGTATGTTGTGAGTGGATGATGCATTGCAATCATAATTGAGCAAGTAACACACCCTTTCATCCCACAACGCCGCCCGCACCACACCGACATGGCCCGTGGTCCATGTACGCTGCAGGAGCCACGGTTCGCTGGGATCCGCGAAAGTCGACCGAGTGATCAGCGCAACGTCACCCCTGTTAAGTAATACGACGAATTACGGAGTTAGCAAGCAGCGACGGACATGAGAAAGGTAACGTACTCGTTCGAGCCGACGAAGATACAGAGATCATTATCCGCTTCCGCGGGAGGATTTACGGTCGTGTGGCAACCGATCAAGTAATCTGTCACCCATGTCAGGTCCTGCCGGTGCACGGAGGGTTGTCGGATGTCGACGCCTTGAATGGGATCGAGCTGCAAGTACATGAAATACTTCCGTCAACACGGCTCAGGGCGTGTCTTACGGTGACGTATGCCACGGACCTCGCTGTTCCACACGCCGAACGTTTCCATGTCGCTGGACGCCCATATCCCAGGCCTGCCTGCACGGTCATGCAGCCACCCTGCCTGCGCGACGCTGGTGCCCCAGTTGGCGACATGGATGGCCGCTTCGTCCTCGTCCGCCTCGTTCGCGTTGCTCGTGCACACAAGCCCGTCCGAGGACACCGACAGGAGCATGTTCCCGTTGTTCACCGCCGAGGACGCGGCCGGGCGATAGAAGTGCACTGCGGTAATGTCGTCGGAGTGCGTGGACGAGTGCGTGCGTAATGGCGCGGCCGCGTTGCGCGGGTCCCTAGAATGGCGAAATGCACGAACGTGGATGCATCGAGAATCGAGGATCGACGGACGACACCGCGGCCCTGGATCGGTCAGGCACTGCGAGTCGCGGGGGTCGCGGCGGGAAGT
The DNA here is from genome assembly GCA_964023155.1 of Ganoderma resinaceum. Taxonomy (NCBI): domain Eukaryota; kingdom Fungi; phylum Basidiomycota; class Agaricomycetes; order Polyporales; family Polyporaceae; genus Ganoderma; species Ganoderma resinaceum. The sequence continues at coordinate 1,496,620 of OZ026793.1, forward strand.
CGTTACTTACCAGTACAGGATGGACGCGTCTTCACCGTGCAGCTCGGTGCCAGCGGCGATGGTCAGTCCGTCCGCGGAGACGTCGCAGGAGAGCAGTCCGAGCGCAGTTCCGGCAGTGGATGCAGTCACTGGGGACAGTGAGGTGCGGTGCATGCATCAGGCGGCCGATCCAACGTTAGTTTTGTCAAATGTTGTTGTTGGGAGAAGCAAAAGGCATCATATTATCTATTGAGTGGTAGGTACATCTCGGTCAAAGAAGCGGGACGAAGGCTTACAGCGGAGGGCGGCGGTGCCTGTGCGCTCGTCCCAAACCCGGACTGTGCCATCTTTTCCTGATGAAAGAAGAGCATGGGCCGCAGCGTTTGCAACATTCGGAACAGATCTGAGGGTCGTGATGGAGGATGCGTGTCCCGGCAGCGTTTGCACATTCCTGAGACGCTCCCTGTCGAAGAGGTGGATCTGGTTTGAGGGAGACGAGGCGGCGACAGCGTAGGAAGATGGCAGGGAGGCGATGGAGAGGACATAGGCCTCGGCGGAGAGACTTGCGGACCTCTGGAGCTTGGAGGATGTGGTGAATGAGGGCGGGTCGAGAAGAGGGAGAGCCATGGGGCCGTCGGGAAAGAAGGGGAGAAGCTGAAGCAGGCCGGCTGAGGCTCAAGTGACGGCCGCAATCTTTTGGGCCCAGGGCGTATTCCCGATCGCACACCAAATCTACCGCTGCTGACATAAGACAAACAGGCGCCGGGATTGGTAGGGGAGGGTGTGGGCGCGGACCCGCCCTTCTTCTCCTTTCTCTCCTCAATCCATCCTCCTCGCTGTCCGCGCCGTCGTCGCCTTCACTGTCCACGACGTCCCCCACCCCGTCGCGCCTTGCTGCACTGTCGCCAAGACACCCACTCTCTTTTACAACACACGCTCTTTTGGCACCCAACCCGCTCTACAAGCTCCAACCCCCTCCGGCTTTAGAGCTTCTCCCGCAAAAACGCCACTCATAGAATTCATTACTTCACCTTCTCAGCACTTCCCAGCTCGTGTATTATTTATACTTAAGCAATGAGTATGCGTCGCTCCCGTGAGTCTAACCTCCCTCCCTTCCTATGCAACACCGCAGGAAGTCGAGAGCTCATGTCCCCTACCTCACCCCTACCTATGATTCCTCCGGAGTAGCTCCCCGCCTTAACCGTCTCCCCCAGAGGCTCGATTACACGCTTATCCCTGCGCCACTCGGTATGTTACACACTCCAGATCGTATGTGCCTGCTGCTAGCTCACTTGGTGCCTGAAAATCCCAGACCTCACTTTGCCCCTGGTTGACGAAAAGGCTGAACTTCCCGCAATCATCGTAACCCCCTCCTCCCCCGTCTTTGAGAAGGAGTTCTTTATTGCTTTCCTTGCTCCTCCTCCAAGCCCTACCTTCTCCCAACGTTTGAGCACATTAGTCCCGACATTCCGCTCGAATCTACCCTCCCAGATACAGCTACCGCCGTCACCTTTCAAGACCAGGTTCGACGAGCGGACTAGTTCATTTTCTCTCAAGGGCCGCATCCGCACCATCATCCTCCTCTTCCTCCTCCTTTTCATCATGGCCTCCCACGTCGTGATGCACCGTATCGCGTCCAACCATCCCCATCTCGAGTTTGGCATCGTCTCTGATAACGACGTTGACATGTCCGCGCTCACCCACACCGCCCAGATGGACGTCTTCGGTGTCGGAGGAAGGGCGGACGCACAGGATGTCCCTGACGAAGCTTCGACTGCCGGTTTCTGGAACCTCCGTGCGCTATGGGCGCCCTCCGGCGCCACAAAGTCGAGGTCATTTCTCGTTGAGGAGGAACCTACGCCCGAACAGGGCAATGATAACGACACGCCCAAGGAGGAAGCCCGCCCTGAGGCCGCCGCATAGGCTCCGGTCTCGCGCCTCGCCTTGCCTTCATCTTCCGTCATCATCACGTCATGGATGCCTAGAGAACGTCGTGTACGTTGATTTGGAGGAGTTCAACCTGTTATTCTTCGACACATATCCCCCTTTCCACCTTCGTCGGGCGCAAGGTGTTCGTTCAACGGGCGTGGCTGGGTTGGCGCTGGTCGGTTACGAATTGGGGTTCATGTAGGTGCCAGGCGCGTGAAAGCGTGTCGACTGCCCGGCGACAGACCCGTCGTCGATTGTCCAGGGTTCGTCTTCTGGCCCTGTCCTCGGCTGATATTACAGCACATCCGCGCGTCCTGGATGCCGTCTCCTGTTCCTTTTCCCATTGTCTCCGCCCAGACGCCTGGTTCTCATGGCTTGGATTATTTGTAACTATGACGATATCTTTACCTTGCCTCACATACATATACATATCTTACATAGTTTCGGTGTTACTGACTCCCCGGTGTTTGCATACCGCTCGTTCCGACTAAAGTACTGAACCAGGGCCCCATTGCACATCACAGTTCACTGCGCCTGCACACATGCCTCTCCCCGACACATGGACTCGGACTCGGACTCGACACTCGTACATATGCGCGCGCTGAGAGGCGGTTCTGCGGCCAGCAGTTACGACATGCGGCGTGCCTGGAGGGCTATGACATACCAGGGCCGGATATACCGTTACCATATAGATACCAAAATACTCGTTACTAACCCGGGCCGCCATCAGAAGGTGGTTACCGATGACTTCCGGATGGCTTCCTAACTTCGATGATGTCGATGATCATAATGATGTGGACATTGCGGCCATCGGAATCAACCAAGTTGAACCAACGATAGGCTTCACACCGAAGGATGGTGCACATCATCGTATGCCGACATCCGGTGACAGGAAATTTAACAGTTTGGCGATAAGTCGAGAGTATAAACCGTTACATGGCTAAAACATACGATAGGTTGCGAGATTGTCCTTCCTAAAGCTCTACTATACATTAATATTGCGCACAGCACTTACACATATGGCATCTGCGAAAATACTTTACGTCTATTCCCAACATCAGTGGGTGGCCCACCTCATGATTCGTATGCATTAACGGCGTACGCATCAACGGAAGGGGTCAGCCGGGCTCTCGCTCCTGTCCCTGCTCCTGCTCCGACTGAAGCCGCCGCTGCCCACCGACACGCTCGCGTTCGTGTTCGTCCGTGAGCGTCCATGCACGGCGGGGAGCGAGTCGACGCGGATCCGGCTCGTCTCGCGCGACGCCGCCGCCGAGTGGGTCGCGCCGTACCGTCCTGCACGCCGTGGGCTGGTCTGCTGCGACTGGGAGGAGAGGGAGAAGTCCTCATCGAGCCAGTTGACCGCACGCCGCCGGCTGAGGGACTCGGGAGACGTGTTCGGGTCCCGTTCCCGTTCCCGTTCAAACTCGGGTTCGAGGTTCGCGCGGATGAACATGTCGTCGCGGGGCGAGGAGCCGATCAGGAGCACGCGCTGTAAATGAGGTCCATGTATCAAAGCAACGACGGGTCAGCAGGGGACTCCGACGGGGGCCGGCGAGAGGAAGGTATGCACCTGTGCGGGAGAGAAGCCGTACAGGCTGACGACGCTGTGCCTGTTGCGCAGCGCATGGGACGACCCCGAGTCGGCCCCTCCTGAGCCCATGTTGTCTGGAATGGTTAAGGCCGGCCGTGCGCGGCGTGGGAGGCTGCCCTTGAGCGTGCGCACGCTCCCGAAGGCCGACGGGGACGCCGCGACGCTCTCCGTGACGGACGTGCCTGTCATTGTGACGGTCTCGGCGGACATAGGGTCTGTGTTGTTATCATCATCCTCGAGGTCCCCCCCCTCTTCGTCGAGCTCGGGCTCAGGCTCTGGGCCGCGGCGCGAGGACCACGAGATGATGAACACGCCGAGGAAGGTTGCGCCGCAGCCGTAGAGGAAGGTGACGAACCGGTGGAAGGTCGTCTTCTCGAAGTCACCATAGAGGATCGCCGAGCCCACGATGGCGGAGAGGTTGAAGGTTACGAACTGAGTCGGGACCACGATCTATAGAGGTGTAGAGGGAAGTGGTTGGGAGTGTCCTTGATGCAGGAAAATTGACAGGATCTTACTTTGCTGTCGAAACGCATGAGAGCGCGGTTGAGGTACCGGATTTGGCCAATTCCTGTTCCGAGAAGCACCTGTCCGCGATTGCTTAGCATGCTTAACCGGACATACGAGAACTAACATACAGCAACGACGGGGTATGTGATCCATTCCTTGAAGATCTGAAACCACTCCAGCGTCAGAAGCGTGGAGAATGCTTTTGTTGACAGGACTGTGAAGCCTCCTGCGATAACCATTAGTCCTGTCAGTGGAAGATATCGGGGGAAGATGGAATTACCAAAGAGAGCGCATAGTCCTACGTCCACGTATACAAATCGTTTGCCCGCTGGCCCCTCTGATAAGCCGGACAAGAGTACAATCCCGACGACGTAGGTCAAAGCATAGATTTCGAAAGGTCTGGTCGAAATGGCCGTGATTAGACCCTTCGGGTCGAGTCGTGCGTTGGAGGGGTTTGCAGAGAGTACGACAGTAACCGCTCCAAGGATTGCGATAATAATGCCGAGGAAGTCGCGCTAAAATGACAGTCAGCTTGCAAGAACCACCCAAATGAGGAGTCTGCCAACCTTCCGAAACCGCTCCTTGAGCATAAGCGGTGCGAATATACAGTTGGCGATGAGAGCAAACTGACAGATTGACTACTGTCATCCACACTATCTGCGGAAACGTGACTATCGCACGTACTGTTCCCAAGGGCGCCACCACGGACGCCGGAGCGAAGGCGTAGGAGATAAAATTGCCCGTCTCGCCAATGTTCATGAGCAGGAATCCAAGCCACCTTTTGAGCGTTCAGAGACGATCCAGAGAAAGTATGAAGACAATGGACAAACCATAGTTTTGAGCGGAGATAATCGCCCTCGGCACTCTGCGGCACTGATTTCTGCTCTCCACTTCCGTGCCGCGTTGTGTCCTCGGAAGGGACTTGGGTAACTTCGACGGGCATAAGTGCATGGGTGCTGGTGAGGTGTGTATGATCGGCATTTCTGGCGCGGGTGTAGAACGACTTCCTGCGGAAGAAGAACCATCTCCGGCCAGGCCGCGCACCGTCGGTTTCCACACGATTAGGTTGTGGCAGCAGTGGTTCCGTCTCCCGTACAGCGACCGAGCGTAATGGGACGCGAGATGACGCGTTGTCGGTGTCGTCTTGGCCGCCGAGTATGCGAGCACCAGAGCTCGTGGGTTTCAGTGGTTGCGGGGCGTTGGCTAAGGCTTCGCGCTCCCGCTCGAGACGTCTGTGCGCAAGCTTCTGGCAGTTGAGAGCAAGGGATATAAGGATGTTTCCAGCTATTGCAACGCCTATTCCAGCGGCGGTAGAGGTGGATATTTGGGGGAGATCGATGCCGCCTGGGAGGTCGTCAAGATCGGGAGGGAATAGCAGAGGGACGAGCATAATGGCCAGTAAACAAGGTGCAGGACGGGGTATATGCAGCAGATCAGAGGGGAGGAGGCTATATGCACAGCGGGACGAGTCAGCCAGATGAGGGTTATATAAGGAGGAACATTAAGATAGTGGCCAGGCGGAAGGAGGCCAAACGCGAGAGATGAGGCCGAGTATCAATGCGCCATCCTGATCAGGCTGCCTCGGTCTCCCGGCCCGCTGCGTTCCCCTCGATAGACGCCGGTGTGACGCCCCACGCACGCTGCCAACCACTCGCACATTGCACCTCTCGCCGGTCACTGTCCCTTGACATCCCTCCTTCCTCCACGCCTCGCGCACCCTCTCTGATCATTTCCGCCTCTTAATTGACCAGCTCTCCCTCCTCCACGACACACGCTTCCTTGCAGGTATCCTCCGCGCTGCCACACATGAGGACCAAGCACACTTCGCATCCACTCTCCTCGTTTCCCGTATATTCGTGCGCGTTCGTCTCTGCAAACGAGTTCGTCCTCGGGGGAGGCGGTGGTCAATCCAAGACTGGTATAAAAAACAAGCTAGTATGTGTGCGAGTACTATCTTGTGTCAATGTGTTTCTGACCCCCCCTCCGTCCCCTTGCCTTTTAGCGACTGTACCATGTAGAGGGCGATAGCAAGATAGCGCTTCTCGATGAGCTGGAGCTCGCGAGTGGCGAGGATGCTCCCATGAGCATGGCGGCTCATCCGTCGCGTAGTGAGATCGTTGGTGGCATTAACAGCTCCGAGGACACCCTCAAGAGCGGCCCAAATCAGAACTGTCGTGTGTACAATATCGAGGACAACAAGTGCGTCGACCCGTTATCTCCGCTTGCCACGCCCTCCCCAACCCATATCCTAGGCTCTCATTCTCACAGGCTCAAAGCACCATCCATTTGACAACCGAGGACGATGACTTCCAAGTGAGTCCTACACCTTGTGCATGCCATCATCGGCCTTACCCCTCCTCAGAAAGTTACTGTCTTCTCTCCGAATGGCAAATACCTCGCTGTAGGTGGCACGCGCGACGTACGTGCCTATTCGCGTCCGGCTGTTGGTCACACGTACTTAATTCGATACAGCTATCCGTCCTAGACTACCCTTCACTTGAGCCCGTTGCTACCCCCATTCACCTGGAGAAAGGCGAGATCTATGATGCAGCATTCTCATCCAAGACGGTAAGCGCGTTGATAGCCCGTGCAGCATCCAGACTTCATGCTCGCTCCAGCTAGTAGTGGCAACCACCGTAAACCTGCTCGTTTATGCGCTTCCATCTGAAGACGAAGATACAGAAAAGCCGAAAGGAACGCAACCTGCATCATTAGAGCTTTTACATACCATAGATAGGCCTATGCTTCCTGGCAAGGATGCCGGGAGCAGCTACCGCGCTGTTAGGTGAGTACTATCTAGTTGTCATCTTAGCGTCAACCTTCCGACGGTCTCCCGCAACTGCATAGGTTCCACCCATGTGACGAGAAGGTGCTGTACTCGGTCTCGAACACCGTCCCACCAAAAACACGGACCAAATCATCACCTCGACGCGCTTACGTTGTCAAGTGGGACACTGAGACCTGGAAGACCGCGAAGCTCCGTCAAATCAGTGACCGCGGCGTAACATGTTTTGACATCAGGTATGTTCTGTCTCGCGGGTATCTGGACCAGGATCTCATATTCTCGCTTAGCCCTGATGGAAAACTACTCGCATTTGGATCTTCCGACTTGAATGTCGGGGTACTCGATGCGCAAAGCCTCGCAGTGAGTCCTCGTCTAGTATGCGTCCGTACAAGGCAGGGCTAAACCTCTCCCGCTTTGCAGCCCCTCTTGACTATCCTGAAAGCTCACGAATTCCCCCCAACAACGTTGCGCTTTAGCCCAAATTCTGATACACTCGTCTCGGGGAGCGCAGATAACACTGTTCGCGTCGTAACCATTCCTATAGGACTTGGTGCTACCTGTAAGTCTCAACCTCTAGATATTCTAACAGCGTCCCTAACTCTATCCTTATAGCATGGGGCTCATGGCTACTGTTTATTGTTGCTTTGCTTGTTGTTTTGTTCGCCATCCTGGCACAGCAATGGTTTCGTGGTATGTCCGAGGTCCTTACCGACGCGCACTAGCGTCGTTGGTAGGGTCCGGAGTTGCATGTCACATCATGCAGCGTTTGGTCCTTAACATGGCCTCGAATTCTACCTTTGTTTTATCCTCTATGCTTATATTTCCGGACAGGATCTTTTGCCTTCGTTTTGTATCTAGATTCGTACACCATTATTGTTACCAACATTGCTATAATACACATGTACATATAACGATATGGGACCAGCATTGTGCACGCCCACCGTCCGTTCGAAAATAAAAACGACCGCCGGCGAATCTCGCCAACAACATAGGACTAGTCGTAGTCCTCTTCCAGTTTCCGTTTGACGCCATTCGCAGCCACGTCCCCTGCCATCGCGCCGGACGCAGTGACATCCTCCATCGCCTCGTCCCCACTCTCCTCCTCCTCGTCCCCGCCGGCAAACAGCCCGTCGTCCTCTTCCGCCTCGCTCCCCTCCTCCGGCGGCACCCCACCCGGTGTGAGCATGTCCACATCCGACGGCGTGTGCACTGGGCCCGCGCTCACCGGGGGTATCTGCACCTGCTGCTGCGTTGCTTGTGATGGAGTGGCGGAAGGGAGCGGGGCGGGCTCCATGTCCTCATCCTCGTCGGACTCGCTTTCCTCGACTTCCTCAACCTCCTCTTCGTAGAGCTTCACACCCGGGGGCGGCTTGTTCGGCACGAGGTCGAAGTCGACCGCGGTAAGGCACTCGTGCGCGGGCGGGAGGCGCACGCCGTACACCTCCGGCACAGAGGGGAGCGGGACGGAGTTAGTCTGTGTCGCGAGGGAGAGCATGTACTGTAGGCGAAGGTGTGAGTTTACGTGGTGCATTAACGTAGCGGAGAATGGTTGTGGGTTCGTGGGTGATGAGGGACGTGATGCGATGGGGGGAGGGGGAGTGTAAGGACGAACGTACCTCCTTTGACACGCGGCCACCGAACTCCCAGCCAACTCGGGCTTGTACGGCGAGAACTACATCCTCCATCTCGACCTTGCCTGACCGCCCCGCATGTTCGGCATAGACGAGCGCATCGGACAGGACCTGTGCGGTGTATCGATTCGAGAACTCCAAGAGTTGGTGTAGGACGCCAGTCTGCGAGCCCTGGACTGTCGGTGTCGCGGCGATGAGCAGCGAAATCGCACGAGCGGTCGGAGGGATGGAATCTGATGCTGCAGCCCGGGACATACTGAAGGAGGGGGGGGGACAAGTGTCTCAAGAGAAGACGGCCCACTTGGTGGCTGAACGGAACTTGGGGAAGCGCCCATTGACATGTAATAATTAGATCGGCAACTTTATCCTCGAATCCTTGCACTGTCACACGCATGAAAAATATCACTGTGCATAATGACACAAACTGTAAGTACTACACGTCATCCATAACATCCTTTACATCCCGAAACTAAAACTCCAGAGTAGTTCACAATAACCGCCACAGAATCGGAAGTCCAAATGTTTCCGTCACCTTAAGCCTAGCTGCATATTACAGCTACGTAAGCTGTCACAGAGAGACTCTTGGGTCGACTAATGGAGGCCCGCGCATATTGTCGGGGCTTATTACGGCGGCCTGTAACACGGGATGTGAGTTCCGGTTCCTTAAGCTTCATGCGCTCCCTATTGACGCAATGGATATTGTGACGCACCCTGACTTCATCGGCAGTCTTTTAACTTTACGACATACACCGGGCAAAACATGATCTCAATCATAAAGTCTCCACACGGCCCTCGCCTCCGCACAACTTCCACGCATACCGATACGTCGACCATATCTCCGGGACGGATCGCTTGCGGGGCAACCACTGAGACATGCCCTTTCGAGTTCGGGACACCGGTCCCAATCCTGTAGTCTACTACCCACGAGTGCGCCATTTTTCCGATCTCCCCGTCGGGATCGTCGGCATTCGTCAAGTTTATCCCCACCTATCCCGGGCTTCACCTGCGTATGTCAGTTACTCTACTGTCTACGAGCGGCCGTCGTACTACTTAGTACTTACCATAGCAAATGCCCGCTTGCTCAGGTTGATAGCGCCATTGCGAGCTACGCGGGCCGGCTTTTCATCATCTCTGCGACCGTGAACCTGGGTCAGGATGAGTTCTTCCAAATTATGCATCCCCTCTCGTTGACGTGCGAATGCCGAATCTTCAGAACCTGGATAGAGGTCGATCAGTGTCAACGATTGTAACGCTTTGACAGCATCGTCGACCTCGCTTTGTGCTCATCAGCATTGGTTCTCATTCTAGAGCAAAGGTCTTACCCATTCCAGTTCCCCCGGAGAGTCAATGAAGCTTGTTTGACTATGCCTTGAAGTCGAATATACAGCGGAGGGGGGCACTCCTCAGATCCTATCTCGGGATAAACCGACAGAACCTGCACACCGCTTTCGGTGTTAAAGTGACCCCCTGCAATCACCACGCGTCCACACAAATCATCCCACTCGCCAGGGAGAAGCCTGGACGTAGGCAATGTCGAAGCTTCGTCTATATTATTCGGAAAGCGTGCGAGAGAATGTGGCCACATGTCTCGGCAAAGTTGGCCCTCGTCTGACAGAACGCGTGAATATGTCAGTGTCTGGCTTGGCCTACAATCTTACTTACGGATAATGAACGCCATGAGTCCGTAGTATATCTGAAGTGGTGGAGAGTGATGGGAGATGGGAGAGAATGTTTTATCCTCGCATCTCTTTATACGTTACACCACTGTCGTTGCCCCTTAGGCTTCATATCACAGACAAAGTTGACTCTAGGGCGGCCCGGCTAAGTAGTAATTGGATGGATAACCACAACGGTACTATAAGCGCGCGATCCGCTCGAATGATGTCCTGGAACAGATCATAACATGCTACTCTCTCTGGTACGTCCGTCATGGGCCCGATCATGTCAACGATGTCACTTATTCGACGTCTACGTAACCTACTGCAAGTTCTCGCCTTGGAGCCCCCCCCTCTCCGTCTGCAACCTCTGTCTGCTCGACTGCATCGACAATCGGTATTCATGAAGCTCAACAACAGGATACCGGAACCAATTTGATCACAGCCTTGCGATATTCGGAGCACATATCTCGGTGAGGTTTTGAATAGGCTCGTCATAGACTAGTTTGCATGTCGCAGAACCAAGCGAGAGACACAAAAGCGCTTCGAGCAATGCATGTTCTCTATATACAAATACGATCTAGGCCGGAATGGCACGAGCCTTCCCGCCATCCCCCATCCATAGATCACTGCCCCAACCCACGCACCTGGATCTCACTCTGCTGTGCCATTTGCCCGCCCGCCTCCGAGCCGCTTTTCTAGCGTCCTCGCTGCCTCGTCGAGAGGCGGGAGCGTCGTAGCCTTGACGGGGGTACCGGGCATCGACCTGACGGTCCTGTTGATCTCGTCCCTTTCCATCTGGTACCCGGCCTGCTTGACGCGCACGGCCTGGACCTGCGTGAGGAGCACGTTCCCGCCCAGGTAGAAGAACGCGAGCGCGCCCGCGATGAGGAAGTGGCCGTACCAGGCGACGCTGTTCCACGCGACGAACGAGTCGTCGACGGTGAGCAGCATGAACGGCAGCGTGCCGTAGTTGGTGAGCGTCACTGTCGCGAGCACGCTGAGCGCGTCGTACAGCTGCTTCTTGCGCGTCTGGGGCGGCGGGGGCGCGCCGCGCTTCGAGACGTAGTTCGCAGGCAGGAGCAAAGGGCGGAGGTAGCTCCTCGCGAGCCGGGCCGTCGTCTGAACAAAGGCGAAGAAGAAGAATGTGAGGTAGTAGCCGGGCGCGATGCCGTGCTGAAGATCGAGTTCGGCGTTAGGTTCCAAGCTCGGCGAGGAGAAAAGGGACAGAAGGCGTACCCAGAACGCGCTCGTCATGAACGTGGCGAGGCTGCTTCGGAAGCCAGGCTTCTTTCCCTTGGGGGTAACGCGCTTGTAGACACATTCGCGGAGCCAGACGTTGGTCTTCATATTCCACGAGTCGAGGAGGACCTTGGTGTTCTCAGCGAATTCAATATTCCAAACGTCCACGTTAGCAGCGCCCTCCCACTTGGTGCGACCACCTTCCGTGTAACCTGTGAACCCGAGACCAGTTTGAATGGAAGCACCCTTGATATGTTCTACGTGAGTCCTAGCGCGGCGTTAAGGTAGGAAGACTTCATCTAACCTCTGTCAACGTCCAGATGGCGTAGTACTTGCAACGCTCGAAGAAGCCGCAGAACTGGAGTAAGATAATACTTGAAGGGGAAGCGACGTGAGCGTGCTACAAAAGACTTGACTAATACACGAAACATACCGGGAGAGCAGCCGTCTCGATTCAAATTCATCCCCAACCGCGATGCTGAAATTGAACTCGGGATAGAACAAGACGAATAGTGCAAGGAAGACGAGTCCATTGAACATCTTCCTGTACGCGACGCGCTTGCGGCCATGGGGGACGAGACGTTGACTCAGATGATTGGTTTCATTAATGACAGATTCCTCGCGCTGCTCGGCGGCCTTGTACAGAGAGCCAGTGACAAGGGCCTGGTATTCGTTGTAGGTGAGGTACGGCCCAACGAGGAATCCGGGGAAATAGAATCTGGGGGAAGGGGTGGGGTTCAACAGGAGGGCTCATTACCAGAAACCTGGGGCTTACGCATATCCAAGGAATTCAACCAAAGAGGGGAATTCCGCTACACGTTGCTCAGTTTGCCATTTGTCTAGGTCCTGGTGTACAAATCAAAACGACGATGGCAATGAAGAGAAAGAAGGACGCACTTCAGACGGTTGCCTTCCGTCCCATACATTCCATGCAAAGGTCGTCAACTTCATAGTCAAGACCATTTGAGGACCAGAGATCTCGATAGTTTCGTAGTCTCCACCAGTAAACGTTCGAACAACATGACTGACGAGTTGGAATGAGGAGATGTGCTTGGCTGAAGGCAGAAATGTACACACCTGATCGTTAAATGCGCCATCGTGAAGCTTGACAACATCGGAATCAGAACGGAGATGTTCAAGGAAGTGGGTTATGGGGACGGAGAGGACTCACAGGAACACTAGCCAGGGCATTGAACGCGTCTGTACTCTCTTGACAATGTGGTAGGTCGTAACGACGCTGAAAAAGAGCTGTATTGTGCCGCTCCATAGGTGTAAGACAGGAACGAGGTAGAAAAAGGAAACGAGGACGCTGAAGAGATGCTTGAGCTCTGGATGTGAAGTGGGTATGCGGATGTAGACGCTGCCGAGAGGATACGAGAACAAGATGCAGGCGATTAGCTGGGAGAGAACTGGAATGAGAGGCGAGGCGTGAGCAAAGAGGGGGGAAATTACCTTGATTTGGTCTACGGAACCGCCTGTGGCCTCCGCGATGGGCAGAAAGAGCGCGTCCATGATGACGTTAAGACGTGAAACCCGACGTGCACCTGCAAATGCAAAGCTTGAGCGTAATGGAGAGACGTGGGAGGTGCGCGAGACAGACCTCGCAGTTTACAGACACGGACGAAAGGGGAGACCCCAGCGGGAGGAGGGAAAGCAGATTCAGAACCAACCGAACAGGCCAGCACTCCAAACCCAGGCGCGTCCCCCCAAACGCGCTTCATGTACTACTACCACGTGCCGTCCCTTCCTAATCCGGGAGCACGGCCCGCCACCAAGTCGGCGCTTGAGTTCTGCGTCCCGAACCTGACGGGAACCTTCACAAGCCGTTCCAGCCGTATCTGTCTGCACTCAGTCCCGCAAGCTTTCCCAAGCCCCAGGCCCATTCAACGACGATGCGAACAGATTGTCTGGGGAGGGGATCGCCGCTGCAGCGGATCCGCGCAGTAATTAATGCAAAGCAGGCCTCATGCCGCCCTGCACTCGCTTAGCTTCCGACAATGCGTCACGTCTCCTCGTGTCGTGCCTCCCCCGGCGCGTCTGCGAGGGTTCGTGTGCCTTCGTGCCGTGAGCGATCGCATTCCCAACTCGTCTCTAACCCCCGCCCCTCCGGTTCCCTTTCTCCCTCCCTGTCCAGTGGCACCGAACCTAGCACCGTACTGCCTGTCACGGCCGTGCTTCGGTTTTCTTCGCTAATACCCGTGTTGCACTTCGCCCCGGTAATCTCTTCTCTCATCCATGACCTACGCAGGTCTCGGAGCCCTCCAGATGTTCAACGGGTTCAACTCCAACACACCCATGCCTCCCAGTGAGGCCGAGCTCGCCACACAGGCCCTCAACGAGGAGTCCCTCTACCGCTTCCCTTCGTTCGACGCCGACACCGCCGTCATGCTTGGCCTCTCCCTTCGCAAACGATTCCGCTCCTCTTCAAGACATGTCAAGGTCCGCGGCATGCTCATCTCGATACAGACTATCGCCGGCCACACGCTCTTCTCGTGTACCGTCGGCAACCTGGGCGGGCACGACGGCGCCGGTGACGTCAGCCTTGATAGTTGGGCGTGCTTGGAGGTGTGTGGTCCCGATTTACGGCGGGTATATGCGGGCATCCGGGGTAACGACTCGGTACAAAAAGGGGATGATTTCTGTCGTCCGGAGAACGGGCCATTCAAGCTATTATGTGGAGAAAGGCGTGAATGCGCTGGGAAAGACGCAAAAGCAGTTGGGCATACCACCCGACCTCAAAATCAGTGGCGGAGGTAAATACACGCGTCATTGTGTACAGCCGATCCTTCTAATGTGCCCTGTCTCAGCGTTTCCAATATGGTTGGAGGTAGGAACGAACACCACATTTGCGTGCTGTTCCAGTGGCTGAAGCTGTGTTATGTATCCAAGAACGCGCCCTGCTGCCCCATCGCGATCATTGCTTGCTATTCCGGGTCTAGTCAAGACGACCACCACGTAAGGAATCCCGTCCCGCACCCAGATCTCATCGGAGAATCTTACACTCTCACGTCGTGCAGCTCGTCGTGACCTCCGTCCGGGACTACCTCAAGAAACTCGCGCGCGACAACGCCCCGCCTCCCGCCGCGCCCTCGACGATGGGCACCTCCATGGGCACGTCGATGGGCACCAGCGCGCTCGGCCAGAGCATCCCGACGATCATGTCCTCGGCCATGCCAATGGCGCACCAGCACACCGGCCACACGCACGGTACAGCCTCGGGCCGGCCCCCAAGTACGGTACGCAGGAGAGGGTCCAGTTTTCAACGGAGCGGCTGACTTACGAATATTGGGAACGACGGGGGATCCTTGTTTTTTTTTTCCGCGGATTTTTGCGTGTGTAGGAGTGGATGCGTGACCCGGCGTCGAGGGAGATGCAGTTGCACGACGAGCACGATGACTACCACGACCACGGAGAGCTCGAGTATAGGGATTGAGGGACTTGGTGGAGCGGTTGCGGTTGGTGTGCTCACGAGTTGTTCCATGTCTACTGGAACTGTATTTAGCATGATGGCCTGCTAACAGGTGTTGTACCCTGTATTCTCTGCCGATGCTTGGCGCATGGCCATGACTACACGGCTGTTGTGTTTCAAGGCCTCCAAGCCGGATTGCCCTAAGCTAAGCTAACTTGGTCAAGGAGACGCGGCCGCCTGTTACCTTCTTGCAAGCGTTCTACATTATCATGCTGCTGTGGAGCATTCGTATAGTAATGGATGAATAGCATGACATTTCGCGGCTGCTTCGCGTCAACTTCTACCTTCTCCGACACCAACATTCTCAAGAAGCACTTCCGAATTTGCCTTATCAGATCCAAGTCTGTGCAGTTCAGTTGTCCAAGACTCTAAGTTCACATCACAGAGAAATTGAGGTAATAGTGACTTGACGTCAGAGGGTCCTAGGGTGCACACTGTATTGAATGAACCACTGATGCGATCAAACAAGAAATTTCGTCATGTCTAGGCCAGTAGAGAGTTTTCATTTTAAATGCGATAGGGCACTGAGCCCACGAAGGTGTCTATATTTCCAGACAACGACATTTGGTGATGATTGCATGATTACGTCTGTGCTGAGACGGGGTAACGTACGGATACAGAGAAGCAAGATCAATTTTGTAAAGTCGCGTAACATGTCTAGAGATCACTCCTCGTCGGCGTCCTCCTTCTGGGCGTGGGGTGCGCGAAGCACACGAAGGTTTTCTGAGACGGGAACAGAGTCAAAATGCAGCTCAATTGGGATATGCAGGCTACGTACCATGTCTGAGGAAGATCTGGCGCTGACCCTCAGGGGTGGAAGGGTCAGCGTCGGGGTTGGGCTGGCGCACTTCGAAGTTGGCCTCGACGTAGACGAGAGAACCCTTCTTGAGCGAGCGCAGGTAGTTATTGGAGTGGGGGGCGAATGAAAGAACATGGTGCCACGTCGTAGTCGGCTCGGCATCCTGGGGAACTGAGTTGGATGTGGCAACGACGTAGCTGTCCGGGCGGATGACAAGTCAGAGACGGGGGCGCAAGCGGCAGGAACCACGACACGCACGAGACGTATTCCTTGTTGGATTTGGTGAAGCGCAGCTCTGGCTCCCTACCGAGACGGCCGATGAGGCAAAGCTTCGCCATATCGGCGGCACGCGGTGACGAGGTAGAGAAGGCCTGCGGGCGTGCGACGTCACTAACACTTCCGCGCCCATGGCAAGGAAACCCACTTACACGCGACGACGCGCGGAGCGCACTGCGAGCAGAGAAGGTGAGCATGACTGACTGGGGGTTGTGAAGGGGTAAAGGGGGAATGTCGTGGAGAGGACGTCGTGGAGGGGGACAGCGAACGCGATGATGGGTGTGCCGCGACAAGCGAGCGATTTGAGCGAGGAGCACCCCGTCACACGCGCGTTATGTCACGTCACATCGCACAGAGGGGCGGTCTAGGCTAAGGCGCCTGGTTGACCTGCTTCTGGCCAACCGAGGTCATCTTCCGCTTCCTCAGCACTGTATTCTTACCGCTCTCTGTACTCTACCCGCCATGTCGCGCCATAGATATGTGCGCAATATTGATATCAATGGTGAGTATCCTTTGCTCTCAGAATGGGGCATCTATTGAGTATCTATTTATCCTAGAGGAGATGGAGGACGATGTTATATCCGACGGCGGTGGTTACGACGATCTCAGCCCTGAGGACCACGGTAAGCTTAAGAGTTCCTTCTATACGTATTTCACTGATTTATAAATCAGAACGCATGATGAATGGACTGGAACACATCCGAAGTATGATTGGAGACGAAGAATCTTCTAAACTCTCCGACACAGATATCATAGAGGCCCTGTACCATTACTATTTTGACGTCGAACAGGCCACCTCTTGGCTGCTGGGTACGTCTCCTAACTGCACTAGCATGGGAATCTATCTAAACGTACCCGCAGAGGAACAAGAACGTAGATTAGCAGCTCAGGCGCGGAAAGGTGAGCTGCTCCGAACCTTAACTTTCAAATCCCCCTTTCCCTATCTCTCGCTTTCTCCATCTTTCCCCGGGGTAGTGTCTTGGATTGGTGCCCTTCCTACTCGAGTCGATAAGGCAGCGGCGAGAAGGTGCACGTCATGTCCAGCCTAGAGATGTACTTCAGGCAGTGCACTGATGAAGCATCGGCACCATTCCTCCAGACGTCTGGTATACGGAAGACGGAAAGCCGCTCCCTATGGCCCCACCCGACGACTTTGCCGATTGGTCTCCCCCAATAGACGATACGTCCGGGAGGCATAACGTGCCATTCGTCCGCCTCACCTCAAACGAGTACTTCTCATCGTCGGGGCAGGAGACGCCGATGACGTCCACCCGTCCTGGGAGCCTGTATACTATCACCGAGTTGACGGAACACTCCGAGGTCAGTAGGACCGGGGACCACCTGTCGGTGCAACAAGGCGCCAACTCGACCCCCAGGTCGTCGACTACCACGGATTATGGACAGGTTCTGGGTGAGTTCACTTCTCATCCTTATTGAAGGTCCTGTTTCCCATTTCCTGTCATAATTAGCACATCCAACTATCCGTCGTGCAGCGTTGCCAAACAGTCCGCTTCCTAACGACCCGAGTAGGATTCCTCTATCCCCGTCATCCTCGGCAAAGCAACGCCTATTGCTTGACCTTGGCTCTCCCACCGGCCCTCCGCTCATCAACTATTCGGACCCCTCATCAGATAATGACAGCTCCCGACCCCCAACCATTGTCGATTTTCCCACCATGGACAATATGCCAGACATTCCTGATTGGATATCGAAATCCACTCTTCGTCCACAACAAGGGGGATTGTCGTCAGCTTCTTTGTTGACACGGTCCATGAAACCCGGCGACGACACCGCTAGCCAAGTAAGCATGAAGAGTGAGAGAAGTGCGAAGACTGCTCAGACCGGGAAGAGCGAGAAGAAATCGAAGCTGTCAGCCCTCGCGAGCTCCAGGTCCAGTGCGAGGTCCAGCGCCAAGTCGAGTGTGAGCAGTGTCAGTTCACAGTCTTCAATCCCCGAGACAGAGGTCACCTCGACAAGCGTTACATATCCTGCCCTCCGTCCCGCCGCCACTTCGTTCGTCTCCCTCCTACCTCCGCGGCCACCCTCTACTCTCAGTATGGACTCAACGACGTCTTCATCTTTAACAAGGAACGTCGAGCAGGCGATCCAAAGTGCGCTGGCCCTTGAGGCAATGGATCGTCGGGCTCAGCAGCAGCCCATATTGAGGCAGTCCACTATACCACCTACTCCGCCACCCAAATCTCCCCCGCGCACTCGTAGCAAGACGCCTTCCGAGACCAAGGAAGATGTCACACCCCGGGCTTCCCCCATCCCTCTTCCAAAGAGGACATCTGGGAGTAGTTCCGCGACGCCATCGGTTGGTCAATCACCCCCCACTGTTCCCCAATTTCCACCTCTGGCTTCTCGAACGCCACCCTCTAGTCCTCCCCGTACTCAAGCGGCACCTTCCACGTCCCCGCAGCCGCGTCAGCTGTCTAAGCTGGCAAAGCTTGCCCAGGCGAAAGCGCAGGAGCAGGGCAAGGCCAAGTCGCATTCATCGCAAACTCATCCTGGGCTGATCCTACCGAGGACGACGACCGAGTACCTCATGCCAACTGCGAACGGGCCAACTGCGACGACAGCGATCACGACGTCATACCAATCCTTGAGCGGTCTTCTCTCGAAGCATCAGGTCAAGCTCCCGCCGTCGCAGCCCACGGTTGCTCCGCTGCCAAGGGTGCCTTCCGCAGGTTCGACAAAGTCTTCAGAGTCGAGGCAGTCGAAGCTCGCGATGAAGAGCAAGTCCTCTCGTACGAAGACGAGTACAGAGCCCGAACCCGAACTAGAGGATGCCCCCGTCATCGAAGTACCGATGTTCTCATCCAGCGCTATCCGTTCCCGTGCACTGCCTTCGGCGTTCGCGACCCTGCTTGTCAACGACGAGCCTGATGTTGCGTCGACGCATGGGTCCGAGAGCACGTACCTGTGTCAACACCACAAGGCCCAGCGGGAGAGGGGACACTCGGGCGATCGAGGCCGTGCTAGCGAAGACGATGCCAGGCCGCGAAGCACACGCTCGGGGCGTATCGAAAGTGTTCTACCGCCAGCGATGCCTTCGTTGCGCGGTTTCGCGTTCGACATCCCGAGCCCAGACGATGTCGTTTACAACGCGCGCAAGGGCACCTCTTTGGCGCAGCGGTCGACTTCGTCAACGGCTTCATCTGCGCTCTCGGCGGCAGCGCGCTGAGGTGAACAAATGATGTTCCTCTTCAGACGACGCGGTCGTGCCCGTCCGCCACACTCACTGCTGCCTTCACCACCACTCAATTTTTATTTTCTTCCTTTGGGGGATTTGTTATTGCTCTTTATTTCTCTCGTCTATCGCAATCGTGTCTCCATGCTTCCATGTACTGACCCTTGTATCGCATGCAATGAAACCTTGTAGCTGCAAAAGAACGCGAGAAAGCCGAAAAAGCGGCAAAGAGCCAAGCAGCGCAGGCGCAACATAAGAAGAGCGCACCCGGCACACCTGCATCTAAGAAGGCCGCACCGGGAGGGGCAGGAGGCAAGACTCCTACGCCTGCTGCAACTTCAAGAAGGACGGTGACAATCGATCAAAGCCAGCTCGATATGGCGGGTTTGAACTTGACCGACGACGCGCCGGTAGAGGTGATCCCAGAGGAACCTGCGAAGCCGCCTGGGGCTGTGGAAAAGTTGATTGAGGAGGCGAAAGCTGTAATTGCGGCGGAGGAGAAAAGCAAAAAGCGGTCACTAAGCCTCGTGGTTGTAGGTAAGTCATGTATTGAGGATCATTTGTGGCAAAATGCGAAGATGGCTGACGGGAACTTGCAGGGCATGTCGACGCGGGCAAGTCTACCATGATGGGTCGGCTGCTGTATGAGCTTGGGCGGATGGACGAGAAGAAGCGCATCGCGAACGAGCGCGGGAGTGCGAAGATTGGCAAGAGCAGCTTCAGTTGGGCGTGGGAGCTCGACGGAACGCAGGAGGAGCGGGAACGGTGAGCACTTGACGTCTTCGCACTGTTCAGGACTTGCGTGCTGAACCACGGCGCGCTTTGCAGAGGTATCACGATGGACATCGCGCTACAGACCTTGAACACTCCACACCGGATCATCACGATCCTCGATGCGCCCGGTCACCGAGATTTTATCCCGAACATGATCTCGGGGGCATCCCAGGCGGACTGCGCGTTGCTCGTCGTTGACGCTGCAGTTGGAGAGTTCGAGGCTGGGTTCGAGCGTGGCGGGCAGACGCGGGAGCACTTGCTACTTGTCCGCAGCCTTGGTGTCAGCCAGATTGTCGTCGCTGTCAACAAGCTCGACCAAGTGGAATGGGCGAAGTCGCGCTATGACGAGATCGTCGGACTGCTCAAGCCGTTCTTGGTCCAGTCGGGGTTCCACCCAAGCAAGACGAAGTTTGTTCCCGTCGCTGCGATAGATGGCGTCAACCTTACACGGCGGGAGTCAGCCAACTCTGTGCTCTACAAGTGGTACAAGGGTCCAACGCTGGTGGACCTGCTCGGTAGCACCTTACCTCTTTCGTTCTGCCTTACATCTGACCAACCAATACCTCGTCTTATAGATACTCTGGATGCCCCCACGCGCAATATCGACGCGCCGCTGCGATTTCCCATATCTAACGTCTTTAAAGGTTCCACCTCAGGTATCTGCGTCTCAGGTCGAGTATGCGGGGGCATCATCGTCGCCGGAGAACGTCTACGAATAATCCCGGGGGACGAGTCCGCAACTGTCAAGCGTATGTCTTGTTTCAAAATCCCCCAACGCATTTTAGGTAATTGACGACCCGCCTCGTTTAGTTATTGACAGCGATGGCGAGAACCTCCAATGGGCGGGTGCGGGCTCAAACGTGAACCTCACGCTCACCGGCGTGGACCCCATATCACTCAACATAGCCAGCATCCTTTGCCGTCCTGGAAGCATCGTACCTTTGACCTCGACATTCACGGCGAAGATCATCGTGTTCGATATCCAAATACCTATCACCGCGGGCACATCTGTAAGTTCGTGTTCCTGAGACCTGATAGACGTTAGGCTGAGGGGTCGCACAGATCGAGCTCTTCCACTACTCTCGGGATGTTCCCGCGTTGATTTCTCGCCTGATTTCTGTTCTGGACCGTTCCAACGGCACTGTGGTCAAGAACAAGCCGCGAGTCTTGACAAAGAACATGTCCGCCGAGGTGGAGATCTGCCTGAGAGGACCAGCGTACTCAGGACCCGCATCAAGGGCTCTCCCTGTACCCCTGGAACCATTCTCCGTTAACAAAGAAATGGGGCGGATCCTCATACGGCGTGGAGGCGAGACGATTGGTGCAGGTGCGTGGTATGCCTTTCATTCGCGCGTGCTCGAGGCTCACTGCATTCGTTAGGTGTGGTCTTGGAGTTACTGACATGAAGCCTGCTGGACATGATAAGATATATATGTGTCCCTGTCTTGGTTCTCAATTTCTCCTTGAAGTTGTATCGTTACAACAACATATGTAGCCCGGAACGGAATTAATATCACTAGCAGGACAATGAGCGACAACCCCAGTTAACGTTTTAAACCATGGGAAGCGGAGCGGATGAGATCCCCCACCATGCGTGCTATTAATTCACTGTCTACATTCATGTGTGTCAATGATGGCGATATTGCCAGATTTCCCTCCAGTGAGCAAGTACTTACGCGACGGGAGGATTGGCTACAGACGCCTGATTTGGAGGTCTCTAGGCGCCCATGGACCTTTGACGTTCACTATGTTTTCTACAGTAGTATCACTGCTTGTTCACCGCTCTCTCGTACTCGGCCACGTTCGTAACGCGTCGGAACCAGGACTTGACTCTCATTTTCAAGACTAGCTTGATGTCAGAACACCAACATGCTTCCGATGCAATTTACCATCCTATTCCACAAGCACCGGTAGCCTCAAATGCAATTCCGACTTCATCTCCAGACGATTTGGACGACGATGTGGCATTATTAGAGCCCCATTCAACCCCAAGCCAAGGCCTGATTGACTCAAGAATACGATGGATTCACTTTGTTCTGGGGTGTGCCGTGCTTCTGCCGTGGAACGGTGCGTGACGTTAGCAAATACCTGCCAATTCCTCACAGCGAACATCTTTGCGTTCGTCAGCCTTGATTACCGCCACGCCCTACTTCCTGTCGCGTGTAGCGGACACGCCGTTGAAGAGCACATTCTCCTCATATCTCTCCACGACGTTTACCGCGGCAAACTTTGGCTTCCTTGCTCATGCTACAGCGACCGCAAAGAAGGTCCGTACTTTTTTTCAATCTCCAATCACATCCCTCTCTCAGCATTTGTACAGGCTTCAAACACTCGCCGCGTGCTGTACTCCTTGCTAGTACTTGCAGTGCTCAACTTCTTCCTCACGTTCAGCACATTCACGCACCCTACTCCCGGGGGTTTCTTTGCGTTTGTCCTGCTCAATGCCATTGGTCAAGCGGCGGCAGGTTCTTACCTCCAAACCGCAGTGGTGGCTATTGCATCATTGTTCGGTCCTTCAGCCATGCAGGCCGTGATGGCTGGACAGGCAGCGGTGGCGGTTGTGATCAGCGGGGTGCAGGTTGTGAGTGCCGCGGCGTCCGTTCGTGGCTCCGAACCTGCAACCACAGTCGCCTCGTCTGAACCCGAGGTGCAGTCCGCCTTCGTATTCTTCGGTCTGTCCACCGTCTTCCTCCTTGTATCAGTCGGCGTGAATGCGTGGCTAGTATCCCTCCCTTCGTATAAGGCGGTGACGGCGCAGAGATATGTGCAGCGACCATCTACAGCGGAAGGGACGTCTCTACTCGCATCCTCCACCGACAATGTGCACGATCTCCAGAAGCCGGAGCAGCACTCTGTCGTACGCCTTGCGAAGACCAACGCGACTTTCAACGTCGCAGTCGCGTACGTTTTCATCGTAACCTTGGTAAGGCTTGCCGTCGTCTATTTCTTCACAAACACCTTCTGACCTGCTGATGAATCTACTAGGCCGTCTTTCCACCTATCACCATCTCCGTCAAGTCGACCAACCCATCCGTACATCCCTTATTATTTAGTGCGGTTCACTTCCTCATGTTCAACATTGGAGACATCGTCGGCCGCACCGTCTGCTCATTCCCCCGCCTCCACGTCTGGTCCGCCCGCCGGCTCCTCTCCCTCTCCCTTCTCCGTACGCTCTTCATCCCGCTCTTCCTCATGTGCAACATCCAGTGGGGCTCGGCCAACTCCACCCGTGCGCCGATCATCAGCTCGGACGTGCTCTTCATGCTGCTCATGGTGTGCTTCGGGCTCACGAACGGCTATGTGTCGAGCATGTGCATGATGGCCGCGCCATCGGTTGCGCACAACCCCCGCCTGGAGGGCCGCGCGGAGGACGTAGACGTCGCGGCGACTGTTGCGAGCTTCTGCCTAGTTGGCGGTCTGGCGGTGGGGAGCATCCTGAGCTTCGCAGTGCGGGCGACGGTGTGTGATTGCAATCCATTCACGCAATAGAGGTGCCTCTTGGATTCTTTGATGGTTGCGGACAGTTTGTGGGAGACTTTGGTGTCTGACAGCGTTCATATGCATTCCTCTTAATTGTAGATATAGATATACCTAGTAGCTTTTCCTATCTATGTACTACTATAGGGGAAGCGCTATTACTATTGTCCTCGAAGGAGGGGAGGGAGAAACTCGCGTGAATTTGCCAATGCGCGTCAAGTGACCTTGAGCCATCTCACATGTACCGAGAGTTACGAAGGTCGGCGACGAAGGGATCCGAATGAAGCTGCCTCTGGCGGCGTACACAGATGCTTAGTCCATGCGGTTAGTCATCCGACAGTGGACGCACCGATACACCCCGAAGACTAAACGTACAACAGAGATCCAGCGTGAGATTGATGTACAGGCTTGGGTATGGGTATAGTGATACACAGGTGCGAAAGCTCGGAGACGCACTAGGATTGAAGAGTGAGGGTCATGGGAGAGGTGCAACGGGAGCCCCCGGAAGTCGAGGAGCAAGCTCTTTGGCCTGCGCAGCTTGCCTACGTCTGCGATGTTCCGCCAAACGTAGCGCGAAGATGTCGCGATGCAGTGTGTATCGCTGGTGGGTAGGCGTGGCAAGACCAGATGGAGGGCTCGCGCTCGAGGATGGTGGGGATTTCGTCGCAGCAGTGCTCTTTTTGACGTCGCTGGCATCCCTCTCCTGGTCCTCCTTGCCTTCCTTGTCAGCCTCTTTCTCCTTCTCCTTTTCTTTGGCCTTCTCGACCCTTTTCTTCTGGCGCTCCTCATACTCTGCCTTCACCTTCGCAATTTCCTCCGAGCTTAGGCCCATCTTCTTCGCGCCACCCGCACCCACGCCGTCGTTAGTGCTGCCCACCTGACTCGCGAAGCCCGGATCTGAGAGGTGGGTATCGCAGGAATATATGAAGTCCACGGTATTGATTGTGGCGAGCACAGTTGTAGTGGGCTTGTTACAGATATAGCAGGGCCTCGCAGTCCCGACAGCCTATAGCAATTATATAGCAATAATCACTCAGAACGCTTGCGATACATACACTCAACAAAAACTCACGCGTTTGTAATACAGGTTCGTGAACGCGGAGGCCATCGCGCGGAGGAGTCGGGCAGTCGGAGAGATACGCGCGTAAAGTCACTGGGACGAAAGAAGCAGCAGATGACCAAGGCGTCCCACAGCGGCGGCCACCGCGCCCTGCATTACTCCCGCCCCCTTCCGCAGGACCCTCACATGCATTCGTGTATGTTCGGGAACACAGAGCACCCACTGACCCGTCCCATGAGCGACTGCGTTGTCTGTGGGCAAGATTTGGATCGATAAACCGATAAATCGGCAGCCGCGCGAGACTATATCTTCAATCTCAGTCCCAATGACGACGATGCCGAAGCCTTCCTATAGAACCGCTCCTCCCCGCCCCCAGCCTCGCACGCTGCTCTCTTCCTGACCACCATGTCTGAAACCGCCGGAAAGCCCATCACCTGCAAGGCTGCCGTCTGTTGGGGCGCGGGCGAACCTCTTAAAATCGAGGAGGTCGAAGTCGCGCCGCCTCGTGCGCACGAGGTCCGCATCCATATCCTCTGGACCGGTGAGCAGAATTTGCGCGCATGTAGTCGTGAGGGATACCACATAGGCTCTGACTTTGATCGCACATAGGCATCTGCCACACCGACGAGTACACTCGTAGCGGCAAGGATCCTGAGGTAAGTTGAGGATCAGCGCATATAGCATGGTGAATAGCCGAAATGAACACCTTCGGCAGGGCCTCTTCCCTGTCATCCTCGGACACGAGGGTGGTGGAATTGTAAGTGACATCACCGCGACCAATGCGGCGCGACAATCTCAAGTATGGGTCGTCTAGGTCGAGTCTGTCGGCGAGGGCGTGACGAGCGTGTCAGTGGTACGTCCGGTGCCCTTCAAATTCAAGCGAAGCATATTGATTAACCAGCAAGTAGGGCGACCATGTTATCCCGCTCTACACTGCTGGTATGTCAATCCATCAAGATAATGATTTAAAGTCCTGATGAGCTTCTAGAATGCCGCGAGTGCAAGTTCTGCAAGAGCGGCAAGACCAACCTCTGTGGTTCGGTCCGCGCGACTCAGGGTCAGGGTTTGATGCCGGACAAGACCTCACGCTTCACCGTCAAGGGCCAGCCCGTCCACCACTTTGTGAGTATGCTGAGGAGCCATTTTCGTCACTTTGTGACACTAAACTACTGGAATAGATGGGTACTTCCACTTTCTCGCAATACACGGTAGTCGCAGATGTCTCCGTGGTTGCTGTTAACCCCAAGGCTCCCTTGGATCGCGTTTGCTTGCTTGGTTGCGGTATCACAACCGCGTGGGGTGCGGTGGTCAAGCAGCCTGGCATCAGTGCGTCCTTCGTCTTGTTCTTATCCTTCGGATTTGTGACCGTGCACATCCTTGTTCTTAGAGGGCTCTACCGTTGCTGTGTTCGGGTGCGGCGCGATTGGTCTCGGCGTTATCGCTACCTCGGCCCTCGTCGGTGCCTCGCGCATCATCGCGGTCGACACCAATCCGGCTAAGGAGTCGTGGGCACGCAAGTTTGGTGCGCGCGAATTCGTCAATCCTACCACCCTCCCGGAGGGGAAGCGCATTCAGGACCACTTGATCGACATTACCGACGGAGGTCTCGACTACACCTTCGACGCTACCGGTAACGTAAGTTTTTCATTGTTCGAGATCCGGATGCAAGAGGACTTACATGGAGTAATAGGTCCATGTTATGCGTGCCGCCCTCGAGGCTTGCCACAAAGGTTGGGGTATTAGCACTGTCATTGGTGTTGCCGCCGCTGGCCAGGAGATCTCTACTCGTCCGTAAGTAGCACGTGAACACGTCGGGGAGTCGCTCGCCAATATTTGTCATTAGATTCCAGCTCGTAACCGGGCGCACTTGGCGCGGAACTGCTTTCGGTGGTGTCAAGGGGCGCACCGAGCTTCCAGGCCTAGTTGAGGGTATACATTCTCGTCGTCATTTGTCATGATATGAGCTGAGGTCGCGTCTCTACCAGACTACCTCCAGGGCAAGGTCAAAGTTGATGAGTACGTCACTCACCACCGCACGCTCGCCGAGATCAACGAAGGTTTCCATGACATGCACGTAAGTTATTGTTTAAAATGTTGAAACGGAGTACGGTTTGCTGAACGCTTGGTTCGTAGGGCGGTGACTGTATCCGCTGCGTTGTCGACATGAAATAGAGTCCTGTGCGCCGACGCCCGCACCATCGTGATACTCAGGGGATGTAAAGCGAGAAGACTAAGAATGTATACGGTGTATCATGGAGGGAAAATGAAGGATTCACAATGTATCTTTAAGTTGTTACTAAGCGAGGACTCGAATCTCGACGGATTGTTCATCTTAACGTCCTCCGTCAAGTCTTTTGTGTTAAGGCTTGTAACGGAGAAGTTAGCGTAGGAAAGCAACTGCATCCTACCACAAAAGCAGCTAGGAACCTTGATGAACCTTACCAGCTAAATACGCGCAGATGGGTCCCCCTCTGCCGCATCGCAAAACTGGTTATGACAGTTCATATGACAGTTCATAAATCCAAGCGTTATGAGACATAATGCATTCACGGTTCGAAGTCACCATCTGGTCCACATGTACATGAGCAGCCAAAGCCGGTTTTAGTAATGTGATCACCACAGTGATCGCAAGGCGGATACGCAATCTCGTCTGGCCAGGGTAGCATGTCTATGGAAGAAAACACCACTTAAGCATATCTGCCGTGATTGGAAGCAATCGACTCACCATCCTGCAGTATCTGGCGAACTTATCAGGAAGTCTCGTGTGCGCCATAGGGCTCTGCGCCGGGCTCATAGTCTTCGTTCTGACGCGAAAAACCTCATTGCGATACCTGCTGATGTTGGGGATATCAATGAAGATCTCGGGGCGCTCTTGTTCTGCCCAAATTTTCCTCGCATTGAGCACGGCCTTGGTGCCTCGAGCCGGCCGATAGACTTCAACATCTTCCCAAGCCGGATCCCCGTCATCCTCGACAAGGTCTGTACATTCGCTTCCCTTGTACATGAATCGATGGATGACCTAGTGCTGGAACGCTCGCTCAGCGATCGCCTAGGCCCTCTCCAGAGTAATATAGGTATGATACTCACCTGCGCCTGGCATTCCACGCTGCAGTAGTGCGGTTTCTTGTCGGGGGGACAGTCCCCGCCGCACTTACGCAGCGCGGACTTGTTCTTTCTTTCTTTCTAGATCCCGTTTATTGCCCTGCGAGGCCGTGCCTCATGGTAGGCTCTAGATACATGTGTAGCTACGGAGAATGGATCAAAGTCAGCTATACCTGGGGCCTAAGGCCCATGCGAATCTAGGGGGGTTCCTCGGGGGGAGTAGCATTGACAACGGTGCTGGGGGCACGCGCAACGCAGCGAGGATAGGGCGGTACGAGGCGGGTAGGTAATGAAGTAAAAAACAGGAGAGGCAGGGCATCGGATAGGTGCATTGCGGACGTCCGTCCTCTCCCGGCCATTGAAGGCAAGGGAACAGGATATAAACCTGCCGCCCGTTGGGTGCGCTTGCGCCCCTGGGTATGACCTCTTGCTGCGGTCAGGAGTACGCCCTGCGGTTGCCCCGCCGTGCGTCAGAACTCCCCCGTCCCTAGAGCGAGCGGACGCCCGCAATGCAAAAATCCGTGGGATCAACGAAACCGCGAGTTACAAAACCAGGGTGCGCTTGACTGTAAACTGCTGACCATATAGTAGAGTAGAGAATGGGACGAGACACTCGCGCTTGTGCGGCGGGCATCAGGTGACCTGCGAGGGTAATGATGAGTGCATGCGTCAAGGCTGCGATGCGTGGATGGGAGTGCGGGTGCTTAGCCTGAGGCCTGTCGACGGCGTCCGGGTGCACGAGATCGATGCTGCTGGTCGCGCTGCGGGCGGACTTGTTCACCGCCTGGTTTCCACAGCCGTCTGCCGCACAGCGGTACTGGTTCGGGGCCTTCGCCACTTTGACTAGTCGTTTCTCCTCCTCCATCCTCTGACCGTCCACATACGCCTCGTACGTCATCCAGAAGTCGTTCACGGCGTAGAAGTCCTTGAATAAGGTACGAGCGTCGAGCTTCGCGTAGCGTACCTGCACGGTCGAGAGCCAGCTCGCTATCCGAAGGACGATCGGAGGGATAAAGTCAGAGATCGCGAGGATCCGCGACTGAAACACGCATTGCTTGAGGATCGAGGCAACATGGGTGGCCTCGAAACAGTCGGGGTATGACAACCAGAAGTATTACCGGAAGAAGATCCAGGCCAAGGCAGCCAGGGCGCGGACCCGGAGGATGGGGTCGGCGTAGTAGACATGCCTGTCGAAATGAGGCATGACGCCAACTTCTGCGAGGTATCGCATGATGTCCATGGGTTCCACAGGACAGCCCATGTCCTCGGGCAGCGACTCGGCGAGACTCCTGTTCGATTGCGACGCGTGTGAATGGCTCGCGAGCATTCCCTATGGCAATGTCGAGGCAAGGCACGGCATACCTTATGCAAAGTTCGAACATCAAAGGTGTTAACCGCAGGTCCAGTCCCCGCTTCAGCTTCTGGGGAGTCAGCGTCTTGAAGACCTCCGTCGCAGATATCGTCGTAGATTGTCTGATAGGATGGTGGGTTCCGGTAGTCATAACAGATTTCTTGTTGAAGGGTGACGTAGATTTCGATTTGCTTCTCTAGGGCGGTGAATGGCCGAGGTTGGTATGGATGATGATTGGAGGAGATATTCTTGCCGGCAACGATCGAGAACGGAGAACGGATAACGGAGGGGTGGTCCTCGGGCCACCAGACGGCGCTAAAAAGCTTGATATACCATATCGAGGGCTCGGCTACTCTCGGCTAGATGGATTTCGCACCAAATTTGGGTGGCTCGGGGACTGAGGAAGTCATGATAAAGGGATTTTTACGAAGATGCACTTCGATCCCTCTCAGAATGCCATCTGTCTACTACGAAACTTAGCAGACTTATACTTTAATATATATGCTCAAATGAGCTATCAACTTGAATTTGTGGACAGGGAGGAGGGGAAAGCTTAGCAGGACAAACAAAATTTCATAGGTCTGAGGACCGATTGAATACTGCATCACCCACCAAACTGACCTCCAGCGTACGATCTCAATCATCTCATTGTCTTTCATCAAATAGAAGCTGCCACACTGATTATTACACTCTGAATGAAGATCACATGATAAGGTGATGATTTGCGATATTGGTCGAGAGTTACTGACATGTACGGGACTTCGCTTACTGGGTATCTCATAGCACGACATTGCTATACTCTCGAAACTCTAGAGAGAAAGGATCAGTTGCGCTAGGTATATGTGAGTTGGACACGAGAGACTCGCCTTTGCTCTTCAGCACTCGCTCCTTCTCGGGCAACTCCCAAATGAGCTTGTACGACCGTAGCAAAGCAGGACTCAAGCACTTGGTCCGGATCCAATAAACATCACCCTTTTGATACCAGCTCTTTATAGGTATGTCGACAAAGATCTCCGGGTTTTCCCCATTCCTCCACACGTGCTTGTCGGGAAGCTCGTTGCCCAGATACGGTTGAGGTTTGATGGTCCCGACATCCACCCAGTCTGGGTCGCCGTCCTCCTCAACGATCGAAATGCCCTCCTTGCACTCATACTTGTGGGTATACCAATGCTACTTGGGCCAAGGACTGAGGATAAGTTGCAAAAGTGGTAGATGGCTGCGAGAAACATACCCGTTTCTGACACTCGACACTGCAGTAGTGCGGTTTCTTGCTGGGTAGACATTGTCCCCCACACTTCACCAGTCCTTCCTTGGTCATGCATTGAATCGGACAACCATCGGCGGCGCAGCGGTAGCCATTCGGAGCCTTCGCGACTTTCGCCAAGTAGTCCGCTTCATCGTGGTTCGTCAACGCGTTGTATTGCTCGTAGGTGCGCCCGAGTATTGCGTAAGGTGCGCCTAGAGGTGTCCGCCAGACGTTGAGCCCGTACAGCGTGTTGTGCGACATGGCCCAACTGGCAACCCGCAGGATGATCCGGGGGATGAAGTTGCCGACCGCGCAAGCTGCGACGAATCTGAGCATACCGACGGCGAGGGTGGCGGAGGTAGGCATCGATCGCCCCGGGACGGTAGTGAAGGGGTTGCTGTATGACGACTGATGCAAACATGGAAGCAAGCCCATACATAGGCAGGGGCGGCGCGGGCACGAAGAAGACTGCTAGGCGGTTGAACGTTGTGGATATCAATAATCTGCGTACTACGGTCTGTTGAAAGTTCCTGTAGGAGAAAGATTGTGTTGGCGAAGTCGAATCCTTCGTCGTAGTGGCATCCAGAGAGTCGCTGTAAAGGAGACAGCAAGGTTTCAGCCCCCATCCATCATGTAAACGCAAAATGGCCGTGCACTTGATGGAGAGTTCCAGGATAAGAGATTCGTCCTTCATGTCCAGACTACGCGTAGCAGCTTCTCGACAGGCATATCTGCCAGGTTACGGTGTCCAGTTTCTTGTAGTTCGGGCGCTCGCGGTAGTCATATAAAAACCTCTTCTTTCAAAGCGTTGTACAGTTCAAATTCGTGGTCATACGGTACGATGAAAGTGGGCCAGCAATTGACATAGACATCGTGGATCATACGACGAGTTCGTGGGTTGGGTGGAGGCGGAAGCCGGGTCGGCAAAAAAGAGGCAAGGAAGGACCAAGAGTTCGGACAGGAATGAATTTTCAGCGAAGGTCGTTGTGCGGATATCCGGACTCAGAGGACGACATGAGCAAGAGTGCGTTGTGTAATTGATTGAGTCTAAGGGGAAATCCGTGCACGACGATCTGGTGGCGCATCGAGCATGTTACATCTTATGGCACTTTACCCATCCCGTTCTAGTGCTTGCACCCTGAATAAGCTGAGTGAACTGCAATAGCGGTCTTTTACACCTCGTGCACTCATCGAAAAAATGCGGAAATGGATTATGAGCGCAAACGGCATGGAGACAAGTGGACCAACCCGGCATCAGCTTGCGAGCACGTACAGACGAGCGGATTGGACTGCATTGTCCAAACCATCCTCAAGCCTCACGAGAACGAAGTCCATAAACACCAGCAGAACATGACCCTTCAAAACAAGACATTGCGGGAGCGTAACAAATGACACGACAACTACACTGCTCGGTCCACCATATGTCGCGGAAGCTGATGCCCCGCGATCGCTCTCCACAAGCTATGAAGTGCAGCCACGACCTCCTTCCTCCGCACCCCACTCCTGCGCCAGCCAGCCTTGAACAACGCGAGGAAGCAAAGCACGAACGATATGTCAAGAAAAAGTCTTCGAATGACCACAAACGTGGGCGAGCGGCCCTCGCCGGTCGCGAGGAACGCCATGAGCTGCCGGAAGAGCCTGAACGCACGCGCCATGGGATGGAGTACGAGCGACCACATGCCCATGTCGTCGAGGTCCCAGCGCACGACATCTTGTCCATTCCCAAACGGACTCCCGCGCCGCGCGGGCAGACCCGACGCCGTGAGCGATGAGGATGAGTGGTGAAGAACCCCTTCCAGCGTTTCCAAACGTTCGGTAATGGCGGCGAGATGCGCCTGCACACTTTCCACCGCCTGCTCGAGCAGAGGAAGGGATGCAGGGCGCTGGGGAGGGCCGCTCTGAAGCGAGTATTGTCGGAAGGGTGTCTGGGTTTGTGGCCGCAAACCCGCACGTGAAGGGTATCCGTGTGCGGAGGAAACCGGCTCGCTTGGCGGCGACCGGGCTTGCTCCGGGTACGAAATAGAGGTAGTGGGATATACGGAGGAAGGTATAGAGGGCGCAGACTCTGCGAATGCGGACTGGGTGTGGAAGCCTGGGTGTGGTTGCGTCATCGGGACGTTCAAGGGCGGTGGCGAGCCGACCAACAAGGTACTGGCCATGGGTGTCCGGTAGTGTCGGGAGGAGTGGGACGATTGAGGGCGGATAAACTGACTTGCAGGAGGATGAGCAGTCGGAATAGTTGTGGGAACGGTGTCGACGACCTCGTCCTCTTCGTCCGAGGTCTCGTCATCCGTTTCTGATTCTAGCGCTCCTGAGTCCGCAGGTTGGGACGGAACGCCGTGCGCATGCGCCTGAAGGTATTCGGCAGGACGCTGGGAGGACGATGCGACGAGATTGCCCACTGAGGAACTCGAAGAACTGGAGCCTGGGGAGCCGGCAGAAACGCCTTGGACGCGTCGTCAGATACTCACCATTGCATTAGTAGGTTTGGGGAACATGACTTACCGCTCATGACCATATTGGCAGGATCGCCAGCATAGGACTCAAGTTCCCGCACTAAGTCCCTAGCTACCGTCTTGTCCGAGTACTTCCGCAAGACCTGGACTGCCGTTAGAGTGAACATAGCCGCCTCGGTCAGATGAACATACCTTCAATAAAGCATCGACATACAACCATTTTGCTTCATAGGGGTCAAGGTCCTTGTGCTTCGCCCAAGCATCCCTGGTGAGCATTGGCATGTGATTATAGAATGGCAAGAGGGACATGTTCGCGCGCACCATTTCGCCCTCCCTAGCATATCCCAAACCGCTGGCCGTTGTCCTTGAACGTTTCCGACAGTAGCTTTGGGGCACAGCGCGGATCGGACGGTCAGATGCATGAAAAGTGCACAAGCCGGAAGATGTCGGGATAGTCACCTTGCTTGTACAGGCTGAAGAACAAGAACATTCGGCTCAAATTGTAGGCTAATGAACGCGAAGAACGCACCTGTACATGTCAAGCTTCTCCTCATATCCAGTCTGAATGGGGCCAGTCTTTGGGAAACCTTGCACTATCTCGACCGCGCGGTCAAATTGTGCGTCAATGAGCTGGCGGGAGTCGACGTCCATCGTGGCGGTAAGGTGTCGGGTTGGACTAGGACCGTAGCCAGAGTCGTTCGCAGTCCAGCAGCAGAGCAGAAGGAATAGGGTGTTGAAGCGGAAAAGCCGGGGTCGGGAGGATGTGACGGCGAGAGGAAACGAGCCACCGTTTGCATCACTTGCCCCATTCGGCGTCATTTCTCACGTCCAACGGCAACGTGGCCGACTTTGCACACGACATATATCCACTCGCCAGCACCAAAAGACAGCATGGAGCCATTCAATTGCCTTACTGCATTTCAGAGCGACACATAATATACTCGATGTCCATGAGCCTCGGTCCGTGACAAAATTAAAGGGGCGACTCGGGCGAGGGTCCGCTTGAGGCTTTTCGGGGCGGCGATGACGAACGGACTTTATAGCAGTGTATCCCGAAGGTCAATTATAACGAATGTATCAAGGAGAACGGGGATACATGGAGGATGCGTGGTGTCATGATGATGGTTTCGGCGACATGGAAGGAGATTTGAATTCGGCATAAGGTTTTGACTGGCCCACAGCCCATTTGTACTTCAATCCTCCACGGATCTCCTCGTCGCGCTCGCTGACGCGTTTTCCTGGTGGGCGAGGAGGATAAGCTGAGGGGAAACAGACGTTTAGTCTCAGCCGTTGCTCACCCTTCCACACCAAGTAGCCCCACGCTTTCCCGTGCTTCCCTTCGCATTTCAGCTTCGTTCGCGTAATCTCCCAGTAGCATCCATCGAAACCCTTCGAGGTCCAGCGCGTCTGATGCACCTTTTGACCGACACCGTCTTTGGGATACCTCGAAAGTACTTGGTAGAGGTTCGCGGGGAAGGGAGATAGCGTAGGTGGCAGCCGTGCCGGCGACGGGAGGAGCTTGCGCAGCGCAGCCTGCACTGAAGTAGCCATGGCCGTATAATGCAACGAGCACTACAGTCGCGTTGTTTCGGGGTAGACGGAGGGTGTGCACGGAGAACGAGAGTGTTTGGGCGACACAAGGGCGCCGGTGGTCGTGGATGTGTCGCTTCCCGATTGGGAAGTTTCGGTCAGAGGCGTCCTCTTCGAGTACGAGGGTCTCACCCGAACTCCCATGCTCAGGCTTTCGCGATGCACGATATCGACGCTCTCCGCTCTCTCACATCTGCCTAGACATCGCTGGCTGCATCATAGGTCTGCTCTCTCGGAGGTCGACCAGACTGGAATCCCTCTCAAGCCGACGTGGTCCGTCAATGAGTTGCTATCGTCGTATCCGCGTCCGACAATATCCCCTCACACCCTGAAGCGGCTTCATGAGCTTTCGGCTCTGATACCTCCCGTAGAAGGCACGGCTGAACATGCCAAACTAACGAGGGAGATGGAGGAGATAGTGAAGCTTGTCGAAGCCGTTAAGCTCGTGGACGTGAGCGGGGTTACCGAATACGATTCTGTACCCGACGGAAGGATATGGGCTTCCGGCGAAGGGGTCATGCTGGACGCCGAATCTTTCGCGGCGTCAGGAGACGCAAATACCGCAGACGGACGTGCTCTGCTCCAGCATGCATCACGAATCATGGACGGTCTCTATGTGGTCGAAGCGGACAAGCCTCGGAGCTGACAGCACATACGCCGGTAAGTCCTCGACGCCGCCCCGGCCCTGAGCTTGCTGACGGCTCTCCGATCACAGGTGCTCAGTATCGCATGGTTCCATAACGTGGACTGAGGTTCTCCTTATCTCTTCAGCCTCGTGTGGAGGATCCAATGCATGGTGGATGAGTTTAATGGGGCCGTTTTGGACCGCATTACGTTTGTCCTATCCCTTGTTGTGCTCTTGTATTTTTGATGTAAACATGGCCTCTCTAGGATTATATTGCACCCGCCCTATCGACTAGATCCAAATATATGCATTCTCGTATATCTGAACTAGCGAAGGAAGCTAATGAGCACGACACGCAATCTGTGTTGAACTCTGTCGAACGACAGGATACCGTTACAGCAATGGCTCTCTCTTCCATGGTCCTACCATTTCCCACCTGTTTCCGAAGCTACATCGGCCCGGTCCCTATCCAAGGGCAAGTGGATTCTTATCGCTTGCGCGGATGTCCAGTGGGTCCGCCCAAGACTCCTGGTTCGTCGTAGGGGCTAGCGTCATCGTGCGGTAGGGTCATAGCGCGTCATAAACTTCCCCAACTGGCATCTCTTTCAGTTGCTCGGTCTTTCATGTGGCCACTCCGGGGTTTGTCAAGGCGCCCTTGCACCGTCATGTGGGCAGCTTCCGTCGGAGATATGTCTCTCTATCTACTTCTTCCCTTCGTTCGCCGCTCATGATGGCAGGAGTTGTCGTATGGTGCAGTATACTTCCGATAGTCACTTTGAGGGACAGGTCAAAAGGCAGCGAGGGGGGCTGAGTATAAAATGTGTCTACAAGACCTGCCTTTAAATTAACGGAGACATCGTCTCTTCACGACGCCGACGACTCTTCAGCATGCACAGATCTATCGCGTTGACTTTGCTGCTGGCAGCAACAACTGCATTCGGTGGACCCGTTATCACCACTAGGTATGTGCAGTCGGCCAGGGTTACTCTCTTAGATTCACGTGTACTGATTACTGTATGACAGGACCTGTGGTACACAAATCTCAGACGAAAAACTTCTAGTGCACGAGGCACACTTCCAGGCGAACAAGGTCCTCAAGACCAGTGCAGCGGCTACGAACGCAACCATCAATCTGTATTGGCATGTGGTCAGCCAGGTTAGGGGAGACGTTGTCCATCTATATATGTAGTTGGGCTGACAGCTTAGCATATAGGATACGACTCTCGAGGGAGGGAACATCCCGTCCGTGATTCCTTCCTGTGCATTCGACCCTCTAGATATTCATGTTTGGTCTCACAGGGACTCGATGATCGCCGACCAGATCACGGTTCTGAACCAAGATTATGCGCCGTCCGGCCTGCAGTTCGTGCTCGCTGACACTGACCGCACCATAAACTGGAACTGGTTCAACGATGTGACCCTCAGCACGCCGACGTACCAAACCCAGATGAAACAACAGGTAGGGATCATGTTGACGCTCTTGAACGAAAACTAAACCACTTTCTCTTCAACAAGCTTCGTAAAGGCGGTGCTGCTGACTTCAACGTCTACACCGTCGGGTAAGAATCATTCCGAGCGCTTCATCGGATGTCGAACATCGCCTGACCACAGCTGTTCCGACCAGCTTCACCACCCCATCGGCCAGCGGCCTGCTCGGATACTCCACCTTCCCCGCGGATTACGCCAGCGACCCGACGGACGACGGGTCGGTCATCCTCTTCTCGTCCCTTCCCGGCGGTAGCACCGACCGGTTCAACGAGGGCAAGGTGCGTCCCAGGAGCAATATCGGATGTTCCGATTTAAACCGAGCTGCCGTACCCACAGACTCTAACCCACGAAGCCGGCCACTGGGTGGGTCTCTACCACACTTTCCAGGGCGGCTGCACCGGGGATGGGGATTTGGTGGACGACACGCCCGCAGAGGCTTCTCCCGCTAGTGGATGCCCAGTTGGTCGCGACACGTGCTCGAGCCCCGGACTTGACCCGATCAACAACTACATGGACTACTCAGACGATAGGTGAGTTCTGAGGGCTCTTGTCGATCTGACTTTAGGTTGTTTGCTGACCAGGCGTACGTTTTCATAGTTGCATGACCCAATTCACGCCCGGACAAAGTGCTCGCATGGCCGACCAGTTGCGCACATACCGTGGAATCGACATCTAGTTCTATGTAGAACCTGAGTTCTCGCGGCTGGGAGTCGGAGCATAGATCTGTGTTCGCCTGTTCGCTACTGATTCATGTTGTTCGATAACGGCTATAACTTTCGGACTATGCTCGTGTTTTCAGTGTCCATACCTGTCGTGGATGTATCCGTGTCCTTCAGAAACGTGACTGCAATTTTTATTTTCCCGACGAGATGCGCACAGCCTAGATGGTATGACGATGTACACGGTAACGAGACAGCTATGTAATACTCTTTCACAGCGCGGTGTGTCCGCCCGTCGAACCGAAGCCTCCTGCTCCACGGAGGGTTTCATCGAGATCCTACACAAGGTCAAGCCCAACGTCAGACGTGCTTATGATCTCAATCCGCGTAATTCGCGAGTCACGCACTTGGACCTCGACCACGTCCGGTGTTACGATGCGTTCCAGAATGAGCTGCGCAATGCGATCACCCTCATTCACTACACACCAGTCAACATGGAGGATAAATGGGTGAGAGAATATCGAAACTAACCCGTGAAGTCCTGGTCGGAGAGGTTGTAGAGGAGGACAAAGACGATACCTCTGTAGTCGGCGTCGATGACACCTGCTCCGGTGTCGATCATAAACTTTGAAGCTGAAGGGAGGATACAGTGAGAGACGGAGAGGAAGAATGGAGCTGCGACACGCACCCAATCCACTGCGCGGCGCGACGCGTCCATAGGTGCCCGCTGGCACAGCGACGGATATCTGGGTGTCGACGAGTGCTTTGCCTCGGGCGGGGATCACTTTCGTTTCGGCACTGCTGGCGGTCAGCCACACGTGTCGCATGATTCGATGTGTGGCGACCGCACCTGTACAAGTCGTACCCAGCGGCGAGGGCGGAGCCACGGGTGGGCAGACGCGCGTTCTCGGAGTGGCGCTTGATGAGGAGGCCGGAGACGGGGGCGAGGTCGGACTTGTCGTCGGGGTTGGGGGTCATCTTGCGCTTCTTCTGCTGGGGGGCGTCGAGGTCGGACATGTAGGACGAGAGGCAGGGTGTTATATGGGGGGCAGAGAAGGGATGAAGGGCAGGGCTGGGCAAGGCTGGCACGTGTGGCACGCGGGAGTGGCAAAGGGCGACTCTGAATGAGACGCGTTGGCGGAGTCTGGAAGCGTGTCAACTCCGCCGGGGCACGGTCACGCGCCTCCGCCTGCCTCCCAGTCCCACCATGACGACAATCCTCCTCTGACTTCGAATTCATCGCAATCGGCCTTGCTGGGGTTGTCCGTCGTTTTTCTTATCTCGCGGTTGGTCCCTGGTCGATGCCGCTCTCTGTGGGTGGAGGGCAGCTCCCTCTCTCGGCTTTCTTTGGTTCTTCAGGATCTTCTGGGAAACGGTCCACAAAACCCAGGGTCGCGTCCAAACGCAAAGACTCTCCGGTCAATGCGCGGGGTGCAGAGCCTCCACACAAGAAACGCAAACAGAAGGAGAACCTCACGCCGTCCAGAAACGAGACCCTTGAGGATGCCGCACACCAGAACAGTTCCAAAGCTCGCGGTCGACGGAGCTCAACCTCAGAAATGGAGATCGGCGAGGTCGTGTCCGTGGAGCTGGCCGACGGAGTGCGAGCGAACATCGGCGCCGGGGACGCGGTAATTGACCTCACCGCCGACAGTGACCAAAATGTCATCGCGAATTCCCCATCCAGAAACCCACACAATCTCGAGACACCCCCTCTTACACCCGAAGCTCAGGACCGCCATCGAGACTTTGACAGCACCACGTGGCTTCCGTCTCCCCCCCTAACCGCTCCGGATGCCAAGAAGGTACGAAAGAAACGTGATGAGGCAGACAGGCAGGAGAACGTTTTGGAATTACCCCAGGTAACCTTTCCCGATCGAGGCGTGAGGCTGAGACCGGTGGATACCAAGAACATAGACCAAGGTATGTATTGTATGATGCATGCAAGTCAAAACCTTAAACGTTCCCTGATTTCTCCTAGACACAGTCCCATCCTGTGGCACTCCTTCACAGACTCACACTGTCGAGCACAATGTCCTTTGGTCTTCGAGGGCCTCTCGAAGAAGTGTAGATCTTATGCCACCTCCTCCCTTGCCACTCAAAGCTCTCCCCCCCTCTAATTCACCATCCGCCACTGATCCCATGCCGCGCCCTGCCCAGTTCAACCGGTCTCGTTCTGTATCCTCAGAAAAATGGGTACCGTCCTCGCAGACCCAAGAGCTATCGATACCTCGCTATGAAGATATGCAGGACGGACGGTCGTCTGACGAGGCACCTCTGGCTTTCCGTGGGCGGGCATCGCAGGTCGTGCCTAGTTCGCAGCTCAGTGAAAGGGAGCTTAAGGTTGTTCATGGCATCTCAGATCATCGTGATGCTCGCGGACCGAGTCGCGGACCATCGGTCCTCGTGGAGGGACTTGGCGAACCGGCGTCTTCTTCCGCTGTTTCGGCCCCTGCAGTGGCGGACGGCGACCCGGAGGAGTCGATGATTCACGAGGTCATTGAGAGCTCTCAAAGCCAGTTCGAGACAGAAATCACCGCGGCGTGGGCTGAGACACTGGCTACCCGGCGGGAGGCGTTGAGATGGTGCGTATCGCCGGTGCTATTGCAGTCTTCTGCCACTAATGACTCACAACCTTTGGTACCGTAGGCCTAGAAGGAACAGCTCGAGTTTGCCGTCGTCTTCCCCCCTTTGCGCTGTAGAAAGCCAGGATTACGACGCGCAGTCTGAATGGTCGTCGTCTATCGACGAAGTCTCCCAAAGCGTAACAATGGACCCTCGCACTTCTCCGCTCCAGCCGCCATCCCAGCTGCCGAGCGCCGAGTCTTCTGGATCGTTTGGGGACGGCGATTCAAGTTCTTATTCCGTCCTCCCTTCGCAATTACGCCGGTTCTTGGAAACGTTCGAGGGCCGGGACGAGGATGGCAATGAGCTCCCTCGTGACGCTGGCGTCGGTCCGGCTCAGTCCTCCCCCACACAGGATCGTGGGCGGTCGCCATGTCGACGTCAAAGTTCACAAACTGTCCACGACGGCATTACAACTTCGCCGCCTGCTATTCCCCAAGAATATGTCTCCGACGGGGGATCGTCTTATGGCTCGTCATTCCCTTCTACGATGCCCACGCCCCTCCGAAACTTCTTGGAAATGTTCTCGGATACCCAAACCCAGGACCAGCTCGAGGTTGAGCCGTCGCAACGTCGGGGTGACTACGGCTACGACTTCTAGTGGATTTTGCTTTGCGCTCGTTCTGTTGTAATGTATTAGCTGTACATCGCATGGGTTCGGATTTGGAGTTATATCTTGTACGTTTCCTTTCTTCTGTGCACCCGTTAGCTTACCCCACGCATAATGCAGAATGTACAGTTCGTCGCGAAGTATCTGAACGCGGACAAATGCGCCTCGTTGCATGTTGGATAACTTTGACATCCTGATCTTCTTCACATTGCGCTGTGAACCATCTTCAACTAACGGCAAGTACGGAGTATCATAAACTAATACAAGCTGAGCAGACCTTTGTGGCTAGTCTTGTTCGCCGCGGCGGCAAGCAGTCTCCTCAATCATCTATGTCAGCCCCGCAGTGTTCTGGCCAAAACCCGCATGCGCGCGCATTTAGGTCAGCAGCGGCGCTCCCTCTCTTCATCCACACACATTTCATTCAGCTGCGACGTGAACTCTGCCCAAAGCTCGGCTATGAACGATTCCGCTTCTTCGTCCTCTCTCACTTCTCCTTCCTCCACCGCGTCGCATGGCATCTTGGGCGACCGCGAGATGAAGAAGGTTGAGAAGATTATGGCCCGCGCGGCCGCCGCGGACGAGAAGCAGCTCGACACCGCGTTAAACGACGTCAAGAAAGCGGAGAAGGCGTTGACCAAGAGCTCCAAGGCTAGTGCTTTTTCCTTCGATGTTCTCTCTTCTCGGACCGCGGGCCCATGGGCCCATCCTGGACGCATTACTGATATTACAATGATTCCAGGCGGCGGAGCAGGCCCAGAAGCTGGTCACCAAGACGAAGGAGCGAGAGCTAGCGGCCCAGAAGGCACTTAATAAGGCTGTCACGAAGCTCTCGGGCGCGAAGGAAAAGGAACGCAAGGCGCAGGTCGCCCTCGCGGTGCGTTTTGGGCCTCGGGCATCCGCCCGCGTGCGTTCCCCGCGTTAGGTGTCGGTGCTGACGAGCTTGTCAACGGTCAACCCAGGCGAAGGAGGCGCGCCAGGCTGAGACGGATCGCACCGCGCGTCAGGCACACGAGGACTTGGGTGACTTCCAGCGGACAATGGAGGAGAACGTGGTGAGCTCTGTGACGAACTTTCCCGGTGCACAAGCCAGCTGATGATTCGAGTATGTAGAAGGACCGCGAGACGAGGCTGGCCGAAGTCCGTGCTCAGTGCGGCGTCACCGTCACCCCGCACTTGTAGTGGCTGGGACGGGGAGCATTCTCTTTTTCGTGATTTTTGCCCGTGGTTCTTGGTTTTGGAACGCCTAGAGTGCTTCTGCGTCGCTTTGGCATTAAGTGTAGGAACTTATTTGAATTGTCAAATCATAATAAAGGCACAATTGAGTACCACTGCGGGTGTGAGCAAGGAAACTTTTCCATAAGGAAATAAATCATGTACGTTTGATCCTTTTCACATTCAAGCTCCAAACTTCGCTTCACGTGTATATATTTACAGGCTGCCATCGCACTTTAAGTTCGCAAAGCGCTTCGAATCCTCAGAGTCGTTGTAGTAGTACGAACGCCAGTCAACGGCTTGCTCCCCCTTAGGCGCCTGTCTAAGCAATTGCCAATAGCACAGCCATGCCCACTTGTCTGCCCTTCTCACAAGACGACGTCACCTGAACGAAACATGCCTCTTACCGACCCTCGTTTTGCTGCTTTCGATGACCCCGACTTTGGGGGAAAATCTGCTGGAGAGCCTTCCGGATCGCACTCATACGACGAAGACGACGATCATGGCTCGCTCGGTAGCTCTGAGGAGGACGCTGGTTCGGGGTCGGAAGACCAAGATGAGCAGCAGGATGAGGAGAGCGGGTTAGGGGAGGGGATGACTCGGGATGGATTTGCTGGCCCGTCAGAGAAGACGGTGAAGCCTCTTACACCCGAGGCCCTTGCTGCTTTCAAAGTTGCCCAGGAGAAAGCCGGTGTCCTTTACATCTCCCGAATACCGCCCGGCATGCAGCCCACAAAAGTGCGCTATTTGATGAGTGCGTATGGCGAAGTTGGGAGGGTGTATCTGCAACAAGAAGGTGCGTCTCGTTCGCCTCATGCTGCCTTAACCGGACGCTGAAACCGTGTGTTTAGATGCTAAGCGTGCTTACCTGCGCCGAAAATATACTGCGACGAAGAAGGCACACTATACAGAGGGCTGGGTCGAGTTCAAAGACAAGCGCATAGCGAGGTCCGTTGCGGAAATGCTGAATGCCCAGCCCATCGGAGGCAAGAAGGGTTCGAGGTGGAGGGACGATGTCTGGACGATGAAGTATTTGCCCAAGTTTAAATGGAACATGTTGACTGAGCAGATCGGTGAGTGCAGCTTCATGGCCCGTCGCTCTCCTCTCTTGTGCTTACTCTGGTGTGTCACCACAGCACATGAGGCCGCTGTTCATGCCGCACAGCTCCGGATTGAGCTCTCTCAGTCGAGGAAGGAGCAGAGGGAGTACCTCAAGAACGTAGAGCTAGCGCGTGTTTTGGATAAACGTGCGAAGCGGAAGACAGCGAGCAAGGACGATGACGAGAAAGAGGGCGATAGTATGGAGACGAGACCGCAGAAAGTCTTGAAGAAGGATAGTGGCCTCAAGGCACCACCGAAGGAGAAGCGCAAACAGCCTAAGCCGATAGACGCAAAGCCCAACGCGAAGGCGCAGTTGGACAGTGTGTTGGGTAGTATATTCTAGCAGCATTGCACGTAGATACCAATGGCATGATCGCTGTACTCACTGCATTGTTGCACGCGGGCGACCAACAAACTTATACCTGTAGGCTGTGGACGATTTACGAATGCCAAGTCTTTTAGTCGGAGCTTGAAACGGGTCCATAGACGGTAGGGCAGTGACGCCCGTGTGTTAGACAGCGCGAACACACTGAGCAGGGCCTCAGCGAGCAGTGAGAACACAGTGCTCGTCGTTGTGTCGCGATCTCAAGAGGTCTGTGCTTCCACCATGCTGGACTCCTCTCTCTTACACGCTTTCATGACCAGTCTTTGCTCAACTGTTTCTCTTTTCTCTCCCTCTTCAGTTCTCATCCTCTGAACATGTCGTCTTGGAACTCTGCTTATCCTCCTCATCCTCCTCCCACTCGTGGTCGTTCGCGTTCTCGTTCTCCCTTCCGCGGGGACACATATCCTCCGCGTCCTCCGCACCCGGACCAGTACCCCCAGGATCCGTACCGCACAGATTGGGAGGCGTACGATAGGGATAGGGCGTGGGCGAGTTATGAGCGGGAGAGACAGGCATACGACTACTCCAGGCGCGGAAGGAGTCGCAGCCCCCCTCCTGATGAAGGTGCGTCCTCCTCGAGTTGGCATGTCGGACAACCGTTGAGCTGTCGTGGACTAGCGGGTCGCAAGCGCCGGCGTTCATTATCGCCTTGGGAGCGGTCGCGGTATGAGCCGAGGCCCCGTTATAATGACGACTACGGTACGTTGTGTCTTTTTTATTTCGGCGAAGTGTGCCCTGACGTCGATCCCAGACGCACATTCGCGAGGAGGAGGATATGGGTACGATCGCGGTCCCTACCCCCCACCCTCATACCAATCCGGGCGCCGGGGCCCTCCGGACCCGCATACGTTTGACTACCCTGCGACACTGAAGCAGTACGCGGAATGGTTCCGCTATTACTACCCTCAACAGGCGATGGAGGAGGACAATGCCGACAAGGCTGCGGAGCTGGAGGCCGGCGATGGCAGCAAACCTCGCAATGGTATTCGCTCGCGTTGGGAGAAGTATAAAAAGGAGTTCGCAGCTCAACAGGTGTGCCTCCCGCATTGTTTACGTGTGGTTCACCCACCAGTTCTGACGCCTGTATGAACGATTCACAGCTCCAGCGCATGTTCGATCACCACAGGAAGTCGCCATGGTTTGCGGAGAA
This sequence comes from Ganoderma resinaceum, assembly GCA_964023155.1. Classification (NCBI taxonomy): domain Eukaryota; kingdom Fungi; phylum Basidiomycota; class Agaricomycetes; order Polyporales; family Polyporaceae; genus Ganoderma; species Ganoderma resinaceum. The sequence goes on from OZ026793.1 coordinate 1,540,587, forward strand.
ATATGATCCGGCCCCCGAGTTTCAGGCGATGCGCACGCGTGTCAGGAAACTTGGCTGGAAGGGGAGGATGGACGCGTTCATCGTGGACCTCGAGTCTGGGACGTTTGACCCTGACTTGAGCGAGTCTGTACCAGAAAGTACCAAGGAGAATGCCAATGGCGACTCCTCAGCGACGAACGGTGCGGGTGCGGACGCGAGCATTGAGGACATCAAGCCCCCGGGCGACGATGATATGCAGTTCAATGTTGAGCCCGAGGAGGACGCAGGCGGTGACGACGCCACACGTTCTGGCGGTAATAAGAACAAGGGCGGCGCAAACCGCGGCGAGGAGGTTGCCGTGCCTCCTGAGGGCAACCAGGTGATGATCCGCACCATTCCACCAGACATTGGCCGTGCGAAGCTGGAGGAAGTAAGTGCTTCTCGTCAGTTGCCTGTCTAGTTCTCCTGTTGACGCGATGCATAGTTTGTCAGCAAGATTCCCGGGTTTGTCTACCTCGCTCTCGGTGACCCTTTACAGAAGCGTAACTACTATCGTGCTGGCTGGCTGAAGTTCACCGAGGAGGCCGACATGCCGAGTGTCATGACAGAGCTGTCAGAGAAGAAGGTAAGTTCGGCTGTGTCCCTATGCATGTTGGATACTTATCCGAGGCTCGGCAGATTGAGGGGTTCAAGTTGCACGTCGCACACATCACGAAGCCCTTCGTCACCCGTACTCGCCATACCCCCGATGTCGCGAGTAAGCCGGACCGCCTCGTTAAAGACCTTGAGAACGCCAAGAGACTTGCTGCCATCTTGGAGGAGGAATACATGAACCTTCGCAAGGCGAGGATCGACGTGAAGCAGAACGGAGATGCCTCAGCAGACACGAACGGCGAGACCGAGGTGCCGAACGAGGACGCCACCATGGGGGATACCGCTGACGCGGATGACGACCCGGAACCTCGGGAAATGGGGAGCGAAGCGGTCGAGAGACACGTCGAGAAGGTCATGGCAGACCTTCAAGAACAGGGTGCTGTGGACACCAGCGACGAAAAGGCTTTGGAAGCGAAGAGGGTATGATCTCTGTTAGTTCGACCCCCGCGCATGTTTGCTGACGCTCGTTCCTCAATTACCTGTAGACGGTGATAGCTTTGGATCTGTACCTCGCGTATTTGCGAGCTGCTTTCAACACGTGCTACTACTGCGCAGTTATCACAGACCATGTAGAGGAATTGCAACGGAAGTGTGTTAAGCACTTGAGAAAGCCCATGTCGAAGCTGTTGCTTCAAGAAGTGCAGGCTGCCGAAGCGTCGAAGGCTGACAAAGAGCCTAAGATTGAGGAGGGTGTGGACGTCGCGAAGGAGAGAGATGCATTGGCCGCGAAGGAGAAGGAGAATCGAGACTGGAAGCGCAATGGTACGATTCACCCCCACCTTATTGGTGCGACCAACCTGACTTTCCGTAGACGAACGGTGGCTTGAGTGGCTCGACTCCAAAGTTGCGCTGCTCATTGATCGTAATGGCGTTGATCCCCGGGATTATGGTGGCAAGAGCTACGAAGAGTGCGTGTTTTCCCTCCACTGCTTCATCATCTTCCGGATTAACCATGATGACATCAGGGAACTGTCACGAGCCTGTGAGCCTTACATCAAACAAGAGGATGAGGGCAAGTTCCGTTGCAAAACTTGTCAGAAGCTTTTCAAGGCGACATCTTTTGTTGAGAAGCACATTGCCAACAAGCACCCAGACCTCGTGAAGAGTCTTGACGAGGTATGACCTTTCGATTCCCCGGTAACATCAATGAATCGCTGACGTCGTTGGGCAGATACCGTACTTCAACAACTTTGCGTTGGACCCTCACCGCATTCAACCGTTTACGCATCCTCCCCAGACCATGGGCTCAAGTCAACCACCACCTCCCCAGGCTTATGGGCTTCAGGCCTCTGCAGCGTACCCTCCTCCGGCCGCCTATGACGCGCGTCCACCTCCGTACAATCCCTACGCAATGGGTGGGTACCCACCATATCCTCCTGGTCCTGGCTATTGGGACCCCTACGCATACCCCTACGGCGGCGCCGCGTACCCCCCTCCGCCTCCTCGCCGGGATGAAGGGGTTGTCCCCCGGCGACTCAGCGATCGTATCAGTGGTATCGCTCTCGACCAGCCGCTGGAGACATTACCGGTGCCAGCATCCGCGGGACTGCCTGCGAAGCCTGCTGTCAGTCTAGAACCAGGTCCAGGCGGACGGCGCGGACGTGGTGGTGCCGGCGGCCCATCCCCTCCACCTCCTCCGGATGCAAAGGAGGATCCCAGGGCACAAGCGGGGAAGAAGGTTAGCTATGTTGACGTGGATCGCGTTGCTGAGGGCGATGTGGAGTTGGAGTACTAGTTCTTGTAATAATCTCATCATGTATATGTGCAGCTCGACTCACCGCTTGTTATCGGGTCCGTATCTTTAACCCAATATTGCACGGGGAAGGTCTTGAGCTCGTGTTGTCCGAATCTTTCAATAGCACCAGTGGACACGCTACCCCTCGTGGTCTGTTGGATCTTCGCATGCATGCCTCCGCTGTCCGCCTGGGCCCGGTGTAATCTCCGAAGATGCGTGGCTTCTGTGGCTGTTGTACATGTGGGTAGAGGCGCATGGTGGGGATCTGCAGGGGCAATAGGGTTCGAGTGGAGTTCCCTGGGAAGAGTTTTATATGCGAGAGTGCTCGGGCCTGTGTGGGCGAGTGCCCCTCAATGAATCAGACATCGGCAACTGGCCCGCACGCTGTGTGTCGTGTTCCTGGGACGGACGGGATGAAGCTGGCGGAGAGAGGGAGGCCGCGAGCCGCGAGCGCACAAGCCGCACACCGGGACGAGGCTGCTCAAGGCTGAGGCAAGCGATCTGTCTGTTTTGGGCTGTTTGTGACGCACGGGCGGGCACGGTCACGGCTCAGGTCACTCGCACCTCTCCAGCCTCGATATTTTGTCCATCTCCTCCCCGCCCTCCCCGTCCCCGCCCTCCCCCTCCTCGTCCCGCTCGTCGACGGCCGTCTCTCTCGTCCTTCTCAGGTGCTTGCTGGTCGGGTCCCGCCCTCTCTTGGCCGTCCGCGATGTCTGGAGCGAGGTTACCTTCAGTCCGTCTTCCGGCAATCGTCGCAGGGCCAGCGGGAGACGACGAGGAGGCCGTCGTCGTGGAGCTCCCTCCTTCCAGCAGGTTTGGCATTGCGTGGCCTGCAGAGCCCACTCCGCCCCTCCCCGTCCCCGCAGAGCGTCCAGTTGGCGTCTCCCTCAGTTCGTCAGAAGGTGAGACAGACATTTCAGAAGAGGAGCTCAGCGCGCCAAGAAAGCGTCCATCGCGCACGGACGAGAGCGATGACTCCGAGTTTGTCACACCAACAAACCAGCTGCACAATGACCGCGACCCCATGGAGCAGGCAGGAGAACGGAGCACCGCCCCCCGAATATCGAGAGCGTTCTCGATGCCCCTTCCCTCGCAGCTTGGGCCATTTCGGAACCCCCGGCGGGTTACTTCGTCCTTGGATGCTTTCCCTATGGCTGGGCCCTCGGAGGAGCCCGTTCATCTACAGGAGCTCTCCCTCGAGCTAGCGGACTCTGTGCAAATGGTCATTCAAACTCTGTTGCAGTTATCTCCTCCGCAAGTCCTGGACCCCGCCAAGGAGCAGTTCTCCGCGTGTTCCCTGTCTATTCCCACCCCTTCCATCTCTGCCATGTTCACCTCTATGAAGAACCTGAACTACATGTCGGCAAACATGTCCACCTTCGGCGCCGAGACTCCATTATCTTCGAGTTCCCCTCCAGGGCGGTCTAAGCCCGCGTCAGGTACGAATACATATATCGACTTCGACGTCGGGGAGATGCTGCAGAGCGTGGGGGATGCTCTTAGCGGTGTGGCGGCGCAGGCAGGGGTGGACCTAGTTCTGTTCCACGATGATCTCGCCATGCGACACGTTGCGGTGAAGGGTGACGAGAGTGGCTTGTCCTATGCTCTTTCTCATGTAAGTTCCATTCCCGCTCAGAATTCATTCGCACGACGCCTGAAGGTCGCGTCTAGATTCTTCGTCAAGTCATCAGTGTGGCGAAGCGAGGGGATAGCATGGAAATCGGGCTCTTCATTGAGTCTGTGAGGGGGCGGCCCTGTTCCTCATCCCCGGGAGACACTCAAAGGTCTGGATCACCTCATTTAGGCTCAGACGGACCCCTCCGCTGCTCCTTTCGTATCGCCCATAGATTTGGAAATCCAGAGCAATCGACAGCTACTACTACCTCTGGTATCGGCGAACTCACAGGGGAACCCATTCACTCCTCTCCTCTTCCTACCCGAAACACGCCCTCTTTCCAGACTCTTATTCTTCGCCGCCTACTCCTTCATATCGACGCGCAGTTGGAACCTAATATTCCCCCCAAAGGCATGTTTGTCGGGCGCTCGTACGCTCTGACCACTACCCTGGACCGCGGCGCTCCTTCGGTCGTCGATCCCTCCGTCGAGCTATCACCAGAAGATGCAGTGTGCATGGGCTACCCTGCTGATGTGCACATAGCTCACGAACCGACGCTTGAGCAACTGACCCAATTCGCGGAATCCCTAAGGGGAAGGAAGGTTACCCTTTTCGCCCATTCGAAAGGCTCCTTCGCGCAACACTTGACAAGTTATCTCACCTCCTGGGGTCTTGATGTCAGTCATGTGTCAACGGAGCAAGGAACAGACGCACCTCAGGAAACGGAAACTCATGACAAAACAGAGGACGAGCTTGCAGCACCATGGGGAGGTACCGCCACCCAGGGCCCTTCGGAGATAACTCCTACCTCTGTGCCTCTGCCTCTTGGATCACAGGTTTCTGCCGATCCGGTCGTTTTCATTGACGACGACGTGGCTGCCCTGCGAGCTAGGCTGCAGAAAATTCGCGCCGAACAAGCGTATCCTCTCCACCTTCACGCGCGCAAGCGCCCCTCACTTGCCAGCAACCACCGGCCGCGTTCATCACCGCAGGTCGCGCGTGTCATGGGGTTCACGGCTGCCTCTGCCCAGCCTCAAACCCCGCCGCCGGTCGTCATCGTACACTTCACGTCGTTGGCACGCTTCAAGCTGGTGAAGGATGCTGTTCAGTCCATGATGACCCCTGGTAACTCGTGGACGCGATTGCCAGAAGTGATCGTCGTGCCGAAACCCGCAGGTCCACGCCGCATTCTAACTGCCTTGCATACGGCGGTCACAAAGCCTATCGTTGACCCGTTTTTCTCCCCTATTGCGACATCTCCCGTCAGTCCTAGTTTCCAGACAATGGCCCCCGTCTGGTCTGCGAACGGCACGCAACGGTCTCCTGGAGGGCGATCTCCCGCCAGCTGGAGAACTAACTCCGATCGGTCAACCAAGTCGCCCAAAGACGGCACAGACACCATCAGTCTTGCACCATCGTCTCCTCTTGGCATCTCAGACAACATGGAGTACTTCTCCGATGCGGCGACTGCGACAAAGCTCGGGTCATCACCCTCCTCGGGTCTAGTCATTCAGAGTCCCGATGGACAACCGGCCGGCATCTTTTTCCATCCCAAACCGAAGGGTAAGAACAGTCGTCCATCCGATTGCGAACCTACTCAGGCTAGTTTAGGAGAGCATTCCTTTGGGCGGTCGCGTGGTAACTCATTCCGCCGCACTTCGGTTGGCGAAGACGGAAAGAAAGGGGTATCGGCATCTCATTCGGATGGCCAACGTCGCAGCTCTCGACCGCCCTATCCCCAGGATAAGTTATCGTCCGCAGAGATGGCATACGAGGTCGCACCTCCACCTGCTTTGTCCAAGGGCAAACCCCGCCAGTCTCCGGTCCCAGAAACAGCTCCGACGGAACCTGAGAGTATTGTTGCCACAACTTCTGACACTACACCACCTGCGACAGCACCGAAACTGCCCAGAAGATCCAGCCAGGAGCCTCGTTACAGCCCTCCACTATCACCGCAGACGTCCCGAACACCAACAGGACCTTCTACGACCCGACGCCCAGCTAAACGACCGACCGCGGACAGTTCAAATTCCGCGCCAGCTGCGATTCCGAAGAAGGGGGCTCGAACCGGGGAGCCCAATATCGTGCCGCCGATCAGCGTTCTCATTGTGGATGGTAAGTTTTTGCCTGCCTTTCTCCGATGTCAGATGACGTTTAACTCTGTTTCACAGATAACCCTATCAACCAGACGATATTGTCGACTTTTATGAAGAAGAAGAAGATCAAGTACGACGTCGCGAAGAATGGAGAGGAAGCAGTTCAGAAGTGGAACTCTGGTGGTTTCCATCTCATCTTGGTACACTTGCCGCTTGATTCGAAGCATCCATGTTCTGACTTCACTGTAAAAGATGGACATCCAGATGCCGGTCATGGACGGCATTCAAGCCACCAAGGAGATCCGGAGAATAGAGAAATCGAACGGTGTGGGAGGGTTCCCGTCGACCCCTCAGTCTGAAGGTCAGCAGACGCCATCGGAAGCTTCGACCTCAGATTCCCGGTCCGCATCCACGCCATCGTACCGTTCTTCGGTCATCATCGTCGCGCTCACGGCGTCGTCGCTGCAAAGCGATCGTGTGGCTGCTCTCGCGGCGGGATGCAATGACTTCCTCACGAAGCCTGTCTCTCTCCATTGGCTGAATAACAAGATCATCGAATGGGGCTCCATCAAGGCTCTGCAGATGTGGGCTGACATTCGCCCGGAAGTCGTCAGGAGCATTACGACGGGGCAGGTGGCCCAGGCCCGGGACGTCGCAAACAAGCTTCACGTTCCCGAAGGACGGTCGACGCCGATGGCGCCGCGGAGTCGGTCCTCATCCATGTCGCGGAAGCCCGTGTCTTTAGACGCCGCGAAGGTGGCTGCCGCTACGTTATCCAAGGCGGATAAGGCTCCCGCACTGGCTTCGCCATCTGATGGGTCCCCGGATTCAACCCCGGAGTCGATGGCCAAGGCCATCGTGAGTGCTGATGTTACGAGTACGTATGCTGCGGAGTTTACCATGGACGTACCGTCTGAGTTCCGATTTTCGTCTGCAGCTCCCATTGCCATTCGAGGGTGTGACCCGATCCCAGAAGTGTCGTCCGACCATGTGCAGAGTTCACGTACGTTGCTACTGTACTCGTGGACAAGGGCTTCGCTAATTGTAGTTGCCACACACCCAGTTCCACCTGAGGGTGCAACATCCTCGTCGTCCAATCCCGCTCCCTCGGCTGTGTCAACTAATCAGCCTGCTGGGAACACGTTGGATCCCTCATCGCAAAATGCCGCTGCTTCTGCCACCTCTTCCGGCGATACGCCCGGTGAGAAAGACGGTCCCGCTCCCACGGACGACGATAACAATCGACCTCCGCCGCCGGAACCGCAATGACGGTGCGGGGCGACCTTTGGGCTGTTTGCATGGATTGCACTCCCCATTGTGATACCTTTCCTTCCCAAGGTCGCCGGGTATCTTCGCAAATTTTTCTGACGTTGGCTCATCGCTTTGTGTTTCTCTTTGGACGGGACGGTTTGTACGTATTTCCTTTGGGTTTTGGTCGTCATGCGGTGTGACGCCTCGTCGTCTCTTGATATCTCTTTCTCTTGGGTTATAGGTGGTTATGTCCGGGCCTTATGTCGTGACGTATTGTGCTCCCGCTGGTACCATGTGTGTTCCCGGTTTGCAATCTCTCGTATACCTCGCATTACCACAACTTGACACCATCTGTGCATGCTTTTGCTCTATTTCCTCTCCGCTCCATACCTAGTCCGACGCGGTTAGCTTTGCCCTTGCGCTCCCTCCATTCTTCCATACACCCAAGCATTCCACCCCGTTCCATTCCACCCCACCGCTCCTCGCACCTTATCCCCGATCGCGTCTGCTTCCCCGCGACAGCTCCTAGCCGCACACTCTTGGTCTGTATTGTACGAAATCACTTACGTAGCTTATTCACGCATTAGACACATATATCCACACACGATGATATATCATTATCTCTATGCGATGCAGCATCGGACTAGTGTTTTGTGTATGCCGGACTGGATGTATCAACATGTACTAGTAGAAAAAACACGATTGGCCGGCCTCGGGAGACACATTTAGGTCGAGCCGTTGCGCTGGGGCGGAGGGCCGCGGGGAGCGAGGTGGAAGCTTAAGAGTAAGTCGACAAGGTTGTCCCTGACAGAGATGGCGAAGGAGAAAGCGAGCTCTAATGCTTGGTCCTGGAATGGGAGACTGGGAGGCTGTCTGACAACCGGGGGCAATCGTGGCTGAGTCAAGGGCGTTGACAGCGCGAGGAAGCCGGCGCTGGACACTGGACCGTGGACGCGACAATGTTCGCGGGAATCGAAGCGACGTTGCCGAGGCATGCCGATAGCGTCGCGTGGTTATCACGGCGTTTGCTACTGGGAGCGCCACGGGGTCTCGTGCGCGCTCGAGAAGAGGGGATGCCTATCGCGGCCGTCAGCGGCTGTCAGCCCTGATGACCGCTCGCTCCTCGTTCGCGCGGGGCTCCATCCAACCTTGGGAACACTGCCGGAGAGGGTTCGCGGCAGCACAGGGGACGCGCGCAGGCGGAGCATCGGCGGGACAAGGTGGGAATCGGGCATGGGATCCCCTCCGTTCTTCGCGGGATGAGGTGGGCACGCTAGGAGAGCGTGTGACGCTGACGAGTGCTTGCGGGCAGAGCGCGGCTTCTACCAGTTCTAGAGGGGCGATGAGCTGATTACACGCGCGTTAGGGTCTGCAACGTGAACTCGGTCGTATGGCCCGGCTGCCATGGGCAGTGTTCGAGAACGAGGCCGATCGCGGGGGGCGCCACTGGGTATGGACAAGGGCGACCCCGTATACGGGATGCGCGACGCGCCGGGCGGGGATGCCGCCAAGGCACTGTTGGACAAGTGCTGATCATGGTGTGGATGCCGATGGACGATGGCGGGCCACCGAATCTTCGCGGGTGCAAGACGGACGGGCTCAGGCGTCGGGCGCGCGGACTTGAAGTTGGTGGGTGATTGTCGATGGGGACAGATTTGGAGGTTCGCGGAGGAACGGCTGTGGGCCGGGCGGGCGCCGGTCTGGTGGGGCGGAGTCGGAGATCTAAGCTGATCTGAGGCGCAGGGCTGCTCGCATGTTGTGATGGCATTCCCTTTCCAGGCATGCCAATCCAGCGGAGTGTGTCGGACCCGGCTCACGCTCATCACCCACAACCAGACCGAGACTGAAACAGCCCACTTCATCCCTCCCTCCTCCTTGCTCCGTCCGTCCGTCCTTCCTTATCCCCCGCCTCCCCCACCGTCCCCACCGCCCCCCCCGCTTCCCAGCCATCCCACACATCTCTTCCAGACTATGAACCCCCTCCATGAAGCTCACGTCCACAACAAGCGCACCTCGATCAACGAACTCCTCAACCCCGTAGCCGCCACCTCTCCCTACAACCAGCAGCAGCTCCCTAGTCTCTCGGCCGCCCTTCAGTATCCCCCGCCCCACCATGCCCATGCCCCGCCTCAGTATTCGCAGCAACTCCCGCCTCCCCAGATGAACTCTGGCCCTCAGTTCAGTCTCCGCGCCGCAAACTGGGAGTCTGCTAAGGATGAACTGGGGCCTCCTCGACGATCTGACTCTGACCCTGCCGCCTGCCGCTACCCATCTTCGTCCTCTATGCCGCCACATCCCATGTATGCTGATAGCTATCCGCGACACGCCCGCCCAGTGGAGGAGGCGCCTCCTTACAGCATGGAGCCCGCCCAATCATGGCCCTCTTCTCACGACACACCTAGCGCGTCTTATGGGCCTCCGATGATGTCGCCGGTATATTCGGACGAACGGGCAGGTAAGTCGTCCTCTGTCATCGACGTCTCGGATCAGCTGCCAATACCGGCCGTGGTTCCAGTGCCGCCAGGAGAAGGCATGCCCAGAGGTGAGTCCCCCATCGGATCCTCGCCTGCCTATCGTCAACCCATCGCCGCTCCAGCTCCGTACGCTCCTCCCCAAGCGCCCCCGCCCGCGCACCAGCCGTACGAGCAAGAGCTGCCCAATCCACCACCCTCGCATCACCACCACCCGTCCTATGTAGCCAACGCGTATCATCTTTCCTACTATGCAAACGCCCATCCACCACGTGAATGAATATTCATAGTTGCCGTCTGCGCAATATCCTGCTAAATGACTGTTCTGTTCGCTTTGTAGCACGCGGCGTGCCCGTCCAGCCCATGCCTCTCCCTCCGACACGGCCAGGACATGCATCTCCACAAGCATATTATCCTCCCCCCATGAACATGTTTGCTGCCATCCCCATCGCCGCGCCCCCACCGCAAATGGTTCAGCACCAACCGCACCAGCTCCCGCAGCAAAAGCGAGCTCCCGAGCCCGAGGACGACCAGGGACCTAAGAAAAAGGCTAGGACGACAAAAGCAAAGGGTCCCGAGCCTTCAGGTGAGTCTGCTTTTCGGAAAGACAAACTGGAGTTTGACGCGTCCATTGTCTACAGCTTCCTCTCGCCGAGGATACGGCCAGAAGAAGCGCGGGGATGGAGCTGCCTCCGCTCAAAATGGTGCGTAGCTGCGCCACTTGGTTACCGTCTTGAGACGACGGCCCGCCGTATCTTCTCTTTGTAGTTTTGGGTGATGCCATGTGCTTATATATCTGATAATATAGGCAAAGACAAAGCAACAGGTTCGAACAGTAGCATTTGCTTGTGTGTTGTCGTTTGGTTACTCATCTCGCCACAGGTCCATCCTATGGTGCTATGCGGATTGTCGCAGAGGATGGTGCCAACAATCCCGAGACGGCCGGTCCTCTACAGCCAGAGCTACAGTTTGCCCGTTGTATGTCTAATCGGTATCGCTCGGAGGAATTCCCTCGCTGCGTGTCTTGTACACGACGATGGGCCGGGGATACCTGCAGGTTCCAAAATATCCGATTCTTCCTCAAGAATCAGAACCGGGACATTGTGGGGATCAGCTTCGTGGAAAGCCAGAAACCTGACGCGCCGACGATGAACTTCCCCAACAAGTGGAACATCAACCTGGAGCTTGAGCATATCCACCGCGTCAAGGTTGGCTATATGCACGAGTAGCCGGTAATCTTTACTGACGCGACCTCTGTAGCGGACGGTTGCTGAAGCCCTTTTGCCTATACTCAAGCAAGAGATGCAGCACCTTGGCTTGCCTGAGATCATACGGCGACCGCGCGAGAACGAAGTTCGCGCGACATGCGGTAGGCGATCCTGGATACTTTCTCCCGTGACAGCGTCCATGACCTTCTTGACAGACACTTGTATGACATCCATCTTCTCGAGCAGTTGGATGTGCCGTCTCTGCGGACGTGAAGCTTGTGCGGAATGCTTCGAACAGGTTAAGGAACTAACCACCGATCGGGTTGGTGCGCCAGAGGCCGAAATCGCGGCGCTCCAGGCTCGCCGGGAGAAGCACGCCCACATTAACCCCTTCTTCCTCTCATGCACCCGCCGGAACGAGCATCAGGCCAAGGATTTCTCACCTATGTCGCGCTTCTGCAAAGCGGAGCTCACCCAAGCCATCGAAGAGATGGAGACGCTGGTCAAGCGCCCCACAAGTGTGGTTGGCGACTCGAATGAGGCGTCCGAGATTATCATCATCAAGTCCTCGCCAAAGATGTCCAGGGACGTGTGGGGCTCGAGCCCCAGCTCGTCTTCATCCGTAGTGGGTGACGCTGTGAAACCGGTAGACTCTTCGTCGTTCGCGAGCGCCTCGGTATCGTCGGCGTCCTCTGCGTTAAACGGCGCCCAGGTCCCTTCGTATGAGACCGTCGCTTTTGCGGATGCCGAGCTCACAGACGAAAAGTTCCGCCGTGTCTGGGAGTCGGGCATACCGCTCGTGGTCAACGGGCTTCTCTCGAAGTTTCACATCCAGTGGACGCCTGAGTACTTCAGTAGCAAGTACGGCACGCAGAGCTGCCTGATCCTGGAGTGTCAGACCGAGCAGAACAAGCGGGTCACCGTCGCCGAGTTTTTCGGTCTCTTTGGCAAGTACGAGGGCCGGCGCGATTGTTGGAAGCTCAAGGTACGGGCCGATGCGTTTTTGCCGTTGACATCGCTAAATTCACCGGCACCGACTTTTCTCTCGCAGGACTGGCCCCCGTCAACTGATTTTAAGACCGCGTTCCCAGAGCTCTTCGAAGATTTCAGCCGGGCGACCCCTGTGCCGAACTATGTCCGTCGTGACGGTGTGTTGAACATCGCGTCGCACTTCCCCAGCAACGCGATCGCGCCCGACCTCGGTAAGCCGTCCAAACCCCACAACGTTTGGCGGGCGTTTTGTCTGTTTACATACCGATCTGACACGCTTTCGATGTTTGTAGGCCCTAAGATGTACAACGCGATGGCTTCCTTCGAGTCGCAAGGCAGCAAGGGATCAACCCGTCTGCATATGGACATGGCGGACGCGGTCAACATCATGACCTACGCCTCGCCAACGCCGGACGGCCGTCCCGGATGCGCGGCGTGGGACATTTTCAGGGCTGAAGACACGCCTAAACTGCGCAAGTTCTTGCGGAAGAAGTTCAAGGGCCAGTACCAGCACGACCCCATTCACTCGCAGCAGTTCTACCTAGACTCCTCCCTGAGGCAGGAGCTCTACAAGGATTACGGAGTCCAGAGCCACCGCATTTACCAGAAGCCTGGCGAGGCGGTGTTCATCCCCGCCGGGTGCGCGCATCAGGTGCGTCGTACCTTGGCTTGCGGGGAAGATGATGGTGGCTGACGTTGGCAATTTCAACACAGGTATGCAACCTCGCGGACTGCATCAAGGTCGCGTGCGACTTTGTGAGCCCGGAGAACATCGAACGGTGCGAGATCCTCACGCGCGAGTTCCGCGAGCAGAACCAGTCGATGGCGTGGAAGGAGGACGTCCTCCAGCTGCGTACGATGATGTGGTTCGCTTGGCTGTCGTGCGTCCGTCAGGAAAAGGAGATCCTGGAAGGGTAGCGGCAAGGGTCGCTGATCAAGGCCCCAGGATGTTACGTTGTGTGTTCACGCTGTCGTTCGAAACGTTTTTTCATTTCTTCACAAGGCCCCCTCTTCATCCACCTGCCACTTACCCGCCTCCCTCTGTCCCTCGTCACTGACATCCCTCATTCACGCCGCATCTCGCATTATATATGCACGATATCCTCTCCTGCGAATCATGTCTCCTTGTTAATGTACTTTCGCCATGCTTTGTAGTAGTGTCTGTTTGATGTGCTGCACGTCGTCTTGTCTCAAGTCCCCTCGCATCTGCGAATGTCTACCCCTCCATAATAGTATTACGTCCACCCAATCTGCTTCACTGTAACACATAGTATCCTGTGTCGTAGTACATATATCATGCACGCGCAATCGCACACTCAACGGAACAGCTATTGAGGTTCGATTGTTTGCGTGGTACATGGTGCTACACCGTGTGCCGTTTGGGAGACGGTCTTGGAGCTTGTGGCCCAGTGTAGCGGTTTCCTAGCCTGCGGTCTCTGGTGGTGCAGGGTGCACGTTCACTGCGGTTGGTAGCACGCACCCCAAATCCCAACATTGACAGGGCCTCCTGCAGCTGGATGTCCCTCACACCATGCATGGAACACGAAAGACGCAGATGCGCCGAGGTACGCGTACGCGGGTGCCAATGCGAGCCAACCTGTCGGGCTATATCAGATCAATCTCCGGTCCATTTGCAACCTCTCAGCTTCGACACCCACACCTCTGGAACGGACGATCATTTAGTCCACCATCGCTGGCCAGGAGCGGGGCGTGTGCACTGATTGGGACCAGATAACACGTAAGACGTAACCGCGGGTAGGCTGTTGCCACCACGGCCGCTGGCTGGCTCGCCGCCCGCGGACAACCCCAAGCCGGGAACAAGACCACGATTGCGGTGACAGTCGTCGCAAAGCCGGATGCACATGTATCGTGCATGCGCGCGGTTCTGGGCTAGCGGCGGGATTCAGACGGAGGGCGTGCTTCTTCCCTTGTCTCGGCCCTAGAACGAGGGGGGCGTGTAGTGGCTTTGCATGCGGTCGATCTCAGATAAGTACGGGGAATGTGAACGCGTGCGTGGACTCATGGCATATAATGGAGCGATGAGGAGGCCTTGAGGCAGCGGGTTTAGGATCTGCCGCGCCCGGGGGGAGTTCGACGCTCCAGCGTTGGCTCGGCTAGGAGCTGGAATGCGCCAGATGCCTTCGTCGGGGCCCTCCTTTTGCGCTTCGCTGACGTATTACGGAGGGGAAGGGGGGAGCGGGTGGAGATTCCGCTGCACCCGCTCGCTTGCGGCATGCGAGGCGCAGGCTCGGATAACTAAAGGAACGTCGGCGATTTGCTAGCGGCTCTGGGAAGAATCGTCGGAGGTTTACGAACTTCAATTAATTTTCGCTCGTCCGCTGCCTGAGCCCGAGCCCGGCGGCCGAAGCCGTTCAAGTCTCAGTCTTGTTTGTCTCCGTCCATCGTTCTTTGCATAGACCCCGGAGGAGCGGCTGGATGCTAGCCTGACATGCTCCGCCCGTCTGCGAAAGGACAGATTGCCCGTCACATGGGAACACCGCCGAAGACGTCTCGCGGTAGCTTGCATGGGGTTAAGAAGCCAGCGTCGGGGTTCTGCGGTCAGTGTTCCGCAGGAGCTAGAGCTGGGCGGCTTCAGTCCATGGGCCGTCATTCTGAACCCGAGGTGGGGTCACCGGGTACGAGAACGTGGTGGACGATCTAGCGAATAAGTCGCCAGGTTTCAGTCTCGATCAGGGGACTGTGAAGATACCGGGCGACGGACCTCATTGTGTACCCATACGGGCCACACCCCAACAATGACCTATATCATGGTTCTGACGAGGCGGCTGAAGGGTTTTACAAATAGGCGGTCTTGAAGGCGCTATGGAAGCGCTATGCGGCCTTGAACCGGGGATTAGACAAGCAGGCAGGGCTTCCTCGCAGCATGCCTTCACGGACTGACGCAGACCTTCGTCGAGTTAGCACCCCTTTGTCAAATGTATGCTGTCAGCGAGCCTCCCGGCGCGGACGCTGTTTAAGAAATTCACCGGTGGAGCGTCAAGCGACAAGGTACCGGAGGAGGCTTACTGGAATATCCTACTTACTTACTTATTGCAGGCCGGGGCGCACAAGGACTGCGGAATAACCGGGGTGATCATATGTTTAGCCTACTTGCGGGTAAGATAATTATTCTAACGCAGTGGTAGCGAGAGCAGTGCCACACTGTTCCGTACCTGAAATACTCGAGCCGCGGCACAAGGTAAGTATGTTCAGCAAGTTTACAGGATCCGCAAAAGAGAAGGAAAGGAATATCAGGATCACCGTTTGCTTTGCACGATATTTCCTGGAATATGGGGCCTGAAATACAAACATCATCAAAGAATGGTGTCAGCGTGCTCTCGTTATGTGCGAATGCGGGAGGCAGATTGGCCAGGGTTGGCCTGCATCGACGTCTCGCAACTTTACGCCCAAGTCGTAGAGCTCTCGTGCACAGATTCGGATTAGGGCAAGGAGCTGGCACGTATCAATGCCTACAGATCAGAGCCCCTCGATCTGGGCCGTGTCCGCTCACAACTATGGTGCACGAGGCCTACGGTACTCGCAGTCATGACCCCTTTGGAATATTCTCACCAATTACGACAGCTGTGGACACGTGTAATAGTCTTCTCATGGAAGCATTGCAGCGGGCGGACGTCCGGGTAGTATCTGGCAATATCGCGTACCGTGTCCTGTGATTGTCTCAGCGGAACCGTCCGAGTAAGGTTGGCATATGGCGCGTCTGGGTGCCAGTGGAGATGGTAGGGCATTAGGATGGTGTTGCAGAAGAGTAGGACGAGACAGGCGCACTCTGCACCTTCGTTCGCGGTCATGTCATATAGTGTTTGGCATATAAGTGGGGAAATGGGTAATGGCTGTAGACGCGCACATTATTGGTCTCGGACGGCAAAACAAATAATCAGCGCTTACGTCAACTTAATTCCCTCGCCGCTGTTTCGTTTTTTGGTATCGCAGCGTTCAAACAACCTCTTGTGCGACTGGCAAGTACAGTGGTAAGTACGCATACTATATCCTACGGAGTGGTCACCCGTGGTCTCATGTAGACCGGTGCAAGTCAATTATTGACTATCTGGCTGCAAGCATCGGTCCGTGGCCTTGGTGGCCTCTTGCCCCGCGCAGGCGGACCCGGCGGGACCCCAGTTCCTCACCACCACGTACTTACTGAACATTGTCAGGCTTCTCATACAGCACAAGGCATCTAAAGATATTGGGGTAATGGTGTTTTATTTAGAATTTCAGTAAATCAAACTTCAGGAATCTGGGGCATCACAACACTCTTCACAAATCCTGCACAACCATCCTAGATGCGCCACCATCAGCCGTTATGCGCCGTCTCGTCCGAGCCAACAGGAACCGTCGCCCAAATTGCTGCAAATCAAGGGCACTGGAATAGTTTCTCATCAACGATGGGAATACTCCCAATCCAGAGGGTGCAAGGACAACGGCCTCGCCAGTCTGCAAATCGGGTTCAATCAGAATGCGAACCAGGGGCGACGTCAACTTGGGATTACCCACTTTCAACTTGACGACATGATCAAATGCATCACCGTCGGAAAAGTCAGCCGATACGTGCTTGTTGATAGCCTCCCACCAGGACGGGGACGAGAAACGATGTAGGATGGCAATGCTGCACAAGTCGATCAAGACCGGCGGAAGCACGGTAGGCTCTGGTAACACATGGTTGTTAGTATTATTATTAATTTTAGAAGCTCATCAGAACCAACTTGACGTCGCAATCACCTTGTGTACTAATGATGACTCTCATGGCAAGATGCCGTTGTTGCCGTATTAACGACGTCAAAGCTTTCGCGAATCCAGTAAGGCCCCTATTCAAAGACAGGTACTGCGAATTTGCGGATAGTTCAGTGAACATATATACAGCCAATATTAATAGGGTACGATATCAAACTGGCTTACCTTGTGGGCCTCGTCAACGACAAGGACCTTGCCACTGTCAACATCCGCCCGCACAAAAAGACGAGTAACAATTTCGAACAGGGCGCATGCCATCGGCGGATCAATGAATGGGTCGGAAAGATCGACAACTGTGAGCTGCCCAGCCCTGAACCGAGTGTTGGCTATGTCCATCGAGGCATTCACATATGCCTTGAGGAGAACCATGCGCTGGTCAAGCGGGCCGATTTGCATGGGGCTCATGTCTTTTTTTGCCCTCTCAACCTCCTTCAGGAAACTCCTGTAGGTGAATGTCTCGCCTAAGTCACGCAAGATTGACTGCATTGCATTATCAGTGAAGTTATATTTGTACTCAATGAGATTGTGTTTAGTAGAACTTACCAAAAGACGTTGCATATACAGCGGCACGGAGTCGGACATCCCGACAGCCATCATCGACAGTATGGACTCGGCATCCAATTCGCTTTCGCAAATTTGGAGCGGTTCCACCACCACCGAGTTGCCCAGCACCGAGTACACTCGACGCATCCTTGTGAGGGAGGAACGTGAGACAAACACTTTGATCTTTGGGGGATAAACGCCAGGTATGTCACTCCCACGGCCGATGAATGCAGCCTCGCACGGGAGAGAGGCCGAGCCACCCTCCCCAAAGTGGAGGACGAGGCCGCTGAGGGCCTTGTGCGAGACACCGATGGCATCGCAGCCGGATACTAGCATATTTTCCAGGAGGACGGAAACTGTATGCGACTTTCCGGAGCCTTGAACTCCGCAAACAATGGCTGAAAATGGTGCATTCTACTTACCCACAGTATTATGATAACAAACCTAGGTAGAAGGAATGGCTTTACTCACGGTGTTGATGTACAGACGGGGGTCTTGAGGTGCAGAAGCCTCGCGGCCCTTCTCACTGTTGGCGTCGCCTCAGGAAGACGATCTACTGTTACGGACGCAACAGGGAATATCTACCAAATGGCGGTGACGCTTCCGAGCACACCATATTGGGATTTCTTCTGAGCTAATCCTGCGACGTCGTAGGCGGCCCGGGTTAGCAGGGGTGCGGTAATAACCGCGTGCTCATCGGCTGTATTGTCCAGCGTGGTACTAGTGTCAAGGTTCAGGAGATGCATCTCCTAAATGTGCCGAACATCAGCATTGAGTTAAATACGACCATGTTACCACTACACTGCTCACCTCTTCCGCCTCAATGTACGACTGCCACCAGCGTTAGTACTAGTGATTCGAAATCCTGCGCTGATGTAGAGACGTACGCTAGCAGACATGGAGGTGCCTCTGGGGGACGAGGTCCATGTATGCGTCTTGTTCTCGACAGACTAAGGGTCATCCATCCACGAGTAAACAGGAAAGTCGACAACGATTCAAACAAGGGGTGAAAGGGCACCTGAGATAAGTCAACGGGGGATGGTTGTTGAGACAAAGCAGTGTCCATCTTGAAATTTGGCAAACAACACACGGCTCTTCGACTACAGGAGCAGAGGAGGTTGGAGTGGAGGAGAATAACGAAAGTTAGGCGAGACGAACGAGGGATTTAAGGACTTGGGTGGCTCATCCAGCTCAACCGGCCCACATGCTGCGGTTGAACCGCAGTGTAAGGGATAGCAGCACCAGTTGGTGCGACGATATCCCTGCGCGGAGCCGAGAAGACACCACCGTCGCGTAGAGCATAGATAGAAGGTGATACATTACATGTAGGACATACGACATGTTCGATTAGTAGATGAGTTACTTCATCATAGACAGTACTATGACTCGGGTGCGAATCCACGGTGTCGTGAGCAGAAAGGACATGCAAATGGCACATTAAATGAGGCTGGCGTTGTGCATCGTGTTGGGACCGCAGCATTCACTGTGAAGGATCCGCAGTGGTTAGGCACGGCCAGTCAAAAAGGAACATTGCAACGCACCAGAGCACAAGTGATGCAACGTGTCCCTTGAGACCAGTGGACCCACGGCCGCGAGATCTCTATTCTATGCATGCCTGCAGTCAAATATCCAGCTACAAAGAAGATAAGACATGAATTAAGGGAGTAGAATGGTATACCATATATGGGTAAATCAATGAAGCGACTAAAGAGAATCCCATCCACAGTCCGAGTCCATAGTCTTTGGGTGAGTTTCCAGAGCCTCTCCATCGGCGTTCTAAGCCTTCAGGGCCATAATGGATGCGCCGCCATCCACCGTAATTCGCCGTCTCGTCTTGATGAGCAGATACCTCCGCCCAAAATGGGCGACCTGAGCCTTCCCATGGACAACGGCGCCCTTCTCGGTCTTCCTCGTGGTCGCGAAGAAGCCAAGGCCGCTTGGGCACAACACGAGTGCCTGGCCGGTCTGTCCGAGCGATGTGCATTCAGTATACGTAAATCGAAGCATATGACACACAGGGATGGTGAAATCACCTTAAGCCTCACGACACGCTCGAAAGCTTCGGCGGTGGAGACATCAACGCATACACGCTTCGCCACTGCTTCCCACCACGCTGGCGACGAGAAGCGGTGAAATATTGCAATGCTGACCAGGTCGATGAGCACTGGCGGAACGGCAGTCGGCTCTGAAGCAGGCGTGAAATGTTAGTAGGTACATGCAAGAGAGAAGAAATGGAAATTTACCTTGCGTACTGATGACGATGCGCATGGCTAGATGGCGTTGCTGGCGAATGAGCGAGGTCAGCGCCCGGGTAAGACCGGAGTCGCCCCGGTTTGATGAAAGGTACTGGAAACGAACGGGTCGGCTCGGAACTCTAGACAAGGGTTATTGGGAGAGCATACCTTATGGGCTTCGTCGACAACCAGAACCTTCCCTGTGTTCAGTTCGGAGCGCACGAAGAGACGAGTGACAATTTCGAAGAGGGAACATGCACTGGGAGGGTCGATGAAGGGGTCTGAGAGATCGACGACGGCTAGCTGTCCCTCCTCAAACAGCGACTTTTGGCGGTCGTTCTCCGGAAGGACGAAGGAGTCGAGAAGAGCGAGCCTTTGATTCAACATTGCTTTTTGTGCTGGGTTCATATCTTTCTTCGCCTTGTCTATCTCAGAGAGGAACTTCTTGTAGGTGAACCCCTCACCAAGTTTGCGCAAGATTGACTACATCATATATATTAGCACAAACATATACAGCTGATCAGTCACCAGGGACGCACCAATATCGAATGCATGTATAACGGTGCGGATTCGGAAGAGCCCAATGCCATCATAGACAATATGGCTTGCGCATCCAATTCCGTTTCTGGGAAGTGTAAGGGGCTGACCTCCACGCCTTGAAGAGGTGCATATACTCTTTTCATGGTAGCAAGACAAGATTTGGAGACATAAACGTGAACGCGCGGGGATTCTACATCTTCTCCTTTAGGACAACCAACCCAGGCCGCTTCGCAAGGCTGGGCGCCAGAGCCGCCTTCGCTAAAATGCAAGACAAGGCCAGAAAGTGCCTTCTTACAGGAACCAATGCTAGAGCGAGCTTCGTATAACATGTTCTCAAGCATGACTGACACCGTATGAGATTTTCCAGACCCTTGAACGCCGCAGACCAGTGCTGAGAACGGGGCATTCTGATCACGTCGTCAATGTGTACATGCATCGAGCGTCGGCTATTGGGTGGACGCACCGTATTGAGATAGAGGCGAGGGTCATCCATTTTCTGCGGTCCAGACGGTTGACTGCAATAGTTTTGGTTATGAATGGCATGAAGACTCGTATAGCAATTCAGCTCACTGGATGGCTAAGACGCGGCCAAGCACACCGTACTGACTGCTTTCATTTGAAGCGCTAGAGTGCAGAAATGCGTCTCTTGTAAAGAGGGGAGCAGTAAAAACATCGTGCTCCTCAATGATCCCGTCCAAGGCACAATCGTCAGACAAGAGGGTCCATTCCTAGCAACACGTCAAGTGGATTTCCTCGGACCATCAAACGAAGATGTTCACCCACGTCAACGGCATTATCTTCATCCTGGTGTTTATTTAGACATGTAGCGACTAGAGGAGCAACTCATTCACCATCTCAGCCACCTTGGACATTTTACGTGTCGTCATGCCACTACGCGCCAAAGGCGGTTGGACGGAAGCGGACCTCTTCGGTACCTTCTCTTTCATTGGGGTGTGTCGTCAGTGTGAGATCTTGGAGGTGAAAAAAGAAGAGGAGGATGTCCGAGTAGCGTACAACCAGGGCGGATTACGGAGAGAGTGGCACAGCGGCGTAGGCGCTGACAGCGGAGAGGACGTCGATCAGCGGGCGCTTGAAAACGCGTCGCGATTGGTCGTGTTGGTCACATGACCCTTACTGCAATCTTTGCCACAGCGGTGACTCGCCGGTGAGCCGAAGCCCGCTCTAATTGTCTGAGGTCTCTGCTTCTAATTTTCCCTCATCTTGGCATATCGTGAACTCACCCTCTCTGCTTCCCCATGTCTCTCTTCGAGGTACCGGGATGGAGCGTGCCATCAGCTCCAGTCTCTCAAGCAAACAAGAAACGAAAGAGGCCGACGGCGAAGGACTCCACGGACGATGTCGATGAGGCAGAGCGCATGCACTCTGCGCAGAAAAATATAGAGAAGCTGATGAAGAGCCTTGGAGCAGGAGTGGATGCATTGGACGGCGAAGGCACAGATCAGCCGCTCAAGAGGAAGCGGGAAGGAAAGGAGAAGAGGGGAAACGACGTCGATCGGGGTCAAAAGCTAGAGGAGCAAAGGGGCCGAAAGCCCGAGAGGCGGGGAAAGATGAAAGAGGCCCAGCACGACGATGGCAAGAAACAGAAGAAGAGAAGCAAAACAGGTGATGTACCGATCACAGTGAGCAGGCCGCAGGATCGGTCGATTTCCTCTCCGGCGAAAAGCAAGAAACACAAACAGAAGCCGAAACGCGCTCGGTCCGCAGACACCCACTCCGACGCAGGCTCCATTCAAGATGATGCCCCAACAGTGTCTGTCGCGACTATCAGCGTGTCGACGAAGAAGGCAGGCAAGGGTAAAGACAAACATGCGCAAGACGGCCTGACCACCCTCCAAGCGAAGATGAAGAGCAGCCTGGACGGCGCCCGTTTCAGGTACACTTGCTCTCGGAGACGTTCAGTCTTTGGAATAACAACGCATCCACAGGTGGATCAACGAAATGCTTTACAAGTCCGACAGCGGAAAGGCGCGTGAACTTATGAGCCAGGATCCTGCCGTCTTCGCAGACGTGAGTTTTCACTCCTTTTCTTACTTCGAATTTACCCATCTTCCATGCCTTAGTATCATACCGGATTCCGCCACCAGGTCGAGTCGTGGCCAACAAATCCCGTATCTCACTACGTAACTACGCTCTCATCATATCCGGCGAAGACTGTCATCGCAGACCTTGGCTGTGGTGATGCTGCTCTCGCGCGCTCGCTCGTTCCTAAGGGCATGTCCGTGCTTTCCTTCGACCTCGTTTCCGACGACGCTTATGTTGTAACGGCGGACATATGTTCGCGTGTGCCTCTGCCGGGATCTGAACCAACACCGGACGGGTCCAGCCCCGAGGGGGAAGGCAAGGGCCAGGTTGTCGATGTCGTCGTTTGTGCGCTCAGTCTCATGGGCACAAACTGGCCTGGTTGCATCCGTGAGGCATGGAGAATCTTACGACCTGGGTACGTAAGTCCATTGTTATTCCGGCCGCACAATTCTCAATTCCTCTTTCACAGGGGGGAGTTAAAGATTGCCGAAGTGACGAGCCGCTTCGTGAGCACGGACGAGTTCACATCCTTTGTCTCGTCATTTGGTTTCAAGCTCAAGTCCAAGGTATGTGCAGCTGATTGAAGGATTCGGGTTTGTGCTTACAGCGGCTAGGACGAGCGGAATACACACTTTGCTCTGTTCGAGTTCAAGAAAGTACCACGGAAGCCGAAGACCGGAAAAGAGTGGGAGAAGCAATTGTCGCAGGGAGACATTCTCAAGCCTTGCGAATATAAGCGACGGTAACACATGTCGATAGTCCCTGAAAAGTTATACTTGCCCGATCGTCGTCTTCCTGTTCGCTTTGGCCTTGCAGGTGTATCCGCTGATGATCAATGTGATCATTGAACGTACTGAAACCCGCGCCCCCAAACGTTGAATAGGATACATTTCATCGTCGAGTCAACTGGCATCTGCTTCAAGGCGAGACTAACACTCACATACATATATGTTCCTTTCCCGCATTTCCCTTTGCTGACACACCCTCACCCCCACCGGCCATGATCCAAAGCAGTCCGTTACAAACACCTCCCGTCCTGTCCGAGTAAGTTCAAACCCTTTCTGTTATGTCTTAACTGCATCATTTGACCATGCTTATCCTGTGGGGAGTAGCTTGCCCTGAGAGACCAACTCGCAGAATACAACGCGGCAGCCCTCGAACTCGGTCATCGAATCAATGCGCTTTCCCTTCCTTCCAAACTTCCGCCCGAGACACCTTCCAGAATCTTCCTTACAACCGGCACTCTCGTCCATGAGAGCACACTCTCCGGCATGCTCAGCGCCGCGAATGGTCATTGGACTCGCTCCTACTACAAGTGGGTTCACGTGGCGCACGTGTGCCAGTACTGGCGCGATGTCGCTTTGGGCTGCAGCGCGCTGTGGGCGTTCGTCGCCTTCGAGGCTCGCCACTGGCATCCGTCGGAGGACCCTCACAGGAAGTGCCTCGAGCAGGCAGGTAACTGCCCGCTGACCGTGTTCTACTATTGCAATCCCTCACAATCGCGAGCGTGTGCTTCTCGTGGTCGAACTCTTTGTTCTCGGCTTCCCTCCGCCACCTCGAGATCACGGACCGCAGAGGGGAAGACAGCGATGGGGACATGGCGATGTTCTTGTCATTGCTTCGAACCCTTCCATACCTCGAGAGCCTCGTCACGGGGTCATTGCCGAAGATCCCCCCTATGCAACCCCCCACGGCATCCCTCCCCAACCCTCGTTGGCTTTCTATTATGTCGAAGGTGGCGTGCGTTCCCCCCCATCTCCGTCTCCCTCCACACCGCAGTTTTCCTCAGCATCTGTCAATCAGACGAATCTTATTCTAGCGCTGAATACGGCTCTCTCCGAGCTCGTCAAAGCCAGTCCCTTCCACACCGTCTCCTATGCCTGCCCACCAGGCGGCGGGTTCATGTCGAGTGAGACGACGTCGTTCCGCGGCTGGACGGGTCCGGTAACAGATGTGGCGCGTCTCTGGGATACCAAGTCCGACATCTCTCCGCGCTTGAGTATCGATATGGGAGTTCGCGAGGGTGCCCGAGACTACCTCTCCGATATCATAGGGGAACTCCCCTTTCCGCGCCTACAGGCACTCTTCGCCGCGGGCTCTACTCGATCCGATAGGCCGTGGAGCGATATGTTCAAGTCTGCACCCAATGTAGCGCTTCTGCGTGCCACTGGGCGCGCGGGGTTCCTTCTCGGGACCTATTTAGGCAGGCCTGGCACCACTACTATGGCTTGCGAATCCGAAGATGAAGATGGCGCAAGGAACACGAGCCACGGAGACGCGCTCGAGGAAACTGTCGTCATGCCCCGACTGCAGACGATCCAGCTGGTGAAAGTCCGGTTCCCTCCTCCTCCCCGAAGGCCCGACGACTTCAGGTACCTCCGCGCCTGCTGCTGCGAATGGTGCGAGTTCAGCGACGGGAAGTGGGGAAAGCGAGGGATTGACGTCCAGGATCTGGTGCAAGGTTTGAGGCGCCGGCGCCGACTGGGTGCGTCGGAGATTATGGTGTTCGAGTTCGCGAAGTGCGAACATATGAAACTTACTCATTTGCGGTCGCTGTTGCGGACCGCGCGTATGGTTTTCTTCGACGGCCTCCTTTTGCCTTGCAATTTGTAGAGACGGTTTTGAACAAGATCGTCTCCCTTCTACGCAGGCGATGTGGCTTTGGTTGTTGATGCTGCAGGCCCCGTTGGACTCATGGTTCCCATGTATGTATGCGGCCACACTATGTCAAATTTATGGACAGCCTGGACTCATGCACACATGGCCTTAGGATGGGAAGATGGGTAAGAGCACGCGCGTTTCCTAAACAAACGTGTTTTCATGACGAAACCAAGCTGGAGGCTTGCGGTTCCACGCCATGTCGGGCAACACCGGCCTGGGGGCTTCTTGACCGGTGGTTGGCGTGTCAATCCGACCCATTCGTCGAGAATCATTCCATTCAATGTCGCGCTGAACCTTAATCTACTCCTGCCGCTCACACCGGCACCACGCGCGCTCCCCGCCGCCCTTATTTCCATGCTGTCGCCCTCGGGAGCTGTCCAGCGACGCCCCGTACGTCCCCCGCTACCATCATGTCCTCAACCCAGGTGCGCGTCCGACACCGCTCCATGGCCCTCTCCAAGTGCGTGCCCTATCTCGTATTTCTTGTGTCGGCAAAGCTCATTTTCACGTGCCCGGTGCAGCATTCTGCTTGGGCCCCGCAATATCTCCCTTACTGGCCTCTCACCGCCCCCATGCATGAAAATGCCTCCGGAGATTCTCTCCAGAATATTCCTCATCCACTGTTTGGACCTCCGTGATGAACATCTCGAGAACCTCTTGGATCCATGGCGGGATAGTCCCTCCCCGCGATACTACAAGTGGATCCTTGTCACGCACGTTTGCAGGTATTGGCGTCATGTCGCCCACCACTGTGCGAAGTTGTGGACGTTCGTTGCACTCCAGCCCAGCACTGTCCCAGGTGTGCTGCACCCCGACGTCCTCCAACGCGCAGGAACCCTTCCCCTTTCCATAGTCTACCACCAAGTCCGAAGCCGTACCCGCGAAGGCAAGGCATGGCGTACTCCGGCTGTCGCCCACCTCGCCCACCTCTTGCCTAAGATTCAAAATCTCTACCTCGTCCTCGACGATACCGATTGCACCGCAGGCGAGCTTTGCGGTGCCTTGCGCCGACCCGCCGAACGCCTCGAGATCCTCCATATCGCTTTTGGTTCTGATCAGCCCCAGCAGATCGTCGCGCAAAACCGGGAAATCCCTCCGGTGTTGTTTTCTTGCAACGTTCCCATGCTCCACACCCTCACCATCTCCAACGGCGACTTCGCCTGGAGCAACTCCCTCTTCCGTCCCACCCTTCGGCATCTCGAGATCATCCATCGTAAGCGCCTCGAGCCCGCTGCAGCGGGTATGGGCATGTTCATCGACACGCTCGCCACCCTGCCGCTGCTCGAGACCTTCATCATCGACTCTGTCCCGGAGTGCAGCGCGGTGGAAACGATTGCGAACCTTCCGGCGCTGCGTCTCCTCGAGGTCCGCGGGAGCGTCAGAAAGACGGCGCTTCTCCTTTCGCACTTGCGCTTCCCCATGTCTACGACGATCTCCATTGGCATACCCTGCGGGACTTGTGAACTTAGCGCTGCGGAGATAGCGTCTCTAGCGCAGGCCCTCCGTCCGGTCCTGCAGGAAGAGCCTCTCCACACCGTTCACTACACTGTCTCCAACCCGAGCAACGACGTGCCATTTCCCGACATCTGCCGTGCTTGGGCCGGGGAACACACAGACCGAGAGCAAGAACTGTTACCCAGTCCCGCAGTAAAACCGCGGCTAATCGTGATCGGAGACGGCTCTCGCGCATTGGACCCTGTCCTGAGCTGCTTGGACCTCTCCCATGTCCGAAGTGTCCAGGTATCGAGGCCGGCGACGTCCTCGGGGCCCTTGCCGACTGGGTTGGAAGCGCTCTCCGGTACTATGCTGGTGCGGCGTGTCGAGGAGGACCCATCGGCATCTGTCGAGGACGTCACCGTGACTCAAACAGTCGCACCGCAGCTCCAACCTCCAGTCATTGACGTTCGGGATGTTGCGAGCGATGAACCGATTAACGGCAGAGACGTTGCCCCTCTAACGCCTTTAGAGGAGGGGATACTCACTCCGGGAGGCTTCAGCATGGGACCGAAGTTCCCAGCGTTCCCATTCGAGGATCTAGGGTTCCGGGGTGGGAACCTTGCCGGTGCTGGATGGGTGGGTGGCGCGAGATGGGGCAGGGACGATGATCACCAAAGCTACCGCGTTCGGGGAGGTCCCGCGTGTGCTGCCTGCGCGCTCACTGCTGAAGCGCTCCAATACAAGCTCCCTCCGATGCTGGGTTGATAAAAGGCTGCTGAGGACCGAAAGTGAGGATGTCTATGTAGGTACTACCGTATGAATTTTTCGGTTGTATGGAGTCCGTCCTACTACAGTACTTACTACTATGTGTGCGTACCGTGAAATGTAATTTTAGTATGTACATAATGCGATTTACATCTACCAGTAGTGGTTGCCTCAGCACCAGTTATGTGAATAGCGTGAGCTTGCTGAGCGTCGAGCGCGAACGCGTACGATGCCCAAGGAAGGTCGTCGCCGTTTCATAGGTTCTGTCCACGTGATCGTGTTTGGACTGCGACGTTGGCGGCGCTCGAAAAACTCGGCCGACTGAGCGTCGTCGGACCTGTCCCGTTCTAGCAGTATTTCGCTCTTGCTTCCATGTGGCCCACAGATCTCTCCAAACCCTCATCTTGAGAACTGGACACCTTTCGAAATAACGAGATGATGCAAGCTGAGTAAGTCTACTTTGCCATTCAAGCCATCCACTACTTTTTTTCATTCGACAGCGCCGGGACTCATACATGTCTTTTGCCTTAGCGATATTGCTCTTGAGCAGCGGAAGTTGGAGGACGAGATAGCATTCCTCCAGCAGAAACTCAGACAACTAAGGAACAAGTCCAACACCCAAGTTCCCATTTCAAGGCTTCCACCAGAAATCCTCTCCGAAATTTTTCTCAACCAAGCGGCCACGGTTCGCGAGGAGCGGCTGACGATCAAACCCCGCGCAGACAACGACAGTCCCGACCAGCTGGTCCACAAATCCTTTTACTCTTGGATCAACGTATCCCATGTCTCTCGTCACTGGCGAGAGGTGTCCTTAAATTGCGTCCAGCTATGGACATGGCTCGCGCTCGAACCACGAATAACGAACGACGTTGTTGAGGCCCTCCTCCCACGAGCTCGCGACCTTCCACTCACCGCCGTTTTATTATTCTTCAACTCAAGGTCCTATTGCGGCGGATGTATGCGTTTGGACCAGCTTCTTAATCACTACAATACCACACTGCGTCGTCTTGAGACCCTCCTTCCTCGACTACGAGAGCTGGTGCTCGTCGTTGACTGGGAAGAGTGCGAGGAACTGTGGGATGTACTCACAATACCCACGGATACACTGGAGACCATCCGAATCGAGGCAGTAGGTGCTACACGCCTTTCTCCACCCACCTTGATCGTTCCCTCGCAGCTATTTGCCTCTAGGACGCCTCGTCTACACTCCGTCAAGCTCTCAAGCGTCGGCCTCGACTGGCCAAACACCCTACTATGTTCCTCCCTTCGACACCTTGATGTATCGCGCTGTGGCATGGATGGTGACAGCGACTTGGAGCCGTTCCTATCAGCCATATGTATGCTGCCCCATCTCGAAACCCTTCGCGCACACTGGACACGCCCCTCCACCGTTATGATTCCAGATCAACCTCAGGCCCCACGACTCCCCGAAAAGCACGAAATCGCGGTGTTCCCCCACCTCAAGCAAGTCTACCTTTCTGGAGGGAACCAACGGATAGCCACCATCCTCATGTATACTCGCTGGCCGATCGAGACACGCATGCACTTCACCATCATTGATAACGTCAGCCCCGCCGAGAGAGCGTACTTCCAAATTGCCTTCCGCACCCTCCTCTCAAAGGAAACCATCCGCGGCGCTATGTACGCGTTTAACCGCTTCGGGGTTGATACCAGCCTCCTCTTATGGTCTATGGGGGGAAAGGTTACTGCCAAAGACCCTCCCGGCATCGAGGTAGATGCGCCCTTGAACTTGACAGCCAAGGAGTTCCCCCCGCCTCGCCTTCACATACGCTGCGATAGCGACTCGTTCGAGCACCCAATCCTTCTGGCCCTCCAGGCGATTGACCTCTCGTACCTCCGCGTCCTCCTCATTCTCGGCGCGACGACTGGGAGACAGTGGGCGAGCATGTTTCAGACTGCCACACGGCTCGCCGCGCTCCGAGTCAAGGGTCAGGCCGCATTTGGGCTCCCCGCGCTCCTCGCGGGTGACGCGCGCACCCTGACCCCGCAGGACGTGAGCCTTGCGGTCCGCGCGGGACTTGACGAGTGGCACTGGCTCGAGTTCAACAGAGGCGGCGGCGAGGGATCGTACCCTGGCGCGAGCACGTGCACGAGCACTTTCTTGCAGGGCGCGCAGGCCCGCGAAGACCTGGAGCTCACTGCGCATGCGGCCGAAATCCTCAACGGTGCGGAGAACGCGGCGGCCGACCATGCTACCTCGTCGGGGAACGGGAACGGATATGAGAACAACGCGGACGGGGGTGAAAGTGGGACCGACGATAGGACGCCGCGCATTTTGTTCCCCAACCTGCGTGTCATGCAGATCGCCGCAGTCGACATCGCGCTGCCTGACGGGTGGACGGGGGCCTTGCTGTACAAGTATCCGGCGGTCATGGACCTGATGATGTACCGGGCGAAGCACGCGAAGTATGGGTTGGACGTCCCCGCGCTAGCGCGGTGTCTGCGGATGCGCCAGGAGCAGGGCGCCGGGGTGATGTCGGTGCTGGAGTTTTGCGGCTGTCATTGCGAGGACAAGACGCAGCTCCGGCCGTTGGTCGGGCAGGGGGTGGTCGTGAGCTGGGACGGCCAGTCTGTATCGTCGGATATATGTGCTTAGGCTATGCTGTAAAGAAAGGCTGCTCCAGCACTCTCATATATTAGTCCCGGTACAGTAGATTTCATTGACTCGGCATACTTATAGATTACATAGTTGCTAATTTGCTACGCTAGACTTGTACTTACAGCATTGCGCCGCACCTTTCCAATCATTGAATATGCATGCCAGTGGTCAAACGTATTCCTCGGTCCAGCTCTGCGTCATCTCGACGTCTCCCGCTCTGTGTCACTCGAGGAGAACATGGACATGGACTTCTTGCTCCTCGCTTTGTCATGCATGCCCCACCTTGAATCCCTCATGCTCGACAGTTTACCACCGCTCCCATCATCGGACATCAGCCCAGCCCCCCAGCAAGAATGTCGCACAGCCCACGCCGCGTCTCCACAAGCTACGGCTACAAATGAAGGCTGATGGCATTGCAAACTTCTTGGACAGACTCGACCTCCCAAGAACAGCAGCCGTCCACTTCTTTATGGAGTCCATCGACCTCCCCAGGAACGTAGAAGAGAAGGTCGACATATCAGAGTCTATCATCAAGGGACTTGACCGTGCATCGGTTGCTCTTCCTCAAAACGCGCTACCCCCTGTCATTTTCCACCGCGGAAGATCGTCAGATTGGTGGGTGCAACACATCCCTCCGCAGACTACTATATGGGCAGCGGTATGTCCGGTCCCCAGTGGCCCCTAGTCTCGTCATGGACGCTATCGATAAGAAACTCCTGGCAGCGACGCTACAGCGGCTCGACATGTCGCGCGTGCGCACCGTGCAGATCGCGGGCTTCGACGAGGGTGACGGGTGGACCGGCGCGCTCAAGAACGCGCATGGGGTCACGACGCTCCGTGTGGTTGGCAATGGCATGGCCGCGTTTGGGGCCTCCGCTGCACTCGCCGCAGGTGTCCCCTGGCAGAACATCGTGTACGACCCAGTAGACATGTTTTTGGGGGTCGTTGGACGGCTCCACTTCAGCATCGGTCGGCGGACGCTCGAGCACGACGGTGGTGACGGCGAGGTGACAGCTGGCGCGTGGTATTGGACCAAGTTCTGGGATGGCTCAGGCTTGAACAGGCTCGAGGAAGTGGATGGGGACGACTCGGTAGGATCCGCGGCGAACGGCCCCGCACTCTTTCCCAAGCTCGAGGTCATCCAGCTTGTCGACGTCGACTTCGCTGCCCTGGAGCGGGATGCGGAGACAGAGCACGTACGCGGTCAGAGCATCCGGGGAGATGCTCGAACAGTTCGCCAAGAATGAAGCTGCCTACGGATTCCAGGTAGCGGCGATGGTCAAGGCACTGCGGGTGCGGTGGGCGCAGGGTGCTTCGGATGTCGTGCGAGTGGAGTTCGAGAACTGCCATTGTGCAGACATGGCGCAGCTTACGCCACTCCTACGAGCGGTCAAGGAGATATGGTGGGATGGGAACCGTGTGGATCGGCTGAATGGAGAGCCTTGAGGCTTCTTCACCGGACCGCGAGCTATGCTATGCTAAGAATTGTGGGCAAAGTGCTGGTGAATGGCTCTTGTGCTGGAGAACGGATAATGGCGATGTTTCACTATCATTATTAACTGCTGTGTAGTTCAAGTTATGTAAACTACAAGTAAACTAATCTACCAGAGAGCTAAAAGCGGAATTCACAACTTGCACCGAGTTTCCCCGAATTTGACCGTCGCTACGGTGGTTTACAAGGTCTTAGTCCCATTCTTCCGCGCCAGGTTCTTTCGAAACTGTCGGTCAGGGGTATGTATTTAGATATCGACTTGAGTAGCTGAGCTCACCATATTTTCTGAACGGAACGTGACGTTTCTCTGCCCACATTAAGTCGTACCACTTCAAAAAGGTGGGGTCGAGGGTCCTTGACCGGACCCTCAACAGCTCACCTCTTCGGGCTCTGCTAGGATTGACTACGTCGATGAAGAGTTCCCGGCCGCGCTTCGTGGTCCAAGACCCCTCTAGGTCGATGTTCTGCAAATGGTGAGTGTTCTCGCATGCCTCGACGTTACAGTCTTCCCAATCCGGGTCGTTGTCGTCTTCGAATGGTCCCGCTACCACACCCTCCTTGCAGGTGTAGCGGTGGATCCTCCAGTGCTAAGCCCGCTCACGGTGAGCGCCGCTCCAGGGTAGCACACACAGCGCGATCGCAATGCCCTGCGACTCACCTGGACCTGACACTCGACACTGCAGTAAGACGGCTTCACCTCCGGGGGACAGTCGCCGCCACACCTCCGCAGTGCCTTCAGCCTGTCGCAAGCAATGCGCAAGTATACGGTAGTTCAAGCGAGAGCCCGTTGGCCTTCGAGATCGTCTCCTTATGATTGGGAAGAACGATTATCACCTAGCTGAAATCATCAGATTCAGAGAAGAACTGGACGCGATGAACCACAAACGTTGTACATCGTGGGCATATTTAGGGATCACTGCCACGCCGCGCGAACCAGAACGATGGTGACAGCCTAGATAATGGGACTGCCAAAGAAAGAAGTGAATGCCCTTGTACGTGGCCAAGCCCCCAGCCAGACATTGAGGGTGGGCAAAAGGTGTACTGTAGTATGAAGGATAATGAGTATGTCGGCTCACCTTCTCTTGGTTATACAGATAACAATCACAGACATACTTACAAGCATGGCGTTGTGTTCAACTTCCAGATAGATAAATGCTACAACAAGAAGAGTCAAATGGTCGAAACCTTGAGAATTGTATGCAAACTGTTGTCGGGCTATGTAGACCACATCGGCCGAGGACAACCTTTTTGGGCGCTTCAAGGGCTGCACAGTCCTAGTCCTCTCAACTTGAACTTGATCATGCATGCATTGCCGATTGCCGTATCCAACGACTCAGCTCGGGCTAGTTATCATGGCTAATACTATTGAGCAGCTGGACTCGGAGTACGACTCGCGATAAGTAAGTGTCCCGATCAAGGCATGGCCATACTTATCTCGTCACTCTGTATCAGGTCAGGAGGCTGCCCGCTCGCTGGTGGCACAGGAGCTGCACCTGCGCCTCGTTTCAAACGCACTCTCTCCGCCTACCGCCATCCCCCTTCTGCAGTCGACCAAACTTCGACCATATCCTACCCTTCCCAGTTGCCCCCATTCACAACGATGTCCGAATCGAAATTGCATGTCCTCCAACACCCAGTCGTGAACGCGCGTCTCTCGAAGCTCCGGCAGACGACAACAACAGGGAAGGAGTTCCGTGAGGTGGGCCCCTTCGTACATGCGACTCATCTAACCGTTGGCTCAATATTCCGTTGCATTCAGGGCATTCATGATATTAGCTTGATCCTGGGGGTAGAAGCAAGCCGGGATTTGGAAGAAGAGACGTTCAATGGGGTGCGTTACCATCCCGATAGCGTTGTGCCCAACGTCTAGATCCTGTCTAAGTGCCTGATTCTACGTCTCGATAGCAAACCCCTATAGGCCCCTTTACCGGCTCCGTGATCAAGCCCAAGATCGGACTTACACCGGTGTTGCGTGCAGGGTTGGGTATGACGGATGCATTGCTGAATCTATTCCCGTACGTCACAGCGTGCAACCCTTTGCTTGCGTAGTGGGGATGAAAATCGAAGCTGATATGGGGTGGCTCTATGTGCTGGAATGTCCTAGTGAGGCGCGCGTATACCATCTCGGAATCTTCAGGGAGAAAGTGTCGTTGCATCCCGTAGAATGTGAGTCCTCGCGTTTGTCCATTATTCGTGCTCGCCCAAGTGACGATTTCCATGCCGTGTATCCAAGACTATTCGAAGCTTCCTGAGAACCCCAATGTCGACCAAGTGTTCCTCCTTGACCCGCTCATCGCTACCGGCGGCACCGCATGTGCTGCTCTGGCCATGCTCCTGGACTGGGGCATCCCAGGCAAGTTCTTCGCATTCACAAATAGATACTCCATAGACTGAGGTTATGAGTCCTATACCAGTGAACAATATAAAGTTGCTGTGCGTTCTCGCCTCCCAAGACGGATTGAGGCACGTTCAGGAACAATACCCTGGCGTGCAGGTGAGCTTGTTCTCCCGCCCCCGATTCGTTGGTGTCTGACGTGAACTTAGACATGGGTGGCAACCATTGACCCACATTTGACACCAGACGGGCTGATTTCTCCTGGATTGGGGGATACGGTATGCTACCTCGCTGTTCCATCTGAAGGAATGTGCTTATTCACCGGCGTCTCTTGCAGGGTGACCGTTTGTACAACACGTTGAAGAGTGAAGCATTGTAATCTAGAGGACCACATAGTGGTTTCCACCTCTTTCGGAACGAATAGTAGTCCTTGATTCCATGGGGTGTCTGGGCATGTACCCTTATCGCCGGGGTAGCCGTATGTCGCCGTGCGCGGAACGGCGAGCCGGGACACGACGTGTTGAACGGGGTAGACGCGGTCACGTGCAACCATTCATAACGCCATCGTTTGCAAGCTTTGCACCATTTGCCGTAAGGAAGAGACGACTAAGTTTGACGGTGATTGCGTTCTCTGCTCGCATCCCAGCGTGAATAAATTATCTTGGGCCATGGAGGCCCGCATTCCTTCCCTGCCCCTCCTCGCATCCTCTCGCCGTTAGCCATGGCCTCTCTTAAGCTTGAGCACTCAGGCGCATCAACGCCATTGTCAACTACCACGACTCTGTCGGCACCTCCCACTCCGAAACTCAAGGCAGCGGCCAATGATCTCCAGAGGATTGCAGAGTCAGGCGCTATCACTGCTTCTACTCTTGTCGAATATATTGCCTCCCGTAATTCTTCCAGCTCCTCTGTCTTCATCTACGACCTAGCAGAACAGGCGGGCTTTGGAACGCTCACAAAATCATGGTCAGAGGCAGGAGACGAGACCTCGACTGTGGTAAGCCTTCAAACCCGAGCAGGCGCAGGTCTCAGCTTGGTCGGACGCCTTTCGCAAGGGTCCAGCAAGGATGCTGCAAGAAGTGCAGTTCTGACCGCATATACTACGCCCTCCGGGCTTGCGGCGATGGTCCAATCCCTCGCCTTCCTGCCCCCAGCAACCCCGACGAGTAGGTTGGTCATCCAGGTGCCCACCGTAACCCCCGTGGGAGAGCACTTCGCTCTCTCGCCAACCCTCGCGCCGTTCACGCCCACATTAGCCCTCCTTCCTGAGAGCTTCACCGTGCTTGCATCGGCGACCCCCCAGGAGACGGTCGACCTCGCTGGGCTGGCGTACAAGTTGACGAACACGCATGTCATCCACCTCTTCGACCACCATAGTTCCGCCCGCGAAACCGGTCACGTCACCACTCCTCCCTTGGTCGTGCCGGAGCCGGGTCTTACCCTTGAGGAGGGTCTCAAGGCGGCCGGGTACAGCGCATTCGAGTACGCGGGAAGCCAACATGCGGAGACTGTGGTCGTCGTCCTCAATGGCCCCCTCGCGCTCGTGGCAAAGGTACTTGCAAGTCGGATCTCCGGCTTGGGTGTTATCGTCGTCCGCGCTCTCCGTCCATGGAACGAGGAGGCCTTCCGCGGCGCTTTGCCCGCGTCTGCCAAGCGCATACACGTCCTCGACGATGTCCCTACCGAGAGCACCCAGGGCGCGCTCTATCTCGATGTATTCTCCACCCTCCTCGACCCCTCGACGCCCGGTCCCATCGTCAAGCCACACCGCATCGTTCCCGCACACACTCAGGAGTTCGTCAAGAACCCTACCGCGTTTGCCAGCTTTATCGCGGGCCTCTTTCCTGCACCCACTTCTGTCCCATCTCTCGATGCGCCCAATGTCAAGAAGTTGCTATTTTTCAGCACCCCAGATTCGTCGCTGTCGACTCTCCCTCGCATGGTGGAAGCGACGTTCCTCGCACACAAGTCGCTCACTTCGCGCTTGCTGACCGACTACGATGTCTTCTCCAAACCTGGAGGTGTCACAGCCGATAGGATTGCCCTTTCACCTAAGGGTGATACTACACCTTATGTCCCGCTCTCCACTATTCTGCCAATCTCCTCCCAGAGTGCCGGAGCAGCTAACTTCGTTGCGATCCTCGACCAGTCTCTCGTCAAGTCGCACGAACTCCTCAGCCACGCCGCTCCCGGCTCGCCGGTGCTCATCATGACCGACTGGAGCGCGGCGGAGCTTGCGACGACGCTGCAAAAGGTGACGGTGGGGCTCATTCAGGAGCGTAACCTCCGGCTCTGCACTCTCGGTGCGAAGAAGCTCGCAGCCGAGCTCGCGGCGGGCAATAAGCACGTCCAAAAGGCTCTCGAGAACGTCATCGTCCTTGTCGCGTTCCTCCGCCTTTACCTCGGCGCCGCCGCAACTGAGGACCTCGTGCGCAAGGTGGCCGCCGCAGACCTAGGCGAGCTCGTGCAGGGCGTCGAGCTCACCAAGATCGTCCGTCAGGCATGGGCTGGCCTTGTTGAAATCGAGCTCCCCGCCTCAGCGTACGACAAGGAGGAGTCCGTGTCGGCCCCGCCCGCGCTCAAGCAATTCGAGTTCAACGCGATCGCGGTCGAGACCGCGGAGGGCGACACCGTCGTGAACGGGGCGCGCCTCGGCTCCTGGCACGACGCCGCGAAGCACATCCTCTTCCCGTCCGCGTTCACGCCGCCCGACGCGCTCGCCGCCGCCAAGTCGCCGTCATCGTTCGAGCAGCACCCCGCGCTGCGCCCGGAACTGCCCGAGCGCACGTTCCTCGTGACGTGCGCGGTGAACCGGCGGCTGACCCCGCTCGAGTACGACCGGAACGTGTTCCACCTCGAGTTCGACACGCGCGGGACGGGGCTCAAGTACGAGATCGGCGAGGCGCTCGGCGTGCACGGGTGGAACGACGCGGAGGAGGTGCTCGACTTCTGCGCGTGGTACGGGGTCGACCCCGGCAAGCTCATCACGCTGCCCGTGCCCGGCACGGAGGGGGATGCGGACGGGGCGCGGATGCACACGCGGACAGTATTCCAGGCGCTTCAGCAGCAGGTGGATCTGTTCGGGAAGCCAACTAAGACGTTCTACACGGAGCTCGCGCAGCACGCGGCCGACGTTGCGGATCGCTACGCGCTGCGGTTCATTGGAAGCCCAGAGGGTGTCGCGACGTTCAAGAAGCTGAGCGAGAAGGACACGGTCACGTTTGCGGACGTGCTGAGGAAGTACGAGAGCGCGCGGCCAGGCATCGAGGTGCTGTGCGAGCTCATTGGAGACATCAAGCCGCGGCACTACAGTATCGCGAGCGCACAGGCTGTTGTGGGCGACCGGGTCGACCTGCTCGTCGTCGGCGTCGAGTGGGTAGCTCCAAGTGGTGAGTTCCTCGCCTTCAACTCACTTCCTTCCGACGGTACTAACCGCTACCCTCTAGGCTCTCCACGCTACGGCCAGTGCACACGGTATCTCGCCGGTCTCAAGGTCGGCCAGAAGGTTACCGTCTCCATCAAGCCTAGCGTCATGAGGGTCTGTCTCTTCGAGCCTTATCCCCTCCTCCCCCACCAGATCCTGACCGTGACACCTCCCCCCACAGCTCCCCCCAGACCATATGCAGCCCCTCATCCTGGCGGGCCTCGGCACCGGCGCGGCGCCCTTCCGCGCCTTCCTACAGCACCGGGCGCACCTCGCCGCACAGGGCGTCCCCGTCGGGCCGACGTACTACTACTTCGGCTCGCGCCATCAGTCGCAAGAATACCTGTACGGCGAGGAGATCGAGGCGTTCATCCTCGACGGCACGATCGCGCGCGCCGGGCTCGCGTTCTCGCGTGACAGCCCGCGCAAGGTGTACATCCAGCACAAGATGCGCGACGACGCCGCCGCGCTCGCGCGCATGCTCTGGGCCGAGCGTGGGGTGTTTTACTTGTGTGGACCGACGTGGCCCGTGCCGGACGTGTACGAGACGCTCGTGGACGCGTTGGTGCCGTTCTCGGGGCTTGACCGCGAGAAGGCGGGTGCGTTCTTGGAGGGCTTGAAGGAGGAGGAGCGGTATGTTCTCGAGGTGTACTGATGGATTGGAGGCGGTTTGGGCTACCAGGGTAGAAGGAAGCATATTATCAATAGATATAGACGCAGTCGCCAGAGTATGCAATATACCACTACATTGAATATGACCAAGTCTGATAAATGAGCGACGGAATAGTACTTCGAGGGGTAAGGTAATGTCACAGTTCACAGATAACGTTAAGACCGGAGGCAGTGGCAGAGGAGTATCCCAGTATCCCAAACGAGTCCATGCGAAAGACCGTACAGTAGACTACCGACCTTGAACTAGAGCGAAACTACGGCGAGGATGGGGATAAGGACGGGGGTGCGGATGGCGGCGCGACGGCTGCGGGAACGAGCCACCGTCAGCCTCAATATCTGCCCTTGCGCCGGTTCTGGTTCTGGTGCTTGCGGCTCCACCACCAGTACGCGGCGACAGCGAGCAGCATGAGACCGACGAGACCTACCACGACGCCCACCGCGATCTGCGCCCCGGTGGTGAGCCCGGACTTATGCTTGCACCCGGTGCTGACCGCGGCATCGCACGGGTACCCGCTCGGCCGGACTGCGGCGTACGACCCGGCCTGCACCTGCGTGTAGTACGGGTCGGGGGAGCCGATGAGCAGGGCGTTCGCGGCGAGCGTCAGGAGTGGGGCGTTGTAGTCGAGCGCGACCTCGTTCTGGACCCAGTCGCTCCGGAGGTCCCAGAACTGGTCCTGGGTGTCCGGGCCGCCGACGACGCCACCGTACAAGACGTACGCCTCCTGTGGCGGGTCGGTGTCGTAGTTGGCGGGTGCGACCACTGAGGGGTTCGGAGGGACCCAGCCGGTGGAGATGGCGGAGTGGGGGTTCACCGGAGAGTTGGGATGAATCCCGACGACATAAGGGACTGGGTTTGTCTTAGATGGGCGCGGAACTAAAATCGAGCGCGAGGCTACGTACCGTTCATCGGATTCTTACCCATGGCATAGCTCAACTGGCCTTGCACATACGCAAGGTACTTGGACATTTGACCGCTCTGAATGCCCGTCGCGGCGTAGGTCGCCATCAGCATAGCCACGTTGAGCGCAGGGTTCAAAGATGCATCGTCAGAATCTCCGGGGAAATATAGCAGGCCACCTGAAGAATTCGCAGTTGGTCACGGCACGAAAGGAGTTCGGAGTCATCAACGTGCTTACCGCTCGTCAGATACGACCGCCCGTTCTTGTTGATGAATACGTTGAAGTAGTTCTCAAGGGCAGTCTGCCACGAATTCAGGGTCGCGTTGCTCCCAGAAACCACGTTCGGATAGGCGTTAGCGAGTGCAGCACCGAGAAGGGGCACGGCCGGCGTCTTGGAATCCCAATTGAACACGGTCTCCTGACCAGGCTGTAGCATAGAGCCGAGGCCTCCGGAGTAATACCACTTGACAGCGTCGGTGTAGTAAGCAGACGCGTTTGAACCCGTCTCTGATAGAGCGAGGAACATGGCGGCGATCGCGAGCTCGTCCATATAGCCTGAAGACGCGTATGCATCCCCGGCAGTGGGGACGGATTGTTGATACAACTGCATCCTTGAGCTGGTAGCAAAGGAGTAGAGGTCGCGGGCGTGTCCTTGAAGCAATGCGGCATAGGTCGAGTTCTGGAGGGTAGAGGTAGAGCCGGACGTGGACAGAGTGCGGTTGTTGTACAGGGCTGAGCAGGCGGCGAATGCGGCTGCGCCTTGAGCTGCAGCGTCTGTGCCGGGGCTATGAGGAAGAAGGATCGCGAACTCAATGTCCGCAGAGGCAATATTTTACGATAGAAACCATACCTCGTGTTGTTGATCTGGTAGGATGGTCGGGGGGTGGGTATAGTCCGGTCCCCTCCCCAGTAGTTATTGTCGACGTTGCCATCGGCAACTTCAACAAAGAATGTGTTCGGTGATGGATGCGCCTAGTCGATCGCATTTCAATCAAATATTAGAATGTTCATGCTCTTTTAGTAGCTCACCTTCATTAGCCAGTCGAGTCCCCAGCGGAGAGTACTGTCGAAATAGGCAGTTTGATTGGCAAGATCGTACCCTATTGATCAATGATTGGGGTACATGACGTGATTCGATCAATTTTATGCGCCATGACATACCTCTTCCAGAAGCAAGTGCACCAAAGCAGATAGACATGATAGAGAACGACTTGAGGGGAAGGCATCAGTCGGGTGCTGGACAACAGGGTGACTGAATGTACCATTGGGAACGTATACTTGACATAATCTATGAAAAAAGATGTGAATAAGAGGAGGAGGCCTGATGCTACGGTCATCATACCTCCTGCATCGTAGAAGCCACCAGTGAGGTCGAGACCCACATCCTTGCCATCATCGAGGGCACTATCGTTCCGCCACGAAACGCGGTTATTGGAAGGCAATCTGCCGCTTCGTTGTACGTCGTAGAAATAGAGCAAGTTTCCAACGGTGTTGCCCCATTGAGAGTTAGGTGTTGTGCCGTTCGAAGACTGGGTGCCGACAGAAGAATTTGGAGGGAGCCATGAGGAATCAGGAAGCGAGAGTTGGGCGAGAACAGGGTGCAGAAGGAGACCTCCAAGGGGAAGAACATATAGGAGATGCATGGCGAGGGAGGGGGGGGAAGGGAGAGAGAGTGGACGGCAGCCTCTGCCCGGCGTCGAGCATGATGGTATTTGCGAGTTAGCCCCAGCAGAGGCTGCGCTCATTTACCGCCCAAGGTGTGGCGTACCCGTTGCCCATATCGGGCAGCCCACCTGCCTGTTACAGAAGCGCAGACGGGGAGGCTCGGGGAGGCTCGCTTCGGGGGACTCAATTCTCGGTGCTGGCTGACCGCCTACTATCCACCTTGTTCTGCTCACCAGAATCGCAGTACGGGCCCCATACGCGATATCATACCGTGCTCAAGCCTCAGGCACATGATCTCCACAGTGTCTCCACCAATCAGGACGGCTCTCCCTCCGGGCCGACAGACCGCTCCACCAACATCTTTGACTCGCCAGATGGACGCATCGCGGCGCGGAATCTCCATGTAATCTGCTCAAGGAACTTGAAGGCCATACCGATGCTCTCGTCCACAGCCTTCACCTTTTCTCCCTCCAAACCCTAGCTGTAGCGACGCGATGGCTCCCATCAAGGCTTGCGTTATTGGCGTCGGGCTCGGTGGCCTCACATTCCATATCCCCTTCATACTCGCGCTTCCCCACCTCTTTACTCTCCATGCCGTGATGGAACGCAATCCTACCGCTCCAGGCGGTAGGCTTCAAGCCCGCTTCGGTGAAGCCGCCGCCAAAGGCGTCGTCATCCATCGTACCTACGACGCCGTCCTCGCCGACCCCGACATCGAGCTCGTGGTCATTAGCACCCCAAGCTCAACTCACTTTGATCTAGCTAACCAAGCGCTTGAGGCGGGAAAGCACGGTATGCATATCTCCGTCGTATCCGAGCGTTCTAAGTACACTCACGATCGCGTCCGAAGTCCTGGTTGACAAGCCTGTCACCGCCCTATTCTCCCAGGCGCAGCAGCTGTCCGCGCTCGCCAAGTCCAAGAACCTCGTCCTCTATCCGTTCCAGAACCGCCGCTGGGATTCAGATTTCCTCGCTCTCAAGAAACTGCTTGACCTCCCCGCCGATCACCCCCAGTCGCTCGGGACGCTATATGAATTCGAGTCTCGGTATGTCCCTCCGACCGTTTAAGCCTCCGCGTCGATCGAACAGTCTGGCGTTCTAAGCACCCTCTCGCACTCTCTGTAGCTTCGATCGCTTCCGCGCGGAACTCAAGGGTACATGGAAGGATCTCCCTCTCGACGCCAATGGTCTCGTGTACGACCTCGCCGCCCACACTCTCGACCAGGTTCTCCTCCTCTTCGGCCGCCCCACCAAGCTCACCGCTTTCAAAGAGAACATCCGCGGAATCGGTAGCAAAGAGGTCGATGATACCGTACGTATTTCCCTTCCCCATTCACAAGCCTGACCTCTACGAATGACTGACCAATTGGGGACCGGGGGTACAGTTCACGATCTTCCTCCACTACCCGCCGCGGCCGGCCGTTTCAGGCATCCAGCCCACGTCGTTCACCGCAATCCTCCGCGGGCACATCCTGTCCGTGCGCTCTCCCCAGGTGCGGTACGTCGTGCGCGGCACCCAGGGAACGTACCTCAAGTACGGTGTCGATGTCCAAGAAGACCAGCTCAAAGTGATCCAGGGTCCGGCAAACATCGTGCAGGACGAGAAGTATGGCGTCGAGCCTGAGGAGATCTACGGGACGGTCGAGAACCTCTATGGAGAGGGTAAGGTTGTCAAGTCTGTGTAAGTCCGAGATATCTCCTGCAGTCTTAGCCGAACGTCGAGTTGACATACGTATGTGCGTCGGGATCTAGCTGGCCATCTACGGAGCGTGGTCAATATATCAAGCTATTTGAGAACGTCGCCGCCGCTATCCGCGACGGTGCAGAGCAGGCCGTCAAATGGGACGAATCTGCAGAGGTCGTTGAACTGATTGAGCTCGCATATAAGAGCTCCGCCGAGGAGCGCACCTTGCCCGTACCCCCAGGCAGTGAGAGCGGGATGCCAGGCGGGTCGGAGGTTTGATATTGATGGGTGGAATTTTGAATACTGTGACTTCTATTGTCGAGAATGTAGTTGTAAGCTCCGGACAAAAACGAAATTGTATCCTGCTAACATTCTCTTTGACCGCAAACACCATCAGAGGCATGCCAAAACTCCCTTGAACTGGGCCATGAACTTTCGGATGGGTGTGTATGAAGGCCTACGGAGCTCTATTAGTATGGAGGGCAAACACCATCCTTGCCGTGAATATCACGGCCAGACTTCCTGAAACCTCCTGCTTGCGATCGGGATTAACTTTGTTCAGATATCGTCAACAAATCGCGATCAGCTGGATACAGCTGAACACGGTGTAGAAAACCCCTGATTCGCCTTTATACTCAGACTGCTTACTGACAGGGGTATCTGCACAACCCATGTGCACTGTCAGTGCTGTGCGTTTTGGCTCGTTCGTATCGCGTATTCGACCATGAAGGTTACCGTCATCCACGACATCTCCGTTGATATCCCTCCCCGTCGCCGACCCTTCTCTGACGAAGAACTCGACTTGGAATTCTATCTCATCCTCATTCTTGAGGCTTGCCATGATCACCGGACACAGCCGTCGTACCGAACCGCGTCCGCAACTACGAAGCGACAACTTCAGCGATATTCGGAACGAAAGCTACAGCGTGGACTGACGTCGAGGGATGCACCGTCGATGTTCGAGCATTGTATGAGGTGAGCGCACTCTGTTCCGCTGTTTTCGTTGTCAGCGAGCATGCCTGATAGACAGCGGCTTGCTGTTATCATCCCATTGCATGTCATTGATCCAACTTCCTGAGCGAGGATGTTCTTACCATGGCATCATATATGGTATCTAGGACTATTGCACGCATCGTTCGACAGGACGTCGACGGCGCCATCCCGTCAGAGATCCTCAGCACCCTCGGAGAAGTCGCCAAGATCCCCACCATCTACGGCCCCGCGGCGCGCACTCGGAACAACACCCGCATCCGCACTAGACCATCCAACGTCTCCTTAACTAGGCATCGTCGTCTGGCTCCTCTTCCGACAGTACTTCCTCGACACGGCGGCGCAGTCCCTCCACGCCGTGCACTCGTACGGGCACATGCCGAACATCGTGCGCTTCGCGAACATGTGCGCCGAGGCCGGCTTCGTGCCCCCGATCGTCGTGCGCGTCGTGGGCTGGTTCGCGACGTTCCGCGCGCGCTTCGGCGTCGACGCGGGCACCGCGCTGCCCGAGCTGTTCCGCGCCCGCACGCACTTCTGGCCCGCGTACGACGCGTACGTCGCGCGGCAGCCGGACCGCG
The DNA here is from genome assembly GCA_964023155.1 of Ganoderma resinaceum. Classification (NCBI taxonomy): domain Eukaryota; kingdom Fungi; phylum Basidiomycota; class Agaricomycetes; order Polyporales; family Polyporaceae; genus Ganoderma; species Ganoderma resinaceum. The sequence goes on from OZ026793.1 coordinate 1,583,917, forward strand.
AGCGCACGCGGCTCGAGAAGGTCGCGAAGGCCCCCAACCTGTACGTGTGCGCCGCGGCCGGCTGCCGTATCCAGGCGGCGAAGAAGGGAACGCGAGTACTGTAGCTGCGCATTGGTCCCGGGGCGGAGGTAAGTTAGGACTTCAACACAACCGAAGTCTAGCCCGCTGCGGTGCGGTTTGTCGTCCCCGCCACGGCGGCGCCACCATTCTTTTGCAAGCCAGATGCCTAGTTGCCAGGCAACACAACACAGCACTACTATGTATTGATAGGTCGTGCAAAACCGAGTACGACGTTCCGGCATGACCCGAACTGCTGGATCGTGGCCCTACTACGAGTTTAAAGCAAGCAATTTCCTCGGTCCCACAGCCCACCCACTCTCCACAAGCTTCACCTCCCCAGTCCACGAAACAAGTCGCTGGGAGACATCCGTTGTGCGGAATGTCATCGCTAACCTCCAGGCTGCTCGGGCCCGGCTTTCCACACGTCTTTTGGTGGATCCTGTCCCAATTGATGCCTGCAGCTACACTCGGGGTTATCGCGCGGGTCCTACATTCCTGCGATGTAATCCACATTCCAACTTTTATGGTTGTGCTAACTGCCATTTTGAGCGTTCCGCTCATGCGGGTGGTGCGCCTTGCCTACGGGAGATGGAGCATCAAGCGGCGTGCTGCCCGAATGGGTGCCGTGCTGCCGCCAAGCTGGGAAGGGCAGAAGTTCGGTAACGTGGACCTCATCAAGATGAGCATGGAGGGGTGGAGGAAGGGATACCCTGGTCCGCGACCCGGTTTCATGCCCTTATCCAGAACGCTGACTGTGCATTTATACATGCGTTACTTCACAGGCGATGGCTTTTGGAACAACCCAACTGTCAACCAACTTGGTGGCCTGCACTCGGTAACTTTGTTGGGGGACACAATCTACGTGACTACAGATGCGAACATCCTTAAGGTGCGCTGGTGCATGAAGGTGCTAGAATGTGACCCATTGATGGCAATTTACAGGCGATACTGGCCACTCAATTCCAGGAGTTTGAGAAAGGGAATAACTTCAAGGATTCGTTGCAGGACGTACTTGGAGAGGGGGTATTCAATGCAGATGGTTAGTCTTTTAGGTATCGTTATCTACTGTACAGAGTATGATTAATCTTCTCCCCCGGTAGGCGACATGTGGAAGTTAGTGTCTATACAGGACAGGCTGGCATCAACTCGAACTCATGGATCTTGTTCGTAGATTCCATCGCGCGATGACTCGCCCATACTTTACCCGAGACAGGATTTCTCATTTCGAGATGTTCGATAGGCACGCAGGTCTGGCCGCTGCCCTCACTGTATGCAATCGTGGGTTGCTCATAATTCATTTTTTGTAGACTTTGCCATCAAAAAGATGAAGGCGCACTTCCGGAATGGCCACGCCCTCGATTTCCAGGATCTCATCTCCCGTTTCACGCTCAACAGCGCAACGGAGTTCCTATTCGGTCACTGTGTTCACAGCCTTAAGTATGATCTCCCATACGCCTACAATGACCCACTTTCTCCCGAGGTTGCCGCACCGTCCAAGGGCGCGGCAGCTAGGTTTTCCGAAGCCTTCAGTGAGGTCCAAGACGCTCTTGCATTCCGCTTGCGAACCGGATGGACTTGGGTATTCAATGAGGTTTGGAAGGGCCGGACGAACGATCACATGGAGATTGTTGATGCATATTTGCAACCCATACTGGAGGAAGCGGTGAAGAAGAACGGGTCTGCCCCCGGCAAGCCAGAGAAGGCGATGGACGACGACGACGACGGCGAGACCTTGTTGGATCATTTGATCAAACAAACACAAGGTGGGTTCCGCTTTCGGCGGTGTGGGTCAATGTTAACGCGACGCTTGAAGATCCTAAAATTCTCCACGACGAGACACTCAACATCATGATCGCTGGCCGGGACACGGTAAATTCGTCGTAGTAGATTTTAGCTGCGAATCATACTCAGCGCTGCTCTTAGACTGCAACGACCTTGACGTTTGCGGTGTATCTTTTATGCCTCTATCCCCACGTCTTCAAGAAGCTCCGCACTGAAGTCGTGGAGAAGATCGGCCCTACCCAAATGCCAACCTTCGATGACATCCGGACCATGAAGTATTTGAGGGCCGTCATAAATGGTTAGTCAAGCCTCATCTTTACCGACACTTTCTCAGATCAAACCTCCTTCACAGAAACTCTACGATTGTACTCTATCGTGTGAGTGCGGTGCCGTTCATTAATACGGCTGATCCTGACGGTTCTACCCAAATTCAAGGCCTTTTAATGTCCGGTGCGTCCTCTTAATACTTTCTAGGGAAAATTGAAAAGACTTATGCCGTTGTCCAGAGTTTCTACCAAGGACACCACGATCCCTAACCCAGACCCCTCGAAGCCTCCTATCTTTGTCCCTGCTCATGTTGGGTGCGTTTTCAAAAATGAGACGTCTACATGTTTACCAAGATTTGGCTAGTGTCGCATATTCTGTCTTCATGATGCATAGGCGGAAGGACTACTGGGGTCCTGACGGTAAGTCATATTTCCAGCGTTCACCTCGCAATATACCTTCTGACTTAGCCTTACTTCAGCCCTGCACTTCGATCCAGACCGTTTTTTGGATGAGCGTTTGAACAAGTACTTCACAGGCAATCCGTTCATCTTCCTTCCGTTCAACGCCGGCCCTCGGATATGTCTCGGACAGCAGGTGCGTTCTGTGGAGGCCACACTTATGTAGAAAGTGCCTGTCATGCTGATGCGACCTCTTTTCTTCGGCAGTTCGCCTACAACGAGATATCATTCTTCCTCATCCGTTTGCTGCAGCATTTCTCGCATATGGAGCTCGACCTCAGTGCGCAGGCGCCAGATGCGCGCCCGCCTCCGGAGTGGGCCAACGATGAAGGCCATCGCGGCAAAGAGAAGATTTTCCCCAAGACGCATCTAACGTTGTATGTGCAGGTACGTACTCTTTAGCCTTTTCATGATATTTGTATTTGATCCTGGCGGCACGTTTCAGGGTGGTCTCTGGGTGAAGATGACTGAAGCAGAGCGATATGCTTAAGTCTTGATGAGCTGTGCTAGACAATCGCTAGTAACATATGCAATCGAGTCGATGTCTCTAGGATAGGTCTCCCCGCTCAGCCTCTGTACTTAAATATTATTTTATTGCTCTTGAACACAACAATTCCGGAGCACGCGACTCATAGAAACAACACGATGAAACCCAACGACAAAATTCAACGTCTACTGATTACCCAACAATAATGAGAGTTGAAGCCCATAAGAGCGTATGCCACACGCTTGAGTGCTCCTTTTCGCAGTTTCCTGCCGACGAGCCCAAGCCACTCAAGCTTGCGCAGCCTGAATGGCGGCGACGAACGCCTCGATACCAGCGGGCAAAGTATCGTACGGGTTCGCTCCGTTCGCCTGGGTGTCATCGGTCACCCAGAATGCGCCGACCTTATCGGTCGTGATCAGCTGCGAAATCAGGGCGGTCGGAGGAGTAGACGGCCCGTCGGTCAGGACGATCGCCTGCTGTGACGGCGGCGTAGCGGTACCCAAAGAGAGCTGGCTTGTGCTGCGGGGGAGGGATAGCGAGGGAACAGAGGGTCAGATTACCTGAAGCCTGCGAGAACGAGACACTGTGCTGACCTGAACCGGTCGTAGAAGTTCTCTGCCGTGAGCAGGATGTCCGCGAGGCTGTAGTAGTCCGTGTCTGCTGGGGCCGCACCAGGGTTTAGCGCGATCTACAACGCCGCGACTCATCAGCCTCTGAAGGACGGGCATATACAGTCCACTCACAAAGTCAAATGTTTGCCGGGCATGCGAGGTGTAGTTGGTGTATGCACTGAAGTCTTTAGCCGCGCCTGAGACTTGATCAAAGAAGATGCCGTCGACCTGGTACGACGCGTTCCACCCCGCATAGGTGTTGACATCGCTAATGACGCCGGCAGCCTTGCTCGAGTCCGCCTCCCAGGACGCGACGTACCCCAGCACGACAACGTTGTCAGATGCCGCCTGAAGGATGGGGATGCATTGCTGGTACTCTGCTCCAGGTTGGGTGCCAGCGCCTCCAGGCCCACTGTTGGGGTTGATGACAGCATAGTATGGAACGGTAGGGTGGGCAGCAATGCTGGGAAAGAGGTTTCCGTTACTGTTGGCACTACTTCCTTTGTAACGCAGTAGAACTGGGCTTACGTGGTAAGAAGGGAACCCCAGCCGGAGCAGTTTGGTTCCCCCACGGGGTTGATGTACAAGGGAATCAAAACCCCAGAGGAGAGCGTCGCGGTCGCGGCGGCAGCAGCTCGAACAACATGCATAACGTCTATTATGGTGGTAGAATTGCGCTGTCAGTACATCTACTGCACGCATTATTGACAGAACATGAAGGGACTTGCCTTGCTTGACCTTGGAAACTTCGGGGGAAGGTACTGGAGGAGCAGAAACCTCATCCCACCATATATACCCAACAGTTAAGCGTACGCCGAGCTTAGGCTGGGCACACACGGTGTATAAAGTCACGGTGATATTACCCCCACCCAGCCCTACCCAGCCACATCGTTGTCACGAGCTCATCACAGACCGCAGTCTTTCAGGAACATCCACTTCATCCCGAAGCACACGTTCGAGGATGAGGATTTTATCCCTTAGGCCTGTGCCGGCCCAGCACGAAAGGAACAGCACCCACTGGGGACCGAACGTGATCCTATAATTAGTCGCAAGCAAGGACATTGCTCAGCAGCTCGACCAACGACCAAGCAGAACAGAGCTTCAGATGATACTTGGAATCTGTTGGAAGGCATGAAAGATACTCCCTGTGATACATAGTGAATATGGCTGGGAGAAGTGGGTTGTCAAGCGTCGATGACGGAAAATAAATACTGCATGCCAGGAGGAATACGTACTTGTTGTTGAATGCAGCTGAGAGTACATACTAAGTAGTGGCGACGTCGCACCGTGATTCCTCCGAAGCCAAGCCTAAACTCTGCCCAGCCTGATGATCCTTAATAATATTATGAGCCGTGAAGCAGTGTTCCGATTCTCATACCTTTGATACATCTGGCATACGCAATCCAAGATGACCCGCCACATACTTGTCCTACATCTAGACCGCCATCAGCTGTCTAAAGCCACCTTCAACCCACCATTCGAAGGTCATGGGGTGGTGACCTACGGGTCGTCCACCCACTCCGTGTACTCTACCCTTTGCACGTACTGCCTCAACCACGCCGGCCTCCTCTCGTGTCGCGCCACCATCTGCTCCCTTTGCCGCACCCTCGCTAAATCCTCCTCACTAGTCTGAGGCTGCTCCCCCTCCTGACCATTCGCGCTCGCGGCCGCCTGTTCACGATCCCGCACGACCGCCTCGCGCGCGTTAGCGTCCGTCCGGATGCGTCCTTCGCGCCGGCGCAACGCGTTCCGCCTGCGGTCCCAAGCCGATGGCCAGAGGGTCATGAAAAACAGCGCGCAGAACATCTTCGTCTTCTGCGCCAGCCCTGGCTCGGGCACCGGCGCGTCCGTGTCCAGGATCGCGTCCTCCGCAGCAAGGTTCAGCGTCGACAGCCCATCGAGCACCGCGCCCGCCTGTGATCTGGTCGTCGCGCCGTTTCCATTGACGTTAGGGCCCGCGTCTGCACCTGCTGCCGGTGGGGCAGCGGGCTGGCCGGCCCCCGGCGCACCGGGGTTGGCTGCGCCGCCCGCCTCGCGATCGTTGCCATCGTTGAGGACGAGGCGCATGGCGTTCCAGGCCTCATAGAGGATCCACACGCTGAGCAAGAGGCCGAACAACGGACGTTTCGATGGCGAGAAGAAGTACAACAGGAGGAGTGTGCGGAACACGAGCATCATCAACGGTATCATCAATGCCCGGACGGGGATCGCACGGATCTCTGCGCCCGGGGCTCCAGGAGCCGCGAGAGGGTGATGGTTGTTAGGATCATGAGGATTTGGATTCGGGATCTGAGCAAGGCGGAGGTGGGGGAGACCCAGCTGTTGGAGGTGCTGGTTCACGTTCGTCGCCGTGGTGTACGGGCGCGGGTAGTGTGCAGTGGCGGGAATGTAGAGCATCGGGTTGTTTGCCATGGAAAGAACAGAGAAGGTATGCGAAAGAATACGGAGGGCATGCAGTTGGGGTGGTGTGGGGGTTGCGTCCGCATTGGTGAGTTGCAAATACGGGAGACCCCTTCATACCGAACTAAGCAAGATCTCAGGTAAGTTAGAGTAACTGATCACTTACTCCACAATGACAGGCTGATATGTAGCACCTTGTCCCGGACTGTCGGATGGGAAGGGTTGCTCAAAGATGTCAGGCCACATCCAACCTTGAGAGCGATATAGATCTTTCGCGGTCGAGCGCCATACTTCGAGCTCGTTGATTGAGGGTGGCGTGGGGAGCGTGATGCCACCCGCGGATAAGATACCCAGTGCGGTATTATGCAGGTGCTGGATATATGCCATGGGAGGGGAGGGTGCAGAAAAATGAGGATATGTATGTGATTGAGTGAAAGGCGGCTGCTGCCAGTAAGTCGGTGTAGGCTGTCCAGCAGAAGTTCGAGATTGCGTGAAATCCTGATGGGAACTGGAATGGGTAGAGGGTGGGGGAGACGGAAGGACGGGGGGAGTCGAAGACCAGGCTGAAGGGTGGACGGCCAGGTGGATGACCAGTGAATCCTCGGGAGACTGATGAAAGAAAATGGGGGGTCAATGAATGCAAGGAACAAATAACGTCACGGAGACGAACCTTCCAGATGTCCTCGACCTTCTCTTCATCTCTCAGAAAACGGCCTCTCCAGATGAGGCGCTGACCGTCAGGGCTTGGGGAGCCAGGGCAGACCTTGGCGATCTCTTGCTTGACATCACGGACGGAGGACGAAGGGGTAACCTGTACTTGAAACGAATGGGAATATGCGGGGAGTTCGACTCTGAGAGTGGAGAAAGACATAAAGCCAGAAGAAAGACAAAGCAATGAAGCTTGCCTGGGAGAGTGGAAATAGCTGAGGAGGATGTGTGCCGGTGCAGTGGAAGTGGGACCGCACGCCAGTGACCAGACCAAGGCAGCAGCAGCGCGGAGGTGATCCCCTCCTCGCAGGCGCCCGCTAACGTGGAGGCTCGGTCATGACGTGACCGGGATTGTGCCTGGCATGTCACGCGCGTCACGCCTTTGCATGCCCGAAAGCGGGGCAGACGCGTATAGACGGGAACAAGCCCATTCACAGATTCGGGAACAAGACTTGTCCCAAACAGCAGAGAGCCTCCTTCCCGTCCGTCAGTCCACCGCGTGCACCGTCGAGCACAGCCAATGACCATCTCTCTTTGATAGTTGTACCGTAAGAGCCACCTTCCATCTTGCTTCAACAAAGCTTAATCTCTCCCAGACAACAACCACCGCATTGTGCCCACAAACAACCCTTGTCTCCCTTCCACACATAACTCAGAGAGTAGCATGTCTGACATGTCTACCTTCGACCTCCTCATCTCAGAGCTCACTCGTGACGTACAACGCGTCCGGCCCAAGGACGCTCTTCAGTTCTGCGCCCGGTGGTTTCAGTCTCGTCTCGACGAACAACGCACCCGCACTCGCGACGCACTTGCCAGAAACCCCTCCCTTGCCACAGCACTACCACAAGACCACTACATGGATACCCCCCTCTCACCCACCGCCGACGCACCGGGCGGCCCCACCAGTATATCCCCCTTCTCTCAGTCCTTCCCCCAGCAACGCTCCTCCCTCCAAAACTCCATGTCCAACGCCAGTCCATTCGGCACTCTCAACGTCCCGGGGAACGCCCTACTGGATAACACCCCCCGCACGTTAACCCCCGTGAGTCCTCCCAGCTTCCAGCTCGAAGGCGAAGACATCACCTTGTCTACCCCTGTTTCTGCCCCCAACCCCTTCGCGTCCTTCGCAAACGGGTCCATCTCACCCAGCCCCGGCGAGTTCCTTCATCCTCCCACCTCCACCATCCTCGCGCGCCGCACGTCCGTCAGCGCCGAATCCATCCCCGTCGACAGCGAGACGCACGAGCCGCTGCCCGTGTTTCCGAAGACGGACGACCAGCTCCGGCGGATTCGCGCGTCGATCGCGAACAACTTCATTTTCCGCGACCTCGACGAGGAGCAGGAGACCGGTGTCCTCAACGCCATGCAGGAGTGCAAGGTCGTGACTGACGATGTCGTCATCCGCCAGGGCGACGTCGGCGACTACTTCTACGTGGTCGAGAGCGGCCTCCTGCACTGTTACATCCGCCCCGAACCACTCCCCCACGACTGGCTCTCAGGCTCTGTTTCTCCGTCGGACATGATTGGCACGCCCGGATATCACCCCGTCTTCGGGCGCAAGGTGGCGGAGTGCCGGGAAGGGAGCTCGTTTGGGGAGCTTGCGCTCATGTACGGCCACCCCCGAGCTGCGACCGTGCTGGCGATCGAGCCATGCACGCTGTGGTCGCTGGACCGGATCACTTTCCGCACGATCATCCTCAAGGCGGCGCACCGGCGCCGGACGATGTACGAGCAGTTCCTGTCGTCGGTCGACCTGCTCGCGTCGCTCGAGCCGGAGGAGCGGAGCAAGGTGGCGGACGCGCTGGTGAGCAGGGTGTATGAGGACGGCGACGCAGTCGTGCGGCAGGGCGAGATGGGCGACACATTCTTTTTCGTGGAGGAAGGGAACGCCGTCGTGACCAAGTTCCAGAATGGTGGCCATGAGGTCTATGGGCATCTCAAGAAGGGAGACTACTTTGGCGGTGCGTTCGCATATCAGGCTTTTCGGATGCAGTCACTCAATTTTGCGGCATATAGAGCTGTCCTTGCTCCGCTTGGAGCCACGCGCAGCGACTGTTAGTGCGGTGGTGCGTGCGGATCCGAGCGTACCTCGGTTGAAGGTTGCTGCCCTGGATGCGCATGCGTTCACGCGCCTGCTTGGGCCGTTGCGGGAGATCATGGAACGGAATGCTCGGGGGAGCTATCGGTAATGATACGATTGGGAACACATTTGTCTTGTTATTGCCTGCGGGCTGTCCTAGGTTGCTCATGTTGTCTGTAGCTTTTGGAACTGTATCTCAGTCTGTGGCTGCATCGTCGGGGAGGCTGGGCGTCTGATGCAGACTAATCGGGATTGGATCGCGATGGAAACAATGGAGTGATCTGATTGAAATCTATTGAAATCCGGAGCGCTGTTAATGACCCTTTGACGCCCGTCGTCATCGGCTAAGCCCTGTGGCCGAGTCGAAGTCGAGCGCGACAGTGGCAGCGTCGAGCAGCCTTTCACTTACTTAGCGTCGGGTTGCACGGAGAATGGAGCGAGCCAATGAATGGCTGCGGAGAGTCGAGACGGACATATGATTACCAGAGCGTTGGCCAGATGAGGCGATGAGTCCGCAGCGTTTCGATGGTTACGGATGGTGGGCACCCGTGCCAGTGACGGAGGGCACAATAGCCCCTAGATAGCCCCGCAGGACCAGGTGGAGAGAAACATAGCCGGCCTATCATTTTGTTACCACCACATTGTCACCGACGCCGTCTCAGTGTTTGACAGGTGCATACAAACCTTGGCCACTCTGCGGGTTTCTTTGTCTTCCGCCTTTTGTCTCTCCCTCTCACTTCTTTGTGCTCCGCTTCTCGACTATAGACTGGCTGTTCGTGTCTGCTCCTTCCAAAGACATCTTCAATCTGTGGTCGCTGGAAGGCCACTGAGGTCATACCCCTGCAGTCGACGCATACGTTCCTTACCAGTCAAAACCAACCCTGTACAACTACCCCCAAGCTCACACGCAACTACGCCGCATTTCCATTGCGTCCCGCGTCCGCCATGACAATCCGAAGGTCCGGTGCATTTCATGTCGTGCATTCTGGCGTGCTGCCTCGCGCCAGCGACGATAAAGATTGTGAGTGTTCGGTTGCATCTGTCACCTCGCACATCGAAAATAGTAACAGTGTTGACTGATTGTCTCCACGAAAGTGTTCGGCGCCCGTGGACTTCTGTGAGTGCACAACCACAGGGTACATTTTTGCCTTCCTCACCATCCTCTGCAGCCCCGACCTTGACCTTCCTACCCTCTCCATTCCCGGAGTTGGGGATCTTACTAGTATCCTCAACCTCCCGAGCCCTGACACCTCGACTACCAGTTCATCCTCGACCAGTTCATCCTCGACCAGTTCATCCTCGACGACGACGTCGGTTCCCGCTGCGACTACGTCCAATGCCATATCGTTGACCACTTCCAGCGGTACTTCGTCCACTACCTCGTACGCAATTTCTCTGTAGTCTCTCTCATGTGCCCAACTGACCTTGTAAATAGGACAACGTCCTCGAGTTCGACTACAACCTCCGCCACCACCGCCTCCACAAGTGCTGCCTCCTCAACAACACCTTTACTCCCGTCTACCAGCGATACCGCTACGGCTACTCCTCCGCCGAGTGCCACTTCGACCCCGACACCGTCGCAGCCACCCACGGTGACTGTCACATCCAGCAACACTTCGTCGTCTTCGTCCCCGACTTCTACCTCGCAGACCGATTCGGCGCCCAAGTCCTTCCTCCAGAACAAGGCTTTGTCTGTCGGTGTCATCACCGCAGCAAGTCTGGTCGGGATTGTCTTGATCATCGCGCTCGCAACATGGGTCATCCGCAAGCGCCGCCTGGATCGCCGCTTGGACCAGGACATCATCGACTTCTCTAACGCGGGCCTCGTAAACGAGCATGACACAGAGAAGGGCGGGGCAGGCGGTTTCGGTGCCAGCCCTAGCAATGTCGAGACTGGGTCTACTGGAAGTGCCAACGGAAGCTCTCTTGGCCACGGTAACACCATTCCACCCCCCGTGCAACCGCGCCAGATGTACCAGGACATGAGTTATGGTGCGGCGGCGGCATACAGCGCCCCTGCGCGTCAGGCTAGCCGTGACCAGCAAGCCAACCCCTATGGAGGCCAAAATGCATACGGAGGAACCTATGCTGCGTACCCGAAGCCGAGCAACACATACCAGCCGCCCGGCACTACGTACAACACCTGGAACTGGAACTATGGTCATCCAGGGGCCGGTGCTCCTCAGTATGACCAGGCCTATAGCGGTATGGACGATGCTTACTCGGGATACGCCGACGCTCGATCCAACGTCAACATGGCAGGTTATGGTGCGGGTGCTCAACAAACGTCGGCAGCCCCGCTTCAACGCCGCCCGTCGGCACAGCGCAAGCCCGCCCCGCAACTGGACTTGGCGTCCGAAAGCTCGGCCTCCCAGCACATTGTTACCACTTGCATTTCCGCTCCGAGCACCAACAGTGCGACCCCGCCTCCCCCGGAGAAGGACTCATACTCGAAGTTCCCTGTCCCCGGCCCATTGCCGGATGAGTTTGGTGCTTCCATGGGTTCCCCCACGGAGTTTCAGGAGCCCCGTCGTCTTGTCGTAAGTGCTATATCAACGCCGGTTATCTCATCATAAGGAGCCATACTGACGCGGGCCTTGTACAATCATTCAGGTTCGCAACGACTAAGGGTCCTTCAACCATCACCAGCCATATAACTATTGGCTCCGCTACCGATCGGGAAACCGCCTAGCGATACCATGTCGATGTCCACAGTAACACCTACCCACTGTAGCATGACCCCGTCCTTCCGCTTTCGCCTGCTTCCGCATCCCCTTCTTCGACTTCTTGCGCATACGCGCGTGCGCATGCACTGCGCGCATCGCATTGTCTTCTCTTTCCATGTATCACCGAACGGCCGTAGTCCTGTCCTGCTCTCGCTTGCTATCCCCTTCGCTCTCGCCCCCGGTCGCCGTTTGCGCAGGCTGCCTTCCTGTTCTTCCTTACGACGCTTTATTGCTTCTGACATGCAGGACACACAGGATACGGCTCCTCGGGAGCTTTGGTAGATCCGAGGCACTGCGAGGGCTGCGCGTCGTCTTTTCCTCCACCCTTCACTCCTTCTGGGCTGCCTGCACCAACGGCGCAGCGTTGTTACCCATTGCCACTATTCCTTATCCGCTTCAGCATTGTTATGCTAAATGGTCGCGTATCTTATCTGTCCGCGCGCATCTGTATCATTAGCTTCTTCCGCTGCTCGTCCCCCTGTTGCTTTGCTGTGCATTACGTACCCATTCTGCCCTTTTCTCCTTGCAAAGTAGGATACCTACGTATCAGCTAGATAGCTAGACCGGTACTGAACACCTACTAATGCCAGTGGCGCGGTTGGTCGCCACCATTGAACATGACGAAGTTGTGACAAGGCGCCGCTGTGACGCACATGGCCGCGTCTTCCATCATGATCTTACATGTCGGCCACTCACTCGACCGTTTACTTGTGCTTCGTCCATGGTGCGTGCAGTTCCAACTCGTTTTGTGACACATCTTATGCGAACAAAGTTGCTATTGAGTGGATGTGCATCACCCGGTGGCTCTTTATACCACAAAGAGGAAGTTTGGTACGTCGTACACCTTGCCAACCACGACAAACTCTCATCGCGCGACCGTCTCCACAGACTGTACCACGGTGACGCATACGACGGAATGAAACCGTGCCTTGTGCTTTGTGTAGTTGGTGTTCGAAATGCGGTACTTGCTCGGGGTCTATCGAGTGCTCAGTGCGGATTCGCGAGTGGTAACAACCTGGCATTCCGTCTCCGAACCGTTTCCCCGGACTCACCTTGCTACTGACGAGTATAGGCGCGTTGCTGAACCCCCGCTTCATTGCGCTTTTCCAGCGCCGCAAGAGGTCTCTGTGCTTCCCCACCTCCACCCCTTCTGGCGTGACGCACATCCCGGCCATATCCACCATGACATACCCGCCGTCCAGAGTCTCCGGATCGACTATCGTGAAACCCGATACGTCGTCGTCCCTCGCGACGTTTTCCAGGAAGGCGGCGGTCGGGCTCTTGCACGCATGGAGGGGGTACCCGAGATCGTCGACCCCGAAACCCGTGCCGACCAGAGGATCCGCTACTGCAGTCTTCGGAGGCGGCTCCGCGTCGACGTCCCGACACTTGGGCAGCTCCTCTCGGGGTGGGGCCTGGTCCTCGTCCGCGAACTTGCTGTCTTCCTCGACTATCGTGTCGCAGGACCTGTGGACAGGCATGTCCAGGGAGGCTTCGATCTCCGCCCGAATCTCCGACGTTGGGGTGGTCGAGCTGCTGGGCATTGACATGGCGTCGCCATCCTCGGCTCCAGTCTTGGACCTGCCCGCTGGCACTGTGACCTCGAAGAGGGTGACGGATTTGCCGTCGGCGAACAGCTCTTCCTCGACCTCCTCGGCCCAGTCGCTGTTGGCCGGTTTCGGGCTTGAACATGGAATCGTACAGGCCTCCGCTGCACCAAAGGCCGGGGTGAGCCCTCCATATTCATATTCAGGTTGTCCCCGCACGCCTTCGTGGTACACTTACCGAGGACTTCGCTTCGCCAGGAGCTGTCGCTGCGGGTATTGCTCAGACTGAGAGACACGAACGACTGGGAGTCCCCGTCCCATATGAAGTATGGGTTGTCGCCGGTCATAGTCGACGAGTTTGTTGACGGCACCTCGATGATGGGACCGTCGCGATATGAAGGCATGATGAGCAGCAATGCTTGTCTCGATACGTGTGTTGGGTAAGGAGCGTCGGGGACTGCCCAGCAGCGGAATGTAGGAATGAAGCACGAAGCGTGTGAGGTGCTAGAACTTGCCTGCGTCTAGCAGACGGGGGTGCGAGGGTGGCGTCCCTAGGATGCGATGGGCTGCTGCAGTCAGCCTTTGTGGAGCCCAGACGGAGGCTGATGTGAGGCTGACATCCACTCTACCAGTCGCATACGGAAGTGTGGTTGTGTTCTAAATATCCCACCATCTGTATCGACACTGTAGGAGAATGCTAAAGAATTCTTATCGACGTGCTTCCCTGGTGACGTTAAGAGGGGCGCATAACCTCCCTGCGCTGCGCCAGCGAGAAAACCTGCTAAACCCATCACGGTTGAGAGCACACTAGGGGTCTGGATCGAGAACAGTGTCTACTAAATACAATACATGGCCGCAAAGGGGAGCGTCGTGCGTGATTGGGGAAGAAACCTTCACGATTTCCGGCCAACCACGCGCTTCTCATCGTTTCTTCCTGCTTCGTTCTCATCCACTTCTTCCCCCCTCATGTCGCTCTTCTCGCCTTCCCCTGCCCCGCCCCACCTTTCCCTCGTACGCTTCTCCCGTCTCTCCAAGCACCACACCACCCAGGTCACGCCAAGCGTTGCGATACTCATACCAATCATCGCCCACATGCCTTTCGTGAACCGCGGCGCGTCCGTCGCAGGGTAGAACACGAGTGGCCACCAGGCGTTCACGACGTTGTTCCACATATTCATCGACGCGAGCACGATGCCACGCGCCGCGTGGTCGTCCGCGCAGATCTGGTTCGCCCACGCGAAGGTCGTCGCCTGCCCCGCGTAGCTCGCGCCGGCGAGGTACCACGCGAAGAACTTGAGCCCCGTGGGGGCGCGCCAGACGAGCAGGATGATCGACGCGGTGATCGTGCAGGCGCACATGTACACAAGCACCGGCCAGCGCGCGCGCGACTTGGTCGCGTCGGTCCAGGTCGCGCAGACAAGGGTCGACGCGATTGCGAAGGCGGTCATGCCCGACGGATAGTTGTCTGTCGTGAGCGGGGCGTGAGGGAGCACGTTCGTTTAGGACGGGTAAAGTCGAAGAAAGGGGACCTACCGATCTGGGGGACACTGAAGCCTCCGATGGCCTTCATCCACTGGCCCATCAGGTTGTTTGAGCCAAAGCTCTCGGTTTCACCGGAGACTGCGAACTGAGCGTAGCCGGTAAAATAAGATATGGGATCGAGGAACGATGGTGCTCGTGGCTTACCAGTAAGCTGCAACCATACCACCGCCAGTTGCCTAGGAGTCGCTTAACAAGGCTCCAGGTAAGATATCCATGGCCGATATCTCGGTCCTTATCGGACTGAAGCCTTTCGCAGGAGAGCAGACGTTCCTATAATGAGTTGTAGCGTCAGCGGACAGTAAATCAAGATGTCAGAAACCGAACCTCTTCGGATAGATAAAATGCCTTGGTAGTTGTGGGGACATCCGGAAACATGGCAAAACCGTACAGCGCAATGGGTATGGTGATTATCCCGTCAATGATGAATCTGCGATGTACGTCAGCGTCTTTTATCCTGTAGTGTAGATGGTGTTCACTCACAACCAGCGCCATCCACTACGACCTGCTCTTCCGTTCAGATTGCTGCCGGTTACACGTATTTCAGCCACAAGTAATGATGCACCTGTAACCTACGCACGTATAGACAGCTGCTTGTAGAAGTCCAGAGAATCTAGAAGCTCGAGGTCAACACTCCATTTCGTCGAAGTTTTCGGAACAACTCCGCATTCACTCACAGCGTGCCTATTAGGCCTGAAGACGTGAATATTCCCGATCTCTTCCCCAACTCTCCGGCTTTATACCACCTTTGCGGTACATCAGCATGAGTTGCAACAGTGAGATGTCGCGGAACTGTCACCTACGATCCGAGAATGTAGTGCGTTCCAACGAAAGTCGACGATTCTGCGATTCCTTGGAAGAAACGTATGACAAATATCTGGCCAATTCTCAGTTAGCAAATAAGGCGGGATGTACATCCGAATGTGCTCGCCTGTTGGACACTCGTCACCGCGCTTGTGCTAGCGGAAGGAACATGGGTTGAGTCATAGCTTGGACGGTGCCAATATTGCAACCTTACCCGAATGTCAGCACCCCCCAGACAATTTGCATGGTCGGGAACCATATCCGAGGAGGCACAACCTGTAGCATTAAGTTATCTACGCAGAAGATGAAGCTGACGGTCAGCCCCCACTTGAACATAAAAGATATCGATTTACTTGGTATCATGCCCACGATATAACCACAAGTGAATAAGGTATTTATTTGCTGTATGGAATTGTGAGCTCTTGTTCAATCAAGGAGCCCAATGACGGGATTTTCTTACGTTAAACTGAGTGCCATGCATGTTCAGCTCTTCTTTCATGCCCGACACGTATGCATTGGAGACATTGCTTCGATCTAGATCTGTATCCGGGTGCAGGGTGGTTCGAAATGAGCCTTAGTCACGAACGCGAGCACGCACGCGGGACTCACAGTTGGAAAAGTACTATGACTCGTGTCAGTTGTCCGTCTCGAGAATGCTGTGAGCGTCACGTACCATGAGACAGCAATACGACAAGATGAACCAATCTATTTTGAGGAGAAGGTTGCGCTCTACTTTAGACACAGGGATCTCTCCCCATACGAAATGTCGGATTTTACGTAGGGCAGCCATAGTGCAGGATCACCACTCGTAAGAAGTGTAAAACTGACTAGAGAGGGGGGCGTTAGTTTGAACAATGTACTGGTGAGGAGTCGCCAACACCTTGGGCTCGATGATCTAGAAACGTTGGTCGACTGCGTCGTACGATGAATGAGTTTTCAGTCCTAGATAAAGGTATCGGTCGAAGGAGGGGTCGTGCTATGGGGCCGTCTGCATGAGGGTTGTCAGAAGCAGGCGGTGGTGTCATATACGTAGCGGGTATTGGGTGAACCCACTCGAGACGGCGTTTGGCAGTACTGGCGTTCACACTCGGTCTCTCTCAATCGGCTAACAGTTGGCCGAACTTCGTCATAGTCACGTGATCACCCCCCCCCCCCAAAAAAAAACAATGATATGCCACCGCTGGCTGACCGTTTCGTTGGAACCCAGTCTCAGCGCTCTACGATGCGTTTCTGTTGTCAGCAACTTCACTATCTCGCGCAGGTAAACACAATGCGATTTCTCTTGACCTAGATATGAGCTGTTCTTCAATAATCATGGAGCATATAACCAATACTGCGCCGGGCATTAGTACTTACCCGTCTATCCCCCCTGTGCCTTCACATTCCAATCGCACAGCTTTTCGACCCTCTTGTCGACAACGAGTACGTCACATCACACTTCCGGTTAGCCACGGCAAGCGCTTCAAAGGTCGGCAAACCACTGAACGGCTGAGCGCTGAATACTTCCAAGCCACAATGTACCCATATAGTACGAGGGACACCGCTCGTCACGAAATGATCACACATGCTCCGGTCTCGGTCTGTCCTACAAGTATCCAAGTGCCGACTGGGCATGCCAAGGTGGGGCGTTATGGGCCTTTGAATGGCCCTTAACCACACCTGACAGGTCACCAAGGCTTCTTCCAACCTCCAGCGTGATGGACGACGCACATGCGCTCGTTCCCGCCGACAACGGGGGGGTTTGGTGAGACCAAGACCGGCTGTGGCTCGAAGGTTGTGTCGCATTCAGCATCTTCGACGCTCCCCCCCTGCCTTCGAGTTCCTGAGTATCACCCCCCGCCCCCAAAACGCACTTCTTCTCTCCGATCAGAGTGCGACTGGTCCGCCATTGTCCGTCCTGGATCATGGGTCGAAGATGTCCTGCTCGCAGCGTAGATTGTGCCATGCAAGCATACGGTGACTAAATACCTCCATAGACGATCACCCCGGATTGGGCCGTATTCGGAAAGTTTGAATTCGGTGGTTGAAAGGCAGCGGAGGCAAGGCGCTGAACACGCTCAGGCTGAGGGCGTCGGCGGAACAAGGAAATGAATCGGAATCATCCAACCATCCATCGGCGTAGAATTTTCCTACATACGAGAAGCCAACGCTCAGTGGCACCGTACAACAAAAAGGCACGCACCTGGACCACCCAAAGACCGGTGAAGCCAACGTCTATCATCGAACTAACGTCATCATAGGCCGAAGCCTCCGTTTACGAAATTACCATGTTCCCGCCATGCGATTCGACCAGTCCATGCCAGTTCCACGCCCTCCTTACACCCAAACTATGGAGATTCATGACCTACCCCTCGCAGACCACGGAATACGCTGATGGCATCCCATGGTCTGCGATCGGACGGATGTCGGAAAGTGAGGTAAAACATGCTTACGGTCCCATCACACAGATTGGGGACAAGTTCGGCCTCCGAGAACGTTTCGCAAACGTCCCAACGGACCCGGGGACTGCCCAGGCTTTAGTGACCGCGATCTATGCGACTAATCGATGCTGACCAAGATCACGGATGGAATATTTCAACAGGTGCACAAGGCTTTTGGCTATTACTGATCATCGGACCACTATAACACTGTACATGTGTAAGTACAACTTGCCACTCCGACTAGTTGGCGGTACCACAGCCAAGGCATAACGATAACCGCGCGGTAATGCGGTGCCGCAACGGCGCAGGTACTGGTGCAAGTTGAAGCATCCTCAGTCATTCCAGCGGCGCCACCAGTTTCAGGGACAGCTAGATGTGACTCGCCATGGTCGATAAACCCGATACCATCGGCTGTACATAATGCACGGCTGACGAACCCGCTTACACAACAGGCCCGAGCAACTGTTCAACGTGAAAATGGCGAAGCCGAAGCGTGCATATGGTAAGTAGGGACCAAAGAATCATCCATTTCGAACATATCAAGAATACAGAAGCGGCGTTTTGCCGAGCGATTGCGAAAGCAGCTCACTTGGGTTCTCGAGAAGTACAGAATGGGCGCGTGCGGCTCACATGATGAGCTGCAGGAACCCACGGGGGCGGGCAGGTTTACGTGGAATTTATATGGGCAGTTTGCAATCGAGGTGGCTTATGGATTTTCGGAGCCGCATGTGGGGAAGCTGTTAAGGACATCAGGCAAGCGTAGGGCAAATCGATTTCATACAATTGTTGCTTGGCCATGGCATGCCCATTGCCCAGACAAGTCAATATCTGCCTCATCGGGGCCGACCTGAGGCCGACTCATCGTTAAACGTTGAACCATTGAACGGAACGGCGCGCCACGAGGATGGACTGACCTAGTCCGACCAGTGGTCGGTGAACCAGGTCTGTTCGCAGCTCTGTTCGGCCGAAGATGGTCTGTTGAATGGCGGGGAAGAACGGGGAAAACAAATAAAAATGAAAATTGTCAGTGATGGCCGTTTTGGCCGTGTAATCTGCTGTCAAGAATTGGGCGTCGCAAGGTGGTTGTGGGACTGAGCCGGGATGGAGCGGACCAAGGAGTGGCCCAGCCGCAGTTTGGCCACAGGATGGCAACTTGGCCAGCCGCGCTCAGAGTGCTTGGCATTGGGCGCCATGGCGCCGCATCAGACATCAGGGTTACCCTTTTTGTCTAATCCACCTCGACGCGCCGATGACGTACTGCAGGATCCGCGGGTCTGGATATCCTGCCGATCGGCGTCCACAACTGAACGGCCGCGACGATGTCCAGCCCACACTCGCTCACATGCCATAGGAGGCAGGGGTAAGTATCGGGACAGCGGCGAAAGTCAGGAAGATGGATAAGTGGGTATGGGCGACAAAAAGCTGCCGGGCGGATGGGAAAGGAGAAAGCAAGGAAGGGGCTTTATGTGCGATTGGGGTTTACTAATCCATATGGTGAAAGACGCGCGGCTGGACGGACCAGAGCTGAGGTGCAGGTCGTTGGGCACGAATCCCGAGTCCCGGCAGCGTTCTTGTTTGTCTTACCAAACGCGTTCTCGAGCCTTCGACCTCCGAATTCTGCCGCCCGTCCGCCTCCCCTCCGATCTCCTCGTTTTCCATATAATCCACCAAACGGGTAACATGCGTACTTTACGCCCCCCCGTCCCGCCAAGCCGCCATGCGCACACCTCGCCTCCGAGTCTGTGCCGCCGCATTCCTTATCCCCGCCCTCGCCGTGGCGCTCGCTGCCGCCACAGCTCTCCCCTCGTGCTCCGACACGCGATCACTTGACTGTGTATCCCTTTCTCAGCAAGCGGAGCACCTCCTTGTAGCGCGGCAGGGCGGCCACGGCGGACATGCCCGCCATGGGGTCACCATGACCGAACTGAACGAGACGGAGGTCATAATGACCCACGGCACAACACCCCCTTCGTATTACTGGCACGATATCATGGAGTCATCCAACGACGGGAACCGTTATCCAGGATTGATGGGACTGCACGCGCTCTTCATGTCTCTCGCTTTCTTCGGCGCGCTGCCAATAGGTGCGCACCGCTGCCATGCTTCCGACCCACGCCCGATGCTGATGCTTCCTTTCCGCAAGGCATCGCCCTGCGTTCGGTCAAGCACGTATGGCATGGCGTGACGATCTTCTTGTTCTATGGGTTCGTGGTGCTGGGATTGTCGACGAGTGCGCTCTATCGCAAACTGACGCCAGACATGTCCGTACTTCTCGGCATTCTTGGCGCGTCGGAGTGGGCTGACGCGTGATGTCATTCATGGCAGGTACGAAGGTAGCAAACACGGCTCTCAGGGGTATCTCTTCCTCTCCTGTGCCGTCGTCCTCTCCGCCTTTGACCTCTTCGCCCTCTTCGTCCGCCTGGTGACGTACATCCGTGCGATCGTCCGCGGCGAAGACCGCTTCGCGTTCAAGGCCTTCTGGCACTACGTCGTCCTCGATCGCGACGATCACTTCTCTGGAGCGACCGCGGAGTACATCAACCTTGTCGTCCAGGACCCTGGGGAGCTAGAGGACGCTGAACTGAAGGCAAAGAATGTCGACGACGACACCGAGGCAGAGCCTATTCACGTCAGGCATGCGCGCGTCGTTGAGCCGATCCAGACGACATTCGACGACCACGAAGACACGGCCCAGTGGGCTCAGAACGTACGTCGCCATGCACACCATCCCTCTTACCCTCAGTCGGCCGTTTCCGAGCGTACGCTGTTCGGGTCCCATTCGCCGCATCGATCAAGCGACACCCTGCACGAATCGGGTCATGTCTTTCCCTGGCAGGGCAAGGACAAGCGCGCCCTTGCCCGATTCTTTGGACGCGCCGTGTTTGCGACAACAGAGCGCGTTCTCGTCTTCGCCGGCTTCCTCCAAGTCGTAACCGGCATTGTCATCTACACCGGTGGATGCCGCGGCAACTGGGGCAACGGTTGCCTCGCACACCTCATCAGTACGTGTCCAGTCCGTTCCCTATGCCACGACATCGTGTTAATTGTCACGGTTGTCTTTCAGAGGGCGGCATCTTTTGGTGCTATGGTCTCGCAACCTTCGCGCGCTTCCTAGGTGCATTTTCCGACCTCGGCTGGGCGTGGAACCGTGCACCCAAGCACCATGGCAGCTATCCCACTGCTGAATTCGTCGAGTCTCTCGTCATCTTCCTCTACGGTATCACAAACACTTGGATGGAGCGCTTCGGTGCGCAACCTGGCGACCCCTTCACCACCAAGCAGATTCAGCATATCTCCATCGCCATCATGTTCTGGTTCGCCGGCCTCGTGGGTCTAGGCATCGAGTCGAGGCGAATTCGACGTTGGCTTGCGTCTGGTGCGACGGCCGCGGTTCCCGCCGAGAAACGTTCTCAGGAGGCCGTCGCGGAGCCACCACAGTACATCGCGAGCTTCAACCCATTCCCCGCCCTGTGTATCGGTATCACCGGCGCCGCCATGAGCGCACACTTCCAGACCTACCTCTTCCAGGTCCAGATCCACGTACTTTGGGGTTACCTCCTCTCTGGGTTCGCCGTCATGCGGTGCCTTACGTACTTCTTCCTCTGGCTCGGCCCTCCTCGGTCTATCCTTCCGTCTCGCCCTCCCACGGAGGCGATCGCCTCGTTCATGCTTGCGTGCGGTGGCCTCGAGTTCATGTTCTCCACCGAAGAGGTTACGATTGCCGCGATGCGTCAGGGTCACGACGACGTCATGATGTTCTTGAACGTCGGCGTCGCTATCACCTGCCTTGCGTTCTGCTGGACACTGTGCATGGTCGCGTTAAAGGGCTGGCTCAAGAGCCGGACGCAAAGTGCGATGAAGTTCCACAGCTCGGCATAAAAGTCTTCGCTCGTCCTCGACTGAGGTGTAGGGCATCTCCCTCCGGCATCCGCCTCGCTCGGGCATCCCTGCGGCTCGACTGATATCTGCATCACACACGCTATGACTGTTTTCGACAAGTTCAATGCATACCCTAATGCAACCCTTCCGAACCCCTTCGTCTGGATTTGCGACCAGGGCAGCAGTATTATCCGGGTCCTTGACCTATTTCACCCCTTGACAGTAGCATTGTCCATCTGGGACATCATGACGCAGACATGGCCCGCGCACCTTCGATTGCTACTTGCGTCCCCCGCTGAACCGCACCCACGCCTCGCCATATGTAGCCCTCATCGTGTTCCCACTGCACTCCCCATCGCCTGTGTATAATCTAAGGGCGTTGGAGTAGGTTCCCTTACTTTATCACTCGCCGTCGCTTTACGCCATGTTGATGACGCCCCTCTCGACGACGTTTCGTGTAATGAAAGTAGCTAGTACTAGTATGACAATCCGCTGTAATAGGCTGTACCATACTAGACCATCAGCATTCCTTCAGTGCTTCGGGTTATCGGAAGGGCCAGGGAACTCCTTGAAGCCCGAGAGCTGATTGCTGAGATCCGGCCGCCGCGATTGATTTTGTTGTGATCAGTCAATGACAATGCTTACCCATCGGCGATGTCGTCGCCAGGTTTTAACATGTCACCACCTCGCGTCATATGAGGGCCAAATTCTTGTACACAAACTTATTCAGATTGTCCACACGCAGTGAGCGTTGAGCGCTTGAGCGTCCGAAGCCATCCGCGTAAGGATGGCGTTGTGCTTGTTCGAGCCCGCCCATCTCGTCGTCTCGTATACCCATCCTTCGGCGAGTTTATAGAAACATCAGCCGCCGCAAGAGCTCGCAGTTACCCTATAGATGTCGGACGAAAGGCAACCGTATGTCGTTTTCGGCTATGGGTCTCTGATTTTTAAGGTATGTGGGGATATCGATATCCACTTCGCACAAGGACATGCTGACCAAGAGTCGGGTTTCAGCCTCCCCCACACGTAGCCACGGAAGGTATGTTTGTACACTGGTTGCTTGTAGTGGGCAAGCTAAGTTGGTGGAATTATTACAGTTCCAGGTTACTTGAAGGGTTATGTGCGCCGGTTCGCGCAAAAGTCGCATGACCATCGTGGGACCCCCGAGGTTTGTAGGGTCTGCACTTGAGCGTGATTCGGTCGCGGGGAGTTAACTTTCTGGTGCTATCACAGAACCCCGGAAGGGTCGTCACCTTGATTCACAAGGAAGAGTGGGACAGCTTCTCTGGTTCTGTACGCGCAACATTGGTTGACTGGCCGCCCATAATATCATTGACACTCATTCCATTGTAATGCTCACGGCAGGATCCCTTTCCTCACGAAGATGTTGTTTGGGGTGCGGCTTTCGTCACCTACTAATGGATTGCCGTATCTAAGATGCTGAAAACTTACGACAGGTATCGCATATACCGTAGACCCAGTACACGAGGCTGAAGTCCGAGACTACCTAGGTGAGTAAGGAAAGGTGGCGACAACTGGCGGGATGCTGACAAGAAGATGCTAGACTACCGAGAGAAGGTGACTAACCTGCTCATCCGAGATCTCCCTTCCGGACTCATGGTTTGTAGGACGGTTATACACTAGAGGAAGTGGATATATATGCGCTCGTCGACGGACAGGAACAGATCATTCTACATAAGGTTCGTCTTCAATACATAACGATAATGCCTCATAGTTGACTTGAACATCGCAGACATTCGTTCGTAAACACTCTCCACATATACCGGCCTTCAGTTGCTGAAATATCATCCGGCAGTGCTATGTTGGACGACCTGACAACCCTTCATTCCGTGCGCACCAGTCTTGCGTTGCATAAGTGGCCCTGCAGAAGCTAATGAAACATGTGC
This sequence comes from Ganoderma resinaceum, assembly GCA_964023155.1. NCBI lineage: Eukaryota > Fungi > Basidiomycota > Agaricomycetes > Polyporales > Polyporaceae > Ganoderma > Ganoderma resinaceum. Next base: position 1,607,592 of record OZ026793.1, read on the forward strand.
AGTGGGTTCTGAACCCATAGACAAACTTGCTGAGCGCATATGGCACTCGGTAGGACCCTCTGGACCGAACAAGGTATGTGGCTCAATCGCAATTGCGGTCCACTGGAGTAAACGGAGGTTAATCATCCACATCGACTAGGAATACTTGTACAAACTGACAGAGTCGGTGCGGCGTCTTGCACCAGAGTCGCATGACTCTCACCTGTTTGCGCTAGAGGTGCGTTCCGTTGGTTGGGAAAATTTTCCGTCTTTTCTGAACTGAGATTCTCCAGACAAGATGTCGTGAGCTAGACCAGAAGGCAAGAAGCGGAGGGTTTGCAAGTATTCATGAACTGTAGGCTTGCGTAACACGTTTTACTGTCTCTACCTTCGTGTAAATCAGCTATACTTTAAGTGCGAATATTTTCTAGACATGCATTTCGGGCATTTGTATCAAAGAAGCTCTCGCAATCCACGCGAACAATCAATATTCAATCCGCAACGGCGCCTCGGCCAGAGGAATGTCGTTGAGCGCCTACAACGTGTGGCTGAGGTCGTGGTGGCACCTGGTGGCACCGTGATTGTAAGCACTCGGGCTGCTTCTTAACTCGACCGTCTTGTTCTCCCAGCTCGAAGGTTTCTGCCATCTTGTTACTGTTGCCTGAAGTTAATACTTGTTCGTTCCTCTGAGCGCGTGGAGCGGATTGGAGATGCTACCAACACTGGAGCCGTCCGTGCAAGAGCACTTACGTCTCGAAGCCTTCGAGGTACTTGGGAACCGCTCTGTCAAATATGGAGCTCTCCTTAACATCAATGCGTGGCTTAGGGGAAATTCGACGTGAAGGATTTTGTCGGCGGTGTCTCCGAGAAGCTCATCGCCCAGTCGAAGGCAGATCCCGGACGTGCGTATCTCGCAGCACCGTCTATATGCGCACGATTTATCAGTGGGATGGGTAGCGTTCGACCCCAAACCCTTCATCCGCACATTCGAAGCCGCGGTAGACAAGCTCATCGCCGTGCGTAAAGACGTCCAAGCAAAGACGGAGCAGATGGAGAAGAGCGTACGGGTCGCAGAGAGGGACTACTCCAAGAAAATGACAGACTTAAATCGAGGATTCGAGGTATGTTTTTGTGACTCGTTGTACCATCCTCGCCGGCATTCAAGATCTCCAATACAAGGCAGTCGGCCAATCTTTCTCAGGGATGGAGACGAAGATGAACGAGGTCGGGCGGACGGCTATTCGCATAGGAGAACAGATGGAATCGGTGCACCAGCAACGCCAGCGCGCACAAGCGGCGTATGACCTTATCGACTTCTACAACCAGTTTGCGAAGGATGATACTTTACGGTTGGATGGCATGAAGAAGGAGGGGAAGGAAGGCAGGCGGAAAGTCGCGGTGCTGCTCCGACGGCTAGCTACAGTCGCGAAGGAGGTGGATTTGCCTCATTCTGACAAGGTGAGTTCGCTTCATCTGTCGTTTGCACCAGACACCGACTATGTCCAGACCCGAGAAAACATCGACCGTTATTGCGAGAAGTTCGAGAAGGATATGTTGCATCTGTTCGACCGAGCATACAGGAGAGGCGACCCGAAGATGATGCATGTATGCACGGTCTATTGTCTCTGTTGCGCGATGCAGGCTCATCCTGTCGTTAGCATTGTGCACAAACACTCCTCGACTTCAACGGCGGCGCGTCATGCGTCCAGGTATATGTCAATCAGCACGACTTTTTCATTAACCGAGTACGAGCAGACCCCAACATTGACTCGCAACTGTATGTGTACAATGCGTACTTTTGTCTTCCTGGTTCTCATTCCTGTCTCGTAGGTGGGTCGCAATTGCAGATCCTGATGCTACACCACCATCATCGGAACAAGGTTTGCAGGAGTTATTCCAAGAAATTCGCGCAACCGTTGGCCAGGAAGCCCAGATCGTGCAAGCCGTCTTCCCGAATCCAGCATACGTCATGCAAGTATTCCTCCAGAGGGTGTTTGCGCAGTCGGTATGTCTTTCTTCATTCATGATGACATGCGTTGGACTGAGCGACGGCAAGGTGCAACAACACTTGGAGCAACTCATTGCAAGGACGGACCGGATGCCCGAACTGGCTTTCCTCCGAATCTTGCAACTCGTACATCAGTCAACGTCCGTTCTAGTCGAAGACATGAAGGCGTATGAGCTGCCCTCAGTCATTCCAAGGTCGCCGGTCGACGCCACCGAATTCCAGCGGACATTGAGAGGCGTGCCTGCCTCCAATGCGTCAAATACTGCGACCGCTGCCACTATCAGCACTATGCTCGAAACTGCCATGGAAGAGCTCTTCGTGCCATATACAGAAGGGCAGCGGTATCTCGAGAAGGAGAGTAGAAGCTTGGGTGAGATGTACACCAGTTATCTGGTCAAGTTCACTCGTTATCACGTACGTTCAATCGTGTCTCTAGTCGCGTGCGTAGCTCACCAGGACGTATGTAGGAACGAACGGATACCAAGGGCAAATCATCTGTATTCGGCCGAATGGTAGATCAACTAAGTGCTGCAGCGGCCACTACATCTTCTTCGGGGACTTCAACAACCTCAGCTCAGGCAGCTGCAGCCCTAATGCGATTCGGGGGCCTTAGTGCGTCTACGGACAAGACGCAGAGGGACTCGACAGAGGATCCTATCCGGGAGGAAGATGGTGTTTTAAGCGTCGAGGTGGCGGAGCGGATGCTGAAATGGCACGCTGAAGCTATCGGTCGATGTGTAGAACTGAGTCATACTAACGATGTGTAAGTCGATTCTTCTTAGCTTTATCTAGGAACGCGTTCCTAAAAGGATAATTGTTAGGCCTAAACACACTTTTGCGTTATTGCGGGTTCTTGCTGCTGCCATTGGTAGCTCCTATGTTGAAATCGCGATTGAAACGTAAGTGCCGTATATGATTCCTCCTGTTTTCCTGTTGAACCTGGATACAGAATCTCGACACGGCTCGACACGGCTGATTCAAAAGCGGAGCCCAGCATGCAGCCACTGACAGTGCTCCGCGAAGTGGACCTGATCTGCCACCTATGGCAGCGCTACGTGACTATGGCTCTGCTCCCACTCGCCAGTAGCTCTGTCACTGTACGTCGGGAGATGATGATATTCAACAACCAAGCCGTCAGCAGGATTGAAGGCGGCGCAAACCAAGTGACACAGAAGCTCACGGATGGTACGCTCGCATGTTTCAGACTTTTCAATAGCAGCCACTGACAGTGGGATGAACCGTAGCTATTATCACCTGGCTCTCAGCCCAGCTTGCCAAACAGAAACGTACGGACTTCAAACCAAAGAATGACGACATCTCCTTCGCTCGTGTCAACACCGAACCTTGCGTCGCGTGCTGCGATACCCTCGAGAAGGTCCGAGACGCGGCTAAAGCAAGTCTAAGCGGGAAGAACCTTGAAGTCTTCCTGACCGAGGTCGGCGTGGCCTTCCATGGGTAAGCAGGTTCTCTCTGCTCAAATATGCATGTGCTGACGATTATGTCAGTTTGCTCCTCGACCACCTGAAGAAGTTCCCTGTCAGCGCGACGGGTGGTCTCATGCTTGCCAAGGACCTCAAGTCTTACCAAGACGTCATCGACACCTTCTCCATCCCCTCCCTACATGAACGTTTCGAGTTCATCCGCCAGCTCGGCAACGTGTTTCTCGTTAAGCCTGACATCCTCAAGTCGTACATCACCGAAGGTTACCTCGGTCGTATTGACGCGAACCTCCTACGACCGTATCTGGCGCAGCGTTCTGACTGGGGTCAAGCGGAGAAGGGATTCAACGATCCTTCGGCAGAAGGCCCCGTGGACGCCAAGGCCATGCGTGACCGCTTCGGGATGGGCAGACTGAGCACGATTATGAAGGACCTCGAACCACTGAGAGAACAGATCGCCATGCCCAGTATGCCCTTGCCAACGGGCATCGGGAACTTTACGGGTAACTTCGCTTCCTCGTTTGCAAGTGCGCGGCCGTCGAGGATCAGCGGAGCGAGCTGAAGTGGTTCCTTTGGCGTTGGAGGCGCTTTGGACCATAACTTATATGTTTCTGTTGTGTCGCACGCAATATTCCCCAGTTATATAGAGATGTATTACTACGGTAGGCCGTGCGGATGGATTTTACTCGCCCTTGAAAACTGGTGGCCGTTTCTCTTTGAACGCTTTCAATGCTTCTAGGCGGTCCTGGGAATAGAGTAGTGGCTCATATGATGCACGCTCGAAGTCGAGTCCTGACTTCGGTGTTAGCAGCCAACAAGGTGGAATAATATGCACGGGCGGGGCTTACCAGATTCAAATCCAACATCGGGTACACATGATATTGCCTGCTTTGCAGCACGGAGAGCCAAAGGAGCTGTGCATATTGGGCGTGAGTGAAGGAGTTGCAGGGGGCGAAGTAGTACACATACCACTCGTGCTGATTTCTCCAGCCAGCTGTAGAGCCCTGTCGAAACCAGTGGTCTCCGGAGTTGATACATAGTCAACAACGCCTGAACACAATTGGCGATTATGCTCAATAATGTACACAGAAGCCAAAGGGTAGGATATACCGAATTCATGTGCCTGCTCTGCAGTCATGACCCTCCCGGTGAAGATGAGATTCTTCGCCTTCGCCATACCAAGCAAACGCGTAAGCCGCTGGGTCCCGCCCGCACCAGGGATGATCCCCAGCTTCGTCTCCGGCAGGCCAATCTTGGTCACAATGTGCCCTTCACGTACGCGAGCCTTCAACATCCTCCACTCAGTCGGAACGGGAACGACAAGTACTCACCGGCAACACGCAGGTCACAGGCTAACCCCATCTCCAGCCCACCGCCGAGCGCGGGCCCGTCAATGGCGGCAATGGTGGGCATAGGCAGGTTCTCGAGCGTGCCGAGGGCGCGGCGGAGGTCGACGAGGAACTTGTCGACCTGCGCCTTGGACATCGTCGCGCGCTCGACTAGATCCGCGCCCGCGCAGAACGAGCCGACGGTCGAGGAGCGAACGATGAGCACGCGCGTGCTTTATGTAGAAGAATAGGGGAGGCGGGTCGATGTTCCCTCGTGAGCCGACGTGCCTGCCCACAAGCAGGGCAGGTGGACGCACCTCTTGTCGAACTGCACCGTGTCCAGGCACTCCTGCAGCTCCTGGGCTCCCTCGCGTCAGCCGGCTTCCTTTATATCGACGCTCAGTATGGGAGATGTCACACCTCGAGCAGTCTCAGCGAGATCGCGTTCTTGGACTTAGGGCGGTTGAGCAGTAGAGAGACGATTCCGGGATGGTCATGGTTGGGTTCAAGGTATGCTTCCGCCGAGTTTACGCCCGTGGGTGTTTGCGTCTGGAGAAACCGCCGTCCCGCGTACGCGCATCTCGCGCTCCGCAAAGCATTAAGGCCCGAGACACGAGAGACAGCCAATATCATCGTCAGGGTGAGCGGGAGAGCCACCCCCGCTTCCCATTGCATATATGCGCTTCAGACAGGCGGCACTCGTGACGTCGTGAGAGCTTAAGCGAGCACGGACCTTACGGCAAAATCAGTGCCAGTCTGTCTCCTGTCAGCGCCGCAGAGAGAATTACCTGAAGACTAAGAAGGTGCACTGACAGTCGTCTATTGCAAAGACTCTGTACTGCGGGCGTGTGACTCCGTGTACCAGGTACAAGACTCAGTATCAGTGTACAAGAAATTTTGATCGTAAGTGTTACGCATAAGTAATACAGACACACAAAAGAAGCAATGCAAAGCACATTCTGCCGTCCCCGAGAAGTAAGGTAAAGTTTACGAAGTCAAGCAAGGTGTAAATGTAAGGTGGGGTCGGCTAGAGAAGTGAAAGAGGGGGCCGCCGGGAAAGCAAGTGTCGCAAATCACAACGTGAACGCAGCCAAGAAAACAGCCATGGTGGTACAACGAATGACAGACAAGCGTACAAATGCGAAAGTGGAGGAGGTGGTACGGAGGATGCTCGTCTGATAGATATCGAAAATAGTTCGTGGACAGGTGAGGAGACGGGGTATACCTGGGCAATGGGTAGAGCGTCCCAGTCAGCTTCGTGATGGCGTGCCTTTAAAACATGGACTCACCGAACATGAGTCTATGTGGTGCTAGGCATACACATAGGATCGTTCAACGAGCCTCGCCATAGAGTTGCACGGGCGGAGCCCCAGCCACGCGTGCCGAGTTGGTCGGGTTTGCGTATGGGTGAGTCTGTATCGTCGGTGCGGGGTACGATGCTGCATAGTACGGCTGTTGAGGCTGAGCATATCCACTCTCATACCCAGCGTATTGCGCAGGGTTATACCCCTCATATCCGGCGTACTGCGTGGGATCATACGATGTCCCAGGCGGATAGTCTACTCCAGAGTTGCTGAAGTCAAGACCCATGGCCTGCGGTTGGGCGTACTCCTCCATGCTCGGCAGGCCATAGTGCATCGTGCGATCAGGATACGCATCGGGGGCGGCGTGTGTAGCGAGTGGCTCGTCGTTGACGTCCATTCCACGCGCACTGCCATGGCCAAGGTAGCTCATCTCCGGCTCGGTGGGGGTATGGAGGCCATCATTCGCCGGGGAGGCATCAGTGCTGGCCTGGGCCTCGTACTGCTCGAAATACGTCATGTCCTCCTCATCTTGGAGGCGGGCCGCGCGACGCCTCGCAACGACGATTGCGATCACAATGACACCAATGACGACAGCACCGGCAGCAGTGAACGTCCCTGCAACCGCGCCTTTGTTGTCGAAGAAGCTGGGAAGGAAAGACAATGGTGGTCTGCTCGAATCCTGGTCTAAACGTGATGAAGTGATGGGCACTCACCTCTTTGAAGAACTAGCCGCTACAACGCCAGTGGCAGTCGATGAAGTCGACACTGCCCAAGTGTAAGATGTCCCGGCGTCGTTCGTCAGGATGGCATTGGTAGTAGTGGCAACAAGGGTAGTTCCCGACCCGTTGACCAAAGTGATACCGGTGGAAGAGGCCGAAGTAGTGCTACATATGCGCAATCAATAATGAGACTGTATGCGCTTACATGAAGCGAAATAATGGACTTACGGAATTACCGAAGATGAAGAGGTCGACGAGGTCAATGGGGACGAAGACGAAGAAGAGCTGCTCGTAGAAGTGGAAGAAGTGGACGAGGTGGACGGCACGAGAGCGGCAGGCGAAGGTGTCGTCGAGGTAGGTGAGGGTGAAGGGGTCTGCGATGAGGAAGTCGTCTGCGCAGGTGACGAGGTTGAAGGAGGAGTGCTCGTCGTTGTGGGATGGGTACTCGAGGAAGTGGTGCTCGTAGTGGCCGGAGGGGAGGTTACTTCGGGCGGAATAGAAGAGCTTGTGGGACTCAGAGATTCCGACTGCGAGGTGTTGGTGGACACAGGAGGGGAGGGAGCCGAAGACCCTGAACCAGTATCTTTGGGCTTGGGGATGTCGACGACATCTGTACTCTGCGCGTTGACGAGAAGGAGCGACTGAGAGGCAAGGAATGCGAGTGAAAGGAGTGTAAGGACGCGTGCTGCCAAGGGCCAGCAGCAACGCATCGTGTCAGTTGGTGTGGAGGAGAGGAGAAGGGGCGCGGCTGCCCGCGACGAGGAGAAGGAGATGGGGACGAGGGGCCGAGGGGCCGAGGGAGCGCGAGACGTCGATCCCAAAGCAGGGCTAACCGGCGCGCCGCGATCAGCCCACGGCGTCTCCCGCCCGCTTGACCTACTGTATCTTTCTGTTCTTTTCAGCCTCCGTGTCTCACACTATCAACCTCGTTTCCATACATACAGTCCTACATACATACCACGGCGACCTGCTCAACATTCGCATTCTCTGTCATCTACACTTCCACCAACCACGTACTTCATTCTGATGCGGACACAAAAGGTGGCTGTTGGGTGGATATCTGTCAAATTCGCTGGAAGAGGAGCATTCCAGATCCGAAACAAAGCATTCCCTAAATCAACTCCAGCACTTCTGCCGCACGGCAGACCATGGCGACCGAGGGGGGCGAGTTTACCCATCTGCGTCGAGCAACCCATACTGACGTAAGAAGTCATGCGACTCAACCTTCTTGCCGTCGCTCTCAAGCCGGATGCAGCATTGGACGAGTTTCCCCGCCTTGACATCCTTCTTGAACTCCCCCATGCTCATGTCTGGGTTCCTCTCTCGCAGCTCCATATAGAGGTGTTCCTTGTCCTGTATGATCATCAGCATAAGTCCATGCCAACTGCACAGTTCCCAGGAGTGATATATAGTACCAACCTCTTTACCAAGCTTGTGCCAAACAGAATCAATTGCGGTGAAAGAAAACTTGTGCAAGCCGAGATAAAACCAGCCAGAGTCCTGGATAACAAGCCGACATTATTTGCACATGAGCAGTGGACAGTTGACCATCTATCACTCACCTCCTTGGCCGGGTAACAAAACATATGTATCTCTTTGCCATCCCCAGTCCAGCTCTGGACATTGCGGACCATGTACGTGTCACCCCACCCAATCAGGTATGTCCCCGATGTGCCATCCAGTACGACAGGCCGGTAGACAAACGCAAAGCCGCCATCAGTGGTATGGATGCGCGTGTCATAGCCATCCTGGAACTCCAGGCTATGATGGAGCCAACATTGAGAATGATGATGAAAGACTAAGAAGAAAACAGGTCACATACTTTCCAATCTCGATGACCTGCATACAAATGGAAAGTGAGCACTTTCTGTGCATATAGGATGGAGGAAGAGCATACAGCGTTGTCATCCAGAACCAGTTGCTCTGATATGACATCAAATGGAATGGGCCCATGCAACACCTCGGCAGTTGAGAGTCTGTTTGCAAACTCGAGGTACCACTGGAGCCGTTTCTTCTGCAGGCTCGAAGTCCGCGCCCTGGATGGAGTTGAAGGACGTGCGGGAAAGTCCACGGCAACTTCATGAGAAGAGGACGGGGGTGTCGGGGGCTCCCTGATTCCAGCTGACTCCGACTTCCTCACTTGAGGGCGTGTGCCAATGTGCGTGCTCGCGCTGGACCGTGAGGGTCGGATAGTTGACTCCTCGTCAGACTCGACGGGTGGAATTTCGCGCTTAGGATGTTGCGTGCCTACAGGGGCCGAAACAGCGAGTGGCCGGATGTTGGCACCCGGCCTAGGGTAGTCGCGGCGTGCCGCTTTGGTATTTGCGCCAGTCCGGGGGCTCTGAAACGAGAAAGCGTGTCAATTAGCAGTAAAGCCACAGACGTTACAACATACACACCTCGTGGTCTCTCACAAGATCTTCGATGACCTTGCGAGCATGCTCGAGCTTCTTCAGAGCGTCGTCACGAGCAATGATAGCGGCAGCAAGGTCGGGCCTCTTCGCCTGCACCTCGCGCTGCAACTCGGCCTTCTCTATTTCAAGCTGCCGGACTTCCAACAGGCGAGCGAGGTTTGCGGCTTCGAGCTCCTCGACCTTGGACTGTAGCATTCTGTTTCGATCGTCGGCAGCGGTCGCGGCTTGACGAAGACGGTCTTCAACACGGCGGACTCCCGCCATGAGTGAGGCGAGCTGTCAGCCACAAACCGTCGCCGCTCAGGGCGTATACTGTAAGAACGAGGATGGATGAGCAGCGCACCTCGGTTTGCAGGCCCCAGAGATCGGACATGGTTAGTGGTCCGTCAGGAGAATGATCAGCAAGCGTCATGAAATCGTGCGCGAGTCGGTGAAACGAGGCTGGCAAGGATGACAAGGGAGAGAAGGTGAAGGGGCCAAAACGGGTAGGGCGTCCTAGGGTGACAATGTCGAGTGCCACCGCCAGGCGAGGGAAGCAGCGTAGGCCACACGAAGCTAAGCCCCTCGTCCCATCGTTACGCCCTGTTTACGCCATCATGGTTGTCGTGTCTTCCCAGAGTGGGCAGCTGTGATTCGGTGGCTGGGTCGACTCGGACCCTTGGAGGTTCTGATGCTGCCGCGGGCCAGCTGTCTGTTGTGTCGTAAAGAGAAGGATGATGTGCACGATAATATCTTTATCAGAGAAGATCGACTGTCATCTTCCCGTCCCGATAAAGGTCAGCAACGGAGACTACGATAATATCGGTATCGGGTTGAAGGATCGTTGGCGATCTATCCGATGAGGGATGGAGGCATTCTGTGGGTGGCTACGGGGACAAGTCAGACATTCCGGGACAAGCGAGCCGTACGCGTGACGAGCGCCCCGTCTTCTTCGATTCGGATCTTGCCCTCACACGACAGGCAGGGCGTTATTAGTCGTCCGAGAAAATGCTTGAAAAATTGGACCCTGTTGTAAGACTTAGCTCCATGATTTGTCGGGAATAATCGAGATTGGGAAGGATATCGTGACTGCCGGCATTTTTCGGCCACTCTCTTCTGGTCAAATGAGATTGAATGGCACGAAGGAGAAGATTCAGGAGAAATATGACACTCACCAAGATTGTTGGAATATTGGATGCCATAAACTGATCACGAGAGTTTTATTCCTCGAGGAACAAAGAGTTTCTGTGAGCTTTTCAGAGGGAGGTCGCCGGGCCGGGACATGTCCCCATAGACGCCCACCCTTCCAGTGGGCGCTCCGACGCGTTATACCTCAATTCGACAGGCCGAAAAGTCTTTGTGCTCAGTTTTTATGACCTGCCCTCTCCTTTACATGCTGAAAAATCTTGGTAGTACCGGATTTCGTCAATGTTTTCCACAGGGTGTGATTTAATCCTATGCATCCAGATAAGACTGGGGGAAAAATGCAGGCAGTCGTAATACCTTTCCCAATCCGGATTATTCCTGACAAATCCTGGAGCTAAGTCTTACAACAGGGTCCGACTTTCCAAGCATTTTCTCGGACGCCTACAGTAATAACGCCCTGCCCGTCGTGTCACGTGGCCGTGGCCGCGACACCGGGAAATGCTCGCGGAAGCATTTTCTTAGTCTACTGCTCAATGATAATTGGTCCGCCGTGAAGCGCGTCGTGTCCGTGTCTCTCGAGTTCTCTCTGGCTCGGGGCCTCTCAGCCCGCACGGCGCATATCTCTCCAGCTCCGATATTCCCACCGCGAATCCAGCCCCTGCAGCACAACGCTTGCGAAGAGGACGTCCGAAGATCCGCCATGGCCACACAGAGGCTTCTCGTCGACATCCACACCCACGTCTACCTCCCGCGATATGCCGCCTTTCTGCGCAGCCGCACCTCCGTCCCGTGCATCTTCACCCGCTCCTCTCCCGAGTCAGGCAAGCCAGAGGAACGCCTCCTCATCCTCGACGATGAACCCAGCAGCGGACGGCCTATTGGCTCACAGGTGAGCTGAGCCTCTGCCGTCCGTCCGCATGATGATCACACCTTCCTACCTTGCGTGCGATCCACCGTGGGTGTAGTACTGGGAGCGCGATGAGAAGTTGAAGTTCATGGACCGGCATGCGATTGACATCTCTGTGGTAAGGTAAGTCCTGCAGCACATGCCACGCACTGGCATTACGCGAATCATGAACCCGTGAGCACCACTAACCCCCCCATTTCAGCTCTGCCAATCCCTGGTTAGACTTCCTCCCGGCCACTACCGCGCACACTCTCGCGGCAGAACTCAACGACGATCTCGAAACGTACTGCTCGACCGGCCCTTCTCTCTCCGACAACCTCAAGCGGCTCTACGGCTTCGGCCTCCTTCCCCTCGTCCCAGAAGCCACCACAGAGTCGCTCGTGTCGACCGTGGAGCAGATCGCTTCCCTCCCGCACCTCAAGGGCGTGATCATGGGCACGCGCGGGCTGGGGAAAGGCCTAGATGACGAAGCGTTGGACCCAGTGTGGGCCGCACTCGAGAAGGCCGGTCTGGTCGTCTTCCTCCATCCACACTACGGCGTCGACAAGAACGCCTGGGGCGACAAAGCGAACGGGCACGTTCTGCCTCTCGCGCTCGGGTTCCCCTTCGAGACCACAATAGTGCGTTCACTCCTGCCCACAACCTTATTGCCGACATGCTCACTGAATTGCTTTACAGGCGACAACGCGCCTCATCTTATCTGGGGTTTTCGATCGGCACCCCAGTTTGCGCGTCCTCCTCGCACACTCGGGCGGCGCCCTCCCCCAGCTCTCCTCGCGCCTGGCCTCTTGCATCGCGCATGACCCTCTTGTCGCCTCGCGCCTGCGGCACGATGCCCGGTATTACCTTGGGAAGCTGTACTTCGACGCTGTCGCATATGGTTCTGAAGAGCTGGGCTTCGTCAGTGACACGATTGGACGCGCAGACATGTACGTGAGCACAGGGGTCACTGCTGCGGCTTCTAGTGCAAAGGGGACGGACGGCGCAGCGAAGAGGAGAGCAGGCGCACGGAGAATGTTATTCGGCACAGACCATCCATTCTTCCCTCCACTGAGCGAGACCGAGAAGTGGAAAAGTGTTGTGGAAAACCTCGAGGCCATCGATGGGGTGTTCGGGTGGGACGAGGCGGACAAGGACGCCGTGATGGGCGGCAATGCGTTTGCACTCTTCAATTTGGGGCCATGATGAACATTGCGGTCTTCTGGTTATAGACATAGCAATATATAGTGAGACAATTTGTAAGTTATCATGACTTCGTCCGATCTGGCTTTTGGATCTTCAAGCTGAAGTCTATGTGCTGCGCCGATTGATGTACCGCGCTAGTGCTCAAGATGTCGACCTCTGTAGCGACTGTCAGACCACCAAGTCTCCTTGCGAAGGACCACCAATCTGGCTCACCGTTTATGGCGCGTTCATGCAAGTTAGTCTCCGTGATGTTCCCACTGCTCTCGAACAAGAACTTGCGCTTCCCAGCCCACTTCTCCCTGAGGCGCCGCGCAACCACGACGAGCTCCGCGCCTTCGATATTGTCTAGCATGATGACGTCCGCGCCCGCATCGATCGCTTCGTCTGCCTCTTCCTCGGAGCCGACCTCGACCTCGAGGAGAAGACTGAATCCGCCGACCTTGCGGGCCTGCTTGATAGCGTTCGTGATTGAACCTGGACACAGTATCGGTAATAAGTACACTTGAACGCGTCTGTAGGGATAGGAGAAGAACTACGGAACGCACCGGAAGACCAGATATGATTGTCCTTCAGCATTATCATGCTCGACAGGTCGTGCCTGTGGGGGTCAATGCCCCCAACGAGCATCGCGTACTTCTCCACGAGCCGGAAGCCAGGCGTCGTCTTGCGCGTGCCTGCAACAATGCCCTTGTAACCGACGCCCCGCGCAATGTCCTTGATCTTCTTCGATCTGCCGCCGCGGGGTGGGAAACACAGGGTCCGGAATATCATTAAGCTCAGGGCAAGATGGAGGGGGCAGGAGGTGGGGATAGAGCGACGTACTGGGTAGCAATGCCGGAGCAGCGCGCGAGCATGTTGAGCGCGACGCGCTCGCCGAGGAGGAGGTGCCGCGCCTTGCCCCTGACCGTCGCGACGTGCTTCACTGGCTCGAACGTCTCGCCCTCCTTCATGTGCCATTCTACCCTGTGCAGAACGTGCATACATCAGCACTCTCATCCTTCGGTAGTCCGGCCGCTCGGGTGCTTTATGATGTCATGCGTACAGGCAGCAATACTGAGACCACAAGCTGCAAGGCGTAGCGAGAGGGGTGAGTCGAAGTACTCACTCACAACCAAGCTGTGCGAAGACCTCCGTAAAGAAGGGTGCTCCTGCGAGGACTGCTGTCTGTTTGCCTTTGCCAAGGAGGAAAGCTTCACGAGGGGCTTCTCCGACCACAAAGCCGCCGTAGTCAAATGACGGGGTATCCTCCTGTAGCCATGTTGTAATCTGTGATTTCCAGCTCGGTGGAAGGAGGTGCTCGTAGTTATCGAGGGTGCTCTGTGGGGCGGACATGGTCGTCGAGTGCATCGGACTGCCGAGCCTGCGATTCCGAGAGTGCAAAGCACCTCCGATCTGTGAGAACGCCGGCCCGGAAGTCCGCGCGCAATCATGCGATTCAGCGTAATTTCGCCTAATTTCGCCCGTCCCTTCTTGAGGCGACATCAGGCTCAGTCAAGCAAACCTCCGGAACGAACTCTTAGAAATCGGAGGTCAGAGGCAGAACTTAGGAGATGGAGGGAGTAGATTGATAAATGTACCCTAGGCTAACACAGACTCGACGACCACAGAGCGAAACTGTCACCCTTCCGGTCAGAGATCACAATATGCGCCATGAGCATCAAAGTCCAATCACGTATGTATAGTAGTGGGAATAGAAGAGGGGCTCGAAGGGGTTATCAAAGCAACAACAGTCCAAAACAAACGTCCCAACGGTGAAACATAACGGCATCCATGCTGGGCCCGTTTTGGCCCTTTTCAAGCAAGGAAGGCGCCAAGGAGAGCAAGCACACCGACGAGGCCGTTGCTCACTGCCATAGCGGAGGACGCGCCGTTGCTCTTGGTGGGCGAGGTGGAGGTGTCGGAGGAGCTGGGGTTGAGGGGGCTCGAGCTGCTGCCCGTGTTCGCGTTGGTCGTCGTCGCGGCAGGCACAGTCCTATGTGCAAAGATCACATCAAGGACTTCGTTCCACGCGCAAAGTCAACCAGGGGACTCACAGAGTGCCCGAGCCCGCGGTGGCCGCGACCGAGGTCGAGAAGGTGCTCGAAGTGGAGGTAGTAATGTCGAACTGAGGCGACTGGGCGAGGATGCTGTTGAGATCCTGGGTGTCCTTAACAAAGTTCACGCGGAAGCCCTTGCCCGCTTTCCAGCCACCGCTCGGCGGGTTGACGGTGATGTTGCCGAGGGAGCCGTCAACGAGGGCGTCGAGCACTTGGGAAGTAGCGGGTGTCACGTTCTATACATCGAAGCGTTGGGGACATCCCTTGTTCTCCCGTGAGTGGACAGCGAAACATACCTGGTTGTTGAGAACGATAGTGAAGTTGGCGGGGTCGGTGGAGACCATTGACCAGACGACTACGTTGGGGCCGCTCGTAGTCCAGCCAGTCGCCGCATCAGGCTCGGTGACGGAGTAGGCGAGGGCGGAGGCAGCGAAGGAGAGGAGGGCGAGCACGGTACGCATGTCTGGTGGTGGTGGCAGGGAGGGAGTCGGGACGGAGGCAAGAGGGGAGATAAAGAGCGACGGCTGTTCGAAAGAACGTGGGGGGTGCACGACAGGAGGGCGACGAGGGCCAGCTAATTATGAGATCGTGACGGGAAGGGGAAGGACCAGGGAAGGACAAGCAGAAGCAGCTGTCCGGCCAAAGACGGCCGGCCTAGCCCTCCGCTACGTTCTCCAACAACACCGCCACAGAAAACCAATATCACTCCTGAAACTCCAGAACGTGCCCACTGCCACTGCAGCTGGCTTTCAGATATCGTCCACTTTCACCTTGTCATGAACTAGATTTACAAGAAACAGCCAGCCATGAAATTAACTACTCAGCCATCAAGTACACCGTACACGGTCATTGCAAGCCCATCCACCACCAAAATTATGAGTTCGGCGAAGACAGCAGAGCGTGGCATCCATCACGCTCAACCCGTGTCAGTGACGATGAACATGAATCATGGTGCATGACGTCCGAGGCCACGGTGACAATGACCGACCACAGCAGGGAGGCAAGCACACACCGCCGCCGAGTGCGCTCGAGCTACGCCCGCAGAACGCAACCTACCCACTAGTAGAACAGTATATTAAATAGGCGGCGACTCTACCTTGGACAACATGCTTTCTGCGTCCATCCACAAATCGGTCTGGCCCCATACACCGATAATTGCCGTGATGACCATCCAGCACGACGTCTCGTCGATCATTGGCGACTCCTGGGGAGTCTCCTTTGCCACCGGATGCTTACGCCGTTCAACGATGAGCTCCATACAACCGCGTGCCAAGGTCCGTAGCATGCTCGTTTCATCCCCAGATGTCCATTCGTCCACCCGGGACAGGAGTGTAAACATCCATCGGCCGTGTGCGTCTGTGAATTCGGTATGTGGAAGGTGTCCTTCTTCTACGCGCAGATTGATCCAGTGGCCAAAATACATCAGAAGATGTATGGCGTATCTCTAAAAATCATGTCAGAAGCCTCGATTAAGCCTTAATTTAGGAATGTGGCGTACGTGATCTATATGCTGTAGAAGAGCAGGTGTCGGCTCGCGGGGCCAGTATGTAAGAGGAACCTCGAAACTCTCCTCAATCACGGACATGGTGTCGGTCGGATGATCGAGTGTTGCATACTGAGGCTGATGATACGTCCCATGCGCCTCGATCCCCGGTTGACTGATTTGCCCTACAGGCAAGGGTGAAATATGTGAGGACAGTCCCCCAATGCCCGGTGCCGTGTCGGCTACGCCTGGTTCGCCAACATCGTAAGGAAGGGAGATGTCTTGTGCGTCCTGTAAGTTCGTCTGCTGCTGCTTCTGGGTGCGCTGTTGCCACCGCGACGGCTTGGGCTGCTTTGACTTTTTCGGCGGGTTCCACTCATTCTCGGGCCGCCCCGAAAGGAATGCCCACCAGAGGTCGCGCTCCTTCTTGTCCGGCATGAGCTTCGCGCTAGAGTCAGGGATGTGAACGTGGATAGTGGGCTGCACGGAATTCTGTTGGAACATCGGTGTTCATGGTCAGTCCTCCGCAGATAGATATGTGTGAGTGAAAGAGAGAGGAAGCAGCACGCAGTCGTTGCTGACGCGATTAGACGGGAGCACGCACCTTACGGAAATTCTTGAATCGTCGCAGGAACGTCTCGCGCCATTCTTCGGAGGGGAGCAGGTTGCCCCTCCTGTCCTCTCCGGTCGCACCTGCGCCATGCATCGGGATTGCCTCCGGCAGCTGGGGGTCCGGGACCTCGTACGGATTCGCGACCCGAGTGATGCGGGGGAGCAGTCGCGCGTCCCGGCTGTATAGTGGAGAACATCGCGTGAGTAAAGCTGGTATCAGACGCGAACCGTCGCATCGCGGTTCTCTCGAGGGGCCGAGACATACGAAAACGCTTACCGGACAGTGAACAGGTATTGCATGCCGTCGATAGGCACGCCATCGAATGTGTCCGGGAGATTCGCAACCGGGAGCACCTGGCGCCCCAGCATGGGCTCCTCTTCATCTTCGTCCTCCAGGTCATCCGCCTTGCGTTTCATAGCGGAAGCGGGGAGCGACATAGTAGCTAGTTTGACACTTGTTGTGCCGTGTTGTGCAGTAGACGACAATCTGCGGGGACAGGAAACAGCGAAAGCCTCGTGCTTGGGAAGAGTAGAGGTGGCTTGTGGGGGAGGAAAAGCGACATACAGACGCGCACTAGCGAAGTTATGAGCGCTTGCACTTCCTTGGACCTGACCTGGACGACAGTTTTCCCCTCCCTTGCTTTGTCTTCAACTTTTCGAACACTTAACTGACCTTGAGAACGAACTTTAAATCAGTCACGACCGGCTTGAATCGCCAGGATGGAGGGATTCGAAGAGGACATCGACCTAGAGACCGCCCAAGCTCAGCTCGATAGGGCGATGGCATTCACAGACAGCCTCGTTTCGGGATGGATGAAGGCTTCCAAGGCAAAACTTCCGTCAGCCGCATCTCGCGGTAACAACGAATTTGACCTTGACGAGTACATGCGGAGACCTCCACGGTACGTCCACCCGCGATTTGGCACAAATTAATGCTTCTATACTGTCTACTGTCAGGTTAGGCCTTGGTGCCTCTGTCCCTCCATCATCCAGCATACACAGTCATGAAGCCTCCAAGCTTCGAGGCAAGTTAATAGGGAACGGGAAAAAACGTGCCAGAGAAGACGAAGACTCCACTCCTGGCCCGAGTGCCATAGTCATCTCAGACGACGACGAAGAAAGTAGAGCACGGGTCATCACCAAAAAGACACGTCTCGACCCATTCGCTCCCAAACCAAAGAAGGCCAAGGCGGACCCCCCTAAATCCCAGCCCATATCTCCGCCTGCAAAGGCAACCACGCTGCAGTCTAAGCCAAAGCCTGCCAACAAAATCTCGGATGTCGAGGAGATTCCCCGCCCTGATGGCCTTTCATCCTCGACACCGAAGAAGAGGAAGAAGAAAAAGAAGCACAAACCCAATGAAGGAGCAGAGCCTCACACTCCTCTGGAGGCGAATGCGTCCCCGCCGCATCCCCTATCACCATTGCATCTCCCCTCCAAGTCGCATCCCACATCCCCGTCCCAGGGCAACGGTGTTTCGGTGGCCCTAGAACCCGCATCGTCGGAGGTCAAACAACGGGAAGTCATCATCATCAAGGACACCCCGCCTCCGGAGGCCCCTCAACACCAGTCCTTGCTCGGTGCCGCACTCTCGACCGCGAGATCGTTCTTCAGCAGTGAGTTGCGTGCCCACTCGTCGTCCCCCGCTCCCTCTCTCTTCCGAGCCGCATTCCCAACGCGTGGCTGATGAATAGAACCCACAGAAGCCATGTCTTCTCAGAGCTCCATTGCGATCCCAACTAGTGCGAGCGCGCAAACGCCTCCTGTCCGGCTGCAACCCCCCAAGCCGGTCCCACCGCCATCTCCGCAACATTTGGATCCATTTGGCAATCCGCTGCTGAATCTCGACGGGCCCCCACCGGACGTCAGAGATGAGGCAGCGGGGTTGGCGAAGAAGAAGCGGAAGAGGAGGAAGAAAAAGAAGAAGCACGCGATGGTGGACGCAGCTGTGGGCCTAGAGGTCATAGATGTCGATGCCGATGATGACATGGACGAGGATTAGGTTTGAAACTTGCCTTGCAAGTACTCTGAAGTGCTGCTTTTACTAGAGTGGGGAGCTGGAATCTGGCGATCCACTGACGTTGGCGGATCTTCTACGAGGGCGCTTTGTTACGACATGTCGTCCTGTATTGGATAGAGTCTCACCATATAGAGGCTATCAAGAGCTCATCATCACTCTTGTTTTCAGTTTCGCCCGGTGTTGTATAAGCATAACCAATCCATACAATAACATAGCGAGCGCAATACATAGCAATATCGTACAGCAAAGCATTAAAAGGATACAAACTTCGTGTCATAATTTAACGGGATGATCACGCAGGGTCGTCGGTCCGTAACGTCTTGCCAAAGGTCCGCCCTCTCATCTATGCCACCAACGGTTCTTGTTCAGAGCACCGTCAATCCTGATCGCCAAGGCTTCGGTCTTGCGCTGCCGCTTTCGCGAACGCCGCTCCCTCCTCCACTCCTTCTCAGCGCGTTCCCTCAGTTGCATCCCTTTCTCCCGCACATGGTGCCTCCCAGTCAGGACACCCGCCAGGTATGTGCCATGGCCGTGGTGATAGGGTTTGACGCGATGATGGAAGTGCAGACAGGGGCCGTGGTCGCGCTCGCCATAGTAAGCGTTCGGCCTCTCGCGGTAATCGCGGCGGTCGCGCCGATCTCGGTGGTGTCTGTCGTCGCGACGACTGTGTGAGCGGTGGTGGTGGTGCCGGTCATCGCGGCGGTCCTGGTGGGAGTGGGAGCGGGCATGGGAATGGGTATTGCGGGTACTGCGTTTCGGGAATATCCAGAAGACGCTGCCCTTGGGGCGACCGCGGAACTGCTCGGGGTGCTGCTTCTTGTAGTTGCGGGTGACGGCGGCCTGGCGCATCTCGTGGATTCCCGCACGACGGGTGGCCTCGTTGCCCGAGAGCGTGCCGCGCATCTTGACGAGCCAGCCATGGATGGTCGAGGCCTTGCGGAGATGGCGGCGGTGGGCTCTCTCAGTTGGCTGTGGGGGATCGGGGATGTATGAGGGAGGGCCAAGGTGATGGATAGCGCGAGATAAGGAGCTGAGAGACGCACCGAGTGCCATTCGATGGGTCCTACTCCGAGCATGTCTGGATGAACAGATTGTGAGTGTGAGTGGGCGGCCATCGTGTGAAGGGTGCCTTTATAGCAGTGTCCAGCCCGAGGATCGTCACCGACCACAGGCAACGCAACAGCCGTCGTGGATCAGGCCAAAGTTGGATGAACCCCCTTGTTCGCGCGCGCGCGCGTCACGCTGCACGTGAGGTGGAGTGACACGCCAGAAACACGCTCGCGCCTCGACACGCGTTCTCTGCTCACCTTCCGTCAGGTGGACGGTGGCTCCGCCCGCCTCTGCACGGAAACGGTCTTTTCGTGCATCGCCGTAGACCGCTTGGCGGCCAGTTTCACGTTCATGCGTCCCTGGTGCCGCCGACGCTCCAGTGCCCACTTTGTCATCGTATACGGCAATTGATTCCAGTGGCCCAAGAGGCCTGCTGATTTTCTGGTATGCGAATGACCCTGTCCAGGCTGACGTTACCCTTGGAAGATTTGTGAAGGTTGTCTACATGCCAGCGGTTTGAGAAGCATGTGTAGCGAGGAGACAGGTGAAGGGGGCCAAGCGTCACCAGGCATTGTCCGCCACATTTCCGGTTGCCAGTGACCGAAAGAGGACGACGCGGACAAGATACTGCTTTCATGCATGATATGAGCAGTCGGTTGCGGGGACCCAAGAAGTCACGACGGCAACCAACCCCCACCTCTCTAGTTCGGTTGCCACGTGTGTTTGACAGACGTCCCTGTTTGGCATCCGTCGCCCCGCCTAGGCCGTTCTCGCGCCCAACCCACCTCAGCCTGGGCACACCGATGCACTCACGGAATCCATGATCTCGACTTTACTCACCCCGCAGCCAGCACCGTGCCTGTCAATTTGACCCTGATTCTTCCGACCGACGCTTACGCCCCCACTCCGTTCTTAAAGAGACCACGCGGAGGAGCGTAAGTAAGGCGTCCGACCTCTCTCGTGTTGCCGAGCACCTGGCTGGAGAGGCCCCTTTCCCCCACAGCTACCTCATCACCTTCCTCTCCACACCTCCTGTCTTCCATCATGGAAAAGCACTTCGCCACGCGCAGCGTAGATTCGTCGCCCGACACCCTCGTGTGCCCATTTACCGGGCAGTACAAACCCGCCTCCCTCAACTCCTCCTCCCGTTCCGACTCTCCCACGGCTACGGAGCACTCTCAGACACCCCTCCACTCAGCCTCGTCCCATACCGACTATGAGCCGCCCCAGCAATGTCCCGTGTTTACCCAGGAGGTTGATCCTCTTCTCATCAAAACGTCTCTCGAGGATCGAGTCGCATATCTTACCGACTTCTTGGGCTTCACTTCCCGAGACGCCGAGCTTATAAGCAAAATAGCGCCGGCCGTCAACGAGGTCATCCCCTCCATGGTGGACGGTATGTACGCCAAAATGTTCGAGTTCGACATCACGAAGAAGGTCTTCATGAACCGGAATCAGGTGCGCACGTTTTGAACTCGACGCTGAGTGCGAAACACCCCAATAACCAGTGTCACAGGGCTTTGACGGTGCCTTGCCCCAGACGCTAGAGGAGTTGACGTTAGACAGCGCACAGATCGTGTTCCGAAAGGTAGCATGCAATGCGGCGTTAACATCCCCTCTGAGCCAGAGCTGACATTCCATTGTGGCAGGTCTTCATGAAGGCCTGGGCGCGGCGGGTCCTAACGGCCGACTACAGGAACGGCAAGACATGGGCTTACATGGACAAGGTTGGCATCATGCACACAGGTGCCTCGCCATTCAAGCACCAGCGGACGATGGGCATCGCGCCACTCAACGTGCCCTGTAAGCCCCCGCATCCTGTTTTCCTTCGATCGCGGCATAGTCTGACTAGCGTGATTGGCAGACCGTGACATCGCGCTGATGCTCGGGTGGGTCCAGTCCGTGCTGCACACCGCCATTCTGAAGATACCGGAGAACACTATCTCGGCTTCAGATAAGGTCGAGGCCATTGTGGCCATCAACAAGGTACGATATCTCAATGGGCCGCTCCGCGGCAGGTGCAGCGTTGCTCATTCGCCCTGGCCCTAGGTTCTCTGGATCCAGAACGACCTGTTCTCTCGCCACTACATCGGCGATTGAGTTTTATGACTGCTTGTATTGACTCACGACCCGCTGCCTCAGAACATCATCATTCGGAGTAGGTTTTCATGCTTTATCCTCGTCAATGACTCTTGTCTGACACGTACCCATTCCCTAAAGCTCGTGCATAAGATTCGTTGTCTGCTTGCATTGATTGTAGCACCTTTACCAGTATTATTAATTCATGTCAGTAGCGATTCGTCGTGTACACCACCCTTCTCATGTAATCATCTGTGAATCAGATCTCATGAACGCGATATTGTTTAGGCAAAGCCTTTATGACTGTGTGTAAGTTTGATAGCGGTCCGCTGCCTAGCTACCGGAAGGAAGCCCGCCGGAGGTTCTGAAGCGCGGTTGCCTCATTGGTAAGTACGTTTAAGAAGTCGGCACCGCCTCACAATACCCGGACAGCCTATTCTCTCGTCGGCTCGCTACATGCACTATCCACCTGAATGCAATGCACTGACTTAGCAGGCTCGATAATAAACACCACGGCGGTAGACGTCCTCCGCGATGTGGCGAGAGTTGCTCGCACCGACTCGGCAGCTGAGACAGAAACCATAACATGAGGCGAACCCACACACGCAGCCTAGGTGCCTTGCGGCCACACAAGCATGGGAATGCAATATCTCAAAACATGCCAGACCGTGGACGTGTGGACACGTCCAAGAAGTAGATGTTCCTGGGTCTTGATTGCCATAGGTCCTCCGGGAACGGGTTTCGTCAGCGGGCGAATTTGGTGAGACACGGCTACCTGCGCTGCCATCAACGAAAACAAGCAATGGCATCAGCGAGCACGGACATTGTGCAGCCGTATTCCCGGACGCGGGGAAGATCTAGGGATCTAAGATAGAGATGGTCTTGGGTTGGAATTGGCGAGTGTGGCAGGTGCTGACAGAAAGCGGTGAGGATGGGTTGAGTGGGGCTAATGAATTCGAACTACGTAAAAATGAACCATGCAGACAAAAGTCGGTGGCGTCTAGGACGACTCTTCCGAAGCTGCTGGAACGCTATAGTGGTGCTACATGTATTGCGCCAGAGAAGCGCATGGATTCTGTACTGCCAGCTCATCAACATGATAGGGAGCATGCTTGAGAACGTTGTGGCATTTGCGAGTGATTGCCAGAGTATGTCCGAGGGTAGGCAACCTGCGAGACGGAGCGTAGACACCGCACTCTACAGCTTCAGAGGAAAAGTGGGTTGCGGAGGACAAGGTGTGGCAGGCGATGACGTCGGTGCTTGGCTTCAGACGATGTTGTGTTACCCACGCTGGCGCTTAACCGTGGCTAGCCCTTGCCGGCGTCTATCGGGACGCATTCGGCGTCATGCTTGCAAGGTTTGGCTGTGCTCGGGTCATCGCCTTCCTTCTAGCTACCGTCATGACGCGAGTCCTGTATCCGGCTTTGCGTTCGCCGCGAATGAGTCCAGGGGGGTGCGTCCGGCGGGGCGTGTGCCACCACCGCCGGTGCCAGGATACAAAACCCAGCAGTCTTCGATGGCCCAATGCTCAGTCGACCGCAGCGGTTCGTTGGCAAGAAACAGCCGCACAACGCGACAAGGATGGTTTGGAGAAACATCAACGCCGTCATCGAGGGCAAGCTCTATTTGGGCACGTAAGTCGCCCTTAGCACCGCATGCGCTGACAGGCCTTCTCTAATGGAATATTCTCTGCTGCATTACCCACCCGCAGGATCGACGCTGCCATTTCTCCGAGGACCCTTGCAGACCGACGCATAACGCATATCGTTTCCGTCGGATCAGAACCCATCCCTGCGGACAACCCCGCGTCCGGTATCCGTCATCTCCGCATTCGCGTTGAGGATGTTGATTACGCCGACCTCCTCATCCACCTTCCTAGCGCGTGTCGTTTCATACATGACGCCATCAACTCGGGCGGGGTGGTGCTCGTGCACTGTGTGCAGGGTCTATCTCGCAGCGCTACCGTTGTTGCCGCGTACTGTAGGTCTCACAGTACCTCCACGTCAAACATAGTCTAACTACGCGTTCGTCATGCAGTGATGTACTCCCGGCGCGTCGGAGCCAGCGAAGCCATGGAGATCGTCCGTAGAGGTACTTGACACCCCATCTTATACGTTTGTGGGACATGCCTAACTCTTTCCCAGCCCGTGAACAGGTCTGGATCATACCCGGCTTCCAAGTACGTCGAGTAGACTGTTCATATTCACGGACAATGGTCTAATCAAGTTTGCAACAGGAACAACTTGTTCTATTTGGCCTCTGCCAATATAATCCGACTCCCACAGATGGCATCTACTTCAAGTGGCGCCAAAAGATCGACCGCTTTCTACAATCCCAGGGACAGAGTCGCCGTTGAGTGTCTCCTACTAGAACTTCGCTAATTCCAAGGAGAGCTGGATTGGTACTCCGTTATCCGAACAAAGAAGACTTTCTCCTTCCCTACTAGATGCCTTGATCACTCTCCTACCTCTACTACTCACCTTGTTGTATGTGTATGTTGTATCATAACCTAGCAGTCGCCCATCGCGTGCCCCTACTCCCCATACTCTAATTCGCTGTAGTAGTCTGGATCATCGCCCTGCCTTTCTACGTACTGCAATTCATTCTGCTCGTTTGGCCCTATCTCCCTATCTCTTGATTGGCCTTAGCACGCGTCAACCGTTTGATCTTCGCAGCTGTGTTCGGATAGTTCGTATTCCTAGACGTTAAGCGCCATATGCATGACGTTGTTCTCCGTTGCTCCACAACGTTTGAGCGCTCGCCATTATGATCTTTGTCGCTTTCCGGCGTGTTTTCATTCCTCCTTCTCGTTCATACTTCAAACATTATCCATCCGTTACCCACTGATCTGTCTCTATGCCTGTGAACACAGCTTCTGCAGCAGTACACATTACTCCAGGTGCGTCGTACAATGACCCATCTATTATGACATAGAACACTCACTTCAAGTTTCGGCATCAGTGGTGCTCAAGACCTTTTTCAAGCATTCTAAGCGTAAGGGAATCAAAGCCAAAGATGGTGACAAGACAGTGTGTGCGGTAGATGACATTTATTATGACGAGTAAGTTTCTACCATAGAACAGCGGTCTGCTAATGTTGATGGATGCTCTCGCTTAGGGCCTTTCACATCGTCAAGGCTTTCATAGAGCTTGGTACCCGAAACACAGTAGAATCTCTGCAGGCATTGTGCGTGATATCTTTCACCCTGCTGTGCGACCCTGCCGTTGAACCCCAACCTAATTAGCACGAACACACATATACCCGCACCGTACTGGGTTGCAGTTGTTCCTGTCAAGATACCCCTATCAACGTGCAATCGGGCAGCAGATGTTCTCGTTGATTGGTTTGGCCCAGAAGAGCTGAATCGTGTTGTGGGCGGAGAGCGGTGGTGGCAAGTGCGAGGGCTGGACTGGATCGACGCGGAATGGATCACCGAGAAGGAGTTCCTCAAGGACATCCCCACCTTAGACGACGTGGAGCAAACTAAGGACGAGAAGATCATTCATCAAATGGAGTGCCTCGACAGGATCATGGTACGTGCTTGTTGTGTGACTCTAGTTATCTGATAGAATGGCATTCATGAGCCGTTCTCCAAGCTGTACGTGCACGGAGGTGGGTACGAGCGTCTCCTGAATTTTGCCGATGAATGCTCATGGCAACAGGCGCGTTCTTCTGGGGATCAATCAGTATGCCGATGCACTATTTCGGATGTCGAGAAGTCTTTCTCATCACCGCACAGACACACATCGGTACCAAGTCATCCGCTATGGTGGGTGGACAGTGACGTCATCCATGCAAGCCCGCAAAATGACACAGCCACCGGGGCACAGCCAAAAAGATGAGAGGTCGGGCGTTTTCCGTCAATTATCGGTCCGTTCCGGTCACCTCGTCTTGCGGGCAACCCAATCTGACAACAAGCAGGAAAGCACCGCAATACCCGTGGCCGTGTCCGCTCCAAGACGTGTTGGCAGCTTGTAAGTTCGCCGTGTTCGTTTCAAAGAACGGATCTCACTGCCTGTGATCTCGGTTAGACTTCTACTTAACGAACCCTCCGCCGGGAGCAGCCCACAAGGCTGTCCAGCCCTCGAAACTCGTCTTGGCAGGCGATTCGGCAGGTGCAGGATTGTGTGTTTCCGCGCTGACTGTCCTCAGAGATCTCGGTCTTCCGCTCCCGGCCGGAGCGGTCCTGATCAGCCCATGGGTCGATCTTACACATAGTTTCCCCAGCGTTATGACGAACACTGCAACTGTCAGTACCCCGCATTGCGCTGCTCTGTCGGATCGTCCGCAGCGAAGCTCACGTCTGGATATGTGGATATCAGGATATCATCCCGCCCCATGGTTTTATCCATAAGCCCTCTACCCTATGGCCCGTTCACCCGAAGCCTGAAGGTGGCTATACGCGCGTGGTTCCTACGAGGACGAAACCGCCTCCCCAGCCCGGCCATACCGACAAATTGAAGCCTAATGCTCAAGAAGCTGAGGAACAGGCCTTCCAGCGCCTCCAACAGAGCGTGGAACGCGGCAATCATGGGTCCGTGCCCCACGCCTCGGAACTCGAGGATAACGCTGCGGAGATCCCTACTCAGACGGAGATACAGGCACAGAATGACGTGGCTGCTTCGACGGGTCATGACAACTACAGCGCATTGTCAACAGAAGCAAGGGCATCCGACGGTGATCAGGCTGGGCCCCAGGTCCGAGACTCCGCAGCAGCCAGGCATCGCGATGACGTAGCTCTGGAGTTTTGGGAACCGAAGCCGCCGAAAGTGTTGATGCAGGACGCCAATACCACGCCGTGGGAACTGCGTGCGCAGATGCAGTTGTATGCAACCACCGAGTATGTCATTGTTCTCGCCCGAAAGCGATGCCACAGCTACATCAGGAAAAACAGATTTTCTATATAGCATCTGTGGGTGCTATCGAGCACTCCGACAGCTTGCGAGTTGCACGCGAGCTCTCGATAGCACTCAATAGTGCTACCTAGCTGCGTGCGAGCACTCGATAGCGCTCGATAGTGCAACCGAGACGCCCAGTGCTGCCATAAACGGTATTGGCGTCAATCAGTTCTCTGGCTTCGCCTCCATGCTCATTCTGAGAGCAACGAACGAGCCCGATTCACTCCTCCGCTTGTGAACCTCTTTTTCGACACTCTCAGCGGACCATGAATCGACCGCAACTGAAGCTTCAAGTCCTCATCTGCCGGCCCTAAACTGGGCACGTGGCCCCATCAATTTGCCAGCACAACGGCCGACGACCTCTTTTCTCGTCCTTCCTGCATCTTCTCTCCCCCCGTACATCCCCTAACGGCTCCCTGCCCCTGGTGTCTGCTCTGGAGACTTAAGGCCGTCCCTTTTTGAACAACTCTCTTTGCCACTAGAGGTACATCGTCCCTATACTGCTATCAACAGGCGTTCAGCACCTACTCGGACGCTTTGTCTCGGTAGCTTCGGCAACACCTGGCCTCGTCAGTTCATCCTTGTAAGTATTCTTTGCCTGTTGCACCCCTCCCCCTTCTCCCCCTTCTTTGCGTAATATCTGGATTAGACTGTTGCTGGTCTGTGGATAGCCATGCCTTCGCCTTCCGCTGTCGCCCATGGTCTGTGATGGTTGCTGCCACTGTCTCCGCTGCTCTCGATGTTCCAATCTACTCGCAGGTATGTCTCTGTTTGTGTCGCTTACCCAGCAGCACACCCCTACCACCATGCCCCGAACCTTCCTCTGCCCCGCTCGCACTGTCTTGTCCGTGTCTGGGTGCGACTCTCCCGTGGGCTCGTGCTCTGTGCAACTCTCAGGTTCTTCGGCAGCCGAGCATGTTGGCTCCCTCCAGCTGACCCCTTTCCGGCTCCCCGCGTGGGTGCAGTTGAGATATTGATGCCCAGTAAAGTGGCACGCTGGCGTTCTACACGCCCTGCTGTACCCGTGGCTCATCAAGCCCTGCATGGCTACCAACCAGCGTGGATTGCCGTCTCCGAACCAGATGTCATGTGGTATGTTTTTCCCGAGTTTCACGTCGACTTCACAGTACTTATGGCCTTTATAACATAGGTTATATTATTGTCAGCGATGCGGTTGAGGCCGGAGAGGTGGGGCGATGGACATGGTGACCTCGTCGGGGAGGTCGTCTTGCCCGTACTTCTTACTTCATAATACTTTTATTGTATATAGTGTACTATGTTTTTGACCAATATATGCATTGTTTATCATCTTTGTTTATGTGTTCTATCCGATTGAAAACCAATGAAGGCAATGCTCGCCCATGCTCTCACGTCTCGCTACGTCTAGGGCATGTCTATCAGGTGTCTATCGAGTGCTATCGGAGCACTCGATAGCCGCCAATGGCACTATCGAGTACTATATAAATGGGGACCTTACTATGGGCCTATCACTACTACCTAGGCCTGATAGTACTACCTAGTAAAGTTTTTTTTTCCTGATGTAATGGGACCGCCCAGGCAACTCTCCCACCCACTCGTCTCTCCGGTTCTGCAGTCCTCGCTTGGAAACCTGTGTCCTTTATACATCTTGGCCGGGGATGGTGAATGCCTGAGAGATGAGATTATCTACCTTGCACACAAGGCGGCGAATCCGAGGGAATATCCTGTTAGACAGGGCATCCTCCGAGAAGGTCACCGACAAAGGGAGAACGCGGAAAGGTTCCAAACACCGACGAGGGTAAATCTGTGAATAAGCGCAGCCCATGTCATTTACTCATTCCTTGCCTTGCGTTTAGGTCCGCCTTCAGGTCTTTGATGGTCGGTCATCTCAGCATTGTGGTGCACCAACTATTATTGACGAGAATATGTCGCAGATCTGTGCCATGTGTTGACCATCTTCACGTTTACCGAACCTGCAAGTATTTGGCAGCTCAATCATCTATGTAATGCTTCCGTTGACATCAGATGATACAGGGTAAATATGCCTATCGTTCAATTGCAGAATTCGTCAAGCAGGTCACAGACAATCCGGGAGAGAATCTGCATTGTCATAGTTCTCTAGAAGTGAACAAGTCTGATTCGCAAGACAGTCGACAGCACGATGTTCAAGAATACCCATTAAATGCATCGATAGTAGAGGATAATGTCAAGACCGGGGTGCCGGCGACAGAATCACGGCCAGAACCACATGTCCGCGGCTGCGTGGGCGACGAACGTGTCAGTACGAACGCTCGAGCCGGCTCTGTTCTGCACTGACACGTACCTAGGCAGGTCGAGTCCATCATCTTTATCAGAGAGCGCGTGGACCCTCTAGGAAAACTGCGTCCGATGGAGTCCGCTGACCAGTTGGCTGCCCTTCTCCTGCCGCGGAGTGAAATCGGTCTCATCAAGGAGGGGCCCGTCCGACGGTGGCTCGCCGGACAGGAGGCATGGGATAAACGCTTCCGGCAACGCGCGAGCGCGGTGTTGCGCAAGCGAAGGCGCTATGAAGCAAAGTGGGGGAAGTTGCTGGAGCATGCTAAGCAAGAGGGTCTTTTCGGTGAGGCACCATTGAGGTCAACGGCCTCTGTGGTATCCATGGGCGGAGGTATCGAACCCCACAGGCGATGGGGTGCGTTCCTGACTGGCAGTCACCCTGTCATACCTTAAACAACTCATGGCTTCCGTCAGGGCCTCTGGACTTGAAGAGCGAGAATCCACCACCAAGCGCGATTGCCGGGAGGAAGGACACCGTAAGTTGACTAGTCATCAGGAAAGGACCTTGACATGTCAAATTCCTGACTTCTCACAGCGCGAGGCCGTCGCGCTTCTCAAGAAGGTGATCCATCACAGTGCACCCCCGACTCACCAACGGGTGCCCAAGTTGAAGACAGTGGATGCCATCCGCGCTGCGCTCAGCCCCAATGACTCGGCCCTCAAAGCACCAACCCAATCGGTCTCGGAGCAGCAGATCCGGATGCGAATCTCGGCGGTGCATGGTCTCAAGATGTGGCAGTCGATTGTTGAGTACGCGTCCCGCGAGTTGTACTCCGTACTTGAAGCTATCATTCTTATCACCCTTTGCGGACAGGTGGTTCATGCGCAAGAGCTCGGAGAAGGTTGCAAATGGTGGGGAGCGCGCTATGTCTACTCTGCGCACGGCCGCGGACAAGGTTACCCCTACTGTCAGCCCTCCCAGTGACGGGCCTCATACAATTCACTCCTTGTAATAACCGTTTATTCTTGACTTCATTTGGACGGAACCTATACTAATTAGAGTCGCGTCTGGACCACACCTACGCTACGCGGCGGGCTGTATTCAATATTCAACGGTTCCGCTCCTTCCTATCTTCTTGGTTGCACGAACACTCATTCGTACATTACACACCCGACTTTCTTGGCTGGCAGCCGAATGACATCTAGAGGTGGCTAGAGGTCTCCGTGATATCCAATATTGCAAACGTGCTGCCAGCCAACCGACATCTACCAAATGTTCAACTTAAGTTGCAGGTCCAGGCGTCGTCCGGTTTTCGGAAAGATTGAGCTGCATATCTTGTCTGACAGATCGAATGTAACGGCACAACACGAAAAGTTCATATTGAAGTCTACTACACCATGGCTAGCATAGATGAGTTGAAACGGCCCAGGGCGTGAAGAATTGAGGGGCCTCAGAGTGACTGGGAAGGCTAGACCTGTTCGGTTGCAGCCTTGCATCCGCTTCACGTTCGCGTACAGTCTGACACAACGCTGTTTGTGCGTGGACGATGATGATGGTGCCATATCGATTGAAGTGAAGGAACTGCGCACGGACCCCAGCAGGGAGCTCACGCGTGTGAATTGCTGTGTCAGCATGCATCGGCCCTTTCTTAATTATACCCTCCGCCCCCCGCGTAGGTCTGTGTGGTGTCTCTCGACCTCTTCCTCTGCCCGTTCCAATTCCCTTTGTAAGTTGCCCACCACGCGTCGGACGGTCTGTAAAGTGTTGACATTACCCCGCCGCAGCTTTCTGGTGCTTGTCGAAAAGATGCGTGAAGTCATCTCCGTCCACGTTGGCCAGGCCGGTGTCCAGATCGGCAATGCTTGCTGTGAGTTGTCACCCCGATTTCCATCCCTCTTTCTGCGCGGTCATCGACGATTCGTCTGATCGACGCGTCGTCTGGTTGTTTTGGCAACCGGACATTTAATGCCTGCGGAGATATTGATGGTAATCTGGCCCACATCCAGGGGAACTCTACACCGTTGAGCATGGTCTTGGTGTAAGTCGCCGCTTATATATGTTATTCGGACGTCTCTCTGACCACATTTCCAGCCCGATGGTCGCCTTCTGGACGGCTCACCATCGGCCCATGATGATGGCTTCAGCACCTTTTTCTCGGAGACCTCTTCCGGCAAGCACGTGCCTCGGTCACTATACGTCGACCTTGAGCCCAACGTCATTGATGAGGTTCGGAATGGCACGTACAGGAGTCTCTTCCACCCCGAGACTCTTGTAACGGGCAAGGAAGATGCTGCCAGCAACTGTGAGTGCCGAATTTTGTCGGCTTCGCGACACCGTCATAATCCTCGTGCTATTAGACGCTCGCGGTCACTACACCATCGGCAAGGAGCAGATCGACCTTGTTATGGACAAGATCCGCCGGCTGGCCGACAACTGCAATGGTCTTCAGGGCTTCTTCGTTTTCCACTCGTTCGGTGGTGGAACCGGTTCGGGTTTCGGTGCCCTTGTTCTCGAGCGTCTTTCGACCGACTATGGCAAGAAGTCGAAGCTCGAGTTCAGCGTGTACCCGGCCCCGACGATGGCCAACTCAGTCGTTGAGCCGTACAACTCTGTTTTGACGACTCACACCACACTTGAGCACTCGGACTGCTCCTTCATGGTCGACAACGAGGCAATTTACGACATCTGCAAGAAGCGCCTCAACATTACCTCCCCAAGCTTCACCAACCTCAACCGTCTCATCGCTCAGGTTGTCTCCTCTATCACGGCCTCTCTTCGTTTCGACGGCTCCCTCAACGTCGACCTGAACGAGTTCCAGACTAACCTGGTCCCGTGTGTATACATAGCATATTACAGCGCTCAGAGCATAATGGCTGACATTTTTGGGTAGCTTCCCCCGTATTCACTTCCCTCTTGCCACCTTTGCGCCTATCATCTCTGCAGAGAAGGCCCACCATGAGCAGAACTCGGTCATTGACATGACCTTCTCCTGCTTCGAGGCCGGGAACCAAATGGTCAAGTGCGACCCTCGTGAGGGCAAGTACAGTACGTCACATTCCTTATTTCTAGGCATAGGGTTCCACATAAATGACCAAATTCAGTGGCCTGCGCGCTCCTCTACCGTGGTGACGTTGTCCCCAAGGACACCAACGCCGCTGTCAGTCTCATCAAGACGAAGAGGACCATCCAGTTCGTTGACTGGTGCCCTACTGGCTTCAAGCTCGGTATCTGCAACGAGCCTCCCGCGCACATCCCTGGTGGTGACCTTGCGAAGGTTACTCGCAGCCTCTGCATGCTCTCCAACACGACTGCCATCTCGTCCGCATGGAGCCGGCTCGACCACAAGTTCGATCTCTTGTACTCGAAGCGCGCCTTCGTCCACTGGTACGTCGGTGAGGGTATGGAGGAGGGTGAGTTTTCCGAGGCTCGCGAGGATCTGGCGGCGCTCGAGAAGGACTACGAGGAGGTCGGCATTGACTCGGCGGAGGGGGAGGAGACCGGCGAGTACTAGACTGATTGGTACTGTTTCCTCGTTTGCTTTTGTTTTGCTCTCCGCGGTTGCCTCGTAGCTGGTTTTCTGGTTCGTCCGCATCACGAATTTACGCATAGTACATGTCCATACCAATATCCCTCTGCTTGTTCTCCATCCGAGTCCAGCATACCCAATCATACCATCCTTATATTCTTTTGTAATTCCGGAAACCATTAGATGGCAGGAAAATGGAAAGTTGTACGCACGAAAGCGCGAACTGTATGTTGGTAGAGTGCGGATGGATCCGAGAATGGGCTGATCTTGGGCCCAGGTTGGGCCACGCGCGGATTACAACATTAAGCGCCTGTCTCCTCGTCGGCAGCGATAATAGGGCACGACGCGCTAAATGTTGTCGCGGCTCCCCCTTTCGACCGAACTCCCATCTTCCCTATATCGCTCCTCTCAGTATGCGTGAAGTCATCTCCCTCCACGTCGGTCAGGCCGGTGTCCAGATCGGTAATGCATGCTGTAAGTGCTCTCCGACCGTTATCTCGTTTTTTTTTGCTTAGACCAGGGCACAGGGGAGCTTTACACGCTCGAGCACGGACTGAACGTACGCACGCGTCTCTCCCTAGCTTCTCCCGCATGGACGCTTGACATCCTGACGTCTATCCCAAATAGCCTGACGGTCGTCCATCCGAGGACTCCAAGACCAGCAGCGATGGTGGCTTTTCGACTTTCTTCTCCGAGACTGGCTCGGGCAAGTACGTTCCTCGCTCCCTCTACATCGACCTCGAGCCTGGCGCCATCGATGAAGTGAAGTGCGGTCCCTACCGGTCCCTCTTCCATCCCGAGACGATGATTTCCGGAAAGGAGGATGCCGCCAACAACTGTGAGTCCTTGCTGGAGCCAATATCGTGTCCGCAATGCTGACCAGACGCGTCGCGATGCAGACGCTCGTGGCCACTACACTGTTGGCAAGGAGTTGATTGATCCTGTTATGGACAAAATCCGCCGTCTCGCCGATAACTGCACGGGTCTCCAGGGCTTCTTCGTCTTCCACTCATTCGGTGGTGGAACCGGTTCCGGCTTCGGTGCCCTGCTCATGGAGCGCCTTGCTAACGATTACGGCAAGAAGTCGAAGCTCGAGTTCTGCGTGTACCCCGCGCCGCAGTTGTCGAGCTCAATTGTCGAGCCGTACAACTCGGTCTTGACGACGCACACGACCCTTGAGCACTCTGACTGCTCGTTCATGGTAAGTTACTTCCCACGCCTCGACTCCCGTGACGACATGTTTAATCCTGAATATGGTTTTTAATCAGGTCGATAATGAGGCGATCTTCGACATCTGCAAGACCAAGCTCAACGTCGCACAGCCCAGCTTCACGAACTTGAACCGCCTCATCGCTCAGGTCGTCTCCTCCGTCACGGCGTCCCTTCGTTTCGACGGCTCCCTGAACGTCGACTTGAACGAGTTCCAGACCAACCTCGTCCCCTTCCCTCGTATCCACTTCCCCGTGGCGTCGTTCGCCCCCCTTCTCTCTGCCGACAAGGCGCATCATGAGCAGAACTCTGTTTCGGAGATGACCTTCTCGTGCTTTGAGCCCGGCAACCAAATGGTCAAGTGCGACCCCCGCGAGGGCAAATACATGGCCTGCTGTTTGCTTTACCGTGGCGACGTCGTCCCGAAGGACACCTCCGCTGCGGTCGCCAGCATTAAGACGAAGAAGACGATTCAGTTCGTCGACTGGTGCTTGACTGGCTTCAAGGTATGACTTCCTGTCGGCGCATAGTACTGGATGTTGATACCGTCCTTCGTGTCATAGCTCGGTATCTGCAACGAGCCCGCTGCTTGCGTACCTGGTGGCGATCTCGCTAAGACCACCCGCAGCCTGTGCATGCTCTCGAAGTAAGTCAAGCCCATCCTGTATAGTTTCCGTCGCCTCACAGATCCTTTACAGCACGACTGCGATCTCTGCTGCTTGGTCCCGCCTTGGTATGTTCAGATCGATGATAGTCAATTACCTTGCATTAAACATCGGCTTGTAGACTATAAGTTCGACCTTCTCTACTCCAAGCGCGCCTTCGTCCACTGGTATGTTGGTGAAGGTATGGAAGAGGTACGCCACACACGTCTTTTTCAGCTTCGATTCCTTTGCTCACTTGAACTCGTGCAGGGTGAGTTCTCGGAGGCTCGTGAGGATCTTGCGGCCCTCGAGCGCGACTACCAAGAGGTTGGCACCGATTCTGGGGACGCTGAGGAGGAGGCTGGGGAGTACTAAGCGCTTCGAACACGTCATGTTTGCTTTGCTTCCTGCTCGCGATCATAGCCTACCTTGAGTCCGTATAAGTTTGGCTACAATACCTTCTTGCTTACAGTGCTTTGCCATGTTGTCTCTTTGATGTTTACGATCATTAACTGTTGTCAATGAAAGGTTTTTACAATGATCAATAAGGCTCAGCGTGCGGTTCCACCTCGGTCCCACTTGGTTGTTTAACTGAACTCGCGCAACGCTGTATTAGTCGGTGTATTTACGAACATTTGCGTAAGTAGGTATGTCAGATGGCACGTGGTGGCAAGTTGGAATATCGTACTGACACTGGCAGTCTCAGTCTGTCAGACTGAGACATCCGATGCAGCCAGTCTGAGCGAGCTGTACTAGTATACTGTGACGATGCGCACGACCTGCAATCATTCCTATCTACCTCAATCCCTCTGGCCCCATGGCTGCCACCTAGGATTCCTTATGACAATCCGCTGGATGCCGAGGTACTTGACTTCGACATTAAAACCCCTCTCTGACCCTTGGTCTTCGGAAGCGGACGACCATTATCCTTTATGGAGTCTCCAACTCGAGAGTCTGCTCACGATGGTACTTCGCTGGGATGTTGTCTCCGGAAAAGACGAGTGTCCTGTCTTGGAGGATTCCATGTCGCCCGAAGAGAAGGAATGCACGGAGCAGTTGGTCGACAAGTGGGCCCAGCGCGACGCGCAGGCCCGCCTCATTATTATGCGGTCCCTCTTCCCGACCTACATCGTCCACATCACGGCCAACGTGGAGAACAAGACCGCGAAGGCGATCTGGGACCGCATCCGTCGCTGGCACGTCGAACAGGGGCGGGGCATGAAGATCCTGCGCGTCTTCCGGCGCATGCACGAGCGCAGATACGGGGAGGTGCGCGCCTGGCGGCCGTTTCAGAGGGCTTCGTGGCGGACAACGTGCTTCTGGGAATGTATGGGGTCGGACTGAGCAGCGAGCAGCTCGCGGTGACAACCATGCTGGCCCTTCCATGGCACGATGGTGCGATTCGCGTGGTGGACAAGATCTTCGCGACGGGGAACGATGAGGGCGTGGATGCGGACACCAGGCTCATTCGTGCGTTGCATGGGATCGACGATGTAAAGGCTCCCATGGGTGAGCCGCGAGAAAGGGCAGCCTCTCCCAGTCCGAGTACGCAGGAGTCGAATTTAATCAATAAGGCTATTCTGCTTCATCGCCATTTTATAGATTACTTACCTTGTTGTCTTGGATCAACATGCTTCGCGTTGTCTGTTCTGTGCAGGACGGACTGGGTTTTACTCGGGAGAAGCTACATGAGGGAGATGGGTTTTGGGAACGGTGGGGGGGTGGATGATATCCTCGTGGACATCAGAATGTAGCCGCCATTTATGGCAAACCACGCAGCAGAGCGGAATTTGACAAGACCATCACAATGTCCGAAACCTGTGCCCATGAAAAGAAAGTGGTTATGTTAATGTTAAACCTAAACCCAGTGAATGCCGTTAGGGTCCGAGTCGAGGCGCTTACAAAGCCCCACAACTTGAACTCTAACTCTGCTGTCTGGCCTGAGTGTCAGCTAGCTAACTCTACCGGCTGCCGCGACCACTGCCTCAGAAACTTGGGGACATCTAGAGGTATTTTCTGGTGTTCACGCTTTGGAACGGACGTTCACCAAACAGGGGGTTTGTGGCCCAGGATTGCTGGCAACCAAACGTGCCATGGCGGCGTCAAAGGTCAATGCCCCAATACATGGGAACTACCATGGGTAGGCTCTGCATCTATGTTGACGACGCTGCGCTGCTGAAGAAACCCGCCGAACCTTAGATATTATAACAAGCGACCGTTTGTGAATGACCCTAGACTTGCTCTTTTGCCCCGAACTCTCTTTGAAGGGGCACGCGTGCTTGACGTCGGATGCAATGAAGGCCAAGTAACTTGCGAGATAGGTAACTTCAATCGCGTTCTGCTATGCGAACCTATGGGATACTGATTCCGGGAAAGCGCAGGATCTGTGTGCGAAACGTGTCATCGGAGTGGACATTGATGAGACCCTCGTGAGCGCGGCATGGAAACACAGGCGGTCTGTCTGGAGTCAACAAGGCCCCGTGGATCAAACGTACGCTAATAGCAGCGCGACAGACCCGGAGAGCACTACACACCACAAGAAGAGGCGGCGCACCTCTCACTCAGGTAGCGAGGCGTCAGCTGCCGATAGTCCACTGGTGGACTACTTTCCGGCTTCGTTTGAACATATGTTTGGTTCTTTACCCATCCCGGCTTCGGGGGCAAGCAAGGAGGCGACCGATGCTTTTCCTCATAATGTTACATTTCGAGCTGCCGATTGGGTCAAGGAAGAGATCCCAGAGGACGCTGAGGGGTACGACATTGTGGTTGCGTACGTTTTTCGCGGATGGTCGACACGGTGATCAGGTGTGCTTACCGAACGCTTGTCCAGATTCTCCATCTCGAAATGGATTCATCTAAATGGTGGAGACGTGGGATTGAGGATGTTCTTCCACCGTGTACATCGAGTACTGAGGCCAGGCGGTACGTTCGTCTTCGAGCCACAAGAATGGAATACCTATGGCAAAGCGAAGCGCATGGATCCGGTGCGTCCCCCCCCCTTGAACGCATAGACAATTCAAATTGCTCACACGGGCATGTAGAGGCTCAAAGAAAACGCCAAACACTTAGAATTACGCCCAGAACATTTCGAGCGGGTATTGGGGGAGATGGGTTTCGGACCAGCCGAGCACTTGGGAGCCGCTGGGGAAGGTGGTATGTGAACTGAAGCACTGCCGGTGTTCGTCATTGACCTGTTTATGAACAGGATTCCGACGCCCAATAGACCTCTACTTAAAGTTGCGATAACCAAGCGCTATCTAGCATTCTACAGTTTCTTTGTCCATGCAGACATCTAGGTGGAGTTAATGCGTGTATGTGGTGCATCATATCGCAAGAGATCTCGAGTCCTGGAAGTCGGTCAGTCCGTGTTGATGGTGACTTGGACGCCGTTCTCCGTCGGCTTCATGATAACGCTATAAACATCGTAGGATCACTGAATACTTCCTTGCAGAGTCAGGCGGTTGTTGATTCTCACCTGGTCAGGTTCGGCACAAGCCAGTCTGGCTTGACCTCCTCCATCTGCTCGCGGCTGTGAGAAGTGACCAATCCAAGAGTCTTGCAACCTGCAGCGCGGCCGCTACGGACACCTGCGGGGGCGTCTTCAACCACGAGGCAACGTTTGGGATCTACGCCTGCGCGTTTGGCCCCGAGCAAGTATGGATCTGGTCTAGATGGAACTACTGAATCGCAATTTCAGATTACAATTCAATGGAACGTACTCGGGTTTACCCTTCTCCACGTCCTCGGAAACGACGAAGGCGTCTGGAATTGGAACGCCTACGGCCTTCAAAGCAGAGGTCGCATACACGACTGTCGCCGAAGTACAGATGGCCCATTTTGGCTTCGGCAGCTTGTGGTATGGACCTATCTAGCAAGAGCGTCTCGATCACCGGGGATGTGATTGTACAGGACATCTCATACCTCCGCCATGATTTCAGGGACACCTGGAAGAGGAACAATACCCTGTCGCCCATTCTTCCCAGACTCAGCAACGATGGCCTCTTCAAATCGCCTTGCTTCACGCTATGTGATGAATTGGTCAACAGCGTGTAGTATAAACCAAATGACATACTTCCAACTCTTCAGGATCGGTGACACCACAGTGCTTCTTCAGGTTCTCTACGGTGCGAACACCGTGTGATGCTTGAATCGACGATGGTAATGTCAGGACCAGCACTTGATTTAAAAATTTGAATACACTCACAACTCAAAACGATGGTCACGTCAAGACCAGGATACTTCTCTGCGAACAGCTCCCATGCACCGACGACACCATCGGTCGAATCCACCAGGGTGCCATCCATGTCAAAAAGGCTGCAAAGAATGTGTCTGGTTAATCCCATTGCTAGATCTGCTTCATCGGGCCTTACATGGCATCGAACTCGAGCGTCTCTGCAGGCATGTCAGACGAAGTGGTAGGACGTAAAGCTACACAGTGCAAGCCTTGCGATAAATGATTTGAGCACTCCCGGCGTCGGGCCGCTCGGCGAATCCTCGGGGCCTACTTGATCGGGCCGACGCAGTGAGCGTTTGTTTGGGTCAGAAGGCGTTGCCAAATACCGCTTCCAAACTGGGACCAGCTGCGACCATCCTCCTCCCCGCCATTCTCTGGAAACACCTTTCAATTACACCACTCGTCTTCAAATAACGCTAACGCTTTCTACCAGTATCACTACGCTCTATCATGGCTCCAAGAAGGCGACAGCAATTCACACAGGAGAGCATCGACCAGCAGCTACAGCAGATCCACTTACTCGACCAGGCTTCCTCCTCGGAGAACCTTGAACAACTTGGTCCTATTATCAAGCAAATCCACGCGAACAGGCAACAGGAAGCGTATCTCCGCACTCTCCAGTCCCTGATCGAGTCAAAGGACGCCGAGATTGAGTCAATATGCGGCGACAACTACCAGGAATTCATCAGCTCCGTCTCGACCCTGTTCTCTATCAAGTCCTACACCACCAACCTCCGCGAGAAAATCATATCACTTGACCAGAACGTGTCGCAGGTTGGAAAGAGTCTGGTGGAGAAGAAGAAGGCCCTCCTGCAAACTAAGAAGACCGCGGCAAACCTCGACGAGGCTATCGATGGCCTTCAAGCATGCCTACGCATCTTGGATGTCGTAAATCGTGTAGGAGAGATGATCAAGGAGGGGAAGTACTGGAGTGCGTTGAGGGTCCGTACTTCCCATACTGCCGGTGCTTTTCGGCTCTGTAGCATTGAATATATATCTCCTTACAGTCCCTAGAAGATATTGAGAGTATGCCCCCAACCTCACTGTCAACAACACCGTTGTTCCAGCACCTCCTCTCGTCACTGCCGTCGCTGCGTGGCCAGATCAAGGACGCAGTCACTGCGTCCATGAAGCAATGGCTCCTGGACATCCGGAATGTCAGTGCACAGATCGGCTCTCTTGCCCTCGAAGCCATGGAGATGCGCACGCGTCGATGGCGGAGTCGCAGAGAGAAGGACCCTATGCTCAAGTCAAGTCGCGTCGGTAGCGCCGTCGAGACCATCACATACGAGAAGACTGAATGTATGCGGCCTGATTACTCTCTGTGCTCCTGTCTAACTAATGACATATGTTGCTAGACAACGTCTTGGACAATGACCAACTACAGGTCGACTTCAAGCCCTTGTACGAATGCATACACATATACAGCGCCCTTGATTCGCTCGACGAGATTCGACGGTCATACCAGGCGGATCGAAAGGTATGTATGCTTCGCTCGCTTCTTCGTTGACCCTTCTCTCATCCGACTCTTGCCAGGCTCAATCCGATCTTATCATTCCCGAACCATTACCGCTATCCTCTTTACCTTCCATTACGCAAGAGATTGTCGGGTACTTCATCATTGAGACCCACGTCCTCAACACGACTGGCAGCTTCCGTTCTGAACGAGAAGTGGAAGACTTGTGGGATGCCCTCATCAGTCGACTCAGCACAGCTGTCGAAGATATACTCAGAAACGAGGACGATCCGGATACGTACCTCAAGGTCAAAGAGACCCTCTTAGGTTTCGTCATGACGTTGGAGGTACGCTAGTCCCAATGGCAGTATCCTGCTATGCTGAATACAGTCCGTAGTCGTACTCTTACACGACGACCAGCATACATCAATTGATCTTGCGTCTCTTTGAGAAGTACGTGTCCATTCTGGAGATCAAATTTGGGAAGCGTTTCCAGAGCGCAAGTCGCCGTTCGCTGTCTTCCGCATTTGTATTCTTGACAATGGCTGTAGATTGTGGCGCAAGATGACTTCCAGCCCATGTACGTGGAAAAGGAGAGTGAGAAGGACAGCGTTATGGAGACAGTGTGGCTTACACGAGAGCTGCGTGACCAGCTCCGCAAGTACGTCCAAGCGTCGTTGCAGTCACGCTCAACGGATGCTGACGTGCTCCAGGAGTACCGCTCCTCTCAACCTCCCCTGGTCCCAAGGATTTTACCTCTGCTGTCAAGATGTGCGTAGCATACCCGTATATGTGCGATTATGACTGACACACACAGATTCGGAGTTTCGTACACAATTTCTACCAGTTTATCGAGGGTGTCGCCCAACACCACCGCAACATCGACGATCTTCTGAGTAAAGTCAGTTTTCCCGGCGAAGACGTCAAGGCTTTCTTTCTGATAACAGCCCCCAGTCGCTCGATACTATCTTGACGGCGTCCATCAGCGAGTCGATAGCGAATCGTGTGCAGGCCATCGCGAACGTGTCGCAAATTGCTCAGGTCATTACCAACTTGGAACACTTCGAGATTTCCTGTTCAGAACTCGAGAGATCGCTCACGAACATCCGGTCAGTGGCTCCCACTCTCACGAGGCACATTTCTGCGCCGTCTAACCACCACTGCCAGTTCATCACAGCGTGGCGGAACCATTCGTGTGAAGGCCGCCGGATCATTCATTGCGACGCGCACGAAGGCCATCGCTCGCATAACCGAAGCTATGAGTTCCAAGCTGGAAGACTTTGGCCTCTCCGAATATGACTGGACGACCCCCCATCGCGCGGACTCGCCGAGCATGTACCTCTACGAGCTTGTTAACTGGCTTACGACCGTTATCGATTCTCTCGCGCTCAAGGACACATACAAAGAGGAGGCGTACCGCGGTGCCGTGAGCTACATCGCAAGCTGCTTCCTGGTACGTACACACTTCTCTTCGCTCGCGTCCATATCCGACCAACAACACCCTCATATCCGAGCCGTTCCCTTCCCTTGGTCCTCTCTACCGTCTCCGTGTCAACGGTATCGGAAACTCATTCCTTTTTCCACCTGTCCTTCCCGCTCCCAGGACTTTCTCACGGGCCGCGACATCCCAATGATGAACGAGAACGCCATCGCGAACCTCCTCCTGGATGTCGACTTCCTCGATGAGGAGCTCAAGCGCAACAACCACTCCCACGGCGCCGCCTTCGCTGAATTGCGCTCGGTACGTACAACTCTCCGCTCCCCTGTTCCCTGCCCCTCCCTGTGTTCGCACCGTGATTGCCTCAATGAGCTGCTC
This sequence comes from Ganoderma resinaceum, assembly GCA_964023155.1. Classification (NCBI taxonomy): domain Eukaryota; kingdom Fungi; phylum Basidiomycota; class Agaricomycetes; order Polyporales; family Polyporaceae; genus Ganoderma; species Ganoderma resinaceum. Next base: position 1,649,299 of record OZ026793.1, read on the forward strand.
ACACGATCATCGCCCGCCGCACTGGTACCCCTTCGCCTCGTGCTTTCCAGATGACCTCGGTGATCATGTCGGATGCGGTCAATGCGTACCTCGTCGCATCGATCCGCCAGACGTCATACCCCGCGGTGAAGCCAAAGCGATTGGCTGCGCTGCTCGAAAAGCTGGCGCGCTGTGGCCTCGAGAGCCGAGATGCCGGCTCACGCGAGAGGGGAGAGAAACGCAGAAAGGAGGCCGAAGCCGTAGGGCGACTGTTCCCGGGGGAGAGCCGCTGATCTTGCACGGTACGCTTATCTTTTCCAAAATTTAGACCTTGGAGCATCTTGCCACTATATTCATTATACGCACGCATACCTGTTTCAGTCGTAAATTATACCGGTGTATATGCTTCTAGTCGGAAGAGCATTTTGAGGGCCAGGGGCATAGACGTACAAGTGGTGTGTACGCTAATGGAAAAATGAACTCCAAGTTATGTTATATGGCACAGAAGAGAGTCAAAGTAGTAGAAGGTCGAGAAAATACTGTGACAGACAGCTGAGCAGGAGGAAACGAGGTAACCAGTGAAACCCTCTTCGATATCGTAAGGATCATAAGACATGAACGTTCGGCAACGTTGAAGAGGAACCCACACGCGACGGCCAGGACACCGCTTACACCCGTCGCTTGATGTTGGCGCTCAACCACTCAAGACCCTCGTACAGACCATCACCGCTCGTCGCACAGGCCGCCTGTCAAACAGCGTGTAAGCCCCAAAGGATAGGATGAGGCACGCGACAGGGAAATACGCACCTGGATAAACCAGGTCCGCTGCCGGAGACCATGGAGGCCAAGCTTGTCAGTGATCTCGGCCGCGTTCATCGCGTTGGGAAGATCCTGCTTGTTGGCGAAAACGAGCAGGAGGGCGTCACGGAGCTCATCCTCGTTGAGCATCCGCTGGAGCTCCTCACGTGCCTCCGAAATACGTTCCCGATCGTTAGAGTCGACGACGAAGATGATACCCTGGGTGTTCTGGAAGTCTGCGGTACAAGGAAGGAGAGTGCGGGTGAGGGCTGGGAAGACACGTCAAACGCCGAAGACGTACAATGCCTCCAGAGGGGACGGATCTTGTCCTGTCCTCCAACATCCCACACAGTGAACGAAATGTTCTTGTATTCGACGGTTTCGACGTTGAAGCCTGCAGAAGGGAGTGAAAGAAAGTCAGGATGGGGAAATTGGGGGGCGCGAGTCAAGGTCTACTGACCAATGGTGGGGATGGTGGTAACGATTTCGCCCAACTTCAATTTGTACAGGATGGTGGTTTTACCAGCTGCGTCCAGACCAACCTAAACAAGTATTCAATGCTCCATACACGCCAGGTGAATGCGACGGGACGGGACGAACCATCAATATACCTGAGGAATTGAGAAGGGTGTTAATTGGGTACATGTCGAGCTGGCATCGATGGGCGATACGTACGCATCTCCTTCTTGCCAAAGAGACCAGAAAGGAGCCGGGAGACGGAGAGACCCATGGTTATGGTACGAGGAAGGAGTCGGAAAGAAGGGAAGAGACGATGGAGATGAGGAGGAGACGAGAGAGCGAGAGCGACCGGTACAAGTTTCGTGGGCGGGATTCAGACGTTGCGTGTGAGGGCCCACCTATTTCAAGCTCCGCAACGTGGCGCTGCTCTTCCTCACTCGGACCCCGCCGACCCTCCACTCCCCAACGTGTGTTACGTGTCCACCGACGCCGTCCAACAACACCGTCCTGAACACGTATATTGCATGCACATGACAACACAGCAGAGGAGGCGGAATTTGACATTCAAGCAAGAGCAACGAGACACGTCTAAGGGCGTGGGCGCTTCGAAGGCTCCAGGCGCTGCTCCTTGTCATCCGTTCCGCATATAGCAACTCGCAGTCCCGTCCCGTTTGTCCTTGCAGTGTACAGCATGACTCTCCCTTGGTCGCCACCTCTCGCCTGCCCTGAGATCGCCACGTTCGATGTCTAATCATATTAGACAACAGACGTGTAGGTATCCCGTTCATAAGTCAAACGATTGACTCGACTCAATAAGTTACCGGCGACTCGGACTATCCAGAGCCATCCATCATGCATCAAAAGTCAAGCTTGACTTAAGCGTCCCGGTCTGCTTCAGTCATCTTCACCCAGAGACCACCCTGAAACAAACAGAATGGTTGGATCAGATACACCGACCACGGTGTCATGGAGTGGATAAGGGATACATACCTGCACATACAGCGTCAGGTGTGTCTTGGGGGAAATATTTTCTTTGCTGCGATGACCCGTTGACCCACTCTGGAGGTGGGCGCGCGTCTGCCGGTTGTGCACTGAGGTCCAGCCCCACGTGCGAGAAATGCTGCAGCAGACCGATGAGGAAGAACGACATCTCGTTGTAGGCGAACTGCCGAAGCAAACAGCATGAGCACCCTGGCCATCGCACGGCGTCAGTGTGATCCACAGAACGTACCTGCTGCCCAAGGCATATCCGAGGACCAGCGTTGAACGGAAGGAAGATGAATGGGTGGCCGGTGAAGTAGTTATTCAGACGCTGATCCAGGAAACGATCCGGATCGAAGTGGAGAGCTGGTGGTGAACCGGGGTTAGAACGGATACGACAGAGCGGATAGAGGGGAGACAGCTGACCGTCGGGACCCCAGTACTCTTTACGCATATGCATCATGAAGACAGAGTATACGACGCTATCCCGACGTCAAAAACATGTGAAGATATCATTTCAGGTAACGCGCCCGACGCCGGCGGGGACGAAAACAGGGGGCTTCGAAGGGTCTATGTGGTGTCCCTAGAGGCGACGCTAGATGACGATATGAGATCTTATATATTTTTGAATAGACATGAAGAGACTCACCGGACGTTGAATGGTCTTCGAGGTGGATATCATTGTCAAGATCTGCTACATTGATGAACAACCGTAGCACTCACACAATAGGGTATAACCGTAGAGTTTCTGTAAAAGAGAGTCAGTCCGGAGGTGTTAGCAGCATACAAGAGTTAACCAACCATTGATAACAGCCCTCAAATACTTCATAGTCCGAATATCCTCAAAATTCGGCGTCCCTTTCGGGCCAATCTTCTCCATGATCTCAGCGCGGAGCTTCTTGAAGACGTGGGGATATAGACACAAGAGATAAACCGCAAACGTCAACGTCGCCGTCGTCTATAAATGGCACTCAGTCTTATACGCCCTCGACATAATTGCATTAATGGACCCACAGTATCCCGGCCAGCAATCATTATGTTGAGCGTCTCGTCGTGGAGAACAGTAGGATCTACAAGCATCGCATTAACATCAACCCATACCACCGGCACCAAGACCCACCTTGTGTTTGCTTTACCAAATGATCGAACAAGGTCTCTCCATCCTCGTCCCCCGCTGTTTTCTCCGTGTCACCGGTAGCGGACCGGTTCTTCCTCACGGCCTCTTCTAGTATGGGCTGAAAACACACGTCGACAATCTTCATGTGCCCCTTCGTCCGACCGCGGAAGGCCTCCTCGAATGCCCAGACCCATCCTGTGTACAAGCGTGTGGCGAGAGCGCCTTGCACAGCGGCGAAAGCCTCGGAGAACATGGCCGACGCACCCTTAGGCGGTGGGGCGACCTCGAGGGAGGTACGATCATTGTGCGCGTATGGGAGGTCGTGCTTCAGGCTATGGACACAGTAACCGAAAAGGACCTTCGTTGCGCTGTCGAGGGTGAAGCGGGAGATGAGGTCCTGGAAGTCGAGAGCATGGCCGTTCCAGAAGTGCTCCTTCATTGCCTTGATAGCGAAGTCTGCGCAAAGTTGACAATATTAATGATACTCAATAACCAATGATCGCATACTTAGGATGAGAGGCTTCACGTACCTGAGTGTCTGTCGAACATCTCGAAGTGAGCAATCCAGTCTCGGCTAAAGTATGGGCGGGTCATCGTGCGATGGAATCTGAAACCCAAAGAATGTGAGCTCGGCATAATGGGCGGCTATGCTCTTTGGACACCGACTTCCACATGTCGCCTACCAAACAGACGGTTAATTTAATAATCATACTTTCCACTGACAGCGGAATTTGAAAAGCGAACCGTCAGCGTTGAATACCCCTTCTCCAAGCACGTCCTTCAACGTGTCTCTGAACTCCTCCCCTTTCTCAAAGTCTTGGAACTCAGTAGCGAGTACCGCCTGTAATTTGTTATCAATACCTTTCACACGACCATTGATGCACTAGCATACCTTCAGGATGTTTGCGTCCGTCGTGGTATACATTGTGTCCCAAAACAATGCTACCGAATACAACCCACCGGACTCCCTGACCTGTGGGTTATTCCAGAAGCTGTCCCCTATTGAACAGAAGATGAGCAAGCGAATCAGAAAATGGTGCAGAACTAGTTCGTCACCGGGCTAACCGTTCTTCCATCGCTCCATACTCTTCTCGAAGATGTCCATGTTGCCAAACGACTTCCCTTCCCAGCTTGGCGGGAGCACCGCGCCCATGCGGGCAGCGCGACGCTTGATACTCCACTTCCCATACACGATGCGTGCCGCATACCAGAGAGGTATGCTCAAGACGGAGGTTAGTGCGAGGAGAACAGCCGGAATGTGCATCACGTCGTGAGAGTGCAGGACGCGTGCGGCAAGCACAACTGCGGCTACAGGCATGAGCCGGGACGCGAACCACGAGAGAACGAGCGGAAGCCCAGAGGGCAGCCTGGACGTTAGAGATGGCATTCCGCTCAATGGAAGTCTCCCTGGAAAGTAATAGGTGAAAGGGGTGGGTGGGGAGAGAGGGGAAGGCGACTTTCAGACTGCATACGATTTGCCTTATGAGATGATGATGGATATACCTCGAGCTGGGAAAATTGCGTCGGGACAGCGTATACGTCCAGGTTTGGGACAACCAGCCAGAGGTATGTTCCATTCCTAGCAGGCGAGTCCGAGTGAGGGGGCAATGGTATTGGAAACGACAGCTCGGATCGCAGTGGGCCAAGCGGCAATTGTGATGCATCGCAGCCTTTGACGCATGCCTTGGCGGCGTGGCAGGTCGCAACGCGGGGCGGCAGCGCAGAGGAACGCAGGCCGGAACGCGGACGGACGAGAAGAGAGACGCATGGTAGTAGCCGCGCAAACGGAAACGAGCGCCGGGATGGTGAACTCTGGTGAACTGGGGTGATAGATAACCATGATGTCCAAGGCATCGCTAAACGCACTGTGTGCGATGCGTTGGCCGTAAGGAGTCTGGGGATCCTAGGATGCTGGAGAATACTCCGGAGGTGCATGTACGATGTCCAAATCCCCGCATGAGGCTCTGGGAAAGTAATAAGTTGGTGTTCCCCGTCGATAGCGCAGTCGTGATCGCGGTCGTCGGAAAACATGAGCAAAGACCGCAGACAAAACACGAAATTTCGCCATGCTTTTCTTGCAAGTGTGGAAGCACAAGATCCTCGGAAGAGCGAGCTTGTTATGACGTAAAGGAAATATGTTGTACATCAAGACAACTCGCTAATCTCGTTGGCACTTCGCGAAAACTCTCCCTAGACTTCGGCGATTAACCAGATTGAGTGACGTAGGGCAGACTCGAATGCTCCAGTACGCGCCCGAGTCATCATGCGGGCCTAGGGTGGAGCAGTAGGAAGAAGAAAATGAAGGACATCCGCATATACTCACCTTTTCTCGTAAATCTAGGCCGCTCTGTCCGCCTCAGTCATCTTGACCCACAGACCACCCTATCACCGCAGAATCAGAGATAGAGACGAAGTGAGATTAAGGTGGGAGGCGTACCTCGACGTAAAGGGTTAGATGCATCCGAGGAATAATTTTCTCAACACCACGCTGGCCCTCGCTTCCGGCCCACCCGGGTGGAGGGCGAGCATCGGGAGGTTGGGCGTTGAGGTCGAGTTCCATGTGAGAAAAGTGTTGGAGTAAACGGATGAGGAAGAACGACATCTCGTTGTATGCAAACTAGTCCAAGTCATGACGAGATGTGTATGCGCCTGAGAATGAGGGAGGCATACCTGTTGGCCCAGGCAGATCCGCGGTCCAGCGTTAAACGGCAGGAAAATGAACGGGTTGCCGACGAAATATTTGTTCAGGCGTTCATCAAGAAATCGGTCCGGGTCGAAGTACAGAGCTGAACGAATGATAAAATCAAATTTAGCATCGTTTCCAAAAGTCCCGGCGATGACTTACCGTCGGGGCCCCAATAGTCCTTGCGGCGATGCATCACGAAGACCGAATAAGCAACACTGTGCCAGGTCAGGACAAAAATAATTTTCTGGGATTGATTGTTCCTCACCCGACTTCAGCGGGAACGAAAACAGGAGGCTTGGTTGGATCCGGATTCGGCAGGGTGGTTTCACGGGTAGACATCCTGAAACGGGATAAGCAACTCGAGGTGTCGCGCATACTTACAAAAGAGATTCACCGAATGTTGAATGGCCTAACATTTCAATAAGTTCAGCCATGAGTGCTCAATGAAGATCATATGTGTCAATGAAAATGCATACACCACAGGATACAACCGCAAAGTTTCTGGCAGCGTGTTCAGCAATCATACGATATGCCAAGAGCGATGGGATTTACCATTGATGACGGCCCTCAGGTACTTCATCGACTTGATGTTGTCGAAGGTTGGCATCTGGGTGGGGCCGATATGTTCCATAACCTCCGCTCGTAATCGCCTGAAAACATCGGGGTCCATGCACAGGAGGTAGACAGCGAACGTCAGCGTTGCCGCAGTCTGCGCCAAAGCCCCTAAGATCAGTCACGATCCGACGCTCAACCGGGGACATAATCACCGTGTCCCTGCCAGCAATCATGATGTTCAGCGTCTCGTCATGGAGGACGGTAGGATCTGTACAAACACAGCGTCAGCACGCTTAAGGACCGAAAGCGGCATCCACGACCCACCGTCCGTGTACTTGACTAGATGGTCCAGCAACGTCTCGTTCTCGGTCTCGTCCGATTCGCCCTGCTGAGCCTTCTCGCCCTTTCCAATCGAGTGCCGGTTCTTCCGGATGGCTTCCTCCAGGATGGGTTTCAAGTACTCGTCGACCACAGCCATGTGCCCTTTCGTGGAGTCGTGGAACAACTCCTGCAACCGCCAAGTCCAACCGGTACGCGAGCGCATAGCGATAAGGTGTTGCGCCGCGGCGAAAGCGGCTGAGAACCGGTCTGCTGCATTCTCTCGCTGGACGATTTGAGGCACGAAAGTATCGTTGTAGGGATATGGCAAGTCCGACTTGAGACTATGGACACAGCTGCCGAACAGGAATTCGGTGGCGCTATCCATGGTGAAACGCGAAATGAGGTCCTGGAAGTCGAGGGCATGCCCGCCACGGAACCTTTCCTTCATCTTCTTCAGGGCCAAGTCTGCGCGAATAGGTCAGCCGTGCCAGAATGTCTAGAATATTGTTTCGTGTCTTGCCTGCATGACGGTCAAACAACTCAAAATGTGAAATCCTATCGCGAGAAAAATACGGGCGCGTCATGGACCGATGAAACTTCCACAAGTCGCCTGAGTTGGGATGGAGGGGTTAGGTTTGGTTGAACCGCAATCAGGGCTATGCTTACCGTCAGCGTTGAAGACCCCGACGCCGAGTACTGTGTTCATCGTGTCCCGGAAGGCTTCGCCTGCACAGAGCATAGAAGATCAATTGTGTGAAGATTTTCAGAGAGATGTCGATGTACCTTTCTCGAATGATTGGAAGTCCGTAGCAAGTATAGTCTTGGGATAGACGACTATGAATCAACTGTAGGCTCCGTGGGGGTGGCTAACCTCATACCTTGATAACATTGGCGTCCGTTGTGATATATATCGGGTCCCAAAAGACGGTGATCGAATGTAAATGGCCCAGTTCGTCGATCCTATCCCAAAATCCATCGCCTGTCACAGTTCAGAGTAAACCACTTTAAGACTTCTCCAACCACAATACAAAAGCCGAGAAGCACCAACCAGGATAGCCCTTGAAGAATTGCTCCATACTGTGCTTGAGGATGTCCACGTTACCGAAGCACTTCCCATCCCAACGCGGCGGCAACACGGCGCCCATTTTGGCAGCACGTCTGGGGATGCTCCAATTCACGTACGCGATGCGAGCCGCGTACGCTGCGGGGATACTGGCGATTGCAACCAGAGCAACGATAAGAGTTGGACTATCCACATGGTTGAAGATACGTAGAGCTTGGACGGTAGCGAGGATGGAGACAGCAGGAAGAAGGTTGATGATGAGATTCCGAAGGACGAAAGGAAGCCCAGGGGGGAGTATGGCTACCAATGATCTTTGCATGTCGAGAAAGAAGCTCGTCTTCTGACAGACGGGGTGGGCGGGTGAGTGCAGGACTGTGTAGGGGTGAGTATGTAAGAAGATCCTCGCACTCGGGAGAAGGACGGACTGATGGCGACGCGAGCTTCTCTGTTGGTAATGCGCTGGTTGCGTTCAACTTGCGTGTGACTGTTGGCGGCCCCTGTTCACCGACAGGAGATAGTATGGAGAGATTGAGGAAGGCAAAAGACTCGACGGAACTCGGACTACCGATGTGCGTCCGTCCGACTTAAATAAGGGACTGGTCCAATCAATGTCCACCAAAGGAGCTCAAGGTTTTCGTGTCGGCCGTGGAACCATGATATCAGATGACCTGAACACCTGCTCGCTTCACGGTCCACCTCGGAGTTGTCGAAGATTTCCGCTACAACCTGAACTGGCGGATAAAAGTCAGTGCAGTCCTAGTAGTTAGTATGCTAGACATGTCATGAGACACTTGTAATGCCAAGGTCGGGGTTGCAAAAGGCGAGCGGATAGTCAAACGTTCATTTTTTGGCCTGAAGCCATTCCGAGAGCTCGATCTGATCTTCTTCGCGGACCGCTGCATATACTTAGTACAGGGATGACGTTGCGGTCCTGCTTGTTGGTGGGAGAGGACAGCTGCGGCGACGGCTAGCGCCAAGGGAGGAAACTCAGGGTTCGGAATCGGATTTCGAGGTACCCGACAAACCCGAACCCTCAAATCACCTGAATGTGTTCATGGACTCAATGCGGGCCCCGAAATCGGCCATCGTCCTTGCAAACATCTAAGCCCACAGCGAAAAACCCGAAAGGATCCGAAGTCCGACTCGGATCGGTCGTAAGTAGGTACATTACATAGTCGTACAAGCCTGCTACAACATAGCTAACCCGTTCATTACGCCGCAACAAGCGCAAGAAGACTATATACTTCTCTACGAACAACGTAGTAGATGTCCGACACTGAACCCTCTACTTCGACCCGACCTCGGGCTGTTTTCCTCACTGCTACAGAGTCGCCAAGCGAGTCCAAGGTTATGCTTGCTCCCTTCTTCGCCGCCGCACCGCAGATCAGCACACCTTCTCCTACTAACTCAGCCTGTACGCCAATCGAGGCCAAACGCGTCTTAAGCGCGGTCAGTTTGAGTTCGCCGATCATGGTTGACTGCGGAAGAGCTTGCGTTGGTCGAGAGCCCAACGTCCGACCACGGAGAGGCTCGTGTGCAGTAGACGCCGATTGGAAATGCGCGATTGCTGCTGGTTCCAGTACCGGAATGGTGGACGATGCCAGGCTGGATACCCGTCCACAAACAAATCCGACTTCGTTATCCTCGAACTGTCACACGAACGTTCAGCCGAAAAAAGGGACCCGGAGGAGGACATGTGGCTTACCCTAGACATTTTGAGAGACGCTAGAAGCTCGTCACTCAATGATATTGAGAAACTGTTCGTGTGTTGACCAATCTGGACAGTATCACACTGTGCGGGAGCGTAAATCTCCTTGGTCATGGCCTTAATGTTCGCACAGCTCTCGATCAACGCGTCGGTAGCAGTCGCGGGGGCGTGCACAAGGATCTGGTGTGGAAGGCGAATTAGCAGCGATAAAATGTGCAGCGATGAGCCGCTCACCATCTTCCTCGGGTTGACCTGAGGGACAATGGTCTTCACCGCACGCCCGTCATTCAAACCCTCCAAGTCAACGAAGAACAGTCGACATGCAAGTTGCACCTCTGCAATTGTCGTAACGAATTTCGAGGGCGGTTCTCGAGGTGTTTTCTGTGAAGGGGGACGATATCATCGTCAGAATCCTGTTAGCCACTGTTCAAACATCCTGACCTTTGTCTCTTCCTCCTCTTTTCTCCTCTTCGCCTCTTTCACATCCTCGCTCTCCGTATCCTCCTCCAAAGCCTTCCCCTTCCTCAGCCACATCCCAACGTCAACCGTCTCCCCATACTCGTCTACCCTCCGCTTCTTCTCCACATACGGAAACATCCTAAACCGCTGCGTCTGCCCGTCCGCGCTCTTGAAGAACGACGTCGTCTTCGCGACGTTCCCCTTCAAATAGATGTCGAACGATATTCGCGTGACCGCCTCGTCCGGCTCGTTCCCGCCCATCGCCCAGTCGCCGTTCCCGTCGACACCCTGGCCGCGCTTCCGCTTCGCCCGGGGCTTGTCCTCTCTAGCGGTGTCTGTCAGGTCCTCGCCGAGTGTGCGCTCGACCTCGTTCTCTTCCTCCGAGTCTGAGTTCGACTCGTCGCTCTCCTCGTCGGATTCGCTCTCCGCTTCGTCTGCCTCAAGCATGCGCTGGTTCCGCACGAGCGCCGCCTGCTGGGCGGCGGCCTTCTCACGGGCGGCGCGCTCCTTCGCGAGGAACTTTTCCAGCTCAGCACCCTGGAGCGGCACCTTTGAGTGCATCTACGCGTACATTCACATGGTCAAAGGGAACGTATTGAACTTTGTGTTGGGGCTACTATGGTAAACAATTTAGGGAGCGTACCTCGAGGCGAAGGACCCCGTCCATCATGATATTGCTCCCGATTTTCCCTCGGTCCCATTTGGCTTCCTCCCGCTGGGAATCATTCCACTTGTCGAAGAGGAATCGTCCTAATGTGCCCGGCTCACCGCGCCCAGTGAGGAGGACGACATTGTCCGGGATTTCCGCGAACTCTGCGAAGATCGCACGAGAGGGACCATGTGAGAGCGTGGCTGGGACCGCGAGTATCAGCTTCGGGTCCTTGGACGAGTAAGTCGACATGAGGGCTTGAGGGCTGATGAAGAACTCGACGTGCCTGACGACGGAGCTCAAGTGAGCACCACCCACACGATTGAAAGTTATGGAGTAAGGGGGTGCTCACCTGAACCGCAACGCGAAAGCCCCCAAAGCCTCTTCGTCGTGGTCTTCGTCGCGTCTTCGTCGGTCTCGCCTCCCGTCCGTGCCGCTTTCGCCTACGTCCTCCTTGCTGATCGTGCCGCCGAACCACTCCATCATACTGCGAATGAAGGTAAGCATCTCCTGGCCAGTGCGAGATAGTAGACAGATCGGGTATTTTAGCCGGGAGTAGTTCCAGTGCTGATCGAGCAAGACTAGCAGCTCCATGACTCTGCTACTGGAGTCGCATGGCAACAGCAAAGAATTCCGGGACGACAAAGTTGCAGTGACACAATCTAAACCCAATGTCAATGTCAGAAAAATCGTCGCCTCTTGAGTTCGTGGCAGACTGGCCTAGCAGAGCCGCATCCCTGTCCTTCCGACGTGCTGTTGTTACGCTCGCACGCTCCGCGTCGGTAATAAGGAGATCTGGCCTAGCCAAGCTCTCGAAGACGCCGCCGCCGGCAGAAGCTTGTCGGATAAGCACAGTTCCATCCAAATGTCGTTCCCGCATGTGGTTCATGTCAACAGCATACAAGATAGTACCCGCTGAAGGAGAACGAATCTTCCATATGGTGCCTCCGAGAGAGTGACCAGAATTGAATGGGATGATAGTTAAGCCTTGGCACTTGCCTATGTGTGACCAAAGGTTAGCTATACGGAACAACATGATTCACATCGGCAGACATACCTTGGAGATGGCACGGTTGCGAATACCTGAGGACGTTTACCGAGTCGAAAGCATCAACGACTTGCTGCACGGAGGCCACGTACTTGCGTCGCTTCGTTCCCGGGGAAGGAATTGGAGAGGCGGCATCGTGTGGTATTGGTGAGCCGGGGACATCTTCACTATGTTCAGGCGCACCGTCCATCGCAAGGTTGTCACCAACGTCCTGTTCGTCGCGAATGCCTTCGACGTCTTCAGTAGCGGCAACTCGACCCATAGCTTGGACAGGGAGGGTAGTATACGCAGGAGCAACGAGACCCCAGTTTGCGTGAGCATATGGGTATAAACCAGAGTGTGATAGATCCCCATGAGACAGCAGCACGAGGTCCACTGACGGCGCACATCTAGGTAGTGCATAAATACCAATGAACTCATGTTTCGTAACAGAACAGGAAAGGCACGCACTCTTTCAAAGAATCGCAGTACTTTTCCCATACGGGGGACTCGTTCTCCTCTGTTACTCCTTCACTTGGTTCTGGACACCAGTCCGGAGATCCGCAGTCCAGGAGAATGCGCACATCGTCAACCTGTAGCAAGTATGCTAGGGGGACTGTGTGGTCTGAACGAGCGGCACCGGACAGAGGAGTGAAAGTGATCATGGCAGCCTAGTAGTGACCCAGTAAAGCTAACACACAGTCTTAGCACATTCAAGCCAGCGTAGTAGATGGAATCCAGGAGTTATAGAGTTCAAGGCACTCTCGCCAGTGCACTGAGCGAGAGTCCGCCGAAAGTTGTCCTCCTCAACTCATGACGCGAACGCGCTCAAAGAAAGCCAGCACGTGATCCATTAGATTTGCTTGCAACTGTTACTCGTTCTTGCCAAACATAGGCAGACAACGCATCTCGGATCCAAACTACGCGCGCTTATCTTCACGGAATCCGCATCGTTTGAAGAATAGCAGCAATGAACATTAAACTGGAGGCTATCACTAATAACACACCATTCTTCTACACCATGTACATCACGCCGCCTTGCCTGAGTCCTCCTTCAAGCTAACGATCCTGTTCAACACGAGGTAATCACCGTCCTTCCGGCCCGGCTCCACACCGTCCTCCAAGCACGCCAGCTTCGCCTCCTTGTCCACTGTAAAGTATGCCACGCGCAGACCCTGGAACCTGATCACCTCCTTCCCGATCAGCTGCTCGCTCGTCGCCTTCGGTGTGTCGTCGTGCTCGTGCGTCGGGGCGCCCTCCACGACGGGGCCCGTCGCCGCTGCGGTAATCTTCAGGGCCTCCTCTGTGCGCCGCTTGCTCTCTGCCTTTGCGTCCTCATATGCCTTCTTCGCAAGCTTCCAGAAACCGATCTCGACCATTGCGCCCTTAACAACCTCTAGCGAGTCCGGGTTGATGTCTGCGCGGAAGTCGGGCACAGCCGCCGACGGGTTCTCGCTCTTGAATAGCTGGTGGAAGATACGTGTCTCGTCGACCACAACTGGGCTGCCCGACGCGCGATGCTCTGCAACCCACTGGATGAACGCTTTGGGCTTTTTGGGTGTGCCTTCGTCCTCCGCGCGAACGACAATCTCCGTGACCTGCCCACTTGCAGAATCGGTCTTGTGGGAGACGTAGGTGACGGGCCAAGGGGCCTGGAAGAGACCAACGGTTTTTCCGGGCGCGAGACGGAAATAATCTTTGGAGTCCTCCAGACGGAAATCGTCTGCGTCGATATAGATCGTGCGCGTAAGTGGGACCTTCGAGGTGCCGAGCGCGGGAACCTTAGGATGAAGGGGCTTCTCGAGCCAGAGTAGGAAGTCCTCCGGAATATTCTCAATAGTAACCTTCACCGGGCGCAACACCATGAGGAGACGGGAAACGGTGCTCTCCAGGTATTGTCTGATCGCCTGCTCGAAGCGGACCGTCTGGATATTTGATGGTGCCGTAGAAACGCCGAGACCACTGACGAATGAAAGTATTGCACCGGGCGGGATACCACGACGTCGAAGGGCAATGAGGGTGTACAGACGAGGATCATCCCAATCACGAACGTGGCCCTCTTTGACAAGCGCGAGGATCTTTCGTTTTGACATGATCGTCCCCGTAAGGTTCAGGCGGCCATACTCGGACTGACGCGGCTTATAAACCTCGAGCGCGTCGCAGAGCCACTCATATGACTCGCGGGAGGCGATGAACTCCGTTGTACATAGCGAATGCCTGGTGTTCGAAGTGTAAGAAAACTTAGGGGAATGGAGATCGGAGAATGTACATACGTGATGTTCTCGAAGCTATCGCACAAACAGTGTGTGAAATCGTATGTCGGATAAATCTTCCACTTGTCGTGTGTTCTATGGTGGGGAGTCAGGAGGACACGATAGGCCACCAGATCCCACATCATCGTATTGCCAGAGTCCAGATCCTGCTTCATCCGTAGTATGGCTTGGCCTGGTCGGTATTCGCCGTTCTTCATCTTCTCGAACTCCGCCAAGGACTCTTCTACAGGTCGTGTCCGATGGGCACAGGCTTTCCGAGGACCGCGCTCTTCGCCTCCTCTGTCCGCAAATATCTCCTCGGCTAAGAGTTAAATGAGAGACCAGCCACTACTTTCAGGCATAGCTTTCTCACCTGTACAGTGACAGACATACGCTTTGTCCCTGCGGATGCAATCGACGGCAAGTTGGTACAGGTTGTCAAAGTAGTCACTTGAATATGTGATCTTCCATGGCTCAAATCCAAGCCACCGCACGGTCTCTAGAATGCTCTCAAAGTACCTGCCCTCCTCGGCTTCCGGGTTGGTATCATCATAACGAAGATAACAGTGGCCGCCGTTATGTGCGGCGTAACCGAAGTTCACAAATATGGCTTTTGAGTGCCCGATGTGAAGGAAACCGTTGGGCTCGGGAGGGAAACGAGTGTGCACAACGCCCTTTGTGGCACTGAGGTGTTGTTCTCGCAGACGGGGGTGGATCTGGGGGTTCTCGCCGACTTCATGCAGATGGCCCAGGAAGCCTTCCTGAAAGACAGAACGGGAAGACGATGCAGATGCCGCAGGCTCCGAAGGCGACTTCATAGCATTATTAGGTTCTTTCTTGGTTTCCTGTTAAAGGATGTTTGTCGTATGTCTGAAAGGTAGGAGTGAGACGTACCTTGGGCGCAGGCTTCCCGCTCTGCTTCGCACCAAACTTCTCGACAAAAGCACTCTCAACAGCGTTCTTGAGCTCCAACGCGTTCGCCCAGCGAAGGTCCGTACCCTTCAGGCCACCGATCGCGGCACCAAGGTTGTTCCAACCGGTGTATGCACTGGACGTAATGTACTCCTTCACGCGAGTAGCAAGTTGCTCGGCAGTGATGCTGAAGCCTGCCAGATAATCGTTCATTGCTGACATGATGAACTTAAGGTGGTAATATGCTCACCAACACCCGTGCTCTTGTTAAAATCCGCCTCATCCACAGGCAGGGAGTGACCATCGAGGTACTTGACTGCCTCTATCGCAAAACCATTATACCCTGAACGCGCGGGCAAATACAATCGATCGCACGCACCTGCGACCTGGTCGGTTGTCTTCAGCCGACCATCCAAGATGGCCCTAACCGAGTAGCTTCGCTCCTCGTCCCCGAACTTACTTCCCTGGACCGCAAGCGCTGCGAGCAACACCGCCTGTTTCTCGTCGAGGTTCTTGTTTATGAGATCATGGGTCTCGATGATGCCCTTGAGGGTACCCGCACTCTTGGGGCTCTTCGCTGCCTCCGCGGCCTTGGACTGAGTGAGTCCGATCTTCTTGAAGAGTTCAACGAGTTCGGCCGTCTCGGGTGAGTCCGCCTTCGGAGCCATGTACGAGATTCGGCGATGGGTTGCGCGCGATTAGACGTCTAGTTGCGCGATTTGAGGATGAGGATGATGAGATGAGTAGTGCTTCTGTGGTGATGAAAGTTATCTGCAAGGAGTCAATAAGCCGGGCCCCAGACGCGGTCCTATTTGACTCGGTTCTCAGGACAAATCGATCAATATACTCGATCGAGCTCGCAAGATCTCATCCTGAGCTCCGTCCTTGGGCGCTCCGCCCACTGCTCCGGCGTTCCGCGTCATCCTGGATATCGACCCCGGATGCGTATGTGAATCCCAGATATTTACATTTACAGCACGTCGACGCAAAAAGCATCGTAAGGCATAGAACGGTCAGATCAAAGCTATACTACAGGTTGGTTCAATCATAGACACAGCCTCTGGTGCGAGCGGCGTGCCATTTCACTGTTTCAGACTAGGAATTTTACGCAACGACGTTGTCCATCTCGCTGGCCACCCCCATCTTTACCCAGCAGCCACCCTGTGAAATTCGAGCCCAGTCAGAAAGTGGCCAAGAATCGGACAAAACAAGTGCGCTTACCTTGACAAAAAGGGTGAAGTGAGACTTCGGTGCGATCTGCTCTTGCGCCTTGCGGCCCTCGCTCTCAGCCCATTCCGCAGGCGGGCGGGAGTCAGCCGGCTGCGCTGTGAGGTCCAGTTCCATCCAGGAGAAGTTCTGCAGAAGGCGGATCATGAAGAATGACATCTCGTTGTATGCGAACTATCAGTCATAAACGATCAGTATTCGGTGAAGTGAATATGCTCAAGGCGGCTCACCTGTTGACCCAAGCAGATGCGCGGTCCGGCGTTGAACGGAAGGAATACGAAAGGATTTGGTACGAGATATTTTCCAACACGCTCGTCAATGAACCGGTCGGGGTCAAACTCTTGTGCTAGATACGAACGTCGGAACATCAGGTTGCGCCAGTTTCTCCATAACAAACGGCACCTACCAGTGGGGCCCCAGTAGAGAGGATCCCGGTGCATGTTGATAATAGAGTACGAGACGCTAAAATGGAATGTAAATTGGGTTGCTCCATCTGCAGCCCAGTCTAAACCTACGCTGTCTTGGCAGGAATGTATATCGGTTTCCCCGTGGGGTCGGCGTTCGGCAGGGTGCCTTCTTTGATGGCGAACCTAACTACTCCGTCAGATGAAAAATCGTCGCCGGATGGTAGTAAAGAGATAAATGCCTGATATCGAATGGCCTGACAATAGATGGGGTCAGCGGTACTCAATGTAGCATGTACTAATACTAATACTTACACGGGAGGATAGAGCCGGAGCGTCTCTACAGAAAGCCACATGAGTACAGCGTAACCGCCATCATTATTGTACATTTACCATTCAGGAAGGCACGGAGATATTTCATGTTGCGGACGTCATCATAGGTTGGGCGGCGCTGGAAGCCAACCTGCTCTGCGATCTCCTCACGAAGACGCTTGACGATGTGCGGATGCTGGCACAACAGGTAGATGGCGAATGTGAGCCCAGCGGCAGTCTGAGGAGATAAAAGATGCCAGCCGACTTCAGTAGGACTTGGTAGACGTTATGGATCATGTCATACCGTGTCGCGACCGGCGAGCAGAATGTTCAAAGTCTCGTCGTGAAGAATCTTGTAGTCTGAACGAATGAAAAGTTAGGATTTAACGGTTGAATAAAACCTAGCTCAAGGCCAACGCACCTGATGTTTGCTTCACCAGGTTATCAAGAAGAGTTTCATCGTCCTGGCTCTCCTTATCATCAAGGCTGATGCCGGCCTTTTCGCGCTCCTCCTTCTTTCGGAGAGCCTCTTGAAGAAGGGGTTCGAGGAAGGCATCGACGATCGCCATGTGCTCATCTGTCTTCGACTTGAAGAGCTCCTTGAGTGGCCAGAGCCAACCAACGCGGGGACGTTCGGAGACGATAAGTTGTGCCGATGCGAAAGCATGTGGGAACTTCTCCTTGATAGACTTGGGCTCTTCGACTGTGTTTGGAGGAGACGTGCCGTTGGGGTAAGGCATAGGTGAGTGGAGACTGTGTACGCAGTTCCCGAAAAGGAATTCGGTAGCGGAATCAAGGGTGAACCGGGCGATGAGCTCCTGGAAATCGAAGGCGATCTTGGCCTGAGAGCGCTCCTTGATCTTGGTGAGAGCAACATCTGCAGAAACGGACATTCAGCCCATATAAGAGGAGCTGCCTCGCGAATGGCGTACCAGCATGGCGGTCGAATAAATCGAAGTGGCTGATGCGTTCACGGCTGAAGAAGGGCCGGGACATAGACCGGTGAAACTTCCACATTTCCCCTACATTGAACATGAGCTCAGACGATGTAATAAACGTCTCTCAGGCAAGAAACACTTGCCATCCGAGTTGAACACACCAGTGCCGAACAAAGAGTCAGTGAAATGGTGGAACATTTCGCCTTAAAAGAATCGGTCCGTAAGCTGAGAGGAATCATAGACGAAACAGGATATACCAACCTTTCTCGTAGTTCTGGAAGTCCGTAGCCAAAATAGCCTGTACATTCCCGTGGGTTTTCGTTGATTGTTTCATGGGGGCCAACACACACCTTCACAACATTGGGGTCCTTGGTTGAGTACTGCATGTCCCAGAACAGATTGAATTGGAAGACTGGTGCCCCACACACCCCAAAGCCATAGTCGAACATATCCGCTAAAATGCGCGGGGGTCGCAGTGTGAATTGCAATGACGATCAGCGAGTTGCAGATTGGATGATTTGTGAATTCGAGCGAGGATTTCACTCACAAGGGTAGCCCGTCTCAAATGCCTTCAGGATCCCGTCCAAGATGTCCCAGTTACCTATCCAGTGGCCCTTCATCTCTGGGGGCAAGACGGCTCCGAGGCGCGCTGCCCCTCGCCGGAAAGAATAGTACTTCCACCATATGCGCACGGTGAGCAGGAGAGGACCGCTGAGAACCGCTGCGAGGATCCAGGCCCAGGTTGGGAGCACATTGTGGGAAGCAGCGTCGGCTAGACGCCAAAGGACGTACACTCCGAACGGCGGAGCAAAGACGATGAGGAGGAGCTTGAAGAGGAAAGGCACGCCCGGCGGCAGGGACACCTTGAGGGCCATGGTGAAGGAGAGCGTGGTCGGTGCAGTGTTGGCTACCGGCGAGGCCGCAACTTCAAGCGCAAGCTCGAGAAGGAACCTTTGTAGCGCGATCCGCCGATGATATGTCGTTGAACAGAGCCGGGTTTGGGAGGAGTGTTACGAGGGGCAGCACCTGGATAGCACACTGTAGCATTGTCGTGCTCTGGTATCTTATACGCAAGCAAGACGTTGATCTCCATCGCACCACGAGGGGATATTAAAATGAGAATCATATGCGTCAGGTGCCCATCCCTTCCCATGATCATCACTGTATTGGACGACTGCGGGAAATTTTGAAAACCAACATGCCCGTGCCTTCGCTGAGTGGTCACCTGGGACCCTTCACCACACCCATAGACATAGATCCTGAGAATGTGTCGTGTCCCACAACTAAGACCGGACTCTGGACCAACGAACAGCGCGGATGCATCGAGGATGCATCGTCATCGGAGTATTGAAGCTTGAAGTCGCTAACGGCGGCTAACCCTGCATAGGTTCCTGAGCGCTGAGCGTCTATGGTTTGGCGCGGAGGACACGCAACTCAAGTATATGTCAGGATCTGTCACCGTGTCTAGGTGCGCCCAAGTCTATCGTGTGATCGCGACTGGGAAAGAGGCTTTGTACAACCTGCCGCTACCAAAAGATACACCCTCAACATAACCTCAAATCTGACTACTCCGACATGATGATGGAAATTGCAGCAGAGGTCCATGATCCCACAACATTCGGAGGTACAACAAACATGAGCTACCCTGCAACCGAGTCCATCTCGTAGGAAAGATCGCCACAGTCCATATAGAAATCCCTCACCAAACCACCACTCAGATCGACAACATTACACCATAGAAGCTAGGACGACAACGAGCACGCCCAAGAAGCCGAAGCCCGCAATCCCGCTCGCCGCCTGACTCCTGTCCGCCGAGTTTTTCGAAGACGCCGACCCTGTGTTGTTGCCACTGTTGCTCGCCGTACCCGTGCTGTTCGCCGCCGCCGCACCCGACTCGCCCACGAACACGACCGCGAGGCCCGGGCCCGGGACCTGGATCATGCAGCCCTCGCTGCACGACATGCTCTTGTCCGCGACGCTGCTGGCGAACGTCGCCTGCACCGGATTTGCGTCACTCACGCCCGCATATGTCTGCGCGCCCCACGTAATGTTCGTCTTCTCGCTGATTGAGGGCGCAGCGAGGTAGCGGATTGTGATGTCGCCGTGCCCGGCGGGGATGAACGCCTTGTCAATCGCGTAGTCCGACATCGTGCCATTGACGTCCTTGAAGTTGATGATCACCAGGCTGTGGATGGTGTTCTGGGACCCGTCGTAGATGGCGTAGCCCGCGTGGACCTGCGAACCATCGAACATGGAGTTCTTGATGTTCAAATCGACCACGCGGCTACCGTTAGCTGATTGGAGGGCGGTAGAGACGGGGAGCATGCCATAGAACGGTGCATTCGTCGTCCACGGGCCAGCCGCTCCCGCGAAGCCTACTGGGGGATCGAACATATTGTACGTGACGCCTCGCTCGCGGACATGGAGGTACGCGCCGCTGTAGCCGACAGAAGCCATCTGCAGGGCATAGTCGGCGGTCCAGAGCGAGGCACCGAAGACATTAGAGATGCCATTGACACCACCGCAAGATACGCTGTTGAATTCGTCCATCAGGACGGGCTTCTTTGCCTGGAAGGCGATCTGGATCCCCTGCTCTTGCCACTGTGCAAGACTGACGGTGTTGGCGTGGACGATGTAGTGCTGGATGCCGAATGCCGTGTGCCCCTGACAGTTGTCCTGAGGGTAGTGTTGCAGGGTGATGTACTTGAGCTGCTCCTTGTATGCGTCCAACCAACCAGATTGGAGAACGGGAGCGAGATCCTGGCGATAATGCAAGTGGGTATGTGGACATAATCGCGTTGGAAGCCGCACTCACCCAGGCGCAGCAAATAGTAGGGCCTGCGATGTTATTCTCCGATAAAACATTCCCGTGGGGCGTAGCCTTGAGATTATTAAATACAGTTGAATAATCCTGGGTAACGGGAGCCGCACGTTGATATGGCTTCGTCAAGAGTTACACAGGGACGTACTGCGATGTAGTCTTGCGTCGTGTAGTTGGCAATGCCCGGGCGTTGGCCGTGCGGAGTGTACAGGTCGGGCTCCTGTGTTCCGAAAAAAATGTTAGTACAATAACCCAGACACTCTTCTACATCCATCAAGCCCACATTGCCCAACAAGAACGCATCAAGGTCTGAGCCCAACGCCTTGGACGCATCGCCGGCCAACAGCGGAATATCAGTGCTGTTCGGTGTCCGCAGACTCAAACCTAAGTAGTAGGACACACAAATTCAAATGCATCAGCTAAGGTGCCGTTTGAGCGCATCGCGGCGCTCGCGTGAACCGCCCTGGACTGTGCACGCACCGATGAGGTATTGGACGCCGCCAACCTGCGTGCTGATGCCCTTCATCACCTCGAACAGCTGGGATCCATAGTTGACCGGCTGATCGTTCGAGTTCGCGTTCGGGTCTGTGAACTGGATAATGCTCTGCTGGTTCGGCACGTACGTCGAGCTGTCCATCGAGTTGCCCCCAAGACGCAGGCGGACGGGCTTCCCGGACGCGTGCTGCTGCAGCGTCGAGAGGTACTTGATGAACGGCGCCGGGATCTGGTCTGTGGAGTTCCCCATGTAGTAGTTAACGAATGACAGTTCCATGGAAATTCCCAGGAAATTTGAGTAGACAACATTGGCGTCCGCAGATGGGGGGTTTGCAGGTGGGGTCACCGCGACGGCGGCGAACGTCGAGCGGATGGAAACGAGGAGGCATAGTGTGCTGTAGAGGGAAGCAGTCCAAGGACGGCTGACCCGGAGGGAGGGCATTACGGGTGTGGGCGTCGCGGGTCGGAAAGCAAAGGAGCGGTAGCGCAAGGGGCGCGAGGATTAAGTTTGTGGAGGGAAAAGTTGACATGAGTCCGGGGGACGCTTTATCTGTCGTTCGGCACTGCAGGAGGGATTGGATATCAGAGCAGAGGCGCTATCTTCGTTTCGAGAACAGCGCGGGGAGTTGTGACCGGGGCTCCTGGCCGCCCGCCGGCAAGGAAGTTACTGTAAGTACTTGCTGCCAGGAACAATGTGTAGGAGGCGCCAGCGCGGGCAGATCAGCGATTCAGAACTCAACAGCGCTCAACTCGTGAGACAGCGTCATCAGGTTGTCCCGACTTCGGGGCTGACCAGTAGCAGAGGTACAGTCTGCATAACACAACACCAGTCGTCGATTATGTGTTGGATTCCAATGTCCTGTGGCATATTAGTATGAGAGTAGCATTTGCGGCGGTATGTTGAGCATGGGGAGCTCGACGGCCAAAAGGCGGCCGAAGATCTAGATGACAGCTGTCTGTAGGACGAACCTTACGAACGGCAGGGTCCAGATGCCCTATCTAGACTGTGGTAATTAAGCAAAGGTCTTTCAGTACAGCCTACAACCCCCCACTCACGTTGATGGATGCCAATGGTAACAGTGTTTGATGCCAGTCAAGCAAAGGGTGGAAGAAAGGTCAACAATATTGACAGGACAGGTCACAGTGATGACAACGAACTTCTACGACTTTTCAGAAGCCGGGCACTGCATGCCGTCTAAACGATTCAAGCGTTCGGGCCTCCTACCGGTCCGATATGATCGCGGACATTGACGAATCGCGATGAGCTCCAGAAAAGACTGGGCAAAGTTGAAACCGTACCGCGGTCCTGCGCGGTCCCATGCGGGGCCTATGGAGCACAGTCGGATCAAGGCGTCAGTAGGGTTGCAGAGTGATCGAAGGAGGCGGTGTATCAATCGCAGACCTATTAGTGTACAACAAGGCCAACATCTACCATGGAGAAATTCCGTCGTGGTCTCGTGAAGCCAAGCATGTCTCTAATCCAAGTGCCACCTCCCTGACACTGTCCGTCGGGTATACGCCGCTGCGATCCTATCCGACAAACGACCTGCCAAACGACAAGCCTATGTCGCGCAGCTCCCTCCTCCGATTCTGGGCACCAGCCTCCGAGGGGTCTGCTATGCCAGGCATGGATCCAGGCATTCTCCCGACAGCCCCCGCGGTAGCGTCCCAGATGCGACCTAGGCCCAGGAAGCGCTCGTCCACCTGGGTCAGACGGCCGGCATTGGGTTGAGGAGGGGGCAACCGCGCTCGCACTGAGACTACGGGGGCAGAACCGAGCTGAGATAGCTTATCCTTGCCCTTGTCGAGTTGGTCGCGAAGGGCCTTGACCTGCCCCTTCAGTACAACTCGGAACTCCGGCTTATCGTCGTCCTCGAAGCCGGCCAGTAGGACGAGGGAAGAGACGCTATCATTGGTGGGTCTCAATGAGCGAGGAAAGATCACGAGGAAGTGCGGGGTACGCACAATGCTTCCTTCAGGTAGGCGAAACTAAAACCATGCGTCTCGGAGGCGATTTCCTTGACGAGACTATCGGGAAAAGAAATCTTCTTGTTCCCCTGCAGCTTCCCTTGCCAATATTGGACATACAAGGTACGCTCCTCCTCGTCGGGGTCAGGGAATTCGCTGTGATTCCAGAATCCAAAAGCCATCCGTGAGAAGAAAGCTATGAAAGATGGGGGCAATCGACTTACTATTTCCGATCGAAGCGGCTGGGACGACTATTCAAAGCTGGGTCCAATCGGTCGAAGTGGTTGGTGGTACCGATGATCAGCAAGCCGTCATTGCCTTGGAGGCCGTCAAGCTGGTTAAGGAAGAACGAGCGGTTTGAATCGTTGATGAGCGAGTCCAGGTCTTCTAAGATCAAGATGCATGGAGCCATCTGTCTTGCTTTTTCGAAGACCACCTGCATGGAACCCTCCTCGCCCATCCAGGACTTGAAGGACTTTACATAGAGAGGGGCATAACCTTTCGCATCACACCCCTTCATGATTGCCTTCAAGCTGATCGTCTTTCCGTTTCCTGGAAACATGTTCTGAGTTAGAGTGTAAAGAAAAGGGCCAACGGCTCACATACCTGGCGGACCCCACATGATCAAACCACGCTTGGGAAAGAGTCGTTTGTCAGAGGCTGAAGGAGAACAGCGGGAGAAGATTTGTATACCTTCCAAGGGATTGCCAGGGACTTGTACAAATTTTCGGAGTCAAAGAAACCATAGACGTCTTTCTGAATGGCGGTCTTGAACTTGTCTTTCAAGATCACGTCGGCCCAGTTGGCTGTCTGAATATCCAACCACAGACTGTGATCCTTTTGCCAAAAGCCCGAATTGAAGACAAGGACCTCCTCGTGCAACTGCGAGGCCCAAGATCCAGCTGCGAGCAAGAGGGCACGTGCGTGTTCCTCGGGCCCTTCATGGAGAATGTAGTGCTGGACCATGCTCCCGAGGCCATAGGGGTACTACAAAAATGCGATGAGCCACAGCCTGCACAAGACCAAGACAGAGTAGTACTCGCTTTGACAACGTAGAGGAGGTATTCGTATTTCTGCAAGGATATCTGCTGAGCGACAGGTACGAGTAAATGAGGTTGTCAGATACTCACATCCCACGCAATGCGGAAGGACCCGAAGGAGACTTGATCCACGAGGACTCCGGGAATGTTGGAAAGACGTCTAGCGAGGGGAACGAAATACACGGTTGTGATCAACTCAGGGGGCGACATGGGCTGTACGAGCGCGCCGGGGAAACCGAGGAGGTTGGTGGAACCATCGTAGGCGAGCACGACTGAATGCTTGGGGTAGAGCTTGCGGAGCTGTCGTGCCCTGTGTTCGTATTAGGGTCACACCCGGCCGGTTGAACTGGGGAGTATGGAAACCTACCCGAATACCGCGGGCTCGCTGAACTTGTTGGACGCTACATTAGGAGATAGATTAGCAGACACATTTTGGCGGGGACTGACACCCACCCTGGTCGATCCATGGATCGTAGAGAGGATCAGTGGCAGCAGCGCCGTGCTGCAGGGGGGTATCCTCTTCGAAGGTGACCTTAATGAAAGCGTCTTCAAGATCTTTCGGGTTCATAGGAGGGATCATGTTGGGGATAGACGGGAGGGAAGACAAGGATGGATACGGGTCCTCGATGTATTTAACGAACTGTGGTCGCAGGACGCCGCGGTGACAGCGTCTGAAGCCCCCGCAGCTCAGCGCGAGGGAAAGACTTGGATAGGGTTTGGCTCAAGGCTGGCTGGGGTCAGGCTCAGGTAAGACAAGCGCCCGGAGAGCGATGACGCGAGGCGGCATGCCACGTGCAGCGGCTCTGAAAGCACAACTTGAAGTGGCACGGCAAGCGCACAAACTTCCCCTTCACCGTCAACCATGGCCTCCTCCTCCTCCTCCCGGACGTCCACCGCGCTCACCGCCGCGGCCGTGACGGTCCTTGGTGGTCTCGTCGCTTACGCTGTTTATTTCGACTACAAGCGTCGAAATGACAGCGACTTCCGCAAGAAATTGCGTATGTCGCCCATTGCGCGCCTCTGACGCATCCACCCCCACTCACACATGCCGCAGGGAAGGAAAAGAAGAAAGTCACCAAGCAGACCCAACAAGCACAGGCTGCCGTTGACGCTGTCTCAGAGGTTAGCGCTGCAGCCATCAAGGATGCTCTGCTTAAAATCCGGGAGGAGGAGATGCCTCCTACTCCGGATGAGAAGGAGGGATACTTCATGATGCAGGTCCAGATTGGCGACCAACTTGTCCAGAAGGGTGTGTAATCATTGTCCTTGACGGCTTCATTCTCTCTAAGCTAGTAACCTCAGGCCCATCCTTCTACCTCCCCGCCGCTTGCGCGTTCTTCCGGGCACTCCGTGTCTACCCCTCCCCCGTAGAGTTTATCATGATGGTTCAGTCGACTCTTCCGGCACCCATCTTCAAGGTGCGTACGGCCACCCTATTTCTCCAAGCAGTGTTCTAAAACAGCTCTCAGATATTCATGGAATTGGTTAACACGGATGTGAGTATGCCTGTCTCGGACATGCCAACGTCACACTCTCAGGAGCCCGCGGAGGAGGTGGAGACTAGTCCAACGCGCTCAGGTCCTCCCTCGGAGACGTCCTCACAAGAGTGGGATCAGCTCACGGATCCCGGGAGCCAGGCGGCGCCATGAGTGTCCCACTACTTGACTCTGGTATTGATAGCACAAAACCTAATCACGACGATGCACGCTACGCCCCGCCTTTTGTTTTGCTGTGCTTTGCCGTCAATCCATTTCTAATACACTGTAATTTTCCCCCTCTCCATGTTCTCTCTCGTTAGGTCGCGTCCCGTGTCGAAGGTAAGCTCTTGGTTTTGAACAGTGGGGCGTATCGACTAAGGGTACCCGGGTGGCTTCAACGATAGGTTATTATGACCACTTCCCGCCCAAGCGCATGAACGTGTCCATCCACGCCAGTGAACCTGAAGGCGATAAGCCGGCGAAGAAGATTCTCATCGCCGCCAAGGACTTCGAAGCTGGCGATGTCATCTACGCGGTGCGGGTTTTTTTTCAGCCTCCACTTGCACAAGAAAAACTGATGTTATCTTCCTTAGGAAAACCCCTTCATCGTCGCTCTCGATGCTGACCTTGAAGGTAAGGGTACCCACTGCTCATATTGCTTCCGCCCCATCGACGAAAGCGTCGGCGTCACTTCCGAGGCCGATAAGCTTGGTTCCGTCTTCTGCTCGAGGGACTGCCAGATCAACGCCAACATCGGCTGGCACAACATGCTGTTCGGTCGCGAGCCCGTCCTCCCGCCCGAGCTCGACCCCGGTGTTGTTGGAAATGCTACCGACACCGACGCCCGCGAGACGGCACAGGCCGCATACGTCGACTGGCTCAAAGCGAAGGCGAAGCAGGCGAACTTGCTCGGCGCGCGCTTCGTCGCAAAGCAGATCGCGCACGAGACGTCGAAACTCATCAAGGACAAGGACAACGCCCTCCAGGCGGAGGCAGAGCAACTCGCGGATGGCGGCGAACTGTACAGCATCTCGGACCACATGGAGCGCCTACGCTTCGTCGAGGGCAACGTCACCGATGAGGAGGTCAAGCTGCTGCAGGCCGTCTTCGGCGCGGCACTGCCCGGCCTGGAGCAGTCGGTCAACGAGGAGCGGCTCGCGGTCCTCGTCGGCAAGATGGCGTACAACGCCATTGGTATCACCCCCGACGGTGGTAGGGATGATAAGGTGAGCATCATCGCCTCTTGAGCACCCTCCCACGAGCCTTACGGCACTTCCAGCCCGTCCCCGACGCCCGCCCAGAAGACCAGGAGTGGACACGCACGCCCCATGGTACTCAGCGCCAGCTTGGCAGTGGTCTCTACCTCGTCTCGTCCTACGTAAGCTGTCTATTTTCCCAAGTCTTCGTATTCCCTAATTCTCACCCCGTACCCATAGCTTGCACACTCGTGCGACCCCTCCACCCGCCCGTCCTTCGCCGTCGGCTCGAATCAGCTGCAGCTCATCGCCACGCGCCCGCTCAAGAAAAGCGACGAGCTCACGATCGCGTACGTCGACGTCGCCCAACATGCGGACGAGACCGCGGAGGAGGCACGCCGCCGGCGCCGCGTCGAGCTCGCGCGGGGCTGGAAGTTCAGGTGCGAGTGCGAGCGCTGCTTGTCCGAGGCCATGCAGGATGTCGGGAAGGAGGACGCCGAGCTCGGGGTCGAGAAGGACGAGGCGAAGGTCGAGCAGGTCATGCGCCACGAGAAGCTCCCTGGTGCTGGCATGGGTGTGGACTAATGGGGCGGATGGCGATACCGTCCGCTCATGTCTCTGCCGTCGACTGTGGTCTCCGCGTGGTCCCTGCAGACCATTGGCTTCCATGGAGGCATCATTAGACTGAGCTCTCACTCACATGCTATGCTGGTGTCATGTATACAAAAATTGCATTAGATCGTAAAATAGTCTACGGAATAATGTTTAACCCGCTACTCCTCGCCTTGCGTATATACATCTGGTCAACAGAAGCTATGGGTCGGGATGCAACAGCGTATTATAACAGTAAGCCAACAGATAGGGTCCGACGGCAACACGAACGGTCGCTGCACAGGCGTGAAGATGAGCACAGATTGTTTGTCGCAAGCGAGTTTTCTCAGCGGATGGTAGCGAATACGCGTAAGTAGGAGTACAAATATGTACAAAGCACGTTCGGATAGCGGGGATACAAAGCGTGGTTGGCGATGGAAATGGTTGTTGAAAACTTGAGTGGTTGGGGAGCGGGAGAGATGTAAAGCTACGTGACTGCTAGTGCAACATACAAACAACTGTGGATGCGGTTGGAGGCGATTACAACAATACTATAATACTAATAGATATCGCGTCGTCGTTTCGGTCGTTGTGCAGCTTTTTTCAAGCCAGACTTCTCCACATGCCTGTACCGGTGCCCCTACGTCAGCGTGACTTAACGCACGAAAGGAAACAGGGTAAGCTTACCAGCTGGGGGCATTTCGTTGCGCGCCTTCAATATCTTGAGGGCTCGTTGACGAGCCTTGCCGCCAGTCTCGGGATCGCTGTCAACGTCGTCGTCATCGTCGTACTCGTCATCACCCGCAAAATCCAGGGCGCCAGGGTCCACTGGGCGGAGGCGGTCACGCTCAGCATAGGAAGCACGCCGTAGAGAGGACGAGGTCTGGTGAAGGGCGGGGACTAGCAAGCCCGGGCGGTCCGACAGCAATGTTTTCTGCTGGAACGCAGGGACGCCGAAGCCATGCATGCGCTGATTGAGACCGATTGGGATAGGCAACGACTGGGCGATGGCATGCTCGTCATTGCCATTGGGCCATTGTGCGTCTACAGCCTGATCAGACGGTGCAAACCGACATAGTATAATGCACTCACTTTCCCCGTCGTCATCGTCGGTGGTGTCGCTATCCGCGATGCCATTGAAGCGGCGCCCGAGCTGCGGGTCGAAGTCGTCGAGGACGTAGTTACTCTCCTCCATGATCGCCTCCGGGCCGACCTCGCCCGCCTTGCGTTCACGGCGGCCGAGGAAAACCTGCCACGCCTTGCTGTTCTTCTTCCAAGCGCTCCTGTGGCTTGGCGTACTCGCGGCGACAAGCCTCAGGATCTCCTCTTCACGGGGATCGCGGGGTCCTTCTGGAAGAGCCTCTTCCGAAATCTTATCAAAGGGGGTCTCCACAACCTCCGGACGAGGTTTCTCGTTGACCAGGGACTCGCGCAATGCCTTGCTCCGTTCGGCTGTCTCGGTGCTCTGCGGGGTCGCGTGCCGTGCTGGAGGTGGACGCATGCTAGACGGAACCGGTAGTGAAGCAGGTCGGAGTGACTGCAACTGCGGAGGCAGACCAGAGTTGCTTAAGGACCGGCCATGCGATGCTCTCGGCGACACCCTAATACGTTCTGTGTTCGCATGCGGCAGAGGGGGAGTCTTGGACTGCTCCGCCGCAGGCAACTCAGCCCGGCTGCCTGCAGAGTGCTCCGATTCGTTGTCCATGTCGAAAATGGCGTCTGCGTCGTGGAAACCAGAACATGAGTCCTTCGCACAGTGGGAGGGTGGTATCACAGACCTTCGGTGGTATCCTGGGGAGTAAGCTGCTCTGAGGTTATCTCATCCTCGTCCTTGCTGATGATAGCAACCTCTGGCTTGACGTCGAATGTCACCTTCCTCTTTCCCTTGCCCTCTTTGTGATCCTCTGCGCTATCCTTGGTCTTGTCCTTGGGGGAGGTCGACTGGTTGGTGGTGGCAGTCGTATTCCTGATGGCACTCCGGTGGACCCGAGGAGAGTGTCCAGCAGCCGCTGCCGTCGGCGCGCCCTGAGGAGGGGCCGGAGACAAAGTCGATGCGGCGGGTGGGGATGCAGCTTGCTCTTCTGCCAGGGTTTCGAGTCTCTGCTGCTCCATCTGCGCCTCCAGATCTAGAGTATAGCGGAAGCTCGTCGCCATGTCCTTGGACTCGTCCATTTCACGGCGGTAGGCTTCCCGAATGCTGGTCTCCGCATCGGCAGTCAAAGCGATGGTACGCGAAGACGCTATAGACGGGGAGCGGACACGAGTCGCGCTAGATCCTCCTGGGGATGGGGGTGAGCCTTCGGCCAGACGTGCAAGAGGCGGGTTCCAATCTCCGTTCCCGTTCACGTCGTGTGCAGCACCGGGGTAGTGCATTCCCGACGTCTTCAGTGATGCCGATAACGCGGAGTGCACAACAGCCATGCGACTTGGAGAGCTTCTGTTGGACTGGGTGGGGGTGGGGATGAAATTGCTGATCCGAACAGAGCCGGAGGCCCCGGGCGTGGGATTGCTAACTGCTCGGACATGGCCAGCGACACTGGCACGCCGACGCACAGGATTCACTCCCGTAGGCGTCGTCCCCACCTGCTCTTGCAGCACCAAGTTCTCCTTGAACCGATTCCAGATGAGGTCCACTTCCCGCTTTAGCGCCGCTTCCGCCGTCAAGAGTTCAGTCACTTTCCGCTCGGTCACCTGGGCAATGTATTCTTCCGCCTCATCTCTGAGTTTCTGGGACACCTCCGTGGCCGCCGTGGAGAAGTGCCGGAAGACGATGTTTGACGGGGTGAATGGAGGCGGGAGGAACAGCGCTGGCATTTCGGGAAGATGCTTCTTCCCTTGTTCGGAAGGACCTCGTGCATTCTGG
The DNA here is from genome assembly GCA_964023155.1 of Ganoderma resinaceum. NCBI lineage: Eukaryota > Fungi > Basidiomycota > Agaricomycetes > Polyporales > Polyporaceae > Ganoderma > Ganoderma resinaceum. The sequence goes on from OZ026793.1 coordinate 1,679,598, forward strand.
ACTTCGAGGGCTTCGTCCTCCGAAGTTTGAGAAGCAACGGATGGAGCGGTACCACCAGGGAGGACAATCTGGAAAAGCTTCGAGTACATCGGGGATGACTCCGCTTGAGCGATGTCATTGTCGACCTGCTCGTAAAGGACGTGTTAATGGTGTTCTGAAGCTGAAGAGCCGCTGATGGTGGCGAGAATACAACGTGGTAGAAAACGTCACTCTTAAGAATGGGGATATTCGAAACCGAAGGAAAAGATGCTAGAAAATAAGGAAACGGTCACTCACCAAGCTACCCTGGAAGACTTCGATCCAACCAGTGGCGCTTTTGCACAACTCTTTCTCTACCCAGTCGTCCGTGGGGAGGACTGGACCTTCCTCCGTACTCAGATCCGGAGTTACTTGTTGGGCGACGCGGTAGGTGAGAAGACCGCATACGAGGCATGTGACACTAGTATATCGAGAAAGCTCAGCAGTGGGCGAGCCAGTCACAGGGATGGCTCTACTACGACTCCTGAGTGTGATTTCAGGGTGCGTCTGACGGCAATAAAATTAGTAGTCATAGAGGAGACTTGGACGGGGTGCCTACCACAGAGATGCCCTCTTCTCCAACATACACTGACTTAAAGCCGGTCTCGGCTGGGGGTGGGGCATCCTCGCCTGGTTTCGGGCGGATGTGAATGTTGAGGCATTTGCAAGCGTAATGTGAAGGCTGTGGTTGGCCTCCATTGGCGGCCATAGCAAGCCTAATAGGAGGCGGTTGACGAGGCGAGGGTGAATCACAAGGATGGGGAGGGCGAGGGAGGGCTCGAGGGAGAAGCAGAGACGGAGGCAGTTGACGCAAAGAAGGATGGCAGATGAAACCGCTGCAGAGAGGCAGAGGCGGAGTCAGGCGCTGTAGTCTCTCTCATCGGAGCGCTAATTTTTCCACCACCGGCCTCGGTCCGATCCGCCGTCCACTCATCCACTTTCTTTCTCCCCAGTCCCAGACTCGTCCCCTCCATTCTCCTGAGCCCCTCCCGAAGCCCCAACGAGCAAAAGACCGGTCACCAAGCATGTAGTATACGTACCCAGATGTACGCGGCATGACGCATTGCAATCGTCTCTCCGCGCCCATGGCCACGTGGTCTATTTGCCCTTCCACGCGGCTTTCGACGTCCTCGGACAATGCAACCGACGCATTCCAACGAGCGCTATATCCGATATATCATCACTCTCCATGAACCAAGGACAGTCATGCCTAATCCGCGACTGCCTCTCGAAAACACCGCTGATTGTACGTGTTCCGGCCGAGATAGCATTTCCTCCTCCCCTCAACCCCAGGCTTCCCCAGACGACAGGTGCGTCACCGGTTCTTCTTCGACTCCTTTGTTGACTCCTTCCCCTTGCTCTTCTCCTTGCCCTCGACAGCATCCACGTCCTTCGCCATCACTTGACCGTATTCGTTTATCCTGTTGGGATCCACCCGGTATATCCACCTCTGCAGACACAAAGATAGAACCGTCATCAGCACGTTGCACGCCTTAAGCACCCATGCTGCATTCAGACTCGGAGACGCACCTGGTACACGAAGACTAGGAACACAACGTCATCGCGGAAACACGCGAGGCGGTGAAGGATGGGCATCTTGATACAAAAACTGCAAACGCATGTTAACGTTAAGTGTCTCAGACTTCTTCGAAAAGAACACGCACGCAAATAGATCATCGACCACCTGCCGGGGCAGACTGTGTAAGCTACACAGTTCGAGTGAACAACGAAGCCACCTACCGTGGAAAGCGTTTTGTACACCATTGCCTTCATGGGCATGTGCGCTACGCTTTTCAGTTTGTAGTTGATAATGAGCTGTGGGATGAGCTGGGCCTACATGAGAAGTCAGCACTATCCATGTGCGTCATGGCGAGAGAGAAGACGCACGAAGCCGAACATGTAGACGAATGACGTCAAGGTCGAGATGACAAAAGAGTACCATCCTCTGTGTGTCTCGTACAGCAGAGAATAGACCGTGTATGCGGCTAGGCACGGGATAGTGAAGTAAGACACAATCCGGAATGCCAGCTTGTCGTATCTGGGCAGAGAGTCGGCAAATGGTTCTTATCCAATCGATTATATGCGCTTACTCCTGGGTCTTCTTCTCATCCTCGCTCAAAACATGTTTGTCTGCAAACGACTCCATGTCAGTCTCGACAAAACAGGAGAAGGCCGCACTTTCCCCGCGTTGCCGACGGAGCTCCCCTCGGATGGAATCGCGAAGCATCTCATGCGTTCACACATACCTTTGATCACGAGCTTATAGGGTATCCAAGCTCCTGGTGCTGCAGGACCGAGACTGATGTCTACGGCCTTCGTTATCTACATTGGAACAGCTGTTGTGAGAATTCGCCCGCGATCCAATAGATAGACATAAACATACCTTCCACGCCTCGACAACAACACCAATACCGGAACCCATTAGAATCATCCAGCTAGTTTGTTCGTTATTGTCGATGAGGTAGAGTAGGATGATTAGCTGTACGACGACGTTCGTAACGATCTAGTCGCCAGACAGAGTCAGCCTTGCTTCGCCGTAGATAACTGAAAATACGAACAGATCTGTCAAGGTTGAGCTTAGCGATTTGTGGCGCCTCGATGATATAGAAAGACGCACCTAACGGAGACACCGACAAGCTCTTTCTTGTGCCTCCAATGCGATACGTCTGAGCTGAAAGCGAGAAACTCGAAACTGTTCACGGTCGCATCAGCATAGAAGGAAACGCGACTTTGCAGAGCGATGCCACCCACACAACATGCAGCACGCTCACAAGCGCAGTCAAGCCAAGGAAGTACGGGTTCGTCTCCACAAGCATCCGCTTGACTTCATCCAATTCTGCTGTAGAGGCAGAGCCCTGCTGCTTCGCTGCCTCTGCGAAACTCTGGGTGAGTGCGGCGAAGATGGTGAACTTCCAGTACGCCATCGGCTGGAACTCGATCTGCAGCGGCAGGGTCGGAGTCGTGGAATTAATTTCAGTGTACTGTGAGCGGAGGTGCCAAAATTCGTTCGGGAAGATGATTGGGCTGTAGAAAACTCGTCCGAGTGTGTCACGCTCCGGGGTAAGAGCGATATCTGCATGTCAAGGTTAACACAAGGGTCGACAAGCTCCAAGCCAGACGAATACCGACATCGTGCTGCGGGTCCGTGGACGGTGTCTATTTGGATCGTAGGGTTGTCCGAAATAAGTGCGAGCGTGACGTTCTGGATCGCAAGGAGTCAGCTTTTTTGTATGTCTGGTTGCTGAAGGCCTCGTACGGGATGCCAATGAGAGACAATGGTTTCGCCTTCCTGTAACAGAGAACAGTTTAGTGGAGGGCATCACACAGTTAGTAACAAACTAACCTCTTCAGCTTCATCGGTCGCCTCTTCTGTAGAGCTACTCAAAAGGTTCTTCTCCTTCCGGACCTTGGCCTTCGGGAGATACTTCGTCAGGACTACAATGAGGCACAACCCGTAAGCATACGCGGGATATTGAATTACTCTCACAAAACTCACGCGTCCGGACATGGTGAACAGCACGGGGGTCAAACTTTGCATCCGAGGGGTCTGGGCTAGCATCATCTCGGACAAGGAAGACGTCTGCCCAAAGCGATCCATTGTTTTGCACGGTCTATGTTACACAGCGCAAGCTCTTCACGACATGAGCGACCCAAAGTCTCGTTGACACGCACCTCGGGCAGATTAACGTTGAATTCCACGACCCGCTTCTCATTCCAATCTCCAAGCGTGATATTGCTCCACACGAAGCTCGGCAGGCCCGCGTCCCTGTCCTTTCTGTGTCCGGACGTCCACTTGCCAGAGAACACATCTCCCGTGGGCGAGGTCGAGAGGTGGACATGCATCGCCAACGGAAGCCCCAACGGCCATCCGGCGACGGCGTGTGTCGGGACCCCATTAACCGCGGCTTCTTGTCCCGGAACCTGCGCCTGCGGTGCGGTGGCCACGTTCGCGCCTTGCTGCTGTTGCTGCTGCTGAGTCTTACTGCCGCCGAGGAACTTGCCCACTAGAAGCCCGCCCAAGGCGCCCCGAAGAGTTGCACGAATCGCTGTCAGCGAAGGATACGGTGACAGCGAACGGTGATGGCGATGCCGACACCGCTGCGCAGGAAACAGGAAGACGATGGGCGCACGTACCCACTTGCGTCACTGCATAGACCAAGAGCATTTGCTACACGGATTCCACCGTGGCCACACCAAGCCAACCATCCGTCAGCACCTGTCTGTTTCAGCCGTTGTGGCTCACCGGCTGGACCCCGAAGACATGCAGGCCCATGGTGTCCGCGTCCACAGCATGAATAATACGGCGCGAAGGCTCACCTGCGCAATGGCGAAGAACTTCTTGAACGGGGTCTCTTCCTCGCCTCCCTCAACACCAGCCCCGGGGTTCGCTGGCGCAGCTCGCGCGGGCGCATTTTGCGTGGACATTGCACTTGCAGCGCAGCAGGTGCGGTGCCTGGAACCAAGAGGATGTTACCTAGAGAAAAGCGATGTCGGAAAGCCGAAAGTGGCGAAGGGGCGTTGGTGGAGGCGGTTGCGCGGAGGGGAGAAGCAGCCTAAAGTCGTCAAGAGTTTGCGGGCCGCGAGCAGGGTTCTTCCGACAATGTAGGGCGCCTACACGTTTGTGGCACGTTCGCTCCGCCGGAGTCCACACGATAATATACCTGGCATTATGGTAAAGATTACTGTAAAAATATTCTGAATCCGTTTACCATTCTTCGCCATGGCTGTTGTAATGCGCTTTGTAAACCGACAGTAAAGAGTCGCACGTGCTGTGATACGACTGCATTCCTTTACAAAGGGACATTACAGTCGTCGTGACGAAAGATGGTAAAGATATTCAGGCTACCTTTACCATAATATTTACAGCATTTGAGGTGAAATATTCTGGATTGCACCCAGTGCAGATAGTGTACACCAGTGAGCTGGACGTGCGCAGCCAATACCGCTTCTCCCCAAAGGTTCTCTCACGAAACGGTACCGTAACTCAGCACAAGATGGCCGGTATTATACGATTCCTCCGTCCGATGATACACTACGTATATGTGCGCAAGCCACTATGATCTAACGCCAGTGTCCATGGGCAGCTCGGCCGAGAGCCTTCGCCAGCCAACAAGGTTACAGATTTGCCGTAGGTGCGTCTGCCCTGACCGAGTAGTAAAGCCTAGGGAAATGGCAATATACAGGCTTGCCAGAGGAGCCCGTCGACCGATGACGACTTCTTCTCTGTTGAGACCAGCGAGTATTCCCAAAGTGGGGACCTTGCCTAATCGAAATCAGTGGGTAAGTCTATGAACGATGTGACGGAGACCATGACAAACCGTTGTCGGTTGGTGCAATCGACACTAGCTCCCGCAGCCTAACCTTGAGCCGAGACGCTTCTACTTCGTCGAAGTTGACTGTGTTGAGGTCCGCAGACAGCGAAGAGGTAATCAGTTCCGCAGCCCGCTCGCCGGAAATATTGTCCAGGATCGCTTTATGCGCAGCATCCTCTGTGGCGATAAATGTTGACATTCGTGAGATCCACTATGGGGCAAAATTTAACCAAACGGAATAGCTTCTTGCGATGAGCGGATATGACGTACTGCGAGGGTCGCAGGAAACTTGCTCTCGTCAAACAACTCCTGCTTGATATGCCTTAACGGCCTGAACGACTGCATCCAGTCCCAGACATAATGAACCGATATGTCTGCAAGACTGGGGGTTTCGGTGTCCATCAGCCATTCGCGACCATCCGATAGTTGCTCTTCAATGAGCGTCTACGGCCAAGTGTTAGTATCGTGCCCATGCCGCAAGGACGACGATCCCCTTAAATCAAGGTGTGAAGGCGTACTAGGTGGGATGACAATGAACTTATCACCACAGGCTGATTCGCCATGATCACCTGAGGGTCAACCTTCGCCCCAAACCACTGCATGGAAACACGAACAGTCAGGGCGTTTCCCGCAGTAGCGCAGAGTGTGTACGAAGGTACGCACATTACTCCTGTCGTCCAAGAACTCAGGCTTAAACTTATGGTACGGGAGTGTCTGGGATCCTAGAGCCCCAAGTGCTCGGTCTGCGTAGCTCATGGCAAACGCTTTGATCATCCCGGTATCTACGGTAGGTACCCCTACCCTTTCGCTTGGGGAAGATCGTGCCAAATCCCAGCTCGGGAGTAAAATTGCGCTCCAGCACGCTTGCAATGAGGCTGCTATCGCAATAGACATCTTTACCAACTGCCAGGACAGGAATGCGACGATACTTGACGCCAAGTCGATCTGCGAGGTCGGGGCGAGGAAGTGTCATAGGTATCTAAGCCGTCAAGGTAAGTTCAAGTGACCATCGCCACGCCGTCCGCATCCTGACCTCCACCCTGAAGTGAGGTATCTTTTTGATGGTCAGAATGTGTTTGACCTTCCTCGCCACGGGAGACGCATCGTAGCTGGGAAGCTACCTGAGTCTTGGTCCCGAGTGCCAGAGAAGATGATCCATCTACTCACTGGTATAGGACCACAGGCAATCCTGTGGCGGACGTCATACAGTGCGCGAGTCGAAGAGGTTGTGTACCAGATGCGGGTCCGCGTTGGCTGTGAATGTACTTACTCTGCACAGCCGTTTTATTCAATGAACAGGGAGCATTGGTAAGGCCGACGACAACGCCGAAGACGTGCACAGGTGGCTTTACTTACTTAAGTACTTAACTTAGATCTGTCCGACTTGGAATGAGATCTCTAGATCGATCGGGCGTGCCGTCTGTCATGATCACTTGCTTGCCGGATCCGGAGGTTTCCCCACCGCTTGGCACAACGTACGGCTGGCTGCAGCCTGAGGGGGGGGGGCACAATGCGCCTCCTGTACGCAGCCCCGGTGAATGCAGAAGCAAAACATGAGGCTTGAAGGCCATGCGCCCATCACTGTGTGCGAGGCGTTGTTGAAACAGTTCACACTGCACAGACGTCCACGCTGTGCAAAGGTCACTGCTGGTCCCCGATCACCCCGTGCTTATGGTCTCATCCACAATTAACTTTGACTTTAATTGGTTATGAAATGGCAGACCAAGACCCCCGTTGCTATAATTGTCTGTTCCGCAGCCACCCATTGACCAACCCCGTTCCTGGACGACTAACCTACCGACAATGTAGATTTCGCAAGGATACACTAGCTTCCCTGGTAGGTCGTCCTTACAACCTTTGGGGGTTCGAACAACATGCGAACAAGAGTTGTTAACCGACGATTTCGGAATGGGGCCGGTTCAATCTGGGTACAATTGCATACTAAGAGCTTATATGCTGAGTTAAGAGACAAGGCATAGCCCTGCGGAAGGGGTGGCCGGAGTCCAGAGGCGGCGCTCGGCAAACGCTGGTACAAAAGCACTCTCAAGGCGACTTCCGTCTACTTCCAGTTTCACGACCCACCAGGCAGGCTCTCCGACGACACCACCGACCTCGGACGCCGTTGCCTCAGCCTCCCCTCACTTCCACTATGGCGCAAGATCAACGGCCGCCGCTCCCGTCTCTCGCCTCTCAGTCATCCGTTACCGACTCGAATACTCTTACCGATCCCTTCGCTGATCGCCAGCGGGCAATCAACTTTGCAGAGCCCCAGTTCCCCACTCCAAACCAGAGCGTCACGTCTTTTCCTAACGAGTTCGGGACCTTTGGCGAATACGATGAAGAGGAGTCCGAGAAACTGCCCTTGAATGCGGGTGGAACAGGCTATCCGTGAGTGTGCCCCGGTATTGAAGGGGATTACGTCTTCAGCTGAGCCCATAATGCGCAGTCCTTATGATCCCAACTCATATGGCGATCCATATGGTGCACGCCCGCTGTCCGTCGCGTCAAGTTCCTCACTCGGAGTCGAGTCGCAATGGCGGCGCCGTCAAACCATCAAGCGTGGGAAGACCCGCAAGATCAAGCTCACCAAGGGAAACTTCATCACCGAATACGCCGTTCCTTCGCCCGTGTTCAGTGCGATTGAGCCCAAATGGCAGCAGAGCAACACGACGGAGTTTTCGTGAGTCGCCCCTTCATCTTGTTGTAGTCGGCGCCTAAAGGTGCTGTATGCAGCCACATGCGCTACACTGCCGCTACGGTTGACCCCGATGACTTCACGGAGGCCAATGGCTACAGTCTGCGGACTAAGCAATACAACCGCCAGACGGAGCTCCTGATCGCGGTCACGTCCTACAATGAGGACAAGACCCTGTATGCTCGCACCCTTCATGGTGTCATGCTGAATATCCGCGACATCTGCAAGACCAAGCAGTCCAAGTACTGGCGTAGGTCTGCAGAGGAAGGCGTTCCTGGATGGCAGAAGGTTACTGTCGCGCTCATTATCGATGGCCTTGAGCCAATGGACAAGACCGTCTTGGATATTCTTGCTACTGTCGGCGTCTACCAGGATGGTATCATGAAGAAGCAGGTTGATGGCAAGGACACTGTAGCACACATCTTTGAGGTACGCATCGTTCATCTTCCCGCGTTGCATCGACATTGACAGCGTCTCGTAGTACACGACCCAACTCTCCGTGGATGCTACACCCCAGCTGGTTGTTCCCCATGGTGACGACGCCAACAACCTCGTGCCTGTCCAGATTATTTTAGTCATCAAGGCGAAGAATCAAAAGAAGATCAACTCCCACCGGTGGTTGTTCAACGCCATCGGCCGCATGCTCGAGGTTCGTGATTTCTCCATTGCGCAGGCGCTGCGGCCGAGTCTGACCGTTCAACAGCCCGAAATTTGTGTCCTTATTGACGCAGGTACCAAGCCCGGACGCAAGTCTATCTACTACCTCTGGGAGGCGTTTTACAACGATCCGCACCTTGGCGGGTGCTGTGGAGAAATTCATGCCATGATTGAGGGTGGTCGCAAGCTCATCAACCCCCTGGTCGCGGCGCAAAACTTCGAGTACAAGATGTCGAACATTCTCGGTTCGTTGTTACCTCTAGCTCTGTGCTTCTAACGCTTACTCCACCGCGCGTTCTAGACAAGCCACTTGAGAGTAGCTTCGGATACGTGTCCGTGCTGCCTGGTGCGTTCTCCGCGTACCGGTACCGGGCTATCCTTGGGCGACCGCTCGAGCAGTACTTCCACGGAGATCACTCGCTCGCGGAACGTTTGGGTCCCAAGGGTATCTATGGCATGAACATCTTCACCAAAAACATGTTCTTGGCGGAAGATCGTATTCTCTGTTTCGAGCTCGTCGCCAAAGCCAACGATCGATGGACGTTGACCTATGTGAAGCCAAGTAAGGCTGAAACGGATGTGCCCGAATCCGCTGCTGAGCTCATCGGTCAACGTCGTCGTTGGCTCAACGGTTCCTTCGCGGCGTCAGTGGTACGTTGTCGACCTTTTGAAAAGCGTGCTATGTATGTGCTGATTCAGGCCTCCAACAGTATGCCATCATCAACTTCTTCAGTCTTTACCGATCTGGCCATGGCATCATTCGCATGTTCTTCTTCCACATCCAAGCATTCGTACGTCCTCGTTTGACTGGAGGATCGAGGCTTGTGCTGATGATACGAATAGTACAACATCGTCTCATTGGTCTTCTCGTGGTTCTCTCTGGCAAACATTTGGCTCACGTTCAGCATCATCATCGACCTCATGCCTACTCAGAAGATATACATCTTCGGTACTGCAACTATTGTACGCGTCCACATCCTCCACAAAGTCCGATTGCTGATGCAGTATTGTCAGACCCACTGGGTTAACTTTGGTCTCAAATCGCTCTACCTTGCTCTCCTCGCACTCCAATTTGTTTTGGCGTTGGGTAACAGGCCAAAGGGTGAGCGCGCGACTTACAACATCACCTTGTGGATATATGGTATCCTCGCCGTGTACTTGCTGGTCTGCTCGTTCTGGTTGACTGCGCTCGTCTTCAAGGTATGTCCACATCCGTAACTCAAGGGGGCATCTACGGAGCTCATTTCCTTACAGAGCATTCCCGACCAATTGAAGAACCTGTCGACTAGCCAAATTGTTGCCAAGTTCTTTGAACCCCCGATTGGTGCACTGATCGCCGCTATTCTGTCGACGTTCGGTATCTGGCTAATTGCTTGTCTGCTCTACGTGCGTAGTATCCCTGTTCAATCGCACTACTCGGATACTGACTTAGTATGCAGCGTGACCCATGGCACCTGGCCTCCTCCATGTTCCAGTACCTCTGTCTTGCGCCTAGCTTCACCAATGTTCTTAACGTCTACGCGTTCTGTAACCTGCACGATGTCTCGTGGGGTACCAAGGGCTCCGACAAGGCTGAGGCCCTTCCGTCCGTCTCCTCGAAGAAGACCAAGGATGCCGAGGTCGTCGTCGAGGACACGGAGCGCAACAAGGAAGACCTGGACGCGATGTTCAAGGAGACAGTCACGCGCGCTCTTACGAAGATCGAGACCACGGAGGCGATCGAGAAGCCGACGATGGACGATGAGAACAAGACGTTCCGCACACGCCTTGTCGCGTTCTGGATGCTCACCAACGCGATACTGTCAGTCGCCATCGAGAGCCTGAACGGCGTTGGTACCGGCAACGAGGAGCAGGATGAGGCGACGCTCCATCAGAAGCAGAACACTTACTTCGCCGTCATCCTCTACTCGACCTTTGCGCTCTCGCTCGTCAAGTTCGCCGGGGTGATTATATGGTCTCTAGTAGTTAACTCACGCATATATGCTGATATGACTTGCATCGCCAACAGTGCCTCTTCTACTGGTTCAGGCGGAACCTCTTCCGCTGCTGCCGCAGGAATTAAGTCTAGGGGCCCGCGGAGTTATTCGTGGTCCGCTGTCGCGAATATGCTATCGCTATTGAGTCTCTTCTTCTCCTTGTCGTCATGCCATCGTTACCCCCGCTCCCCTTCTCCGCCCCTACCCTCATTCATACCCGGATCACATCGCCATGGACACTTTCCCGTGCTGTAGGCCCGTCCGACGTACTTCTTGAATCCCGCTCTCTCATACCAACACGCCATATCGGTAGTCGACTCTTCTTACGCTCTCGTTTAACGATCTCTCCAGTACTGTACTTATCTCAAGGACGTTCGCACTTCGCCTATCTGGCACGGCTGGTTTCGGTAATTAGTAGAGCTAGAGCTCCTGTGGCTGCGCGCCGAGCGCTCCATGCCATGGCCCAGAATCCAAATTTTTGCATGCCAACGACAGCCTCGAGGATTCCTGCAGGATCGATGTCGTCGGATGTACAGTAAGGCCTGGATAATAAGGAACAATCGTAGAGTTTGAAGATCATTCGATACTAATGATGTGTGGGGTGACGGCGATCGGGCGATCGCATAAATAGGGGCCTCGTCTCATGTGGATGTCCTCCCATTGAGTTTAAGAGTCAAGGGGCCACGCCTCATTATAGATCTGTATCAAAAGTACAAATGCTCTTGGCACTATAAATCGAGTCGCGGATGTCGAGATCGAGAGGCGGGACACAGCAAAACAAAACACGGCTATGCGAGGCGACGAAGACAAGGAACGAGCGGCGAGAGAGTGCTAATGAGACTCGAACAGAGAGGGTCGTAATATGGTCGTACAGAGTTCAGATCGGCGGCGGGCCCCAGGCCCCCAGATACGCAAGGGTACGCAACGCCAACGCAGACAGCGCCACCCTAGCAACAATGGCGGGGAGGGCAGGGGGCGAGCGAGTCTAGAACGGGTTCTCGTCCTCGTCCATCTTGCCGTCCGATGACGATGAGAGCTCGGTGGGGGGTTGGGGCAGGGTCTCCTCCGAGTCAGACTCGGAGCTATCGTCGGGTTGCTGGGAGAAGAGGGAAGGCATGGGCTTCGCGGCACCCCTATATAGTGCATTCCGAGTTCAACGTTCACGTACGAATTTGGTCACGTTCATGTTCATGTTCATGTTTGAATGCGCAGTCAGCGCTCCGTCAGGCATACAAGACGAGGATGGGGACGGAGCTCACTTGGCGAAGTGTTTCTTCTTCGTCTGGTTCAGCTTCTGGCTGCAAGGCGTCATCATATTGTCCGTCGGTGAGACGTACGTGGGATTACTGGATTGGGTGAAACCACGACCAGGATGCAGTCAATGTCAAACCCGTCCGAAGGGAGGTTTCGTAAGAAATATACATACTGTGACTTTGCAAACTTCTTCGCGAGCAATGCCTTCGCGCCCATGCCAGGAACCTGGCTGTAGTGACCATTGGTGGCGTTGCCGAGGGGTGCCTGGGGAACGACGACGTGGGCCGCTTGTGCGGGGTTGTGCATGGGCTGGATGGGGGTGCTGATGGGAGAGTCGTTGGGGGTCGAAGAGGCAGACATGATGATAGAGCTTGGGCGGTCTGGAGACGAGTATGGGCAGATAGCAAGGGCAGCTGAGGAGGGGTAGAAGTGGTAGCGAAGGAAGCGTGGCTGGTGGCTGGCGACCGAGGGTCAGACCGAGTTGAACTCGCCGTTTGCTTTACCACGCGCGGCGTCCCCAAAATGAACATCACGTGCCACGCGTCACGCGTATGACCCCGGACCACGTGGCCGTGTCTCATTTGGGCGCTTTGTTTCGGGAGACACGTTCTTGTCCTCCGAGTCGCCTTGCACTAGTACTCCCTCCCACTCTTCCAAGCTTATCCCACAATTCGAGACCCCAGAACTGTTTTGAGGTGTGTCCAGCATCATTTATTTCATGTGATTGGACAATTCAATAATGACTGGCACCTGATCTTCAAGTTCAACGACAATCAGTCAACCGGCCGCCCTCAAGCTCAAGGCCCGCGCCGACGTTCGGAAAGGCTTTTTGCTGGCAAACCTACCCTGCCCACGCAACCAAACCAGGAAGACGCTTAGAGGAGGGTACTGTATTCGGGTCCGGTATCAAGCACAACGCACTAGAACCTGATGTCTTTTCCCCGCACTACTCGCGTAAAACAGGGCAACAGTAACACGCTTCAACGTATCGTACGTCTGTCGTCGTCGCCCCTAAAACGACAATCGTGCTTATCGTCCTCCGATTTCCAGGGAGCGGCAACTTAAACGGCAGCACAGGACCAGGACCCACGGTTGTGGAGACTATTATCCCTCTTGTGACCGCTTGATCATATCTTACTCACCTCCCGGATATGTTCTAGCTCAGCGTTTCCTCCTCGACGGAGAGCGCCAAGCTGACTACTCACTCCCGTCCCGTCGGATGACCTGACATCTGGGCTTGGGGAGCCATTTCGGTGACTCTGGGGTACTTGCTGAGTCCCGTCGGAAGGCCTCAGGACAAAGTCAGGGCATAGAAACTGTCCTGCAGGTAGTGCGGCGCAGTAGCGTGCCCCACTATCCTGCAAATAGCTCTCCGTTTCACAAGCATGAGAGGCGCATGTAATAGAAGAAAGAGCCCCTGCAAACCTGGAATGATCGTTCGTGTGCACATACACGAGCTTGTGACGTTGTGTCCGGACATCTGAAAATGTCTCCCGGGCTAGCGCTCGACATATAGCGACCAGCACGGATCACACTTCGGCCACCCTTGACCTGGTTTCCATTCCCAGAGGAATGTGTTGAATTAGCTGCCGTTAGGTGTCGTAAGTTGCCGTTCCGGCGCATCTCATGTTGCTTCATATCCATCCGTATTCCGCAGGATGACTGAACTTTCGTGTCCACGAATGTCCAGCACGGTCGCTGAAGCGAGGAGGCACAGGTGGTTACAAGTGCCGCCCTCGAGATAAGCACCACGCGTCGGGTGTACCAAACTCTAAAGCCTGATAATGGTCCATCCGTGTTGCCTTGGAGTTTTGAACTTCGGGGACCGTAGTCCGCAGGTGTGTTTTAAGATTTGTCCGACGTGCTTCAGTGCATGATTCGAACGGCATGGGCTGAGCTTATGTCCGAACGCCTTCTGTTACCAGCTTCTTACAAACGCTTACATTCCGTAACTTGCCTCTCGTAGATATATGCCCTGGGCGTCGACACTGTGCTTGTCTGACCACATCATCGCCGTCAACCACGTTTCTGCCTCGTTTTTCCTTGTCTTATCTATGACATGTGTGGCTAACGGAAGGGTTGATGATATGCGATGGAGATGGGCGTGCTCACACGCATATACGGGTGCTTCCCTTCCAATTTGGACCATAGTGGCCGTCGCAGTTGAGGACACGGACACTGACTCTATTCCGGAGGCGTTCAGTCTCCCCCACCCAACCGCATCCGTGGGTAGACGCCATCGCAAACCCACCGTTCGTACGCTATCTCGGTAGTGTCCACTGGCTAGTCGCGGAATCGGGCTTAGGGCTCAAAGTCGTTCACGTCCACCGAAGCCAAACATAGCTACCTGCCGCCGTCTATCTGTCCAACACTCCCTCAGCCGTCGAAACCACATACGACATTCGCCTCAGACTGACATCGCAAGCTCTCGAGAAGAGAAAGCGAATGCACTTGCAAGCTGCGATCTTTACAGCGTGCCTCGCTGGGTAGCCCCATCGAGACAGGTAGGAGCGCCGTTCTCAGCCCGCGCCCTGATCATCTCCTGCAGGATATAGTACATGTGGATGGGAGGCCTTGAACGGGGCGGAGATGCCCGATAGTTAGCATTTAGAGACAGGCACGCCCATACCTGTTCTCCGGTGCCCCTCTAAGCAGTATTATACTTACGCCCAAGTGTACATACAGAAAGCCATGTGCCCCATGAAGATGGGTGGCCATGGGTGGCCCGCCGCCGCCGTAGTGGGCCATCCCAACGACCCAAAGTTGGATGTGGGCCGTCAACCAACGGCTTGCAGCGACCAGGTGTCAAGAAGATAAATATGCGCGCCCCGGCGACATCTTGCACGTACACGCCAAGCTATGCACGCCAGCTGTGGTACTCTACGTTCCACAATCTTGCGGAGTCTGGCATGGGCACCTCGGGCTCGGGCTCTGCAAACTGCCCAGTATGCGCGCCTCAGCCCTCGGAGCCAGCCCCCGGGAGATTCAGTGGCTCAGCTCCGTTCCGTGGGTTCTGTTCGGGATTGCCTTGCTCCCGTAGCGATAGGAGTTTGGTATTCGGGTGCCTCGAGGGCGTATCCGCGTTGGCGTCTTGCAGTTTTGTTTGAAAACGAGCTTTTGGTCTGTCCGGAGTACGCTTTGGCTAATCCACTCAATGCAATGGTCTGGCTGTACTATGGATACATTCTCGTCCACCTATCACACGAGCGGTTAGCCCTCGTAGGCAATAGCCAGTCGCGCGAAAAGCCCAGCTACGCCGCCGGGCTCAGCGATGCGCTGGAGCCAGGCTTCTGATTCCGACCGTCCACGTCGACGTCCGCATAATCAGACTCTACAGGCGGACGGTCTCCACGCTTCTCCACGGCGCTCGCCTTCAAATCTCCAACGCCTTGACCACCGTGCCGGATCGTCGACGCCCAGAACTCGAGCGAGGGTTCTTCGCGTCCTTCCATTCCAAGCCTTCCCGGGTGATACAAAGGTCCTGTAGTAATCGGCGTGTAAAACTATAAGCGCGTAAAGCTACAAGCAACCCTACAGCGCTAGCAAGGGCTTGTTTCATGTGCTAAGCAAAATCATACGTTCCACCTGCGTTCCACTGCCCAGGACCGTCCAAGCCGTGGTACGCGCGTAAGCACAGGACTCGCGAGGGTGGGACACCCGTCCCTGAGTTGGCATGGAGTAGGGGATCGGTCCGGTCCGGTCCTCGGCCACGCCATGCTATTGGCACGCGAGGCGGGAAGCCCAGCTGCATCGCAAACCCCGCGAGACGCGTCGATCCGCCTATTTTGATCCGGCTGAAAGGCCAGGCCCCCAATCGCCGACAACCAGTTGCAAAGCAAAAGCATATCAGGCGTGGGCGGCGTCAGCGGGGAGATGGACACCTCGGGGGAGGCGTCGACGACATGCTGTAGCAGTCATCTCAGACTCGCGAGTTTTGGAGTGTTGCTGACAAGAACAGATGGCGGGTTCTGCTCAGAACCACTTGCATATACGTCCGCCACATCGACATTAATTCCTGCAGAGCGAGACTTTCAAACAAAAGAGCGGTGCGAAAGGTGCGAAGCACGGAGGACATTCATGTGGCGTGATGATGATCGAGGGGGGCACACCCTCTCCTGCTCGTCGAATCTTGAACGTGCATCGCAAATATACTGAGCAGAGGGGGAAGCGCAAGACAAGAGATCGAGAAAAAAGATGGCCGAAACAAACGCATGACGTCCGTCCGCTTCAAGTTTAAAGACGGTCTGAGGGTCGCACTGTCAGCACCGACCATCAATCGACGACGTTGGATGCGGGGACGCGTTTTGTGGTGTGTTCGTGAAACACCCACGAATCACCGCTCCGTCTCGTCAAATTTGTGTCATTGTCTCCAGGGTCCGGAGGCCGAACCCGCCAACGGTACCGATCACCTTCCAAAACGTGTTGAGCTTGTGGTATCGCCACTGTATAAAAACCACGCGGACTTGGTGCCGGCTGATATTGCGTGGAATTCAGTCTCTTGATGCGGAGCCATCTCGCCCGGCGTCTCGTACGGGAGACATGAGGATGTATGTCAGAGGTGCCTCGTCTATAAACGATGCCGCGATCGGGGAGTTTAGCCTGAAGCTAGACAGTATGGGCCGATCCTGATTGGTTTGCATATGTCGAGCAGGGACGATCTGTGCTGCGCTGCGCAACCTCGGCCATCGCCTGTGCGGCTACCCGGGTATGTATTTTGTGCCAAGCAAGCAAGTAGCCTTGCCAGTGGTGAGAATTGAGTTGGCGGCACGAAACGAGGGTAAAATCGGGAAGGAGGATACGTCTAGTATCAGGCTGTATGTGCCTTGCGACCAAGCGTATGGGAGCCGGAATGTATGGGAAGAGGTGGGAAGGGAGAAACGGCGCGTGTGTACCACGACAAGGGAGGAAGGGGCTTGGGGGAGACCGAGGAGCGGATTGGAGGGACGAACGTGATGATGATGGTTAGCGCGAGGAGTTCCAGATCGAGGGGCACGGGTGGCGACACGAAGTTTTGTGGATGCGATTGCCGACGAGGGGGGGCGATGGACGCGCAGCGGGAGGCAAGGAGCGTCAGGGAAAGGAGTGGCGGACATCAAGACATCACCAGACCACCGGGGTGGAGGACAGGTGAACAGAGGGAAGACGTACGGAGACGTAAGAGAATAGAGCGGACGCTGGGGGAAAGGCAAGGGAAGTCGACGACCGGCATTGGGGCGACAGACAGCAGGCAGGAGGCAAGGGGCCAGGGCATGTGGGCGAGAAGGAGGGGTGGCGAGAGGGGGCGAGTGGGCGAGGCGTGGCGGGTGTCTAGCTCGGGGACGAAGAGTCTAATTGAGCTCTGGACGGGGGTGAGTCGGGGGCCAAGCGGGGTCGGGGAGGAGAGGGATGGGGGAACGGAGAAACTGTCAGACGGGCGAGATCAGCAGGAGTGGCAACGATTCGCCATTTCTGGATCGCGCTTCCGTTAAGTATGACCGCCCTCGCACTCGCCCCTCCCCTCTCTCATCCCGGGCCTGCCTCGCCCTCTCTCAATACATTTTCCCCTCCCTCCACACCTCCACCTCCTCGTCCCCCTTCTCTCCGTAATGTCCGGCAACATCCTCAACCAACGCAAGATTGCCGTCCTTGGCTCCCGCTCAGTCGGTCAGTCCTTATACCCCTATCCACGCGACCCAACATCCCGCTCACGGTCCGCCACCGTCCCCTTCCTCCCGGATCACAGGAAAGTCGTCACTTGTCATTCAGTTCATCGAAAATCACTTTGTCGAGTCCTACTATCCCACCATCGAAAGCGTCTTCACAAAGACCGTCAACTACAAGGGCGTAGACTATGAGTGTGACATCATCGACACCGCCGGTCAGGTCCGTCTTCTCGTGCCGCCCCCGTGCATAACCGCTGGCTCACTCCCCCCCCTTTTCTTCCTCTACAGGATGAATATACCATCCTTAATTCAAAGCATGCAATTGGCATCCACGGCTTCGTCCTTGTCTACTCCGTCACAAATCACAAGTCCTTTGACATGATTCAGGTCGTCTATGACAAGATCATTAACTTCTGCGGCATGCATTCAATCCCATGTGTAATTGTTGGCTCCAAGATCGATTTAAAGAACAGGTAAGCATGTCCTCTACTTTCTGGACACCCCTCCCTTCTCTACCCATTTTCGCGGAACCTTTGCCTGCGTGCCGCGCTCGACATCGTCGCCCACACACTACTTTTTCTTACATACCATCTAGACAGGTGCAAACCAAAGAGGCCCAGGATCTCGCAAATGAGCTCGGGGCTGCCCATGTAGAGACTAGTGCCAAGGAGAATGTCAACGTTGGTATGTCATTCTTCACCTTGCGTGGCGGTCACCCCGTTTTCGTGCTTGGCTAGAAGCTCACATACCACGTTTAACCCCTGTAGCCAAGGTCTTCGAGCTTTGCCTCGCCGAGATTGAGAAGCGGCAACCAAGTAACAAGGCCGAGCCCAAAACCAGCAGTTGCAACATTATGTGAAGCATCCCCGCACCCACACTTCCATTCCGCGACTCGCATCTCCGCTATAGAATGCAATTCTTGCATACACATCCATAATGGTTTGTACCCTCAACTCTCGACGCATTGGCATTCCATTCCCGCTCTCCCCGCATACAGGCATCTTTGCCCTTCGATTTCCTCTCATTTCATCCGCTTCAGTCACCACCATGGACGGTTACCACAGTCTCCGCCCCCTTTCCCGCCCCGTTGCCCTCCTCCCAAGCCTCACACATCGCTATCTGGGTTGCAATATCCTTTCTTGCATATTCGGACTTTGATTGACATTTCCGCTCCGCCCCGCCTCCCTCGGGCTCGCTGGTATTGTTGCCACCCGTCTCATCCCCTCATCCCCTCATCCCCTCATCTCCCCTCCCTCTCACGCCTGGTCCGCCGCATCTGCCCTCTTTCCCCCAGGTCTCGCATTGTCGTCCCCTCTATCGTATGTCCCGATTGTACGATTCGTTGTCGTTGTTGTCTACCATAGGCCCCTCCCGGGGATGCATGCATACATGTGTACGGCTCTCCCCTGCGGTTCGTAATTCCCACCAATACTTATATTTTACGTTCACACCCAACCACCCAACCTTAAATCGCCAGCGTCACGCACACCCACGAGGTAGCTTTTTTTCTCTCTTCAGCCGGACCCCCGCCCATGAACACTCCCACCTTAATCAAGACTTCGCCGTGGGTAGCTAAGTGAGAAGGTGTGTGTTTCAACTGTCGCCCCATGAGCTAATATGGTGCACGGTAACTGGCTCTTGCGTTCACGCACGTCGTCCACGCGCATGCGACAAGCCACGGCTATGGAAGTGTGGTCCGATCAAGAGAGAACATCCGTCCGATGACCCGGCGACCTAACTTATGTGTCACCAGCGTCCAAACGGACCAGACAGCTGGGCACCCCAAGTTCCGCACTGCGGTTGCTGGCCACAGTCGCTGACAGCCCGTGGCAAAACCGACCAGGACTCCAGATCTGGATGCAGCAGGTTTTTTTCTCTCGCGCTCTCCAACACCAGCACCAGCACACCTTCATCGGGTCTGGCAACTTCCCGGTACATTGCAATGCAGAGCTACGCCACCACGGCACACGCTACAGCTGCTGTGAACAGTGACCCATTGCCAATGCGCCACAGTGACTCGCAACCACTTCGTGGGCCGCGGCCAGAATCTCTCCTGCTATCATTCCAGAAATTACACCTGCTGACTGCCAGCATTATACCGACTGTAGCGCCTTCCGGCCTTTTGCATTCTACAGCAACATTAACGTCACACGACCAGCGGCTCACTCTGCATTCGCTCGCTCGCATTCCAAGTCCGGCCCCAGCCGCCCTGCGCCTCCACGCCCGAACCACCCTTCTCCGCGTGCGTCGCCGACATGTATCGTACACTGCCCTTGCTTCCAGGCGCAACACCAAGCCAAGAGTCATGCTCTGAACCCAGCCACCGCTCCTCGGAGCCCAGCCCACTCCCATGCACACCTCCCAAGGCCTCACGCGGAGCCGTCGCCGAGGAACCTCACGCGGACAGTGCGGCCCCCAAGGCCCCGGACAACAATCGTCTGCGGATCGTCCGGTACGAGGTCGACCGCCTGGTCGGACCACTGTGCATCCTGTGCGCCGGCGACGTCGAGGATGATGCCTTTGATCGGCCGCTTCGTCGAGAGCGTCACGCGAGCCGACCCGTCGGCGCCCTCTGCGGCGACGGCGATTTGCAGGCCGAGGTCGGCGCGCGGCGGGAAGTGGACGTACTTGAACGGCTCGGGCCTGGCGGATCGGGGGCGTCGGACACCGCGAGAACAGGAGAACGAGGACGAGAGCGAGAGCGAGGAGGCCGGGGGGCGAGAACGAGAACGACGACACGCCGGCGCCGAGAAGTGGGGTCCACGATAATTGCGCGCAGCGTCATATGACACCGAAGGGGGCCATCAGGCCGAGGCCAGGCGAGGGGAGAGAAGAGAAGCCGAGGATGGGAGAAGAGGAAGAAGAGAGAAGAAAAAGAAGGTCAGTAAAATTGCTCGACGGGGCGCGCGCGTGCATCCAGCACTCATGCATCATGCATCGCGGACGCTTGGGGGGCCGAACGCACCAGTTCGAGTACCGCCCGAGAACGCTCCCATCGTCGATGTCGAGCAGGCGCGCGGACACAATGATCGTTTTTGGTACCTCGCTCGCCTTTGTGCGTGTAGGCTGCCCAGGCAGGGTGCCGCTCCACAGCTCCGTTGCCGCGTTCGGCGCGAGGATGACGTCCCGCGTGAAGCGTTCGCGCCAGTCTGGGGAATTCAGGTCGAACGCGGTGACCTCGAGCGTCGCGTTCTTAGCGTCGAGCGTGGAGTTTGTGCCCCACACCTCCAGCACGGTATTGATGGTGAAGAAGGCCGCAGAACGGCCGTCGGCGAACTTCTTGTGCTCCTTCCGTGTCATGCCTACCGTGTATGGCCGCAGCTCGCGTTTGATGGCAAAGTACGCAGGCTTTGGGCGGAGAAAGTAGTCCACGATGGCCCACGAAGTGACCGGCCAACAGTCGTTGATCTTCCATACGGGACAAGGAGGTGGCGTAGATGTCAGCGTTTGTACTTGTGGTCATGCATGTCTGACCGGACTTCTCGCGCAGAAGCAACGCTCACCTGCCAGACCAGCGCGCCGGCGGTATATTCCTTGCCTCTACCCTTCCAGTTGCGGCGCCACAGGCGGTACGCAGAAGCCAGGGTCTCAGCCTGCATGATTTGTGTGTAGTACACGTAACTAGGATGTTACTCATGATTGTCAAGTGGCCGCCAATCACAGATCAACTTGGCCAACTGACCTCTCAATGTCGAAAGCATGCTTGAAGTTTTCCACCAGATACAGCTGCCACAAGCGAGACAGCCGGGGTCAAGTGAACGAACAGGCTCACACGAATGAATTGTCGACGAACCTCAATCCTGCGCTCGAAGCCATCGGCTTTGTTGTGGTTGCAATTAGTCCTGTAAGGCGTTCAGTGAGTACGTAACTCCTGAAGACCCGGAGCGATTGATGCCCACCGTGACTGAGGGTGTCGCTCCGCTTTGTCGCCCCCCAGCCAGTAGTCGACCGTTCGGATGTTCGGGTACCCTTGCCTGAACAACAACCGAAGCGGTTAGTATGGGAACTCGTCCAAGGGCTACTACGCGCTCACATTCCAAACTCCGAGACAAACCGTCCCGCGAGGATGTCCCAGTTGTGCCATGGTTCCTGGGACCCGTGCCAGACGTTCCCTACAGATTATTCGTAAATATAACGCTATGTGGCCGCGTACGGAGGGATCCTCTCACATTGATGCAGGTCGCCGTAGTTCTTGTCCGTGGTGACCTTCCCGAAGCCGCTGTAAGGGGAACTGCGGTGGTAGTGGATGTCGGTTAGACGTCCGACCACCGACGGCAGAAGGCGTTCGTAGATGTAGCGTGCTGGGAAATCGGTGTCCCGGAAGTCCGATTTCTCGTCAGAATAATCGAGCTGCAATTTGCAGGACTCCGCGAGCTGATAATCTGTATAGACCCATCGATCATCATCATGCTCCACTCTCGCTTCATCCGAAGAGAATGAAGACAGACCTTCGTTGTTGCCAGCTGAAGAATATCAGACGTCGCGGTGAGCGGATTACCGATCGCTACTAGGGATTTTGCTCACCAAAAATCACAATCGATGGGTGGTGCCTGAGCCTCTTGACGTTCTGTTCGGCCTCTATCTCCACCGACTTGGTGAACGAATCATATGCAGGGTACTGGACGGGTTTAGTACACGATGAGAGCCAACGGAGCGCGCTCAAATTTACCTGTCCACAGCCGAACATGAAGTCCTGCCAAACCAAAATACCAAGCTCTAGTATGGGAACGCGAGTTAGTTCTTCTCGCCTCTCCCGGCTCATGCACACGCAACGAACCGTCACAAATGTCATAGAAGGCATCGGCCTCGTAGATTCCACCACCCCATATCCGTATCATGTTTTGGTTCCCATCCACGAGGAGTTGCAGCCATTGCCGATACTTCTCAGCCGTTAGCCTGCGCATTCAGGAGTCACATACATCAATAGCACGGCGGCTCTGCTGGTATTCGCCCGTACCTGGTCAAGAAGGAATCGGCAGGGATCCAATTCGACCCTGCATGAAGGCAATGAGTCGAGTGCGCTCCATATCGGTGGTCATATGTGCAGATACACACCGCCGCAGAAGATCCTGATGTTGTTGATCTCGAACAGGAAAGATCGCCCATCCTGTCCCTCGAGTTCATCCTGGACAACGACTGCCCGGCGGAAGGCGACCTTTTGAGATTTGGAGTCAAGAAGGTGGCCATCCTGGAGGATAGAAAGCCCGCCCTTGAGTACTGGGTAAGCTACTTTGCTGTATTGCACGAACCTTGTCGGCGATCTTGATATTGACCGAGTAAATCGGTTGCTTGCCGTATCCCACCGGGAACCAGAGGTCAAACGCCCCAGCAGACAGCCCGAAGTGCGCTTCCGCACGGCCGCTCTGGACTGCAAGGTCGCTTTGGCCGATCACGAGCTTCCCTTCGGGGTCGATTACAGAGACGGTAGCGATGCTGCGATCGCCCTTCGAGAGCTCGAACGCAATGTTGACGGTAGCGCAAAGCTTCTCATCTACGCGTGGGCGAACGTCGAGGTCAACGATGCGTGTTGTATACGTCTCGAGTCGGATGGGCTTCCAGGGACCGACGGTCATGAGCACTGGACCTGCACCGGACAATAGGCAAGCTGATAGGCGGGACAGAGGCCACATCTAGACGTACCCCAGTCCCATCCATAGCTTTGGATAGGAGGTCAATAGCGGGACAAGTCAAGGTGGGTAAATGCGTACTTGTATTGGGCCTTGCGTACGTGAAGACGACTTGAGTCTCCGTTCCATAGGTTCAGCTTACTATGTTTCTCCTCGATCTCCCGTCCCTGCCGCTTTCGTAAACACTTCGATCGCAACACCCAAATATATGCGCGACTTACCTTCCGGAATGCGCTGGAGAATGTGAGGAGCAGTGTATTCGCGCCAGTTTGGAGGTGCTGCTTGATCGGTACTCGGTGTGCGATGAACTGGTTCTCCGTCCTGGAAAAGGGTTTGACGCATGGACTTATCAGGCACAAGGGAAAACTGACTCTAAGATTTTATGGCCGTTCTGATAGTATTACAGAGGTCAGTCTAACCATTTCAAATGAAGTGACATAGACAATTCACCAACTCGGCGACCGCGAAGGTATCCAAGCCGTCGAAGACGAGATCGACGTTCTCTGCTGCAGCCTCCGTTTCGCTCACGGCAAACGTTGTCTTGAAAGCCCATTCCACTTCTCCGATCCCTGCAAATAAAACACAACCTCGGTGTCGGGTCGGAGCGAGGGAGAATTAGCGAATATCGCACATTGTACATCCCATTCGTGAAGGCCTACAAACTAGAAACGATAGTATCAGCGTGCCATGCCTGTCGTGGTCATGAAATACTACTCACTGGGTCCGGAATCCTCTTGTGCTCCAACAGTTCGACATGCACCGTCGTCGGAAAGTTACGCACCTCCAACCACTCTCCGTCCTTCACGACCTCGCCGCCGCCCACCTGTGTGAACGTCCAACCATCGTGTAGCTCCCTGGTCACTGTCATTACGGGCCCTTGTGCAAGTCAATGTCAGGATCGGGGTCACGGTGTGCGTGTGAATGGGCTGTTCGACGACCATATAATGAGTGCGAGCAGAACTGTATTTATTGTATCCTCGGAGACAGTACCCTGGCTCAGTCTCCAGTGTGTCTGGTGAAGTCAGGTGGCAGAGGGAGGAGGAGCCGAAGATTCCCCAGCGGGCGCTGCTCGATCCCCTCCCAGATCGCAATCGGACCTCGTCTCGGACTTCGCGGGCCTCACTGCCGGAACTGTGCACAACAGGTTGGTATCCTCATGTTCTCGTAGTGCCTCGCTTGTGAGTCGACAAACATTGGCTACTGTTAGGCTGTGTGGTAAAACTACACCTGCAGAGTGTGGACGACCATTACTACAGAGATCCAGAAGAAAATATGGCGAAATAATACGGTATATACGCTCCGGTCGTAAATAGCATACGAAGTCGGCACGGATGAACTTCATGAAATGTAACGGAAGCCCTCGGGCTGTCCGTCCTCCTGCTCTCTCTTCGCAAACCGGCGGTTCTCCCGCTCTAAATGCACTTTGAAAATGTAGCACATCACGATGCAGAGGCCGTTCGTCGCTATACAAATCGCGTACGAGTTCCTGTACGAAGGGCCCCAGGGCTTCGGCCACACGTATCTGTGCGCAGAAGACAGGCCATGCCAGTGAGTAAAGGGCTGTTACGGACACCTCAAGTGTCACGGATAAGAAAGGGAAGTGCTCACGATCCGGAGATGTTGCCGAGCTGTGCGAACGAGTTGATAAACGCGAGCGCGACAGCACGCTTAGACGGGGGCCGCGCGATAGTGTTGCTAATCCATGCCAGGAAGACAATGAAGCCAGCGTACGATTGCGCCATCAAGAACCTATAGGATAGCATGTCAGTGCTCGGCAGAAGCGTAGTTATGAGCGAAAGCCTTGTGACGCACAAGGAGACGTAGCGTGCAGCGAGGGCCATCGTGGAAGCAGCCATAATGAAGCCGACGATGCCGAATGCAAGGGGAATGGCGATGTGCCAGAATCGCTCGCGAGTACGGTCCGAATGCCTACACATAAGGAATGAGACGATAGTGGCGAATACCCAGGGAGGTGCGCAGAGCAGGAGGGTGATTGTGGGGTTGTAGCCCATGGTAGCGCTGAGTGTCGGGAAGAACGCATTGAAAGAAAGGGAGATGACCATGCTGGTGAGAGCGACGGCAAGCCACCAGACCTTCCAATCCGCGATGGCCAGCTTCAAACCGTGGAAGCGTCCACCAGTTTCGGTCTCCCCGCCGTCACCGACGCCGACGTCTTCCTCCATGCGCTTCTCAGCGAGGCGGACTTCTTCGGGACTCAGCCAACCATGCGAAGTCCCAGGGAAGTCTGGGAGGATGAAGATGGCAAGGATGGCAACAAACATGGTGAGGGCACCCTCTATGTAGAACAGCCATCTACATTCAACTAGCATAAGTCCATGTAATGCCACTTGAGTATTAAGACTACTTGCCTCCAAGCGGAGTGTCCAAGCTTCCCTTCCATACCGTCCAGGATGCCGGATGCAATGAGTGACCCGAACGCGTTACTGATCAAACTACCGCAAGAAAGGACGGCCGTGCGGACGCCAAGCTCGGACCGCTTGTACCATTTGGACAACAGGAACAGAGCTCCTGGGAAGAACGCAGCTTCCACAAAACCAAGGAAGAAACGCGTGAGTAGGGCGCCCACGAAGCTAAATCTCATGAGTGTCAAATTGGAGAAAACTAGTGATTACCAGGGACTCACTTCGTCGTAATCCCGGTCAAGGTGGAGATCATTCCCCATATGACCATGCAGACAGGAAGGTATATGGACGGTTTCCCAATGTAGTTAAGGAACATGTTTCTAGACGCAGCGTCAAGTATGAGAATTGTGTAATTCGCGATAACATACTCCAATGACTGCAAATCACTCACGAGGGAATCTGCATGATGATGTATCCGACATAGAGAATACTCAAGAGGGTGTTGAACTCCTGCCCTTTGAGGTGCAGATCGTCCTCGAATCCGCGCAACCTTGCCGCTCTGCGGGGGCATATGCTTGTCAACCCAACGGGCCCGAGTACGAACGAGATCGAGAAAAACTTGCGACGCATTGTTACGATCGATCTAAGCAGTACCAAAGTCTCCATAAATAAGCCCAAGCTCCACCGATCGACCAGCAAGCGCCACAATGCACTGCAGGCAGACGAGGATGGAAACTCACGTAGTTGAGAATGTAAATCACGATGAGGATGGACATCCGTGCATCAAGCTTGCGGAGCAGCCTCTTCTCCAACGTCCTCCTTGCTTCAGTCCCCCCAAACTCCTCGTCACCGTCGCCTGTCGGACGAGCATCGGTCTCGGCCTCGACGTCGGGGGCCGTACTGTTATGACCCTTCTCGAGGGAATGCGTTGACATGCCGTTTTCCGAGTGAAACCCGAGAGGAGGGATGGAGATGCGGGGGCAAGCAAGGCTCAGGAACTTTGGGAATAAGGAGAGCAAGAGGATCCGACATCACGTACGGGCAGGAGCTTATATCCACTGAAAGTGCGAGCGTCTCTGGAGCATCGACTAGACAGAAAAGCAAACATGCGCAGACGATAGAAAAATGCAATAGAAACCCCGCAGAGGCTAGAGAGATACGCGGCGGAGGAACCACCGGACCTTGGTCACGGTGTGGGGAATCCTGCCAGGGCAGCGCGGGGAAGTGATGGTGGCGGGCGCTTGCATATTCTCCCGCCCGCCTAGGTACAGAAGCGCCCTCGCGCACCCTCAAACCTCTATTCCGCTATCGGGGTCTCAAACGTTTCCAGCCATGGCTGAGCGGGACTAGTTTCTCCGCCAGAGGAGCCTTAATTCCTCCGGTCCGTATAGGACCGTAAAAATCCCGAAGACATCCGGTTGCCTGAACCCGGGCCCCATGGGGTCATCCCAACAGAAACCCTATGGATTCCTGATAGACTCGCACAGTGGGAACGCAAGCCCGTGGCCCACGAGGACATCTTCGAAAGCACTCTAGAGCAGTCTCAGTGCGTTCCAAAACCAATCGTTGACGATACCGGTGTCTCAGAGGACTGACTACTACTGCCAGGAGGGGTCGGACCCAGGCTTGATTCACGATACATCTGTCTAGACTGTTAGACCTCCAAGACATGGCGACAGTAGCAACCGCGACACTCTCGCCCCCCTCAGTCACCCCGCTGACATACCATCGGATCATCTCCCCCACTTTGAACATCCCCGCGGATCCACTCCAACCCATACCCGTCGGCCTACTCGCTTGCCAGCGTAAGTATATACCCCAAACGAATCGTCGTTACCAACCGCGCTAACGGAACTACGGCTTATCGGTTCAGGCGACCCCCTGCTGCGCGAGCTCGCAACCACATCCGTGAGCTGCCGGGAGTGCCAGAGTGCAGCGCCGCCCTCGAACGGGCGGGAGGGCAAGAAGAAGAAGGCCGCCCCCGCACCGACCGCGCCGTTACTCGAGGTCGTGCTTCATGATACCATTATCTTTCCTGAAGGCGGGGGACAGCCATCTGACGTCGGCATCTTGACAAGCTCTGACGGTGAGCTTTGGGACGTTGTGGAAGCGAAACGGATTGGCGGCCACGCCGTGCACTACCTTCGCCTCAAACCTGAACAGAGGATTGAGCGCGCGCTCCGACTCTTTTCACCTGGCGCCGTGGTCACTATCTCTTTGGGGGAAGAAGGTTACAAGCGTCGGCTAGATCACGTACGTTTACTCCATTTGTCCCTGTCGTGCCTCCAGCAGTGAACAAAGATCTCGGCTGGCCAACATATGCGGTGTTGCGCCCACAGGCGTCCATGCACACATCTCAACACTTACTTTCTGCCGTGCTCGAGAACAAGCTGAACCTCCCGACGTTAGCGTGGTCGCTCACTGCATGGCCAACTCCGTCCTACGTTGAGCTTCCACGAGGCTTAACCCCAGAGGAGATCGCTTTCACCCAAGAAGAGTGTAACAAACTCGTCTTCGAGGGCCGGAGTGTATACATAGAGGTCGAGGAGCTCCACGACGCCAACAAGGTCTACGATACGCCAAGCGTCGGCATCCCTGACGACTACACCGGCGGCGTGAAGCGCACGGTCATCATCGACGGCGTCGACCGAAATCCGTGCGTAATCCCGTCCGGTCCACCCCGCCCCGCCCCTCATGCACGCTGACCGCCCCTTCCTTACCCTCGCAGATGTTGTGGGACGCACGCCCCGACCCTCCACAACCTCCAGCTCTTCATCCTACCGCAGACCGAGACGCTCGCCCGCTCCTCCGCGTCCTCCGTGCGCATCTACTTCCTTGCCGGCCCGCGCCTCCTCGCGCACCTCACGTCCTCACACGCGCTCCTCGCAGCGACCGCGGGCATCATGAGCTGCGGGGCGCCGCAGGTGCCCGAGCGCGTGCAGCAGGTCGTCGAGGACCGCCGGCGGGCGACGAAACGCGTCGAGGACCTCGAGGCGGAGCTCGCCGCGTCCGTCGCTGACCGCCTCCTGTCCTACTCCTCCGAGGGTGCCCTGGTGCGGCACGAGCACCGGACGGACGACGCGGGGAACGCATTGGGCTTCTTGTCGGCGATCACGACGCGGTTTGCGGACAGGGTCGCGGAGGGGGAGAAGGCGGGCAGGGAGAACGTGAAGGCGCTGCTGCCATTCTTGCTCGTGCTGTCGTCGTCGCCGTCTGCGCAGTCGGCTGCGAGCACGACCGTCGCGCTCGTTTTCGGCTCGGACGAGAGGAAGGTGAAAGAGGTCGGCGACGAGCTGAAGGGCAAGCTCAGTGTCAAAGGCGGTGGGAAGGGTACGCGGTGGAGTGGGAAGTTTACTGGGGTGTGGAAGGACGGCCGGGAGAGCGCGGTTGTGGCGAGTATCCTGGAGTCGGTCAAGGTCGAATAGATGGAACCCCTCCCGGCAGAGATAACGGTCGGAGAAGTCCTGTAATAGATTGTGTTGTAGAAGGCGTGTGTCTGATTATGAAACAGTCGGTGGGGGAAATATACATGTCTATGTTACAACAAACCAAAGTGGATGGATCATGAAGTGAAAAACCATCTGCGTTCCAGAACGCCGACTACTTCGGCTGAACAGAGCTGTTCTCAAGACCTTGGATCGCCCCGGAGCCATCTCCTCTATCGCTGTAAACCGCCGCATCTACAGGTTCCGATCAGAGAGCTTCAAGGTGGCCGAAGGTAAATCATCTCTCACCATCGTTCTCTGGCAGTTCTCCACTAGTACTCAAAGCCAGACCTTCCACCTCCGAGACGCTGTCAGACGCGCCGTCACTCAAGCCCCAATTTGAGTCCTCCATGCTCACGTCTGCGGCCTCCTCCCACAGATCGACGTCTAAGTCGCTCATGCTCTGCTGTGCGGCGCCGAAAAGGTTGTCTGCGATGTCCATGTCGTCGAACTCAGACTCGGTCTCCATGAAGCCGTCAGAATCGAAGAAACCGTCGTCCTCGTCGTCTTCTTCGTCGTCGCCCGGAACGTAGTCCCCGTCAGATGACTCGTTGTCGGAATCCGACGGGGGTCTCACGCTGGAGAAGACATATCTGCACGAAGGACAGCTGCCGTGCTAAAGGATGCGTTTCGGGTTAAGCACTCCGAGAAAGTCGGAGATTGGTGACAGCCGGACAAGCTCACCCTTCCGCGTATCCATTCGACCAAACTATGAGAGCGATACATTTAACAAACGGAGAGTACCGGTATCTGATGTGGCACGCACCATGCTTTACAGAAGATGTGACCGCAACCGACCAACTTGGTCACCCCAGCCAACACCTCCGCATCGGGTGCACCTTCTCCGAGTTCCTCCCGGGTCTTGCCTTCCAAAATCGCTTCGAAGGGATTTAAACATATGGGGCATGAGTCGTCAATGGGTATATCCGCCTTTGTCAGGGCGGGTAGGCGGGAAATAGCGAGCTGTATGCGCTCTTGCACTGTAAGGTGAAGTTCCGCGATCTCCATGGTCCTGCCAAGTTGCCGAGGCTCCAAGTGGGGATGGGGAGTTGTGAAGGAGTCAAGCAATGTAGATGGTTGAGCGGAGTCAAAGGCGGACAGAGGGTGCGTTAGGCATCCATGGAGGCGGTGGAAGGCGAGCCAATGTGGGACAGGAAGGTCGAACAAGAGCGGAGGCGAGAAGCGGAGAATAGGAGCGGGTCCGAGTCTGGCGCTAAGTCATCACAACGCGTAAACAACAAGTCGCGTCGGTCACGTGCGCGTGGCTATGGGGCGGGCCGTGACTCCCGACACCACTGTTGGCTTGTGCTGCTGCGACTCGGACGCCCAGGACACCGTGACCGTAGCGGCTCTCTCCTCTGTACTCACCCGTCAGCGCAGTTCGTCTCGGGCACCCACAGAACCACCGGTCTACTCCTTGTCCTGTTCACGGCAGCGTCTGACCAACGGCCGGGAAATGTCATCGTCATGTCTAGGACGGTTCTTCCTCTCCGATGCTCCGGACTCGGGACGGCCGCTCGGGGCGACAGCCTTCGTATTGTAACCCTTGGCCTTGTGACCTGGGGCCCCGCGTCCTGGCGGCGTTCAAGAAGGCGACGCGGGGACTCATAATCATATCTCCCGTGAGCAGCTCACATTGATGGTGCCGGTTATTGCCACCTCGTTCGCATTTAAGGGCCTTCCAACCAGAACGCCCCCCGTGTTCTAGCTCAGTCACCTCACCTTCCATCCCAGGAGCTAGGCTTTCTACGATGACGTCCTCGCAATCTTTCTCGCATGCCGATGTGGAGAAAATGCCTCCAGAGGCCTGTGTCCAGGAGGCAGCCCTGGACGATCCGGATGCCGGGTTTGGGGGACGTGAGGCACGACAACAACTAGAACGGAAGTTGGTCAGGAAAATTGACATGCGGATGTCGATTTTGACCGTCATATACATCCTTAATTACGTGCGTTTCCGTACCTGTTATTGGAATTCTGGCTCATGTTATGTTATGTAGATTGATCGCAACAATGCAGCGTACGACTCCTCCCGTATCATCCGCGATGCTCGCTAACCTCCGTGACAGAGCGGCAAGAGCTCGCGGGTTAGAGGCCGACTTGAAACTGCATGACCAGGAATTCCCGACTTTACTTTCTATCCTCTATGTTGGATACATTTTCATGCAAATACCTTCGTAAGTACCGCTCAACAGTGATGATGTTGTGTTGTGAACACTCAAGGTTCGCTAGGAACATGCTGCTCAATTACATCGGCAAACCTTCGTTGTACCTACCAGCAGCCATGATGATATGGGGCATGATCTCCATACTGACAGGTAAGCTCTATCCGATCGTGTATCCCTTCCAGCCTCACTCACCCCGTGTTGCAGGTATAGCGACAAAGTGAGACCTATTATCGATCCTTGTCTCCTCCGATATATGTCCCCCTAATCTCCGTCTCTCCCAATCTCTAGCTTCGTTGGCGCGCTCCTCACTCGCTTCTTCCTCGGCTTCGTCGAAGCCGCCTTCTTGCCCGGGGCGCTTTTCCTACTCAGCAAGTGGTACAAGCGCAGCGAGCTCGGCACGCGCACCGCCGTCCTGTACTGCGGCAACATTATCTCCAACGCCTTCGGGGCCCTCATTGCCTCCGGGATCCTCGACGGCATGGACGGCAAGCTCGGGCGGGCCGCCTGGCGCTGGCTGTTCTACATTGAAGGCGCCCTGACGATCTTCGTCGCCATATGCGCCATCTTCATCCTCCCGGACTTCCCGGCGACGACGCGGTGGTTGACCGATGAGGAGCGGACGCTCGCGTTGAAGCGCATGCAGGAAGACGCCGGGGTCGGAGACGAGGGTGAGACGGAGACGGGCGGTCTTGCGCACGGGCTGTGGCTGGCGTTCAAGGACTGGAAGGTGTGGTGGATGAGCCTGGCGATGGGGAGCCAAGTTATTGCGCTGAGTTTCAACGCGTATTTCCCGACCTTGACCGCGACGCTGGGCTTCAACCCGACCGTCACGTTGCTGCTGTGCGCGCCGCCGTTCGTCTTCACTGCGATCATGGCGTTTGTGGTTTCGAGGTTGGCATCTCTCCTAGAGGGTCTGCGATCGAGTCGGAGCTGACTCTGCCTTGTAGACATTCTGACGCGACTGGCGAGAGGTTCTACCACATCACGGTACCTATCTTCATTGGCATCATCGGGTTCGTAATTGCTATTTGCACAATGAACATCGGAGCGAGATACTTCTCCCTGTGAGTAGCCTGAGCCCGATCCACGTACACTGTATTTTGATATTGTATCGCCTCACACAGTTTCCTTATGGCCCAATCCTACGCCGGTTTCACGGTTCTCTACACCTGGGTCAGCAATTCTTTTCCTCGGCCACCGTCGAAACGTGCTGTTGCGGTCGCCCTTGTAAACGCGTTCTCGCAGCTGGGGAATATTGCCGGGTCGTAAGTGACTTCGATTTCTTCCTCTTCGAAACAGGCTGCTCAGCGTTGAGTCAGGTATGTGTGGCCGAAGGAGTGGGGACCGACCTACCGCAACTCTTATGCGATCTGCATCTCATGCGCGGCCTGCATGATCATCATGTGCTACATCTTCAGGCTGCACCTCGCTCACCTGAACAGGGAGCTTGAGAGAGAGGAGGCAGAAAAGGGTATCGAAGAGAAGGGCTTCCGTTACCTACTCTGAAAGTCGATCATTATACGGTATGTACCTCCGATGTACTACGATTTCGGACCCCTACAGTGTACCATTATCACTGCAAGAGCTTTCACCAAACAATGTTTCTGCGTGTCAACGACCCAGATCCACTTTTACCATGAAGATTTGCATCGTGCCCACGCTCACCCTCATGCGTCTTCCCCCGCGGCCACTGATAACGTTCCTGCTATCTGGGCGGCTAGGCTTTTCCTCCCCGGCCCACCTGACCACCTGAAGGACGTCAAGACTGAACGAATTCGCTTAAATAGGGTGTGTTCTGGGACTCTCAGCCCCGCTCTGCTCCTGCTCCCACCCCAGCTTGAATGACGCTAGCGCCCACAGTCGACCGGCCTTGGGACCACACGATGCCATTATCCAAGCCTCCTTCGCTGGTCGATGTTCTTGATCAGTCCGAGGTGGCTATAGAGATAACCCCTGCAGAAGAAGCAGATGCCGAGTTTGGTGGGTATGAAGCGCGACGAAGATTGGAGCGCAAGCTCGTTCGTAAGGTCGACATGCGCATGTCGATTTTGATTGTCATCTATATCTTAAATTACGTATGTCTACGAATGCCCTTACGCTCTCGTCCACTGACTCGTGCACCTTTACACAGATGGATCGAAATAACATTGGGTGAGCAGTGATGGAAAGTAACGCATATTATATTACAACGTTCCCCCATAGTGCCGCTCGACTGCGTGGGTTGGAGACAGACCTAGGTCTGAAAGATCAAGAGTTTCCGACCCTTCTGTCTATCCTTTACGTTGGGTACATGATTATGCAAGTTCCTTCGTGAGTAGTTGGCCGCAGTGCAGATATCCAAGCAGCTGAAGGCCGAGTGTCTTCAGGAATATGTTCCTTAACCACATTGGCAAGCCTTCGATATACCTGCCAGTGTGCATGATCATATGGGGCGTGATCTCTGTTTTGACGGGTGGGTAAGGCTTTGCCTTCATGAGCATGTAATCTGACAGACCGTTGCAGGTATTACCAAAGAGTAAGCATCACACTCTTCACGATCTTGTATACAAGACTTTGCTCATCTCGCTCAGCTTCACCAGCGCGCTCCTCACCCGCTTTTTCCTCGGCTTCGTCGAAGCCGCCTTCTTCCCAGGAGCACTTTTCCTCCTCAGCAAGTGGTACACACGCAGTGAGCTCGGCACGCGCATCGCCCTCCTCTACTGCGGGAACATCGCTTCCAACGCCTTCGGGGCCCTCATGGCCTCGGGCATCCTCGACGGCATGGACGGCAAGCTCGGCCAGGCCGCCTGGCGCTGGCTCTTCTACATCGAGGGCGCGCTCACGGTCTTCGTCGCTATATGCGCGATCTTTGTCCTCCCAGACTTCCCGACTACGACGCGGTGGTTATCGGACGAGGAGCGCAGGCTGACCATGCGACGCATGGAGGAAGATGTGGGTCTCGGGGACGAGGCTGAAACTGAGCCGGGCACTGTGGGGGGCGGACACTTGGCAGGCTTGTGGCTCGCGCTGAGGGATTGGAAGGTATGGTGGATGGCGGTCGCGATGACGAGCTTCACTGTCACGCTGAGCTTCAATGCGTACTTCCCAACATTGAGCCAGACGATGGGGTTCGGCCCTACCGTCACGCTGCTCCTCTGCGCACCGCCGTTCGTGTTCGCGGCAGTTGTGACATTTGCGGTGTCGAGGTTCGTCTTCGTGGCGCATGATGTCTGTCTAAAAACTAATATGCGCTTGATCAGGCATTCGGACGCGACTGGCGAGAGGTTCTATCATACCGTCGTACCCATCTTCATTGGAGTCGTTGGGTTCATTATAGCTATATGCACTATGGATACCACTGCACGTTATGTCTCGTTGTGAGTCAGCGTTACGAGTTAACCGTCCAGAGCTTGCACTGATAGGAAACTATTGTGCAGGTTCCTCATGGCGCAGTCGTACGCCGGGTACGTCGTCCTATTCACGTGGATCAGCAATTCGTTCCCCCGGCTCCCGTCCAAGCGTGCCGTGGCTCTCGCATTCATCAATGCCTTTTCAGAATTTGGAGACGTGGCTGGATCGTCAGTTGTCATCTTCCGCCTCTGGCTGATTTTTCGATTGAAAGCTTTGTCACAGGTACGTCTGGCCAAGGCCATGGGGACCGACTTACCGCAAGTCATATGTGATTTGCATCGCCACCGCGGGCTGCACGATTGTGATGTGTTACATCTTCAAACTGCACCTCGTGCATTTGAACAGAGAGCTGGATAAGGTAGAAGCGCAAAGGGGTACGAAGGATATCGACCCGAAGAGACCCCGGTATATAACTTGATATTTCGAATAATGATCTTCCGTCTCAAGTGCATCTTCAAGGCCTGACTGACTCATGTGTCTTGCAGAGCAGACCTGTTTCATAAATTATATTGACGGTGTCCCCTATGCAAATCTGAGAAAGGATATTATAAGAGGGGATGATGAGGATTGGTTTTGACACACGTCATGCAACGTATATTTATCAGAGAAAGCCCCCAGCTCACGGGCTTATAGCTCAGTGGTAGAGCATACGATTGCAGATCGTGTGGTCCCGTGTTCGAACCACGGTGGGCCCTCAGTTTTTTGGAATGCTGAACTTCGGTATGTGCAGCAGAAGGCTATGTGCGTCGAAGACTCGAAATTTATATTCCACGAAGCGAGCTTGGATGATAGATCCGTAGTGCTACCACGTGGTAGAGGGAATATTTGAACGCATCACCCAGGCTCTCGAGGGGTTTACGATTGGGAAATAGACACGCCAGTTTTACGCTCAAGACAGGATTAGTCAAAGAAAAACTTAGAAAGCGCAAGGATGTGGTCATGGGTAGGACCGAAAGGGGATGGCAGCGGACGACGATAAAGTTACGGCAATAGCGAACGCGAACAACGGAAAGCAAAGGAGATCTAGACGGCAGATGGCTTATCGCATGAGAACTGGCTGAAGAAGACAAGATGGGGGATGAGGGCGTCGATAGGGCATCGCACGTTGGAGGGGACAGTTGCACGTGTATCTCATCGATTCTTGTTGGGCATGGACGCCAGGAAGGCCGCTGGGAAAGTCGGAGCGAGGGCGACTGCGAGGGGAGGCGTCCGAGGCAGGAGAAGTGATTGAAAAGGATGGGGAGGACGACGGTGGGGATCGGACGAAACCCCAGCCATCTGAGACCGTTAAGTACTGCCGGCAGTGTCACTGGGTTCGATTGGGCGGACATCCATGGCGGTCGAGTGGCTCGATGACCTCCGCGCCCGTTGCGCGCGCTTGTCCCGGCGCTCCTTGGCCTCTCTCCAACCCGACCAGCCTCAGCCTCTTGATCTGCCCGCTTCTCTTCTCTCTCTCCCGCCCTCCTCCCCGCTCCTCGCCCTTGCTCTCCAAGCTCTCCTCG
This sequence comes from Ganoderma resinaceum, assembly GCA_964023155.1. Taxonomy (NCBI): domain Eukaryota; kingdom Fungi; phylum Basidiomycota; class Agaricomycetes; order Polyporales; family Polyporaceae; genus Ganoderma; species Ganoderma resinaceum. Next base: position 1,715,684 of record OZ026793.1, read on the forward strand.
AGGCCGCCCTTCTCGGTGTCGGCCTCACGCCCATGAACTCCCTTGGCTATCTCTCCCGCCAGTTCGATGTCCTCGCTTCCCCCCGTGCGCCACCAAGCACCCCCACTGCAGAGTCCCCACCGTTCCCGTTCAATGGCGAACGCCAGACACGGCTCAAACGTTCCGGATCGACCAAGTCCTTTCTTGTCCCCCAACCCTCATCTTCATCCGGATGGACGCTAAAGCGCTCTTACTCGTCTCCTGCCGAGGTCAATCCGACCATCCTCTCCACAACCTCTTCTCTTCTCGGGCCTGCAATGTCCCGTAAGAAACCTTCCCGACCGCCATCTCGCCGACCTTCCGTCTCTTCAACAGAGAGGAGCAGCCGGATCAAGCCTGGCGACGCGTCCCCCGCCTTCCGTCACCTTGTTTTCGTGCGCATCATCCTCCAGCTCTGGAACACACTTCTGGCTGCGTTGCACTCCTTCACGAGGCTATATAGCCCTGTACCCTCACTAAGCGCTGCAGAAGACGCTGTGGTACAAGACAATTCGGATGAGGAGGAGAAGGACACCGAGGACGAGAGTAGAGACGAGAAGCCATCATCCATTTCGCCTGTATTACTAGAATCAGCTCCCCATCCTCCATACCAGCCCGCAATCCCATCTCCTCTGTCTCAACCCTCTCCACCCCCAAAGCCTCCATCAGGGAAGGAGATGCCCCCATCCCCCATATCCATACCCCCCGTCGTCTCAGATTCTAAAGCTGCGGTCGCGCCTGCCTCGTTGACGCCTCCAGCCACCCGCTCGCGCTCAGTAACACCAACGGCGCCGGCGAAGCAGACTCCATTCCACACGCCGAAAACGCTAGTGCTGGACTTAGATGAGACTTTGATCCATTCCACCTCCCGACCAATACTTTCCGCGGGCGGTTCAGGATTGTTCGGCTTCGCCAGGAGGAATAAGGGCGTAGGGTACACGGTTGAGGTCGTATTGGGCAGTCGGAGTACACTCTACCATGTGTACAAGAGGCCATTTGTCGATTATTTTCTCAGGAAGGTGAGCACCGGTCACTACGAAGTTCCCCGTTGCATGCCGACCAATCCCCACTTGTGTCATAGGTATCACAATGGTACACACTCGTTATCTTTACGGCTTCAATGCCTGAATATGCGGACCCCGTAATCGACTGGCTAGATGCTGGTCGCGGTATCTTCAGTCGTCGATATTTTCGTGAGGTTGGTGTGACTTATAGCTGAGTCTCCCTTCAGTTCGTGCTGAACGATGTACCGCAGCAATGTACACAACTCCCGAACGGATCATATACCAAGGATTTGTCGAAGGTCGAGCAAGATCTCTCTAGGGTCTGCCTTATAGACAACTCGCCGGTGTGTTATAGCATTAATGAAGGTATGGATCCTTGCTGCAGGGCATTTCTCGGTAGTCTTACAATGCCTGGTTGATAGCGAACGGGATTCCTATAGAAGGCTGGACCCATGATCCTCACGACGAAGCTCTCCTCGACCTCCTACCAGTACTGGACTCCCTTCGCTTCACTAGCGACGTCCGGCGGGTTCTCGGGATTCGCGGCTTCTCATGACCCTTCCTCTGCCCTCGCACATTCACCGCGCATCTCCTGTAGCGAGATGCCTACGCATGTGTAGTGCGAGCTGCGTGAAGGGGTACGACCCCACGTCCTCCTCACTTCATGTTTCATCTCCGTCCCGTGTTCTGCTTGTTATCCGGGTTTCGGTTAAGCTGTCTCGTTCGTTCGTTCGTCGTGTCTTACCCCGTCGTTGAAAGAACTATCATCCGCATCTGCTAATTATTCCTCAACTTACCGCATCTCATCGAGTCTCCGCACCAAACTTCCCCCACTTCCCCGCTTCCCCGCTTTGCCTCCCACGCCTCATCTTGCATCCTCACACCCCGAGTCCCCGACATCACCACCCGATCCCACCGATCACCTGTTCACAATCCTTCGCGCTTCGCCTCCCCATACCATCACATACCACGGAAGTTCTGCTGTTCGAACTCTCGGATAACGCACGCATCATGTTTTCCACGCATTGGGCTATACACACTAGCATACTAATTGCTTACAGGCCGCTCGCGCGCAGCTGTTGCTGTTGTATATATACGCGCGCACCCGGCGGTACGGGTCAAGTCAAGAAGCACACCATTATCGCCGTTGTCCGTCCATCAAAAGTTTCCGGCTTCGGGGATAGCCTGGACAGGTCCGTGCTCTGGGTCGATGCACCCGTGAGTGGAAGGGACACAAAGGCTGAGATTCTAAACTTCCGTTCGTGATATATATTCATCTCGTCGTCGTCAAACTGCGGGGGACAGGGTACAATGCGCGTGGTCACGTCGACTATGATGGTGGGGGTGAGGAGAGAGGGAGACAGCACTAATAGAACATGGTGGGAGAACGCGAGTAGGAGAGAAAGAGACCCAAGGGGTAATGTACTAACACAGACGTCAATGATTAGGTCGGGGCGAGGGAGCAGAACATGAAGGCGAGCGCGAACGCAAACGAGGGTGACGGGTAAAACGAACGTCCGCGTGCCAGGAGCCAACGATCGGCGTAGCTCCGTTCGAGGGTAATCGAGCGTGCGAGAGGCTAGGAGGCTGCGGAACCGGACTACATAGCCAATGCGGCCTGTAGCTCCTTGAGCTGTGCTTCCTCGTCGTCTTCGATTGCTTGTGGTGCTGTATTCCGGTGTGGGCAACGTACAATGAATATAGCTCTACACAAGGATGAGGTGAATGGGACGTACTTTCGTGTACCTTGCTGACACCTCCCGGGTGATGCACTGGTACGTGATCCTGCATAAGCTTGCTATCGAGCTCTTCCTGTTCCAGATCCGCAAGTTCCTGCTTGAGCTCATCCTGTGTAACGTAAACGCAAAGTGGGACATGTAGTTGGCTCAGTCACATATCACGCTTAGCGCAGGAGGAAATGACGCACGTCGTCGACCTCTACGCCGGCATATGTGTTGGACGATATTGCCTCCGAGACCTCGTTCGCGAGCTGTGTCTGCTCCTGGATCTCCGCCATCGTCTGGTCCACCTTGTCGATCGTCCTTCTCGCGCACAAAACAAGCACCCCACCAACATCAGCATCGCTATCACATGCGAACGAACGCACCGGCACGAGAAATGGGTGGATGAATGGAACGGGAACGACGACTCACAGCTTGCCGTGCATGTCCTTTAGTGCGCCCGCCGCCTTCTTCATCGCGGCCATGGTCTCCGCGTTGAAGCTCGCGGACTCGAGCGTGTTGACCTGCATCTCGAGCTGGAAGCGCGTGTTCTGCAGTTTCTCGAGCTCCTGCTCCGACACCTTCTTCCGCCGCAGTGCCGCCGTCGCCGCTGATCCCAAAACGAAGGACTGTGTCAGTTCCCCCCTCGAATCCTGTACGACAGCAGGAAGTGGACGGAACAACCCAAGAGCACGCCCTGACCATGGTGTCCAAGCGTAGTTCCTCCCCCTACACAAGACATGATTGGGGGGGGACACTCACCAGGCTTGTTAGAGACAGCGTTCTGCTTCGCCTTCTTCATCTCCTCGTCAATCTTCTTCTGTAGGTAGTCCTCCTTCTTCTCGATCATCTGCAGCTGCTGGCGCAGAGTGACTATCGCATCGCGCGACGACTGCTTGGTGTCGCGCCGCCCCCCGAAGTAGCTCATGAAACCGGCCATCATCCTCGTTCAAGGGGGCTAGAGAGGGCGGTAGCGTGTCTCAGACTGAAAAGACAGAGAGGATAGTAAGGGATGAAAGGGAGAGAGGCGCAGCGAGAGGCGGAGTGGCAGGCAGAGGCTGAGGGAGAGTGCCGGATGACGGTGAGGCGCCGGGAGCTATGTACGGAGCGCCAGGCCACAGTCGATGCCCCCGATAAGGAAGGTCTTTATGTTCGCAAGCAGCCTCAGAGAGCTCTCCCGATACTGTAGTTTACTTGCCTACGCTCGTCGGTCTGGCGCAGCTCGACCGAGGCAAGGGATTCTATTAGAAGGCCGACGTGCCCACGAATGAGCCAATGACTGCGCAACAGTGCGATTGTATCTGACTGGAACGCTGCGGCCTGCCATATACGAACAAAACCAGCCTATGCCGCAGTTATCAATATCACTAGTACCATGCTGGAACTAATCTATGAAAACTAGTGTCTCGAAACCAAAAGAAGGGTGGCAACGAGAGGAGGGATATCAGTTGCACAGGGGTATAGAGGCGCACGGTGAGGCGTTTTCATTCTAGCCTCGAGGGAGACAAAATACATAGAGACCCGCAAAGCGTGAAGCGTAGAATAATGAAAAGTAGAAGAAGCAGGTCTAATCATGTCCATTACATGATAGATGAAGTTAGTCGTCCTTTTTGTGGTCGTCATCGCTACGGGGTCTTTATTAGCAGGTGTCCGCAGTAGGGCAGGGGAACTTGCTCACTCCTCGTCATCGCTTCGTGTGTCCTCGGCACCCTTGCCCGAAACCACCCTGTACGCTACGCGGCAGATCAAGGAGAACCAGAACAGCTGGAGGATCTATGGGTTGATCGCATGAGCCGGAGACAGACATGAACAGATAGGCATTGTCATACCTGAAGTGCCACAAGCATACCGAAGAATGCATAATAGATCTCCGTCGTGAGGAAGTGCCCCCGCGAGGGGTCCCACACGCGGGGGATGATATACCAGATCTCCCAGGTGGCCTTGATGACCAACATGAAGAGGACGTGTCGCGTGAAGAACCAGGACAACATGAAAACGACAAAAGTGAAGTCGCAAAGCGTGGTCATGCCCAAGTATCGGAGCATCTTGGCAAGCTGCCCATGATGTATTAGCATTGGACTTCCAATCCTTTGACACAGCCCGACAGCTGGAGCATCCTCGAGATTGCATTTGAAACTCACCGGGAGAAGACCGTCACAGAGATCCATGAGCACCAAGACGAGGCAGCCGACACGAGTGTAGTTGTAGAAGTAACTCGTTACCTCGAGTGTGACGGTGATAACGTGGTGGGCCATCATCTGCCAGTGGTCCTTCCGCCGGGCCTCGGCGTTGAGCACAAGCATTTGATGAATGTAACATGCGGTCTGCAGGAGGTAGTAGAACTTGACGGGGCCTGCGAGCGGGCTATGAGGATAACCGGTCCAGACGTTGATCGGGTTCAAGACGGCGGTTGGGAAGTTCCGGTTCACGTACTGCAAATCACAAGGCACACGTATGCCGTTAATTAGACAACGTGTACATGCATTCACTGGGGTCGCAGACATACGCGAAAGACGCGGGAGGCAGAGGAGTGAGACGCACCACGCCGAAACACCAACTGAAAGTGTAGTATATGACAGACCAGCCCTGCTCGGCGAAGCGCATGACGCTCCTGTTCATCTTCCTCTTCTCCGCGGGGGTGATTAAGTATTCGGCGGCGTGGCCGTTCCCGTTCACGGCACCATTGCCATTGGCAAGCGCGAGCTTGTTCCGCTTCGAATTGCGCAGATCGCGAGTAAGTTTCCATCGGGCGAATGGCTCCCAAATCCAGAGACGCGTCACGTCGCGAAGAATGGCCATGGCGGCGATAACGGTGACGAGAATGCAACCGTCGAGGAGTCCGGTGCCATAGTAGTTTGAGTCGGGGAAAGAGTCTGGTTGGGCGGGAGAGGCGGTGGGGTAGGAAAGTGTAAAGAAGGGAACGAGTTGGCGGGGGAACCACGGGGGGGCGACCTCGGTATTCATGGCGGAGGATATTGTCAGGGTGTCACGTCAACGGGTCATGAAACGATTGTCGGGAGCGTGTGGACTGGCTGGCCTGTGTGGGGAAGGGTGGCCGGTGCGAGGACCGAGTACGGGGGGGGGACGTGAGTGCGGGGCGGGACAAGTGGGGCTTGACAGAGCCGCGCGCAGAGGCTTTTGGACGGTGGCAGCGGGGGGGAGTGAGCTGGCCACGGACGGACACCGCTCGGTTTTTGCGCTGGCCGAATCGGAAAACAATTCGTCCCCAATGAGCGAGACGCGAACGTGCGACGGCGTCTCCCCGGTTCCCCAGCGTCTCTCCGCCACGGTCTCGCTCCCGTGGGAACCACAACGTGCGCGTACCTCGACGCTTCCTCCGCGACCCATACAGTACCAGCCCATACCAAACTCCTCGTCACATCCCGCCTCGCCTCCACTTCGTGTCCCGTCTCCGTCCCCGCTTCCTCCAGCCATCCATCCATCGGCCTGGCCACACATGTCGTCCCAGCCAAACACAACCCTCTATGTCAAAAATCTCAACGACAAGGTCAAGAAAGACGAGCTACGCACCCAGCTCTTCTCCCTCTTCACAACATACGGCAGGATCATCGATGTCGTCGCCCTCAAGGGCCAAAAAATGAAGGGCCAGGCATTCGTCGTCTTCACCGACCTCGCCGGCGCCACCGCCGCGATGCGTGGCTGCGAAGGTATGATCTTCTACGATAAGCCAATGGTGCGCCGTTCGTCTCAAGGCTCCCCCATGTCGTCCCCTTTGATGTCGACACCCCTCGCCACCGCTACAGCACATTGAGTACGCAAAGACAAAATCGTACGCGACCCTCCGGAGAGAGGACCCCAGCTTCGTGCCCCCGACATCGATCTATGTCAAGAACGCGCCCAACGGCAGGCTCGCCAACGGTGGCGTGGGGGAGAAACGGGTGCGGGATGATCGGATGGACGAGGACGCGCGCGAGGTCAAGAGGGAGCGGACGGAGAACGACGACGACGACGACGACGACGATGAGGAGATGGAGATCGAGGATGACGACGAGGGTCCAAAGCAAAGCGGCTCCGCGAACGGTGCGTGGGCTCTGAATCTACACGGTGCTCGCACGCGACTCATGTCAGTGGGGCATAGGACAAATACCAGCCACGAGCCAGCAACAGTCGGCACGGCTTATGTGCCTCAACCTTCCCCAAGAGGTCACAGACGACGTATTAGCTGTTCTCTTCCAACAGTACGTTCTGAACCTTCACCACCACACATGCTCCTCATGCCTCGGACCTTTGCAGGTACCAAGGATTCCACTCCGTGCAAGTCGTCCCGTCGCCAACACCAAACGCGTCTGGACAGAGAGTCAAGATGGCATACGTGATGTTCGACTCACCCGATCTCTCGTCTGTTGCAAAAGAAGCCTTGGATGGCTTCACACTCAAGAAGGGATGGGTGATGTCTGTCTCGTATATCTAGCCTTGTACCGCATACTGTGTAATTTGTATCTCAGCATTCTTTCTCTCAGATGACTCGCTTTTCCCGCGTCACCTTCGACGTCGCCATGCACAAGCGTGCACACGAGGTCTATCCTTTAAACGCGAATACGGACCATGTCGAATTGTTGGATGCGTCTCCCATGCTTGTCCAGGCAGCACTCTGCTTTGCTTAGGATAACACAAACTAATACATTCATCCCATCTAGTTTACACCATGTCCACGATACGCGCACTTAGGCGGAGAGGGCCTTGTCAATAGCCTCGCCAATCGGCTGGGCAGAGACCGGATTCTGGCCAGTGATCAAGATACCGTCCACAACGACGGTCGCCTGATGTCGAGGAAAACTCCATCATTTTCCATACACCCCTTGAACTGAAGGCTAGGACTTACTCCCCACAGCTCGGCAGCCTTGTCATACGTGCCTCCAAGCTCCTTGATCCGTGCCTCGACCAGGAAAGGGACATCCTACCCGAAACCCCAACGATCAGCCAAAACCAAAGGCACCCTCAACCTCAGTTACACCCACCTTGACCTTGTTGACCGCCTGCTCCTCGGCATCCGAGAACGCCGTCGCGCGGCGGCCCTTGAATATGCTGTCCCCATTGGCGTCCGTCGCACCGACGAGCGCTGCGGGCCCGTGGCACACGGCCGCCGTGACCTTGCCCGCGCGGAAGAAGTCCGACGCGAGCTTCACGTTCACCGGGTCCGTCGCCAGGTCGAGCACGGGCCCGTGCCCGCCCACGTAAAACACCGCGTCGTAGTTGGCGGCGTTCACGTCGGAGAGCTTCTTCGCGGACGCGAGCTTCGCCTTCACGGTGGGGTCCTCGAGGAACTTGGGCACGTCCGCCTGGAACGCGGCGACGCTGCTGGCGTCGACGGGCGGGTTGGGCCCTGCGGGCGCGGCGAAGTCGATGTCGTACTTGGGCGCGAGGACTGTTGAAGAGGGAATGTGGGTGGTCGTCGACAGTCAGCGTGAAGTGCATACGGGAACACCTATCGGGAGCACGCACCGTAGTACGGGTGAGCCGCTTCAGGGAGGTACCAGCCCTGCGTTGGGAGGTGAGTACAGCATATGCGAGCCGATCGCGTATCGGACGTCATCGATCTGCACGTACCGTTGGAGCGCCGAGCAAGGTCTTGTCGGTGGAGGTGAAGACGAAGAGGATACGCTTGGGCATGTCTTGTTCGAGTCACTGGGTGCTTTGAAAACGTGGAGATGAGAGAGGGTCTGTGGAGATGGGAAGCTCTGGCGATTGCTGATGGCTTATATATGGACTGGCAGGAGAGGAGCGATGTGTAGATGTTGAGGGCGCTCTCAAATCTTTTCCCTCTTCGGTGTCAATCCCAATCCCACACGTGCCGGTCGGTAATCCATATAGTCCGGTTGCGTCCATATGACGAAATGCAGGCGCTACTCCCCACCGATGACCTGGTGGTTTACCCGGCGCTGCACGTCCCGGCCAGCTGCCTGGTGTATACCCCGACTTTCGGTGGGTCCAGCGAAAGTCTCAGTGACGGTTCATCGCAAGGGTGCAGTTCTGCGTGTCGTTCTTGAGCCACATTTGACACGCTTCAGTGCAAGGATTCTGTTGAGTAGTAGAGTCCGTAAGCACTTCGGGGCTGGATGCTGGTCACCGTGGCTTAGTACGTTTGGTTTCCCCTTGCTGGGAAACACCAATGATATCCCGACCGGGATTCTGTTTGCATTGCTTACCAATCACCACACCGGCGTCCAAAATACCCCATACGGCAAATATATCGGGCGTTGAGTCGTGAGGACGGTTTTAGCCCCACTGCCCAAGGTCAACTCGTTAACAATGGATGTTCACGTCTCGAGCGCTTTGGAGGACAAGCAGTTGAGTTATTTATCCCCTCTCAAGCAAAGAAGTACCACGCCAGTGTAAAGATTCCGGGGGCACAGGACGGAAGCTTGCGTTTCAAAGGCATGAGAAGCGGAGGCCGACGATGGTGGTTTCTCGTAGCAAACGCTTACCGAACATGATGTATCTACGAGCAATATATACGAATCATTATCGATGGTGGCGCGGGGACAAGCGAAAAGGGCCAATGGCGGAGTTACACGGCAGAACGTCACCCGGGCCAGCTCACGGCAACTTGAAGGTGACCGTGTTGTACAAGTAGGGTAAGACTCGTCATAATCTTCCACCCGGACAAGTCTAAAGCAGCAAGTATATCGTCAACATGAACTTTCCGCGAGGCTTTTGTTGACATACCAAGAGTTCAGTACAGTGTAGGCCGCAACGGCGCAGGTCGCAGACGAAGGAGAATGAGACCTCGAAACCAATGACATCCAATGGCTTGCATAGAGTTTTCAATCATGTCCTTAACCCACAAGTATACATTTTAACGCTTGACTAGCGGTTATGCAGACAGCGTCTTATCTATCGCCTGCGCAACCCCCTTCGCAGAGGACGGGTTCTGCCCAGTGATGAGCATGCCATCCACGACGACGTGAGGCTATATATCCCAGAATTATCAGTAACACATAAGGGAACGTGCAAAGGGATCCCCCCACATAGAACGGCTCCGCAGCCCTTTCGAAATTTCCCCCAAGCTCCTTGATACAGTCCTCTACGAGGAAAGGGACAGTCTAGTTCACACACGTTAACCCATATTGACAATGCGACCAATTTTCCACAATCCACCGACCTTTACGGCATCCATGAGCTCCTCCTCCGCGTTCGTGAACGCGGTCACCCGCATGCCTCTGAAGATGCTCTGCCCATGCACGTCCGTGACGTTTATGAGCGCGGCGGGGCCGTGACACACGGCAGTCGTGAGCTTGCCCGCACGCCAGAACTCGCTCGCGAACTTAATGTTCGCCGCGTCATGCGGGAGGTCGAGCACGGGCCCGTGACCCCCAATGTAGAAGACCGCGTCGTAGTCTGCGGCCTTCACGTCGGCGAGCTTCTTCATGGCGGCGAGCTTGGCCTGGACCGCGGGGTTCTCGAGGAACTTGGGAACGTCGTCCGGGAACGCCCTCAGGCTGTACTCGTCCACGGGAGGGTTCGGGCCCTTGGGCGAGGCAAAGTCGAGGTCGTACTTGTCCGACAGGACTGAACCACGGGAACCGGAACCGGAGCGTTTAGGGGTGAGCGACCGGCGGCCGAGAGGAGGTGTTGGCAGACGTACCGTAGTAAGGGTGTGCCGCCTCCGGAAGGTAATAGCCCTAGTAGCGCGTGTCAGTTTGGGTGTGTGCGCCCTTGATATAGACCTGAAAAAACATACGGTTTGGCCACCGGTGAGGTTCTTGTTGGCAGATGTGAACACAAAGAGGATGCGCTTCATGATTGTCCGTATATTCTGGCGGGCGACTACTAAGGAGGTGAACTCGAATGCGGAGTTGTCTTTTATATGACGACATACTTGGGGCGAGCTCTGGTGGGGCGTCGTTCAACTAGGACGCCTAGGTCCACTCATGCGTCGTCGTTTCATGACGAGACCTCTTTTGATTTAGAGCGGCCGATGTTTCACAATTGGCATAGACCATCTGCTTTCTGCGGGAAGGTACATTACAAAAATTCGAACTTACTCATACCTCCAGTCCCGACCTGGTCCTACTAGGCTTCCGATGGTGCGAATACCTGGCATAAAACCTTGTCCGACCCCTGATGGTAGCGCCTAGTGGTTTCTGAGCGGATGCCCTGGACTTACAAGGCTCCAGCCCCACGGTGTTGAATGCCGAGCGCGACGTCAGCGATCGAGTGGAATAAGTTCATGAGTTATGGAGACGCCGACCGCCGCCTCCGACGCTCGCTGAGCTCGAACTCCCTGCGTTCGATTAGATTAGATGCATGAACAGATCAAATCGGGTCTAGGCTCATGGGCGGCTATCTGCCTGCCCCCCACCCCCATCTGAGCCTTCACCGTCGTCCTCCTGGGCCCTCGGCGACCGCAAACCTTGCTCCGTCTATCTGCTTTACGAGCCGGTACAGCACTTCTAGATGTCTGCGTTCTTTGGCCTGTGAGATTGGTCCCCTCGGAAACCTGGCATGGAACAGCGCTGATCACAGGCCGATCGCAGTGGCAAGACACGCACCTTCAAGCCCCGCAAAGATGTACCGGAGGGCACCAAGCAGTACCAGTTGCGCAAGTACGCAGAGGCTACTCTGGTAGGCTGTCGATTTTTCTTGGCTTTATGGACGTGGGTGCGGCCACAATGCCCAGCAGAATGCTCAACGAAACACATGTAGGGCTCGGGCAACCTTCGCCTCGCGGTGCGTCTGCCGGACGGCGAGGACTTGAACGAATGGTTGGCCGTCCATGGTACGCTGTCTCCATCACCCCCCCTTGTATTATGTAGCCCGAAGCTCCGTTCCGCCTTCTCATTTCGTTCGTTCGATGTTCGATGTCCGGACCCCGGCAGCCGTAGACTTCTTCAACCACCTGAACATGCTTTACGGCACGGTCACTGAGTTCTGCACGCCACAAGAGGTACGTCATCCCTGTCCCATGTGTGCGGTGCGTGGAGGGAGGGAAGCCAAGATGAATTATTCGTGTTTCGCAGTGCCCAATCATGTCTGCTGGGCCAAGGTGAGCCATCCCATCCGACAAGGTGGCTCTCGGATGGAGGCCGCTAAACCTTCGAATGCGTGGATGTAGGTACGAATACCTATGGGAGGATGGCGTTCGGTACAAGAAGGCAACGAAGTTACCCGCACCTGAGTACGTTGACGCGTTGATGAACTGGGCGCAAGGGTTACTTGACAACGAGGAGATGTTCCCGAGCGAGATGGGTATGTCCGGGAATCGCTGCAGGCGCTGGGATGCTGACACGCGCCGTTTGTGTAGGTAAACCTTTCGCAAAGAACTTCCGGGACACGATTGGAAGACTCTTCCGCCGGCTCTTCCGTGTATATGCGCACCTGTACAGCAACCATTTTGATCACATCTGTGCGCTGGGAATTGAAGGTCAGAGTGGGGCCACTACGCTTGTGGGCGATCGTGTGGAAACAAATTCTCATTCTATGAATGGTTCGAATTGACAGCACATCTGAACACAAGCTACCGGCACTTCTTCCTATTCGTGAACGAGGTGGGTCAGCAGTGGATGTGCTGGAGCTTTCGGAGGAACTGATAGGGATGGTGGGGCAGTTTGATCTTGTGGACAAGCGAGAGCTGGCCCCTCTGGATGAGCTTAATGAGGCTATTCTGGCAGAGGACAAGAGCCGGTGAGAGCAGGGGCCAAGGGGCCCAGGGGGGCTGGAGGATTTGCCGTTTAGGATTGTACGATACGAGCTTGATGTAGCGCTGGCCTGAGATAGATAAGTACGTTCTTTCTAGATCTGGAACGACTATGACTGCAAGAAACCGCGCCCTCCTGATACTGACGTCACCAGTGGGTGCACGGGGGAGGCGACCTCAGAGGATGGGGACCGGGGGAGAGCGTTGAATGCGATGCATCTCGATGAGCCAAGAGAGGGGGCCAGTACTTACAGCGCCTTGTATAATTCCGTGAACACGCCGATTTTTTAGACGGGCGTCTATACCACCATACCGGGAAGGTATCAGTCACAGGTACCTCTCTCGTGACCCGGCATGACGCCATTGAGTCACACGCGTCTACAGCCTTGCAAACAAGGGTCCAGGAGCTTCCTGCCTCGCGAGTGAGCTCAAGGCGGTTTTGAAAGGATTTTGACGACTCTAGTTTGGGGAGGCGTCACTTACGAAACCGTTTGCGCGCTCACGCACCGAAAAAGCGCCCGAAGTGAGCAGCACATCAATTGGGAACTGAGAGAGAGCTCAGCCCAGGTCGGTTCATGGATCCCCCGAAAGGAACATGTTGCGCTAATGATACGCGTGCCCCTATAAACCCCACCATATACTTTAAAGAAACATTTGTGGCCATTATGTGGATTATGGTGGGGGAAAGCTAGAGAAGGGCTCGTATGCGAGTTCGAGTGGGGGCGGGGGCGTTGAGTATATTTGTGACCGTTACATCAAGGTTTAGGCGCCGAGAGACAAAATCGGCGTGTTCACGGAATTACGCAAGGCGCTGTACTGTAAGTATTACAGAGGTAATACATTTGAGTTTGATATCAACTAGATCTCCCTTGTGGGATCTTGGGTGGCAGGGACTGGCCGGGGGCGGGCCATTGGCCGCTTCGAGCCGTCCTCCTGTGTGCCCCCTCTCCAAATGCAACTCCATCCTCATGTCCTCCTCGGCCGTCGCTGACTGCCACTGCGCCGAGATCGACCTGCTATATCTGCCCCCAAAACCTGTCGAAACCTTCCCTTGCCTGCCCCCTCTCTCCCCGCCCCCTCGTCACTTTCCTTCCGCTCGTCCACCATGGACAACGCAGAATGGGACAATGTGCTCCAGTACATCTCAGACCCCAATGACTTCCCCCCTCCCCAATCAGAGCGGCCTGTCGCCGAGATGACTGGCATCCCGCTCAACACCCAGCATCCGACCCCCACTCAGGTCCCAACGCCTCCTGTTCGTCTCGCCTTTCACTCACTCCATTTCGACCGCCTTACAGCCCCTTCCTTCTAGGGTTCAGACGAGACGTCCCATACCCCCTCAGAGTTCCCCGAGGGGCTTCCCCGGGACCATATCCCTGGTAATACTATCGTCTCCGTCTCAACCACCTTCCACCCAGGCGCGACACTCCTGCCCATTCCCCCAGACCTGATCTTTCTCTCTGCCGATGGTGTATTCTTCTACGTCCATACCACCCAGGTTCTCGCGTTATCCACCAACCACTTCGACGACCTCGTCCCTCCAAAACCAAGCAAGTCCAAGATGCGCGACGACCTCGGGCCGGTCGTCCCCGTCGCAGAGTCCGCGAGCGTACTCAACGTAGTGTTACACGTCGTCTATGACCTCTCATGCGCGCATTACCATCCAGGCATCGACACGCTCATCGCTGCGGTCGAGGCAATGGCCAAGTATGGCCTGCCTCCTACGCGGCATATCGCCCCCTCCACCCCCTTGTACTCCCTGATCCTCAGCCAGGCACCTATGCAACCCATTGTCATCTACGCGCTTGCGGCCGCGCACAATCTTTACGACCTTGCGGTGCCCGTGTCGAGCCATCTCCTATCCTTCGCGCTCCATACCCTCACAGACGACCTCGCCATACGCATCGGGCCAGTATACATGAAACGACTCTTCTTCTTGCATTTAGGACGGCTCGACGCGCTCAAGCGGTTACTCTTACCCCCACCTCATCCTCACCCGCCAACGTCCACTTGTGACTTCACGGAGCAGAAGAAGTTGACGAGGGCCTGGGCACTCGCATCGGCTTATCTCGCGTGGGACGCGCGTCCAGGTGCGCATATAGTCGGGCTTCGCTGTCGCGCTATCATGCTAAACAATAACGCGACCGACCGCGCATACAACGCGTTCTCGTGTTCTTTTACGCGTTGTATCGGTTCCGACGGTGGCTTGATGCAGACCTGTCAACGAGCGCCATGGAAAGCGCGTTGTTACCGCTCGCGGACCACCTCTCCTGCGATGTGTGCAAACAGAGCCTCATCGACCGGGTCAGGCAGCTGATCATACAGTGGTCTATGGTTAAGGTATATGCGACCATTCCCGCCTGACTGTACCCCGCTGACTTGGAATATTCCTACTCCGTACACGCGGGTGCAGAGGTCGATATGACGTAGCAAGTCGCCGTCAGTGCCTCGGTCTCAGTGGGGAGTCGCAGTCCGCCTGGGAGGAACGACACGTTTCTCCCGTAACATTTTAGGCTCAAATCGCCACGACTGACGTGCACCCACCTTCGTGCTCGAAACTTAGCTAGAAACCCTGGCCGCTGACGAAAGTGGGGCTGAGGAAGACTGCGCGTTCCATAACCCTCTCCGCCCGAAAATCTCTCGGTAGCCTTTCTACGGCCCGCCCCAATCCCCCGATCCCGCCCTGGTCTTGCGCCCTAACTTATTCGTCAATTTGCCGCAATGTCGTACACGCTCTCATTTGCCCCATTTCCCCCCGCGCGTCTTTCGGAGGCCTCGTCGACCATGGAGTAGCAAAGCAACAATATGTACCATTAGCCATCCCATCCATTGTATCCCTTCAAGTGTCTCTGCAATAACCGTCCTCTTCCTTGTAGCATCGTAGCAATTCCATGTTGTAGCGCTTTCCAAATGCCTTGCGTCCCCAACCCATTCTCCCTTTCGCTCACTATCACCTCGTCTACATGTCGCTGCCTCGCGTCCATTCCGCCAGCCATCGCAGACCTGTTACCCTTCCACCCTGCCAATTTTGTCCCCGCACGCATCTGCACGTCCCCTATTCCGTACCCTCCCTTCGCTCTCCCCTCATTGGATCACCAACCTCAATGCGTTATCGCGCAGCGAGAGGTTGAGTCCAGGGGGGTGGCGAATAGAGACTCACGCATACACGTACTTAACATAGTCGTCATATTTCTGCCTAGAAAGTACCCTACGCTGCCGTATATTCTCCTCGTCGGTACTTATGTTAGCCTGTCGTCGTTTCAAAGTCGACCGCGATGTGACCGCGACCCCTACATGTACAACACATGCACAGAGAGCACTAAAGGTTCTAGACACCCCACTCGATGACCAAGTGCTCTCACGTCTGTGGATGCGGTTTGCAATTGGACTTTGAGGAAGCGGCTACGAGAGTCTCGGTCCTGCTCACCTCGAGGCCTCAAGGGACCGCGGCGGCCAGCGAACCGTCCTGGACATCCGCGGCGCGCTTTGCACGCTTGATCCTGTGGACCTCCTCGCGCTTCCCGAAGTCCGAGTCGTGGATTTCCTGTCCACAGAACAAGATGAATCAGCGTCAGGGGTAAAGTGGCCGTGCAGCGAGGATAGCAAAAAGAAGATTTGATGCCAGAAGTCCGCGTCAGGAATTGGCGTGCGCGTGCGCGCTTCCCCGGCTCTTGTGTGGGTACTGGAGCCCGGTAGCACAGAAATAGAAGCGGAGACCGGACACGCGACATACCATGTTCGCGAGGCGCTTGGCGGTCGCGACCGCGTTGAGGTTTTCGAGGACCTTTGCTTCCGAGAGCGCCATTTCCGTAAGTTTGACACCTGGACGTCAGAGTGAAGCGTGCGCGAACGCCGCCAACGGTTAACAACTGATGCACATGGGAACATAGAAGCCCGAATGAAGTGTGTTGGGAGAGGGTGTAGAGTCAAACCACAAACCATCGCGCTGAGATGTGGAGTCGCGACGGACGGCCGGGACGACAAGACCGAGCCGGCACTCACCGATTCGTTCCTCGACTTTGAGAATCCGTTCTTCGTCCCGCTCGGTCACGAAGCTGAGCGCGACACCACCGCGACCGGCACGCGCGGTACGACCGACCCGGTGCGTGTACTCTTCCGGCTCCGACGGAATGTCCCAGTTGATGACGATCGCGACGTCCTCAATATCGAGACCGCGGGCACCGACGTCCGTAGACACGAGCACCGGCACGACGGATGCGCGGAAGAGCGAGAGGGACGAGAGACGTTCGCGCTGCGTTAGGCGAGAGTGGAGGGCCGTCGCGCGGATGCGAAGGTTTTGGAGAAGGTGCGTGAGGTAGGCCGCCGTGCGTGGGCGTGTGCAGAAGATAATCGTGGGCGGAGGCTGCTCGGGGGCCTCGTCCTCGTCCACAGATTTCTTCTGAGATTTGCCTCTCTTCGAGGGTTTGGACTGACGACCCTTTTGCATGCCAGAGCGTTTGGTCGGTTCTGGGGGAGCACGGCGGAGATAGAGGGTGGACTCGGGTGGGTTGCATAGGAAGTGGTATAGATAGGCTTCCCGAACATGGGAGGGTACAAGGATGAAGTTTTGTTTCAGTGTCTCGACTGTCTCGACGCTGCGAAGGTAGTCAAAACATGGGCTCGATTTCAAAAGCATAAGGGAACGTACGGCGCAGTCATTCTGTGTATGAACGGTTTTTGCTTACTAGGTTTTGGAGGTGCATCGGCAACCTGTTCCACAGCGGTGGTCAGTGTTGCCGTGAATAAGCATGTCTGACGTTCCTTGGGCAAAGTCTCGAACAGATACGACAGCTCTGGTGCAAATGAAGGCGTAAGCAGTCTATCGGCCTCGTCGAGGACCTACGAAAGAGAATTGAGCACATAAACAGAACGAGTTACGGAGGAAGCACACCAAGAACTTGACCCGTGATAAATCCCACTCCCCAGATGTACTCTTGAGCAAGTCAACTATGCGTCCAGGTGTTGCAACAATGACATGCGGTCGATTTCCAAGCTCGAGGGCTTGTGCCATCATATCGATACCGCCTACAACAACGGCAGTCCGCAGGTTAAGAGGTGCCCCGAGCACGGCGAACTGCTCTGATATCTGGAACGCCAGCTCGCTATGTGAGGTGAGCATCAAACCGCGACATGCAAACCCGATCGCGTACCGAGTTGGCGTCAAAACTAATGCGAATATCCCGTACGGGTCCATCGAGAGCTTCTGCAAGATGGGGAGCGCGAACGCAATGGTCTTTCCGGAACCCGTCTTCGCGTTTCCTATGCAATCTCTGCCTTGGATAGGAAGTGTGTCAGGAGAAGAAAATGCCCTCAGCTTCCATAGTTTCAAACTCGCCTTCGAGAAGCGGCGGTATACATGCAGCTTGAATCTCGGTAGGCGACTTGATGGACATCTTCGCAAGGGCTGAGACGAGCACGGATGATATGCCCATCATCTCGAAGCTCGTTGGGAGAGGTTTTGCGGGCAATGGTGCTTGGATGCTCGCAGTGTTCGAGACCCTCGGTTGAAAAGAGATACGCGAGGACGCGAAACGACTGTCTGTATCCTCGTTCTCCTCGTCTGGAAGCATGGATATTGGCGGAGCCATACGCTGCGAGATGTCGCTCTCGTCCTCGGAGTTTGCAACTGAGTCGCTCTCATCCCCCTCGCTTGCGCTCCCTAGGTGCTCTTCATCCCCATAGGCCTTTTCATGCCCATCCTTCCCCATCTCGTCTCCGGACAAAGAGTCCTGCGCCTCCAAGTCTTCCTCGCCTGTGTCACCCAACCTTAGCCGCTTCCTCCGAGGTCCTTCTTGCATACGCATAAGGTCATCTGCGGTGAGTTCACGACGCTTGGAGACAGCCATCTGTTTCCGAAGGACAGTTAAGTCAAGCGAGACGGGCGGGCGGAGGAGGTCAAGGCTAAGAGAGCGGGAGCGCCGACTTTGCCGCCTCATTCCAGGGGAAAATCATCGACACCGGGCCGTCGGACCGCTTTCAGATCACGCTTCAAGTCGCAGGTTGCGGGCAAGTAAATGCGTAAGGAAAGTCGTTTTGATAACGGAGGCTATGGCTACAGCTGTGTGGACGAGACAATGTGGTTATATACAGTGTGCTATTATGGTAACGTATGTAAGAGAGGGCGTATTGAGATCAGAACGGGACAGACATGAAGACAAAAATACAGAATATTGGGACGTGATAACGGAGACGACTCGGAGTTCGTGTGAGCTAACCAGTGATGCGAGTAAGGATACAGTGGAACGAGATGGAGTCTCAGGAACGAACAGAACAGCACCGCCAAGGGTCACGACATACCAGCTGCCGCAGAATGTGTCCCCTAGGAGAGGACATCACTGGGGCCGCAAGTCGGGGAAGACGGTCCCCTCGAGGTCCATGTGGTTAGGGTAGTCGCTGAATGAGAAATACATGTTCGGATCGTCGCTCAAGTACGGCGTCCAGCTTCCCGGGGCGTCCACAGCGGGCCCTGCCGTCTCTTTGGCTGAAAGCAAAGACGGAGACGCAGAGACCAGGGGATCGGACGGCAACGGCGACATCTGCGCGGAGGACTGGAAGAGTTCGGGGAATGTGTACTTCGGTGGAGCTGGCAGTACGATGTTTCCGAAAGCAGAAGCCCTTGGGGTCTAATGTCGGCGAAGTAAGCAACGATCGAAAGGAATGGAGAGAGGGATAGGGACATACCGCATCGTCATCTTTGCCGTTCTGCATTGCAAGGCTTGTAACAAACGTCCCTAGCATTCCTTCGCCGTTGACCTCATGCGCAAGAGGCGCGGGGCTGGTAAGCACCGGCAAGCGGTAGTCGACGAAGCCGGCGGGAACCGAGGCCGGTCGGGAGAGGGGGACGGCAGGAGATGCTGAGACTGACGAAGAAGGGGTAGGGGGCATGACCAGCGTCGACGCAGGAGATGGTGCAGGAGTATATGATAGAGCGGGGACAGGCTCAGGATCGGCGTTGGCCTTGGAGCTACCGCGGGCGCTGGCGGTGCGGCGAGACTTGGACTTGCGGGGTCGCGGAGGGGCTACGGCGTCCCCCTTGAGCCCGATGTACGTCTCGCGGATCCAGCGGATGTAGTTCTCGCCCTCGGGCACAGGGCCGTTGGGATCTGATGGCGTCTTACGACGGGCGGACTTGCGCTCGGGGGCGAACTTCCACTCGGGATACTTCTTGCCGTGCTCCCGCTTGACCTCCTCGGCCTTGTCGTGCCATACCTGTTGTTCGTCCTTCGACAGAAGGTTCCAGCACTCGCCGGCGACGCGACTGATGTGCTGCTGGCGCTTCTCGATGTTCGGCGGGATCTGACCGGACTTGAGGAGCCAAGAGCGGTAGAGCATGAAGGCGTTCGCCGGGCGTGGGATCTTCGGCTTCGCACCCTCAGCGCTGGTACTGAGGGAGCGCGGCGTGGAGGGCTCAACTGGCGCGGGAGGAGGACATTGCGAGGTGGTTGGGATAGGTGTCACCCTCCCGCCGATAGCTTGATAGACCTCGAGGAAAGTCTTAAGATTGTCCTCGGTGATAACAGAAGGAGTTTGCGATGTGGATCGTGGAGCAAGAAGGTAAGGAGAGGGCGCGCGAGAGGAAGGATTAGAGGAGTCAAGGGACCAGTCGCTAGCCGTCGACCATTCGGAGTCGGAAGCAGTCACAGACATCGCGCCAGGCGAAGGAGAAGGAGTGGGAGGTGCGAATGGAGAAGCTGTATTGAGACCTAACCAAAAAACGACGCGTTAGATGAGTGAAAGAAGGTGGAAGTCAGACTACACGCCACTACTTACGGTTAGGCTGTGGCTGCATCATGAAGAGCAATAAAACTAGCGCAGTCTGAAGGATAACAAGAAAATTGGTCCGCACAAGGTGCAGTGAGAAAGGTGGGGGGTTCCAAGGTGCCGCCCTTAAAAGCCACATCGAGTCTTTATACCCCAGAGGAGAGATCTCATAGCCGCCAACGGGCGGATTGCGAAGAACGACGGGAACACATGCTCGCGGGAGGGACCACTCCGTATAATCAACATGCAGCTCTCAACTTTCGTCACATCCTGGTGTACAAAGGCTCGAAATTCGCGATACTGTGTCGGGAACGGTCACGTGACATCCGACCCGACCTCACAGCTAGTAAAATCGAGTTGCTGCATCTCATACCGCAATCGTGCCACCCGAATCTATCCACGAGGCCGGAATATGCCTCCGCCCCTGCATCCATAGACAATGTAACGGCTCACAGTCCGCTAAAGAAGGCGGACCGGGACTTCACGTAGACCCAGATCCTCCATACTGCTGTCGAGACGACACAGCGATACCTCGCTTTGTCCTTCGCAGAAAATGCGGGCAAGAGATAATTTAACTTTTCTTTCTTTCTTCATGGATGGCGCCCACAGCGCTGGGGTATCGTACAGTACGGCCAGGCGTCTCCTGCTCGCATTGGAGCGACTACAAGATGTACGCAATTGCGCCCGGCCGCGAACGCGACATGATAACTCTCAAACTCCCATTACGTCCAGAAGTATCTCCAGGCAACGACAATGCAAGCACTACTAGGGTCGGAGGCAGCATGCGCCACTACATGCGGCTGGCCTCATGGTGACAGCGAGGTGATGCTATTCCACTCGTCAATGATGCGCTCCGTTTCACACAGCAAAGGAAGGCGACGGACGAGGCATTGTATTCTCAAAGCAGACGAGGAACCGCTCACTCGGCGCACCCGCAGGAACCTTCCATAGTGAGCGTCCCATGTGCTATGATCACGTCCTTCACCCGCCCTCACACCCGAATGCGTGTCTGCGAGCGCGCGAAGAACTGACCTGCAAGTTCGAAATGTCATATCCGCCCGATGCCGGAGTCGCATGAACAGTTCATCGGGTCCGATACATCTAGCGACACTCGAACGGCGGCAGAGGTGAAAGAGATTATAATGATAGTGTCGGCGTACCATAGCAGTAAGACAGTCTAGATCTCTAGCCAAACCGAGTCACTAGCGGCCTTCCTCACGCGGTTCATGACCGCAAGGCCTTCTCGTTCCTCGTCTATCTCTTCTATCAGGATGATGTCTACCTTCGCGGCGTCCAAAGAGAGCAGTCCATCGAACAGTCGTTGCGCAGACACCGCGGGCTCTGCGAGCGGCCCGAGCGGGTAGCTGGTCCACTGCACATTCAGCAGAGATGCCGCAGCCAGTTTCCCCGAGAGCGGGGAGTCCGAGGGGGCGAGCACCCCGACCTGCAATGGTCTCCCAAGCGCCGTCGCATCGGTCTGGAGGGTATTCAAGAAGGCAGAGAGGGAAGTCCGTTGAGCGCCAGCAGGAGGCTGCGAGGTCGTATGCAGTAGCGTGACCGGAACGCTCGGCGAATAATGACGGTACTTCATCCCTGGGGTCGTCGGCGCGTGCTCAATCACCTCGTCGCTGTAGTCGCGTCGGTGGACGAGCACGTGCGGGAGAGGGCGGGAGTCTGAGAGCTCTTCGCAAATGACACGCTTCAGGTCTTCCACCGTCACGCCGCCCGGTCGGAGCACGCGCAGGTTCCCGTCCTCGTGCAAACCGTCCACGACGGTGCTCTCCACCCCAACTCTACATGGCCCACCGTCCAAAACGATTCCAAGCTTCCCCCGCAGGTCGTTGTATACGTGCTCCGCCCGTGTCGGGCTTGGCTTTCCCGATGAGTTCGCGCTCGGAGCGGCTACCGGGACGTCCGTGAGGGCAATAAGGGCCCTGGCGATTGGATGGGACGGCATGCGCACCGCAACCGTGGGCTGATTCGCGGTGATGATCGGAGGGACGATGGATGGATCGTTTGGGAAAAGGAGGGTGAGGGGACCGGGCCAAAAATGCTTCATGAGGACCTCATACGTGCGGGACGGTGCGTACGCCTTCGGTAGTATTTTGAGTAGCATCTCGCGCGACGAGACGTGCACGATGAGTGGGTTGTCTGCGGGCCTGCCTTTAGTCGAAAAGATACGTGCGACGGCTGTGGGGTCGAGTGCAACCGCGCCGAGCCCGTAGACGGTCTCGGTCGGGAAGGCGACGGTTTGGAAGGCGCGGAGGTCCGAGGATGCGCGTTGCAAAGCCTCCAGCGTCTTGGACGACACGACCTTGAGTTTGTCTGCCGGGAAGGACACGGATGCAGGATCACATTCCAGGACTTCGGTGGTGAAAGTCATAGTGCAGCGGAGGTTTGGCAGGCGGGCCGTCGACGTCGTAATAGTCGTGGGGTTTCTCTGGGATATCGTGGTACGGAGGAAACTCTTGAAGCGGTTCATGCAAAGAGTCAGAAGCAATGAACCACAGGATCAGGCAAAGGTCATCGATAATAGGGCCGAGTCACAGTTGGGGATGTCGCTGCCAGACAGTCTTCGCGCCGCCAACGCTGCATCGTCCAAGGTCTCAAGCTCAAGTCACACTTGCGCTGACCTCATGCATCGATTATGTACATGGCGCTTATTTACCACTGACTACAGCGCCTACTACTTCAAGGCATGTATAGCGCACACGAAACTCGAACAGCCGGACGAAAATGCACAGCAATATACATCCTATTCGCTGACCATACACAATGACATGTAACACGGGAAAACAGAGCAAAACTGTGAGACACACATGACAGCGAAACAGATCGCAATGGGCAAATGTAACGTCTCCATTTACCTTCCTCCCATCATCCTCATCCTGTCGGGATGCATCCCACCAGGTCCAGGTGGACCACCAGGCTCACCGTTCGCAGGCGGCGGACCCTGACCTGGGTTGAACCCGTTCGAGGGTCCTCCGTTGGGAGGACCGCCGAAGTTACCTGGGGGCGGGCCACCGGGCCCATTGGGTCCACCAGGCGGGAATGGCGGGCGACTTTGTGCTGGCGGTCCACCGGGAGGCCCACCAGAGTTAGCGTTCGGAGGGAAAGGCGGCATTCCTAGCCCCATAAAATCAGTATATGTGCGTCTGCACTGAGCGATGTCCGATTGTACTCACCCGGAGGTGGGAACCCGCCCGGACCCATGCCTGGAGGACCCATGCCAGGAGGAGGGGCCATGTTCGGAGGGAAAGGGGGCGCACCTGGAGGGCCCATCATGCCGGGAGGTGGGGGCATACCTCCCGGACCAGGAGGCATCGGCGGACGACCTGTAGGTCGTCAGGGATCGGAGGCGAGCGGAAGACGATAGACAAGACGTACCACCGAATGGAGGAGGACCGCCAAACCCAGGAGGAGGCGCGCCGTAACCCATGGGAGGACCACCGAACGGTGGACCAGGGGGTGCTAGATGCTGAGGACCAAACCCAAACCCACCAGGAGGCGGATTACCGCTCTCGTACGCAGCTGTGATCTGGTCAATGATGCTCTGCGCCTTGTCGTGACCGAGTGCTGGATGCAATGTCAGGGAAGGCACATATAAACAGGGAACTAATAATCTCACAAGCGTAATAATCTCGAACATTGGCCAAGTGATTCCGTCCGCTGTTGTGGGCCTTTCGCACTGCGGTAAGGGTTCAGCTTCGTTCGAAACCTGGCTCGCAGCTTGTACGTACCTGACGCTGAGTCGTGGGTCAAGAAGACATCGCAGTAGTCACAGTAGTGTTTCTGTAAGCTGCGGTCAACAATGTTGAAACAGCGTAGAGTTAATGGTACGCACTGGCATGGTGGTGAGAGTGGACTTGGAGTGGACGGTGTTGAGGGTAGCAGGCAAAGGACGTGCGCGCCTACACAGCCGCGTTTTCATCGGAGTTTCAACGCGTATCACGTGGTTTCAGAAAGTGCCGGCGTCTGTCCCTGGGTTTTGTGGTGCTGCTGCTTAGCCTTGTGCTCTTCTATTCGCTGCTTCGACATGGACGCCTCCTCCAACGGTATCCAAGAACCCTTTGACCTCATTCGTCTGTCTCTCAGTGAACGTGTGTTTGTGAAACTTCGTGGCGATCGTGAACTTACGGGCGTCCTGCATGTCGGTCTTGAGCAGCTACTCTTGGGCCCAACAAACTGAACGCGCTCTTCACCAGGCATACGATGGACACATGAACTTGATCCTCAGCGATGTGGAGGAGGCCATCATGATTGTGGACACAGTTGAAGGGGCACCGGAAGGACATACCACCGTAAATGTGAGCGGGAGCCGTCACCATCACCGAGTTGTCGAAATGACATATGACCCACAAGGTTGCAAAGCGCAAAATGGAGATGCTTTTTGTCAGAGGAGATGGTGTCATACTAGTATGTGGTCCGTCGACTGGTAGCCAGGAGAACTCACTTAATTTCATCTCAATGTCAGGTCTCGCCACCGTCTCGGACATAGTGGTTCACCATCATCAGAATCAGGGTGCATCGCGTACGTGCCAGTCTACTTTTCGGTCAAGATGCCACCCATCATTTATCTCCTCGCCCGCTACCGATTGCATGTGTTGTATCCAACTTGTATTCTAGGAACTTACTCTCATCACCCGGCAAGGGAGCTTGGTTTCATCACCCGATTACATGTTGCCAAGTCAGTGTGTCTACTATACAATGTAACTGAAGATTCGATTAAGTTCGGCCAATCTGTCATGTTTCTCCTATAATCTCCACCTCTGTCGCCGTCGCTCTGTCCCCCACGAAAGCCTGGCTTGTGAAGCTCGGCGTGGCTGTGGACAACGGCGAGGCAGTCGTCTTTGCCTCGAAATTGGAAACGTCGTCATCCGATTCCGGAGCGACCGCGCCTTTAGGCCATGTTCCTTCGCGAATCCATCCTGCTTGTAGGATTTTTATCTTGTGGAGGAGAGGATTTGTCAATCGAGCTCCGGGTGAACCGCGATTGAGGGCTTACGACAAGTGCAAGAGGCAGGCGATGCTTCAGTTTCGCGCCGCCCGTCAGGCCACGCCATACCCTATCGAGACCAGCATCCCACACCTTGTCGTCTTCCAGTGCACCAGGTTCAGCGAGAAGTGTCTCCAATCTCCCGCGTGATGGATTCGGCTCTGTCGAGCTGGGCGGATTTGATCCAGGCGTCCACCAGAGAGCTCTTCGCGCAGCGAAGTGATCGGCACCGGGAGGTGGCAAGGCTTCTGTAGCGAGACGTTCCTCGAATGGAGACATTGATGGGGTAGCAGACTGGCTCATGAGCGTGAGCGTAGGACTTAAATTGTCTGAATCGAATGGAGCACGGGGTGTGATATCTGATGGGCCGCGCAACTCAAGGGCCCGCAGGGGAGGGGTCCGGAGGACGTGTGGGCGTACATTTTGGCCGTCATCGGGGGATGAGGGCGCGGTCACGACGATAGCAGCAGGAGGCGGAGACAGGTCTGGCTGAGGCTCTGAATCTAACAGAAGGCTTCCACTTAGAGTTTGCATGGCCAGAGCGGACCGCGCGCAGCTTTTCCCGACATGGGTATGTCGTCTGTGGCTGACGTAAGCGGGACACAAGCACAAGGGCTACCGGACCACGTGCGGCTATCACCACCACTCGTCCAACAATCCCAAGCTCTCTCTTTCTCCGCTGCACCAGGTCCTCAGGCCTCAGCCGTCGTCTCCCTCCCTCCCCTGCCATGTACTCCAGCCATTCCCCCTCACAGTCCAACACATCACTCTCAGACGAAGAAGAAGACTTCAACCACCACAAATCCGCCTTCTTCCGGGACAGAGACACAGACTCCGATCCCGCCGCCCTCATAACCCCTGCTCAATGGTGCTCTCGCCGAGGCTCGCTCCCCGTCAAGATTCTGCCTTCCCAGGCAGATCGTTTGCCCCCAGAAATCCTCATCCACATCCTCAGGCATCTCCATTCCTCACGCGATCTCTACCATGCGCTCCTCGTTTCCCGAGCGTGGTGTGAGTGCTCAGTCGAGCTCCTCTGGTATCGGCCAAGTTTCTCCAAGCTACATACCCTTGTCAAGATGATGCGCGTACTATCCAGGGACGACTCAACATTCGTGTATGCGCAATTTATCCGCAGACTTAATTTCCTCTGCATCGGTAATGACCTTACGGACACCCTGTTTTCCCGCTTGGCACAATGCGTCCGTTTGGAGCGCCTTACCCTCATTAACTGCACATCTTTGTCCGACGACGGCCTGATGCGCGTCCTCCCTTACTGTCCCAGCCTCGTGGCCCTTGACCTCACCGGAGTCTCTGAGGTTAGGGACAAGTCCATTATGGCCCTCGCATCGTCCGCAAAGCGCTTGCAGGGAATCAACCTAACCGGTTGCAAGAAACTGACGGATAAGTCCGTCTTCGCCCTTGCCACAAACTGTCCCCTCCTTCGTCGTGTCAAGCTCAGCAACGTCGAGCATATCACAGACCCGCCCATATCCGCCCTCGCGCGCTCGTGCCTTCTGCTGCTCGAGATCGATCTCAACAACTGCAAAAACATCACCAACTCCGCCGTTCGGGATCTTTGGACGTATTCGGTGCAAATGCGGGAGATGCGGCTGTCGCATTGCATCGAGCTCACAGATGCAGCTTTCCCAGCCTCGCCTAAGCGCGACCTTCTTCCCCAAGCCTCGAACCCCTTTCCCTCTGCTCTCTTTCCACCCAACGAGCTCCCCCCTCTGCGTGTCCCGCAACCGTTCGAGCAGCTCCGAATGCTCGACCTCACAGCCTGCTCCCAGATAACCGACGAAGCGATTGAGGGCATCGTCTCGGTGGCTCCGAAGATCCGCAATCTCGTGCTGGCCAAATGCTCGCAACTCACGGACAGCGCTGTGGAGAGCATTTGTAAACTTGGCAAGGGCTTGCACTACCTCCACCTGGGCCATGCGCAAGCGATCACAGACAGGTCTATCAACAGCCTTGTTAGGTCTTGCACACGATTGCGCTACATCGACCTTGCCAGTAAGTTTGCCACCGCTTCTCGCCTCCTGCCGCACACGTTTGACGCGTGTTCTTGTCAAGATTGCTTGCAGCTTACCGACATGTCGGTCTTCGAACTGTCGACCCTGCAGAAGCTGCGTCGTATCGGTCTTGTTCGCGTCAACAACCTCACAGATCAGGCAATACAGGCCCTTGGGGAGCGGCACGCGACGCTAGAGCGCATTCATCTATCGTATTGCGACCAGATATCCGTCATGGCCGTCCATTTCCTGTTGCAAAAGCTACCGAAGCTAACTCATTTGAGCCTTACTGGTATTCCCGCCTTCCGTCGCGCTGAGCTCCAGCAATTCTGCCGCCCACCGCCTTCGGTAAGTGGTCCCTCACGTGCACTGTTATTGTTTGTGGTGCTCACCTACTTGCAATACAGGACTTCAACACAACGCAAAGGGCAGCTTTCTGTGTCTACTCGGGGAAAGGTGTGGCAGAACTCCGGGACTTTCTTGCCGACCTTTTTGCGTCCATCACCAATGAGCTGGCCACGTCCAATGACACAGATTACGATGACGACTTCGAGGACGAGACGCACGAGACGCACGATCATTACCGCTCTTCCCGCTCTCGAGGTCCTGATCCTGATATCCTGGACGAAGACGATGAGGATGACGACGCTGCATCCGACGAGCCGCCGCCGCAAGAGAACGGTGATGTGCATAACACTCCTCGACTCCCTGAGCGCGCACCAATGCCTCCAGAGGATTCATCTAACCGGATCTTCTACCCGCCTATCAGCCGGGAGCTCATGATGACACGAGAAATAAGACGTAATCCAACACCTCGCGCTCAACCTCGAGCCCAATCCGTGAATGCGCCACCCTGGTTAAACACAGCTATCACACGTAGTCGACGTGGATTTGGCCAACAACCCATTGTCGAGCAATCGACCTCCCCAACGCCGAGCGAGGCAGCATCGAACCGTAGTGCGGGCACAAATCAGTCGACCGGAACAGCGTTCTTTCGCACATACGCAGACTATCCTCCCGGGTCAGCACGGAATGGAGTCATGACACCTGATCTCGTCTACGCTGAAATCGGCCATGGACGCGGCTCTGGCCCGGGGCCGAGTACCATTCTCGTCCAAGGTCATGGGAGGCGCGAACCGGTGATTGAGTCCTCATACCCCAGCGCGTCGTCGAGCCCAACACGCCATGCTGTGGCGTTGCCTCCGCATTCGAGCATCGGCATGGCTGCTACGGAGGTGTTCAGCGCCCCTCAACGCGTCTTCCGACTGCACGAACACGACCTCCGCATCATCCAGGACCACGGCCCTGTCCTGCACGACGCGTCCAACTCCTATCTTCGGCCTGACGGCGCCATCGGGTTCTCCGTTTTGCGCGAGGCGTCTCCACCTTCGCCCACCACGCGCGAGCTGCAGGAGTCGGTGCACTCTGCGCTCGCTGGCACCCCGCTACTTGACGGGGACGCGCGGGGAAGGAGCGTGAAGCGGACATTGAGGAGCACGTTCGCCGCGGCCGAGACATTCTTCACGGGACGCGGCCCTGGTGGCAACGCCCCGGACGGAGCTCCAGGCATGGCGGGTGGTCGCGACGCAGATCCACATGGACATTGAGACGGCAAAAAAACTTTCTCACATTCCTCCATGGCACCCCTATCTGGTGATTCCGCTCAAAGGCTTTCGTATCATCTCGTCCATCTCGCCAGCCCGGAATTGTTACGAGCTCCGCCGCTCCTGGTAACTTAATGTTTTCGTCCCCCTTCGATATCAATAGCCACTCTTGCTCTCTCTCAGCGTCGAACAGAACGCGGATTATCCGTCCTCATCTAGCCCTATCGTGTGTAGTTTCCTCCCATTCTGATTTTGTCTGTCATCGACAAACCCCGACGTCCCCCCAAGTCTTGTATGCGCACAGCTGTATCATCATGTAACCCCAGCTCATCGCTAGCCGTGTTGTCTAGAATTGGGAGGTGAATCCAATGTTAATGTCAACATATATTCATGATGAGTTCCGTCTGTAAGTATGAATGACATCCGAACTGCATCCTCGGAGTACTGCAGCTGATGCATGATGGTTGGCGTGCGCATTACACGGGCGCCTCAACGACCGCTTGGCCAAGTTACGCGTTTACCATAACTTTAAGTAAATAACCTCCTGCTTTCCGCCTCCTTGTTTACGTTTACTTCTCCTCTCGCCATGGTGAACATCAGGCCAGCCCGGGTAGGTAAGGTACTGAATGATGAAGGCGAATAGGCATTGACGAGAGCCAGGTAGACGACCTTATGGGTATGCAGGCATGCAACCTGCATAACCTCCCCGAAAACTACACGCTGAAGTATTGTATGTCCGCCTTACCTTCGCAACGATCCATGCCCAATTTATGAGGGGGTCTAACGCCGTGCGTTGTAAAGACATGTATCACTCCCTAACATGGCCGCAACTTTCCTACGTCGCGGAGGATGAGGGCAAGATCGTGGGGTATATTTTGGCAAAGATGTGAGTGCCTCGCTACAGTCTTGTTGGTGTGGAGTTTCATTGGTATGGTAGGGAAGAGGACGTTCCGGAAGGCGACGAACCCCATGGACATGTCACATCCATATCCGTCCTGCGATCCTACCGTCGTTTGGGTCTCGCAAAACGTCTGATGATTCAGTCTCGTGAGTGTTCGTTTCGCTCCGCTTTTCCACTCCCTTTCCTACCCTTCCTCTACATTCACCGCCACTCGTGGATCCCTTTAACCATTTGCTCTAGAGGAGGCTATGGCTACTGTGTACAAGGCCGCGTATGTTTCCCTGCACGTCCGGAAATCAAATCGGGCAGCTCTCGGTCTGTACCGCGACACCCTTGGATTCACTGTCAAGGACATCGAAAAAGGCTACTGTGAGTCTCCACCCTAAACCCAGTCTGGTTCGCCAGCTAAGTCTTCGGCCGTGGATAGATGCCGATGGCGAAGATGCATATGCGATGCGCCTCTCGCTCAAGCACCTTGCGAGGTAGATAGAGCATGTTGATGTACTTTTACAGCGCGGTGCCAAGCACGTATCCAATACAGATTAATACAACATCCCCTGGTGCGCAAACCCTGTGTCCACCGTCTATGACGACGAAAGGGTTTTCACTTCTTCGCTGGTTGCGCCTCCGCCTCTTCTTCATCTTCATCCTCGTCCTCTTCCTCTTCCTCATCTTCTTCATCTTCATCCTCATCATCCTCTTCCTCTTCCTCTTCCCCTTCCTCATCCTCCTCATCTTCATCCTCATCCTCATCTTCCTCTTCCTCCATCTTATCAGTAGCCTTGGGCGCGGAGGCGGCCTGTGTAGTCTCAACCTTCTCGGCCATGAAGTGCGGCTTCTCCATGACGGGTATGTGTTCGTCCTCATCCTCAGACTCCTCTTCCTCGTCATCATCATCCTCGTCATCCTCTCCTCCTTCCTCTACCGCGGGTGGTGGCGCAGCCGGCGCCGGTGCTGCCGCGGATGCAGCATTAGCAACAGCGACGGCAGTTGCCGCCACTGTGACGCCCCCAACGGCGGCGGGCAAGTGGACTGCTGCCGTTGAAGCCGCCTCGCGCTGTCGCGCCGCGACGGACTCTCGAACAGCCGCCTTCACGGCACCAGGGTGCTGAGAGGGTGTCGGCGGCCGCGCTTGCGCTTGTGCAGCCGGAGGTGCCGGGGGAAACTGCGTGTTTGCCTCGAACCTCCTGTGGGCGAAGACAGCTTCGCGGATGAGCTTGGCAGTTACGAGGCCGATGTCGTAATAACCATCGTTTGTCTTGTTATCAAACATGCCTGTGTGCGCTTGGATCTCGTCGGAGGCAAGCGTGTTACGGTTCGGCATGAAGTGCGTGGCCAAGGGGGTGTTCCGATGTGGAAGGATGATGAATGTTCGTGAGTCGGGATATGCTGGGGGATTGGCCGGTATGTATGTGTAGAATCTGTATATAATGCATGCCCGGTGTGAACACCTGTTCATACGACAGAATCATGTCTTAAGAGTACTCACGTGTGGAACAACACGCCCATGTGCGTCTCAATGTCCAACATTCGGTCGAGCCTTGCATCAAGCTCCTGTCTGTTCCAAAGGTTCCCAACGTACTTGAGATGGTCTGTAACCCAAGTGTAACCCACGCCCACTTCTTCACGTTTGTAGTAGACTGTACCAGCTGCCCCTGCGAGGACCGCACCTCCAATAGCGACGGCTGCGGGAGCAGCCCACTTCTGCCAGAGGGATGTTACAGTCGTCCCCTCCGACTCAGCTGTCGGTGTCTTAGGGGTTGTGGGCGATTTTGGAGCCTCATCTCTCTCCTTCGGAACATCTGGAGCAGGAATGACGTTTGTATCGATGGGGGAAGGCACAGCAGCTGTAGCGGCTGCGGCTGCAGCTCCGGAAGGGGTCTTAGAGCGCCAAGTTTTGAAACTGTTCAGAACGTTTTGGGCCGTACGGGCCAATTGCGCGGCTTGGTTAGCGCCATTCTTGATGACACTGGGATCGAGACCAAGGTACTGCAAGGGATTGTGGCTACAAAAGTAATGATAAGGGAGGAGATGAGCTTACTGGGGTATCATATGCTATGCATGCAACGATCTTGGGCCAAAGAGGGGCGCGCTTGTCGGGTCGCGTGTGCATGAACTCGATGAGGGCATCGGCCGCGAGGAGACCCCCCATACTGGATAGGCAATCAGGATTTAATATTCAGACGAGGAGCGAAGAATAACGTATGCACACCTGTGACCGCATAAGACAACCTTCGCTTTCCCTGCTCCACCGTTGGCAATCTCGCGCTTGACGGTGAGGTCCGTAAGCCAGTCCGCGAAACTAACGACGGCTGCATTCTGAAACGGTCTACTTGAGAAGCTGGGTGCACAGCACGGAAGACGGTGCGTACGAGCTCGCCCTTAGTCTGTGGAGCGTGAAAGCTGTCAGCTGATAAGCATTCCTCGGCAAAGGGCTGACCATACCTCGTAGGCCGGGAAGACGACGCCCTCTACGACGGTGTTGTCGATGCTTTCTGACAAAATGTGCTGCAGGCGTTGCGGGAACTCGCCGAATGTCGAGTCAGTCCCCTTGAAGCTGGTTCCGGAGTTATCATGTCACTGAACGATCGCACAAGCAAGACTATGATGCAATAAGGGGCATACCCATGGATGAAGATCAAAAGGATAAGATCGGTAGGGTCGGTGGTCGCCTGAGGGATAGTCTGGGCAGTATTCGGCGCGGTCGCCTGGATGTCACTGGGGTTGGACATGATGGAGAGGGAGCATAACCATGGATCGAAGAACACGAGGAGATCGTGCCTCAAAAGTGTGGCAGTGAGAACAGCGTGATGGAGCGACGATGCCGCAGGCGGTAGGCGGCGGGAATTCCCATTCCAGGAAGCGCCGCGTTTACCCGACGCCACGTGCTCAATTCAACACGGACGTCTATGAGGAGAGCGTGATGACACGACACTGCGGGACCCGTCTTGCTCACGCCCCTCCGCTCACGCCAATTCACTCTCTTTCAATTTGCATCCACCATGCCTGCGGCGAGTGACTTCAATGACGTGCCTATTCTGTCTTATCTGGCTTTGCCCCAGGATTATCAGCCTTCGCCTCACAGTGCGCCTGTCGAATTCCTTCGCAAGCACATTCGAGAGCTTCCCCCACATCTACTCGTGCTCTTCTCTGCAAACACCTCACCAAAGGAGAGGACGGTAGTCCCAGAGATACGGAGTAGAAGGCTCAAGTACGTCGAATCAAAGCCCTCCGAGCTCTCTCTCGTAGACGCGAAGTCTACATGGCCCGCGCTGTGGGAAGGGAGGGAGCGACCCGGGTCAGACCAGGGAAAGGCAGAGAAGGAATGGGTTGATAAAGAGTTTTTGGGGGGCGCTGTTCAACAGCAAGTCGGGAAGCTTGGAGGGTTGCTTGCGGATTATGAGGAGGAACGCGAGTCAGAACGGGTGAGGACCGTCCGACGACAACGCGCAGAATACATCGAGTCTTTGCCGGAAGAGGATGAGGAGAGCGATGAGGACGAAGACGATCTGGAACCCATTCCGGAGCCATCCCCAGCTGAAAATGAAGAGTGGTTCCTCAGAAATGTGAAGGAACGCTTCATCTACGGTTTCCTTGAGGTATGTGTTCGTCGTCTGTTTGTTCCACTCCCATAGGAACTTCTGCGCCTTCTTAGTCAATAGACTATGATAAGGTGGACTGGAACGAGGATTGGGATGAGGACCTGGACAGGGAGGCGGAAGAACGATGGTTTGAGGATGAAGAGGAGGACTAGATAGCTCCGCACTACACAGTGGCCGTCTCGCCGATGCGGCCAGGTACGAAGGCGACGGTTTTATTCCTCATGTGTCCAACCCCCCCCCCCGTCATGCGCACAATGTCGGTTCTTCAACATCGGTGGTGCGTATGCTATTCATATCATTCGTGGATTACTTGCTTCGCCCTTCCCGTATGGAGTCCCGCTTTCCCATGGTACTGGCAAAGTCATCCAAGACTCAATACGATTCAAACCCTGTATCGTCGCGGCGGGTTCTTGCTTGGTAAGACGAGTACCAAAATCAACACATTGAATGACGTGAGCCATTGTTAGGTATATAGTCTGCGTCTGTACTGCCCTCTTCCAGAATCCGACAAGCTTAGACCATGACCGAAGTCCCGCGTTTCAAACTGAACACTGGAGCATTGATGCCTGCGGTGGGTATGTGCATATTTTGGTTTAGTCATCTTTCTTTGCACTGAGAAGCATATGTTATCAGGCCTCGGCGGATGGGGTGGTTCCACACAAGAAGCTCGTCAAGACGCATGGCAATTTATGGTCCCTGCTCTACAGGTAAGGGCATGTGCCTGTGCTCACCGCACCAGAAGTGACGGAACGTGCTTTGCAGTCTGGATATCGGCTGATCGACACTGCCTGGAGTTACGGTATGTTGAAAACATGATTTTCGTGGACGTTGTTTCCTCATCCGACACTAGGTACGGAAAAGGCGACTGGAGAAGCTATCAAAAGGTCGGGTATTCCCCGTGACCAGATATGGATCACGACTAAATTGCAGTAAGCTGTTCTACCACATCGTTTCGGACAGGAATATACATATACATTCCATCTAGCCATCAGCATCACGGTCCTTTCGTCGAGGAATACTTCGAAGATAGTCTCAAAAACTTGGACACAGACTACGTTGATCTGGTAAGCCCCTTCT
This sequence comes from Ganoderma resinaceum, assembly GCA_964023155.1. NCBI lineage: Eukaryota > Fungi > Basidiomycota > Agaricomycetes > Polyporales > Polyporaceae > Ganoderma > Ganoderma resinaceum. Next base: position 1,750,038 of record OZ026793.1, read on the forward strand.
TGTCTTCAGTTTCTTTTCGACGAAAAATTTAGCTTTGCATGTAGTGGTTGATGCATTGGCCTCAGGCCTCGAAATTTGCCGGTAAGCGAGTCAAGCAGCGGTCGTACATGGCAGGTGCTGACCAAGGTCACAGTGGACAATATCGAGCCATTGGACAAGGATGGTCAGCTTATCACTTACGACACGCCCATCTTCAACGAGACATGGGCACGCATGGAGAAAATATACGGAAGTGGGAGAGCCAAGGCCATTGGCGTCAGCAATTTCTCAATCAAGAAGTATGTCATTTCCTCTGTATGGCTTCGTTGCCGATGCCGATTCATCATTACTTGCAGCCTCGAGAAGCTTTTGGAGACTGCCAAGGTCGTCCCCGCCGTGAATGAAGTCGAGTATGCCTTACCTTCCCGCACTCATGTGAAGTCTTTGGCTCATGTAATCGCAGATTGCACCCCTACTTGATTCAGCAAGACCTGAAGGATTATTGCGACAAGAAAGGCATAGTCCTTACGGCTTACACCCCAACTGGTAGGTCAACCTGACTTGTTGAACAGAGTAGCCACCTAGTTACCATCGTTACCTCAGGGTACGCCACTGTCCGCAGTGACCCCACGATAGTCAAGCTCGCCGACAAGTACAAGGTCACTCCAGTCCAGGTAATTCTGGCATGGCATGTAGCCCGCGGCGTCGCTGTCGTGCCCAAGAGCTCCAACGAGCAGCGCCAGAAGGACAACATCAACGTAAGCACCTCCGGCACGCCTCGCATTAATAACCATGGCCTGAGCTGTGTGCCCTTCCCAGTTGCCGATCCTTGACCCCGAGGATGTGAAGCGCATCAGTGGCCTCGATCGTAATCAGCGGCTCTGCAACTATGCGAGCGAATTTGGGAAAGTCTGGGGCTGGACGTACGAGCAGCTTGGCTGGTGAAGTCCTCGAAATATGAAGAAGCCTGAGCCTGGCAATTCAATGCATTGTACGATCAAGACCAGCTCTCCGATTTGACTCCAGGGGAAGCCAACGACGCCAAGCGAATGAAGCTGTCGTGCATTCGGTAGATGGCTTGCGTAATCGAAATGAACATTTAGGACTCAGAACGCGTCGTCGGCCACGACGGTGAGTAAGTATGCAATTGTCCCAAAATAACTCGTACCAGTGGGTCTGGTAAATGAGTCCGGACAGTGCTCGGGGGCCAAACCTACCACAACCTAATGTCGACACCACAACGCATATGTACGAGATCCAGTGATCATCGTACGTGTCTGGTGATTGCGATCTTAATACGCTCGGTGACTGTAACTGCTAACATCATATTTGGGATTCAGATTCGGATCGAGGGAAGAAAATTGCAACCGCGCATGCAAGTGCAACATAGAATTGGGTACAGGTGACAGGTTCCATGCATGTCGCCCATTGCTGCGGAAAGCCAGCCTACCATTGTCATCTGTGAATGGTCAGGAACCCTATGATCAACCCCCTCCCCCCCAACATCGACCGAATGGCAAGGTCCCGAGGACAAGCTACTTAGCGTTGCGGTACCATTGTGATCCGCCACGATGCACACGACGATCACTCGGTGAGGATGGACACGCAAGCGGCAATACAGTTGTGCGCCGAGTCCTTCCGCGTGTGTTCTCCCGTAGCTCGCTCAGTCTGAGTCGGTGAATGCTCCTTAAGGCCGCCTTATAAAGTCCTGAGAAGGCTGACGGGACATGCGCGTGAGCTATTTTTTCTCGCCACTCACGGAATTTCGCCGAGGTTTTGAGGTTTCCCTTCGCCTTACCCTCTCAGGCTATCCCCCGATACCCAGCGCACGGTGTCCTACCAAAGGAATGCTCTTGTGGTCGTTTATTACTCTGGATGATGGCATGTTCTAGTTTGTGATCTACTCACATAGTAGCGACCATCTGTCTACCGGTGCGGCCCCTTATAATTCGTGCTGCACTTAGACATTAATATGGAAGCCTACAGTTTCGAGCAATAGATGCGGAGATTCAAGGACAGCACCTACCAGATGACTGACTCTCGTTCTCGTTACCGTCATCATTCACATTGACATGGATGGCGAGGTGCCGAGTTCCGACGAATAGCCTTGCCAATATCATCCGCCTCAACTTCGGGTCTGCGGTCCACTCATATGACCTTCTGATACCGCGTAAAGCGACTCTGTGTTTCGACGCCCTCACTATAATGCACGTCCGAAGACCTGGTCACGCCAGAACAAACACCCCCTTGAACACTTCGGGAAAATAACGACGAAACCGCCGCTAAGCCAAAAGCTCCTGCTTGTACGGCCGAGGCCTACAGCCAAAATGTATCCGAGGAACCAACGAGTATAAAGAGGTATGGGTTTTCCGTCTCCTCAGCTCGCTGCCGTTGTTCGCCATGAAGCTTGCCCTCTCAATCCTCGCCGCGGCTGCGGCCGTCAATGCCCACTGTGAGTCTGAAGCTTTCTTCTGGGTAAAGGGTATATATATTCTACACTAACATGAATGCTTCTACGTAGTCACCATGCAATACATCTGGGATGGCCCTGTGAGTAGCATGACCTTGGGACTTGTTACCATGGTTCATTCATCGACTTGGTCTAGACTGACGAGGGACAAAACAACTACATTCGCGTTCCACCAAGCAACAACCCGGTGACCGATGTGACCTCCACAGACATCACCTGCAACGTCAACGGTCTTTCCGGTGCAAACGTCGAGACCCTCTCCATCCCTGCTGGCACAAATGTATGTGTCTGTGATCTGTCAGTTAGCGAGCGTCGGTCTCACCCAACCTCATCAGATCACCTTCGAGTGGCACCAGCACGCCCAGCGCACCGGCGAGGATGCCATCTCTGCTGGGCACAAAGGCCCTGTCCAGGTGTATGTCGCGAAGGCACCTTCCACAGCTGCCTCCTTCGACGGTCAGGGTACCGTTTGGACGAAGATTTACTCCTCCGGACTCCTCAACCCCTCCAGTCAGGAGTGGGCGACGGATGTCGTCAACGCGAACAACGGTAGGTTTCATGTCAGTTTTAGGCACTGCGATGTAAGCTAACAAGTGAACGTGACAGGCAAGCACAGTGTTGTGATCCCTGCTTCGCTCCCGGCGGGCGAGTACCTTCTCCGCGCTGAGATCGTGAGTTTAGTATCTCGATATATAAAGAGACAATCTTCGACATCTATCATTTCACAGATCGCGCTCCACGTCGCACAGAGCTACCCTGGTGCCCAGTTTGTGAGTGCTTTACACATAACATATTCAGAAATTGTTTGTCGCTCATTCTCTCGCTTGCTAGTACATTGGCTGCGCTCAAGTCAAGATCGCTAGTGGCGGTAGTGCCAACCCGCCGAAGATAGCTCTTCCGGGCGCGTACCAGGGCTCTGACCCCGGCATCACTGTCAACATCTACAACAACCTTCAGAGCTACACCGCGTGAGTAAATCGACACGTCCGCTAAGATCTTTTGCTCACACAGAACCCGTAGTCCGGGAGGCCCTGTGTGGTCCGGGTAAACCTGAAACGTGGCTTGAAGCGACCCCCGGTACTGGTACTGCATTACATAGCTTCCTCTGTATTCATGTCCATCCCGCAATCACAATCCTGTCAAATTGGACGCTTTCCTGTGAAAACCTGGCTTGGATGACTGCGACGGCGTAAGCGTGGAACGGGAGGGGTGTCCGTCCGGCCTCCTCCAACCATTACAGTTGCCTAAACAGGCGCGGGAGACCTGGAGCGCCCGGAGCGTCGCCTCCTGTCGCAGGCGAGGACTCAACGGACTCAACAGTCTCAACTGAAGTCAAACGTGCCCTCGGTCCATCTCGCGGCCTCGTGGATTACGTCCCCACGGATATTAGAGCCACAATCTCAAGGTACCCTCTCGTGTCGGTCATGAGCTCATTGCCTCCCTATCAGCGCCCTACGCGGTAGATAGACTCAGGCGGCAAGCCTCCTCTTCCCCTTTGCCCTGTGGTTGAGTCGTGATATAAGGTAGCTCGCAACGGGGCTCAGCTGGCACATTGCCTGTGCGCCGGCTGCGTATTTCTCGTCCCCTTCCTGTTACCCTCCATGGCGATGTCGCGTCTGAAAGCACCACGCAACTCCAGTATCTTCGCATGCCTCTCACCCATTTCGTTGGGCGACCTCCAGCAAATGGACATGCCGCTCTCTCGGCTCGACTGTCTGTTTCTAGCGAAGGTCGCAGATCAGGCCGAAAGGTACAACGGTGCGTTCCCCCTCACCTCCTGAGCTGGCGACACGTATGATAGACCAGCACGTCGTTCCCGGCTCCGAAGATGTCGTCGCCCAGCTCAAGGACATCATCAACGACAATAACGCGCAGCTCACCATCGACGAGCGGAACCTGCTATCGATAGCCTACAAGAACCTCACGGCAAACTTGCGCGCGAGCTGGCGGACGATCGACTCGCTCCAGAAGAAGGAAGCGCTCTCCTCTACGCGGGAGCAGGTCAAGCTCATGCGCGTGCAGAAGGACCAGATTGAGAAGGACCTCGATAAGGTCTGCAGAGACGTCGTCGGCCTTCTCGAGCGGTACCTGATACCCGCCGCGAGCGACGGGGAAGAGAAGGTTTTCTATTCCAAGATGTGCGTTGTCCGTTCTCGGGAGGATGGCTGCCTACGGGTCCTAACGCGCCACCGCTGCCCCAGGCGGGGAGATTACTATCGATACCTTGCCGAGCTCACCCGCCTTAACTCACGGGAAGATCTCGGGAAAGCTTCTCTCGAGGCCTATAAGTCGGCGTACCAGCACGCGCTCGCAACCCTCCCCGCAACCCACCCTACACGCCTCGGCCTGGCCCTCAACTTCGCGGTCTATTTCCATGATATCATGCGGAGTCCCGAACGCGCGTGCCATCTAGCGAAACACGCGTTTGACGAAGCCATCGCGGCGGCCGTGTCGGACGCCTCGGTCGCAATGGCGAACATCGAGGATGCACTGATGATTCTGCAACTCATGCGAGACGACCTCATCCTGTGGCAGGGAGAGATCTCGAAAGGTGAGTAGGCCTGCGGATCGATGCGATTGCTTGGACATCTTGCTCATCCTCGCCGTTCTCTTCTCAGAGTAAGCCGATCGAGGTCTATCCAATGCCGAGGCTAATCGGCACACTTGTGCCCTTCTTTGAACTAGCCGTCTTTGGCAATCTTCACCACATCCGTGACATGCTCTCGCAATCCCACAAGTCGGGCAGGTCTCAATTCTCAGCGATTTACAGGGGGAGCGTAAACACAGCTAGTTGTACACTGCATTGAAGTTGTTGTCTGTTGTTTGAACATTTACACACTACCGCTTTCTTTTCACGTCCGCACATGCTTTCCTAGCTATTCCAACGCATTGCATCACGATTATTAACATTCTGATTGTATGTCTGCCTCTACAGGTCAGCGTCATCTATGATCGATCGTCGGGTTTTGCAAAGGTGGTTGCTACAAGTAGTGGGAACACGAGAGTTGCATCTGCAAAAACCTGTACAGATCCGTCAGACCATGGTCGACGTATGCGAACCAATTCCACAGACCTTCACCGATTCCGAGCCCGCTCGGATCTTTCCCCATGAGACGGCCTCGTCTGGTCGGGCCCCGGAGTCTGAGCCATCGAACTCCTGTCCGGTGTTCTGGACGAAGGATCAGTGCCTGAACAATGTGGCAATGAAGGAGGCAAGCATACAATATACACAGAATAGTCTGCGCCGTTCCGCTGTCGGAAGTCTCAGTACAGGTCGGCAGTTTGTCAAACGATGCACGTACGATGAGCATCGCATTCGCTATTTGGTGTTTGCAAACGCCCCCTCCTAGAATGATCATCCCTGCTTTCTTGGACTTTCTCGAGAGCTCGTTCAGGTTTCGGATGTCTTGAACGATGTCCACAATGAGGCCGGGATTGCGGAATGAGTGAAAGTATATCATATCTCCTAGGGATCCGTCCGTGAGCGCTGGACAGAAGACCGGAATGTCGTTCTATGCGAAGCGGACTCAGCGCCAGTCCTATGGGAACATGCACAGAATATCTATTCACTTTGTACGCCCAGTAATATACAGATTCTTCGTTGTTAATCTCCTTGCCTAGCCTTCGGATGAAAGAGCTGGGAGTCCAGACTTGGCCGGTCTGCTTCTGCTCGGTGAGCATGGTGTCAAGGATGGGCGTAAGCCAGTCTTCGAACTTGCAGTAGTTGTCGTTGGGGACGATTAGGTTTCCGATGCGGTTCATGCCCCGTTTCCGCAGGTCTGCGCCGTCCATGTTGAAGTCGGCCAAGTACGTCTTACCGAGGCACTTGATGAAATCTTCCTCGATGCCCCCAGCGGTGGTCACGATAGCGTTCACGTGCTTGTGTTTCACGAGGTAGAGGATGACCTCACGCAGCCCGGATGAGATGAGGTTGGAGGTGTAGCCGAGGAAGACATTGCATTTTGTCTGTGTTCGGACCTCGGGCGAAAGGTAATCCTCGGACTCGTCAAGGGTGACCGGCTCGTCGGACAGTCGCCATTTACGCTAGGCGTATTTTTAGATCGTGGTCCGAGGACGGACGCGATGGGATATTTGCGTACCATTTTATTGACAATGTCGATGGCTTTCCCAAGGCTGTTGGCCTGGAAGCCGATGCGTTGATAACTTGCAAGGAGTTTTTGCAGAGATATCTCTTCTTCAAAGTTCGGACCTACCACCGTCTCCGCGAAGTCGGGCATGGGCTCTGAGGGTTTGAGGACCGCTGCGGATGCACCGGTGGGTACGGGATCTGTGGAAGGCATTGTTTCTGTGCAAGAAGGAAAGACGAGGAAGACAGGGAAATGTGGCGAGAAGAAAAGTAGCCCTTGCAAAAGCCTTAGACAGGCGCTCGTGGATCTCGATCGCTGCGCGCAAGGGAAATGGGTAATTGGTCCCGTGATGGCAGCAACTCTCCCTCTTCGTCCGCGACCGCGACGGACTCAACGACCCCGACACGTACTCGGCGGCTTGGACATCCTCTAGGACTCCGTCGGGCTCTTCATGGATGCCTCCGACTCATACCCGGCCGATATTCCTCTACCCCCTTCACCTCCCCCCCATGATGAACCGCCCTCAAACATTATGGCTGTACTCCCGCTAAGGGATCCAGTGGACGAGAATAGGGCGCGGTCGACATCGCCAACTCCTCCGGGAGAAGCTCTGCTTGTTAATAGGTCCTTCCATCCTACCGGCGACGCGACGGCCACATCTACATCCTCATCTCAACCCTCTACGTCGCTGTCCCAACTTTCCACATCCTCGCCTAATGGCGTTCATAAACCAGCGCCAGAACAAACAGAACGACCCGCTGTTCTGCAGGCTAGAGGTTCTATAGAGCGCGCACGAGACACAGACGACAGCGTCCCCCCTCCGACACCCCCCTCCAAACCAGCTCCTTCAAATCCGGCTTCTCCTGCCGCTCGGCGTCCGCATGTGCTTCCGGGTTCCCCTCGTCCCACGAATGGACATGGTCGGCCGTCAGTTGACAGCCGACCTACAACACCCAACGGTCGTACCCCTGCCCGACCTTCTACGGACTCGGCGCACAAACGCTCGCTTACCTTGGCCAAGGGTCACACAGTCTCCGTTGTTCTCATCTCGTCGGCTCTGGAAATCATCGCCGCGTCCAAGGAGGCGAAGCGCTCCGCACCGCTGCGTGAAAGCGTTCAGCGCGCGTTGGAGATGGTGAAGTTAGGGCAGGGCGGAGACAAGCCAAGAGAGATCTTCGAGCCGTTGCGCTTGGCTTGTGAGACACGAAACGAGAAGCTAATGATTGCAAGCTTGGATTGCATCTCAAAGCTCATCTCATATTCATTCTTTGCTGAGTCCTCTTCCTCTTCTCATGCGCCTTTTTCGCCCCCGCCTTCCCCCGGTCCCAATTCCCGTCATTCTACATCGTCTCAGGCACCGCCGCCGCCGCCTTCTCTTGTCGACCTCGTCGTTCACACCATCACGTCATGTCATACCGAGAGCACCCCGGAGACGGTGTCTCTACAGATCGTGAAGGCCCTCCTTGCGCTTGTCCTTTCGCCAACGATTTTGGTTCATCAGTCTTCCCTTCTCAAAGCTGTTCGAACGGTCTATAACGTCTTTCTGCTGAGCCTGGATCCGGTCAACCAGATGGTAGCACAGGGTGGTCTTACCCAGATGGTTAACCACGTCTTCGCACGGTGCCAGGTTGGCTCCTATCCCTTCCCCCAGTCGGATTCCTCCACGACGTTATCAGCCCGTGATGGTGACAGTGTCCGGTCGTCGAAACGGCCTTCTCTCGTACTATCGCCACGAAGTCCTTCGGTGAACGGCACCAACGAGTCGAGTTCTACCTTGGCGCAGGAGCCCTCCGAGCCACCTTCAAGTGCCGCTTCAGTCGCCCATACCGACGGGACTGAGGAAACGTTGGATGGAAGTGAGGAAGGTACTCAACCGGATGGCGGGATGGACGGCGCCCACCATGAAGCGTAGGTAGCTTTGCCACCAAGTCCTAAACTGTAGCTGATCGGACAATAGTCAGGGTTCTGGATCTGTTCATGAGGAGGAGGAATTCGGAGGACCGAACAGCAGACAGCTCACGACCAATGACCTGTTCATCAAGGACGCGTTCCTTGTTTTCAGGGCACTGTGCAAGCTGACGATGAAGCCCTTGAACACGGAAAGGCAAGTCGGATCTTGAACCTGCCATTACGGTTTTCTAACTTTTTTTCTAGTGAGCGCGACCTCAAATCGCATTCAATGCGATCGAAATTACTCTCACTACACTTGGTGCTCATGATCTTAAACTCGCACATGCCCATCTTCGTCTCTCCGTCAGCCATAATCTATTCATCCTCATCCCACGAGGCGACTCCCTTTATTCAGGCGGCCAACCAGTACCTCTGCTTGTGCTTGAGCAGGAACGCTGTCAGCCCAGTCCCTCAGGTCTTTGAGATCAGTGTAGAGATCTTCTGGAGAGTCATCTCGGGCTTGCGCACGAAGCTGAAGGTTAGAATGCTTTAATGCAATCGCTTTATCGCAGTGCTTACTTCCCATGATACAGAAAGAGATCGAAGTGCTTTTGCACGAGATCTTCATACCGATCCTGGAGATGAAGACGTCGACTCTCAAGCAGAAGGCTATGATTGTTAGCATGTTGCAGCGGCTTGCTCAGGATCCTGAAGCTCTTGTCGAGATCTACTTGAACTATGATTGCGACAGCGAGGCAGCCGACAACATCTACGAGCAGTATGTATCATCGACCTAATACATCCTTGAATCACATCTCATCATGTATTCAGTCTCATGAACATCATCTCGAAGATTGGGACCTCTCCGGTGACTCATGCCCCTCAGAAGTCGAACGATCCCACCAGCCCGTCACTGCAACCCCAGAACAAGCAGCATCATGGGACACAGATCCCGCCGTCGTTCAGCACCGCGGCGTTATCAGTGCCAGGCAATGTTGACACAACCACAATTGGCAACTCCGAGGCGCAGTTGCGGCGACAGGGCCTCGAGTGTCTCGTCTCAGTCCTCAAGTCGCTCGTCGCCTGGGGCACCGCCAGCACTTCGCCACCCGAGCACCCTCAGGATCCAACCACTCGCTCCTTTACGGAGGATTCGCGGCGAGACGCCATAACCCCGCGCGATACTGTGACCCCGGATCTCCCGACGGATCGGCTGTCGCCTGGAGGGGCGGATCTGAGTCGGGGCCAGACTCCAGAGTTGGCGGACGACCCGTCCAAGTTTGAGAGCGCGAAGCAGAAGAAGACGACTTTGCTTGAGGGCATCAAGAAGTTCAACTTCAAGCCAAAGAGGGTATGTTGTGGGTTACTCGGTTTGCATCGGCTCTAAAAGCTGATCGTTCTGTATGCAGGGCATCGAGTTCTTCCTTGAGACTGGTTTTATTCCGAGCAACGATCCTAAAGATATAGCGCGGTTCTTGCTTGATACCGACGGGCTTGCGAAGGCTGCCATCGGAGAGTATCTTGGAGAGGGGTAGGGTTTCGTTATCGTATTTTGACGAACATGATAATATTGACATTCCTTTTAGTGATCAAGAGAATATCGCGATCATGCATGCCTTCGTCGACATGCTGGACCTCAGCAATATGCCTTTTATTGATGCTCTGCGGTCGTTCCTCCAGGCGTTCCGTCTCCCGGGCGAATCTCAGAAGATCGATCGATTTATGTTGAAGTTCGCTGAACGTTATATCGCTGGAAATCCTACGACACTGTTCGCCAACGCTGGTATGATCGGTCCTTCCGTTGCAGATGGTCACTGGACGCTTATTAACTTCCTGTCGTCACAGACACTCCTTACGTTCTGGCATTTTCGACGATTATGCTTAACACAGACGCTCACAGCAGGCAAATTAAGGTTCGGATGACGAAGCAGGGCTTCATTGCGAACAACCGTGGTATCAACGACGGCGCGGACTTGCCAGAAGACTTCCTCAATGCGATCTATGACGATATCGTGAACGACGAGATCCGCATGAAGGACGAGATCGAGGCACCCATAGTTATCACGCCTGGTCCAGGTATTGCCGGCGTCTTGGCAAGCGTTGGGCGAGACTTGCAGAAGGAGCAATACATGTTGCAGTCGAACAACATGGCGAACAAGACCGAGGTACGTATTCCACCGTGTCGTATGTGGGACGTCCAACTGACAAATCGCGCATAGGCTCTTTTCCGTACTCTCATGCGGTCACAACGGAAAAGCGCGAAAGGGAGCGACCAGTTCTTCAGCGCGTCGCACTTCATCCACGTTCGCCCGATGTTTGAGGTTGCATGGATTCCTTTCCTCGCTGGTCTCTCCGGTCCTTTGCAGGATACGGACGACCTCGAGATTGTCGAGCTCTGTCTGGAAGGTTTCAAGGCCGCCATTCATGCTGTCTGCTTCTTCGATCTGGAGCTTGAACGAAATGCGTTCATCGGCACGCTTACGAAGTTCACGTTCCTCAACAACCTAGGCGAGATGAAGACGAAGAACATGGAGGCGATCAAGACCTTGCTCGACGTCGCTGTCACCGAGGGCAACCAGCTGAAGGCGTCCTGGCGTGAGGTGCTCACTTGTGTCAGCCAGTTGGAGCACATGCAACTCATCAGCAGTGGGGTCGAAGTCCCTGACGCGGGAAGGAAAGGGTGAGAGAATTTCTTGGCTGAGGTTTCGTCTTGCTCATTCCGATCCACATTCGATCCTGTAGTCGTGTGCGTAAACCTCCTACAGAGGAGTTAGCTAATGAGAGCCGATCGACACACATCACGGTTGCTGCAGACATGGTCTTTTCACTAAGCCACTATCTTTCCGGAGTGAGTCTCTCAATTGAACGCGTCTCGCCGTCTGTCTGTTGACGTCCTCCTGTAGACGGCCATCGTCGACTTCGTTCGCGCCCTGTGTGATGTCTCGTGGGAGGAGATCCAGTCATCCGGCATTTCACAACACCCACGGTTGTTCAGCTTGCAAAAGCTGGTCGAGATCTCGTACTACAACATGAACCGTATTCGTTTGGAGTGGTCCGGCATGTGGGAGATCCTCGGCGAGCATTTCAACCAGGTCTGTTGCCACAAGAATCCCCATGTTGGCTTTTTCGCGCTCGATGCGCTGCGGCAATTGGCGATGCGCTTCTTGGAGAAGGAAGAATTGCCCCACTTCAAGTTCCAGAAAGACTTCCTCAGGCCGTTCGAGTACACCATGATCCATAACTCGAATCCGGACATTCGCGACATGGTACGTCTGCACTTGTCTGGTTTGTTGAAACATTCCTCATAATGAAGCAGGTACTGCAATGCTTGCAACAAATGATTCAGGCACGGGTACACAATCTCCGATCGGGTTGGAGGACAATGTTCGCAGTGTTCTCGGCTGCGTCCAAGGCCGCGACGGAGCGTATCGCGAATTCGGCGTTCGAGATCGTCACACGGCTGAACAAGGAACATTTTCCCTCTGTCGTCCGGCATGGCTCGTTTGCAGATCTGACGGTATGCATCACTGACTTTTGTAAAGTCAGCAAGTATCAGAAGATCAGCCTCCTTGCCATCGCAATGCTCCGTGGGCTTATCCCGACCATGTTGGAGTCACCCGACTGCAACTTCAAGGACTCGAATCACTCATCAACAGATGACCCCATGATTAAGTACTGGTTCCCAGTTCTTTTCGGCTTTTACGACGTCATCATGAATGGTGAAGACCTGGAAGTGCGGCGGTTGTACGTATTGTTTGGTCCTGGTAGATTCCCGACGATCACTGACCTCTAGCATAGGGCGCTCGACTCCTTGTTCAGCACACTGAAAACGTATGGTTCGACATACCCAGTCGAGTTCTGGGACACCGTTTGCCAAGAACTGCTGTTCCCGATCTTTGCAGTGCTCAAATCAAGTCAAGATATGTCCCGCTTCAACACTCAGGAGGACATGAGCGTGTGGCTCTCAACGACAATGATCCAAGCGCTACGTAATCTTATCGACCTCTACACGTTCTACTTCGAGACCCTTGAACGATTCCTCGACGGCTTACTGGACCTGCTTTGTGTATGCATTTGTCAAGGTGTGTCGACCGACCCAATGTTCTGGAGTTGATGCTGACTCCGTAATGCAGAGAACGATACACTGGCTCGAATAGGAACCTCGTGTCTGCAGCAGCTACTTGAGAGCAACGTCAAGAAGCTCAGCGCAGTTCGTTGGGAACGGATAGCTCTTACTTTCGTCAAGCTGTTCAGGACGACGACCCCTCATCAGCTCTTCGATGAGAATCTCCGTATCGAGATTGATGACAGCTCATCCGACTTGCAAGACTCTTCAGGTATGGTAACTGTTTTCAGTTTGCGACCCAATGTTTAACATCATTTTAAGATGCAAACGAACAAGCCATGGTGCCGGCGCCGTTGTCTCCTAACAGCGAGAACTCGAAAGCAGGCGTGAGAATATCGTTAAACGAGCGGCGTCGCATCTTCCGGCAGATCATCGTCAAATGTGTTCTGCAACTTCTCCTCATCGAAACCACGAACGACCTGCTTCGCAACGATGAGGTGTACAACACCATTGCGCCCGAGCACCTGCTCCGCCTGATGGGCGTTCTGGACCACAGCTACCAGTTCGCGCGGATGTTCAATGATGACAAGGAACTCCGCACTGGGCTCTGGAAAGTTGGTCAGTTGCCTTTTCCGCCGGCCGTGATGACCATCCCCTTCTAACTGTCATGCAGGCTTCATGAAGCATCTACCCAACCTATTGAAACAGGAGTCCAGCAGCGCATCCACGTTAGTGCATGTACTGTTGCGGATGTACTACGACCCTCGCCCTGAGCACCAAACTGCACGACCACAAGTGGCTGATCGTCTCATGCCGTAAGTTGGCATATCTTCTTCAAGCCCCGTATACTGACGCCGAATCGGCGTAGGCTTGGTCTAGGTGTCCTACAGGACTTCAACAAGTTACGCCTCGATTCACAGGCCAAAAACATTGCAGCCTGGACGCCAGTTGTCGCCGAGATCCTCCAAGGATTTGTGAAGTTCGACGACAAGGCTGTATGTGTTCTTCTTGAGGCACGGAAGTCGTTTATCTCATTTGTCCAACAGTTCACAAGATACCTTCCCGCAATTTACCCGCTGGCGACCGACCTCCTTTCAAGAGAAATGGCGCCAGAGATTCGCGAGGGTCTCCGAGATTATTTCTTGCGCGTGGGTTATAGCCAAGGCATCATAGAGCGTTCATAATCTCGTACATTCGCATCATATCTTATTATTTCGGACGATGTATAATGCCATCTCTGGGTATATTACTGCAATATTTCCAGTTATCACAGAGCTGGAAGGACGTCCAAGAGAAAGATGTTAAACCGGCGCGTAACGTAGAGTCAGCCATAGATACTAATATCGGGAAGTAGATAACTAATGCTGGTATCCGTAGCCACTTTGGAACCCGTTCACGTTCCCAAACCCTCCCCAGCCCGTGGGCTGCGCAGTGAGCGGTATGGCTAAATGTTAGGGTGGTCAGCTCACTTCCAGGGCAGCAAGCAAAGAAAACCTCACGATTGGGACGAAGCGCATCGTACTTGTCTGCGCCTTGCGGTGCAGGGTCGTCTTGAGCGAAGGTACCACTCTTCATCTGTGCAAAGATGTTTGCGGGATTTGTGTTCACAGGGGGCTGCGATGGCACCGGCGGTATTGGTGGTGGCGGCGTGGGATTAGCGAACGGCGACCCGAAACCAGTATTCATGCCAAGGTTGAAACCGGTGGGATCTGAATCACCATGAGCATCTACTCGTATCTATCTTCATACCTCAGAAAAAATGTAACTTACTGCTTTGAATAGGATTGAATCCAGTGGATTCTAAGAGGCGATTAGAATTCGCATCGGTACGTCTAAGGCTGCTAGACTTACGGGGTTGCATCGGGTTGAAGGCGGGCGGAGACTGAAATGGTGAAACCGACTGCATTCCACCACCCATGGCCCCGAAGCCGCCGTTTGGTAATCCAGTCGGTTGCGACATCATCGGGAGCTGGGGCTGGAAACCCGTCTGTTGCGGCAACATCGATGGCTGGAAGCCTGTTTGCTGAGGAAGCATCGATGGCTGCGGTGACGGCCCAGGCTGGAATGCAGACGGCGAGGTTCCTTGGCGGGTTGGCACAAATCCGTTGAAGCCGGTTGTGGTCGGGACAAGGGGTTGGAGTAATGCTTGGTTGGCGGGGACTGGTGCATACGGGCCACGAGGGCCATTGATGCTCACCGGAGATGGTGACGACAGCATACCCGTCTGTTGAGCTTGGAGAGCATGACCCATCGGTACCGGTGAGTTTCCCATGCCCATGCCCTGCTGGAAGCCAGCAGGAGGAGAGAGCGACGCCGACTGGGTGCGTTGAGGTGCGATGGGGGCGGCAGGCTGTGGTGCTGGGACGGCGGGACTGCTGACACGGATGGCGGCGATACGCGCGAGCTGATTGAAGATATCGTCGTCCGTCGATTTGGCTGACGTCTCCTGCAGTTGAACAGGCGCACCAGATGCCACAGATGCTGCCCGTACAGGAGGCGGGCTCACCTGAAGCGCTGGCACCGCCGGGGCGGCGGCTGGCTGCGTAGGCACAGGAAGGGCAGGAGGCGGAGGCGGAGCTGGCGGGGTAGAAGGAGCACGAGCTGGCGCGGGTGGTGGAGTGGGAGCGACTGGCTTCGTCGAACTCGGTCGGTTTGTCCAAGCATCGTCATCGAACCCACTGACGACTGGCGCAGCAGTACTAGACTTGGCAGGGAGTGCTGCAGGACTTGAATTCGGCTGTTGGACACTCTCCGGGCTTGCAACCAATGGTGACGATGAGCGTTGGATCTGATCCGAGGCAGTCGAGATAGACTGCAAATCCACACTGGTCGGCACGCTCTTGGTTGGTTGAGGA
This sequence comes from Ganoderma resinaceum, assembly GCA_964023155.1. Lineage (NCBI taxonomy): Eukaryota > Fungi > Basidiomycota > Agaricomycetes > Polyporales > Polyporaceae > Ganoderma > Ganoderma resinaceum. The sequence goes on from OZ026793.1 coordinate 1,765,386, forward strand.
CGGCCACGACGCATGTTCTTGAGCTCGCCATTGGAACCAGCAAACAGGTTTGGGGCGGGGCTTCTAGGCTTCAGGTTCGAGTTTTCTTCAGCTTGTAGCTGCCTGGCAAGTTCCTCGTCCTTCTTCAACTGCTCCTCTCTCGCGTCAGCCTTCGGTTTCCGCGACTCAATCGCCTTCTTGACACGGATGATGTCACCTTCACGGAGACCCAATAGGCGCATGGTGGCTTCCGTGATATCGGGAAGGACGGCTTCGTCCATCTTGTCTCTCTCAAACGCATCGCCATACCTCGTGCAATCGTCCACGTCACACCCAGCGTTGAGGAAGAACTCAAACCAGTCGATTGTAGGCCCTTTCTTCGGTTGCTGAGCAGCTCGGGGAGACGACAGGGTCGCTGCTTCGGGCACGAGCGATCGTCTGCGCAACTCCAATGGCTCGTCGTCGTCGTCTGATCTACGACGCGATGATGATCCATTCTTCTGTTTGGTGAGCTTTTGGACGTAGCGCAAGTCTTCCTCAGACATCTTCTCCGCAGGCACCTCGATAACGACACCGTTGACTTTGTGAAGCCTGAGCTTGCCATTCGCGAAGCCGAGGAATGCAGCGTCGACACGGAACTGCCCGGTCCGGTCATGCCATTCCCGCAGCGTGTCAGCCGGAGGCCCTCCTACCGAGGCTCAACATACGTTCATCGATGCATAGCAAACCAAGGGCGACTTACGTCCTTTCTCGCTCGACTGTCGGGGCTTGTCTACGCTCTTCTTCCGTTCCGCTGTAGCGGCTTCTTGCTTGCGCCGCTTGGCCTCTTCCTCCGCTGCCGCCCGCTCCTTCTCCTTTTGTTTTTCGCGCTCTCGTTCTCGACGTTTCCTATCTGCCTCTGCCGCGGCAGCAGCAGCCTTTGCTCGTTGCTCAGCCTCCTGCTTCTTGCGTTCCTTCTCAGCCCGCTCGCGTTCCAGAGATGTACGACGCTCTTCCTCCTGTTCGCGCTCAGCCGCTTCCCGCGCCGCTCTCTCTGCGGCGGCGGCGTCCTCGACGGCTCGAGAAACGGAGGGACTGGATGGCGCGGCAGTAGCGCCACCCACGAGCTGCGAATCGCCCTGAGCGTATGACAGAAATACATTTAGTGTGAGACTTACCTCGACATAGCTTGCAGGGACGACTCCCTCCGCCCCGTGCGCATTTCTGCATTTCCACCACTCCTCACTGTCCCTTTCCAGCACAATCAGCGACTCGCCTTCGGCAACCGTCAACTCATCATCGCCATCAGCGGTGAAATCATAGAGCACGACAGCAGTCGGGCCGTCCTCAGCCTCCTCGACGGCAGCGTGAACAGGATGAGTCTCTTCCTCCTCTTCCTCTTCTTCCTCGTCGTACGTGTCCGCAGGTGGAATGACATCTGGTTCGTCCTGCGCGAAGTGCACGGACTTCTGAGCACTGCTACGCGGGCGCTCAATAGGCTCCGCGGGCGGAGGCGGACTCGGAGCAACGCCGTTCGTAGTTGGCCCTGCAGACTCTGCAGCAAGGGCACGAGACGAGTCGAGTTTGGTCATGATAGCCTCCGCAGTGTCCTTCGAACCGGCGTGGAAGTGGAGGCTCGTGGCATCGGCTCCCCCTACATCGATGTGGACGTGCTTGGACTTCTCGAGCTTGACATTCTGGATGTCGCCTGTCTGCCACTTGCGAACCGGGGTCTTGTCGGACTCGCTCGCGAAGAACATGGCACCGTTGCCGATACCGAGGGTGCCCTTCTTCTTCTTGCCTTTGGCATCAACTTCGGAGACGGACCATGTCTGGATGGAGTCCGCCTGCGCTTTGTTGGATGCGGCCGCAACTCGGTCGGCAGGATCGACGTACGTGCTGACCGGCCGTGCAGGTTTGGGTGGCTGGTCACAACTTAAGCAAGACTATATAGGTTAGGACGTACAGATATGAACACTTACCGAGTCCGGAACAACGATTGACGATAATGATGTCGCTGCCGGAGCAGCAGCCTCCTCCCCATCCTCACTGGTCTGGACGCCAATATCGTCAGACTAAAACAAGAGACAACAACAAAGAATTCATACCCCTTCAACGTAGTTCCCTGGAACATACCCGACTCTGCCCTCCTCCTCCGGGCTCGCCACCAGCAACCATTCGTCGTCTTTACCATACACGTTGAGAATCTCGTCTTCCTTCACTGTAAGCTCCGTGGATTGCGTAGCTTCATAATCGTATAAGGCCTTCACGACTTGTATGGGGTCGGCCTGCGCAACAATAAGATAAGAGGGAGGTAGTCCCGAGGCGATGCTGGGTAACCGACCAGTTCGACGTAGGCTGCGGGGACCAGCCCTGAAGGACCCTCGTCTTCCTGCGAGTCGGACTTGACTTGGACTTTCCACCATCTACTCGGGATATAAGCTCACGCAGGAGATAATGAACGGATCAATCGTACTCGCTGTCGGTGCGTTCGAGGAGGAAGAGGAGCTGGTCCTCCTTGATGGCTATCTCGTCCGCCGCATCTGCCTGGGGTTCATAGTCGTACGAGGCCCTGAGGACTGCGAGATGGTGGGATGGCTCTGCAGCCATGGGGGAAGCGGAGACAGTAAGGCGAGAAGGACGGAGTGGGAGATGCAGAGTGTGGTCTTCGGGAAACTCGGAGTCGGCAGGGACGGACCCTCAGGCCTCAATGATCATATTCGGCGTCTTTCCTCCTCACGCCTGGTCTTGCTGCGGCTGTCGCCGCTCCGAGTCTCAGCATATACATGCATTGGAGTGTGGATGCAGATGGGGCGATTGAATGTGGCATAGTGCACCATTTACTGCTGTCTCCATACTGATTTACAAGTAATATTAGCGTGTAGATAAGACTGCCGACAAGTCTTTCTTCAAACGGTCTACACTGCGATCCCTTGTCCCATAAGTCTACAGGAGATCTGATGGCATCCAGCCACACGTTCGCCTTAAGCCTGTGGGTCCACGGAAGAGCATAAGTACATGACAGCGAGGAGGAGGCGGTAGCGAGCGTCGCCCAGATGTGACTGTGCTGATCGGGCCGGAGGCGGCAAGGGACTGAAAACTTGACTGGACGTCTCTCAGTGGGCGGTCCTTGTCTCCATCGTCCACCCCGGACACGCTCCTCCATCCTAGACGACATATTCCATATTCCCCTCCGTTCTGCATTGTCTCTCATTCCTTCGACGCCCTCTGTTGTTCTATACACTCTGTAGCCATGAGCAAGCTTAACGCCAACGCCTTCAGTTTCGTCCCCGGCCAGTTCCGTCTCCCTCAGCAGCCTCAACAGCCTGCACAACCGCCTCCTCCGCCCGTAGAGCGACCCCCTCAGACAGAAGCCCCTGCTCCGCCCCCAACTATCTCGCTAAACATCGGTGGGGCCAAGCCCGCGCCTCCCCCTGCTCCATCGTCCCAGCCTGCTACTATTTCTCTGAACATCGCCGGGTCCAAACCTGCAACCCCTCCTGCTCCCAGTGCTCCTGCTCCTGCTCCTGCTCCTGTCCCGCCCAAGGTTGATGCCCCCGCTCATGAGCCTGCCAAGGCTACGCCTGCTACTGCCCCCTCCCCCTCAAATGCTGCTGGCTCTAAATCCTTTACTCTTGAGCGCGCAAAAACGGATTCCACTGCGATCGCACAGGAGGTGCGCAATGTCGTGGACGAGGAAGTGCTGAAAGATCTGTACGGAAACGGTGAGCACTGTCCCCGATCCATATATCACTTGTTGGCTAAGCACGATCTCCCTCCGATTAGTCAAGGAGCACCTTAATATCGTCTTCATCGGTCACGTCGATGCCGGCAAGAGTACGATGGGCGGAAACCTTCTTTACCTGTCTGGCATGGTCGATAAGCGCACTATGGAGAAGTACGAGCGCGAGGCCAAAGAGGCTGGACGAGATTCGTGGTACTTGTCCTGGGCACTCGACTCCACCCCCCAGGAGCGCGCGAAGGGAAAGACCGTAGAGGTTGGCCGTGCCTACTTCGAAACCGATACGCGGCGATACACGATCCTCGACGCACCCGGTCACAAGACGTTTGTCCCGTCCATGATATCTGGTGCCGCACAGGCGGACGTTGCGATCCTAGTCATTTCCGCCCGCAAGGGTGAGTTCGAGACTGGGTTCGAGAAGGGCGGACAGACACGGGAGCACATCATGTTGGTCAAGACCGCCGGTGTTTCGAAGGTCGTGTGCGTGATCAACAAGATGGACGAGTCGACAGTGCAGTGGCAGAAGTCGCGGTATGACGAGATCAAGGATAAGCTTACGCCCTTCATCAGGGCAGCCGGCTTCAATATCAAGACAGACGTCACCTTCATCCCTGTCTCTGCGTACACTGGCCTCAACTTGAAGGATCGCGTCTCCAAGGACACCGCGCCTTGGTGGGAGTGCGTGCACCCACCGCCCCTGATTTCCCAAAACGTTCATTGACCTGTCATATACACAGCGGCCCCTCTCTGCTCGAGCACCTCGACCAAATGCCAATGGTCGACCGCAAGATAGGATCGCCTCTGATGATGCCTGTCTCCGAGAAATACAAGGATATGGGCACGATCGTCGTTGGCAAGATCGAGTCTGGCCACATGCGCAAGGGCGACACACTCCTGCTGATGCCAAACAAGAACGTCGTCGAGGTCGCCGCCATCTACAACGAAATGGAAGACGAGATCAACAACGCTCTCTGCGGCGACAACGTCCGGATCCGCTTGCGTGGCGTCGACGACGAGGACATCAGCCCTGGTTTCGTGCTCACCAGCCCGACGAACCCCATTCACGCGGTACGGCAATTCGAGGCCCAGCTCGCGATTTTGGACCACAAGAGCATCATCTGTGCCGGCTACTCGGCAGTGATGCACTGTCATACCCTGGCCGAGGAGGTTACGCTCGCGGTATGTACAGCATATACGCTTGATTATGATGTAGTTTCTTATCACCCAAATGTTCTAGTCACTGCTCCACTACTTCGACAAGGCGACGGGCCGCAAGTCAAAGAAGCCACCACAGTTCGCAAAGAGGGGCCAGAAGATCGTCGCGCTTGTCGAGACCGCACAGGCTGTCTGCGTAGAGCGCTTCGCCGACTACCCGCAGCTAGGTCGTTTCACCCTTCGAGACGAGGGCAAGACTATCGCCATCGGCAAGGTGGGTACTTATGGTCTGGCTACCTATGGAAGGGATGGAGCTTAAGTCTTTCGTACAGATCACGAAACTCGTCGAGTCAGGCATCGACGAGGCAGCTGAGGCAGTCGCGGGCCTCACTGTTTAAGGTCCTCCGCAGAAGACATCGTGCCATGTAGAATCTGAAGAAAGACGGCGCGCTTCGCTCGCGGCCCGCACTGTAACGATACTCTTGTAACGCAGCCTCGCTCTCCGACACGACCCCGCAACGATGATGTAGCATTCCCCGACTGTGACTGTATACCATCAAGTGCAAGCAGTTGTTATGATATCGCAGCCGTGGATGTGTGAATAAAGTGCAACAGACGGCGCAAGCAGCGCATCCGAAATCCGAAGAAACAACTCGTGTTCGGAGAGAATTGCTTGCGGTCGTGCCGCAGCACTATGGGCGCCCTGGAATTCTTTTCGAGCAGATATTGTCACGAGTCGCCTTACCGAGACATGAAATGCGAGACCCGATGCGTTGCATGCCACACCAAGGCCTTGGGCCTTGCAACAATGTACCCGGGCCCATTTACTTACTTACTGTAAGATCCGAATCGTGGAGAAATAGATCATTTGCATCTCGTTGAGGATCTCGCACTGCTGAAAGGCGCCGGGGCCTTGGGGAACGCGGTCACGAGCGTGGCTGGTGACTCTAGATCTTTGCATACCTTTTCCATCGATCTCCGCGCGACAAAGGGGACGCGTCGCGTCTTCCTCGCCCAAGCTATGGCGCAAGCTCGTATGAAGTACATATTCTTCGTTCCTACGCGAGCTAGGCTGGCGGCCCGCGACGGTACCGTCCGGTATCGACCATCCAATTTCTTCCGCCATTCGATCTCACCCTTTATATTAAGCTCGACTCCTGTGCTGCGGTAGACGTCGATGCCCTATAAAGCCTCTCGCAAAATCGGGTTTGCTCTCCGTCAACCCTTTTGGTTTCTGTCACCATGGCCAGTTCGGATACAGAAGACATGCAGTTCTACGATGCGCTCTCGAATGACGGCAGCGAGAACGATGGTCAGTGCCAAATTCGTGCCCACTTCAATTTTCTGACTGACGAAGGTGCCATAGGTGTGATGATTGACACGGAGGAGAACATGCCACAGGGCGCGCAAGGGGGCCTTGATTATCATCGAGATGATGTGCAAATGGTATGAGTCCATTGACATGCCTTGGACCTGGTTCAATCCTGACGAATGCGTAGGACGACGTGTTGATGGCACACGGCGAAGTATCATCTATACAAACCCAGGGGAGCACACTCTTACACCATACTGACGCTAGTGGTGAGCAAATCCGTCACCACGTCCATGTCATTGCAGATGGTCAACTTCAGCCACTCCGTCAGGCGTGGAGAGTTCCCGTACACTTGACCTTGTTGATTCCGTTCCCGGCCTTTATCGTGTTTTGGATCTCGTCCATGACAAGGGTAGTGGCGGGTTAGGTGAGACTACCCGTCCTCGCAGTTTTAAGTAGCACTGAGCGATTTGTTGAACAGTCGACAAGATCATCATCAAGCAGGACTCTCTGGGACGCCTTATCAACGAACTCTGCCCTGGCGCTTACACCTCGATCACGAAGGTGGACTTCGCCGCTCTCGATAGTGTGCAGGTGAAGCCGGTTGGGTTATATGGGAGCAAGTCTGCCATCGTCGAGTTTCTCCTCGAGAAGAAGGTTGTCAGCGAGAAGACGTACGTGGTCTAAGGATGCCTGCTACCATCTGCGTTACTATTGCTCAACCATCATTAGGGCTTCCGCCATGCTGCGGATGGCGGATTCTCCCGGCTCAACGCAGCCGTATTTGAGCTCCGGGATGTATATCCTCCTCCAAGAGCCTGGCGGGGTCATGTATGTCGTGTACTGGCCAGAGGACACCACATGGAATGACAACTGCCCCTTGTCAGTTGCTAAGAATAGAGTTACGTTCATGAGGTATGGTCACTTGTTTTGCTCCTGGTAGCCAAACTGATAGTAGTAACGCCGCAATGAGGTACCTCACCAAGATAGCCGATCAGGTTGTGTGCTTGATGTCCGACGAGCACGCAAAGGCAATGGTTTGGCGAGGTGAAGCCCTCGACGACGATCAAGACAGCATCGATGACAACAATAGCGACCGTCTTTTTGCCTTTGAGGTGTCAAAGACGAACGATCAGGAGGAAGGTGTCACGTCGCGGCCGGGATTCGAGGTAAGGTTTCTTGCCGTCATAGAGTTATAATCCGACTGATCGCTCCACAGCTCCGAACACCTCTGCTGTCTACCAATCACGAAACGAACGTTTCGTTGGATGCGAGCGCCTTACGCCCTTGTCTGGTGAGGGGGGGAATGCACCAGGGCTTCGTCACTGCCCATTTCGTCCCAGAGGAGCGGGTGTTCAACGACATTACCGAAAATCACTCTGAAGCCAGGGTCAGGAGTTTGTTGTGAGTTGCTTTCATCATCCTCAGATTTGACTCTTCGGCTGATGAGCACGACATAGGCAACGCCATGCCATTCGTTTGCACGAGGACCTCTCCGCAGAGGCGCTTAATCTTTTGGTCAAACTTGGGCTTCGGCATGGAGCTGGGGACGCGCTCCACAAGTACAGGGAAGATGTCGAAGACGTCAAGAAGTTGTATAATGAAGGCTTGAGGCGGGATCTGGATGAAGCTATCTCGCATATTGACGCTGAAGTCGGTCCTCTTACGGCCAGTCTGGAGGATACACTGATGGCGAGGGTTCTGCTGAGATTCCCGTGTGTTATACTCTACGTTCTATCGAGTGGCAAAAGTGTCTGAAATATCTTCCTGAAGAGTACTAGCCCAGGAAGATCGAGCAATCGACGACGGTCAAGGGCTCAAGGAGGCAGTGCCCGTCAACGATGGTAAGTCGGCATTTTCCTACTACTACGTTGATCTTATCTCTGAACGTTGTTCTGGCCTTGGCTTCTCTAGGTCGCGTTGACAATATCTGTTCCATGTACCCTCAAGTGATGCCAATCATTCGGGATGCACACGAGTATGCACGGCTTCAGGGGGTGAACATGGACAAGTACAAGACCTTAAAAGACCGTGTCCTAACTCTGGATCACATCCTGCGCTTGGACCTGAATCTAGAGGCAAAAGAGATAGATGAGCTGATTGTGTCAACCCTGGAGGAAGGCTTTTCTGGAAAACTTCCATCTCGCGGCGGTCCCCCGTTTCTGTTGAGGATTGCCGGGTTTTTCACCGGCTCTGACCTTCCTGCCTTACCTCAAACAGTTCATGTTCCTCATAAGGTGACCAACGTCAGCGATCAAGACTTCCTCGCCCGCCTTCGTGAGATCGTCGACTGCCACCCTCAACTGTCTGCCGTTGCTGGCGAAATCATTGAATACGCCCTCAAGTATTTCACCACTGTCACGAAGAGGCAGGCGAAGGAACTTTCTGACACGATACGGAAAATTCAACGGAACGTGTGCGCTGAACGGATTAAGCACTGCGCAAGGAGCGTGAAGAATCGTCAACTGGAGAGTCTGCGTCTGGGCATATTGCGCACGCTGAACGCCAAGCTGCAAAGTGACTCGTCCCGGTGAGTAATAGTATGGACAAGGTTTTTTCCGTGATTCACCCACTTACGATGATGCAGGGACACAATCACGATCCAGCAAATTGAAGCGTGGGTCACACCATATGGTCGGTCGTCCACTTGGTCTGTCTGTCTGACACCACTCCTGAGGTGCATTCCACTTTCAGGATCCTATGGACACACTGGCAATGAGTACAAGATCATCAAAATAGAGGAAACCTGCACGACCCCTCAAGTGCGGTATACGATTTATCCGATCGAACTCAGGGAGGAGGACGCGCATCGTATGCACGAGGACGATAGTTACATACCTTCTCCTCAGGTGCATACACATTCGGCATCGACGTTCAGCTTACCTGTGGATACGGCGCTTGTGTGAGTGTTTTCCGGTATGCCATTTTTGGTGTTTGGTTACTGAGAGAAATCAGCTATGTTCACTTGCTACCAAAGACCCGTTGCATTCTGGTCACGCGGGATTGCAGCGGTGAAGCTATGGTCTACGTGTCTTCTGCAACACATCTCTCCCATGCGCTCAACAAACGTCCTGCAAAACAACTCAAGCGCGACAAGATCGGCGAGAATCTCCTCCTCGCCTATGATGAGAGCAAGCGTACTCTAGCTGTGTGCGGTATGTCGAGTGCAGGCGTGAGTGGTCGGTTATTTAACTAAGTTTGCATGCTAACGTGCAGGCGATGCAGGCCGAAGCTCGCCTTGAACTTCATACCTTCCAATTTGACGAATCCTATGCGTCGTTGCAGGGTATGGGAATGTCCGTAGTCCTTAGCGCTTGGTATGAAACCGCTGTGACGATCACCCATATGGAATTCGTCAACAGCGAGGAGATTGTCTTTGTGGACAACTATTCTCGCGCGCGGGTGTACTCGCTTGTTGCTCAACGGTTCCGGTGAGCTTTGTTTCCTTTCATGCGGTATGTATCAGCACTACTCACACCGAAACGTAAGTCCTGCGACCCTCCAATTGCAGAAGAAGCCGTCGTCAGTACATTCGACTCCTGACGGCTCGTGTCTGTTCATTGTCGAGGAACCAGAAGATGAAATGGCTGGCACCACACTCCGCGCTTACCACTGGTCCAGCTTTGGCTCGTCGGAAGGCATCAGTATCAGTATACCCAAGACGTTCGTCGGTGATTGTGTCGTGACGTCGCTCCTGGCCAGTACCAATGTCTACTTGCTTGGCCTCGATCTTGCAGCCAAAGCTCTGCAATCTGTCAAGTTCACAATCACCAGTCGGGTCACCGAGTTCACTTTCAAGAGGAAAGGAAAGCTTCTAGCACATCGCAAGGAGCAAGCGACCCGGCATAACTCTCTTGTGGATTGTCACGCTGAGGTCTGGACACGGTTCCCAGTTCTCCCTGCCATACGCCGGGAGATAGTCGTCTCCGCTCTCCGTCAACGCCGCATCCTAGCCTTTGTCTCGAACGTCGATCCGAAACCCTTCGGGCCGCACTTCTCCGCTCTCATCGATGATTTCGCGCATATCACTCGAAAACCTACTGGCGATGAGCTCAAGAACATCTATGTCTTGGCCCTAGATCGTGTTCACTTCCTCACAGAGGGTCTCATTATCCCGTCGACTTTCCGCGCTGGTGAATGGCTTGTCGAGCTTCTCTGCCTGATTCCAATCCACATTGCGGTTACAAGGGACAACCGGTTCATACCGCTTAAGGATGGGGTATGGTCCGCGGACCTCGAGCGGTCCCTCCTCGGTGCCGACGTGCCAAAGATCATCGACAGCATTTCATTCGGATGGTATGAGTCACTCTTCCGGTCATACATGGCCACCAAAGTAAGTTTTGTTCATTCTCGTAGTGATCATTTTCTGTGCATTAAGGGTTTCACACCTGAACAGCCCGTCAAAGTTGTCTCCTCTATGGGTAAATTTCATCATTGTTATGACTATGTCTTATTTCTCATTCTTGCAACAGGGGAACAGTCAGTAGGCAAGAGCTTTGCGCTCAACCATCTTGTCGACACATCGTTCGCTGGGTCCGCTATGCGGACAACTGAGGGTGTGTGGATGTCGGTGACCCCAACGGACGATGTGCTTATTGTTGCACTTGACTTTGAGGGTGCGTCGTACTCGGTGATAATACTCTTTTCCAACACTGATTTGACGATGTTTTATTTTCGATGTATAGGCGTTCACAGCATTGAACGCTCGGCACAGGAGGACACTCTCCTAGTCCTCTTCAACACAGCAATCTCGAATCTAGTAAGCTTACCACATATTTTGCATACATCTACCGTCGGCCCATCTCCTCCCACAGGTCCTGTTCCGTAACAATTTTGCTCTCTCTCGTGACATCGCCGGGCTTTTTCAGTCTTTTCAATCCTCCGCATCTGTCCTGGACCCAGAGGCCAACCCAATGCTATTCCAGTCAACCCTCGCCATTGTCATCAAGGTAAGTGAACAATGTAGATCCCCTATGCTCTGACGTATCACTGACGTCATCGCTGTTGATCATTTGCAGGATGTTGTGGACTCTGACAAGGATGACATTACCAAAGAGTAGTAGCAGTACAACATCACTACAGGAGTCAATTAATACTTACTCGTGGTTCCTCACCAGATTCTACCTCAAGTTCCAGCAAATTGTCCAAGCAGAGCAGGCCATGAACTTCATTTCGCGCTTGCATCGTAACCGTCTGGACATTGTCCCATGGCCGGTGATTGAGTCAAAACAATTCTACACGCTCTTCAAGACTATCAAGAAGCGACTGGACCAGCAGCCCGTTACGCATCAAGGCGGTGCTGTTTTCTTACAGACAATGAAGACATTGATGGCCAAGCTGAAGGTGCAACCTTCCTTCTACTATTTTGTATCCTTGATGGGCATAGACTGACATGCCAATGCAGGCCAATGACTGGGGCGCAATGTCACGTATGTTAACGAGTGCTATCATTACATGATTATCCATTACTTACTCTATGACACAGAAAATATGGCAGCCCATCGCACACACTTACTCCTATCTCTATTGCCTAAAGCTCTTGCCTTCGGTGCTGCTGAAGTGATACCTGACTTTGAGGCGCTTACGGTATGTTTCGTTGTGGTGACATACCGGGCATTGCTTATCAATCACACAAAACAGAATTTCGATACCGGAGTAGTGATTGAGGCAGAGGATAGTGGTGCACATTTCTACCTAGGCGAAGCTGGTCCACAAGGCCAGCCTACAAGCCAAGACAACGCACTTCGGGATCTGTGCCACTCTTGGGACTGTCACCATCATCGCTTCTCCTATCTGGATGCAGATTGGAGAAGTCGACTTCAGGCATTTCTAGACCAGACCGTGGATGCGCGTATTGGACACGTCCATACATGGCTTCACGCGAATACAGCAAAATTTGGTTTGACACATGCTGACGTGCAGCAGCTATTTCGGATTTTCGATGAGACTGTTGTCGACCTCAAAGCGGGTATTCGCCTATGTGGAACCCAGTGTGCAGTCTGCAATCTTGGCTGCATCCTTGGAAACCATCATGATGGCCCCCACTCCTGTCAGACCAATCATCGCTGTGTTCATCACTGCTTGTTTGACGGCGCAAATCATGGTGATTTTGAGCCTTGTGGTCTTCTGTAAGCCCCCTTTTCCTGTTGTTCTAATGACCTTCCATACTCAACCTGTTTGTAATAGGGCCGGTCATCCTGGAACTCATTTGTGAGCCTCTTTATCTAGTGTTGTTTGGCTTTTTCTCATTATTTGTAGGTGTGATGTTACGGCACACTTGTGTGGTCAATCCTGCAAGCTTAGTGGTGCAAAGGGGTGTCAGGAAGCATGTATCAAGGTTTGTACCTGCCGACTTTCCATTCTAGCGGCTTGTGCCAAGACTGAGCATTCCTAGCCAGTTGACCATGAAGACGATCATTTGTGTTCGGCAACGACCCACGAATGCGGCCTGGTTAGTAAATTACCACGTCCTAAAGCCGGAAATTTTGTTGACATTCACGTACTTCAGGCATGCAGTCTCTCCGGCATGCGCCTCTATGATGGTGATATTTTTTCATGCACTGGGCAGTGTCGAATCCCAAGGTTGGTCATTCCTCAACCTTTGAGTACATTGCGTTGTGGTGCCAATTGATATGATCTACAGCAACATCCCACATGATGAGCATCGCTGCGACAATGTGCAGTGCCCAATCAAGTGCCAGCTGTGCAAACGTCTCTGTTCAGAACATGACCACTTGCATGGCCTGAATCCTGATGCAGTTCACCTGTGTGGGTACGTGACTCTCCCCCATTGCCGCAATTGCAGCATGATTACAATATCACGCACTTTTCAGGGAAGAACACCCATGCAACGCCCTGTGTAAGGCTCCCGGAATCTGCCAGATAGAGGTTGCTCCGCAATCCGTGGATGCCACGTTCACCGGGAGATACGAGAGTTTTCAATACACCAAGGTGAGGATCTGATACAGAACTTTGCGACCAGGGTAACTTATCACAGTGTTGCAGTACACACAAGGTAAGCATTGAATGTCATTAATTGCTGTACCTCTAGATGACCTTGGTCCCAGAATCAAGGCGTCTTCAGTGTGCAGTTATTGTTCCTGCTGGAGAAACCTACCACCATGGTGACCACACGCATGACCTTGGCCCGAAACCCTTCCACTTCTGTGAGGAAAGGTGAGTGAGCACTAATTAGTGGGATGTACTAGTCACACACTACTCAACCTCTATCAGATGCCCAGACTGCGGTTACTTTTGCACCCTGCCGCTAGGTACGCGTGATCTAAATTTTGTTTCCTAAAAATACTGAGAGTATTATAGGGCACACACAGAAGGAACATGACACCAGCCATGGCTCTATGTCGAAAACCCGATGGTCTATTGATGGGCCTGATGGTACCATTCTGGAGGTAAACGGTCGCAAGTTCGGAACCAATGATGACGGCGCACCTATGCTCTGCTCGCTGTACTGTCGCTCTCTAGGACGTCATGTCCATGTTGACTGGTGCCGCTCTGGGTCAGGCAATGACTGCGGTGGCCCTGATCATGAGCACATTGTAACGCCTATGGAGCCGGAACCTAATGTAGCGAAAGACTGGGTCACGCATGCTCTGTATTGGAGGCGCACAGGTATGTATGTTTGAGCGCGGTGTTTTGTTTGGTAAAATGTGCTCACTTACATTCAATTTAGGCTTCAAGGGTATGGACTTTCCGCGTCTGTAAGGTTCTACTTTTGATTCGCATACATCATAGACCCGTATTCTCAAGAAGACCAGATCAACTTTGCCAAATGGTACTCAACTTCAATCATATTATTTGATGTGACCTAATTCATTTGTTTGCAGTGATAGTATGTGCAACGGTAAGCATGTTGACCACGCAAAAGCTTATCATGCATACTACTGAATTTATGATGTCTGCGTCCAGGGCCTGAACACGCTGATCCGCAACCTTCGTACTGCGTCCTGCCCATCTTCCATGCCCCACGTCAAGCATTGCCAGAATCTTCTGGTAACATGGGGTATATCTCAAGTCAGGGCCACGAGTTCGCATGTCCAAACCCCTTGGTCTTGAGACAGGCTTTCCATGTGTGCGTCTTCACGTCGCAAGTTTTTCCTCTGTTATTTATGCTCATATACTCCGCAGTATTTTCGTGATTGACAGGTTAGATATACGAGGGACTCTTCACGAGGTCAGGCTCCTAACTCATGCTACAGATCATTATCTATGGGATCGATCGATCGTTTGCCGCTGGGGGACACCCCCACGACTCAGACCATCAGACAAGCTCACAACAATCGGCTAGGAGCAGTGTTTTCCTCTCTCCAGTGCTTTTGGGATGCGCGGCACCATCTCCTTGCAATGACCAGAGAGGCTGGGCGGAGGGATGCCTACACTGTCCTTCTATTTGAGAATGATGTCGTCAGGGCAGTGTCAAACGATTTCAGCAGCTCTCCCGCGGAGCTCTTGAACACCGTCTTGAGTTATAGTCCTCGGGGAGGAACAGACTTCGCGCTCGCGGTCCAGACCGCTCAACAGTGCATGGAGGAGTACTGGAGTATGGAACGGTAAGATCGGGTTCAGCTGGTGAAACACTTCCGCTCATGCACAACATTACAGTGCCCCAGTTATAATCTTCCTTTCAGACGGCGAATGTAGAAGTCCGGACCGCGCGATGCAGGATGTCTGCCATCGTTCCATTGCTCTTGGGTAAGTGATGTCCGGTGAGAAAGGAGCGATAGTGGTATATAAAATATTGAGCAAACTTCTTTCAGAAATCCGCTCTCCTTCCATGCAGTCGCCTTTGGCCCATACTCTGAAGTGCTCCAGCGAATGGCGCATATTGCTCAAGACTCAGAGAGCCGCGCGCCACAAGATGCCGTGAACCCTCAGAACCATGTGCCTTCGGCCTATCATGAGGCTATGGATACGGTACGTTCATACTCAATGAGTTCGCAATACTATCTAATACATTATTTCGATAGGTTCGGCTTGCTGAGACATTCCTCGGTATCGCAGATTCGCTGTCCAAGCCAAGAGGCGCTTTGTTCCGTGGTTGAGAAGCCGAGCCTCGGAGTGCCATATTGTCTGTCTTGTCAGCGTGTAGTCATCCAACCTGCGTTGTATTTCCTTATCCCTGACTCATCCCTCGTATTGCGCATGCAATTGTCAAGTCCAATGAAATCTCTATTTCTCCACATCAGACATTGCAGGAGCTGAACGGTCATGAAAGGAAGCCGCATATTTCACGTTGGCATGCATTTGGTCCCAACGATACCGTGTCTTCGTTTGCTTCTCTCCTCATTACTCGGTACTTTAACACTATGTGCGCTAGAAGGAGGACTACCCCTCGTGCCAAGCAAGGGTGGAATAGTCTGGCAGTATAATCAAGAAACCTGAAGTCTTACCGGAAAAATGAAGAAGGCATCAAGGCAATTGACGTTGACACCGATTTCCTCGCCGCATAAGTCGATGCTGAACTCGAGGATTCAAACGGGAGAAGACAGTGCCAGTAATGATCATCTATTTTGTAAGTTTGTAGAGGTATACAAGTGCAGTTCTGGCGGAATGGCCCGAAGCGATAGTTTCGAAACATCGAGTAAGACAAGCTAGATGGAGGAAATTCCCTCAGAACAGAGTGCACCGTCTGTAATGTCTCGACAAAGCACTCTGAATTTCGTTCCGGATCATAGACCGTACGATGAGGTCGCCACAGAGATAACAGAAGTGACTGTAAAGGGTAGACATCGGTTAGAGCCTTCAATCTACAAGAAATGAAGAATGAGACTAACGCGTTACAGCCCGGCGATGCGCACTTTCAAAAACCGCCGTTTGTAAGTCCAAGAATGTATCAAAACGTGTGGAAGACTCACCGTCATATGGTTGCAGCCATCTATCTTCTCCGCAGGTGTCTGACATCCTGTAGTGCGTGCTGTGTGAGCCCCGTGCTTGTAGTCGACTAATATCGTCATGCATGGGACCCACCTGGACAATGCTTCCAGCCGCGCTGACGCATCAAGTGGTTGAGCTCGGAAGAACCGTCGCACGAGTGTTTCGGACCCCCGATCTCGATGGCCTGTGAGCACAGCTTGCACCAGGCGTAACCACAGCCGCGGAGGGGACAGACAATTTCTCGTGTCTCCTGATACTCCTTCTTGTCGACGAAGACGGTTTTCAAGCATCTCCAGGGACAGAACGGAGATAAGTACGTGTAAGTGTCGCACACGCATATTTACTAGAGCAGGACTTACTTCCGACAGTGGATGATCGTAGAGAAGCGAGCCATCTGCATCTCGATGAAGATCTCATATTGCTTTTCATCGAGACCGAGTTTCTGGATGGCGAAGTCGTCCAATTCTGACCGTCAGGTTGTTTCAGTCGACAGGGTTAAGCAGCAGTGGGCAACATCCTCACCTCCGTGCTCAGAGCGATCCTTATCCGCCAAGCAGCTGGGGCAGATGACTGGGAAACGATGATCCTTGATTCTGGAGATGGCGTAGTCTCTCAGGCAAGGTCGACAGTACGAATGGCGGCATGGCATCACTCGAGCCAGAAAATCGTCTTGATAGCGCTCGAAACAGATACCACAGTCGAAGAACGCCGGCTGGGTGTCCTTGAGAAGGTTCCTCTCCCGTTCGAGCTGCCGGTTCTCCTCGTCGAACGCCAGTTGCATTTCGATTGCGAGCGCGGCGGTCGACTCGGTTTGGAAATCCGATTGGCGAGATACCAGTTTGCACTGTGTTGAACGAGGACTGGATGGAGCATTGCGAGCGGGGGTAACTGTGGTTGCGGAAGAAGAACCTAGGGAGCGTGACACCGTTGGATGCGCTGCTGAGGAGCTCGTATGACGTGCATCATGTTGTCTGTCGGAGCTGAGCAACTGCTCGTACTTTGCCTTCAGCCGCTCAAACTCGTCGTCGAGCTCGAGCAGCTTATCTTCCAGATCCTCGGTCTCGCTGCTAAGGCGTTGTTTGTCCGCGGACAGATTCTCGTTGTCCTTCTCCAGGGAACGCACATGTGCCTGTAGCCTAAGAAGCTCCAGACTCGCATCGAGAGCGAGCTCCGCCCACTGGGAAGATGTAAACCCGTTACGTCGTCCGATAAAGACGTCCCCCGAGCAGTGTGCCAGAAGCTGTGCTTGCCATTGAACCGTGCTGTCGGATAGAAGATGTTCGTCGTAATGTAGTAGATCGGTGAGATATTCGGCTGTAGATCTGATGGAATTCTTGAAAATGAACGCTGCTCCATGTGGGTGTTTTCCTGGTCGAGGGTGGGAGTCGAAGATGACGAAGAGCTTAGTGGGACCGTCGGCAAGGCAGAAGCAGGCTATGATCTCTGGCGGGCGGGTGATTATGACACAGGTCGAGGCAGAATGCAATTTAGTGTATCCTGCGATGTTCCTGAGAATTCGCAGAGAGTAAGTCACGGGCATATAGGGACAGGATAGAATGACAGTACGTGACGAGCTTCTCAAAATATTGTAGGCCCGCTCGGCCATAGTCGGAGGTCACCATCTTCAGGCATTTCCGGAAGATGGGGACCTTGTAGATTTCCTCGACAGCCAAATGAGAGGAACTCGACCACGAGAGACAAGGTTGGAGGATGTCCTGATAGTGCCACCCCACAGTTAGACGTTAAGATCCTACGATGAACGCAAGATAGACGAGCTTACTTCAAGAAACTTCCGTGTCGTCAACTCCTGTACCAGATGAGCGGTACCAAGCCCCGTTGAGTGAAGTCCCAACACGATCCTTGCGCAATTCAGGGCGGCAAGGCCACAAGCAGACATGCCGCCACCTGCCCGACTATACTGGCTGCGGCCAGGATATGTGACAACATATTCTGCGGTCTCACCAGAGAGGACTTTATTGACACCTGCAGAGTGGTCGTTGGTATGGCCGGACATCTGTCGGAAGGGAGTTTATGCAGGGTACACGAGTGGAAGTGAAAGTAGAAGGGAAAGTATTGCACGACTCGGATCCGTTACCAGTGAGCTGCGGTAAAAGCGAGAACGTTTTGTACACGTTGGGGGAGGGAGACGTACATTCATTGCTTCTTGTTGCACTCTATATGAATTAGATTGAACTTAGGTCTTTCGGGCCAATTATCGCCTGATCGTCGCAGTTGTATGAGGCGGTCTCGAGCGGCGAAGAGGATAAACTTCGAGCTCGAGGGAGATATCGATCTACTTGTGCTGCGGTAGCACGCGGGAAGCTCGTACTAGAGGCGACCAATAACGGACATTACAAGGCAAGCGGTAATGTATACAGCGCATACTATACAGGCATTCGGAAAGAGAGAGGGTTCGATACAAACAACTCAGCATTATATGGTATAATGTAAGGACTAAACGTCGTCGACGCAAGGAATACGCTACTCACAGTACTCTGCGAGGGGTGAATGAATGTTGTTCGGATATAAATGTTCAGATATAGAATGAACGCAAAATACAAAACTACACATTGTCCGAGCAGCGCGGGGCTAGGTCCTCAAGTATACTAATACTCCCATCACCTTGCAGACCGTTGTGCATTACGCCGCTCCGCCTCGAGGACAACCTTGGGACCACGCTTCGCCATCGCCCACAAGAACAGGGCAACGACAACGATGAACTGAAGCCACAGCCAAGCCTCGATCACGAAGCTAACGATGCCCGCGTGCTTGCCGCCCAACGGGTCCTCCACCGAACCGTCCTGTCGAATGGTCACCGAGCGGTCCGCCTCCTCACACGTCTCCCCGTCCTTCGCCTTCTCTTCCACATCCGCAGCCTGCGACCCGAACACCAAGGGAGAGAACGGGCCGTGGCTCGCGACCCGCCTGATCTGACCCGCAACGTTGTCGAACGTCTCCCCAAGGACTTCCGTGTTCACGTTGCGGAGCAATGCGGACGAGCGCCGGCCAAGCGTCTGAGTGGAGGTGGAGGTGGCCGGCTCCTCTCCCGAAGCATTGCAGGAGTTGGCAAGCGGGAAGCGGCCCTCGACCCAGCGGTTTGTGCGAGCGCGGACAGTCTGAGAGAGCTGATGTTTGCGCTGCATCGCCGACGAGCGGACCTTGTCGGGGGTTGGCGTCGGGGGCTGCACTTTCAGCTGAGGAGGTTCGCGCGGCGGCGTAGAGGGATTGAGACTGTCCCATTCCCCACTGGGCCCCTCAACGGAGGATAAACTAATCGGCGGAAGCGCAATTGTGGACTCGCTGGGAGACACCAGTGAGGAGTTGAGGCCTGCAAGGTCACAGAGGCTGGTTGCACGGAGGTGGTGGTTGATTCCACCTTGTGCCCAATCGTCACCGTACTCGCTCCCGAGTTCGCTACCTAAACTGCGCCCGGTCATGGGGCCATCCACCGGGGTCGGTAATGTACTCAGAGTGGGAGAAGGGGGTGCGGGCCCGCCATCCGCTGAAGTAGAGGGCCAGGCAGGATCGGGGTGTCGGAAGGCGGGAGACACCTTGAGGGTTTGAGGATACCCGCCCCACGAGGCGGACTCGATGCTCGTATCTGCATCCCAGTCGAAGAGACCGACAACGGTCTTGCGGGCTTTGTTGTGGGCAATGCGGTTCATCATGGCGTTGCGTACCGTGCTCTGCATCCCCTGCGAGATCCCTCCAGCGAAGACGTCCGACTCCGACGGGACCAGCTGCTTACTCGTGGTGCCAGCGATCGACCTGCGTAGGCTGCTGAATCGAATCGTATGATCAGGAGGTGACAATGCATCCGGACAGGCCATACCCTCCTCATCCTCCTCTAACTCGAGGTCGATGTCTTCATCATCCAGGTAATCGTAAACTCTCCGGATGCTCTCGACGTCGGATTGAGTAGCGCGTACTTGCTCCTCGGTTAATCTCTGCTGCTCCTTGATCTGTGTATTGGTCTCCTCGAGTTCACGAATCTTCAATAGGAGCTGTGATACAATCGCGTACTCGGCCGCAGGGAGTTCGACGCTTGAGCCAGGAGGGGTAGGGAAGTACGACTCAGGATCGTCTGGGAACGGTGGATCGTTCTCGTCGAAACTCGAGTCGTTCGGTGGATGAGAACCCAACAAGTCAGAGCCCGACAGCGAGGTATCGGCAAAAGTGGACCTGCTCGCGCTACCCTTGATAGGGCTCGACCGGGGCATATAGCTAGGGGGCGCGAAGTCCCTCACCTCGTCGGCAGAGTGGTCGGATGTGGATGCGGATACAGACCTCTCCTTAAGGGCTTGCAGACGCGCCTCTCGCTCCTCCTTCCGCCTCTGCGCGGCAACCGCGCTCGTCGCGGCCTTCGCCTGCTGTTCAAGCTCAATGCCTCGCGCCTGGGTCTTCTCAAGCTCGTCGCGGAGGGTCTGGATTTCTTGCTCGAGCTTCCGCAGCTTCCGTTTTCCGGCCTGGTCCGCCTTCTGCGACTCAGTCTCCAGTTTCTCAAGCTTCTCGATGAGCTCGGCGTTCTGGTCTGATAGAGAGGCAAGTTCAGCTGGCGTTACGGACACTCGACGGGTGCGGCGGTAACGAGCGGCCAGACCGAGAGGCTGGGAAGACTGATCTATGGAAGAGGGAAAGGCAATGGAACCATACGACGAGGACTCCGAAGGGACATCCAAATGTAGCTGGGGCATAGGAGGGGATGTCGTGGGCGTCGTCCCAGTTCCTGAACCAGGGAGACGAGCGAGTAGTGCTTCATGCTTCGACTTCAGCGTGAGGTTGTCGTCGTACAGCGTCTTGCAGAGTGCGGTCGTCACAGTGAGCTCTGCGAACAGGATAGACGAGAAATAAGGATCGCAAGACGAAGAAGGGTTCAAAAGGCATATCGCACCTGACTCACGAGACTTTATGATGCCATCCGCCTTGAGCAATAGCCCGGAAAGCTCCTCGCGCGACTTCTCGTTCATCCAGTCCTCGATCCCGGGCGTACTCGGCAGTCCAATGTCATCCGTACTCCCTGAAGCATTCACAAGATGCGTAGTGACAGTTAAAGGGGAGTCCAGGATCACTTGATCCAAAGGAGGAGCGTATGGTGGGGGCGGGGCACTGTCGCGATGCAGCGCAGCAAATGTGAGCGAGGTCGACCTGCGGGCCTTGGCGGGAGGGAGTGGGCGGCGGGGCGTAGCTGTCGCTAAATTGTTACGAGGAGACAACATAACGGTTCTACAGAGAGTAGCAGACGAAAGGAAGGCGTGATGTCGACAGGGGGTAGTAATTGGTGAACCACGACAGGGCACGGAAGTCAACAAGCCTGGACCAAGGGAACTATAGTCAAGTACTCCTGGAGAAATAGCAATCCAAGCTTCGAGAGTATCCTTCAGAGGATGGTAAGGACGTGGCGTTCGTGAGGGTCGTAGAAAGCGTGAAGGTGGTCGAACATCGCTGTGGGGGTGATGGTTGGTCTCGACTGGGATCATCCGCCCGCCGCCTCTTTTCACATGTCCCTTTCCGTCTTTTTCTCTAAACCCTCCGTTATTATTATCACCCATCTCAACCGCCCCCCCCCCCGAACATTGCAGCCAGAAATGTAGAGAAAAGATGACGTGAGGTGTATTCCATATGACTTTACAATGCGACGCAACGCGGAGCGAGAGGAATAGTACATGTGACTGTACAGTGATGCGGGGAACGTAGAGCATGATGTGCGTGCGGAGGACCTATGCAGCCGAGAGTCATATGTACAAGGTAGAACGAGTGCAGAATCGACCGCATGTATATAAACTATCTACTTTTGTTGGCTCTGTCCTGAGTTGGAACTGAACGAAAACGCGCCGCCCGACGGCGCTCCGAAGCTAAACGAACCAGAAACTTGACCGTTGGCCTGAGAACCCGATGTGGCAGGCGTGCTGCTCGAGTTGGTGGTGCTAGACGACTGACCGAAATTGAAGGAGAACGGTGCAGCGGCGGAACCGGCGGCTGGAGCAGCAGATGACGGGGCCGTGGTACCACTTGCGGATGCTCCAAAGCCGAAGGTAGGTTTCGAGTCCTGGCCAGCGGGACCACTCGTCGCCCCAAAGGTGGGCGCTGGCATGGAGGGTGCTCCAAAGCCGAACATGGGCTTGGCCGCCTGGGTATCGGTCTTCTGCGCTGTGTTGCCGAACGAAGCTGGCGTGGAAGAGGACGACGACCCGGTATTCCCGAACGAGAACGCAGACTTAGGCGCATCAGCAGGCTTCGCCGTATTGCTCGATGTAGCACCGAACGGTGATGATGCTGAGGTTGCAGCCGGTGCGCCGAAAGGCGACGGCAACGGAGCCGATGCAGGAGCTCCAAAAGGCGTCGGATTGGCGGTCGACGAAGCCCCGTGAGTGGCTCCAAATCCGAACGTCGTCTTCGCCGGCTCCGCGGGCTTCGCAGCATTGCCAACAGTGGCACCGAAAGGCGACGGCGTCCCCGATGGCGCACCACCGAATGAACTTGGGGTCGAAGCGGGCGAGGTAGGCGCCCCAAAGGAGAACGGTGACTTGGTTGATGACGACGGCGTGGCGGTATTGATAGAAGCCCCGCTGAAGGGATTCGTAGGCGCCGGAGGTACGGCCGCTGGTTGCGAGCTGGACGTCACACCGAAACTGAACTTCGGCGTGGAACTGGCAGGCCCAGGTGTGGACGCAGGGGCCGAAGGTGCTGCAGGAGAGGTCACCGCCGTAGTCATAGTCGAAGCAGGAGTCGAAGAGGTGCTCGATGGCTTCGATGCCACGCCAAAATTGAATTTCAGCGCACCAGGCGTAGCAGCGGCGTGAGCTGGCTTGGTGGTGTCGGTCGTGGTAGCAGCAGCCAGCGCTGTGTTCGCAGGTTGAGCGAAGGAGAACGGGGATGGCGCTGCCGGCTGCGATGGAGGTGGACCCATGCCTATGCGAGACAACAACGAAGCACCAGGAGTGGCTTTTGCCTGCTCTGTGGCTTTGGCCGCGGAGCTCGATGTGTGTCCTAGGAGAGAAGCAGTCCCTGTTGTTGCCTGTTGTGCTGGCGGAAAACCAAACGCGAAGGTAGGTTTCGGTGCTGTGCTTGTAGGCGCAGATATTGTCGTAGCAGTCGCTGCAGGTGTTGCACCTTGGACTGCCGCAGGCTTAGCGAAGAAATTGGGGACGGAAGACGCTGTGGATGCAGAGCCAGGGGCAGGAGCTGCCGCCGTCGCGGGAGCAGCTGGCTTCGCAAAGAAATTAGGGATAGAAGAGCCTGCTTGAGGCACGGCGGATTGTGGAGCAGAGGTAGGAGCGACTGCTGCTCTGGAAGAAGCAGGAGCCGTCGGCACAAACGAGAAGGTAACCGCAGACTTGGATGAGGCGTCTGAGGTCGCCGGACCCACGGGCGATGTGCTAATCTTTGGCGGCTCGGTTGTGCTCGGCTTAGCAACAGGCGCAGCAGTGGCCATATTTGAAGGAGGGAAGGTGAAGGTCGACGACGACGCCGTCGAAGTAGGCGGCTTTTCAGGCACTTTGTCTGAGGGAGCAGCAGGCGAAGGAGCCCCAAAGAGAGGCGGGGTCGCAGCTGAAGTGGATGCAGCGGGCACAGTACTTGACATCGCAGACAGCGGCGACGCTTTGGGCCTGTTGCCGTCACGAGCGGACTGCTGCCTATCTCTGATTTTCGACATAGCAGCCGCCTCAAGATCCTGTTTCTCCCACTTGGAATATGACTTCGTCTTCTGCAACTTGGGACTCTCAGCAGCAGGTGAGGCAGGCGGGTGATAGACAGAGGAAATGCGACGAGTAGATAAGGCTGGCGGGGGCGGGAATATGGTGAGCCGCGAACCTGCATTCGTAGCAACGGATTGCTTGAGCGGACCCCTCTTGACTGGGCTGTCGCGCGACGAAATCGTGGACGACCAAAGCAGGTTCTTTCCAGCAATCTTCGAAGGTGATTCCTGTTGCTGAATATTGTTAACATTGTCCATAACGCGACTTCGTAGCTCACATACCGGAACATTGTCAGATATTTGCAACTCCGGCGTTGGTGACGAATCCTGCCATGCTAGTTCACGGCGCTCCTTCGCAAGCGTGTACTCCTCTTCAGAGAGCCAAACTTCAACGTAGACATCCACATGAGCACGTCGATCCGGATGCTGAGAGTCACTTGGCTGGAGGCCAATCCTCGTGAGTGATGGAGCGAATAATGAAAAGACTATTGAGCACTCACCATAGGGAACTTGGACCTGGACTTCTTGACCAGCTCTTGACGAAGCCTCTGGCCATTTGGCCCCACCTTGAACAAGATACCATGCGACTCCCATTCTTCGCCGATGGGTCTGCCTTTGCAAAGAGGATCATTCGAGAGAGGAATGATATCCTCTTGAGACTTCCGGCCGCGTTTCTTGCGCGTGACCCTCTGCCTAGGCCGTTCGGATTCGGAGTCGTCACTTTCGGTGGAGTGGGAACCACGACCGCGTTTCTGGCCACGAGTCAAGCTCGCTTCAAGCTTATTGGAGACCCTGCCTTTGCGCCGCCGCCTCTTCGGTTTCTCGCCTTCGTCATCCATCATATCACCCTCTCCGCCGAACGTAGAACCAGCTTCCAT
Organism: Ganoderma resinaceum; assembly: GCA_964023155.1. Taxonomy (NCBI): domain Eukaryota; kingdom Fungi; phylum Basidiomycota; class Agaricomycetes; order Polyporales; family Polyporaceae; genus Ganoderma; species Ganoderma resinaceum. The sequence continues at coordinate 1,790,018 of OZ026793.1, forward strand.
CCGATCCCGCTTCTTCCCCCTGGCGATGTCCTCAACGCCCTCACCACCATCCTCCTCACCATCCTCCAAATCCTCGCCCATGCTCTCGTCGGGTGGTTGCATGGACTTGTCAAGAGACACCTTACGAGCGCGCTTGTCACGACGAACCGTACGTGAATGGTCCAGGCCCTCGTCATCCTCGCTGCTGGCCACACGTTTCGACCCACGCTTCACGAACTGCGCCTCGTCAACCTCCATGTCCTCGTCGGACCCATGCCACTCCGCTTGCTCGTCTCCGTCAATCAACTCCTCCCCTTCAACGCGAGATTTCTTCGCCAGCATCTCGGGTTCCGAGTCGCTTTCGTCATCCAGCGCATGTTTCCCGTAAGATGTCCGCGTGGCAAGGGGTTGCTTAACACCGCTGAGTCGGGGCTTGCGCGCGGCTGAGCCGTTCGGTAGTGATCGTGGAACCGTCTGGGGTGTACGTTCTCGTTGAAAGGCTCGATGAACGTTTGGAATGTCTGGTCTCGGACCGAGGGTAGACCTGGGAATTGGTTGATAGGATGCGTTAGCATATATACATACCCTGTGACTTGAAAACTTACTGGCCCGCCTCCGTTTTAACACTCGGCGGAGGATATCCGTTAATATATCCGATAGATTGGACATAAGACGGGACGATGGGAAGACCTACAGAGGTCCAATGAAACCACATGTTGCGCGGGTGAGTCAGAGATTTACGCACCCAAAGCAATGACTGTGTCCTCCCCATCCCCTGCAACCAGCTCGGGCCCATCCCTCAAATACGGCCTACCCTTGCCCTCCCGCTGTTTCTTAGCCTGCAAGGCAGCCGCATACGCTACGTTGAAAGGTCGGTTATCGTCGTCGGGGATGCCGTGGCGTCGGCGTGTAGCCCTACACACATACGGTCAGTGGCGGCGCGCGGAGCAAAAAAAAGAGTAACGACCCACTTCTTATACCTTGTTTCCTTCCACTGGCGATAGTGTGGTGCCAACCGTGCCCAAGTGTAGAACGCAGCCAGCCCGAGCCCAAGCAAAAGAGTGATCTGGCCAGGATCAGACCAAGTCGAAGACGTTTGTGGAGAGACGTGTAAACGCCCTCCCAAGATATCCGAGGATTCGTCGTAATCCATGGCGGTCGGGTGAGCCGAAGGGGTCCCAGCGCGTGAGATGATCGCGTTGGAGGCGTCGGGCTGGCGCGTCGAGAGGTATGGTGTGGACGGTGCTGAGGCAAGTGATGACCACAAGCACCGCACAGCTTCCGCCCACTTGGGCTCCGTGGCGGAGATTGAAATGCCGATGCCACGAGACGCGGCTCCTTCCGGACGCCTTCCGCCCGCGTAGCATGTTCCCGCTTAAGTAAGTCTAATCTTGCCTATAATAGACTCGCAAGGCAAACGACCCTCTAGAAGCAGCTCTGACACGCTATCAGCTGCCTTCTTCAGAATCCGGCACTATCTTCTTTTGACAAAATGTAGTCACCATGCATAGCATGACTTCTTCAACAAACCCGTTCGCAGCCTATAATTTAGAATTTAGTCGATGCATTGACAGCGGGGCCGGCCAGCAAGTGCTGTGAGCATCAATGTATGCAGGCATTCTGTGGCATTCACGGCCCCAGGTGCTCGTGCGAGTCTACTGTTGCATGACGAGTTCCAGGTTGTGCTAGAACGCGCCATTTGCAGCGGAAAGTAAGCGGTTGGCGAGGCAGGTCATGCTTGAATCGTGTCAGTACCCGCGCCGTCCGTGGCATAATCCTGCTTGCCACGTGGGAACACGCTCTGCTCATATAGTCCCACTCCCATTTGTTGCCAATCACGCCAGTCGTCCCTACCCAGTCACCCCCCCTTCCAACTCCCTCCTTCCGTTCTCTTCCTCATGGCCAAGCTCGTCACCTACGCGGAGCTCAAGGAGCACAGCAACAAGAACAGTCTCTACATTCTTTTGCACGAGAAGGGTCCGTCTTGCTCTATTAACGTGAATGGGTCGACAGCTCATCACGACCTACAGTATACGATGTCACAAAATTCATCGACGAGGTATAATTTATCGTGACCCACTCGCCCTTCCCACCCAATCTAATCACCGTCCAAGCACCCTGGAGGCGACGAGGTGATCCTTGCGGAAGCTTGTGAGTACCCTTCTTTCTTCGTCTTCGTCCTTTAGGTCCGCTAACACAAGCGCGGCAGCACGGGATGCTACGGAGGCGTTTGAGGACGTTGGGCACTCGGATGAGGCTCGCGCGCTCCTCAAGGATATGCTGGTCGGCGATTTCGAGAAGACTGATGTGCGTTCACATGTTCTGTCCCCCCTCCCTTCATGTTCCTCAAAAATTGTGCGGATACAGGAGCTCAAAACGAAGGGCCCTTACTCGTCTTCAGGATCTAGCCACGCGGTAAACACAGCCGTTCAACAGGGTTCCAAGTACGTCTTCCTGATTGTATGGTTTACGTCTTATCTGACCACGTCCCTTCCAGTGCGATGTACTTTGTCCCTCTTGCGATGCTGGGTGCCTATTTCGCATGGCGTTACTACACGAGCGGCTCGATATAAGCTCTGTGTTGTCGTTTCAACCACCATATCTCTTTACGTGTGATACATGTTGTCGATGTCTTTACTCCTTTGATACCTCTATCCGTATAATTCTCGCCGCAGTCATTTGGCATGGTGTGATTAGTCGTTTGTCCATCGCTTGGCGAGGGCGACGTGGCACTCGAGACTCGATGAGAGTTTGACGATAGGTCGGCACCGGTTCCATATACACGCCGGTGTATGAATGCAATGGCCACCCCGGAGTATGGGCGCTAATGGATAGACCCTGCTTGTCTTGACATCCATGCCGCCTCAGCTCAGACTGAACGCAGTCGCGTTCGTCTCCCCTCAGAATCACCCCATTCTCGTCAGGACGTTTGCACAAGGCCAAGATGAGCTGAAATATCACTACATTGCGCACACCAGCCTTGATGTCATCGACGAACGCAGTGCGTCGGTCCCTAGTCGCATCGCTCGCCTCGCGTAAGTCTAACTCCTGACCAACCATCTTCTCTATGCTCTGTGGGCTAGTCACTGCTGCTATGGCATCGAAGTCCACAGATTGCTATTTGAACTTGTTATACACCATGGAGGATGTCGCGGTATACGGGTACATCACACCCCTCAAGGTCAAGATCATCATCGCGCTGGCCTTGACCGACTCTGTCGTGCGGGACGCGGATGTCCTCACCGTACGTCCCATACCCCTCTCCCCGTGGCCGCCATTAATTCGTCTTCTTGCACGACACATGCATAGATATTCCGTGCGCTGCATACAGCATATCGTCATGCAGTTGCCAACCCTTTTCTGAAACTCAACGCGCCGATTGACGGCCACAACGACCATGCGACCCTCCTTCAGGCCGGGAGCCCCAAGTGGAGGGCATTCAGGAAGCGAGTAGACGATATCGGCAAGGCTGTAGGAACTGTCGGCAGCGCAACATGAATGCCTTACTCCCCACCAGCTTCCCAGACCCAAGCCCGCGTGATCACCAGCGCGTGAGTGGATGTTCTACCTTGTACCCTATCGGTTCGTCACCTCGGTTCAGGCACCGGCTTCCCGCCGCTCCCCACTGTCTGAAAAGAGCATGCCTGGAAGGCGGACTCCGAACCAAGACGAGAACATGCCTTCTTATTGACTCAGCACCCGTGAGCACACCGGTGTTGGGACAGATACGAGGCAGACATGCCGTCATCCGGGAGAGCATTTGCTCGTTACGCTCGGATACACGTCAGTACTGTTGGATACACACAATGCAATGCGATCGCGTTTACTGGGAAACCCAGACACATCCGGATCTACGCCCCGAGGATTGCTTCCGTCAGCTGGTCCAATCCCTCAATGGCCTCCCTCGCCATCACCCGGACAACGTCGTCCGCGTCCGTCGCTGCGACATACCCAAGTGTGGTCCTCGTCCGCTTCATCAGCCCTGGGGGAAGTATCAACCCTTCTGCGTCTCCGGTTTCGTAGACACGATTGGTGTAAGCCAGGATGAGTAGCGAGAGGAAGTGCAGTGCGGCGCGCCGGAGGGGTGGGAACTTCGTGTTCGTCGATGTCGGCTGCGAATCCATTGTGGATGGCGTTGGCGTTTGCTCAGACTCTTTCTCCCCCAGATCCGCGATGCCCTTCTCTTCTGAGCCTCCCTCGGGGCGTGGGGCAAGCTTGTAGGGCGTCATGGCAGCCACGGATTCGATTTGTAACAGGTCGACCATGGCGTCTGTGAGGTCAGCGGTGTACGGCAGGACAGCGAGGGCGTTCGTCCTGGCGCACTGCGCGAGGAGCGAGATCGCGGACGTTTTGAGCACGGTAGGGATGTCCGGCGCCTGCACCACTTGAAACAGCGGTGGGAAGAGCAGCAGCGCTGAAGGAGGACTCAGTTCAGTCCCAATCCCGCTGGGCGAATCGCGAGCAATTACGGCAGTGGAGACGCACCGTAGGAAGGGAGCGCCTCGCCACACCGTCGGACGACCTGCCCCAACGCCTCTCCGACGCGAGTCCGTACGTCGACATCATGCTGGGACAGCACGCTCGCTCCCAAGTTGTCCAGGCCTCCAGCATACGTGCCGACCAGCCCGCGCAGGACATCCCTTCCATACCCGTCGACCATCGCGGACAGGCCTTGCACGGCGTTCAGGAACATGTACGAGTCGTCGTCCTGTATAGACTGCATGAATATCGATAGGATGCCCGGCACTAGCGCTCGGTCGAGCGCAGGCTCGGCGAGGGTGCCATCCGCCGTTGGGGCAGCCCTGCGCGCGGATACAAGCAGGCGCAGGAGCATGAGGCCGTGCGCGCGCACAGGAAGAAGTGGGTCCTGGAGGAGCTTCAGCGCCTTCTGGTATGTCTCCTGTGGGGTTTCCGCGTCTTCGGATGGGGCCTTAGACGGCCCACCTCCAGAGGGAGAGGATGTTGACGCGAGGCGCGCTGTCATGACCATTCTTGCTTCTCGTGTCAGGGAGCGTATTTCTCCGTCCGGCGCCTTCGATAGTGGTTCGAGCAACGAGAATATGTCGTTCAGGACCGGCGCGTTCCGTGCAGATAGGTCGGGATTCGCTTCCAACAACGGCTGAATGTATGCACGCAAGACCGAGGTGCGAGAACGTACCTTCTAAGACGGAGAGCAGCAGCTTGACAGCAGTCAACTTCATATCGTTCCTAGCTTGTCCGGATGTCCCTTCTGCGCCCTCCTCTTCATCGTCGCTGTCTTCGTCTTCAAATTCGTCTTCGGGCTCCTCTGGTACGATTCGCAAATCTTCCCTGCGTAGTCCAGCGTCTTGTCTCGTCCCGGTTTGAGAGGACTCTGACTGCCGCGGCTCGAGGACTTGCTTGATGAAGGAGAGAATGTGTTCTGGCTTCTTGAGGATACTCAAGCTATCGTCCGAAGAAAGTTGTTGTTGCATCTGTAGCACTAACTGCAGGTAAAGCAAAGTCCTACAGAGGGTTAGCCAAGAGCGGAGGCAATGGACAGCTTAGCTATTCACCTGAGTGGATCTGCGTCTGCATGGCTACCCAGTTCCCGGTAGCCATCCAGGAGCTTCACAAATAGTTCCGAGGACACGTCACTACGATTCATAGCCTTCATGAACTTAACAAAGCGTATCGGATCTGGCTTCAGACCGAGGAGGTTGGCATCAATATCAAATTCTCCAGATTCTTCCGCCTGTTTCAGGCTTTCAGGGGTAAACAAAGAGAGGGTTGCGGCATCTTGCGTCGTGCTGAGGTCATCTTGTCAGTAAATAGGTAGCGAAAGGAGAAACCGCAAGCACGTACACCTCGGTCCTCGATATGGTGCCTGCGATATCCTCATGCCAGTTCCCACCTTCGCCGTCGATGACATGCCACAGAGTAGAGACCACTTCCGCACTGCCCACGAGTCTTCCCCAGGTCTCCAGGTAGCCTTTGAGGGATTCGCGCAACACTGGGTCGGATGCCTTGACGCTTTCCAGATAGGCGTGGAGCGCATACAACGAAGGCACGATCGGCGTAAACAGGATCGAGATGAGATGTGGAGACGGGTCCGTATTCGTGAGCATAACCTGAATGATGCGAAGGACAGCATCGGCGGATATTTCTCCAGTTCCTTTGACCATCATCAGCCACGACTTCCAAGAACGCCATTAAGCGTTCTGCTCACCATAGAGAATAGGTTCGTGAAGCATTGGCAGCACGATATCCGTAAAAGCCTTCTGAATTGCGACATTGTCGTCATTTGTGAGAATACGAGATAGTGAAAATGCGATCGCTCGACGATGGGTAGCGCGCAGAGCCTGGTCAGTCAGGCTCAGTAATAGTAACATGCGGGGGATGATAATTTTGCCGTATTCCTAAAGCCATATTAATAGAGGTCCGTAGTTTAATAAGCGGCGTGGCGGCGCACCACTGCCGTCATTCCTGCTGGTACGGTGTTCAGCACCCTCGCTACGTGCTCGAGCTTTTCTAGGGGAGCATCATCTCCAGACACATCTTCCTCGGCAAACACTGATTCGCAAAGTCCACGCAGGCCTTCTGGTCGAATAAGCTGCCGGCCGAGGATGAACGTGCTTGCCCGTCGTGCATATGGAAGAGGAGTCGGAGACTTTGATAATGTCTGCCCAACTGCGGATATGACCTGCGACGGGGGAAGCCTAGAATTCGATTAGCGAGGGTAACTACATGTGGGTAACGGAGCCGACAACCTACCGGGAGAGTAAATACATTACTTGTGGGCGAAGCATGTCTCCCGTGGGCATCGAGTCTGATGAAAGAGACTTGGGTAGCCAGCCAATGACAATACAAGGCCGAAGGAGATCAGATAGGTGTTGATTTAGGAGTGTAGCCGTGACGACCGATTTGGACAATGACGATGTCAAACCCTCGGAGAGCGGGAGAGCCAAAAGGCGGGATGTCAGCGAAACCAAGAGAGAGTATTGCTGGGGCATGCCGGTAAGGTCGATGATCCTTGCCCCTCTAGTGACACTTGTTGTGGATGTAGATGGTATTGCTGCGATCGCCCGTTGCAGTAGAGGCTCGATGGCCCACTTAAAGACAATGGAAATTAGAGTGCGAATCAAGGCCATATCTCGGCTTCCAATGAGGGTAGGGTTGATCTCAGGTGGATTTTCCTCTGGAAATCTGCATCTTTGAGAAGAGATCTCGATAGGCTGGTCTGGGTCCTTCAGCCGTTGGTGCAATGGTTCCAAGATTGCCAGTGCCTCGACAGCCGTATCAAGCTGGACTGTTTCCAGGGAAGAATCGGACGAGGGAGCATTATCCCCACAGAGGGCACGATAATCAGCAATCCGTCGTGATAGAACACCTTTGAGGTCATTTGGACGTGTCTCGGACGATGCGGAAGGCCCTGTGAGGATGGTGGCAGCTTGGTAGAGTTCGTCCAGGCTCTTGCCTCGTAACGTCATCTAAGAGGTTCCTATCAGAGTAATGAACTCAAATAAAGCCGCAACATACCTTTGGAAGAATATGTCGTGGACAACGGACCGCAGCCCGCCAGAGTCGTGCGCGGTCGCAGTTTGCAGGCAGAGAGGAGGTCGAGAACAGGCTCCGTATTAAGCGCCCATTGTGGCCAGGATGATGACATTGGCGTCTCCTTTGCCTATTGCAGCATCCGGCGGCTGTGTGCATCCTCCAATAGGCTTATCGCTTTTGGCACTCACTTCTTATTTTGCGCCACCCACGACAATAAGTACCGATATCAAGTCACCAGTCAGTCTCAGTCAGTGAGGGGTTTCCACGAAGTTGTTTTATCAGTCTCACTTCTAAGATTTAGAGACGAACCAAGTCTGCCAGTCTCTTAAGTGACTTGCGATGCCACGTCAAACTTGAGTCTCGACATGTTGCAGGTCGCAAACCTCGGGTGGTCGCCCAATTCCTCGGGACGGATGTGGTTTGGGCCGGATTGTGGCAAGGTCCTCTCGCGTGCGTGGTGCGTGGATACAAGACACTACTCCGGTTCCTTACGCTATCCTCATTGGTCCGTATGGTCCGTATAAATTACGGCTCTAAATTCCATGACATGACGGGCATGGGCGACCATCATCGCCCTCCCCGCAATAGTCTTGTAAAATGGCCTGCGGTCGATCTCCTGTCGCGCGCATGGACCTATCTGACTTTCAAGCTCTTAGCTTGAAGGCTTAAAACCTTTTCAAGATCGGGATCTCGGACAAGCATAGAGACCGTTATACTAAGCGCATTGTTACTCAAACATTTGTGGTGCCTCCGAGATCCCGGTCCTGCATCACCATGGCCGTGAAAAACAAGCCTGTGGGGTGTGGTGATAGCTTTTGAGCGTCATTGATCAGGCACCATACTTTTCACCCTTGAACATCGAATACACGTGCCAACAGTCCGTCGAACTATGCATGTCACCTTGAAGACCGCGAAGTAGTGTTAAAAGATACAGCCATGCTAATGCGGGTTTGAAGCTACTCGATGCCACGGTCAATGCACTGTCCCGCTCCCTTCCAAACATGGTCAACCCCTGCCGTTCCGTAAAGCCGGGCGATGGCAATACGCACGAGGGGCCTCGAGATTGCCTTGCTTTAAAAGGCGCCCGATGTCCGAACGCAGGTAGACATTCTTCCTCTCCCCCTCCCCCAACGCTTACATGACCCTGAATCACACAGATTCTAGCACATCTAGGTCTTGTTCTACCATTATGTCCTCGCCACAGAACGATGAGCAGAGGCATGTCGCTGTTCCGAACGTACGTCATCCCATCCCTTAGCTTCGTATAGTTCCATCATCTGAGCCACTCGCCCTACAGTTCCCCGTCCCGGCTGGATCCCAACCTGGTGACGCATCGCCTTCTCACTGTGGAGATCAACTGAGGGATTAGTAAGTAAACTGAACATTTACGAGGAAATGAACTAGCCATTGACGTGTGATGAAGCCCCGTCCCTTGCAGCCTCACGCAAGCTGATCATCCTCACGACGCCTTAGTATTAGCGCGACCACAGTCACCGTCACCTCGACTCCAACCAGGGCCACAGGGTATTATCGCCACGCAATACTCCAAGGTCCAGGCTAGGAAGACTTCCGGCGACGCCACTCGGTCGACTTCCACCACCATGCCTCCTTCCCATGTTGGGACCCCGCGCCCACTGACGACACCCGATACACTGGGTGTCGGCTTCTCGAACACCTCAGAGGATGCGTCGACGCTGGAGGATCCATACTCCGGTTCGTCTGATATACCTACCACTCGACCCGACGATGGCCTCAGTGGCATCTCAAACTCTCAACGGGCACGGTCCACGGAGAACCTAGCCACTTCATCGCAGAGCCCTACCACGTGCGAGCGAATTCCTGGGCGGGGCCTGAACCCCGGTGTATCGGCAGGCGTCGATCACAGCAACGGTGTCCGAGTCGAACCCCTGCACCAGCTCTCCCCCGCGACGGCCATCAAGAGAGAGAGACTTTCCCAGTCAGCGCAGCAACAAGCACACAAGAGGACGTCAAGCGCACACCCAACGCGAGCGACGAACACGTCGTACACATCCCCGGCTTCGTCATTCAACATCTCGACGTCGGATGTCCTCCAAGATTCCTTGGCATCACAGTACACCATCGAGGGAGGCGCCTTCGCTAATCCCTATGTACAATACTTCTATACGTCGTAAAGCCCAGTATTCTCTTCCCAGCAACTTTTCGTCGCCTCTTTTTTTCATACCCCTGGATGAGTTCAAGTTACTGCGGATACTTATGGATACAACGCAGCAGCGCATTCTTGGCATATCTGGTGTCACGCTCATCTATGAATACTTTCTAGCTATTGAATGTACTATACAGAGTCAGGAAGAGGAATGTACACAATACAAATCAGCACTTCGTACAGAATGACAAGAATGCTAGCAAATACACTTTGTCGCTCATTTGAGCGCCGGTGTGACCTTTTCGATCCATGCCAGCAGTGCGCGGTTCACCTTGTCGGGAGCCTCGAGCTGCACCCAGTGCCCCGTGTCAAACATCTGCACGGTGCCCTTCGGGCACAACTGACGAAGGATGTCCTCGGACGGCTTCGCGATGCAGACCTGGTCGTGCGCGCACCCAGCGAAAAATACGGGGTGCTCGAGCTTCAATTTGTTCTGTATGGCTGTTGGTTCCGGACAAGGTCAAGCTTCGTGTCAGGGAACCAGGAACGGATGACGCACCTCGGTCGTCCTTGCCCATGAGGTCCGACGCCATGACCTTGAACCACTTGAGCGCAGCACCAAGTCCACCCGCCTTCTGCCAATCACCAAGCATACGAGCCTTGTCCTAGAATGTCGCACGTCGGCGTAGGAGTAATTAGTATATGATGGTTAGTGGGTTCCGAGCTAGACAACGCACCTCCGGAGATATGAAGGATGCAAGAGGTGCTTTCTTCCCCGCTTTGAGCCAGGGCTCGAGTCGGCCCGGGGGAGCGAGGACGGTCTTCCAGAGGTTGTGGTCCGAGGTGTACCAGAGGGTGAAAAGTGATTCGGTCTAGAGTAGTAGAAAGCAATGTGAATAGCATGAAGGTGTATAACGGAGTAACGGAGAAGTACATTGGTATCCACCACACTCTTGGCAGAATCTTCGGCAAGATATCTAAGAAGCGGTCAGATTTCGCTGCATGCTATAGAAACCCGCTGGAAAGACGCATACAGCCAGTATCCAAACAGTTCTGAACCGGCCAAGTTCTTCTGGTTGTCCAATACGGCCTTCAAATCGAAGCCAGGCAATGGAGGGCAATATCCGCTCGCAAGGAACGCAAACGCTGCAAAGCGAGTCGGATAATACATTCCCAGACGCGATACGAGGATGGAACCCCTACGAACCGCGAACGGCGGTTGTGGCAGGGGGCAGAGGAAGTGGTGATTAGAACTCTGATGGACGGCATCGGACGCGAACTGCCACGTACCAGTCGTGCCCAACAGCAACTGCACGTGTGACCTTGAAATGGTCGAGGATGTCGACCAGGTCGGCTGCGACCTTGCTCGGGACGTAGTGCTCCACGCTCGAGGGCTTGGATGAGCTGCCATGTCCGAGCAAATCAGGGGCGATGACCCCGTAGCCAGCCTTGGTGAAGAATGCGACCTGGTGACGCCAGTCGTACGCGGTGGAAGGGAAGCCGTGCACGAACAGCAGAGTGTGTTTTGACGCGTCGGTGGCTGGGAAGACGAAGGTGTGATAGGTGTTCCCAGATTTGGTTCGGACGTCCTTGTATACGCGGGACTCCATGGTAGAGAAGTATACGAATGCAACTTGTAGGCGATAAAGGGGAGAAGGATAGAGGTTCGGAGAGAAGCCCACCGTGCAAGCAGAACGAGGAAGAGTTGAAGAGGTGGTTGAGTGCAGGCGCCTCAGAGCGAACGGCCTTTTCAGTAAGCTGTGGCCTTTGTTCCTGCTGCCACGAAAATAGCGACCGCTTGTTTCTTAACAGCGGACCGAGGACTGCAGTGAGATTAAAGCTAGTGAGGACAAAGGATGCGCAAGACCGCATACAAGGCGGCTCCGGTCCACAACTTTAAAGCAGAGAGACAATTGAGTAGGGCCGAGGATCCTCGCTTGAAATAAAATTCGAGATACGAACTGTACCCCCAGTAGGACCCTTGACAGAGCCTCGCGTCCCCGTATGTACCGAACGATTTGAGACACGAGTGAGTCCAAGTATGCATGCCGCAACAAGATATGAAGTTGAGCATCGAGGACTACGACAAGGCAACAAGCATCAAGCAAGGAAAAAATAACTATTTCCCGAGAAATTCGATTAATCGACATTCCAGCCTGCCATGACACAGGGACACGCGCCGATCTTAGCGCATATAGCTTGTTGAAGCTACCATCTGCAGGTCATCGAAAGCCTGAGAACGAGTGCTGGGTCCATGTGATACAGAATTACGAGGGGAAGTCAGCATTTCGCCGTTTGTTGTGAGGGCGGGGTAAGAGCATACCGATAAAGCGGCAAGGGGGAGAACATGGATGAGTGGCAAAGAGCGCTAGCGTTCAATATCGGCAAACGGCGGGACCCGGCGGACCTCGGGCGCCCGAATGTCGACGACCCCTGAGGGGGACATTATGACGTCAGAGATGTGTAGTATTGAGCATACCCCGCAACCCTCTCCCCCCAAGTACAAGGACCCACCCACCAGCTATGTTACTCTCGGTCCAAATCCCCGTCATCTCACATACACCGCACATTCAGCCATGAAGGTCGTCTATCCCAAACCACGTTTCTGATTGTACTTAATCGCTCACTCACATCTTTTGTAGTTCGTCACCCAGGAAGAGCTGGATGCTCACCAGCGCGCCACGATAGTCGGAGGGCTGAAAGGTTTGACTGGAGGGCTTGCGGCCTCACTCCCCGCGTCCTACTATCTCCAGCACAAATTCGCCTACTATCGCAGCCTGCAGCCGTCGCTTAAGGCCCTTGGTATCATCCTTGTTGCCTTGCCCGCCTGCGTTATATCTGCGGAGAAGGCAGGACTTGCGTATGACCGTGAGCAGTGGTGCGTCCCAAAATCGTGCCTGCCATGCATTCATTGCTGACGGTGGAGGAATAATCAGGAAGGATGTGGGGAAGATGCATCTGGACGCTCAGCCCCATCGTCAGGAGGCCGCTTGGGAGAATCTCACTCCTCGTGAAAAACTGAGCGACTTTGTCAGACGGCACGAGTATGGTGTCATTGTCGGTAGCTGGGCCGTCGCTCTCACGGGCGCACTTCGCTATACCCTCAAAGATCCGTAAGTCCGACGACACCGTCTAGATTTTTGGTCGAGTCTACTCACCCCATCCTACTGTAGCATACAGAGTACCACACAAAAGGTCTGCGGAAATCATGGTTCAATGCCCGAGTCCACGCTTACAGATGTATTCCAGGTTGTACAGGCTCGTGTTTGGGCACAGGGCCTAACGATCGGCATCATCATCGCCGCTGGCATCCTGACTCAAGCACAACGCTCGCGGGTACATGAAGAAGAGGACGACCGTGGTGTCAGACACCTGGTCAGTATCAGATTTCCGGACTTATCTGCTTCAGAATGTCTTCTAATCCGAAGTTCCGATACAGCCCACCGATCATTCTTGGATGGACGTAATGCAAAAGAGGGAGGCTTTGAAGGAGAAAGAATAGGCGAAAGCCGGGGCCCTCTCCTCCGGTGGGGCGTAGGTCACCAAGGCTCGTATGTGCAGTAAGTTTAGTACAAACATGCTGAAATAAGGCGGTAGTATCTCTCGTGTATTATATGCATCACTCGTGCTGCGCTGTATATATGATTCAGAATCACTGTGTGACTCATATTCCACGGTGATCGACCAACGTCGTCAAAGTACTGTTGCAGACCTGTTGGCCATCATTATTCATAACATCGGGAGCACCTCCGCCTCTTTCGGGCCATATAGCTGGTGTAAGCCATGTCGATTATCCCATGAGGCTGACCACCCTACCGAAATGCCGAAAGAATGCCGCTCTTCCACGGCTTTATCATTGTCGTCGACGCTGCCGGTGAACGGCCATCAGACGCATTTTTCCCGGAATCTCTGGCTGATCTCTGGATCCTCGGGACTCGAAAATGCTTTTCGGGATAAGTGCGATCCCGGGACCGCCAGTGGATAGCCGCTGAATTCCTCTGAGTCGATTTTCGAGCTGCGAGGGAGAGCCTGTCCCCGGTGCCAGCGACGAAAAGGCTGGGTAAAGCAGAGCTGCACACTCAGTACTCCCCATCCACTGGGCAGTGGTTCTTGCATCCCTGTTCTTGCCCACAAGAGCATCGGTGCTGAGGTGGCAGTGTCGGATACCTGCCCCGACGCGATGCCTCCGACTCCCGAGTCTTGGCACGATGGGTGCCGAGGGTAGAAATCTCGACCCCAGCCCGGCATCGATGACGCAGGTTCTCAAGAATATAACTTTTCAAGTTCACGGACTCGTCCAGTTCACCCGTTCGATAACATTCTCCCATGCGGTTTACTACCTAGGTTAGTGAAACCAGTGCGGGTGACATGTATCTCTCGGCCACTGGCAACTGAAATGTTACCTGAGTATGTATGAGAGCGCAGAGAAGCCGGTCAGGTTCGCCGACAATGCCCGAAAACCACCTCAGTCCATTTTCGTGGGTGCCTTGGCCGTTGTGCGGGGTCGATCATGCATCATCGTAAAATCGGAGGTGTTGAGATGACAAAGTAGGCGACCGCACGATCTTATAAGTGCCTTTACTTAAGCCAATTGGCCGGAGGCTTTCCTAGGGGTGCCCCTAACTCTGTTTTTCTCCCCTCTCCTCCCATCTGCTTGAGTGCTGGTATCCCGGTCATCGAGCCTCAAGCCCTGCCCGTCCTTGGTTGCCGCAGTAGCTGCGCCGGGGCCGATGAGGAGGCCGAGATTATCGAGGAACATGGGTCGATACTTCATCAGGTGAGTTTGGTCATCATGCATCATCAGAGCCGCCCGCCCCAGTCGTCGCAGCGCTCTGGCCGGAGACCGGCGTCTAGCGGCTCCTCACCGTAACCCACCATCTTTTCCGTCGCCGTCGTCGTCTCTTTCCTCAGCTCTCTACCACTCTGCCTCTTCTTCCTTCTGCGTACATCTTTTACCTTCATCCCCCCTGGTGGAATCGTCATCAACTCCTAGGCCCTTTCCTCCTTCCTCCGTTGTCGGGTCAACCCGTCAACGCCCCCACCCACCTCCGCCTTCGGCTTTGTTCACCGAACTCAATGTCGCTCTCTAGGTCTCTCTCTCTCGCCGCCTCCCTTGTCGGTGCGGTGTGCAACCTCGCATTTGCACTCCGTCTCCTTGCCTTCTCGCGCTCGCTTGGATGGGAAAGCGAAAGCGAGTGGGAGGGCTCCACGGACGCCTGGGCAGTCGACTCTGTCCGCGTCATCTGGGCCCTCCTCTTCGTATACTTTGCTGCAGCTGCAGCTTCGTGTTTCATCGGATTCATTGGAATTGCTAAGGTAAGCCCTTCCTCTTCATTGCTCCCACCACTATGCTGATCTGTGTCTTTGCTCTGTCACCTGTTCTCATCTGGGCGACATCCTCCTCCCGCAGCACGTCCGTCTCTTCGTGCGCATTTACCGCGATTACTCAATAGCGGACTTCGTGTTCGTGACCCTGGCTACGCTTGGCGTCAGCTATACGACGTTCAGCCAACCCTATGTGCGGTCTTCGGTGTGTGAAGAGCTGTCGCGGCATCCCGAGCTCATGCGCGACATGGGGGAAATGGGCCTCTCACTCGAGAACTGCGAGCAATGGTTCGAGCGTGCAGTCGTCGCCGTGCTCGGCATCATGTTCATTCTCATCGTCGTAAGGGTGAGTCTTCTTCTCGTTCTCCTTTCTGTCTCCAGGCTGCCATCGCCACCTACGTCTGTTTTGCCATGTCTCGTCGTCTGCCGGCTGTTCAGAGCCGCGTCATGTCTGCCGTGATCAACTGACTGTGCGCAGGCCATGGGTTAGCGCGGTGGCAGGTTTCGTGAAATTAGTCAGAATGCTGACATTCTTCCCGGCTCTGCGCGCCGAACTTGAAATTATACAGCTGCACATCGTCATTGCCCTTTCGCAATACTACAGCTACATCTCCCGAGAACTCCTTGCGGGCGTTCGGACACACATCCTCGGAATGCGCACAATCAAGACCGATGTACCGTTACAGCGCATATACCTCATGCCCACGCCAACATCGCCGTCAGTCTCGTCGTTGGACGGACGCTCACAACAATTCCCGACGCCCAGCGAGGACGTCACTGTCTATGCGACAGTGCCAATTGGAGGGATGTCGGAAGAAGCTGCCCGCAAGATGCACGCCACGCCAGCCTGGATCGCCGCGAGCCCCGTATCGAACAGCATATCAACGCCGCGGCCACATCGGCATTCACACCCGCACTCTCACACCCACCCCAATGCGCGGTGGCATTCCCATTCACATAGGCATACAGGCTCGCGGCCTATGAATGACGAGAAGGCACCATTCCCCGCATGAATGGGCTCCTGATCTCCTTCGGGCCTTGTGGTATCCCGTGCTCGTTCAGCTGGTTCGGTGCTTGTCCTTTCTCGTCTCGAGGGGCCCTGCCATCCTTCTGGCGATTAGGACGGAGTAGTGTTTTGTCTCCTTACTGATGATGATTATTGCGCATCCGCGTTGCCCATGACCGTGTATCTGAGTGTGTCCTAGTCAGTATAGGTTATAATCTTATCGCGTCGTAGGTTCCGATATCAATGTCCCCAACCCCCTCATTCCGGTAGCCTTCGTCCTGTCTCTCGAGAGGTCTTGATGACAGTGCATACCCCGCCCATTCATCCCTCTTCACCGCCGTATTCTCCTTCCAGCCATCTTAACACACCCTCAGCCTGCGCCATCCATTAGCATCTCATCTGCATCTTTTCACTATACGGTGCCGCCTTGCAGTGTTTCCGCATATTCTCATATCCGGATCCCTAGCGTTCATATTCACTTTATTCCCTCCCCCCCTCCTCTCGTGTACGCCATATGCCCTGTCAATAGCCACAGACGTCGTTCTGATTACATACGACGACATCGCTCATGTATGTTTAGCTCAATTCTTTCCTGGGTATTTCGCTGCACAGGAGTCTGGACGGGCCCATGTGCCCCCGTGCGAACATGATCATCCCACATGCGGAGATAGGCCGAGCTACGCATATGGGGGCTAGACTTCTGCACATGAGGAATGACAGCGGGCGGTGGGAAGCTAGTTGACTATGGCTACGTTGAACGCTACTTAGCTCGAGGGGTTGAGCTCTTCGCCATGGGCTGGTTGACGCACAACGGTTCAGAGATACTGGACACAGGCACATGGGCAAAGCGTGGCGGCAATTGTGCGGCGGTCGAGTTTCATCGTTCGTAATTTGAGAAGCTGTAGCTGAACATCAAAATGAGCCGGTGTGAGGGTCTGTTGGGTTGCCGGCACGAGAACTCCTGGGCACTGGCTCGCGTACGCCGTGCGGTGGGGTGTTGGTGGGGAAGCTATCAAACGGTGCTGTAAACACATCTGCTTCTTCTTGGGCCAGCCTGGGTTGATGACGTCAAGGCGACGTTCGCCCGCTTGTAGAGCGGGTGTCCGCGGGGGATTTGTTGGCTGCGTCGCCGGTGTTGATTGTACTTGCCTCTGGGACACCCCGACATTGACGGCCGTTGCTTCAAATCCCAACCCCGGGGTTTGTCGCGCAGCCACGCAAACCAACAATCGAAAATTAGGTCGTTCCTGAGTCCATGAACACCGCAGACGCTACAGAGCTGTGCGACTGAACAGAGTCTACAGAGTCCGATAGATGGGGTGAAACATAAGTACCGCTGATGGACATGTTTGTCGGGGGATCGGGGTCGACGCGTGGGCTCATGGGAGAATTTGTAGTGGGTGCACTCGGCGCCTGCGGGCGAAGAGCAAGATTTCGCAGTCTGGTCTGGCCGAGACTGTCGTTCTCCATCATCCCTCCTCCTTGCCTCATATACCCTCCTTTCCTGGCGTTCGCTGCAGATACGCGTCCCTCTCTCTACCCCTCGACGTCCGTCGCCAGCTTATGGCGTCCAAAACGCATCCACGCTCGCCCTCGCCCGCCGCCGCTGCGGAGGAGCAGCCGTTGCTCCTCAAAAGGCTCAAGTCCAGCCACATCTCCGAAACCCCAACGTCCACCACGTCTGACTCAGCATCGCACTTCGCGACCGGTCTGTTCGCGCCGTCTAATATCCACAGACTGCACACGGAGTACGAGGGAAGTGCGCCCTTCAAGCACGCGGTAGTCGAGAAGCTGTTCCAGGATGACCTCCTCCACAAAGTCAAGGACGAGGCGCTCGCAGAACTCAGCTTCTCAGAGAAGGAGACGGATATCTACAAGGTGCGTCATTCTCGCGTTCTTTCCTTCGTGCTCGCATGCACGCTATGCACATGTTCGCCATCGTGCGCGTTACTCAGCGCCCAGAGCATCGGTGAACCGTAGCACCGCTGCAGCGAACAATCTGGACAGGCTGGTGTTGATCTAAATCTTATCAGGTCTACCAGACAGGCGACCTCGCCTCGCTCTCCTACCTCACTGAGCAGCAGATCGCGCTCCTCCCTTCCCTCCTTACTCTCCGCAATGCGCTCTACTCGCCCATATTCCGCGAATTTCTCCGCGCGGTCACTGGTTGCGGTCCTCTCTCGGGCACGAAGCAAGACATGTCGGTCGTGTCATACCGCAAAGGCTGCCACCTGCTCAACCATGACGATGTGATCGGCACTAGGCGCGTCTCGTACATCCTCTACATGCCCTTGCCACACTATCAGGGATGGCAGGCGGACTGGGGCGGTGCGCTCGAGCTATACCCAGTGAAGCCCGGTCCAGAAGGCGTCCCCGAACCTGAACCTGTGCCTGAGAAGAGCATCCCTCCGTCCTGGAATCAGTTCATCTTCTTTGAGGTCCAGCCAGGGCGCAGTTTCCACTCAGTCGAGGAGGTCGTCGTGGGAGAGTCTGAGGACGGTCGGCAACGGCTGAGCATTAGCGGATGGTTCCACGCCGCTCAGCCTGGCGAGGAAGGCTACGTGCCAGAACCGCAGCCCGAATTGAAAAGTTCTCGTGAGCAACTTGTGAGTCTCGCCGCATCCCCCGTCGAAGCCATAGATTATTCAGCCTGACAATCAATCTCCCAGGCATCAACGCAAACTAACTTCAAGGCCTACCCCGGAAATGCCGACCCACCGTTGCCAGACGACCCCCTCTCGGAGGAACACGTCTCCTTCCTTTCCGAGTTCCTCAACCCCGTCTATCTCCAGGCCCGCACAATGAAAGCGCTCGCCTCCCGCTTCGTCGAAGAGTCTAGCCTCGAGTTGCATTCTTTCCTCTGCGCGCCCCTTGCGGACAAGCTCCGCACTGCGCTCGTTGAGAAGGACGAGCAGGACGGGCTCGGCTCGAAGCGCGCGACGCGTATTCCTCCACACACCGCGGGGGGTGCAGGCGCGTGGCAGCTCCGCGGGCCGCCGCATAAATGGCGGTACGGCACGCTGCGCCCCTTGGAAGGCAGCGGGCCGAAGATGGCGGTGAGCCCGCGCTGGGCGCACGCAGACGTTGACGATGTCGTGCGCAGCTTGCAGGACGAGCTGTACCCAAGCACGGCGTTCCGTGCGTGGCTGGCAAGTGTGTCGAAGTTGCTGCCCGTACGGCATGCAGAGGAGGCGCGGCGGTTCAGGCCCGGGCTGGATTATACCCTCGCGACGAGCGAGGCTGCGGAGGCAAGGCTGGACGTCGTGCTCGGCCTGACGCCACAGGTGGAGCCACCGCAAGAGGAGGGGAGCAACTCGGGTGGGGAGGAGGCGGCTCCTCTTGGGTGGCAGACGGGCGAGTGGGGTGGATGGGAGGTAGGTTCCGTTACGGCTTTCATGGGCACCTGGTATCTCACTTCCTGTCCGTATTTTACAGTGCTACATGGCTCCTCACGAGGAGGAGGACGACCCTGCGGTCTACCGCTCCGGGTCTGCCAAGAGGAAGAAGGGTACCAATGGCACGCACCCAGAGTCCAAGGAGGAAGAATCAATGGAGGACGTCGAAGAGGACGATGAAGATGAGGACGAGGACGACGGCACACTATTAACGGTGCAACCAGGTTTCAACCGCCTGTTGCTCGTCCTTCGGGACGAGGGTGTCATGCGCTTCGTGAAGTATGTTTCCGCCGCTGCCGAGGGCTCTCGATGGGATATTTGCGGTGAGTTTGAGATTGGGATGATCCAGGCGGACTCGGAGGACGAGTCATGAGGCGAGCAGGGGCGGTTGTCCGGTGTGTGTGCGATTATAACGCTGTCCTTGCATTGCACGCCCCCGATCCTATTTGGTATACTCGTCTATTGCCCCTGGCTCCGAAGAAGTAGTCATAGTAGTCTGTAATGACATACCACTGTGCTCGTCTATCAGAACTGTACAACTTTGACCATTGTGCAAGTATTAGATAGATATGCACCTCGACGTACAACAAACTGTATTAAAACACAATCTTCTTGCCCTGGCTTGGGACGATGGAAGGATCTTCGCGCTTCGCCATTGCAAGCGCGGCACCCGGCTTCGAACGTGTGACTCTACGTCCCTTCTCCCTTCCCTTCGCCTCATCCTTTCCAGCGAGACGGCGCTTCTTTATAGGGTGCTCTGGCTGCTCGGCTTCATTACCGTCCTCTGCACCCGCCTGTTCGTGCCGAGCTGGACGCTCACGCTTGACGACCTGCCCCTTCTCCCCGGTCTTCTTCTCCCGCGGGGGTCCTCCTCCGCCCCGGCGAACAGCTTCGGGGGAAGCGTATTCAACTACAAGCTTCCGTCCGTTAAGGTGATGGTTCCGGGGATTCGTCAGCGCAGAAGTGGCGTGCTCTGTACCTGTGAAGTCCACAAAGGCCCAGCTGTTATCAGATAAGTGCATGTGGTCAGTTCCCTGGCTCTAAGGCGGGCGCGGCGATGACGTTGGCATCCCCCCAATTCTTAATCTCTTGGAAGGCGACACGACACCTTCGCCTAGACCAGGCTGGGTGCGACGAGAACGAGACGCGCCAAAGGACGCGCCGGACAAGAATATGGGGATACGTCGTACGGACGTAATGATTGGCGGAACGCACCCTTTGCACTTGCCGCTATCCTCGAATGTTCCGAGACGGACCTTGCGAATCCACTTCTCGTCATCGGACGCATCCTTGGCGCGATGGGAATCCAGCAGCTCGCGGATGGAAACCTCCGTCGTCTCGAAACCGAGGTTGCCCAGAAAGAGGGTCGGTCCCGGAGGTTGTTTTTGTACAGCGAGAATCTTCTGCGCGGTTTTAGTATGTCCTGTGGTCTTAGACCCCGCCAAGGTCTCCGCGCCATTTGCGCCTGTTGTTGCTGTGAGCATAGGGCGACCATTGAAGTCGTCGCCTACGATAACACTTGAACGGTGACAGACAAACCGCGGGTTTAGGGTACGCACCGTCTTTGATGAGCAGGCGACGTCCGTCGAGAGGATTTTCTGACCTGGTTATCGCGACTGTTTTCGCGTCTGGCGTTGCAAAGTCCACATATGCGAAACTAGAGCAAAACAATCCATGTACTGTTTGTACGGCGAACATACAGTTGAGTAGGTAATATCAGAACTGACCCTCGATTCTCCTTTCGCAGGCCTTTGCCCTCCGGCCCACCCTGCGCTGTCTTCATCGGCATGTGTATTCGCGTGATCTCTCCAACACCTTCAAAAAATGTCCTCAGGGACGCGGCCGTGGTTTTGAATGAGAGGTTGCCGACCCATATGGAGTTCTGACGTTTGGGTAGTTTAGAAGGAGGGAGCTCGGTCGACTTCTCTTTGGCCTTTCCGCTTGGGGTGTCGCTTATGAGACCGGTATCCCCCTTCGCAGTGTGTTCTGTTTTCTTCTTCTGTCTGCGCTTTTCGGCATGCGAGAGCACCACTTCGTGTACTTCATCCGCGTCAGACTGGGAGTCGTTAGAGCTGTCGGAATCGTCGGAGTCCTCAGAGGAGCTCTCGGCCTCATGATCTGAGAGATGTTGCCTCTTCCGAGAGGAATCGTGAGGGGGTGCGGACTTCTCCGAGTCGGAAGAACTGGTGGAAGCAGAGGAAGACATGGACGATGGAGGAACAGACTCAGACAGTCGTGAACGAGCAGGCAGACTGAGAAAACTCAGGTCCGTATTTTCCGCACGTTCGGGCCGGAACGCCGGCGCTGCGCTTAAGTGGCTGGTCAGGAACACACTGGCAGTCCCCCCGGGGCCCCCCCCGCCCTGACCAAGACTACGCTGTCGCCTTGCCTTGAAGGACACACCCCTAGCATACCCCAGACTTTGCATTGCATTTAGGACAGCGAACCCATAACGGATATCGTCTTTGAATATGCGTGGGGTCTATTCAACATCGATTATCATGCGCTTCCGCAGCGACCAGTTGAGTCCGAGTCCCCCCAATTTTCCGCATGATCTCTTCGTCGCCGAGACAATGGCTGAGAAGCTTACACATATCATAATAAGGTCTTCGACTCAAGCCATAAGGGAACTACCTCGGCCAGGAAGGGGTTGACATCGTCGACCTTGCGATCTGAGATATCCCTTCCGCATCCATCTACTGTAATGTTTCAGTTCGAGAGTTGACCCAAACGGTGATCGAGGGCAGCCAACGTCTTTATTGGACACCTGCTCCAACGGACTGTAGCATCTGTTGCTGCCCCTACTAGCACATATGGCTTCTGGCGATGATACGGTTACGGCCACCATAGGCCGGTCAGAGGTACGTCCAAGATTTTGAAGTGGTAGCGTGCCTTGATATCATGTGGGGGCCTGACCTCCTTTCAGGGACATCCAGAGTACATATGGTACGAGATCCTCTACCTGCTTTCCATTGGCATGGCTGCGAATGCTTCGTACTTACTCACTGCCACTCCCAAGGGCGGCGGAAATTGGCGTCCACAGCTGTTGCCCCACCCCCCCCCCACATCAGCGCTTTGCAAGACCATTGTACCGTCGGATCCCGCATGCCAACCTTTCAGCCTTACGTATCTTCACCTTCTGACTGCGAATCCCGTACGTCGACATTATGATCGTGGAGGCGTTGTTCACCGTCCTTTAGATGGGGGGGGGGTGCATCGCGTATGTTTTCGCTCCGCGTGTGTTTTCTCAGAATTCTGGGTTGGGATATCCTATCGGTATTGAATTTACTTGAGAACTTAGCGGACAATACCCTTCCTCAGCTTCATCCATTCTGCGTAAAGGTAGCCGAGATCCACCTCCTTTTCGCCGTCGCTCTTTCTATGAGGAATACCCCCATTGCTGGCAAGTAGTGCCAATCAGCCGTTCCGACTGATTCTGATTTCTTTGTCGTAGGGTTCATAGGAATAGGTCATGAGAAGGTGAGCTCTGTGCACCGGCAGTTATGAGGTTATCTCAACGCTTGGGTATTGTTTCATATCCTGCATCGAGTGCTTAATATCGCGCAGTATTCTCTCCTTCACTTGGCTGCATTTCGCAGGCATGTGAGTCATTATTTGCCATTCGCTTCAAATTCGCACAGGCTGATATTTTCATACAGGTATTGTCATCATCGGTCGTAAGTTCTTGCATGGCGCCCCATCGCCGACCTGACTGACCGCACCGCAAGCTTCCGAAAATGCTGGGTGGGACGTGGAAAATCCTCGGTTTCGACGGAGCCGCCGCACTGACGGTGACGACAGTCATCAGCATGAAAGCCGTCCGCCGACGGTTTTCCGAGTTCTTTCAAGTATCTCTCTCACGTCGCCCTCATCCTGTGCGTCATCCGAGCCCTCCCGATGTCGTCACTCCATCACTTCCCTAACAGCACCCAACAGCCTCTTCCTCATCACCGGTCACCACCCAGATGTACGTCACGCCACCCGGACACGCCACGCACTTCTGGCCGGTCCGGATCCTCTGGGGCCGCGACCATGATGCCGGCTCATCCTGAACCTAGTCCTCCGGCAGAGGTGCCGCGGCGCGTTCGTCGAGATCATCGGCCGCGCCGGTGCCAGTGGGGGGACTCCGTGTCACGCTCAAGCGCAGGATCTTTGGTAACTGGGGGATAAGCCAGTACGTCTTGGTTAAATTCCTGGCTGTGGGTTTGCCGCACCCACACGATCGCAAATGGGTGCAAGCCGGAGACGGGCGATGGGGACTGTGGGGCGGAGATGGCGTTCGTCGTGCGCACTACGGATGCGCAGACACAGAAGTTGATAGGTACGTTTTACATGTGATGGCAGAAGGATCGGGGCTGACCTATTGACACGACACGCTTGTCAGGCGGGACGGGGGTTAATTACATCCTCGCGCGGATGCAGCAACTATTCAGGTGTATTTTTTCGTTCTTTTTTGCGCCCTGTGATAGTTTCGACTTACAACTGTTACTCCTCGGTAGGGACACCGATGCGGCCGACGCACGCGCAAAGCGCGGCGTGTTCGTTTGGATCATCTGCACGCAGGGTGCGTCCCTTCATTCCAGCGACCTTCGCCTGCAGAGCTAACCGCATTGCAGGCGAATACCGCTGGCTCACAGCCGACCTCTCGAAGTGCCCTCCGCAGCACCTCCGGGTCTCTCTCCGAGTCTCTCGCCGTTGATGTGCACATCATAGGCGGCCGGGCCCTAAAAGAGTCGCAAATTCTCTCCCTCCTGACGCTCAAGCAAGGCAACTACACTATCGGCGACGGCAACGGCGGGAAATGCCTCTCCCGCCCCTTTCCCTCCTCTTCTTCGCCGGGGGCGAGAGGGCCCACAGGTATTTCGACGCTGAGTTCAAGCTCTGTGCCCCCCCCGTCCTCCCCGACTCCCCGACGCTGCCCCGGGACCTCGTGGGCGTACGATCTCGACCTCGAGTTCGGCGGCCTATTGTGTGCGTCCTGGGGGGCTGTCCCGCCGTTGGCCACGCCGCAGCCGTACGCACGCTCGTGCTCGCGGTCGCCCAGCATGCTCGGCGGCCCCATGTCGGACCACTCGGCCAGCCCGACTACGATCGCGTGCCAGGTTGTGCAGCGTGGCATATACCGCCGGCTGAACGTCTGCAAGGTCCTGAAGGGCGAAGTCACGACCGTGCAGGATGCCGTCGCCGTGGACGGCGAGTGTCCAGTGTTCAACCCCATGTTCCGAATATCAATATTATTGTATTCTTGGAGACATCGGAGCGCTCCGCGATCGGTGTGTGGTTCTCTCGCTTACTCGAGTCGTGGAGGCATGCCGCGGGAAGCGGGGAGGACATGTGGCTCAGTCGATGTTCATTGGTCCGTTTATGTTGAGACGTGACGCTGCCGGTTTGGGGGGTCCAACGTTTTGACTTTCCAGTTACAGTGGCTGGACCCGACGAGCTGGTTAACGCCGTCCGCAGCGCGATGTCCGTCTGCGGGGCCCTTCGCTGGGCTGATGGGTGTTACAACTGTCATGCTGAGAGTCAAACAGTTCCAGACGTAACCCAATGCGTTTCTAACAAATGGAAGAAGTTGGAGTGGCGGTGAGCGGTAATGTAATCCACCGCTCACCGAGTTCTAGGTGTAATCTAGGTCGATGCTGGGTCGATGTACCTGTACGGAACAACGGAATTTGTGTAGCATCAATCAAATAGGCTGTGGGTGTGTAGGTGAGCATACCGCGAAGGCACGCGAGGGGGGTTCTGCGGGGTAACGCGATGCTTGGCGTGCATGTCGGCAACCAGTATTGAACGCAGGATAAGTTATCGTCCGATCATCCGAAAACTTGGTAACTATTACGATTTAGAATACAGCAGATGAAAGTGATAGTGAACGTGGGTATGAGGATGAAATGCGGTAAGATGGTGCTACAATTCGTCATGAACATCGTGAAGGGACCCACTCGAATAGACCAACGACAGACAGAAAGGCTCATGCGGAGTGCGGCTGGGGCTGCGTCTGGGCAAGCTGGTGAAGGTTGAGCTCGTTCTTCTCCTCTTCCTCCTGCTTCTCAAGGAGCTCGGCCCACGAGTGATCGACAGTGCGGGTAGCTGCCGCCTGCTGACGCTGAGTCTGGGTGAGGACACCAGCGGCGATCAGGACACCGATGGTGAGACCCTGAGCCCACATACGGGCTTGCACGATCTTTTGGGGAGTCGTCTGGTAGCTACACATTCAACAGTGGTCAGCTTACTCCCTGTCAAAGGAACGCCGAGGGAAGAGAGGGCGCACCGGTTACGCATGACAATGGTGGCAGCGATGGCCATACTGGCGGCCCAGCTGCCGACGATGACCTTGTACTGGTTGCGCATGGCCCAGTCCTTGATCTTCGCTCCGCTGCTGAGGGCCTCCCAGCGGCTCTCCTCCTTGCGTTCCTTGTCGTCAAGGAGGGCCTTACCGGCACCGGTCCAGGTGGACTCGTCGAACTCGACACCACGGCGCTCACTCTGGATGGCATAGGTGGGGGCGACGATGAGGACGATGCCGAGGGCCTTGAGGTGGGGAGGAAGCGCGCGGAAGGCGGGCCAGCGGCGGTTAGCGTACCAGGTAGCGGGGAGGGAAATGGCGAGACCGCCGAGGATACCCTCGATCGCTCCGCGGACGGTGGCGGCGTGGTGGGCAGCAAGCTCTTCCTCAGTGGCAAACTGGATCAGACATAGTTAGTCAGTTCGGGTTGCCATTGCGTTTGTGGGGGAGCTAGCGCCCAAATCGGGGAACGTACCTTCATGATTGCGGGGCGGAATGGGTGTGTGGTAGAAGTCTATTGGAGGGTGCTCTAGTGTTCTAGTGGCGCAGGGCCGAATTGATTGTGTGGAGGCCTGAGGAAATGGAGAACAAGACGGAGAGCAGAGACGGAGCAGAGGCGGTGAGTGGTGGGTTATATATGCAAGTGCTTTGAATGCCGGCAGCTGCGAGCCGCACAGGGGGCGGCAAGCGGG
Source organism: Ganoderma resinaceum (assembly GCA_964023155.1). Taxonomy (NCBI): domain Eukaryota; kingdom Fungi; phylum Basidiomycota; class Agaricomycetes; order Polyporales; family Polyporaceae; genus Ganoderma; species Ganoderma resinaceum. The sequence continues at coordinate 1,816,341 of OZ026793.1, forward strand.
AAAAACCGGGAGCCAATGACGAATTCCCCGGGGGAACAGCCAGCCCTCTCCTCCCAGGCGTGCATCTGCCGGTGGCTCCGTGTTGCTTCAGCGCACAGCAAGGCTGACAAGCCTCAACAAGTGATTGCAGGTGACTGCAGGTGACTGCAGGTGTCATGTCAGTCCACGTCCCTTGCAGTCCCGGCTGGGCGAGGTCGTCGCAGGCGCAGGCGGCAGCCCCATCTCCATCCTTCATTCGTATTGGCTCCTCCGTAGTCTCCCGAAATGGCAGGTGCCTGCTCCTCAAGCGCCCGACCGTCTACTGAACACTTTGGGCACGACTCCGACTCCGACCACTCCGGTCTCTGATCTCAACTACCGCCCACCATTCGATGGCCTCCAGAATGCTCTCTAGTCTCGTACCCACCCCCACACTAGACCTTTCCAACATCGCAAGGGTCAGGTCCTCCAGACAGAACACCAGCGCGCCCGGTGTCTCCAACGACCTCCCCGCGCCTCCCCTCACCCGCACCGCCGTCTCATTGGAATATGCCTCCCTGCGCCATACCGGACATTGTCCATTAGGCATGTACGTCACACCCTCGCCCGATAACCTCATGGTCTGGGACGCCGTCTTTTTCGTGCACCAAGGTATCTGTGCTTGGCGCTCCCATGTCTTTCCGGTGTGGCTCATCGCGCGCTCCGTACAGGTTACTACACCGACTCCATACTTAAGTTCCGGCTCACGTTCCCACCCAACTACTCCGAGCGGCCTCCTGTGGTGCAATTCCTCACGGATGTCTTCCACCCGCTCATCTCACAACAAGACGGGAGGTTCAACCTCGCTCCCCGTTTCCGTCCATGGAGACCAAAGGAGCACCACGTCTTCGACGTCCTGCATTGGGTCAAGGCCGCATTCAAGAAACACGCGCTCGACGAGATCAAAGAGTCGGATTGTTTCAACAAGGAGGCATACAGGTACGAGCACCCCTCATTGGACATAGCGGTTTGCCGTTACCTCACCGCGACATACCCTGTCTCAGACTCTACCATGACACCACCTCATCCTTTGCTGCACTCGCCACGCAATCCTCCATGCTGTCCCAATCTGCCTCTGCGCTGTTCGACAAGGACCACCCGTCGATGGCCGGAAAGGGCTCGCACAGTATGCAGTTTAAAGAGCTCAAACCAGAACAGCTCAATGCCCTCCGCACCAGACTTGGCATTCAAGATTGGGAAGACGAGCCTGCGTCATGACACCCCCTCCCTGCGTTTTTCGGCCAAACGCTATTGGCTTAGATATAACATACCTCGGCGCCCTACCTTGTACTTGCATGTAGGTCATATGGATTATCACGAGTGTATTCAAATTCATGGTGTGTGGGCTTAGTGGATGGTTGCATCGTGTCCTCGAATAGATTCAATAATCATGCATTCGCGTGTCTTGGCCAGGGCAGCGAATGTTCTTCAACAATGAATTAGAATCATTAACACTAAAACCTCATACGAAGGCTTCGAGGAATAGACTACCTACTATAGCATTAGATACTGTACGTCTACTCTACACTTATTCTAGCACGTTCTCCCCGCCTCATTGGCCAAAGCAATTGGATCACGAGCGATGGCAGGGCAAGAGCAAAGCAATCGGTCGGCACTAAAGAAATAGAGTAAGATATATACTACACGTCCGTCAGAGTCTATACCGGTGACCTGGCCGAGGATCCTTGTCAATGCGCGATGTCGAAGGAGCTCTGGCAGCTCGTTTCGAATGAAAGATGGGGAAGCACCACGGCGCGCTCGCGCACCGCGGGCCCAAAGAATGGCTCGCGAGCATCGGTATCGCCTGGGGCTGGTGCTCCCCTTCGCGTAAATGTGGTAAAGGCTGGGCGCGGGGCTGTGGCTCCATTTGAGTCACACCGCCGGCCACGGTCGTCGTCGCAAGAACCGCGAGCGCCGCGTCCTGCGCGGCCTCCATCCGCCCCTCAGACGCCCGAGAGGCTGGCACCTCGGGCGACTCAGGGATGGTAGGGAGGACCAGCGACCGCTGCGGCTGCCCCTCACCCAGCGCCGCGAGTCAAGGGTCGTCCGCGGTCGCGGTCGACGCGACGGGCGCCTGGAGCGCGTCGATCGTCTCGAAGGGCGTGTCGGGGCCCGTGTCGTCGTCGTCCATGACGCGGCCGAAATGCTTCGAGAGTCGCTCGATGACAAGCGGGTACGGGAGGTGCTGCGTGAGTTTGCGGCGCGGCTGAACGTTGAGCGAGTGGCGCGCGTCGAGCGCGCTGTCCAGCACGTTCGATGAGTGTGCGCCCTCGGACAGCGAGAGCTTGATCGAGTACTCCTTGTCGGATTTGCCGCGCCCGTGGTTCCGCTCATAGAGCTCGAACGTAATGTGGGACTGTGTGCGCATACGCGGCGAGGCCGCACCGGTACAACAACGGTAAAAGTGGTCAGATGATGCGTAGGCGCGAGAAGGGATGGTGGGATACGCACGCAATAGTCAAGCTCCGGGATACGACGATTCGCGATCGGAAGGCCGGACAGAAGGACAAGGTTCACAAGCGTATGGATGTGTGACTCCTTCGTGAAGTAGAGCGTCAGTCCACACTCCTCGTTGTTCCGAGCGCGCTCCAGGTCGCCGACAACATTGCGAAGAAGCGGCAACGATGTCAGCACTCCAATCTCCTCCCTATAGTGTAAAATTAGTACGTCACGCTAGGCAACGAGAATAGCACGATACGCACTTCTCCTCAGGTTCAATACCATACTCCTGCGGCGCGACGAGGTCAAACAGCGCCTTCGCACGCCCGTACAGCTCGTGCAGCCGCCGGTCATGCGGGGCCTGCTCCGTCCGCCCCTCCTCGTTGAAGATCGAGAATAGGAACGTGCGGTGGTGCAGCGCGCAATACTTGATCGTGTCGTACAGCTCTGACACGCGGCTGGGGTCGAACTTTTCCTGCTTCACGTCGCAGAAGTCCTCGAAGAGCTTCTCCCACCGTTCGCGGAACAGCCACGGCTCGTCGCCGCAGCACCACCGCTCCTGGATCTTGTCGACGTCCATCGTCTCCCAGTTCCGGCGCATGATGTCCCGGAACGTGCTGAGGAGCTCGATCACCTCTTTCACGACCTCGACCGGCTCCTTTTTCATGCTCTTCGGCCAAGTGAGCTCCGGACGCTTCTCGGGCTCTCCAGGGCGGAGAAGGATCTTAAGGCGTTTCTTGACGTCGTCCATGAGGTCTTTAGCGGCGTTGGAGTCATCGAGAAGGTCCTTGCGAACGATGAGTTTGGGCAGCTTCTGGGCAGGAACGGAGTTCTCCCGGCGCGGGGTATAGTGGTTCCCTGAAGCATAACCATCGATAGAGGAACGAGATGAGTGGACGCCTGACTGATGGCCCCCGTTGGGGGAGAGCGTGCCCGATGCCGCAGCGAATGGCGAGGTATCGAATAGTGCAGAGGCAAAGATTTCTGCCGAGGCCACGACACGACGTTCAGATGACGTATATATCTGACAGGACAGCGGTCAGTGCCGCTATGTTTGACACCAAGGTCCGAGAGCGCATACCTTGACATTCTTCAGAATATCCTTATCTGTGTTCCAAATGAGAACTGTGCAGCAGAACGGGCAGATGGGCGCGCATACTCATGATAGATATATCCTTCTTCATGTTCTCCCCAAGGTCGCGTGATTGGTATCGCGCCGAGTGTGTGAACTCACCGCCCCACTTGAAAACCAGGGTCAACTTCGTCAGCCTGCGCACCTGCCCCGGCTGCTTCTTCGAGTACACCGGCTTCAGCTGAGCCTTCGTTCCTGGCAGGTCGATCTTGCTGAACAGGGCGTTGTTGAGCTGCGTGAGCTTCACCAGATCCTCCCCATCGGCCCCAAGCCCCTTTGCCTCCTCGACAGCAGTCGCAATCCGATTGAGCTGGCCACGCTCGCGGAGGATGATCTCCTCGCGCTCGCCGTTCAGGAGGGTGACGAACGGCTGCGTCCACCGCTCGCCGATAGGGAAGTTGAACTTGAGCTTCTGCTTAGGTGTGCGGTCTGCATGTCGGAAGACAGTGACATTGGCCTTGAGTAACCATGTTGGCTCCTCGACGGTCGCCTCAGCAGCTGGGAGCGGGCGCTCGGGAGATTCGGCGACATGAAGACACAGGGAGGCAAGGATCTCGGCGGTACGGTCTATGACGATGTGGTGAGTAACCATGACTGAGGTTGGGTAAAGGGGCTAGTGGGCGATCTGATAGAGGATAAGAGAGATGCTGACCATAGTAGGTATCATTTCCCTTGACAAAGCTCCAACCATTGACGTCGATGACTTGACTTCGGCGACCTCCGTCGCAGCGAAGCATGTCAAAACCGCATACCATCTGGCCGAACCCTTCACTGATACGACACGCCCAAGCTTTTTCCTCCTCGCTCAGGTGGGTGATGAACCTGTAGTCTCGGTCAGCGAGCGTGCGAACGACATGCATGTATATGGTGTACCCACCGAATCTCCTTGCCTTCTGTATTGCGCCTCACGACGCCATCAACGACTGGAGACTTGCGTGTCTCCGCATGTGTGTAATCGCGTCCGACTGTATAGACCTTTATATCCTCCGAATTATCCACGTCGATGAACATCTCGTAGATATAGGAGCCGTCCGTTCTAGGAGAATTGAGGTGAGGATCCAATTCGCTGGACTTGTTTCCCACCTATTTATTTAAAAAGTCAGGTCGGGTTTGTCCGGCCTCAATTCTAGCATCCAGAATGGATTCGGACGGACCTTTCGAAACAATCGTCGACCGCCACCACCACGAAAGTAAATGTAAACGTTGTGGTCTTCGCCACTGACGGGCTTTTCGACGAAAGGCTTGTGCATGACCTGTCCGTCTACGATGATCGCATTCCCATCCTCGCTCATGATGACCTCCGGGGTGACCTGGAATCCACCGAGGGAGATTCCGATCTTCTTCTTCATAATTTCGCGCAGCTCATCGTCGATCTTGGGACCGCCATCGCGCGATACCTCGAGTCGGCGAGGTGTGGGAACCTTAAGATGGTCAAGGACCGCGCCAACCAGTCTGCGATCCCAAAGGAGGGCCTGAGGAGGTAGGTCGTTGATACAGTGGGGCTGCCGTGACTTGACGTAAGAGATCGCCTTGTCGAGAGGGAAATCGGTCGAGAAAAACGAAATGAGCACGTCACAACGCGGCCAATTCTCCACATCTGCACGGTATGCATTAATGACCTCACAACGGAAGGAAAGACGCGTGTGTACCTACCTTCGTCGAGGATGACCTTGTCGCCGAATACCTTGACCTCTATGGCTCCATTTGATCGCTCGACCAATCGGGTAAGAATTTCTCGCATTGCTTTTGAGCGAGCTTTGATGTCCATGGCGCAAATACCGAGGATGATGGGCGGCCTTGTTTGGTCCGTGAGCGCAGATAAGTCTGAATGGGAGCCATTGGGAGACGGTGTCGACAACCTTGGATTGGACGCGGATCGGGGCCCTGGAGAGCACTCTGGAGAGTGGACGGGAGACATAAAAGTCGTGTCGAGCATTCGTGAAAAACCAAAAAAAAAAATGCGAGGGTATGATCTCGCTGCTTCTGGGAATGAAGTGAGGAGCAGCAAGAGGAGCAGAAAGAGGGCCGAGTGGTGGTGGTCGTGTGCACAATGCACGCCAGGCCAAAAACACGAGACGCGCGTAGGCGCCCAGACTGCACATTAGCCTTTAGGGACGCTGACTAAGCCCCTCTCGGCCATGTGCCTCCGCTGATCGATCTGAGCCGCGGATCTGACTCATCCCGAAGTGAGCGAGGCATTTGTGCGATGTCCCCGTCCAATGACGAAAGCCGCTTGCAATGGGCGCCTCTGAGATGAGGCATTTTCTGCGACACTCGGGCTCAGGTATTTAAGCCCTCTCAGGTGGCCCTTGTTCTTCCGACATATTCTTGACGTCCTATTCACGCTCGTCACAACCCAATGTCTTCTACGCACACGCCTCACCCACCCTCGCGACCTCAGATGGGCCGCCGCAACCCATCTTCACCCAGAATGGACCGCCCACCACGTCTCGACCGCATCTCCACCATGGCGCCCGAGACAAGCGAGGTCACGACCACCATCCTCGTCTCCAACCTGCACTGCGGAAGGTGAGCTTCCCGTCGCTTCGACTTACTCCAGACCAGGAATGACATAATGTGACGGACGACTAGCTGTGTCAAAACCATTCAAGATGCCCTCGCATCGTTGACTCCTCCCCCGTCCTCTGTCGACGTCTCCATCGTCACCCAGTCCGTTACTATCCACCACCCTCGCGCCCTTACAACCCCCATGATCAAAGCCGCGATTGACGAGGCTGGGTACGACATCCTCGCTACTCCTTCCCAGGAGGCTTTATCTCCTTCGCAGCCTGCATGGTCCAACAGTCTCGCCGGACTCGCTGGCGTCGCCTCTCCGAGGCAGAAGAAGTACCTAGATAACTGTGAGCAGTGCCGTACCGAACGTCTCGGACGCGACGAAGCCGATCGTCCGTCAGAGAGTGTCGATTTAGAAGAGGTTCGTACTGACATTGCCTCCCCCGCATTGCAATGTACTCACCCCGGTCTCCTAAACATTTTGGAATAAAGATGGAAGACGCGTTTCTGGACAAGAAGGCCCCGTTCGACTCGCCGGATGGCGCAAGTGAACATCAGGCATCCACCCCCACTGCGGCACCTTCTCGGGTCACCCTGTCCGTTGGCGGTATGACCTGTGCCTCTTGTTCGAACGCCATAACCTCGGCAGTCTGTCAACTCCCGGGAGTATCAGACGTCGTCGTGAACCTACTTGGGAACTCGGCAACCTTAACGGTTACTCGTGCCGAGGTTGCTCCTGCCGTGGTCTCAGCCATTGAAGGCGTCGGATACACTGCGGAGGTTGTGAGCCTCGAGCCGCTCCAAAGTCACCCAGTCGAGAAGAAAGCTCCCCGAGGACATCAGGAGGAAAGTCAAGTGCGCGTTGAGCTTTCAGTCGGTGGTATGACCTGCGCGTCATGCGTTACGACGGTGACGTGTTTACTTTCGGACATTCCGGGAGTCTCGGAGGTAGCCGTGAGCCTTATTGGCAAGTCGGCGACGGTTCTCGTCGTGCGACGTGAGCTTGTTGCTCGGCTGAAGGAGGCTATCGAGGACGCAGGTTACGAAGCAGAAGTCGTTAACGTTCGTTTGGCCGAACAGTCTGAAGATGAAGACATTGGGCCGCGCACCGTGTCCTTGCGCGTCAATGGCATGTTTTGCTCGTGAGTCCTGCTACGTTCTGGGTTGCTGTCTGCTGCAACTTCTAACATTTGACTAGCCACTGTCCTGGAAAGATCATGGAGGCATTGAAAGCTCTCGAATCGGATGTGACTGTAGACAAACCACTCGCCTCTCATACTGACCCCATCCTGACGCTCACATACACGCCCACCCCTCCGAACTTGACGATACGCGCCATCATCCAAATTATTCAGGGAGCCGGGGGGTTACAGGCGCCATTCACGGCGTCGATCTATCATCCACCTTCGCTCGAGGACCGCGCACGGTACATGCAACGCCGCGAACAGCGGCACATCCTATGGAGATTGCTCTTCTCCGTCATCGCTGCCATCCCGATGTTCATCCTTGGTGTAGTATACATGACCCTAGTGTCATCCACGAATTCCACCAGGACGTGGCTAGAGGAACCGATATGGGCTGGCAATGCGTCCCGAGGCGTGTGGGCGATGTTCTTCATGGCGACCCCGGTGATGTTTTATAGCGCAGGCATGTTCCACAGGCGAAGCCTGCGTGAGATCTACGCGCTTTGGCGGAGAGGTAGTCGCACGCCGGTCTGGAAGAGGTTCGTGAGGTTCGGAAGTATGAATCTTTTGGTATGCCTCTCCCACCTAGCTCTTTGTCGATGCGCTGACTGACTGACATTGCATAGGTGTCCACGGGTGTATCGGTCGCCTATTTCGCATCGGTCGCACTGCTCGGTCTTGCGGCAACACAAATGCGGTCGCCCACTGGACAAGGGGACACCACTACCTACTTCGACTCGGTCGTCTTCCTGACCATGTTCCTGTTAGCTGGTGAGTGTGGCAAGTCAAGAGGAGGATTGGCGCTTAGACTGACACGAACATTCCCACCCGTTCCAGGTCGGTTCCTGGAGGCGTTTAGCAAGGGTCACACTGCGGACGCGATTATTGCTCTCGGCAAGCTGCGCCCGACGTCGACCCTGCTCGTTGTGCCTGCATCTGAGGCAGCGACAGCGTCCACGACAAAACTGTCGCGGATCAGTTCTGGCGACACCACTGCTCAGGAACGCGATCCGGAGAAGGGCGATGCCGAGGGCGAGATGCAGAACCTCGCGTCAAAGGCCGGGACGAAGGTTCAGCGCGTCGACACGGAGCTGCTCGAGGTGGGCGATATCGTGCGCGTGCTGCACGGTGCGAGCCCGCCCGCCGATGGAACCATCGTGTCCGGAGATGGAGGCGCGTTCGACGAGAGCTCGCTCACGGGCGAGTCCAGGCTCGTGAAGAAAGAGATCGGGGAGAAGGTCTTCCTTGGGACGATCAACAAGGCTGGTGTCGTCGATGTGCGCGTGGACGAGATCGGCGGGCAGACGATGCTCGACCATGTCGTGAAGGTCGTCCGTGAGGGCCAGGCGAAACGCGCGCCGATCGAGCGGCTGGTGGATATCATCACTGGCTACTTTGTCCCCGTTGTCACCCTCCTTGCCATCGCGACCTGGGTAATTTGGCTCGGCCTCGGATTCGGCGGCGCGCTGCCACATGACTATCTTGACATTGAAGTCGGGGGATGGGGTGAGTGTTTGCATGCCTATGATGATGCACATATACTGACTTTCTTCTGCGACAGCGGTCTGGTCCCTCGAGTTCGCCATTGCGGTCTTCGTCGTTGCATGCCCATGCGGTATCGGCCTCGCTGCCCCGACAGCTCTGCTTGTTGGATCCGGCCTTGCTGCCAAGTTCGGCATCCTTGCACGCGGCGGAGGTGAAGCTTTCCAGGAGGCGGCGCAGCTCGACATCATCGTCTTCGACAAGACGGGCACCTTGACGGAGGGTGGGGACCCCAAGGTGACCGACGTTGAAATCATCGCGGAACACGTCAATGTCGGTCTGTCCCGAGAGGAAATCCTCGGAATCGCGATGGAGATCGAGACAGCCAGTTCGCACCCACTCGCTGCTGCTATCCGGAGTCACTGTGAGAAGAACAACGCGAAGTCCCAGACGGCCGCATCCGTCGAGGAGACACCCGGGCGTGGATTGAAAGCCTCATTTTCAGCCTTGAAGTGTACGGTTCTCATCGGTAACGAACCATGGATGGAGCATCACCATGCGAAGGTCGACGAGAGGATATCAGACCTTCTCCATTCATGGAAGTCTGCAGGGAAGAGTGTCGTCCTCCTGGCCGTTCGTCCTGAGCGCGGCTCGTCTACCTCCGACTTCGTCGTCGTCGCTGCGTTCGCTGTGGCCGATCCAATCCGACCAGAGGCCAAGGAAGTGCTATCGCGCCTCCAGGCACAGGGTTTAGGGACGTGGATGATTTCTGGCGACAATATGGTGACTGCAAAGGCCGTTGCGCGTTCAGTGGGCATACCTGAGACCAACGTAATTGCAGAAGTACTTCCACATCAGAAGGTGAGAACTGTGGACCCATATCCCTCACCGATTTCCTGTGCCAATGCTGATATCCATTCGCAGGCTGAGAAGATTCAGTGGCTGCAACGAGTGGGGATGAAGCGTCCCGAGCATGGCTTGTGGAAGTTCCTCGGTCGGCGAAGGCTGAATGAGCGCTGCGTCGTTGCGATGGTCGGCGACGGGATTAACGACGCCCCGGCCTTGACTGCGGCAGACGTGGGCATCGCTATCGGGTCCGGGAGCGACGTCGCCATTTCGAGCGCCTCCTTCATTCTTGTGTCGTCGAACCTCCGCAGCCTGCTAACGTTGACGGACCTGTCGCGGACGGTGTTCAATCGAGTCAAGTTTAACTTTGTGAGTACACACCCAAAAATGAGGTGGAAATACAATAACTTGACTCGCTGACCCTTATATCATAGTTCTGGGCATCCGTGTACAATTTGGTTATGCTTCCGATTGCTGCAGGTGTTGTATACCCTGCTGGGCATGCTCGACTTGCACCTGTGTGGGCGTCATTAGCTATGGCACTCTCGTGAGTAAAGAACACCTACACAGTATCTTAGAGCATTCTAACATTTTTCTTCTAGGTCTGTATCAGTAGTATGTAGTTCACTTCTACTCAGATTGTATCGCGAACCGAAGCTGTCCCCTGCACCTTGTTGAACACGGATAGGACGGATCATACCTGGTCTCTCCTTTGTTATAGTGGATCATGTATTGTAGACTATCGCGCTGTACCACATGATAAAAAGCTGCCTACAGCAGTAATGTACAATATGATATGATCAAGCACGCAACTGCTGGTCCTTCCGCGTCTTGTAAAAGTCCGAGAAGGAAAGGCGAATTCCCAAGAAACGGCAGTCGAGGTCGGAATGAGTCGCCAGTCCCTGAACGATGGCCTGCACACGATCAGAGAACGACGTCCCGTACTCCTTGACACGAGCTAGGATGCCTGGCAGAGACTCCTCGGTGTATCTGCGATCTCCGCTTTGGTCAATTCGCGTGATCACACCCTGTACAGAAAGTCAGTCTCATGGGCTGTGCAAATTATGGAGCAACTTACCCGAGTAGCATCCCTCTCCGCATCCCGCCTGGCCGATTCCGACAAACAGTAGTTATACAAGTCATCCTGACAAGAGTTCAGCACATCTTTCATGCGCCATCGCGGCATACTCACAGTGGCTTCGCGGAACTGCAAAATCGATGTGAATACATCTCGAACTTGATTGAGGAGGTTCTCTTCCCGGCCAGCTTTTGGGTTGAGTAAGAGCACTTTCTTCACCATGCGATCCAAATACGCCCGGTGATTCTCGATCAGAACATCAAGGTCGCCTTCCTTCTTCTCGATAAAGTTGAAGAGGTCCTGCCAAGAGCATTCAATGACCTCGAGGTTGCAGTACGCCTCGAGCTGGCGGATGAAGTGAATCATCTCGGCCATCACAAGACGGACTTGACGCCAGTCATAATTGAGCTCTATGAGCCAAAGTGACAATATTACTTAGTCTATGGGAGTGTGAAGTGCTTTCCAATTCAGATACTGACCTGGTATCTGGAGGAAGGTCTTGGCACCGCCGGCAATACGCATCCAACTCGTGTTCAGCGTGCTCGCTATCCGCTTGACTTTCCAGAGGTGGTTGAATAGCTTGAGGTATTTCACCATCGCAGTTGGGTCGAGCACCGTGTCGATCGGCGCGTCGACCTTGTACTCGAGCGTGAAGACGTCCCAGCCAATCTCGCCATGCGAATACTCAAGCATCCGCGCGTCAAGTCGGCGAAGCACGTCTGGGGGGTCGTTCTGAGCATTGGATGATCGCAGTGCGGATTCCAGAGTGGCGGTAAGGTTGTGTCGATATAATGCATTCGCGGGACGAGAAAGGCTCGGGCTACAAGAGCACATTAGTCGGCAGACGTAGCACAATAAAATGGCACAATACCCAAGAGTATCCATAAGTTGCTCTGCGAAGTCTCCATAGCCCAGCAGCAGGTAATGCTTCAGCGCAAACAAGTGATCTAGTAATCGATACTTGTCAAAGAAGACATCGAACAGACGCTGACTCGCAATCTGGTACGCAGTGTCGATGGACCGCTCGAGACCCACAATGTCGCTGTACTGCAAAGCTAGCAAACACATGAATAAACGGTGGGGCGACATCTCTCGCGACGGCCACTCACTACCGCCAGTGTTGCTGAGCTTCTCTCGTGTGGCTACCCAATCACTGTCATGACAACTGTAGCGAATGAAGTTCAAGCTCTTCCCCGTGGAGAAGATCTACAGACGAGTCACTTCGTGCCGTCGGTGTAGATTACGATGACGTGCACACCTTGCGCCCAAAAGTTTCCCCCACGAAGGCTGGAAGCATGTTTTTCTGGAACCGATACTTCTGCTCCCAAAGCTGTAGGCCGCCCGCATGTTCCTCAGACGTATCCTCTACATCACCTCCACCGAATCCTCCATCGCTCGCAAGCTGTCCGACGCCCTGGAGGGTCGGCTGCATGTACTGCAGATGCGCCAGATCTGGATCGACGGCGACAAAGAACTCTGAAAACGGGTCGTATAGCTCCCCGGAAAATAGCCATTTGTGCAAGGTAGCGAAGAACGGTTTCGAAACCTAGAAACTGGCTATGAGATAGCAATCCAACGGAGAGCGAAACTAACCTCACCTCTTCCAGGAGCTGATTTGTGAACCTGCGAATGAAGGGATCACCGTTCTCCGCATACCCGTGGATAAGGTTGACCAAGGCGCCGCCGTGTGTGTCTGCACACGCAAAGTTAGCCGCATCGTCTTAGAATCATCCAAGAACAAATTACCTCTGGCGCCTTCTACGCATACGCTCATCATGCGCATTCGCAGCCTCCAGTCTTCAATCCATACGTCTAGTCGCTTCAGAGTTAGACCCGTCTCCTCTTCTCGTGGTCGGTCATCGTCGATGCCGTTTGTACGACCAAGGTCATCTGTAGGTGGCAATGCAGCCATCTGCGATTCGAGAATGGCGATGAGCTTGTAGTATTCGGTAAGTTGTGTTTGGAGGTGGTGACAGAGACTCTGTTCGATCATGCCGACGCCGACCTTCCCTTCTCGTTCGTGGACAAATGAGTCGACGCGCTGATATAGATGCCCGACTTCTGCAAGCCGATGTATCAGGGCTCGAATGGGGGTAGGTATGTGATATCTCTTTGAAGACTGTGAGGAATAAGCGTTGCGACTTTAGAAAGGAACAAGCTTACCGGATCCTCCGCGAATATAAGCTCCTTATTCTGATCCGGATCCTTGGATACAGAAAACTGGACATACTTTCCGGAGATGCCCTGAAGCAGGTAGAGCGTATCGCGAAGTATGAGATGTTCGGGAATGTGTGGTTGACCTGCGTGAGGTCAAGCATTCGCTCGCTTGGTCCTCTCAAGGAACACGAACCTATTGATAGACGGTACTCTCGAAGGAGGTCGGCTTTTGATTTCCCCCTTGGTCCTTTGAGGGGCGGTCTGGGCTCGATTGGAGTAGTTACTTTCGATGAAGCTCTGGAAGGAGGCGGAGGAGCAAGTGAGGGGAGGAAGGAGGTGGCCAAGGGTGTGCGTGCGGGAGTCGACGCAAGAGAGTACAGAAATTGGAGGGAGGCATGTTTTCTGCTCAATACAGGCTGTACAGAGCCTTTAGCTCGATGATAATGACATATTCCATGCATCCGAACCTGATCCAACAGCCTTGAAAACAAGTTGGTGAAACGGAGTGTGCCTGAGCTACCTGAAGTGGTCTGGAGAACTGGGCAAGGTTGGAGTGAGCATGAGGGGGATCATGAGGGAAGACACCAACGGTGACGCTTTATCAAATCCGATAGATGCCCCAAGTCCTTCTCGACAGTATGTCCTATATGACTAGGCGTGAATGTGAGTCCTCGACACGCTTCTCGGCTTGAGGGTTTGAACGCGGCACAAGCTCCCCAGGCATGTCCACATGAAAGGGAGCTACCTGCTTAAGATCTCTTCGCAATGGGCCACTAGCTGACGTTTGAGCCGGTCATCTTGTCGCGTGGCAGGTACGAGCGAGTAAACGAGAGAGTCAAGTGCAGCAGACATGGCAGATCATGGTCAAGTGTGGCTACAGTCGCGCGCGTTTGGACGCGTCGCGCAACTAGCCGAAACCACCCACGCGTTTACCCTCTCATTCACAGTGATTGCCATGTCGTCTTTTGTATGTACATACTTTGCAGTTCAACACATGCCTTGAGTTGTTTCTCAACATGTCAAAGAAAGAAATGTGTGCAAACCAACTTCCTGTCGTTGAATGATTTAAGCGCGCATACCTGAGTTTACAGGCACTGCAGACTCAACAGGTTCCTGATAGCAGGTGAATCGGAAACATGTTTCGAACTATTGGTGAAGTTGGAATGGTATGAACGCGAGGAAACCACTGTCCCCGGGTATGCGACGGTAGATAGCCGGGCTGAGGCGGGAGAGAGCAGAGTTCCCAAAGCGGTCGTCATCGGTCTCAATCAACCCAAGCCTTGCCCTTGCCCGGCGGCGTCCGCCCTGACTGACTCCATTCCGCACTCTCTCCACGCCGCCTCTCGCGGTCATCAACTGCTGCTTCACATTCACCACACATACCTGTCGCCCTGACGCTTACCTTCCTTCTTGCAACTCACCGTTCCCTCCTGGGTCTGACCCAGCCCCCGTTACGACCCTCACGACCACACGACGACCATGGAGCGTTCCGATTCAACCTCTTCCAATGGCTCCGCCAGGCTGAGACAGAACTCTGCTCTAGAGTCTGGCCAGTTTGCCTATCAGAAGGCTCTGCTCGAACGGACGTCCTCTCGCGGTGGAACTCTTTCTCGCGCAGGCTCACAAGCGAGAAGTAATCTTCTGACCACACCTACTGGGAATTCGAGCAGTGCAGCCTCTACACCCAATGCCACAAGAAGATGGACCCCTTCTCACCGTGTTGGTGGGAGCTTGGATATCAATGCCGTCCGAGGCAAATGGGAGGAGCGTTCGAGGGCTGCGGAAGCTATGGAGCCGGAGAGTCGTCCACAGACCTCGGATCGCTCTGCGACAAGAACCCGATCGGATGCACCCACACCCTCCCCAGGTCGTTCCTCTATCGACAGTCCGTTGTGGTCGCGCTCGACTGACCGATTCGCATTCCCCCCCGCATCCCCCGTGCGAAGCGAGACACTCCCATCTTCAGACTACTCCCCCTCTCCCCCTTCCAAACGATACACCATGCCCACTCCCATCATCGCGTCGCCGCTGTCTCCAAACAGCACAGGCGTAACTGTTGAGAATCCCGACTCCCCAACCTCGAACGGGTTCTCTACTCCGGCGCCACAAAGGATTCATCTTCCGGTGTCGACGCCACTGCAATCCTCTTCCATCGCTGCCCTCCGAAATCTGAGTTTCTACACGCAAACCTCAGATGTCCCAGCATATACCTCTCCTTCGCGTTTGTACCGTTCGAACACGCTCGAAAGCCTTCACCCAAACTCTACAGGCTCATCCGTTTCGTCTGAGAATTCCGCTCGCTCTATGACTACACCTCAGACATCGGTACCCAACTCCCCAGAATCTTTCTCTGCGGTACCTCGACGCCGGCCTCTTTCACTATATGGCGACCGCGAGGTCACACCAACTCCCGCCTCCCCGGACGGGATCTCACGTCGTCCCCTCTCAAGCTTGGGAATGTCGCGGGCGGCGTCGCGCTCTCCTGACAAGCAGTCAAGCTCCACCAGTGTCCCCCCATCCCCTTCCTCTGCTTCATCCACTCCCATGTTCCCCACGCAGTACCGGAGCTCCTACCTCGCGAAGAAGCGTGGTTTAGACAACCTAGGTACCGGGCAATCCGTTCGTCGACTCGAACGCATAGCAAGCGGTGACGCACCAGACGATTGGCTTGACAACACAGTTGCAACAGAGCGTGTTCTGCCATCACCTGATAAAGACAGGTTTGGTCGCCGTGAGGAGCGGCTCCTACGGACGCGTGACTGGAGGCAAGGCTCGCCTGAACGTCGAACACAACCGGAGCCTAAGCCGGAAGTTAAACCTCCGCCCCAGCAGGAGTTGGTAATACCCAGCGTCATGAACGCGGACGACGTTGCAGGCATACCCCGGCGGAAGAGGTTACTTCGCGACACCATACCCGGCAACGCACCGTTACCCTCGTCGCGTCTGACAAGAGGCTTGTGGGCCGATGTGCAGCGACACCTTATCCAAGCCTACGAATACCTGTGTCACGTTGGTGAAGCTAAGGAGTGGATCGAAGGCTGTCTGGGGGAAGAGTTGCCATATGGCGTTGTGGAGATGGAGGAGCAGCTGAGGAATGGAATTGCTCTCGCGAGGCTGGTTCGTGTTTTCCAGGGTGAGGGTGCTGTTCGCAGGATATACGAAGTAGGTTGAGGCTGCTTTTATTGTGCTGGACGGTGTGGTTGACCACCGGCTTTCAGGCACCCAAGCTGGACTTCAGGCACTCTGACAACATTAACCACTTCTTCCTCTTCGTTCGCCATGTCGGCCTTCCGGAGGTATGTTCCAGCGACTCGCAGTTGTCGCTCGCAATCCTGATATTATATTGGCAGGGGTTCATCTTTGAGTTGACGGATCTCTACGAAAAGAAGAACTTCCCAAAGGTCATTTATTGCATTCATGCGCTCAGGTTCGAAAGTTTAATTCTCTCCTCTAGCCTTCTGTACTCATTGATGTTTCAGTCATCTCCTTGCTCGTCGTGGTCTTGCGAGACGCATTGGTAACCTGGTCGGACAGCTGCAGTTCTCCGATGATCAGCTACAGAGGACGCAGAAAGGGTTGAAGGAAGCCGGTGTTCCTATGCCGAACTTCGGCAACGTCGGACGCGAGCTTGCGAAGGAGATCAACGAAGAACCAGAAGAGGAGCCCGAGACTGAGGATGAACGTGAGTGTCTGTGGTCCCGGTTTGATACGCAGCTGAGCAAGTCGAACAGGTCGTGATCGTCTCTTGCTGGAATGCGAAGATTCCATCGTCTCTCTGCAGGCTGCGGCACGCGCGTTCCTTGTTCGCAAGGATCAAGTCACCCAGCGTGCGCGCATGCGGCTCGCAGAGCGTTATGTCCCGAAGGTGCAGGCCATCGCTCGCGCTGCGCTCGTGCGCAAGCAACTACGAGAGGATCGACAGCAGCGGCGCGACCTTACTCCTTTTATTCTGGCCTTGCAAGCACAGGCTCGCGGAATGCTTGTTAGGAGGCAATGGAAACAGCACCTGCGCAGAGTCAAGTCGGTCGCTCCGTACATTGTCAAGGTACAAGCGCAAGCACGCGGCGTGCTTGTCCGGCGCAGGTTCCAGAAGCTCAAGGCTGCCATCCGAGGTTGCAAGGTTTCAGTTGTCAAGCTGCAGTCCGTCGCTCGTGCTCGCATCGCGCAACGCACCCACACAGAAATCGCAAAGTCGTTCGCGCAGCCCGTGGTTTTGGGCAACATCGTTGCGTTGCAGGCTCACGCCCGCGGTGCGCTCTTGCGGGCGTGTCTCGCTCGTCAGAACAGGCAGCTAGCTCGCGCGGAGTCGGGCGTCGTTTGTATGCAGGCTCAGATCCGGGGTGTTCTTGTCCGAAGACGGGTCCATATGCAACTGGCGAAACTGGACGACATCACCAACATTATCATTCGCATCCAGGCAGCTGCTAGGACCTATCTGGCCCGGAAACGTCTCCTCAACCTCATTCGTAGCCTGCGCAAAGCCACTCCCGCACTCATCGGTCTCCAAGCCATCGCCCGCGCCAGGCTTGCACGCCAACAACATGCAGCCATGCACAAGGCTCTCTCCGAGGTCAAGGTTGTCAAGAGTGTTGGAGGTTTCCAGGCACGCGCGCGTGCAGCTCTCGCACGGGCTCGTCATCAGGAGCAGCAGAAGCGCCTTGACTTCGTCGAGCCCGATGTTGTTGGCTTCCAGGCCGTCGCGCGCGGATACCTTGTCCGCGTAGAGTGGAACGCGTGGCGCGACTTCCTCCGGAGCAGCCATCCCCATGCTACCATCCTACAGGCTCTGCTCCGTGGCGCAATGCAGCGCAAGAAGTTCCACGCGAAGATGCAGTACTACCGCTCGAACCTCGACAAGATCGTGCAGATCCAGTCGCTGTTCCGTGCGAAGGAGACGCGAGAGCAGTACAGGCAATTGACGCTAGGCACGAACGTCACAGTCGGTACAATTAAGAACTTCGTTCACCTGCTCGACGATTCGGAGGCGGACTTCCAGGAGGAGATCAAGGTTGAGCGTCTGCGTCAAGAGGTCGTGAAGCGCATCCGCGAGAACCAGGCGCTGGAGCACGACGTCAGCGAGCTCGATGTCAAGATTGCCCTCGTGGTGCAGAATGTCAAGAACTTCGAAGAGCTTGTGAAGGCACGCCGACGCCTTGGGGCGGACAGCGCGGCCATCCATGCTGCACGCTCGTCAGTGCTAGCCGCCCACGGAGACCCGTTCGCGAGTCCTAGCACCCTCGACCGGACGGCCAAACGCAAACTGGAGCTCTATCAACAACTGTTCTACCTACTCCAGACAGATGGCAAGTATTTGACGTGCCTTTTGACTAGCATGGCAGCAGAGGACAACTGGGAAAAGAACCGTCGCATGATCGAGCGGGTTGTTCTCACTTTGTTCGGCTATGGCCAGGCTTCCCGAGAGGAGTACCTCATGTTGAAGTTCTTCCAGGTGAGTACACTTCCATCGACGGCCTTCACGAGCTCATTTTACTTCTCAGACCGCCATACGTCAAGAAGTAGCTGCCGCAAACTCGGTCGACGACATCATCCACAGCCACCCCACGTTCGTCAACGTCGCGGTCCATTACTTGCGACCTAAACAGACTACATACATCCGAGACGCCCTCCAGGGTGTTATTCGCGAGGTTGTCAAGGCCGATGACTTGGACTTGGAGACCGACCCAACAGTGGTATGCTAGGGCTTTCTTGAGGTATCGCGGTATTGCCCACTCAGTTCCTTTTCTAGATTTACCGCGTCCGCAAGGACCTCGAGGAGATGAGGGCCGGCACACCCAACCATAGGGCCAAGGATATCCCATTCCACCAAGCTCTCCAAGACCCTGACACACGGGCTGAGTACATTCGCCGTAAGGTTTCTCCTTGCTGAGACTGTTACCTTGGCGCTCAAAGGCAGCACAGATCTGCAAGTGTTGCAGTGGTGGACGGAAGAGTTCGTGCGTGCAATCACCACCTCCCTGTCGAAGATGCCGTATGGGATGCGATACATGGCTCGGGAGACGCTCAATGCTGTGAAGGTATAGTCTATCCTATTTTTGAGTTTCCGGAGCACTTCTCAAGTCGAGTGGTAGGCCAAGTTCCCCTCTTCCTCTGCGGAGGCATGTGCAGCCTGTATCGCGAGATTAGTTTACTACCGATACATTAACCCTGCCATCATGTAAGTGATTTGTCTACGGAATGCCGTCCACAATACTTACAGCCACGTTAGCACGCCGGAAACCTTCGATATCGTCTCCACCACGGTTGATATTGCCTCACGCAAGAATCTCGCCCAGATCTCCAGGATGCTTACGCAGATCACGAGCGGCTCCGAGTTCAGTGAAACCAGTCTTGCGTATCTTCCTGTCAACGACTACGTCCGCAAGACGATCACGTCCATTACATCATGGCTCCTGGAAGGTTTGTACCTCATCCGACTGTTTGTACGCCTCAGCTGATATCTCCACAGTTGCGAATGTCCCTGATGCCGAGACCGAGTTCCATGCTCACGAGTTCCTTGACGCAACGATCCAACCGAGACCCATCTGGATCTCCCCCAACGAAGTGTACTCTATGCACAGATTCCTGTCTCAGTACCTAAATCAATTGGTACGATTTCCTAACCATGTTCGTAATGACAATGGCTGACGGTGAAATGCTAGACATCAACCAAGGATGACACGTTACGAGTCATTCTTGCCGAGCTCGACGGTGTTCCTAATGTCGGTAGTGATGAGCTGAACGAGGCACGAGATACCGCCATCGAGCTGCAGCTTTCAAACCGGTTCGCCCGCGTCAAAGGTAAATCTTCTATGACGCTTTTGATGTGCCACATTTATTCAGCTCCATTAGATCCCCGAGCCGATGAGAAGGCATTATGGGTGCAAGCGAAGCGGGCTGTGCTTGCCATTCTTCGGGTGCAGCCAGCGAAGGACTTGGTGGAGTCGCTCATGCAGCCCGTCACTGACGAGCATGAGTACGCGTGGGAAGGTATCCTGGAAGAGATGGAGCGGGACATGATGCGTCATCAACGACGGATGCCGTCCACTCATGGTGGAGATGGTGCTTACCGCCTCGAGGATATTCGATCGTACGTATTCTGCCCTCGTCGTCCACGCCTCATGCCAACTTGAATATGGCTCTGCAGCATGACGTTCCGAGAAGTCAAGGCGCACGCCATTTACTTCCTCCTCGAGTTGGAGAAGCAGGGCAAGATCACGCGCATGGATGGTTACCAAGGTATTCTCAACGCGATCGCCGGCGATGTCCGTAGCAAGAATCGCAGGAGGGTACAGCGTCTACACGAGAAAGAGAGCATGGAAGACTCGCTCAAACACCTGGCGGACCGGAAGAAGTACTTCGAGGAGCAGATCAAGCAGTACCACGACTACGTCGAGACTGCCATGAACACGATGCAGCGTGGGAAAGGGTAAGATCTCCGATTAGCACCGTCCTGCCAATCGTCGCTGATATCACGATGCAGCAAACGACGTCTCCTCCCGTTCACGCAGCAGTACTTCCATATGCGCGAGCTCCAGAAAGCTGGAAAGATGCCCCAGTTTGGCTCTTTCAAGTACTCCGCCCAACGCTTCTACGACAAAGGCATTCTCCTTTCCATCGAGAACTACTCGCCCCGTCAGTTCGACAAGCTCGACGTGGTCATATCGTCCAACGCAGTCGGCGTGTTCACCATAGAGATCTTCAACCACACCCTTGGCATCACCAACCGAATGGCTGCTCAAGACATCAAGATGGAAGACCTCTTGCAAGCCCAGTTTGAAGACCGTGCTTCATTATCCATGTTCAACGGCATTGCGAAGTTTAACCTGAATCTATTACTATGGCAGATAAACAAGAAGTAAGTGCGTCCGCCCGCGTTGGGAGGAGCCATGCTGACATGCATTCAGGTTCTACCGCTAGTACCTCGGATAGTGCATTTTGTCTCCCTTGCTTTCTGTTGCGACGACCTGTTATGACCTTACGGCTACCCTACACGCGTAATTATTGTGGTGACTTACATACTCACTTGTACCGCTACGCATTAGCAAAACCCGCTGTATCATGTTTTTCAATTTCTATTTTTTTGCAACATTTCGCGTTTGTAACTACGTCGCCGTATCCTCTCCAAGACACAGTTGGTTTTTCACTCGGTTCGATCTATGGATAGATTTATTGCACACGAGAGGATGCTCCTCTCTGTCATCACCGTCCCGAAAAAGGGTCCTAGACATGGTAAGTCATCAGCTTCGCTCCTATCGTACATGTTTGCTTGTAATAGAACACCTATTGAATACGGAGGGAAGCTTCGGGTCTCGCAGTTCATTGACTTCGTTCCATTCACAACGTAAAGCGGAAGTCAGGGTGCCGGTCTCCGATGGGTGCGCGTGTCTTTCCCGAATCCCACAGGTCCTGGTACTTCCTCAAGTTATTCTGTCTGCGGCCCTCCGCACGGGCCTTGTTCTCCCACACGCAGTACATCCTGAGGACGGCGTAAGTAGGCGGCCGATGCAACAGAAATAGGTTTTATTCTTACACATTGCAAAACATAGCCAGCCAGGCGAGACAGACGAAGCCTAGCGTGATACTGTGGCCGCGGATGTATGTCGGAGCTTGAGAAGAGTCGTAAATGAATGTCGCGACGAAACCACTAGAGAGCCACGTGAGAGATAGTGACGGTACCGCATAAGACGATCCCGATACTTACCCACAGTTCGCAACCGCGAGTTGGAGGGCGACCGTCGTCGCTTTCTTGTAGTGCCCCGCGCTGTTATTTGGAAGGATCGATAGGATACAGGGTCCGCAAGGATATCTAAAGTACCCTCGTTAGTCTCCCAACATGACCGATATGCTCTCGAGCTGAGCTTACATTCCCGTAGCCATTAGGAAGACTATTGGACTCTGTAAGCAATGTGTGCATACAGACAAGCAATCGGACACAAACCTGCAGCATAGCGTTGGACGTTATTCTGCGCAAACCAGGATGTGAATACGAATCCGGAATACCAAGTCCAATACCATACCTTCGCAGCTATGGCGAGAATGTATCCTGATTCCTTGGTGAGCTACTTGCGAAAGCATCCCAAGCCCGACCACTTACCCGCGATGGTGATTGGCAAGAAAATGAGTATGAAAGGACCTCGCCATTGGAGCCTGTCGCTAGCAATTGCTACTATGACTGTAAAGACCACTGCAGGGACGTATGGTGGGACTAGAAGACGCAATTAACCTTTATATTGCACATCACTATCAAGCGGTACCTTGCACACTGACCTGTGTGAAGCTGGGCTTGACCCCCGGAGTAACCAAGTCCCGCAACAATAGTGGGCCTGCTGGAAGCGTTAGATTGATTGTCTTGAACATTACCCCTAGACACCTACAAGAACAAGGAGAACGAGTACAGGCTCACGATGATACCCATGTATGCGATAGCGGTCATCCAGACCTGGGGTTCCTTGACACCTAGTATCTTGTGTCAGAATATACAGTGTGGTCGCTCAACCAATGACCGCACCTCGAAGCACCTCACCCCACTCGAATCGTTCATCCTCCACGACCACATCCGGCGCATGCACTTCCAGCTTGGTTTCGCTCGGTTTCTGAGGTTCCGCATTTTCTCCCGAGTGCGGCCCAGTGACAGTCACACCAAACGACGTGCGCAGACGTTTCACTACGGGGAGCACACTGAGGACGGCTGAACGCTGAGAGTCAAAACCATTTCACTCACGGGCAAATTCTCGTTCCTC
Source organism: Ganoderma resinaceum (assembly GCA_964023155.1). Lineage (NCBI taxonomy): Eukaryota > Fungi > Basidiomycota > Agaricomycetes > Polyporales > Polyporaceae > Ganoderma > Ganoderma resinaceum. The sequence continues at coordinate 1,838,931 of OZ026793.1, forward strand.
GTCCGTGAAGAACTTCGCAGACTGGATGTCCGCAGGTAGGAAGAACATGGAAGCGAGCGCGATGACAACCGTGGCAATGCCCTCGAGGATGAATATCCAGCGCCAGCCGGACTGGCCAGAAATGCCGTCCATTTTCATGATCGCAGTCGCCAGCAGGCCTAGAAGTTGACATGTTTCAGGAGAAGTGGGAGAACATGATCAGAAAATACACACCTCCGAAAGCTCCGGACAAAGAAGCAGAAGCATAGAAGATACCAACGCTGTAGATAGCTCAGCGCCGTCCAGGTACGTGTCAGATAAGCGAGAAAGGTCTCCCACCGCTGCTGGAGTTCATGTGGCTTGTAAAGGGTGCTCAAGTAGAGCATCTAAGGCCACCATTAGAAGGAAGGCGGCAATACCAGACGTTGGGTTTGCTCACGATACCTGGCAAGAGGCCACCTTCACAGAGACCAAGAAAGAACCGGATAGCCAGGAGTCCACTATAGTTCTGCACCAGACCACTCAAGGTAGTGACTGTCCCCCAGAGTGTTACTAGGAACGGGAGCCACCTACTGGGCTTGAATTGTTTGAGAACCCAGTTCGACGCTGAAGAGGGATTGAACGCCAGGAGTCTACGCGGAGAAACAGAAGCGCTTACGTAGCTCGACAAGGATGTAGGAAACGTAGAAGACTACGCAGAAAGAAGCCGACGTTTAAACAGTGAACAACATAGCATGCGCCGCGGGGACTTACTGGCGAGGGCCGTGTTGAACTCTTTGCCCTTCAGATGGGTGTCTCGTTCCAAACCCACAATCCTTGGCTGAATGAGTTTTCATTGTCGGCTTACAGCTATTGCGAAAACTTGCCTTGCATTGCCGATATTTGTCCTATCAATGAAGTTGGCCAGCCATAGCTGAGATCACGCGGAGTGTTAGTAGCTGTTCACCAATCAGCCATGGTTATCGGTGGACGGACGTACGAAGGCCAACGGCGGCAGAACGTGGATATCCAACTTCCACAAAACACGACGAGTGAGTTTCCGCTCTTGTTGATTCAGCGCCTCTGCCGTAGACATGCTGAAAGTTTCGTCAAAGAGGTGGCTGCGGCCTGGCAAGCAGAAAGGGGGAGAAGGACAGCCGGATGCTACCCATCGACCAGAATCCACAATTTATCTATGACTGCGTCGGTGTAAACGGTTTGACCGTGTCCTCCAGTTAGGCACGGGTCTCAGGCCTATTTCGTCATCCAGTCCGCCTGCGAGGAGGAGCAGCGCCCTACCATGGCTCTGGGGCAGTCACAAGTGCGGGGAAGTAATCTTGATCTGATATTAGCGAACGTAAACCATCGCGGAACGGCGTTACACGATGAGCGCACCTATTTTAGGGCCTCAGCTGACCATGATGGAGCATTTTGAGCGCGAAGGATGGGTGTAGATCAGTGCTCGTGCAAGCTCAGGCTTCCAGGGCGATAATGCACACGGAAGATGGTGGAAATGCCCCGGCCGCCATGGTTGCATTCACACTTCAGTCTCTACGCTCATCAAACTAGAGTTGGCCAAAGTTACATACACTTGCGGATGGTCTGAGTCGGCCCGGTAGGTAGAGGGATTATAAGGGACCACCAGGACGCCATTGTCGACTGGGATGGACACGAGTCCAGCGAAGTCTTAGTATGGTTCTATGAAAAGTTCCAGTGTGATGTTCCAGGGAACCCTGCCGGGCCACATGTACTCACCTCGTACTAGTGGTATGCATTGTAGGGCTGGTAACTTTACCTGGTGCGGATAAAAGGGGGAATCAAGGGCGGGTGGGCCACGCGCAAGCAGCTCAGACTGATGTAGACGCGCGCTTATCCGCATGCACCCAAGCTCGCGCTCGCGCACTGGCATATTGTGGGCAAGCGGTCCTTAGCTCGCGAGATGCACGCGCCAGTACTCTGTATCTTGTCAATGAGATCAGATATTGCACAGTAATATTACAACACCAAGGTCCAAAAAGGGTGCGAGAGGCGTTTGTAACAAGCCAGAGTCCGCGATATACCAAGTCAGACGAAGACGTCCCTACATGACGATGTCTGGGTATGGCGCCGAATATGGCTACGGAAGAAAGATATACATGTGGATATGGTCCATGAGACGCACGAGAGTCCGAGAGCTAAAACGAGCGTGTGTGCGACGTTCACAAGCCACTCTTGCCCGTCGACTTGATCTCCGTCTCCAGGTTGGAGATCTGCTTGACATGCTCCACAAGCGCTACAACCCCAACCTCACGCAGCGGCCCATCCCACCCCTCCGGCAGCCTCTCGTGCCCGAGCCATTCCTCGAGGAACGCCTTCGGCACCACAAGCTCTCCTTCCTCGGCGGGGCTTCCAGAAGCGCTTTCGGAGCCGCGTGCCACGCCGAAGACCTGGTAGATCAGGTCCAGCTCCCCTTTGGACACGTATGCAGGCAGGGAGGCTATTGGCCTCGAGGCGGCTTGACGCCGCACCTGTGCCCTGCAAAGGTCCCGCAGGGAAAGGTGGCTGGAGTCAGAGGTCTCGAGGAGTTGGCGGATGAGGTTGGGGTCGACGTTTGTCGGAGCAAAGGTCTGTCCTGTGGCGGTGTCGTCGTGGACGAGGGAGCCGTCGTGTTCGATGACGTTGTGTTTCGCGAGGTCATGCAAATCCAGCTTCAGCGATAGGCCATCCGCATGGCCACACTTTGCTGCACCTCCGTATGCGAGCAGTGTGGCGAAGGCCCAGGAGAGACCGTATACTTGTCGAATTGCAGCGACAAGCTGTGACGGTGATATGCTTCGTCCGTCGTGAGGTCTGCACGTCGATAGTTAGAGGGACAACAGTTCATTGAGAATTTCAGACTTACAGATAGCCATGATTGGCGAGTGCGTTGAGAGCGGGGCAAGGGGAACGGCTATCACCAGGAGTTGCCGGAAGGTGCGGGTGGCGGTCGTCGATGGTCATGACGGTCGTGAATGGAGCGAAGGGTATGTGGATTGACGAGCTCACCGCAGTGGAGGGGAACTTATAGGGAATTTGCTGCGGGTGGCAAATGGGGAATGCGGCCATGGGGCTCCATCAACGGCGCTTCTTCCAGGGGCACTTGCTCACGGTCAAGTTTCAACTATAATGGTGTTGGAAATTAATCCTGTACATCCGTTGCCTCAAGCTACACAAACAGGTTACGTCAGGTGCACTACGCACCACAATCTCGGTAGTCTCAGTTCTGCCAGTAATCGTGCTGTAAAGAGTGACGAACAATGGCATTACCACATACACAATAAGGATCCCTTGTAAAGGGTTTATTACTTTTCTGGGACATGAACGGATAGCGTGGGCGCTGACAGGCGAGATAAGTAATCCTGAAACCAAATCAGTTGCGTTCACAGTCGCAAGGGCATTATAAGACAAACCCTCAACCACCTCTCCCGTTGCTCGGGAACGTGATCGAACACAAGGTAGCGTTTGTCGTTCTGTGGGTCCATTGTGTCAACCCATGCCAACGCAAATGCGGTGTACAGGGCAACTCGCCTTGAGGACCTTGATCATCTCTCTCAGGTCCACGCTCTTCGCAAGCGCCTTCATATCAACCTGGTCCTCCTCCGTGTCTTCGCCTATATCGTCGTATTTGATACTTGCATCAACACCTTTTCCGCCAATCTTCCCAAGACGCCCCCAGAACTCCACGAAAGAGTTCTCGTTTAGCATCTGATCGAACGCCAGCCTGGCTTCGTGTGTTCGCTCCCTCTGCCACTTCTCGTATTCGTGCTCCAGTTGATCTACTTCATATCCGAGCTTGATTGCCGGAAGCGATGAAAGCAGTGACGCAACAGGAAGCGCCGTAAATGGGGTATCCAATCCCGGTGCATGCGATGCAAACAGCGCATGGAGGCTTGTCAAGTGTTTGACGCGTAGCGTGTTTACGTGCGCATGGAAGAGATGCAGTTGCTGGTTCACTGGTAGCGGCGAGTTGACGAACCGCGGGTCTCTCCGCAGCTGCGGCTGGACAGAGTCCCAAGAAACCTGCAAACATAGAAAGGGGTCTGTCAGTAATCTGCTCCGGAATGCGCAGTTAGCATACCTGTGGGTCTCGGATGGCATCGACGAGCATCGTCCTACACAATCAAGTATTGGATCCACGATGAGTGGCGCCAAGTAACGGTACCCAGAATGCAAATGAAAGGGCGCACCTGAACTCTAGCTCTCCCTCTTCCTTTGTCAAGCCGAGTTTGGAGCGGTCGATTTCTGCTTCGAGCTTGGTGCGTTCCGCCTTCACTTTCTCTTCGCGCTCCTTGACTGCACGCTCCTTACGTTCCTTGCGCCGCCGTCCTTGTTCTTCTCCGTCTTCTTCGGTTGCTGGCTGTGTAGTCGGGCCGATTAATTGTGACTTTGAGTCTTCCTCTGATGCGCCCGCCTTGATGTAGGTATTGAAAAGCTCTTCACGCAGTGACGACGACCCTACAGCATCGTACCGAGGGTCCGCAGTGAGGTTCTTTTTGATCTGCACAAGCGCCGCCGGTTAGTATGGAACGAATGCGATGAACAATATAACGCCTACCTCTTTCCACACAGCGCCAGACTTCACCCGTCCACTTTCTCTAAGCAGTGCGAAAAAGTCCGCCTCAGCCTTCTGCGCTGCGGCGCGTTTCTCTGGAAATGCCACCCTTAGTCCTGTGCGGTATACGGCATGACATGAACCTCACGTTCTCCAAGCTCTTTCAGATGACCCCTGAAACGCTTCTCGCGCTCTCTATCGTCTCTGCCCCATCCGTAGAAGCGGCGGTCTTTTTTCCATTGCCGCCGCCACTCGGTCCAGCTTGTCCGCGTGCTCTTGACCTCCTCCTTTAGTAAACGTTCGAACTCCTGCTGCGGGTTCAGGGCCTCCTTCTCAACCTTCACTTTGGACTGCCGGAGCTCGCGAGCCCGGTCACGGCAGTACTCGTCAAATGCCTCACGTCGGGCGGAGACAGAAGGAAGGAGGACATATCGAGGGTCCGAAACGAAGAGCGGCAGGGACGTATCCCAAGGGTGTAGGGGATTTATGTCCTTCTCCCGCAGAAGAGTCTGAAAGAACGTAGTCAGCTATCAATGGCACTGATTTCGACACACGTTTCACCGACCTTGAACAACGCCTTTGCCTCGTCAAGCGACAAGTCTACGCGTTCGGGCATACTGAGCTGCGCAGACCCCTTCTGCTTCTCCGCCTCCTTGAGCTTGCGAGCCTCCTCTTCTTGCAGTTTCTTCTCTTCTTCCTTCCGCCGTTCTTCCTCTTCTGCCTCTGCCGCAAGCTGAGCAGCCGCTTCCCTCTGCCACTCTTCTTCTTCACTTTCCTCGTCTTCTTCGTCCTCATCCTCGTCATTCTCGTCTCCCTCCTCATCAATCTTCGCTTTCTTTGTTGTCACATACTCGTCCATGGGCACCGGCTCCTCCGCTTTCCGCTTCCCCACCATCTCCGTCACCTCGCTCTGTATCCTCTCCACCTCCCTTGCGCGCTCCTCCTCAGCCCTCTTCGCGTCCTCTGCCTTCTTCAACGCCTCCTCCCGCTCCAGTGCCTCCACCGCATCCTTGATCTCTTCCGGGACGGTCCAAACGCTCCGCTTCTCGCCCGTGTGCGTGTAGAACGTATTCCCTTCGGTGGTAATGACACGCAGCCACGGCGTCCCGGCGACAGTTGTCTTCACGAGTGGCTTCTCCTTCTTAGCTTTCTTCGGGGGCGGCGCGGAGGCTGCGGACACGGCGACCTGAGGCATGACGGGGAACGCGGGCAAGGGTCGAACGTACGTTGACTCTTGCGTCTGCACGTTGTGATAGTACAATTGGCCTGTCGAACCTAATGACCCGGGGGAGCATGAGTAAATGTGGGGAAGTAATAACTGGCATAAAAGCGCATACTGATGTGTTCCGCCCATCCTGGTGGCAGAGGTGGTGGTACAAACCCAGGAGGAGGTACAGCAGCCATTCTGAGGGTCGCGATAGCAGGAACACAGAGGTGTGCTGTTTGGGAAGCGCCAAGTTGTTCCGCATTTGGGCGCCTGTCTCGTGGCTATGACAAGTTAAGCACCATCATGTACCCGCCTCCAGCTCATTTTCCCGCTTCAACCTTCGTCACCTCGAGGCCTGGGTTTTGATCCGAAAGACGATTCTTATAAGTTACTATTTACTTTTCAATACATATGCGCATACATTGACACGCTGGTCGTATGCTCATCCCAAGTCATGATCACCCACAGGCATTTTACATGCACCAAACCCACATCCCCTCTGTTCACAACTCGCTCAGAGCTCGTCATGCTTCTTCATCTCGACGGGGACCTGCTTGATAGGGTTCCCAAGCTCATCAACCTCCTCAACCTCCCACGAGATCTTGCCACGGCCTGACTGCTGGACGGGGTCCAGCTCAGGCTCATCCGCGTTAGCCGGGAGCTCCGGGTCGATGGGCGGCGCGGGTTTGACGGTGGTGTCCGTCGGCGCAGTCTCCGACACGCCCAATGAACGACGGAGAATGCGGTCGACAAGAGTGAAGAAGCTACGAAGGAAGGGTGCTTTATTGAGGACTTGTGTTCAAATGCCGTCGAGAAAAATGTGCACTCACTCGTTGGAATCGGTAACGGAGAAACCAGAACGGACAAGTGCACCGTCAACGAGAACGGTCGCGACCTCGCGGAGCTCAGCCTCAGCCTCAACGTCAGGCTCTTCACCTTCAGCAGGGAGCTGCTTGATGCGGCGAAGGAGACCCTCGATGAGCGGCGAGCGGGGGTTGATCTCGAGCACCTTCTGCTTCTTGGCAAAGTCCCACATGTGCTTGTGGTTCACCTGCGCGTGCGAGGAGCCTGCAGAGAAAGCACCTCAGATAATTATGCCATAGTGATAGGGGGAACGAAAAGAACATACTGATGAGCTTCTCGAGATTGGCGGTGTAACCTGACTCGTCGGCAACAATCGCGCAAGAGCTAATCACAAGACGGTTCGAGATAATGACTGCGTGCAAAGTAAGGTGAAGTAGCGAACATGACAAAGCTAGTAGGATGGACACGTACCATCGCGCGCCGCACCCTTTTCGCGGACTTCCTTGCGAAGCCAATCGATGAGGGGCTCGAACTTCTCAGTAAGGGCAGCCTGCTCAGCCTTCTCTTCTTCATGGTCGGTTCCTGCATATTATGTCAAGTCATAGTCAGATTACCGCACACCGTTGGGGACAGGAGAGCAGCGCACCCTCATCACCAAACTTGAGGCCGGTCTTAGCAACGTCCTGGAAGCCAATCGTTCTGCAAACGCTGTCAGTCACCAACCCAACCGGAGTTCAGACGAGAAACTCACTTCCAGCGACGGACATTAGTGATGAATACCTCGTCCAGCGGGTCGCCCAAGAGCAGGACTTCATATCCGCGCGCATGGAGCTTCTCAATGAACACACTTCCCGCCAGCTCGTGCGCCGACTTCCCCATGTCCGCGAGGTAAAAGATCTTATCCTGCCCCTTTTTCTTGTTCTCGAGGTACTGGTCCAGGCTCGTGCTGTTCCGCTGATTTGTCGCGAAGCGGACCAGGTTCACGAGCTTGTCGCGGTTCTTGCGGTCCTCGACCGCGCCGAGTTTGAACACGTTCCCAAACGTCTCCTCGATCTGCGCCCACTTCTCGCTATCTTCCTCCTGAATGCGTGCGAGCATCTGCAGGAGGCGGCGGAGAATGATGCCCCGGAGCTGCTTGAGGAAGGCATTGTTCTGGAGCGTCTCGCGCGAGACGTTGAGCGGGAGGTCCTCGGCGTCCACGACGACTTTCACCCAGTTGGCCCACTTCGGCAGGGCGTCCTCGCCCAGGTCGGACGTAATAAACACGCGCTTGACCATGAGCCGGATGTCCTTCGTCACACTCTGGAGCGGGTTCTGCCAGTATTCGTCGTCGAGCCGCGAGGGGATGAAGACCATCGCGCGGAAGGAAACGCCAGAGCCGGAATCACCCTGGAAGTGGGTCCAAGCGCGAGGCTTCTCGTAGTCCTTGAACGTTGCCTGGTAGAAGGCCTCGTACTCCTCGTCCGAGATTGTCTTGGGGTCACTACATGGAATATATCAAAGCCTGCGTGGTTTTGAAAATAAATCGACACACTTACCGCATCCAAATGGGAGGCTGAGAGTTTAAGCGAAGCCACTCATCCACTTGAATCTGCTTCGTCTTGGGGCTCTCCTTCGCCTTCTCCTCCTTCTCGGTGACGTCCTCAATAACAGCCTCATCTTCGTCCACGTCAGCCTTCGGGGTCTCCTCGGTCTCGGGCTTCTTCTCTTCAGAAACGGGTTCCTCCTTAGCCTCCTCGTCGAGGATGAACTCGGTACGTTTGCTCGCAAGGTAGATGGGGAAGGTTGTGGAGAAAGACGAGTGCTTGTTACTAAGAGTATAATGTTACCTCCCCTCATCTGGCGAGATAGAAACAAGAAGACAGACACTTACACCATATCCGTGATAGTCTGCTCATTCAGGTATTCTGCGGCGTCACCCTTGAGGAAGAGCGTGATCTCCGTTCCGCGACCAAGGGTGTTACCCCGAGGGTCTGTGTAGATGTCGAACGAGTTCTCGTCTGCGCCGGAGCTGAAGACGTACTGTGCCGGAACGGGGTTCTTTGAGGACTTCGCGGCGAGAGAGGCGACCTGGACACGATCTGCAACCAAGAAACTGACGTCGACCGATCACCATATGCGCACGTTTCACAGTATAAATGGGACATACCTAGAGTAGAAACCGAGACCGAAAGCACCGATCAAATTGCCGTTGCTTGACGTATCGGTCTCCGCCCTTGAGAGGAACTCAGATGTACCAGACTTGGCCAAAGTGCCGAGGTTGTTCTTAAGCTCCTCCGGCGTCATACCAATGCCAGTGTCTAATGGAAGGCGTCAATGGAAAGTATGTCGCACATGTCAACAGAGACATACCAGTGATAATGAGACGGCCGGCGCCCTCCTCGTCCTTGATAGCCTTGATGGTGATGTTCATCTGCTCGGCACCTGTGAGGACATCGGGCTCGGTGAGGGAGGACAGGCGGAGCTTCTCGAGGGCATCGTTGGCGTTGGAGATGAGTTCACGGAGGAAGACATCTCTGTACGCCTGTCAATTCTCGGTATCCTGCAAGAGTGAGGACGCAAACGAACCTGTGCGAGTACAAGCTGAGGGAATAGACATATGAGCGCCGTTAACCACGCAAAGGGTTGCCATGAGGCCGCTTACCTGTTAATAACGATTTTGCGAAGGCGAGCGACGTCACTCTGTGGAGGCGTTAGTACGGTGCATCGTCGGCTCGAGGGCGTATGGTGGCACAGACCTGATAGGCGTGCTTCTGGTGGTCTTCCTGGGCGACGGCAGAGAGGGCGAGGACGCCGAGGGCGAGGAGGGAACGGAACAGCCGCATGGCTGGGTGGCAGGTTGGAAGTGACGCTGGACTAGAGAGAAAAGTGGTGGAGAGCGTGGGCGGGCTGGGAGCTGGTATAAGTACACGAGCGGAGGATTACCGCGGAGAGTGGGCGGTTGTCGAGCACTGGAGAGCGTACTGACGTGTCATGATTCCGATCAACGTCGCCGCAGACTCTCAATGGGAGACGCGATCACGAGACCCTCTCAACTCTTCCTTCCCCACCCCTGGTCCTCGCATATCGTGCTAGCAAACTGCTAGCAACAGCCAAATCGGCGGCCTCGCAAAAACTCTAGAACCAGCCAACATACATCACATCGACTCTGCAGGAACTTAGAACCGCTCGCGCTCGGGGCGAGGCACATCTGGCAGACCTTGCACTGGACGCTCTGATGCACCACCAATCTGCCACCAGTTTACTGATGAACCCCGAAACCACAGGGTGTTTCAGTTTCTCTGCATATGGGCGCATCCATACCAGCATAGCGCGCACTTTTGATACCTGTTCCAGTGAGTCCGGTAGTTGATACATAAGTGTGTTTGGGAATTGTGTGGTGCAACAGTGCTTGAGCGGCCAGACACTTGATGCGGCTTCAAGTTGAAATACCACGGGTTGTTTGATCAGTGACTGAGGTAACTCAGTAAACTATTCTAGTAGTCTGGATAAAGTCAGTCCTCCTTGCAACCTGCTTACTGGTGCAGTGGTTCCAGCTGGACGCAGTATGCAAAGAAGCTTCCATACTGTATTTCCTCTGGTGGCTCCTTTGACGCCCATGTGATTGTGCCACGTGAGGCTTCCTTTTTGGATCAAAGTCACAGAGTGAAAGGTTAAGGTTACTACTGTAACAGGTGCCGAGTGTCGGCAGGGCAGACAGACTCAGACTGCCGCTGGATCTCCGAGTCTCAGCCAAAGCCTTAGCCAGGCTCCCAACGTCCTTCCGCTCCTCGTTCTACTCCGACCCCTCCCACCTTCCTTTGGCTTTTCGTCTGCGACCCTTCTCCCACAAACTGTGTACAAAATGTCTTCCCCGTTCTCTCGTCTCCAACTTGCTGCAGCCTTGATCGGTGGGCCCTCCATTACGACCCCGGTAATCACCCCCAATCTGACATTCCCCCAGAGTACGACAATGACAGTGAGGACTCGTCAAAGCCACTGCGCTCAGCTCAAGAGAGTGCAATCTTCCTTCCCTTTCGAAACCGACCCATCCGACCCCCTCCTCCCGAGCGTAGGAGCGCCGACTATCTCGGGGTCTCTCTCCCAACTGAGACGGCCAGCATTGCGCCCCGTGAGTCCCTCGCATTCGATCGCAAGTCCCGCGGGTCCATCGATGCACTCCGCAACCCGTTCAGCCGCGACTCCACGTACTCCGCGCTTGATATGGAGGAGGAAGACGAGGACATGGAGGTCGACTTGGCCTCCTGGGGTCTCGATGCCTTAGTAGACAAGGAAAAGGAAAAGGAGAAGGCCAAACAGCGCAAGAGAGCCCAGTCGGAAGCCCTACCCAATCCCTATGACGCCGTGGCACGCCGCCCACGGCCCCCGCACGCAAGAACGATGAGCATGAACATGCTGAACGGTTTAGGAGACGGCGGGGCGTTCCTCGACTCGAATCCCGCCTCTCCCTACCTCGGTCCCCGCAGACACTCGATTGGTGACCCATTGGATGCTCCTGAGGCCCACACCAACGAGCCCATCCTGCCTCCGCGTTCCCACAGCCCGTCCGCCCATGCACTCATCGACAACCTCCCACTCCCTCCTCCTTTGCACTCCGTTCCGTTCCCATCAAGCGAAACCGTCCGTTCTCCTTCTCCCATACCTGATGAGCGCCGCCGTACCTTCAGCATAGGCTCGCGTGCCATGCTCAACGAAGATCCTGACTCAGACAACCCCTTCGCGGTGCGACCACCATCGCCCAGCCGCATGTCTCGCTTCGACCCTAAGGTACAGGAGCGCGTCCGGACGTTGTCTCATGGGACGCTTGCCACACAGATGATGCTTAACGATGTCGACCCGGAGCCAGAAGCGGTTGCGCCGCCCCGCGAACGACGATACTCACGTTTGGAGCTTATGCGACCCAAGGTCCTCATCATGCCCAGTCCCCTGCAGAGCGCACCACAGCCTCACAAGGCTAACCCCGGCAAGGATCTCCGTACCCTCGAAGGCTTCGAGCTGACCACGGACGGACGACCGCTGCCGTTTGGTGCAAAGGCAGCGCGGAGGGCGTCTACGTCGTTATCCGTCATGGACCCGGGCAACCTAGCCCCTGTTGCATCGAATTCGTTCACGCCTAACCCGAGGAGTAGCTTGACTCTCTCCCAGCTCACTTTCCGCAACAATCTCCTTGTGGATGGACAACGCGATGTCGCATATGCGGATATTGAGGGTCACCTCAAGCGTGCTACTGAGGATGGAGAACAGATCCAGGAAGAGCCTGAGCCTGAGCCTGAGCCTGAGCCAGAGCCCGAGGTACCAATCGTCCAAGTAGAGGAACCTGCCGGTCCTAAACGCCCTGCCGGCAAGCTCTATGGGCGGAGTCTCATTGACGACCTCGAGGCCCGTAAGGCTCAGATGCGCGGAAAGCAACGGTAATATCTTTCCTCCTATTCAACATTGCGATCTCACTCACCCTCCTCGGCGTGACAAGGGTATTCCGCGGTGACGACCGGCCGTCCATGATGGCCCGCCCAAAGCCCCAACGCTCGAGCACGCTCATCGCCCCAGACGACCTGAAGCGGCCCCAGTCGCAGCACATGAACTCGTTCAATTCCTCACTATCCCGTCGCAATTCTGCAAATGCGAAGACATTGCTCGCCTTCGACGACGAGATACCAGGCGCTCCGCGCCAGAGCCTCCATCCCGGAGGGCTCACTAGTCCCGGAGCCGGAACCCGCTCTGTGTTTGGTGTTGATACCCTTTGGGAGCGCGAGCTCGCGAAGCTCAAGGTCATTGAAGAGCAAGAGCGTGAGGAGGCAGCGACTCGTGCACGGCGCGAAGCAGAGGAGGAGGCTAGGAACCCCAAGAAAGGCAAAAAGAAAGGCAAGGGCAAGGAGCGGGCTGGAGCCCCTCTCGATGCCGTCTCTCCAGTGCCCACCCCCTCTCCTCAACCCATCTCCCCAGCCACGGGCAATGAGCATGCTTCTATCTCTGCCCCTCCGGTCCTGCCTGATATCCCTAAGACGATCGTCAGGCGCGCGCCGCCGCCCCCTGGCGATGACGACGAGGAGTCGGACGGTGATAGCGACGCGAGCGACGCGCCAGCCCGGCCTCGTGCACAGGCCTCAGGTTGGCATTCAGACGAAGACGAGGGCCCGCGGCGGGTGACCGGCACCGGCCCGCCCTACCCGACCGCAGGGCCCCCGCGCCTCCCGCACATGGGACTGCCGGACGACGAGAGCAGCGAGGAGGACGTACCGCTCGTCGCGACCATCGGCCGCGCCGTGCAGAGGCAGGCCCGCTCGCGGATGGGCGATGACGATAGCTCGGACGAAGAGGCCCCGCTGTCCGTCCTGCTCGACAAGACCAAGCAGAAGCTCCCGTCGGCATCGCGGAGCAACAGCACTGGCCTCTCTCCGCGCCCAGTTGGTGGTGACGAGGAAGACGAGGACGACACGCCACTCGGGCTGCGCGTCTCGCAGGCGTTCGGGGCGTCCTCGTTCAACCGCTCCATCGCGAGCGGTGCGGACGAGGATGAGGACGACAAGCCGCTGGGCCTGCACCCGGACCAGCTGCGCAAGTCGCAGTTCATGATCGCCCACGCCCACGCCCACGCCCAAGCCCAAGCACAACAGCAGATGCTCGCGCAGGCGCAGATGGCGCAGATGGCGGCCGCGGCAGCACAGCAGTCGATGATCTTCGGGAACCCGTCGATGATGGGCTCCGGCTTCTTCGTGCCCCCGATGGCTGCCGCGGCGCCCATGATGGCGTACCCCCAGCTGCCGCCCACGCCGCCGCCCATGCAGGACGCCGCCAAGTTTGGGCGCGTCGACAAGTGGCGGCACGATGTCGCCGTAGAGGGCGAGCGGTAATCCTGTTTGCTAGCTGACTCTTGGACATTTTTGTTCGAACTGTTCTCTGCATACCCTTCTAAGCTCCCCCCCAAACCTTTCCTGGAGCATTGGTCTCCACTCCCTGTACGGTTAAATTGGTAGGCCTGGCATGGCCGTGGACTTTGGGATCTGTCAATGTCATTGAACCTTTTTTCGCGTTGCCCACGATCGGATTCCGTCTCCCCTAACCCCTGCTTTTTGGCCGTCGTTCCCCCGATCATCAATTGTCATGCGCCATGATTTTCCTCCCCACGTAGCTCACTCGCCATTAATCTCCGGCTTCCTGTAGAACCGCCTAAGTACCTCCATATGCATGTCCCCGCTTCTGATATCCATCTCTCACATCACCCAGCAGCGGCATTGACCAGTGACAGGCCATGATTACTCGACACACACACTCATATCATACCTTGCAGCAGCAGAATACAGTAATTTGTAGAATGTCCGCGGTGATTAACTATGAGTGAAACTACAAGATCGTAGGGGACGGTCGTGGCGAAGATGCTCCAGGAAACGCGACAGCGGTATCTCGAGAGGGAAGAAAAGCAATGCGACGATGGTGAGTATATGGAATGCGGAGGTTGGTGCGATATGGGTAACCGACTCATATAAGTCTGGCGGCCTGAAAGCGCCACATACACATGTTTGTGGCTGCGGCGAGGGAGCGGCGGGAGGGGAAGGATGTACGTATCGGTGCGAGGAAGGATTGGGGATTGTGGCTGTAACTAACTACACGAGATCCAATAGGGTCTGGAGCATAAGGCATAAATAATCAACGTCCGTACAGTAACTGGCTGACATCTCACGGGCGCATAACATATTCCGGACTCATCGACAACAGACATGCACTTGAGCTGAACCCCGTCCCGTCACTCCTCAGGTGGGTTCGGGTTGAGCAGGTAGAGCCGCCGCTTTGGCACGGTTACGATCGACACGTCGCGGCGGTTCAGCTCCTCCTCAATCCGCCGCTGGCGCGAGTCCTCGTCTTCTTCGTCATCATCGTCGTCGACGCCGGGGGACGTGTTGCTATGCGAGGTGGACCGGTGGTCGTGGTCCGGGCCCGCGGCGCGGTACGGCGGCTGGTGGTGCTGGTAAGGTCCACGCCCCTCCGTGGGGAAGGGGAGTGCGACGGAGTCGTTAACGGACAGCGGACGTGAGCCTGCGGGCGAAGCCGCGCGGGGGACGGGGGAAAACGCGGCGGGTTCGGCGCGTAGGCGGGAGAAGGTGACGGAGAGGATGGATTCTTTGGGGCGCCCCTTCCAGGAAAGGGCGAGGATAACATAGAAAACGGCTGTCCAAGCCAAGAAGACTGCGAAGGCCGGTCTAGGGCCGCGTTGCCATAGGGCAACGAGCGAAAGGACTGAGAGCGCGATTAGAAGGGTATGGAAGAGGATATGAATGAAGCTCTCGAAGGGCGGAGGGAGAATAGGGTGATCGGCTGGGTGACATTGACCCATCATTAGGCCATTAGTGCTCTGAATGTCCACGACACCGGTTCCGGGGGTATCGGGTTCTCGTCGGTCGATGGGGCTTAGGCGATACTCGCCACCCTATCGATATGTCAACATCAACTACACAATAAGCCCAGTGGAACACATACCATGCGGCTAATGCTTCGACGAGGGTCCAACCAGCTCAGATCACTGAGGTTACGTGGTCGGTGGGTAGGACGCGGGTCAGAGAATGCGGCGAGGCTGTTGCCACTCGCCCGACGTTGACGGATTGGTCTGTTAACGACCTCGAATGACCGCTGGGATGGGGTATGAGTCTGGTCGTCCGGAATGCTGGTCTCGTTCGAACGGCGAGCCGAGATGCCTGCCCACGTTCCTATCCCGGCCCATGATCTGATCCTCCTCCTACCCTCCTTGTTCCTCTCCGGTGGCGACATGGGCTCCGAGCGGGCTGAAGGGCTCGCGGCACGATCGTTCATGCTCAGCTTCTCCACAGTAGAATCCGCCCGATTTCGGATGTCAGCTAGTTCCCGATCTCGGGCGACACAGCACTTCCTTATGGCCAACGCAAGAAGCTGCAGTGCGGGAACAAGAACATAAAGGCCGGCAAAAAGCACCAAGCCTGCCTTTGCATGAGCTGTCTGGAGGTGAATGGAGGTTACCGAGCGCTTCGCTATAGATGAGACAGTGGTGATAGAGGTGAACGAAGTGGCAAGACCGACGATGCCCAGTGCATACGCGGCAACACCGATAAGGACGCCGAGATACATAGAAGCTAAATTATGGTCTGTCAGATGAGTGACGCTGACCGCAGGCTGAGAGATGCGGTAGAGTGCAACAGCAGGGAGGAAGAGGGCAACAGAAACGGCACCCAAGACTTTGTGTACCATCGACGTGTTGTATGTGAAGGGATTGTTCGGCGACCCATTCCCTGTTCCGGTTCCCGACCCAGATCCAGATCCAGAAGATCCTGAGGGTGCGTTGGAACTAGACGTGGGGGAACCGGACGTTGAGGAGCCGCCCAAAGAGGTAGCACACTGCGACAGGTATTGCACGGTGACGCCTTGGCCATTAGCGTTAACTCCAGATTGCAGAGATCCTTGAAAGCCAGACCAGGTCGCGTTCGTCTTGGTCAACGTCGCATTGTACGCGCGGAGGATCCAAACATCCGAAAGATAGGTCCCGTTGACATCGCGCCCGCCAAATATGATGGTGTCTGAGGCTGCCATACTTGTGTCACCAACGAGCGGCGTAGACACAGACAGGACAGCGGCGCCTTGACGAGGTTTGGGAAACTTGCTGTTCGAGCTAGGATCTCCCGCGGGCAGCACTCGCGCCAACGCGCCTGGAAACGCGATCCATTAGCATTGGACCCGTTGAGACTTGTGCAATGACGAACCTGTTCCAACATCAAGCACACCCTAATGGGATCGACCTCAGTAAATGCGGTCACGGTCTTTCGGGTGAACAAAGCAGACGTACAACTTCGCCTCGCGCCAACCCATTTGCATCATCCCATAAAGTACTGTTGAATGTGCCCAGCAGCACAAACGCCTGTTGTTTGAAGCTAGAAGACGCCCCAGCCATGTTCGGCACAACAGCGGGGTCGATACGGGGAGCGAGACAAGGTGAGATAGTCATGACGCCACCGGTGGAAGCGTCGATAACCTGTGTATCCTGCACAGCGCAGGATGAGTCCAAAACAGATTGCGTCGATGTCGCCGAGGTGCAACCGCCGACCGCGACGACGGCCTTCCCGATGACTGTGCCGCCCACGGAAACTCTGCCAGGGATATCTGAGTTGACCTTCAGTTGGGTCCAGGAAGCATTGACCTGATTAGGGTTGTTGGAAGATAGCGTGCCAGATATGTCCAGACGCCACATTTCCGACAATTGGGATAGTGTCTTCCCATCGTAACCTCCAGCCATATAAAATGAATTGTTGAGGGAGACACCGGGGTCAGTGGTGCGGACGTCGATCCCACCAACGGCGCCCCAGCGAGCGGAAGGGCTGGTCCCCGCGAGCCCAACGTTCTGCCAGAACTTGCTGGTGTAATCGAACTCCTGAAACTACGGTGAGAGGACCTGATCAAGGATGGTTAGTCGGATAAGCACGTACCCAGACATCGGTCAGACCGCCACCGTTTGAGTCTTTGCCACCAATGATAACGTGGCCGTGACGACTATGAGGGGATAGGGACCTAAGTGGACATCATATACACACTGTAGGATGCTTACTAGCTAGCGGCTGAGTCGTCACCGCTTATCATGGCGGTCCTTGAAGGCGGTGTCGACCCGAGACCAGTCGGAGAAGTGGGAGAGGACCATTGCAAGCTCCTTAGATCCAAACTAAGGTACATGGCAATGAGAAGGCAGGCTTCCATCGCGGGGAGGCGAAGACGTACGTGTAAGTCTGAGATGTAGGGAACCCTGATTGAGATTCTCCTCCGAAGATGAGAAGCAATCTGTTCGTATCGTCGTAACCGATGCTCGCGTCTTTCAAGGGCGGGGGGACGGATTGGCCACCGAGGAGGTCCGTGAGTTCAATCCACTGGAGTGGGGGGACGGGCATGGATGTGGATATTGTTTGGGCATGAACGGTGGGAAGACATGATGATATGAAGAAGAAGAGGGCGAAGAGGACATGACGAGAGCATCGAGGAGAGTCCGAACCGGAGCGCATTTTGAGGAACCAGGGCAGCCAGGGATCCAAGGGACCTGGGGAGCCCATGCTCATGGCGAGCAGGGAGGAGGAGAAAGCCAGGGGATCGATGTGGTTGTTCACAAGAAGGTCCCAGACGCGGCCTGCGAGGGGCCTCCCCGCCCCGGCGTTCCTCCCGCTCCCCGTGCCATAGCCGCCCGCGCTACTCTCGCCTCGTCCTCGCGCGACCGGCCTCCGACCCCGTCCCGTCTTTCTCCTGCCCTCCATCTCCACCCCCTTATCCCAATCGCTCCTGCCCGCCCCGTCCTCTGGCCCACCTCCATCCAGCCCGCCCCAATCCAACGCCTGGGGCAGTCTTACCCCCCATTCCTCGACCGAGCTCGCGCGAGTTGTGGCCACCAACGACACCTACCCTTTCTCAGGCCGCTCAATCTCGCCGTTTCCTGCCGAACAAATGATGCCGAGCTGTTGATTTGGATATATTCATAGTGCACATGGTCCCCCGGCCTACTTCCAGGCAATAAAGGCTAGTCTTTCCGTAGAACCCACCGAGGGTCCACACCGTGTAGCCCCGCCGCAGTCGCGCCACGATGCCTCGAGCCTATTGGATCCCGTTTGGTCACCTCCCAGCGCACGTCCTTCCGACCAACATCACATTCACCGGCTATACGTTCATCAAAGCTCCGAACTCGCAGAGCCGCCGACTGGAGTTGCTGCATCGATAAGTAGTGATACGCTGCTACAGACAGATGAGACTAGACGCCTCTACTCAACTTCGGACAAACTTTCCAGGTCAGTTTCTCCACACTGGCACGGCCGTAAGTCCGAGTTCTCGGTGTGGCGTGCATCAGAATGTGCATATGCAACTGCGTGCGCATCACAGGGGGGGCCTCACCCGCTGCCTTTCCCTCGATGGCTTGTGTGCACCAGGTGGGAATCGCGATCCCACGTCTGTGATGGACTTGACGGAGGACATGGAACGCTCGTCGTCAAATATAGCGCCAATATCCCACAAGGTGCGGCCGGGCCAATTATCACCACACCTGCGTGGAGTGTCAACCTCGGCCATGATTTTGACAGTTGGTAGGATGGCAGCCTTCCGGGGCGCTCACGACTTGCCTATGGGAACGTTGAAACATGGAGATGTCCTTGACATCGAGACATGGTCTTGATTGGCATTAATGTTTTGAAGGGACCCGGGGCGCGGAATCAGGCGATGGTATCCGTGAGCGTGTGTTAATCGAGACCAAGACTCGGGGCAACGCCTAGATACAGGATGTGGTTCACCTGGCTGTTTAGCAACGAGAATGCCAGACACTGAGTGCCGCTAACTGACCGTTGCCACTTAAGCCCTAAGGAGTCAGTGAGGGGATGATTGCAAGTATAGGCTGCATACTCGATCGCGGATGGGGAACATATGAGGACAGAGATACCCTAAACACGAGGACAATTGTGGTTATGGCTTCTGAAGTTGGGGACACTCAAAATCGGGTGTATGTTGCATCTAGTGTGCCGTATATATCATCATCAAGGCGAGGCGAGCGGTATGTATATATTTTTCCCGACTGTGGTGGAACGGGAGAAGAACACCAAGAGAATATGCCGCGCATGGCCTTCTCCATAAATATGAACACCCTGTAGTTGCGGGTGGCCTGAATGAGGACCAATTTCTAAAACTATAAAGCACGTATATTTTCTTCCTCATGCGGTAGGTAGGGCTTGGAAGGAGCGTTGAAGGATCGACAGGTCGATCTTAGCTGCTCCCGCGATGGCTGCACAGCTCAAGCAAGCACCACGTGGCTTGACGTTGGCGGAGCGCCCATATCAACGAGCGTCTCTTACTGGAGGCGGTGTCGCTCGGTGTGCGCCGCGCCCTGAGAACCAGTCTTAGCCGAGCTCGCCATCGTGTGGTGCGGCTGGTCGGCCCTTCCGGACAACAACTTCAGCTAGCAGAGCTTCATGCCTGCATTGCTTGCTCAGACCACCCCCCAGTCCCAGTTCTCTGGCGGTAGCCCTATTGATGATGAGTAAAGCGCACTATCCTGCCGAACCATGGATTACTGACCGCCCCTGCTACTGGCCAAAATGGAGATGTCTGAGAGGCTACAGCCTCTCAGACCCCTTGTCGGCGTTTGTGCCCACAAAGAAGACCAAGGGAATAAATCTTCCATGCTATCAAATGGCCTGATGTGCTCAGAATCGGTCGCAGAGTGGAATCCACGTACGTGGGCGGTGCCGCCTTCCGTCCGTGACCTACATGCTACAACACTCTCGACGGCTCAGCGAAGAGTGCTCCGCAACTTGGAGGAGCCGACAGTGCGCATAAACAGGATACCGGGAAGCCCGAACCAGCTCTGCCACACATATTGATCCGCAGAATTACCTCAATTCCGCCAAACGACGGTGCGCTGGGACGGCTGATGCTGTGTGCAACGGGGCCAGCGCACGCGAATAGCGAAGGATACACTCTCATGTCTAGGACTCCCGACTCGGACAGCTCCTCTCTCAAACCACATGAGCGGTCATATTCTCATCCGCTCGTAGCTTACGGCTTGAGCGAACAACCCCGATCAGCTTTGGCGGAGGCGGCATCTCGAGCAGTACGTACTGTGGCGTGCGCACTCGACGGCCGACCGGTGCGTTGTGCGCTACCTCAAGCCCTTGCTTACCAGTTTTTACGACCCTGTTGACAGGACGCATCCATAGCCAGCGGCGGGTGGCACTGACATAGCCTGGAGACTGGTGAAACTCTGTTGCGCTCCCCGACAGCGCGCTAACCCGACATTCAGATCATGCACGCAAGCAAACGCAACTGGACACCCATCAAGCCACCACGCCTTGCTAGAACTGTCTCGATCCGACATGCTAGCAACATACTCTCTATCCATGCCGCGGCCGGTCGGGATGTCCGCGAGGGCCACAGCTGGGCGTTGCGTCCGAGCGGAGGATCTGAAATAGACGCTATCACACCGTCGCCCACAAACGATTCGAGGCCCTATCGGCCTTCGACCCCGAGTCAGTACCGGCCGCGCATCGCGCACACAGCCCAGGATGTGAACGTCGTGGGATGAGTGCCTCAAGCCTCGAAGGAATACCTCGACCTCATCGCTGGCCTTAGACTGACGCGAGGAGCAATGGGTGTCGAGCAGAAAATGCGTAAATCTTCAAATTCTGGGGAGAGATGTGTCGTCGTCGCTGTGCTGGGGCTGGTAGGATGAACGCGAAGTGGCCGCCACCCGCACCCACTGCATACGAACACGCTCCCGCGTCCTTGGATGGCATCGCGGCTGTTCCCCCAGGTGAGCCTGTCCCTCCTTTCGTCGTCCGCGTTCATCATGCTTCGATGGCAATACAGCCTGGGGCTCTGGCTGCCAGTGTACGACCCGGGCGCGCGACGGCGGGCCATCTATTCAATCGCGCTCGCGCCTGGCAGCCCACAGGCTGCCTGCGTCGAGGCGCGCCCGGTCATGCGGGATAGTCGTCGACGCAGCCATGGCGAGTTACAGAAATCGTTTGCGAAAACGCTCAGTTCGGTGAGTGTTTAAAACTCTTGCGCGCAGTCGTCCAGATGCTCAACGAACTCGAAACGGACATCCCATTCACGACACGGAATCCAACCTGACACGCAAATTTACGATGCCTGCTGCGTACGTCTCCATTCCACCAACACACTACCGCCTCTCCCCCTTCTCCTCCCACCACGCAGCCAGCGAAATTTGCTCCTGGACGCCTTGTCATTTCGCCAAATGACGCTTCTTTCATCATGCTTATTTTCATTCCTGCTGACTCTCTGCTCAACCTTCAGTCAATGGCCCTCAGTTCTCAGCACAATTGTCGGTAACCCCGAGGCGTTTCAATGTCGGCTCTGCCACTCTCCCCGTGTGATGAGTGGGGACCAAGCAGAGCAGCACTTGTTGGATTGTCACCAGACGACCATGTACGTTTCACCTTTGCCCCTTTTGCTATCGCCGACCGTTGGTTAATCGTTCGGTTTAGAGTGCCGATCAATTGTGGTGTATGTGGCTGGCAATTCAAGCGTGTCGGAAGGTTCGCTTCCCACTCATTATTGCAGTAAGTCAATCATCCACCTCGAAATAGGAATGTTTCATTGCTCACTTCCATCTGCGGCAGCATCCTCAAGAAACCATGTCACGAGTGTAGCAAGCACTTCGCAAATGCTGCCGAGCGGTTTGCTCACCTGTGCGAGCGTCACAACCTTACGACTGAGAATGGGCATTTGTTCAAGTGACGACTCCCAGTGGAAGGCCTTCGAATTTCCCCCACTTAGACCTATTACCTACATGTCGCTGATATTCATACCGATAGACCTACTCTAATTTGTTCGTAGCATACTTCCATCATAACATACACTCTTGTAGAATACGCTGTAGCTAATGTTAGGTATTGAACCTGTTTAGTGTAGCTTAGTCTAGTGCATAAAGCGCATTAATGCATCCTTGAACCATAGCTTTGCCCATTCCGAGGATGATCTCTCGATTTTGATACCCGTAGCCTCGCAGCAACACGTGTAGTTCCCGTGAAGCTAGCCGGCGAGCATCTCCCCATGTTCACGGGACGGAGCGCTAAGTCACTCCCAAGTCGCAAGGACCGATGACCCGTTCCCCCCGCACGAAGTTTCCTGCGTCAAACATCGTATTTCAGTTTAAATTTTTTATCTGGCTGTGGCACTTCAGAGTCATAAAAATGAGTGAATGTTTATGGCCGGCAACCTATTTGAACCCCCCAGCGTGAATGAAAAGCTGAGGACTCCCGCGGATTGACACCGCGAAGCTGAGCCCGACGCGGATCGGATGTAGGACTAAGCCTTGCTGAAATGGGCGGTCACGGTCCGGAGATTGGCAAAAGGCGGGCTGCATCTTGGGCGTTGGAGGTGTTGAAGAATAGTGGGTCCACGAGAAGGTCAAGACGGCGGGGTCCACCGGCCACGAGGGTATCTCCGCCTATCATGGGGCATCACCGGCACCTCGTACTGGCACCCAGCGCCACCGAGCGCCTACCTTTGCTGCAGGGGTGGGCTGGGGCGAGCATACAATGCTGTGGGGTGCTTGTCGGTGTGCGCAGGGAGGCGATCTTCTTATTGGCAGCGAGTGGCACAGTCATCGATGTTGCGGCCTGCAGGATCGATGACGGTCTCCCTCTGGGAATTGCTGGCCATGGGGCGGCCCAGGTTGCTGGAATTGAGTGCATCTCAGACATGACGAGCCAGGGTAACCCAGCGATGCGGTTGTGTTGGCAGTGGCTGAGCGCTGAGCAGTGGGCGGCTGGCCGGCGGGGGTGGGCGATCTCATCCAGAGCAGGGAGCGATCTCGAGTGCGATCCCCGGAAGCAGTGCCGGGCCGATAGACGCGCTGACGGTAGCCTCCGACCGGTGCCACCCAAAATTGCCATTCCTGGAAGGCACCACGTGTGCGGGACCGGCGGGGAAGAAGCCTTTGGTCGAGTTTGGCCGTGTGGGCGCGCGCCCGTCCTGGGGTCCTGGCAGGCACATGTTCTAGCGAGAGCACATGTCTAGAGGGAGGCAAAACATGCAATTCCTGCTCAGTGTCCCTTCGAGCAACCAGATCATTGCCCGGGCGCGCCGCCTGCGTTGTTCTTCACTCAGTACCCCAGCAACTCGGACTAGGGCAAATCGCGATCCTCCTCGTTCCAGTGCTGTTCCTATTCGCACTTCTCTCCTACGCCCACAGCGCCTGCTGATTAGGGAATTCAAGGACCGACCCCTTCCGCACCGCTATAAAGCATTCCCTTCGTCCCTCGTACTCATTTCACGTCCCGCCGCCTTCTTGGAACCACCTTGCTCTTAACCAGCACCAGCACAGCTTCCTGCAGATCAATCCTTCCTGTCTTCCACACACTCGCAACAGCGCGGACACGCCTCACAATGTCTTCCCGCCACAGTGACTTCCTTACAGAGAACTACGCCCGGTAAGTGTGGCGAGTGATAGATTACCTTCGCTTCACCATCTACTCCGTCGCATGCATTGTATGCAGTGCCGTTGACGTGTTTTCTAATGTCTCTTATCATTTGCCTCTGCTTCGAAACCGGGCGGAATGTGTTTCTGACCTCGCGCCACAATCTGTATATGTAGCCTGTCTCTTGCAAACTTCAACCAAGCTCCTCGCCGCAACACCATGAGGCACGAAACGTACCAATCTTTCCGGGACTCGCTCTCGCCACAATCGAACTCGTCCTATTCTCCAGCTACGCCCCCAAGATCTATCACACCGCCAGAGTAAGCACTCGTCCGCATACTTGTTGTTCTCGAAGCTCACACCATTCTAACTGCAGGCCTTTTTCCAAATCGACACGCGCTTATGGCATGAAACCAGCTCAACTTCCACTCTCCATTTATGAACTCCCGACCGCC
Source organism: Ganoderma resinaceum (assembly GCA_964023155.1). NCBI lineage: Eukaryota > Fungi > Basidiomycota > Agaricomycetes > Polyporales > Polyporaceae > Ganoderma > Ganoderma resinaceum. The sequence continues at coordinate 1,862,844 of OZ026793.1, forward strand.
ACGTTCATGTGGGCCCGCTGGGACCCGCGTGGCGAGTCTGAGTCCGACTCCCGTATATACGTGAGGTACCGCAGCCAAACAAGCGACACCGACTCAAACTCCACGTACTCGACTTCCACATACTCTCGGCCCCATTCCCCGGCCTCGCACAGGTAAGTACCGGATGACACCAACACTGTGGCGATACCTTACGCCTGTGCAGGATGTCTTCTTCTCAGTCTTCTCCGGTCTCAACGCCGCCTCTTCTCCCATACTCCCGTAAACGCAGCTCCTCAGCAGAGTCGGGGTGAGTCCATTTGATTTAGAGCCGACGCCACGATCCTCACCCCAAAGCGCACAGTCACGAAGGTTCAGAACCCACCAGCCCTTCAGATAGGCTCCTAAAGCTGCCCAGGTGAGATTGAAATGCACCGACCGCCGCTTCAAACTTATTGAGCTTCTAGTCCCAGGATTTCCCACAACAATGCGCCCAACAGGGCCATTTCGGCCTATGGCGCCACGCCGAACGTCCCACCCACACCCGCCAGTTACTCAGCATGGTTTGCGAACAAAGGGGCGACGACAGTGTATCACCCAACTCCGGGCGCCGACTCGGATTCGAGCGACGTCAAGCTACGCCCGGCCACCTTCTTCTACCCTGCCCATCAATCAAATTCGTCCCGCGGCGGTGGCGCTACGGTTCCTCGATCATTTTCGCCCGCCGTTACGGCACCCGCAGCCCCGGCACATGGCCAGCAGGAGGAGGAGGAAGAAGAAGAAGAGGAGGAGGAAGAGGAGGTTGAAGTCAAGAAGGACACGTGGATCAAGTATACCCACCCATCTCCGGAACTCTTTGCAGGACCGGAATTCCACTGCGTATGGCAAGTGAGGCACCACGATGGCACCACAGGACCCTGCGGCTACCACTCCAAAAAGCACCTCGTGAAGCGGCACATTGAATCAAAGCATCTTCAGCTCAGGTGCGCCGCCGCTCAGCCGGCTATCCTCCGTAGGTCCTCGAACACGCGCTGATACCATGTCCACACTCTACCTAGGCCGTGTATATGCAAGTACTGCGGGAAAGGGTTTTCCCAAAAGAGCAACCTTGACACTCACCTCAATACGCAGTAAGTCGAGTTCAGCGGCCACTCGGCGTGGGTTTCAGCTGCATCTTCTGACCAACCCCTTCGCGCGCCAGCACGGGTGATGCCCCCCACAAATGCCACTACTGCAACGAACACTTCAAGGATCCCGCGCGCAGGCATAGGCACATGATCCATGTGCATGAGCACCGCTCGTCACGGACGAAGAAGGGAAGGATGGGCATTGATGTCCGCGCCGGGTCTTCGGGGGAGGCCTCGGAGCACGACGTCGAAGACCTCATCACCCCTCCGCCGGCGTGATAGGGGGAGAGGTTCGTTGACAGTTATGGCCGGGGATGCACTGGTTGTCCATCTCCCTCTCCGGGAAGCCATCTGCTTCGTTTTCGGTTACGTCCTCCCAGTGGGTCCCTAAAGATGTGCGTTTCAATCGCCGTCTTCTTCGTGATTTCCCATTGCTGTGTTACTATCTGCCCATTGTATTCTTGTCTCGCGGTCCGCGTATTTTGAGTATCCCAGTCGTCTGATGTTGTATTGTTATTCTCCTGTGCGGTCGTCAGTATGTGCTGGTGTTGGTTTACTTTGCCGCACCTTGTAAATAGTACGACACCGCTGATATGCTTGATTTTGTACCTAGATTCATGGCCGTCGTTAAAACTATGTGTATTATAGCGTACCGAATCATCATCATCCGTGGATTTGCTGTTGTCCGGTGGATCATAATGCCGGTGGAGGATGGTGACAATGTGAGTTCACTTTGAAGAATTCGATGCCGGCCGCGACCGTGACGTAAGGCTCTGGGCGCGGGCGCCTGGAGGCTCGATCACCGCTGGGCGTCAAAAGTCGCGGTCAGCGTCGGAGCGAGGTCGTGTTCCTCCCCTTCTTGTTCTTCCACAATGCCGCCTAAGCAGCCTCAGCTAGGCAGTCTGGCCATCCAAGCACCTACATTGACCCCGAAAACCGTTCATGTATCCTCATCAACATGCCATGATGTCTCGGCTTTCAAGGGTGAGTTCTGTCAGCGACGGCGTTCGTATCTCTCCGCTGACGCGCGCCGTGGAATGTCCCTTTGCCTGCGATGGTCGCACCAGAGCTCATGAGCCAGTACAGAAAACTCGACGACAGCATCAACATGCGACTGAACCGCACAACCGCACAATACCGCGACCGCGAACGGTCTGGCCTGGGAGGCAAGAAAGGTGGGGTCGAAGAGCAGGCGTGCGCGCATGTGTGGAAGGAGTTCACTGGTGCGCCTCCCTCAATGTCAGTCCGCTGATCTAAGGTGCCCACTCTCTGGTGATAAGCCAATTGGTCACGCCGGAAGGAGCTTGTCAGTTATTGCGTTGGCGTCCTGGACGATTCTGTGGAAGAAAAGCAACGTTCATTACAGGACGCTGGAGATGATGCCTCAGCACAGCGTAGAGCTCGTGGCGCCCTATATGCCGAGGAGGTGAAGGTGGGTTACACCGTACTGGACCAGCTGCACAACACTGCTGACGCATGCGCGGGCAAACTAGCGCAACCAGATACGCAACGAATTGTTCGTCGAGAATATCGTGCGCAAACGCACATTCGACGGTACGTAAGCCTGCTTTTGCCCTGACTGACGACGACTATGAATGCAGACGGGTCATGCACAGCGTTCCGGGCGCGTTGTCGATACTTCGAACCACCGCCATCGGACACAGAAGCACGGAAGTGGTGGGACTCATGGGACTCCGTATGAGGGTGTCTCCAGAGTGCCGCTCGGGATTCCGTCCGCCGGAACCATCCTCCAATCATTATTGTGTATCTCATGTTCCACGAGGACCGCACAGGATGTCAGGATCATAGCCCCCCCTCGCGATGGAAGGATCATCGGCTTCTGGAGCGATGGGAGGAGACGAACAGGGTGGGTTCCGCCGATGGATGTGCCACCTATGCATCTGGGGAGGGCTTCTCGGTATCAGCGCGCTGCACTGTGTATTTTTACGGACCGCCTGAACTTTGGTGGTCAGCGATCTGGGGATAATGTGGACCGGGTTGTCTGTTTTTATCCACAGGGGTGATTGGACTATATGCAACACGTTCGACACAGCGGCGTCGGATGGTTGGGTGTGTCCGCAAACGCGTGTCTGTTATCGAGTCGGGATAGGACGCCAGGATGGAGTGTGGCCTGCAGACTGATGCCTGGTTTCCCCACAGTCGGCACTCGGCACTCGGCAGAGGGCGCAAGAGGCGCGGAATGCCGATTTTGACCAGGCGATTAAGCTTCGCCACCCTGAGATCCTATCGGGCACTGCGCTGCCACGTGGGCGTGGGATCATGAGGACAGGTTGCGCAACTCTCTCCGCCCGCTCTGTCATCCTCGCATCCTGCCAGCCCCACATGCCATTCGTTTGCACAAGGCGTCGTGGTCGTCGGCAGCACAATAGCACATCGTTCTCAACATTGACCACCACCATCATGCTACCCGCTGCCCTCAGACTCCCAACACTTTCGTGCCTCGCTGCCCTCTTTCTCACAGTTCACTCCAGCGTCCTTCATCCCCTGATCGTCCAGTCTGGCGGGGCGTGGTCAGGCGCGGAAGATGCCGTCAAAGTCCCCGTCGTGTTGGGCGTCATGAGTGCATGTCCAGACGCAATTCTCTGTGAGAATGTCTTCGATCATGTCGTGCAACGCATCGGCGACAAGGTCGATCTGACTCTGACGTTCATCGGAAAGTAAGACAATCAATCATTGCTACGCCCTCACCTCGCACAAAGACTGAGAAACCGCCAGGTTGAACTCATCCGAACCCGACTTCGGGGTAACATGTATGCATGGCTCGAATGAATGCGCAGGAAACGTGCAGGAGCTGTGCGCCATCAAGTACGCGCCCTTCGAGCGGTGGTGGGAGTTCGTGCAGTGCCAGAACTTCCAGGGCAGATACGAGGTCGGCAAACCCGCGACGGCGCTCAAGTGCGCCAACTCGGCGAGGGTAGACTGGGAAAACAGTGGAGTTGGTGCCTGTGCAGGGTTGAGCGGTGACGGCAAAGGAGAAGAAGGGATCAACCTCTTACGAGAGAGCATCCACGGGACGAAACTCATGGGTGTCGAGTGCGTGAGCCAGTTCAGGGTGTGCCCGACGTTGACCTGACGATGCGCGCGTCTCGCCGATAGGAAAAGTTGCACCGTGATAATCAATGGAAGGCAAGTCTGTATCCGGGATGGGGCGTGGAAAGAATGCGAGGTTAGGACTCACTTGATCTAACCCAACGTTGTTTATACACTGACCCTCCGGCGGAACAATTCAGGGTGGACATGCCCCTGCCGACTTCATCAGGCAAATTGAGGAGGAATATGACAAGCTGAACCAGGATTGAACATCGGCGGGGGCCGGATACGTCGGACGCTGCCTGGAGTGCTTGCGGCGATATGATTTGTGGGTAGTGTCGAAACGTTCTCTATTCGTGTACAGCTAGCAGACATCAGCCACCCAACAGTAGCTCGTATATTATGATCACGAGATTCAGTCCTATCAGTGGTACTATGACGGATGTCTCAGCGACGACTGGGAAATAGAGGGACGGTGCTTACTCCGCATGAGCGTCCTGACAGCGCCGATGAGGTTTATCAAGCGGCCCTTCACTCCAACGTCCTGTCCAGCAGAGTACCCTTGTTGGTCGTATTGTTGGGCGTAGGGCTGGCCGAAGCCCTGGTTTACCGGCTGTGCTTGTGCGGTTCCCCAGCCAACTATCGAGAGGCGACAGAGAAACGAGCCACACCCAAGTCCATTAAGCAATGAGTCCGAGAATACAGAAGTACAGAACGTACTTCGTGCAAGGAACCGGTCTTCGCTAAGCACAGCCAAAGCATTTGTCAGAAGTAGGAAAACATAGAGGAGGCGTCCGAGCATCGTGCTCAGGCCTGAGCGGGAGGGGAGTGATGGTGGACGTGTCCCAAGTCGAGTTACTGTGTAAGCGCCGGGCGTGCAGCGCAGGTCGCGTGGCAGGAGAGGGCAGGCGGCGCGCTTCTGTCTCTCATCTACCCTCCCAAGCCGAGTTCTCGAGCCACGCCTTCATCACCCTCGTTCCGCCATGCAGTCTGTCAGGGCCGGTCTCCGCGGTGGTTCGTAGCATCTGTTTTTATCCATTTTGCAACATTGTTCATATGTGATGATCTTTAGTGAGCAGAGCTGCTTTGGCGACGCCCGCTCATAATGTAGCGTCCAGCTCATGCCGAATGCTCCAACTTCAGGCTGTCCAACGCCGCAAGTATGTGTGCTATTGAACCACTGCGCTATAGAAACCTGACCTAAATCACTTTCTTCCAGTATATCTATGCGCTTGCCCAACTTCAAAGGACCCGTCCAATGGCTTAGAGAATCGCTTGCGCCGAATGTGCGTCAGAAGAACACAGAGGAGGAAATTGAGGTTGCCCGTCGGCAGGCTGCGGAGAAGGGTCAACTCGGGATCTTCGAGTCAGTTCCAACGGTAGAAGGGGAGGCGGGCGAGGGTGTGCCTTCGTGGAAGAAAAAGACTTACACCGAGGTGCGTCATACATACTTGCTGACTATGTGTTGTCTTACTGAGCCCGCTGTAGCACAAATACTCGACGGCCAACTTCAAAATCTCACACCGCAAGCTGAACTTGCTCGGCCGGCAGATCGCTGGCAAGCCCATCGACCACGCCATCCTCCAGATGATGTTCAGCGAGAAGCGTGCGAGTAATCGTATCAAGAGCATGCTGGTCGTAGCTAAGTCTCATGCCGTCAAGCTCAAGGACCTTAACGAGGGGAGGCTCGTTGTGTGTGCGTATCCACGTCTTTTGTTGATTGCTCATGGAAAACGTTGAGCTGAGTGTCCTGTAGCGGAGTCTTGGGTTACGAAGGGCCCGAACCAGATCAAGCGGTATGACATGAAGGGACGTGGACGCGCCGGTCTCAGGGTACACCCACACTCGCGGTTGCATGTTGTGCTGAGGGAAGGAAAGACGAGGGCAGAGTTGCGCGCAGAGGACAGACAGAGAAAGTTGGACAAGATTAGGTCTGCTGGCCTCGTGAGAGAAGACGTCCCTATCCGCAATCCTGGTGCGACATGGGCGTGGTAGAGGACTCGTGTATCGCGCGTACTTTATAGACCACTGGTAATCTACGGACACTGCTTGCATGAGCTGTGGACGCGACAATGCGAGAGTCGGCGCGTGAGGGTGCATATATGCGCAGCAGAAGCAGGGAAGCAGCAGCGCTATTTCTGGCGACGCGCCACGACACGCTCGCGCTAAAGCACACTTCGTCTTGGACCACGTCCTCGTCTCCCCCATTCTCCCCTCCCCCCTCACCATGCCGCGGCACTGGCGGGCCCCTTTCTCGCTCCTTCTTTCTGTCTTCCTTCTTCCGCTATGTACTTGCGCCGCTAATTCGTTCGAAAACACTGCGATTGTCCGCACAGTAGAGCTTGGAGGCGCGCTCGTGCACCTCACGACCACGTATGCCATCAAAGCGCTAGAGGACGGCTCGAATGTCTACACCATTGCGCTTGGGGAGCAGGAACACGGGCACACGAGCTGGCTGGAGGCAAAGCTCAAAGGCCAGACGGAGCGCTTGCCGCTGGAGGACTTTGGGTACCACAAAGACAGGTATGTGCTGTGCTTAAGCTCGTTATGAAAGGTCAGGTGTAACGTGGGCGCGTTACGTTCCCAGCGGGGTCTACCTATATACGGTCGAGCTGCCAAAGGCTCTGAGCGTGAACCAAACGGCCAACCTTGTGATCGAGACCGTTCAGACACACGCGACGTACCCTTGGCCCGAGGAGGCGGCGCAAAAGGACCCGCAGTCCATCAAATACCACTCTGAACTCTTGGTTTTGAGTCCCTACAAGACTGCTGTTCAGCGTACAAAGATCAAGTACGTCTTCAATGACATATGTTAGCAACTCTGAGTAATGATTGACTGGTCGACTTCTGCCACAGGTCGCCAAGCCCTCAAGTTCACTCGTACACTACTCCGGAGAACATTGAGTTCACGAGTGATGCAGTAGTAACCAAGGCTGGCACGACTATCACTTACGGCCCTTTCTACAACATTCCTCCCTCCGCCGCAGAGAACTTCGTGGACAAGAAGCAGAAGCAGATTGTCATTCACTATGCGCTGGACTTCCCCGTTCTTGAAATCACCAAACTTGAGCGTTCAGCGGAGATCAGCCACTGGGGAGCAAACCTTAACATTGAGGACAACTTCCATCTCCACAACGCGGGTCCTCGGTAGGTTCATCTGTGCTGCATGTAGTTGTCGACTGACCACCGTTTGATTCCGATCCAGTTTGAAGGGACACTTTTCTCGTCTCGAATACCAGAGCCAAGCTTACTTCGGAAGGCCTGCGCCTCACGTCCTCCCTTCCCTCCAGCTTCATCTACCTGCTGGTATTCACTCAGTGTACTATTACGACCTGGTTGGCAACGTGTCCACCTCCGCGCTCCGCACAACTCCCTCTGTTCCTAAGGGTGCGGAGGCTAACAGGTTCAGCGTTATTGAGATGCGTCCGCGTTACCCCATCATGGGGGGCTGGAACTACAGCTTCACCCTAGGATGGGACTCTCCGCTGGCGGACTATGCCGGCTACGACAGCAAGACGGGCAATTACGTTGTCGGGGTGCCCATCATGACAGTTATTCCCGGTACGGTCGTCGACGACGCCGAGCTCAAGATCGTCTTGCCTGAGGGAGCAACGTAAGCTGCACCGTTCGAACTTAAAATGATATCCCATTGACTAGCGTCCTCGTCAGTGATATTGACTACCATGTGCCGTACCCTGCCCTTTCCGAGGGGGTCTCTACGCACGTCACATATCTTGACACTGTGGGCCGCCCCAAAGTGACCCTGAAGTACAAGCAGCTCACTGACAGGCACGGCGGCGTCGTCTACGTGAGACACTCTTATCTTTGGTACGTTGACTGTATACTAAGCGTCTTTGCTCCAGGTTACCTACAAGGTGCCATTCCTCGCACATCTCCGAAAACCGATCGCTTCTGCGACGGCGCTTCTGGGTTTCTTCGCCCTCGGGCTCGCCGTGAAGCGTCTAGATACTCGCATCCGGAGGAAGTGATTGTGTCGTTGCCATTGTCCAAATATAACTTAATTCTCGTACGTGCTGCCGCAAGATGGAATTTAATGGGTACAATGAGATAAATACAGGTGTGTGCGTTTAACATCATCATCCTCGGACTCTCAGACCATGCGGTTGCTATTGAAGCTGTGTACTGTGAAAGGTGTACACCCAGGCGGTGGCGCAGAACTATCCGAACGAATCACAAAGCATATCAGTAAGTGGTTTGACGGCGTCGCAGATGTTGCGGCGTGCTTCGCGCTGACCACCTGGTCCACACCGGCGCGCTCCACGGACTCCACGAAGAGGGAAAAAAAAAACAGATCAAGATCGTAGACTGGACGTACCATCGGAGGAAGAGGAACATGCCGTTGAGGCCGTTGAGGTCGGCGCACGAGTAGAACAGTCCCTGGTTGTTCTGTGCGCCGTTCTCGTAGAACAGCATCGTGGCCTGCCAGCGCCAGTGACCCCCAGGGACCCCGTCCGGCGCGGCGCCGACAATCATCTGCAGGGGCAGCTGCGCGGAGCCGGTCGTGTTGTGCACGTTGACGGGGAGAATCGTGGAGTCATTGTGGTAGTGCCAGAGCTGGTTCTGGTGGATGTAGAATAGGGGCGGAGACTTGTTGCGGTACATGGTCACGTTCCCCGGGTTACCTACCGGTGTCGGTGCCAATAGAGGATGATACACCAACGGCGGAGCAGAATTCGATGGGCCAACGATGATGAGTGCGTTACTAAGTATGCGGTCGACGTTGGAGTGTAGGAGCTCACCTCGCGTGGCGCCGATGGATAGGTAAAAGGGCACATGGTCCGCGGTGCCGCGGATTGTCGAGGGACCGAGCCCCTCGAGATAGGTCAGACCGGGGACCAGGTCCCCAACCGATGACCAGGAGGCGATGCCGTCGAAGGATGGCATCCCTGCGACGAACACGAGCGAGGTTACGAGGGACGCGAGGGCATATCGGAGGAGTATGGCTGCGAGGGACATAGCGGGCTACAGGCTCAGTCGCTCGATCGACACAACAGCGCGGACGACGTTCGCTAGTGAGGCGTCCGGTATATATCGCTGAGCGTCGGATAATCCGTGCGGACAGTGGAGAGGTCCACGTTGTCGCCACGCCCACAGGCCACGACCGGATGAATGGGAACCATGTTGATAGAAACAGGCTTTCCGCGAGCCCTACGTCGTGACACGGGTTCCATATATTCTGTAAGAGAATCGCTCAGGTGATGATCCTTGCTGCCGTCCAATCGGCGATAGTCAGGAATATCTGCAGGATGATCCAAGGGGATGCTTCGGAGGCAAGGGTGAAGCACGTGATCGTGATTTTGTTTGTCAAACAACACTCTGTGGCGCCAGAGTCGTCGGAGTTCATGTTTGAGTCAGGTGCTTCTTTTGAACCACAACCGCGCTGACACTCGACCATAACTTATCTTGTCCACTTCTTGTGATGCCTGCTTGAACCACAACGCCTCTCGCCTGGATTTTCGACTGCATACATACTAGTGATGGACAAATTTGTCACTGTCAAGAAGCCGGCGACCGTGGCTGCTCGCCACAACGGCAAACAAGATGCAACCACCAACAGGACAGAACGCAACAAGTTCAGATTCAACCCGTATGGCGTGAGCAGGAGCAACGAGCGCAAGTTCGAGAATTGGAAGGACAAGAAGCGGACGGAGAAGTCATTCAACCACCATAACGTAAACCCCTTTGCCGAGATCTGACCTACGCGCGTGGTACAGGATTCTCGCCCCTTTGAGAGAGGCACAAGCAGCTGCCCAACCGAAGCCATCTTCATCGGCGCTCACGAAGCATCTCCTGAATACCCTCGAAGATGAGTCAAATCCTATCACCCACTCGAATATCTATGAACGCTCAGGTGCGTTCTCTAAGACCTTGTCTCCTTTCATCCAGTGCACGTCTCTGCACTGCGGGCTCAAATAGCCTGTGCACTAGGCCATCAGTTTGGCTAATGTCCGAACGCTGCATTTCAACCTCCTATCATAAAGCATGAAACGACCGCTCATCGCCCTGTAGATTTTGTCTGTTCAGCGGCGACCGGTCACCAGCGGTCTGACGGGCGCGCGCCACGCAAGAACTACCTGGAGGTTCGCCGCGACAAGCTTTCTCGGCAGCTTCCAGAAACGTCGACGGACGTCCTAGGCAATGTCAGAGTATACATTAATGGATACCTAGAGGGTACGACCGACATCGAAATGAAGCGGATTGTCACCATTGCCGGGGGCCAAATCATGTATGTTTCATCCTGCCGCGGTCAATTTGTGGCGCAATCCGCTAACTGGATGATGGCACAGGCATACAGCCTCTGGAGCGACTCATATCCTGACGTCGCAACAGTTGAGTGGGGCGAAGACACACAAATTCCTGACGACGAAGGCGAAGTGGACGGCGCATGTGGTGCGGCCCGAATGGATCACGGACAGTATCAAAGCAGGGAAGAGATTGTCTGAAAGGGAGTATGCAGTTATCAAGGCCACGAATACTCGTAAGATCACAGACATGTTCTGTGTGGGATCATCATCTGGAGCAAGAAGTGGTTGATATGAAAGTGTATAGAAATAAGGCGTGTACTCGGATGTAGTAGGCAGGACACAGGGTACCCGGGATGAGAACTGTATCCATCAACCCCACGACGGGAACTATGGCATCGCAAGCATTTTGCAAACTGGCCTCGGCGTGAGTATACGAAGAGGTTACATGAAGGAACCTATGGGAAGGGACCGCGATGCTGGAAGGGGATGAGGGGACCCGATGTGGATCTGTGACGCGGGAGGAAGCGCCAGCGGGAGTGGGAGTGGGAGAGGGAGAGGGAGAGGCCACTGCCAGAGAAGCAGTCGAGCATGTCTCTGTCGTCTACTCCACTCATTCACCCAACTGCTGCCTCTCCTTCATCCCCAACCCGCGCCGCATGCATTTCTTCTCCCCTAATCACATCCAGCTCGTCTCCGCGTGCTATCCTCCCGCCTCTGCCCTCCCCACTGCCGGTCCCGACTACTTACCAAACTCGCAGGAGCTCTCCCGTCTGACGTATTATGCTGCCAACCGCCCAGGAAAGATCAACAAGCTCGGCAGCGAGCTGGAGAAGCGCATAAAGGCAGATAGCAGGAAAGCAGCTGCTGGAAATTCAAGAGCACGAGCGTATGTTTCGCCTTCATTCTATAAAGTATCTCTTAGAACATAAGTCCTTCCAGGACCCTCTTGATCACCTTGGCCATATTCAAGGCCATTGCAGCAGAATGTCGCAGAGACCTGGCTTTACTTTCCCCAGCTCTCTTATCCTCCATCAATGCTACTCTGTCGGCCCTGCCCACAGACCTTGAAATTGCGGCGCGAGCTGCTTCTGTGGTACGTCCCCTTGTCACGCGACATGCAACATGCGCTGTATTTTCGTACTAGTTCACTGCATGGACGACATACACCGATGGCCTTGTAATTGGCGGCGACCAAAGGGTCACGGATGACTACATGTCCTGTCTTCAACACTTCGCCAGGCTAAGCCACATCGACCTCACTGATCATGAGACTCGCAATCGGTGCGTACCACACACCACTTATACCGCCGGTGCATTTTTGTTAACCCATAATGTCGGATTAGCACGCGACTTGTCGGTCTGGCTGCTCTTGCAAGTGCAGTCAACTCGGAGGCACTCTTCCACTCCCAATCTCATTTTCATAAACAAGTACAAGTCCTCATGCGCGCCATCCTACCCCTTTTCTTTCAAGTCGACGTATCTGTATTAGACAACCAGTATGTCTTCATATATCGTCTCGTACTACTAGATTGTTTATGCATTTTCTAGGCTCGCGGGTATCAAAGAACAACCGAACTCTCCCATTTTGGACGAGTTCCGTTCACGTCCTACGCTGGAGCGAAGAGCTGCTTCCATTCATATCCACATTGACGGCGACACAGGCCCTACTTCTGCAGACGTGGCTAACACCGCGTTGCGCGCGACCTCGTCCCTGCTCTCGCACACGAACGGCTTCCAAGCGTCTGCCGTGGTCAAGGCCTCTCTTGACACCCTTGATGAAGAGGGCGGATGGGATAAAGTAGCCCACTGTCGCTGGCTGGCCGAAAGGTCGGCAGAGTGGACTCAGTATCAGTATCGGTACGGTATTCCTACGCGACTAGTCGAATGTTTGGCGGAGGGTCAAGACGCGCCACAACCAACAACGAGGCATTCGACACTCGCAGCGATGGTGACCACCGTCTTCACGTCCCCCACGCCACTGGTCAATCTCTCCACATCCGACATTATCGCCAGTCTCATCTCCATCACTCTACGGCGAATAGCCGTGTCCCCCGAGGACTCCCTTCTACCCGCCCTGGTCGAGTGCGTCTCATCGCTAGGCACGCACGTCTATTACGCCGATCAGATCCAGGACCTCGCCGGGGAGCTAATTAGTCGGCTTGTCATCGTGGAGGTGAACGGGATCCCCGGTGCAGGGAAGGCGAACCTCGAGGGCTCGCGCATACAGGCTATTCGCTGTCTTCTCGCCGGGCTGCTCGGCCTCATCCACGCAGCGGATTTGCACGACGCGGGGAAGGACCTGGAAGACGAGAAGAAGGTCACTGGGACTGCTGCCTCCGCTCCACACAGTTCGGAGCCTCGGACCTCCAACGAGGGCCATATCCGCCCCTCGCGCCGGACGAAGGTCGCTCCGGAGACGTGGCAGGACACGCTGTCGCTGTTGTGCGACCGCGAGTACGCCGTCCGTGCGGACTACGCGAAGGCCTTGGTGGAATATGTCGAGACAGAGATCCCTAAGCTTGGGGACAAGACTGATTCTGATGGCGTGAAGCGGCCAAGGCCCATTGTAGAGGGACCCACGCATCAAGCAAGCACAGTGACGGCACTGCTGTACGGCGATTCCACCACGCGGTTCCTCAATGCATTGCATGCATATGCGTATGCACTCGCTACCTCCCCTACCCTTGGCTTGCGCAGCAGCCCGTCCTCCCCAGGGCGTATGACGCCAGCCCCTACCGCCAACGGAGAGGAGCTCGCCGCATCCAACACCGAGAAGAGCGACGTCCATTCGGCGGATAGGCCGTCGATCACCTTCCCCCCTCGCTCCCGGCGCACGTCGCTCATCTCTCGCCTGCTCAAAGAGGCCCCTTCGCGATTGTCTGCCGCGACGCCCATCGCAGCAGAATTGTCGGACATTGGCAACGTCCTCGCGGTGCTGACGGCGGTGCATGAGAATCTCCCCGTCCGCAGCTTGCTCGTTGGCGTCCCGATGCTCGCTGCGCTCGAGCGAGCCACCAGGGTGAGCGGGAATTCGGAGGGGGCGTCGACCTACCCTGTCGCCTGTGCGATCAAGGAGCTCATCGCAAAGACGTGGCTCGTCATTGGCAAGGTTTGGAGTTGCCCTGCGATCACAGAAATTGCGCAAAAGGTTCGTATCTCGATTTTGGTTTGTCGGGTCTCTCCACGGTCGGTCGACGTTGTGTTCAATGCGCACGTTCATTCCAGGCACTAGCTGCGCTTCCGCCCGCCGCGGCACTGCCGAACCTGCCGGACTGGCAGTTTGGGACCCTTCAACCCCCGCAGCAGGCGATCCCTTTCGCCACGGACCTGGCGATCAGTGGGCCGTTGCCGGTTATCGACACGGACGCGCTCTTGAACGCGATCGCGGAGAGCCAGTGCGTTCAGGAGGCCACCGGCCTAGGACAAGCAGATCTGCTGCGTAGGCTTGACGGTGCAGAGTGGACCGCAGACAGCGCGTTCCGGGAATGTAAGTCATCCTGTCCTCCCCTCTGAGCTTCTCGCGTCCTCGTTCTAACGGCTTCTTGTTCCTGTCCTTTTTTTTCCTGCCCTTGCTTAAACCCCCGTCATTCGGCTCCTGCTCGCTCGCGTCGGTGTCAACGCTACGGTCTGCCTCGGGTTGCACGCGCAGCAATGGAGATGAAGCGACGGTACGACTCATTCTCAGGCGACAACCTCTCGCCCCTCGTCAAGGTCGCGCCCGCGCTCATGCACGCCGAGAACCTCTCGATGCAAAGCCTCGCGCGCTCCGCCCGCGCAGTCGGCGTCACCGACCTCCGCGAGGCGCTTGAGGGCCGCAGCAGCATGTCAAACCCGAACCTCGCCGGGCGCGTGCCGTCCATCTCGACGCTCGACCACACATCAAGCGTATTCCCCGATGGCCCCGCGGGGTTCCCGCGGCTCACCCCGACGCGCTCACGCCCGCAGCAGCGCGCGAAGCCCCGGCCGGGCGAGGTCAAGGACGTGCTGAACAAGCTCGGCATCGGGCGGCCGCCACATTTGAACGGGACCGCGATCCTGAAGTCGTCGTTCCCTGGACTTCAGAAGACGCAGTCGAGGTGAGCTCTAGCGCAGTGCAGTAGGAGGCGAAGAGAGCTAAAGTCGACATGTTTTCTCCTCACAGGACGAACAAAAATCCGCCCGCATTCCCCCCTTACACAACATGACATGATAACATGATTCATGCGGACTCGCTCTTAACCTCATATCTGGTATTCATACTCCACTCATATACCTACATCATATGGTCATCGTTACAATCTTGGAGGGTCTGGAATGGACAGACAGTTCGTCGTCGCGCGGTAGTGTCACAGGGTTTTTTGTCCTTAGGTACTGTCGCGACTCATCGCCTTATCATTTGTCGTTAGTCTATCGCACTCTCGATCTTTCGTCGCATTGCGTTCGAGGTCCTACCTCATCTAAAGTCCTACTATAGAGGAATAAATTACACGCTCATACACTACTAAGGTCTATAGTTGTCCGTCATCGGCGGCCGTGCGTGGATACAACGCGACGCCGAGATTCCTCGTCACGCTCTCGCCAGTAAGCGAGCTCGCTTTGAGCCTTCGGATGGCTGGTTGGACGAGGACCGTTCTGTCCAGAAGGTGGTTCTCTTAGGGCTATGAGGATGCGGACAGAGAACGCAGTGTACTCACGCTAAGACCCTGCAGGAGCTGTTCGTAGAAAGTTGATTGAGCCGATGCTTTAGCCACAGGATCGCCCAGTTTGTCCGTATGGGTGGAAATCAGCTTCGACAGCTCTTGGCGCAAACGGAGCAAGCTGGACGTATGAGCATGGTCATGGTCATTCATACCGTGTTAGAAGCTGAGTAGCATACATGGAAAAGCAATAATACGTACTTGGAGAATATCATCGTTTCTTCAGGTTGGTCGGTAAGAGCGACGAAAGAATTGAAGAGGATGACGTAGCGACGGCATATCTGTGCACGAAAACGCGGTCAACACACGCCATGTCAAACAGGTGCGAACATCTAAAAAAAGGCACGGTGTATATGAATGATGGAACTTACCGTGGACACAGTGCCGTCGGTCGTGCCGCCGCGGCGGAAGTATCCTGCGGATGCGGCGCCCTCTGCGAATTTCCTGAGCCCATCAACGTGCTCCGCCATGAGATTCTGGAACACAGGCCACATCTTGAGGCGGAGGGTGAAAATATACGTCTCCAGTGGGCCACAGCCTCGCCTTTGCACCTCCGCAACAATGTCCTCCGTCAGGCGAATGATCGTCAGTAGTGGGATGACTGGAGGCGTAGGGTCGATGGCATTGTTGACAAACGTCTACGGGTGATCAAATCAAGATCGGTCAACCAGCAGGACAGTCAACATCGAACGGACTTACTTGGCAGTAGTCTAGGACGGGTTCCATGACCTGCTTCCATAGGGCATTCAGCGCGGCTTGTTCCTCTTTCGCAGTCTGTTCATGGTTGGTGACCGCTTGGATAACACCATGGATACCGACTGGCCGGGCGCGGGGCGACACGCCGTCGCTGCCAATCTCTGAGCGCAATTCATCGAAATCTCCATGGGTCGGCGAAAGGATGGGCGGAGACATCGCTGCAGAGCCTATTCCATCCCTGCCTTGCAGTGGAGGGCGTGGCTCGTTCACAAAGAACGATGTAATGAATACATATTCTGCTGTAGCGTTATCCGTTAGGACCATTAGCGCAGAACGAACTAGCGCTTCCAGCGGTTCTTTCTGCGGGAGAGACGTCAAGGTCACCCTTTCATATAGTCAGAACCAGTAAGCTGTGTGACATACATGGTTTCTGTCTTCAGTCATATAGGCCATGGTAACGCTAGGTCCATCCACACGGGCATACGCTAACCGATTCGCATCGTAGTCGAATCCTTGCGATGATTCTCCTAAACTGCTTGCGATGCCCTCGGATTTCTCCACCGTTCGAGCCTACGGTGATCAGCTTCAGAAGCGTGATAAGGATGCAATTCAACCACTTACTTTGACCCAATTAAGACCGCGCAGGTATCTTCGAAAGCCTGTCTCGTAGAACGTGCGCACAGCACCGACATACGCGCGTTGTACCTCATTGGCGACACTGCTCGCGTGCCACTGGAGGAACACAAACAATGGGCGGTATTTCATCCACACTGATGACTGAATCATCTGTAAGTTCGTGGTCATGCTCGTCCGCATCGGCTCGAGCATCGAAAGGAAGAATATGCGGAGCTTTGTCGCAGCCTGGTGATGCGTTTGAGAGATATTGTAACAATTGATATGGGTGGTGATATGTGCTTACCACAATCCGTAAGCCTTCCGCAACCTCGGACAAATCGCGGGCAGCCTTGACACGAACTCGCAGTTTGAGGGTATCCAGACGTCGTTCGAACTCCACAATAGCAGGGATCCAGGCGTCGTCGACTGGGGTATCCAAAATCAGCGTTGCGAGCGCTGGGGGTATGCATAAGTCGATAATGAGATTCGAGAGTGGTTTCTCGATTTTCTAAGCAGGCACCTGAGTACTTGTAGCGAACGCTATTGAGGACAAAACTGACCCTTCTCCCCTTTAGCCTGTTGTCAATCTCCTTGCTCCTGTCCTGTAGATTCGATATTTGGCCAGACACGGCTGATAGGTCCTTCTGGAATGTGGAGAGAAATCCCTCCAAAGAGTCGAGTAATTTGACGCTTGTCTGAATGGCAAGTGTGAGCGAGACATCGCGAGGACAGCTGACAGCATAATTACCTGGACTTGGTCATGGAGTTCCACAAAGTCTCGTGCTCGCAACTGGCCTTCCATACACATGTAGGCAATGCATGACCCAATACGTTGAGTACTCACAAGGAGGGTCATTCGGCGCAGGACGTGATGTGGACTCGGATGCATCTATTCGAAGGGTGTGCCCGGTGATGTCGGCCATAGTAAGGCTTTGAGGAGGGCGAACGCGTCCACGGGTGAATCAGGGGAAAGAGTTGAGGTATGGCGGATGGACGGTGAGCAGCACGAGTCGGATACAAGGCAAGCGCAGGAGCGGGCGAGAGGTTCAAAGTCTCCGTTAAGCAGTAGAGTAGTAATAAACCTGGGCTGGCGCTTCCCCGATTTGGGTCGCGCCGTCTGGTACTTCAATGATTGGCGCCTGCCACTTAACGTGACATCTGGATTGTCTATCGACTTCACTATTTGGAGTAGAAATTCGTCAGATGGCGTCGGGTATGTTTGCTCAATTGTTTTTTTCCTTCATCGTCTGACTTTTGACCAACGAAGTAGGTCATTGAGGACGCCCCGCTCGAGGCCGGGACTTTGTGGACTGCACCCGACGTTGTCAATGTCCAGAGTGCTATTGACAGCAGCGCGATGCGTGGGCTTAAAGTCTCGGATACCCCGTCATAGCGATACATCTGACTCCGCCACTACTCCCGGAATGCCACATTCAGCCGTCGGCATCGGAATGGCGGTTGTCAGTGCACTTTCCTGTTTTTCCCAGAACAGCCGTAATACGAACATGCGAAACCCAGCTCGGATTTCTTGCGCCGCTCGCAGCAAGACGTGGGTTGGATCGCAAAGCATCCCCACGCCCTCTCTTACATCGGTGCCACCGGCAAACTTATAACGGGCTGTCTATTCCACTCTTACCCCACGCTGGTTCCCCAGAATGTCACCCGATCCTCAGACCATCGCATCCTCCTGGCTCGCGGATTACAGTGCCGCCTTTGCAACTCAGGACCTTGACGCCCTCACCGGACTCTTCCTTCCGGACGGTTGGCTGAGAGATCTTCTCGTGTTCACGTGGGACAATCGTTCCCTTGAAGGGCAGGAGAGGATCAAGGCTTTCTTGCTGCCCACAATATCCGGTGCACAGGTCTCAGGCTTCAAGCTCGACCAATCTGCGCACCTTGCGCCGAGGACGTCCGTCATTCCTCAAATTCAAGCAACAGATATCGAGTTTGCGTATAGTTTCGAATGTCTCCGTGGGCCCGGCCGCGGTTATGTCCGTCTTCTGCCGGATGCCGACGGGAAATATCGGGCTCTCGCTGTCCTCATGATGCTCTCCGACCTCCAAGGGCATGAGGAGATCACTACCTTGCATCTTAGGAACGAAGCGGACGACGGCCATAACACCCAGGAGGTGTTCGCTGACTGGGTCAAAGAAGTTGAGACGAATCCCCATGTTCTCATCGGTATGTCTTATCTTTTGCGTCTTGTGGTATTATATAGCCGTAACGTTTCGTTTTCAGTTGGTGCTGCACAAATCGGGTTGCAGGTAGCAGCCCGTTTCAAGCAAATGGGCTTGTCGGCTCTCGTCATCGAGCGTACGCCTCGCGTCGGGGATGTGTGGCGAAAGCGATACCCTTCCTTGACGCTGCATACCCCCCGGCAACAGCATACCTGTATGTCCTGCATCATCCAATAATTTCCGAAGCATATACTGATCCTTTTCCGATGAAGTGCTGTATCAGCCATACCCTGACAATTGGCCTTTGTACACTCCTCGCGACAAGGTCGCCAACTGGCTCGAACAGTATGCCTCCGTCCAAGATCTAGTCGTCTGGACCAGCGCCGAACTTCAGCCTCGGCCCACGTACGACGCAGCGAAATGCGAGTGGGACGTGACCATCATCCGGGAAGGCAAGGTGCATAAACTCCGCCCTGTGCACATCGTCATGGCCACCGGGACGCTGGGTGCGCCGAACATCCCGAAGGTCCCCGGCGAGGACATCTTCAAAGGCCGCCTTTTCCATGCTGTCGAATATAGCGGCCCCAAGGAGTTTGCAGGGAAGCGCGTTGTGGTCATTGGTGCAGGCAACACGGCCATCGACATCTGTCAGGACCTTGCGCTGACCGGGGTGGGGGAGGTAACAATGGTCCAGCGTTCGTCTACATGTGTCATGGGGCGCGGCTTCTTGACCAAGCTGCTCAAGGACGTGTTCCCGGAAGGGATCCCTATGGCAGTATCGGATCTTCGCAACGGAGCTATGCCATATGGGTTGCTGAAGAAACTCAACATACGGGCGCAGCCCTACATGTGGGAGGCTCAGAAGGAGCTCCACGACAAGCTCCGCAAGGGAGGTATACACTTGAATATGGGCCCTGATGGCGCGGGCTTGTTCTTCCTTGTCCTTGGGCGATTGGGAGGTACGTGGCCATTAGTTCGCCGTCCGTTTCTATACTTGTCCTCATGGTGTCCAACGTAGGGCTTTGTAAGCCAAGCGGTCGTTCTATAACTTCCAAGGAGGTCTGACGTAAATCCAGGGCAAGACAAGGGCGGCGCAGATCTCATCGCTGACGGAAGAATCAAAGTTAAACACGGCGTCGAGATCGATCACCTCACGGAGAATGGCGTTGTGTTCACAGATGGCTCTGGGCTTTCTGCGGATGTTGTCATCCTTGCGTACGCCATCTTACCAGTCTCTTTTTGCCGCTGAACGAAGATACTGATGTACCATCCTCCTCAGAACGGGTTACTTGAACATCAGGGAGACCAATCGCGCGCTTCTTGGTGAGGACATCGTTGCAAAGACGGGCGAAATATATGGACTGGACGAAGAGGGCGAGCTGAGGTCGAGTTACAGGCCTAGTAGCTGTCCTGGGGTGAGTTTCCCAACACCTGCCGTTTACGCTCTCCTGAGTTGAAAACTTTCATGTATCAGCTATGGTACGCTACAGGGGACTTCTTCCAGGGCCGCTTCATGTCGAAGATATTGGTGGGTGCTGTGAGGCGATTGGCCTTCCATATATGCTTATCTCAGGACCGCAGGGTATGCAAATTAAGGCCAGACAATTGGGTCTGCTTAAACCAGACCAGCTGTAAGGCACGTCGACAAGCTGAGGTATCTATCGACGATGGCTGTATGCCTTTTATAGGCGCAAGCGGAAACCGCTGTTCACTCAAGATGCCCTAATATATGTACATAGCCGGTGTAACTGGTCGCGGTCGTGGCAACGGTATTCATATTCAATGCGCACATTAAGCTCTTGGTTGGATTCCGATTCCGATCCTGGGCTGAACTCTCTTGTCGACTCATAGCACCTCACCATCCCAAATACAACGGCGCTCGCTATCACCGCTCATGACACCCACACCCGCATAACACAGGTTTTACCTTCTTTTGTCGGCGTTCCTCTAGACAGAAGTCCGATGCTCGATGGTCGAAAGCGCCGAAGGTATTCACGCGCACTCCGGTTGTGCTTCTTCGGACGGTCTGCATCTGCGGGCTTTCGGGGTTCCATTCGTCCGGCCGATATTATCATTATCATTGGTGCGGCCCATTTTAACCTAATGCTCTTCTGCTTTCCCAGCACAGGGCACTGTCTAATGGGACTGCTCTTCGCTATCGGGAACCCTTCAGTCACACGCCGCCCTCCGACAGCAAGTGGCAGCTGAGCCTGCCGGCGCCGCGCATTTGCCAAAACCCCACCTCTACTTACCACGCATCGATGGCCGGCGGCCAAGGTTTGTTATGACCCCTGTCTGCACGATAGTTCCCTGGGCGAAGTCTCACGTACCCTCATACCAGATGCCATCGTTCCCAGAAGAGCATTTCCCAATAGCTGGTGTGCTCGGGCCGCAAGCACGATAAAGTTCGGGTGCCAGCCTCCCTAGGCCGAGCCCAATATACCCCCTACACCTCCCTCGTCCGTGCAATCCGACAGCATACCATGGCCACCCCCGACCCCCACCGCGTCGCTTCCGACTGGCTCGCCGCTTGTTCCGCCGCGCTGAGCCGTGGGGAACCCGACGCCGTCGCGCAACTGTTCCTGCCGGACGGCTGGCTCCGCGACCTCCTCGTGTTCACCTGGGACATCCGCGCCCTTGCCTGCCGCGAGAAGATCGCGGCATATCTAGCCAACACTTTGTCCCCAGCGACGATCGCGGAGGTGCAGCTGAGCGAAGCCCCAGACCTTGCGCCGCGAGCGATCGTGATACCCCAGCTGGGCGGCGTGCAGGGCGTGGAGGTTGCGTTCACGTTCGAATGCCGGCACGGACACGGGCGCGCACATGCCCGCCTGCTCAGGGACGCGAGTGGGAGATACAAGGCGCTGTCGCTCCTGACTGAGCTCTCGGACTTGCGTGGGCACGAGGAACTCACCACGCTCGCGCTGCGTGACGACGTCACCGGGATTCCCGGCAGAAACATGCAGAAGGAGTTCGAGGACTGGGTGGAGGAGGTCGAGACCAAGCCGTATGTTCTGATCGGTAGGTCTGCTGTTCACAAGGAGGGACTTCCCTGCTAATCGATCCCAAACGTAAACCTCAGTGGGAGCTGGGCAGACCGGACTGCATATGGCCGCGCGCTTCAAACAGATGAAGATCCCGGCGCTTGTTATAGAACGCAATGCTCGCATCGGCGACAACTGGAGGAAACGGTATCCCACATTGACTCTACATACGGTCAAGAGGCACCACACCTGTGAGAATCGCTTGATTCAATGGAATTTGATCCTAAATCTAACGTGGTGACGCTGCAGTGCTATACCAGTCATATCCCACAAATTGGCCAGAGTTTACGCCGCGAGACAGGCTCGGGGACTGGCTCGAGCTCTATGTGACGATGCAAGATCTGGTTGTGTGGACGAGTGCGGAGATGAAGGGCCGGCCGACGTATAGCACTGAGACTAGCGATTGGGACGTTACCATCCTCCGCGAGGGCTTCGAGGTCAAGCTACATCCCGCCCACATCGTCCTTGCCACTGGAACGCTAGGGGAGCGCAATATCCCAGACGTCCCGGACATCGAGCGGTTCCAAGGGCAGGTCCTACACTCGCAGGACTACACGGGCGGCGCCCCGTACGCTGGGCAGCGCGCAGTGATCATCGGGGCCGGGAACAGTTCCATCGACGTCTGTCAGGACCTCGTCTTCAACGGGGCCGAGTCCGTCACGATGGTCCAGCGCTCGTCGACGTGCGTCATGTCGCGGGAATACATTGCCCGGAGGCAGCGTGCCGTGTTCCCCGAGGATGTGCCTATGGACGTATCAGACTTCAAGTCGGTCTCGATGCCGTTCGGGCTGCTCAAGAAGTTGAACATCGCGGATCAGCAGGCGGCGTGGGAGGAGGACAAGGAGCTGCACGATAAGCTGCGAAAAGGCGGCGTGAAGCTGAATATGGGGCCGGAGGGCGAGGGACTCTACCTGCTGGTGATGGAGCGTGGGGGAGGTATGTCCTTTCGCAACCAGCTTGGCCGTGCTACCAACTGATAGCGTTTGGACAGGCTACTGTGAGTTCGCTGTACGGAGCGCCAGTATAATTGTTTATGTGACATTTTAACAGGGCTAGACAAGGGGGGTGCGGACCTGATCGCAGACGGGAGGATCAAAGTGAAGAACGGCTTTTCGCTGCAGAAGTTCACTGAGGACGGAGTGGTGTTCAGTGACGGCTCTGAGCTGCCCGCGGACCTGGTGATCTTTGCGTGAGCCTCCAAACGCTGAGATCAACCTGGCACTGAAGTTTGAAATCCTTTATAGCACGGGATACACTAATATGCGGGAGAACAACAAGGAGCTATTCGGAGAGGATGTCATTGACATGACGGATGAGGTGTACGGTCTTGACGCGGAAGGGGAGCTCAGGGGTAGTTACCGCCCATCTGGCTATCCTGGTGTTAGTATTGAGAGGTTCCCACCCCAAAATATGAGCACTAACAATCGCGGCATTGCCAACAGTTGTGGTTCGCTAGCGGTGACTTCTTCATCTCTCGCGTCATGTCGAAGACCCTGGTAAGTACTGATAACCTCCTGTCCACAAGATCTCATCACCTCCTTTTCAGGCACTCCAATTCAAGGCCATTCAGCTGGGCCATCTGAAGCACAACGGCAGGCGAGATGGAGCGACGTACAACGTGAATTGAAGAATCAGGATTCTAACGTTGCTATCAATACCTGCTATAATATGTACTAGCCTGCTCCGTGACGATATCTATGCAGCCACCATGCGTGTAGATCCTGGAAGCGCAATGTAATCCGAATCCAGTGAAAAAATCCAAGTCTAAAACTGAAGAGCATTATACAGCGAGTAGCTAGTATCAGAAACGTGGACGTGGTTCACCGGCGTCATTTGGACCTCCTCCTCGTCGCTCAACTCTGGCCCAAGTAACAGCCGCGTGTCCTCCCCTTCGGCCTGAGCTTGGTCAACAATGATGTCCCGCAATATATCCCGCAAGTCCAGGCGATCCGCCTCCATCTCCCGTATCCACCGCTGACTGACCATCCACCCCGCAACGCCCTTTGGGGGTAGCAGGAAGCCCTCCTTCAGCGGGCCCTCACGGCGAACACGCCGCCCGACGCCGCGTTTGGGCTTGAAGCTCTTGTCAAGCTTGTCCTGAGTGTCGAGGAGCGCATACATGCGCAGCAGGCGGGCGCTGCGCCAAGCCAACCCGCGTGTGCGGAAGACCTGCACCGTTTCCGCGCCCTGGCCCGCGGGCACGGGCTCCTCCCCCTCGGACTCCTCCGAAGACATGCAGTCCAACTGGAGCGCGCCGTCGAGGGCGGGTGGATACAGCGCAGGGACGTTCTTGCGTGCCTCCGTGCGGTTCGCGAGTTTCTGCGACACAGGGGCGCGTTGTCAGTGAAACATGATCTGACGTGCTGGGGTCGGGCCCGGGAGCCTCCAGACAGGAGGCTGGAGGGATCTGGATGAAGGTATAAGGACACTTACAGTCTTCTTCCGACTCAGTCGCCGGGCCTTGAGAGACTTGTGATCCTCCCGGCGCCGAAGCCTGGACGCAGTTGTCGCGTCGCCCTGTGACTTGTGCTTCTGCCGCAGCGTCGTGAAGACCTGTTCGAAAGCATCTTCTAGCGTCTTCTTGTGAAAGTCCTTGTCTGGGACGTGCTTGTACTTGTTCCGGCGAGCCTTGAGGTCATTCACGATGCGCCTCTTCATCGCCGCGTTCACGGCGGACTGCTTGGTTGTCCGATTCCACACGAAGCGCACTGGCTCGGCGGGGTCGGGGATAATGCCCTCAAACGCGCTGTCTGGGAGGTCTTCGTCATGCTTGAGCTTCATCATCTTGCGTATGTGGATACGCAAAGCATGCTAAAAACGCAGTTGGCTACATTATCGAAGTGGTATGATGTGAGCCCCGGGCTTACGTGGATGGTAAGGCAACGATCATCGTGCCCATTCTTCCGCCGCAGTGGACGATCAGTGGGGAGCATGTCGGACTCTTCTGAATCACTGTCGTAATCGGTGTCGTCCTCCAACACGCGGCGAGACCGCTTTCGAGCGTTTGGCTCAGGTTCGGGAGTGGCAGCGGGGGTGTTTGGAGTTACTCCTACGGACTGGGGGGTTGGCGGACCTCGAAGGATATGACCGGGAGGTGTACGGGCTCGGGGGGCGGGCGATGGGACCTCCTCGATGACATAAAGCGTGTCCGAGCCATGCATAGACAATGGGCGAGAAGAAGAACCCTGCACGAACTCCGCAGAGACATGGCGGGGAACTGTGGACACAGGAGATATGAGGGTCCGAGGGGAACAAAGTTCAAGCACCGGAGAGGCTGGCTCTATGCGTGCGGTCGTTGGTATGGTATCGATGTAGCTGCCCTGGACTGCAGCGGGGGATGCGAGATTGGGGTGCATGGAGATGTATGCTTTCAGCATTGCTAGTTCTTCCTGCACGGTCGAGAGACGTTGCTCCATCGCAGCCTGTGCCTGAGCATTCTTGGCCTCCTGATCCTGTTCCCAAGCAATACGACGCTTGCTTTCTGCGGTGGCAGCATTTCGAGCACTGGCTATAACATGACACAATTGTTGGACTACGGGCGGGACATTGGGAGAGGGCTTTGGCGGCGGCGGTATTACCGGGGCAACTCTTAGCGACCATTCAGAGTCAGTATCTTAGTAGGAAAACACAGAGAAAGGGCGCACTGGACTGGAGGAGGAGGGGAAGGTGGCAGGGTTATGGCAAGCTCAAGCTCGCTGCGATGAGGTGCAGAAGGTTGTGGGACTTGTGCATGAACGGTCGGGGTAGTATGGGAGGACGCGGGAGCAGGTCTGGGAGCGTGAGTGCGTCTTGGTCTTTGGGCTACGACGTGTGGGTTGAGAGCGTTGGAGAGCTCGCTGGAGGACATTGCATTTCCGAGGCAAGAGACTCTGTCAGTGCAACGGAACGGAGAACAAGCGCCATGCGGGGGCTCTCACGGCCAAAGCCGTCGGACAACACCGACAAGTACTCCCCAACGCACGTGGTCGAATACCCGACGCGTCAGCGACGCGTGTGCGTCCACTCAGTTACAAGCCTTGATCTCTCTCTCTCTCTCTGTCATCTACGCGAACCCCCTTCTCTCTTCTCTCCACTCTCGTAACCCCTAGGCATTACTGAACGCCCCAATGGAATCCGACATGGATGCCTTGATTGCTCAAGCGGCGGCTCAACAACGGGGCGGAGGGGGCGAGATTACGATACCAGACAAGTACGGCTTTCCTTGGTTCCGAACAAGCCGCGCTGACTTTTCCACAGTGGCGAGGTCATCCACATCTCGTCTCTTGCCCTTTTGAAGGTGCGCAGGCAATGTGCTGATTATGGGTCCTTCCCTCTTATGCAAGAATCTGCTTTAGATGTTGAAACACGGACGCGCCGGTGTACCCATGGAAGTTATGGGTCTCATGCTGGGAGATTTCGTCGACGAGTACACAGTGCACGTCATTGATGTCTTCGCCATGCCTCAGTCAGGAACAACGGTTTCTGTCGAATCCGTCGACCATGTATTCCAGCAAAAGATGGCGGACATGCTCAAACAGACAGGAAGGTGAGTCTCGTTATCGTGAGCCATACTTGTTGCACGGACGCTTGTTCTTGGCCTTCCACCCGAATGACCTTCCGTAATCTTATGACAATGTATGGATTTTGACCGCCCTTCAGGTGGGTGTAGCGACCTCTCGGATAGGCAAGGCGCATCAGGTTCGGGTGTGCAGCCCAGTGCAATTCCCATTCCCGTTACGATTATATGAATTACACGAACTGAAACTCATCTTCTGTAGGTCAGAAACCGTAGTCGGCTGGTATCATTCTCACCCCGGGTTCGGTTGCTGGCTATCAAGTGTGGACATAAACACTCAACAGGTATGTGAAATGCTTGTGTTCCGAATATTGCATCCCAGATTCTGACGTCGTGCAAAGTCGTTCGAACAATTGGATCGTCGTTCCGTTGCCGTCGTCGTGGATCCTATCCAATCCGTGAAGGGCAAAGTCGTCATCGACGCATTCCGGCTCATCAGCCCTGCTATGGTCCTTCAGGGCCTTGAGCCGCGTCAGACGACTTCGAACATTGGTCATATCAACAAGCCTTCCATCCAGGCTCTCATTCACGGCCTGAACCGTCACTACTACTCAATTGCCGTCAATTACCGGAAGACCGAACTCGAGCAGGCGATGCTCATGAACCTTCACAAAAGGAACTGGACTGAGGGTCTCACACTACGCGACTTCAAGGGCCATAAGGAGGCGAACGAGAAGGCGATAAAGGTACGCCCTCGCACGACCACCCTGGCGTGCGACTGCTTGGCTGACCCCTATAATTGTCCGTGTGTTTGTCCCGTGCGCTCCGTGCGCTGCTCCGTCCGTCCTCGTCTTCCGCAGTCAATGCTCTCCCTCTCGGAAGCATACAACAAGTCGGTACAGGAGGAGTCTACCCTGACTGCGGACCAACTCAAGACGCGACACGTCGGAAAGCAGGATCCCAAACGCCATCTGGAGGAAGAGGTCGAGCGGGCAATAGGGGATCAGGTGGTGCAGAATCTCGGCACGATGCTTCTCGCGGAACTGTAACTGTGTATCTTTATCCCGGACTTGGCCGTTTAGCTCTTCCGATCCGTATTGACGTCGTTTCGCATCTGGCCAAGCTATTCCCGTCAAGAGCCCGGAAAGCAGGGCCCCGAGCTTGCCTGTCAACGAGCACACCGCAAGGCGGATGGGGCGAGCGGCTTCGATAGGAACATTGTTTCGGGTGGACCTGGTGACCACTGCACCTCTAAATTCGACGGGTCTAGCATCCGACGGATGCTTCTGCGTAATTGCCAGAAGTTCGGGTGCGATCAAAGGGCAGCGCGATGACACAAATGAGAAGTTTTTCGTCGCCGTCCTCTGGTCAAGATTTGCTTTGTGCCACGTATCTGCATACGCGTGAGACCATCTGCGGGCGGATTTACATGCTTAGACACCTTAGGAACCGGGCGGCGGAACGTATTGGTCTAAACCTACTTTTTCGAGCGCGTAACCCAGCAGACATAGAGCGGAGGCAATAAGGCTCTATTCAAACTAGATTGGGAGTAGTGTACACAGAACCATAACGACCGGCCAAGCGACCAAGATGCCATGTCAGCAGCCTCGGTGTCACGCCTCGCTCGAGTCAGACAGGTGCCGCCTGCTGAGCACCGGGATAATGCCCATCATCTTTGCGCGGCGGATGGCCTTGCCCACGCGGCGCTGGTTGCGCCACGTGAGGTTTGTCTCGCTCCGCTTCTTGATCTTGCCCATGGTCGTCACGAAGCGCGAGAGGAGCGACGAGTTGAGGGACTCCCTGAGCGGATCAATGCCGAGCTGGTGGAGGGGGTCCAGGTAGCGGGATGTGCGCGCGTCAGGGCCGAGCGCGGGCTTCTTCAGGTAAGAGCGCTGCTTGCTGTACTCGGCTCGGGAGAAATGTTTCGGCTGGATGAACTGGAGGGGGAGTGGTTGGTCAGAACTTAGAACTCGGATGCACGGTTCGGGACTCGAGCGGACTGGGCGCAGGAAAGGCGGCGGTAGCGAGCGGGGCGGTTGGCCGAGAGGAGTCCTTTGATTCGGGACCGACGCTACGACATGGCCTCATTCACAGTAAGCACCGTAGATGTCGTGCCACTTATGTGGTGGACTGAGTGCCCGACGCGCACCATGTGTAAAGGTTTCTGTGAAGAACCCCCAGTCGCATGAGGTGTGAAAGCAACATCGGCTAGCGGGGGTTTGGTCCGATTCAGCAGGAGAACCTTTCCAAACCGTGGTGGCGCATGAGAGGGAAACAGGCGTAAAACAGGTCATTCCTGTTGTACCACATTCGCACCGTCCACAAAACACGCCGCCCTTTTGGTCCAACCGGTCCTCTCGGTGGCCCGAGTCTGAGGAGAGTGGCATAACTGCTCACATCTGACGAAGAAAAGTGATGACGGTCAAGCGTAATATTCCTTCCCAAGTCCCCTCGCGTCCATGCCATCGAGCGCTAGCCATCGTAAATGAGGGTGAACATTAAACCCACGAACATACCTGAGATGCGTGGAACCCTCTGAGGATGGGGAAACCTTTTGAGGCCATGTCATGGGCTGAACCATGTGTCAACCCACTGGGCCACTTGGGGATGCAGAGCGTCACTGGGTACTCGTACCTGGAAGAGAGTCGATGATTCCATCCTTTTCCGTGCCCACTTCGTCCCGCGATGCCTCATGCATGTCAGCGGTCTCGTGTAGAATATCCCTCATGTCGCGAATAGTTGACGAATTATGTGATATGGAACGCGTTGTGGCGGCGCAGGCCGTACACGTCTGGCGACGGGCGCCGGCGCGGAAAGCACCTGTTAGGGACAGCATGTGGGGCCAATCTGAAGTCGAAATGGTCGGTCAGTGAACGTGTTGGAACAAGACAAGTGCATATACGAATGGAGGATGTCGGACAGGAAGGAGGTGTTGGGGCGGGAGACAGACCTTTCTTAGAAGAGGGAGAGGACGGTGGTGTGAGTAGCCCTGTGACTGGTGTGAGACAGCCAAGGTGAGTTTGATGGAGGAGGGAGAACGGGGGGCTGGGACGGGCACAGGTGACTGGCGGACAGGGTCGACAGGGCCCGACTGAATTGGCGGCTGCGAAGTTGGGGGAAGGAGCTGCCTTGGGAGCTGCTCAGAATCTGCAGAAGCCAGGCCACGCCACCAACTCGCTGTCCCCGAGGTCCGGACCCCGGATTCTTGCGCTAGGGACCCCCGGCAGCGCACGATGCCCAGGGGCCTTCCCCTTGCCCTTCGGAGGTCACATCCGATGTCCTTGCCCGCTCGTCTGCGAGACGACCCATCGATGCATGAAACATCGGGCACAGGGGCACACTGCATGATAGGGTCGACCGCAGAGTGCTGGAATGCGGCACGGAAATGAGCAGCCACGGAGAAAATGGGTGTAAGACAGGTGTGGGAAATCAAGGACAAGCGCGGCGCGGTAGGGCGCGGTCTGGAGGACGTTTGGCGCGCAAGGTCCGAGAGCTCAGCTCATTGAGACCAACTCTCAACCTCTCCTCATCTCCAGGTCACCACCGCCCGCCTCGTTATCGCTCCCTCATGTCAATCCTCCACTGATCTCTCTCTCCTCTTTCTCTGTCTTTCCCATCCCCGGTCCATCCCCTCGCCCCCCCATCCTCCACCCCCTCCTGGTCACGACCACCCTTCCTTCTCGCCCGACCACGGCACCTACATGTCCGACTCGGGAGTGCCTCGACGCCAACCACCAAGCCCCCTCGTTTTTACCCCAGAGTCCGTCCTCAACAACTCCGCTCACCCCCAACCCATCAACAGCAGCGCAGGCAACTCTCATGGATCCGGTTCCAACACGGTATCTATGCCTTTCGTCAGGCGACATGTCACCCGTCGCCTCAAGGCAGCCAAGGCGGAATGTGACAAGGAGCTCCAGCGCGTCACCAACTCCATAACCACGTTTTTCGAGGAACGGCTCAGGGAGGGCGAGCAGGAGCTAGAGCGTGAGCAACGCGAACTCGAACGTGAGCGCGATCGGGAGTCCCAAGCGGGCGATATCGAGCCTCTCCGCGAGGCCTTCGTCCTCCAACCACAGGAGTTACGATCTGCCCTCCAGTTCGACGATATGAGCTCGGATGGTGGCTACGAGGCGGAGCCCGAAGGCCATGGGCACAGTCGACAACGTGCGTCTCTTGAAGAGGACCGTCTTAAGCAGCCCATGCTGACCCACCGGACCTCGTCCCCCGGACTCCTTACAGCGTCCATTTCGTCTACCAGCCCTTCCTCATTGCGTCGACATACAACTCTTCCCAGGGAGCGTTCAGTCACCGTCGCCTCCTACACTGGCACCTCCACGCCAGCGTCGGTTACCACCCCGCCTCCCGAGGTGGTCAGTCCGCGTAGGCAGGGTGAATCGTCCCGCTCGGGACAGTGGGCCGGCCAAAGCTTGGCTTCGCGCCGGCTCTCCCGCACCATTCACATCCCTGTTCATCCCCCGCGCTCTGGACACAGTTCCCGGTCCACCTCCCGTTCGCGTTCGCCGATGCCACGATCTAACTATGCTGACTCTATGTCCGGTCGCCGATCATCCCGCATATTGGTCGATGACCCAGTCGACCCAATCATGACGACGCTCTATGAGATCGTCGCAGTTGCGACTGACGTCCTCGACATGTCCATCAACCAGCTCACAGCAAATCCGAAGGTGTGCGAAACGCTCGTCCAGCGAGTTCAGAACATTGGTCGGGCTTGGGACGAGCACCCGGACTGGCACGGGCGCAACTGGTATGTTCAAGTACTCCTCGCCATCGCGAGTCTCAGCCGGGTCCTCGAATGGTGGGAGGCCGAGAAGCAATTCTGGAACTTCGACGACAACGACGACGAGCAGGAGGAGCCGCTTACATTTGTCATGAAACCCGCGGAGGAGGAGATTCCTGCGAATGCGCCCATGCAGCTGGCACGTCCAGATCAGGACAACGCACTGAAGCTATCGCCGGAGGACGAGAACAAGCTGCGGATGTCCCGCACCACCAGTGCGAACCGACGATCGCGAGACGAGGCACCCAAGGATATCTCGTCTTCCGCCCCACACAAGGACACTGGCCACCCCAAGCCTAAGTTCGACGGGCCCAACGAGTCTGCGCGCGTACTTGCCACAGAGCGCCTGCGCCTTCAAGCAGAAACCGCCCAGAGTCAGAACATCGTCATGGAACTTAGCCTCGACGGCGACCACTTCATCTGGATCAACTACGCGTGGCGCGGGGTCGTGGGGTATGTGTTTCACTACTTATTACAATCATCCGACAACATCTTGACAAGAATATCACATCTAGTACGGACCCCGAAGACTATTTCGGAACGCGCGTGTCCAGGCTACTCGCCCCCTCAGACGGGCACGTCTTCCGCGACGCTACTCGTCGTTTGCAGGAGAACGACTCACGTACCATCGAAGTCAAGTTCAAGATCCGAATAGCTGGTGGCGACGAGCCTTCCTCTCAGACCAACCTCTATCAGCAAATGGAAGGTAGCGGTCTACTCATCATTGACCGAGAAGACGGTAGGCCAACGCACACTATGTGGGTTGTGAGACCTGTCGGGTCCCCTGAGGTTCTCCAGGCGCCTCCGTCGATCCTTCTCGAGACAGGTGACATCGGCGACGAACCTGCCTCAGCAGAGGCCGCTCAAGTTGGCTTCGGCAACCGCAACGCGCTCGAACCTGTGACACCTTTCCCATTCGCGCGCCCTATCAACACCGCTCCGATACTGTGCCGCATCTGCGAGTGCAACGTTCCGCAGTGGTATTTTGAGAAACATAACGAGACGTGTAGCGAAGTGCATCGCTTGGAAGCTGAGATCGCTGAGTGCAACGAGTCAATCTCTGA
Source organism: Ganoderma resinaceum (assembly GCA_964023155.1). NCBI lineage: Eukaryota > Fungi > Basidiomycota > Agaricomycetes > Polyporales > Polyporaceae > Ganoderma > Ganoderma resinaceum. The sequence goes on from OZ026793.1 coordinate 1,894,829, forward strand.
GCTTCGCAGCACGATTCGTGATCTACAGGGCGCCCTGGACCGCAATTCGCCTACGACAATACCGGAATACCGTGCGATCCCCATCTACACTCCGTCAAGCTCACCAAGTTCTTCGTCGCCCTTGCAGCTCCTCCGTGCACCTCTCAAGATGAAGCGCATGAGTGTCAAGAAGATGCAGCTCCAGCTTCTCAACCAACTGGAGGATGTCCTTCAGGCGTGCTTCGAGGTCTCCATCCCCGCGCTGAAGGAAGAGGAGTCCACAGAGCCAATTGAGCGGCAGCGGCTGCTCTCTCCCACATCGGAGCGCAAGATGTCGCAGGTGCGGAATTGGAACAGGCCAACCATCGAGGACGCGGCGCTCACGCAACTCATTGACGATGTGGAGCGGCTCATGCGCCACAAGATCGACAACGTCGTTCGCATGCAGAACACCATTAAGTATTCCGAGAAGGTTCGGCAGGAGTGGGAGGAGAAGGTCGAACGGACACTTCAATGCATGGAGGACGATGAAGAGGAGAGCTCCGGCGATGAAGATGATCCGACCGAGAGCCGCGATGAGGGTCAAGATGTCCAGGACGACCAGTCTAGTACAACCTCGGAATACGCCTTCAGCGGTCAACGGTCTTCCGCCGATCCGACACCTATTGCATCTGCGTCTCCTATTCCATTCAACTCTGGACGCGATTCTTCTCCTGCTTCGTTAGCTATGAGCCCTTCCAGTCTTCCTTCTGTTTCTGCTATTCCCGTTCCAACTTACTGGCACCACCAGCCGGCCGCGGTCACCGCGACTACATACCAAACGCGATGCTCAACACCGTCGTCGATCTCTTCCCCTCTTGCTCTCGCTGCACCTATTGTAGCTTCCGAACAGCCGCCTCAGCTCGACCTGAACGAGCCTAGCTCCGGTGTCACCATCCGCGCAAGGCGTTCGCCACAGAATCTCGAACCGAAGCTTCTAATCACCCCTCCTCTCTCTCCTTTGGTCTCTCCACAGGATTCCAATACCGGCACCGTCACAGCGACTCGAAGATCACACCGGAGGCATTCGACTGCGCAGCCCATGATCTCCCCGACGACGTCTATGTCTGGCACGCCACTATCTCCCCGTTTGCCCTCCGTTGCACCTCTCTCGAGGACGACCCCTACGTCCATCAAGGACTTCGAGATCATCAAGCCCATCTCGAAGGGCGCGTTCGGCTCCGTCTTCTTAGCCAAGAAGAAGGTGACGGGTGACTACTTCGCGATCAAGGTCTTAAAGAAGGCGGACATGATAGCGAAGAACCAGATCACGAACGTGAAGGCCGAGCGCATGATCCTCATGAGGCAGGCGGAGTCGCCGTTCGTGGCGAAATTATACTTCACGTTCCAGAGCAAGGAGAACTTGTACCTCGTCATGGAATACTTGAACGGGGGTGATTGCGCGGCGTTGATCAAGTCACTGGGCTCTCTCCCTGAGGAGTGGACGAGGAACTACATCGCCGAGGTGGTGCTTGGCTTAGATTACCTCCATCAGCGCGGCATCGTCCATCGGTAAGTGTTCGCATGATCGCTGTCGCATATATGCGCTAACCAGGAGCATGTCAGTGATCTCAAGCCCGACAACTTACTCATTGACCAGCACGGTCATCTCAAATTGACCGATTTCGGTTTGAGTAGGATCGGTCTGCTTGGTCGTCAGACTCGTGCCCCTCTGGTTCCTGAGCAGCGAGGTGCCCGCGGTCATACCCGAGGTAGTCCGAGTTCGAGGCCCCCATCAATGGACTCGGCATACATGGTGCCTTCTCCCATATTCTCGGCCGACCTGCCGCCCGGTGGAGGTTCGTACTTCACCCACAGGACACCATCCCTGCCTCGACCTGGATCTTCGCCTTATCTACCCCTTACAGATGATCCCAGCGAGTCGAGCGGGTCGGAGTCCCTAGCTACGGGTTTCTTGTCGTTCCGTCGGGGCGGCAACACCAAGCAGCTCTCCGATAGCCCGCTTCAGTCGTTCGCAAGTGAACTTGCGAACGACTTGCGCTCGCATCCGACCCCTGGGGGTACCCCTCTAGGCGAGCAGAAGGTCGTCGGGACGCCAGACTACCTCGCGCCAGAGACCATTCTAGGCTTGCGCGGCGATGATGCCGCTGTCGATTGGGTGAGTCCTTCCGAGGGTGCCACCCATCCTTGATAACGCTAACTTCTCTTCGCAGTGGGCGCTAGGTGTCATCACCTACGAGTTTCTCTACGGCATACCACCATTCCATGATGAAACACCAGAGAAGGTGTTCGAGAACATCCTCTCGGGTCATATCGAGTGGCACGAGGACTACGTCGAGGTCTCGCCTGAAGCTAAGGAATTTATGCAGCGCCTCATGACTTTGGACCCGGCCAAGCGCCTTGGAGCGAATGGGGCAGGCGAGGTGAAGCAACATGCCTTCTTCGCCGGGATCGACTGGGACAAGGTCACGACGACCGAGGCCGCGTTCATTCCCCAGGTCACGGATCCCGAGTCTACTGATTATTTCGACCCTCGTGGCGCCGTCCTCCAGCTCTTCCATGATAGCGAACAGCCCGCCCTCACTCAGCAGTTTGCATCAGATAGCCCTGGGCTTCCCGCTGGGGCCAGCCCCGAAGTTTCGGCCACCACTATTCCTTCGATGTCGGCGCGCGAAGCAACTGCCTCGCCTTCTGACGACGACTTTGGGTCGTTCAGTTTCAAGAACCTCCCTGTCTTGAAGCAGGCCAACGAGGACATGATCCGCAAGCTGAAGACCGAGACCAGTCAGCAGCAGCTCGCACCATTGACGCATGCCCTCTCGGAGCCACCCAATATCCACTCGAGACGGCGCAGTATCTCGAGTAGGGTGGGGATCAAGAAGCCGTCGAGCATCGTTACCCCGGTCGACACCTCCAAGCCACCACTGTCCACGAACCCACCTTCACCTGCGACGTCAACATCCTCCATCTCCTCGTCCGTATCTCGTGGTCCTCCAACACCTGGTAGCGCAGGCAGCCACGCGCGGAAACCTTCGGAGTTCGGCGCGGTGGAGCGGTTTAAGCTCAACCATCTAGAAGGAGACGTGTCTCGTCGCAACTCCATGCCTAGCCGACTCCGAACGGCCTCCGTGTCCACCACTGGCGAAGGATCAGTATCCGACTCGTGGTCAAATGCGGTCCCTATCACCCCTGTACAGTTCGATACCCCACCATCATCCGTTGCGTCGATAGACTTGAAGCGCGCTCCGGATCCCAACGACCGAGCGGTGACATGCCTATTGGCGGAGGACAACCCGATCACTGCGAAGATCATCGAGACGTTGCTCATACGTCTCGGGTGTCGATGTGTTGTTGTTGCGGATGGCTCCGAGGCCATCAGTGTGGCCATGGGCGATATCAGTGGGTACCATTTTGACTGGAAGCAATAAGATCGCTCTGACCATCAAATATGACAGAGTTTGACTGTATCCTCATGGATTTGCACATGCCCATTCGTACGTCAGCCCGCTCTTCTGTTCCTTAGCACTCACTGATCGACCAACCGCAGTTGATGGCGAGGGCGCCGCACGGTATATCAAAAGTACCAACAATAAGAACACGGCGACACCAATAATTGCTGTCAGCGCGTACAGCGGAGCGGAGGTGACGGAAAGCAAGGAGCTCTTCGCGACATATCTCCCGAAACCTGTCCAGAAGGCGGATCTGGTCGCGGCCATGCGCCAACTGGGTTTCAAGACATCCACGACGCAAGGACGTGCGCTTGGTACGAGGTTGGCTTCCGCTCGGTGACATTTCGTACATAAGTACTTTCACGGCCTCCCTTCATGATCCCCATCGTTTTTGCATCATTGATCTGAATCCCCTTGCTTCGTTCTCGACCACAATTGCTCACGTCACGTCACGCCCGTTTCGATCTCATCCCGTTCTCGTCATCATTCGCACATAATCATGCATTCCACTCACACTTGCAACATCCATCTTCACTCGACCATACTCCCCTGTCCACCACCGTCCTGCATTCGCTGTCCATCTGCATTGTAAGCTAGACCTACTGTGTTATTCAATATCGTCGCTGGGATCTGGTTTACACCTCCATTCCTCTGCATGTTCGGCGGACCCGCTCTCGCTTGGTTTGTTTTGCCCTCCGACCACTTACCCTGAATTTGGGCGCGTGGGTACCGTCCGAGGTAGGTCGGAGCGGCTACATATTAAGTCACATCATGTCGAGACTCGCTAGGATACCGGCGGCTTACCTGGACTGCGTAGTTTGCGCGAACGCTGTCGTTTTGTTTGTGATGATCCCTCAACGGAGTATAAAGACTACAGTAGCGGTGGTGAGCGTGAGGCGGTGTTGGCTATGTGTTTGTGTTGGATAGCGACGAGTGAGCAGGTGGAGACAGTACTATGGCGTTGACACTGACATTGGGCAATACGCCTAGTGCCCGAGCGCCTCGCCCAGTTGCACCTCGGGCCTCAGGCTCCCCTCCGTTATCCGTTGTCCTCCTCCAGAACTCCACGCTTCTGCCGCGTTACCTGCTCTCTCACCCCTTTCCAACCCACAAAAGTCTGCAACCCTTGAACGTCCACATATCCGCATCGCGCACATCCTACTCCTCCTCCTCCTGAGCTATGGCAGCCCCTGGTCCTTGGAGAGAGTCTAGTCCATACCCCCGTTACCCGACAAATGTACCACATTCGCCCCCAGAGCCTGGTCGCCAACACCTGTTTGCTGGGCAGAGGCAGTCTTACTTTGCACCCGGTATGCATTCCCCTGCCGTCCCAGGCTTTTACAATCCTGCCCTTCCCCAGCCGGCTTCCCCGCCCGGTCCTCCAGGTCCGCCTCCTGCGTTTCCTCAACCGCGCGTAGGACTTCCCCCGAGCTTGGTTCCCGGACGGAAGTCAACGTATTCAGTCCCCCACTCCCATTCCAACGATTTCTTCTTCCAGCCTGAAATCCCTTCCCCCACATTCCATGGGTACCCCCATCCCCACCTGCGACATGCGCAGACAGATCCCGCCGCACCCCCACTTCCCCGTAAGCCTGCGTTCGAACAGCCCCCTTTGCCGCCAAAGCCCAGAATCCCTGGACCACCACCCCCGCTTCCTTTGGGGTCTCCGGGCTCCTCGTCCCAGCTTCCCTATAATGGCTCACCTTACGGTGGCTCATATTTCGCCTCGCCTAACTCCATTCCAGGGCCCTCCGCTCTCCCGCTTCCGGTATCTCCTCAATCCGAAGAGGACGATGACGCGATTCTTAACCGCGTTCTGGAGATGTCCGCGAAGGAAACGCGTCCGCTTCAGCCTTCCGGCGAGCCGATGCTATCAGAGGATGAGCAGATCGCTCGCGCACTCGCAGAATCATTGAAGATCAACGCTTCCCTGCCTATGTTGTCTCCGCCCGCGGACCACCAAGCCTTCATTAATGCTTCCCCGGAGCAGGCACCGGTCCTGCTTCCGGGTCCATCTGCGTCCCACCCTCTCTCCGGCAGTTCGGTTCAGCCACTACAGCCGTTAAGCAATGGGTTTAATAAGCGAGTGAGTGTAGGTGCGTACATTGCCGAGCAAATATCTGCGGATGAAGCCCTTGCGCGCCAGCTGCAGGAGCAAATGGAGGAGGAACGACGGCAGGGCCAGGAGGCGCACCAGACACCACCCCCACCCCCACCTCCACCCCACCAAATACAACCATCGCAGCCGACACAACAGAGTCAACCGACTCACTCAATCCAGCAACTTCAGCAGAGCGAGCTGAACCGCTCAAGTCACCAGAGCCAGCATAGTCCTGGAGACAGCCAGCCATTGCCGCCTCGCACACCACTGATCCCGCCAGACGTAGTAGAACTCCCATCACTAGAGGCGGGTCCGCCTCAGTATGAAGAAGTGGTCTCCTCGTCACCTCCAACCCTTGCTGCATTCTACAACTCCTCTCTTACGGCTCACTTTCCGTCCAATGGCTCGAGCGTTGAAGGCGAATCCTCTCGCCCAGGGTCGTCGTCGGGCTCGTCGCTGTACAGGAGTGCTTCTGACAAGCCAGTTTCGCCCAAGAACAGCCCGCCCGACCAGGGCCGGCCCCTATACCGCTCGCAGTCCTACGGCCAGTCATCATCTCCTATCTCCTCGACGTCCCTGGCAGTTCCACCCATACCTTCTCCTGTGCCTCAAGCGTCGGGATTGCAAGTTTCTCGGCCGTTGTCTGTGGCCATGTCTACGATCGGGTCCGTTGAGGAGGAGTCAACGCCGGCCTCGCCAATCTCCGTGTCCTCGAGTGCAGTCGACTCAACAGTAACAAATACTCAATACCTCGATGATGAACTACTGTCAGGATTGTGTACGTTCAGACGTTCTCCTCATATTTCGTCTTCAGCAGCTGATAGAAATGCATAGCCCTTGGCTTTGGCACGCCATCCATCATCTCTTCACTCAAACCGTTTGAGAGTGTCATACCCAATGTCATCGCGCTGCCATATGGGCGTTGCCCGCCATTCCACATCAAGGCGCCGAGCTGGCGAAACCTGCTCAAACTCATGGCAAGGTTGGGTGGGACGCGGTTAGAACCTACCATGGAGGCCTTGGCGGTAGTGAAAACGGAGATGAAACTCCGAATAGTGGTATCATTCGTCAAGGTCCGTCATTCGTTGCATTCACGACTAACTCAATCTCAAACATCCGCCGGGCACAGGTCCATCACGCGTCATCGGACTGGCACACAGTCCTGTACATGACAATCGACCACCCAGTCCCCCCAAACGCACCGCAAGGATGGAAACACCGCAACAACGACGCGAATACCCTGCCCTTCTCCTATTCCCTTTCCCAGATCCCCGCGTTCCTTCGCGACGGCGCGGACGCCACGCTGTCCAAATTCTACACCATCCCTATCAGCAGCGAGGCGCCATTCCCCGCCTTGCCGATCAGCTTCCCGAACCTCGCAACCTACCTCGCCTCCGCGCTGGAGCACTCACGCAGCGCCATGCATGACAGCTCGAGCGGCACTCGGCGCCTGGCGAAATTGATCGACCAGTTCTATCCCGATGACCGTGTCGCATTAGACGACGCGCCAGAACGGAGAGGCATGCGCCGACGACTCAAGAACCTCGTTGGCATGGGCAAGCCTCAGCGCGACCGCAACGCGGAGATGTATGAGCTCGTCACGCCGTTCGTCCCCGACGAACACGGGCGTTGACACACCCACAACCCACATACGCATACTTCTTCACCTCGGTTGTCACGGTCTGTTTTCCCGCTGTGCGTGTGTGGACGGTGTTGCTGTTTTACACACAGTCTCAGGATGAGGTACAAGCAGGCGTGATCTCGATTTGGTCTACTGTAGACCTCCCCAGATTTAGTTGGCTTCTTTCTTGCTTTGCTATGGTCCAACCCCGCACTATCACAGTTCATTTGTATCTTTACGACCCCACACTGCCCGTCCGCGACGAATCTATGCTCGATTGCTTCGGAAGAGGCCTTGCTCCTGGAGGTGTATCTATTGATCTAGAATGTATTACGCAGGTCCCTTAATCAGGCAAGATGTGGATGCCGTCGTGTGTGGAAAGTTCTACTACATATCCAATACCGCATTGTTAGAGTAGCGGGGACTAAGTTTTCAAATGTCGTAGTCGTGTCCAAAACGTCTAGGACCATGCGGGGTATGGGAGTAGCTGATAGCCCGCTCCGTCGCAACAGCGGTGAGGCCAGCATCGTCACCGGCTATGTGCTTGATGCCGCAGCTACGCAGCATCATGTTCGGATAGTATGCTCGTTCGCGGGTTGGCAGCTCCGATGGACGTCGGACGCGTGTCCGGTATTTTTCGTCCCGGACAGTCAAAGATATCCTTGTTTCCACGAGGCCGCCTGCGAAGGTGGCGAGGGCCTTACGGTACCCTGAGCATTTTTATGGCGAACTTGTTTGAGGCCCTACCTCGTCGCCGCCTAAGTACGATGATGTTCTGGACTTCTTTTCGCCGGTGACCCGTATTGATCTTGTCACTGTTTTGAGCTACCGGAAGGTGCTACAGAGTTTGGCGCACCGGATGCTGGACGCAGTATAGAGCGCCATTTATGCCGTATGTCCCTAAAGGGTGTAGAATACGCAGTATATTTATCTGGCTCTATTCGAGAGGTAGACGGAGGTATGACTCGAAGGTTAAGCGTTGCACTTGAGGAATTGCCCATTTGGGACCTATGATTCTACTCGGCGCCCATGATCAGACGTGCGCACCCGCGCACGGGTGACGACCGACGTCGCACTCACCCGGACTGTGGCCTCGAACATGTTTGCCGATCTCAACGTCCCCGTCCCCACTCTATCAAAACAGCAGCTCTCCCAAGCCGCGTCCACCTCGAAGAAAGGCAAGGGAAAGCAAGATCAAACTGCACCCGCTTTCGCTTTCACTCCTGCTCAAATTGCCGCCATAGAAAGTCGCCTAGACTTGTTAGTGCATTGTCAGTATTATGTCTCTATGCCTGAGATCTCGTTTTGACTGTCTAATTGCTAGTAGGATACAGCGTATTTGCGTTCAACCAGACGGTAGAACGAAAAGTCGACCCCAAAGCCTTTGTCAATACTCTTGATGCCCTTCTGCCACAGTTGCGGACGCGACCTGGAGTCGTATACCTCAAGAGGTTGACCATAGTGTTGGATGAGGATAGTGAGAAGGGGTTTGGCCTGGTGCGTATCTGTGTCCCCTCCTTCAGAGGGTTATCTATTGACGCACTGCAGACAAACGGAAACTCGGCCCTTTTCGCACCTTATGATCTCCTCGCACTTGTCCCCACCACTGCTGCATCATTCTCCCTGGCATGTCTCACGCACACCCAGCCTACTCCCCTCACAACCCATATTATCTCTCTTCCTCTCACCCTCCCTCGTCTCCCATTCAACCTTAAACATACCCTCGTCCGGACCGCACTCAAGAACGGAGCCGTCTTCGAGATCAACTACGTCGGGGCGCTCGGAGGAGAGGGCGACCCCGCCTTGACAATTCCAAGTCGAGGCGAGAGCGGGGCAGGGACGAAAAGGAACTGGTGGGCAGCGGCGCGGGAAGTCGCGCGAGTGACTAAGGGCAAAGGCATCCTGGTGAGCGGTGGTGTCTTCAATGAAGTGGATCTGCGTGCCCCACGCGATGTCGCCAACTTGTGCGTTCTCCTCCACTCCTTAACTTCCCCATGCATCGCGTTTTTCACACTAAATTCTACGACAGGATCACCGTTCTCGGCGTGTCGCAAGACGTCGCACACGATGCATCGACAAAGGTCGCTCAGTCGCTTGTCCTTCGTGCACGTACGTCGCCAGCTTCATGGTGTTTTGGGAGACTCTCAGCCGCTAATCCGCTACGTCAGAGACGCGAAGGACCTATCGTGCAGTTTTCTCCGAGCCCAAGGTAGTCATACCGTCTACCACGATTGGAACCGGTGCACTGCCACCTACCGAGTCCAAAACCGAGCCCGAAGGCCCGCAACCAATGCAAGTGGAGGAATCCGAAGGGGGGATTGTGTCATCTGCGACGACGGCCAACGGAAAGAAGCGACCTCTTGACCAGAGTTTTCCCGGGGGCGTGGAGTCTACGGACGAGTCGAGGAAAGATGGTATCGGAGGGGGAGGCGCGAGGAAGAAAAAGAAAAAGAACAGGCAATCTCTTGGTACATAACAGATTCTGTTCGCTACCGCCGAACTGAACAGCAAACTTGTTAGTGGCTAAGCACTTGTTTTAGGAGAGGTCCTTATAGCCCACCATCAGTGTAATTTATACTACGAAAATAATACGTCGCCCAATATTGCTCGTAGTAGACTTTCACTTTCCTTGACCCTCTCTAGAGAATATGTACCGCGACAAAAGCACCATTACGTCCGAGAGTGCCATACTTCGCCTCGACACGACAGCCTGAAGCCAAATCGGATACAACTCAACACCTATTGATACCAATTCAAATTGGCTAGGTGAATCGTCCGATACGTAAGTTCTGTGTCTTGTGAGCCCAAGGATGGCCTGAGCGAAGAAAGCTCGTACGAAAGCTACCGACGTGGTCACGACGTGATCGGGCCTGGCCCAATAGGGGGACTCGGTACGCTACGTTCTCCGAGTCGCACATCTGCCGAATATCGCTGTTGCTGAGGCCGATGGGGGCGTGCGGTTGCATTCAGATGAGTGAACGAGTCCATCTTGAAACCCCGCTCAGCAGTCCAGGCGTGCGACAGTGGTGTGGCGTACTGGATGCACAGAGATGACTTCGAAGCAGGCGACCATCTGGCCGACGTCCTGGTCCGGGACAGCGAGCTTCGCCTAATTGTTCACAAACGACCGCCACTTGTGCGCCCTGCACCCGTTGCGGGCTAGCTATAGATGACGGTCATCCGCTAGCATCCATCTTCAAGGCAACGTTTGGCGGTGAACAACTGGACGTTGATGATCTCGTCAACGCCGTTTTCGCCGTGGGACGCGGTGGACTCTAAGGTGATGATGGAACCGTCAACCCGATGACCATCAGACTAGCGTTCAGCAGTGAAAGACGGAGAGAAACCGAAAACGTTAGCAAACGTCATAGATAGAGGGACTCGTGCGTCTCTTCACCGCACTCGGCGCCGTCAGAGAGGTTCTGTAGGAGAGTGTTCACTGGTCTGGTTGACAACAGGGAGGAGGGTGGTGCATGCAGTATTTGTCGCTGTGCACACAAGTCGCACTGTCGCAGGCCTTGCGAGGGGGGCGAGGGCAGCTATGTAAGGCAAGACAGCAATATTAGTGGGAATCAACTCGAGTCTTAACAGCTTTGGAGATATACTTGCCAGCTGTTTGGATCCTGACATCGAATATAGCAAAGGATTATCAGGTAGAATTTTGGGCTCGACCAACGGGAGATGGGGCATTTGTAACACGCGCGAAGTCCTGCGTCGCTCGCTCATGACTTCCTCCTGGACTGGGAATGAGAATGTCATGGCGGTCGAGGCAAGATAGCGAGATGAAGAGATCAGAATCGGCTTGAGTGAGGCAGAAGGACCCAGGCGTACAGTTTGACCCCAATATTCTGGTTGTGGGGAATACAAACGTTTTCGTGAGTGATTCTTACAAAGTCCTAGTTCATCTACAACGTCGACATCCTGGCAAGGCACTGCTGCATTACATTTAGGACCAAAATTAGTTGTGAGTGTTATGTGATGAAAGGCGAGCCTGGAGGGGAGGCTGACCAAGCGGCTTAGAAGGGAAGGAGAATAAGGTCGGAGATGACCAAGTCTGATGACGCTGAGAGTGGTCGGATCTTATCTGATAATTGATTTCCCGCCCCCCGAAGCCGCGTCCGACGCGTCGCTGTGGCAGGGCTTCAAAGCCTCGTCCCAGTCGATGATGTCCACTCCCTCGTCGGCCAACAAATACGTCGTCATGCCCGCTTCCAATCCCTCGCTGCTCTCGCGCGCATATATATCTGCCCCGTGCTGTTCCTTCCGTCACAAACGCGTCCGACCGTTGTTTGAACTCGGCCCATACTCCTCATCAATATGAGCGCCTTCCGAAAAGCAATTGCGTTTGCTCTTGGGCACAACAACGACATGGACCACACAAAATCACAGCTCCAGGAAGCAGATATTCCCGTGTCCGACGCTTCCTGTAGAGGGTGTGCTGACCCTTGCGACGAAGGTGCCTCAACTCGTTCCCAACCTATCTCTCCGTTAGAGCTATCCACTCATGTTGGCCCTCTATTAGGTCATGACGAGTATCCTAAGTTCGATGTAGACTATGAAACTCAAATGCTGGGCTCTATCAAGCCCTATGGTCGGCAAGTACGCTTTCCCTACCCTCCTGTTGCTTTATTGAGCTCAAGCTAATGCTCGACCAGGTTCTCATATCGACAGGCAAGACAGACTGGGCACATGACGTGACGGGGGACAAGACTACCCTTGCTTGGCACTTATCCAATGCGACTTCCTCCGGTAGCCACAAAGACAAAGAATTGATAGAGAGGAGGAAAGAGGAGGACGGACAGAAGGCCGAGGACAAGCCCGCACATACCGTGCACCTCCGTGGCATCTTTGACGCCGACCCGTACAGGATCAAGAGGATTTCCATCCTGAACGGTTCCCATCGTACCGTCAGCGACGACCACACCAAACAGACCGTACTCGTCTTCCCGGACTGGAAGGTCCTCACCGAGATCGACCCGACCCAGGCCGGCGCCGAGGCCCTCTATGAGCACTCCGTCAGCCCGTACCTCCCTCTCACCGCCCCGCCCCCACCTGAGAACCCAGGCTCGCTCAAGTCCTGGATCCTCTCGTACGCATGTGTCATCCTCCTCTGTGCGCAGCACTTCCGTCTCTACTGTAATTCTTCAACCCGTTGGGCTGACAGAGCGTTCTCTCCCCCCCTGGCCCAGGCTCACATAAGCGGCGCGATAACCGTTGCGCGATCTCCGCCCCGAAACTCGAGCACGGTACGTCGCCGGTCTCGGCCCTCTTCTCTCAGAGTGCGAGCGACCCCAATTTACGCTTCTCACCCTTCTCTCGACGATAGCCCTGACACTGGCCTTGGAGCGTGAGGGCTGGGAAGTCCACAATCAGGTCGAGGACCCTTCTTTGTCTGGGCCTTCGCTCGAGGACGACCCAGCGCTCGCAGACCTAGTGTTCGACGAAGACAAGCACTCGGAGATCGCCCGCCGCCTACAGGCCATCGATGCTGAGCACGCCGCGCACAAACGTGCGCTCATCCTGTTCTGCTCGCACGTCGGTGGGCACAAGTACGCGGGGAATGTCGTCGTAAGTTGCCGTACCTCCTTCCGGTCGCAACGGGCCTCGTTACGTGTAACCGCGCGGCGGCTGATTTTGCATGGGACCACCACAGATCAACACTCCCCGAGGTGTGTCGGTGTGGTACGGGCGGGTGACGCCTCACGAGGTGGACGCGATAGTGAAGGAGACGATCATCGGTGGGAGGATCCTCACTCCGCTTCTCCGTGGTGGGATGAACCTCTGTCGCCCGGGGCACAAGAGCCTGAGCGATTGGTGACGAGGATCCCGCCCGCACGAGTTACACTCAAACGGCAATTACTGTCTACATGTTATCATCAACATAGAAGATAAATGTGCGCGGGCGTGGCCGGTTAATAAACTATACCATATATGACGTTCTACCTCGACAAAACCTCCGCCGGAAGAATAGCGAGGGAAGACAGAAAGGAAAATTGCATTTATGACTACAGGAATGGAGGGTATTACTACACAGGCCCAGGATGCACACGGCTTATATCCGATATACGATATTGGAGGAGTATGTGCGAATGTACAACAGGAGGGCATACAGTAGGGATGAGTTGGCATGATACGGCGACATGGTCTTGGGGGCGGGGTGGGGAGCGACATAAATCATACCGACATCAATAAAGTTGGAGATTCAGCCATGACTGACATATTGGCGTTGTGTTGTCCATGTCGAAGAGAGGCTAGGAGGGGTCGCCGTACGGATTTGGCTTCGTATAAAGTTCGTACTGTGTTCGGCTCGATGCGAGGAGGAAGGAGGTGACACGGCGTAGGAGGGGGAGAGGGGCGAGTGCTATAGGTTCATATCGTCGTCGAAGCCGTCGAATGCGTCCCGATTTCTCCGAGCATAGCGTCCGGCTGGCGAGTCACTGTCCACCTCGTCATCCGTCGTGGGGTACGTCGCCGCGTCGTCGACCGCCTCCTCCAGCTCCGGCTCCTGCGCAAGGATGCCGGTCGGGGGTGCTACGATGGACTCGCCGTGATAAGTGAAGCCGCGGAAGTTCTCCTGGACCGAGTTCGTCAGCGGCGGCGCCTCGTCTCGCTTCTTCTTCGACTTCGCGATCTCGATGCCCGGCCGCAGCGCCGGTGCTGGCGCGGGCGCAGGACTGGGGACGGGACTGGGGGCACCCGGCTTGTCGGAGCCGAGGGGCCCGAGTGGAGTGTGCATTGTGCTGCCGGTGACGCTCTGCGACAACGCGACCCAGTCAGGCGACGGGTCCTCGTCGTCGAGGTCCATGTCCTCGACGCCGACCTCGCGCATGTCTGCCGAGGTGAACTCGGGGTCAAAATTCGCCACGGACTCGTCGGACTCGACGACAGGCTTGAATGGCGGGGTGACCTGCTTCTTCGACAGTGCGTCCCAGTCGATCGTCTTGAAGAAGGGGTGCTCTTTCAGTTCCGCCGCGTCGCGCTGCGCGCCAAGACGGTGTTTGGGATTCCGGTTCAACAACTGGACCAGATTCGTTAGCAGGCCAGAGCCAAACAGTCAAAATTCCAAAAGAACTGCTACTTACTCCCTTTACGAACTGCTTACCATCCTCGTTGATGACACCCTTGGGGAACTTGATCTTGCCGAAACAGATGTTCTTGTACATTTGTTGGGTATCCTCAGCGTAGAATGGACTCCACCCACAGCACATCTCGAACAGGAGCACGCCGAGACTCCAGAAGTCGACAAGCTTAGAGTAGCCGTGCTCGTCCAGCAAGACTTCTGGTGCAAGGTATTCCGTCGTACCGCAGAAGGTATTGGTGAGTTCGCCTGCTCGGAGATCTGGTTTCGACAAGCCAAAGTCACATAATGCGACGTGGCCGGTTGCGTCAAGCAGGATATTCTCGGGTTTCAGGTCCCTGCGGAACGATAAGCTGATTGTACACTCGCTCAGAAGTACTGAGATACGCACCGGTATACGATGTCGTATTTGTGCAAGTGTTCTAGTGCGAGGATGAGCTCGGCAACGTAGAACCGCGCGCGTTCCTCGCCAAACCGTGTCTCCTTCTGCAAGTGCCAGAAGAGCTCGCCACCGCTCTTGAAGTCGGTGACGAGGTAGAGGTCTGTCTCTGTCTGGAACGAGAACTTCAAGCCGACGAGGAAAGGGCACTCTAATGAGCGCTGCAGGATCTTGCGCTCGCCGATTGTATGCGCGACCTCCTTCTTCTCTATGATCTCACGCTTGGAGAGGACCTTCATGGCGTATATGCGCTTCGTGTCCCGTTTGCGCACCTGGAAGACGCGGCCGAACGTCCCGCGGCCGATAAGCTTCAGGAATTCGAAGTCTCGGGGGGTCAGCGCGCGCTTAGTCTACATGACGTCCCACCACGTAATGAGAAGCAGGTCGTCATGCCCCCGTGTGAAGCGTGCCAGGAGGGGTGATCGCGTCCAACAGCGGGGCAGAGCAGCGTAGCGCGAGTCCATCAGCCATGCACGACGCGAGGACGAGCCCAATGTCAGGTGCCCACCTTGTTCGCCTCAAACGTAATCTGCACTCGGAGCTCCCCGCTCACCGTCTCGTTCTCAAACGGGAGCAGTCTGATATCCATCGCAGCACAGGGCGGACGGATGTGAAATTCCGAAAGCGCGTCGACCATGAAAACGGGGCGATAGAGGGCGAAGCAGCGTGGTATGTCAAACAGCTGTCTGAGGAGCGGTGACTCAGGCCACTCACTTGTACCATTGATCCACCGTGTGGTCATGGACAAGAACGGGCTTGATCTGGACGGTTCCCAAGAACGGTTGCTCGGAGAGCGCGCGGTCATATACGCTGAAAGTTATGACGGACTGTTCAGAGGTTACATCACTGTAGAGCATGAGAGACCGGCCGGCGGACACGAAGACGAGCTTCGGGCACTCACAACGACACCTCATGTTTCCAGACCGGATTGTGCGCAGATATGCGCGATCCAAACCCTCCCTGCACCTGCGACTTCCCTGACCCGAAAGATGATGACGGCGTGGGCAGTGCGCTGCTACGCGCGCTCCCCTGTTTGCTGCTCGCCTTGGAGTTGATCGCGCCTAGGGCAGATAGCGCAGAAAGGTTGGTAGCGATGCCCTTGACCTCCTTGTCCGTCTCTTCGGTCGGATCACGGCTGACGAACTCATTCTGCTCGAATTGAACCACGAGGTACGGTCGGGAGGTAGAGGAGCGGACGTTGAGACCGCGGGCTTGGATGAGCTTGACATGTATTTGGCCTTTGGATGGGCCCGATGGATGCATCGATGATGCACTGGTCGCAGAGGAGGTAGGGGTACTGGTGCCGTTCGTAGCGGGTACAGAGGAACCAGAAGAGGAGGAAGACCCAGCAGATTCGGGCTGCTTGGTATTCTGACGCTTGGAAGGTGGTGGTTGTTGCATATTGAAGACTGGGGCATGAAGAGAGAGGCCTGTGGTTGGAAGTGCGGAGGGAAGAGGCGTCGCGGAGGGCGTCAAGGGACCTAATTGGGACGGAGGCTCGGGGCCATTGACGACGGGCTGGGCTGGCCCACCCGAAAGCGTAGGTGTGAGAAGGTGATGGGGCGTGCTGAGCAGGGAGTGGTGGTAAGGCGGCGCAGGCTGGGCGGGGGAGGCGGAGCCCTGCTGGTGGGATTGAACGAGGTCGGGAACGTCGAATGGATTCTTGCGTTCCTGACCGTTCGGCCCCGCTCTAGGAGTGAGATCGGCGGCATTGGAGGGCCAGAACTTGAGCATGATCGAGGACGACGGCGATGGCGGGGGCTAACGGAGAGCGGACGACGGAGAGATATAGAACGCAGTCAAGAACGGTGGTGGACTGGACGCTAGGAGATAACTGAGGCGACCACCATCCGGGTGCAAGTCGTCATCTACCTCTCTGAATCTGAAACATGCTCCTCTCAGCTTATATCCGACTCCTCTTCTTCTCTTCTCCCACTCCACATCGGGGTCATGATTCGATGGCGGGCATTCACAGGCATTCACTAGTACTTATTGCCAAGGAGACTCCCCCGCAGACCAACACTACATCGCCGTCCTTTTTGTCCCGCCCCCGACGCCTCGCCCGTCGTCCACAACCTCGGCCCGCCCGTCGTCGGGCCCAGCTTGGCTCTCCAGAGCCCGTGTCTGCACTTGCTCCTGCAAATATTCCTTGCTCCACCGCAGCGCTCGGAGCACTCCGCCGATCAGAACCCCCAAAATTGTCGTGCGCCGGACAGCCGTCCAGGGTAATCTGTCTGCATCCGCACAACTCATGAGCTCGGCGGAATGGCAAGATAGTTGCAGGAATAAAGGAGATACATACACACTGCGCCCAATAGTGTTCCAGTGCCTAGACCGGCTGCCACTTCGCGCACGTCGTCGAGGCCCACATACGTGCAGCCTTCCTCAAGGGCTACCCACGCCGCTGCGGTGAGTCCAAGCTTGGTGGCATCCGCACCCGCTTCCTTCAAGCCTCCAAGAAGGACCCTATAGTTTTTGGTCTTGTTGTATAGGTACCAGCCACGGACTGTCTTGGGAGGGCGATGTGCATTCTCGGCGAGGAATCTCAAGGAAGCGGTTCGAGAGCCTCGAAAGAGACCAATAGATATGCCGGTGAGGACAGCGGCCCCTGGAAGAAGGTAGTATCGGCGAGGGATGTTTATACGAATAGCAGAGAGCTCATCGTTGTTGTCAGTCGAGGACATGGCACGGACGCGCGCTTCTTTGCCACCGCACGAGCAGCACATCCTCTCCGATGACCTCATACTTCCGTTTTCAGACTCTGCCCCTCGGCACCTCGACACAGCACACCCCAGAACACTAATCATGCAAGCAAGTCCTTACTCTCGTATGAGCATCTTTGCTACAGTCCCAAAACTCATACCTCGGCCTAAAAAAATAGCGGTCGGGTTCAGATGGCCGAATTTGAATCCAGTGGAGCGCATGTCAGCCAACTGGAAAGTTATTCCGACACGTCCCACTAACATCCAGCGAAACATTAAAAAAGTGAAGGGCCTAGAACCACCTCCACTGGGGCCTCGCTCGACCAAACCAAATGACGGGATGCAGACAGACGACAGTGCGGGCACTTGATCACGCATTTGGGCGAACTCCCGAGAATCGATGTCGTCGCCGACATGTAAGTAGGAGCCTCTACCTTCCATAACATGCCAGGACCTAACGATGGGGGCTTGCAGAGAATGTGGGACCCCAGAAGATGTCTGCCGCTGAGCCTGAGAAGCCGCACATCTGACCATCCGCTGTTGAGGTCGGCGGCAATACAATCAATTGGAAAACTCTGCACGGTTCCAGCGTCCCAGAATGAATTATAAGAGAGTGCAGCCATGTCTTCAAGCTTAAGTAAATTCGGGTGTCTGTTTGAAGTTGATCGTCAGTGGATGGTGCATATAGTGGCGATCAAGGGACGAGGCCATCGACGATGGCTTCGTTGTGGATCGTTTGTATGTGTATTCGTTTGCTTGCGAGGAGCAAATTTGTTTTCTCTCGTTTTCTCGCATTTGGTCGCTGTATGAAGTTGTTTGAACCGTGGCTGAGGTGCACAAACAACGCCCTGAGCTCTCCTGTCTCATCCCCGCCCACATCATGCCCCCCGCCCCCGCCGCCCTCAGCATCCTGAGTACCATGGTAGACAGCGAGCAGAGAGCCGCGCTTGGGAGACGTGGCCTGTGCGTCGTTGGGAAGATGCTGACATAAGCAAGTTGGACTCGTCCAGAGCCCCCGCGCTCCTCCCCCGCCCGTTCTCCCCGCCCTTGTCTTCCTTCTCTCGGTACTGGCTTGCTGCTCGCCCCCCCTCTCCCCGCCGCTCCTCCTCCCAGCATATACCTTTGGTGGGTCAGGAAAGACGCCATGTCTCAACCACCCCCAATCGGCGTTATACCGCAGGAAATGATGCACGCCCAACAGCCCACTCCTCAACCCGTCAACTACTACTCCGACGCCAGTACCACTAATGACCTCACGGGCGGGCTCCCAATCAATCTCGACTCTTTACGCGATGGGCCGCCTGGGAGCAAGCCATTCTATCCATACTCGACCCTGATTCGGTACGCGGTGCATGCTAGATGGCCGACCGGGGATTTTGTTTGCTCATAGATTCCTTGCTGTGTTGCAGATATGCGATCAAAGGTTCTCCAAATCAGAAGCTTCTCCTGGAGGATATCTATTATGCAATCGAATCCCGAGTGCGTGTCTTATTTGGGTTACCATACACCGAGGGTGCCACTCACATGAAGGCAGTTCCCATACTTCAGGACCGCGCCACCGGGATGGAAGGTACGTTACTATTTCGTTCCCCTTTTATTCCCCACCATCCAGCACAATATATTTATATTTCGCTCTTCCTTCTCCAATCCCTCTTTGAGGACAAAAATTCAAGACGTTGAGACCTCTTTCTTTATAGAACTCCGTGCGGCACAATCTTTCCCTCAACCCCTGCTTCGAGAAAGTGGCCCGTCCCCTCACAGATCGTGGTAAGGGTTCGTATTGGACCGTCAACGACAATGTAGACCCCCGGACCGGCGTCCATCGGATCCGTAAGAAGAAGGGCAAAGGTACCTCCAAAGGCTCTCCGCCACTTGAGGCTCAAGATATCGACTACCACCCTGGCGCTGACCAGCAGCCAGGGTTCGATCCTAGCAACCAGTTCGTACCTCCCCCTCCTCAGATGGGTCCATCCGCGGAGCCTGGTCCCAGCCGTCCAACAGCTCCTCCGTTCCCTCCCCCATATCCCTCGTACGTTTTCGCTGTCCTCCGGCATTTCGCCGACCAAGTCGAATCTAACACGTCTACTAGTTTTGACCCGGCCTTCGCGCCGCCAATGCTGCTCTTCCGACCTGACGAGCAGTTCGAGCTTGACGAGCACGGTCAGGTCAACTGGCACGCGCAATGGCGGAAGGAACTCGTGCAGCTGCAGCAGGCGACAGAGGAGCAGGAGAAGGCCGGCGCCGACCAGGACTGGTATCGGCATATGCTCCTCCGCTTGCGAACTGCGATGGTGGCACCTCCGATGAATGTCTCCCCGACAGGCGAGCCAATCCCACCTCCACCACATATCCCTGGGCAGCCACCGAACCCCGGCGAGGTGCCTATGCCACCACCTGTGCAGCAGGAACAGTGATTATGGTGTGAATGGATTATATGGCGGAGAGGCATTTCAGATCGTAATCACTCATGATCATGACTGACGAGTGTGGGGATAAGTCGCGCTCAGTTTTGGAGGGGCTCAGTGTATCTTATTTCGAGTCAACTTCTTTGTAATTAGCATCTTGGACACGTACTCCTGGAATCATCATCGTTCTGTTTATGTGCTTATTTACTGCTGGTGAGGAAGTGCTTGTCCGACGCCTGCCATTACCAGCTCGACGTGGGTTGAAGAACTGGCGCTTTGTGGGGTCATGCACACACGCGTTCGTCACTCGCCTCGTGGCGTGACAACACGCGTCTTGGTGGTGGACGTTAAACCGCCACTACCTGGTTCATTGGCGTTGTGGCCAGCGACGAGGAACTTGTATATGAAGAGCCTCTTCCATAATGTCGACATCACAGTCCCATGCGTATGAAGTTGCGTTATTCGGTGAATTCTTCCCCCAAGATCTTCCAGGTCGGTCTGTCGTATTGCCATTAGAGGAGAATATACGACTGACTTAACTTTCTAGCGACCCTCAATCGATTGACGCTACACAGCGAGTCCGCACATCAGATGCACTCGCGGGAGATCGTTTTCGAACCGTTCGACGCGCAGAGCCAGCGAGACTCAGGAACGGAGCCAATACTCCTACGCGCGAAGAAAGAGCTCCTCGATCCTGAATCCAAGTGGTGAGTGGTGCATGCAGGACACCCGATCGCTGTCCTAGTGGATACTTGTGTTCAATGTGTATACCTGGCATGGTGTATAGGATGATGTATTCGTATCTGAAACCAGAGTCTGTTCGTGCATACCCTGAGGCGACCGTGCGTCCCTGGGCAACGTGCCAAGTCGTTGGGGACGCACTCACCTTCGCATCCGCGCTGGGCTACATGTACGCTTTCCATGTGCGATATGGAAGAAGCAATGTGGAGACTGATGATTTGCGCGTAGTCGGCGGTCGCAGATATACAAGCGAGGATACATCTTTCGACGGGGGAATCTCGTCATCCAGATGTTCCAGCAGGAAAACGTGAGTGGTTTGCGCCGTCCCACTAGAGGCGTGCTCATAGGTGCCTCTGCATCTCAGTCTGACCCCAAAAGTGGGAAACCGATCCCGGCACACGTCGACACGCTTTGGGAGGTCGAGGTGAAGACGGCTGCACCTGTTCGGAATACGCAGGAGACACCATTGAGCCAATCACTCGATGCCGTTCTTGAGGTGCAGTTGCTCATGAAGGGGCTACTCGACCTACGACGACAGGATGTCTAGCGTCCCTTTGGAGACGTTTTGAATTTAGAATGGCTGAGGACCTGAGATTGCAGTGCCGTAGGCCACTACCAAGCGACTACTGATGAAATATGGCGCGCAGAGGTTCGGTGTGTGGCTAGACTCCACCCACATTCAACATCGACTTCACGAATCAGACTATTAGTGATACTGGCATTGCGTATACGGGAAATATGAATAGTTACGCTGATTAACTGCAGTTTCACATAGGCGTACTTGTATTCGAAAAATAGGCAACCGTGACGGCCAGAAAAATCAGTGCTTTCTCCATAGAGCTTTGATAATGTTTATCGCTGGATACTTAGCAAGGCATTAATGGGGTAGTGGTAACCTGGGTCGTTGCCATCGACCCGCCGGGGGTTCGATTCCCCCTTAATGCATACACTTAAGGTTTAATTATATTTTTTTCCTCTCTGCACTGTATGTACAATCACTGGAATCGATTTGTTCATCACGATTTGTTTCTCGGATTTCCTAGAGCCTCCGCCACGACGATGCCTACCATCTGCCTATAGATATAGGTATCCTGTGGGCTCATATCGAAGCCCGGGGTCTGGTGATAACGACGGATGAATGGATATTTATTCTTAGTCCAGTCATTCCGATCCGCTTTCTTTAACCACACGAACGCCGAGGGCGCTGGAAATGTGTACGGACTATAGAATGTACGTGTGAATCCGATATCTACAGAGAGACAATTGCATGAGATTAAAGACGGGCCAGAGACAAGAACACGAAAAACCTGACACTAGTTCCCGCTTGCCTCGTCGCCTGACTCGCCCCAATCTACTTGCTCCTCGTCTAGAACTCCAAGACCTCCCAGGGCACCGTCGTTTCCTGGATCTCTCAGCGCGCCTGCCTCACGCAACTTCTGCAGCATCGCAGCAAGCTCCTCCGGGCTCCCCTCGTACTCCTCGTCCGTCTCACCCTCCGCGTCATCGTCTCCCCACTCCTCCGCATTGATGTCAAACGCTGTGGTAGTGGCCGCGACAACTGCCTCCTCATCGCTATCCACGTAGTCTCCCAAGAGGTTCATTCCGTTCTGCACCTGCGCGCCTTCCGCGTCCGAGCCGTCGTCGTCGCTACCATAGCCGGCGAGGAGGCCACCCATCGCCTTCGCCGTTTGCTTCGGGTTGAGCTTCCGTCGCTTCAGCCGGTGCTCGCCCACCGCATCGCTCACAACCGTGCCCTTATCGTCGACGATGGTGCCCTGGAACGCGTCTTCTTCCCAGACGTCGATCGAAGGGAACTCGACGAAGTGCTTGTGCTTGAGGAGCACGCCGAGGGCTTTGCTACAATCCAACTTGTAGAAGCCTTCTCGGAGGATCCTGCCCGGCTGGGGAATGTGCGGGTTGGCATGTAGGGCGGCAAGTGGGTCTAGGGGCGTGCTCATGACGCACAGCGGGGGTGTGAAGGAGTCCGGCACGTCCTCGTCGGGTAGGGCGAGCGCGAGGACCCACAGTGGGACGCCCTTCTCCTTTTTCGATTTATTGCGTTCCGCGACGTGCGTCTGCAGTGCTGAAAGGAGAGGTGTCTCGAGGGCGATGCGGTGCGCGATGAGCGTGAATGGCGGATCCGGCTGCTGACCTGGAGGCGCGAGCATGCTCCGCGGCGGGTGGAACGTGAATTCAACCGTGAGCAACGCCGTCTTGTTCCTATTGGGAGAAGAGATATATTGCGAACGTTACACACGCATATACAGACAACGGCATGTAAAGTGGGAATGGATGCGTACTTGAAGTCCCACGTCGACTGGTTGAGCGTCCGCCTCTCCATTCCGTTCGGCAGAAACTCAGCCTCGATGTCCCGGAAGTCGAGCTGCATCTTCAGGACGTCCCGCTTCGACGCGGCCTTGCCTTGTGCCCCTCCTCTCCCCCGTCTGCTTCCCCGCCCCCGCCCGCGTACGTCTCGGCCACCGCGTCCTACTGCCCTGCCCGCCGACGTCGCGTACCCGCCCTGCACTATCTGCCGCCCTACTTCCCCGACTTTCCGGCCGATCTCCTCGAGGAATGTGTAATCGCTCATGAGGGTCATGTACCCATACTGGTTCATTGGCACGTACGCCGCTTTATTGCGAAGACCGGAACAGCCATCGCCGAGTGTCTTGTGTTTTGTGGAACAGGGCAGAGAACAAGTGCGGAGGTTGCAGCGTGGGCAGGTGTAAATCGCAGCGTTCGCTCGACATATAACGCAGATGGGAGACTGCCGCTGCAGAGCTGCAGTAGAACTTTCAGCATGGGGGACGGCTGGTGAGCTCTCGCCAAGCACGCCGTCCATGGTTGACTAGTGAAGATGAGGGAGATGATGGAAGGTCTTGAGGTTACAGGCGCTTGGTGCAGGCCGAAATTCGCGAGATGCGACGCGTTGAGCGCGCCACGCCCCACCAGAAAATATTTAGTAAGATTAAGTGAAAAATTCATGGACGGAATAGTACACAAGTGAATGTTTACAACGATACAATGGTGTAGTATATCTACTGACTGGGACAACCGAACACTAATGCAATAATGTCGAGACGGGTATTGTGGATCAGATATCGTCCATCCCGAAGTCAATCTCCACCTTCTCGCCGGGCTTGAAAGCGGGCAAGCCTACCCAATTGGGAAAGTTAACGCCAGTAGTAGTGGGGGCGCAGTGTGGACGTACCTCGGTAAGGGCAGCTCGAGCACCTGAACGCGTCCCCCAAGTAGCAGTTCCCGCAACTGCTTGTTGCCTTGGGTGCGGCGGCAGCTGCGGCCACAAGACGCTCCTTCTCTGCCTGCGAGACCTCGATCGCCTGGCCGTCCACCTTGCCGTCGAGCAGCACGACGTTGCTCTGCGCAAGCTCCTCCGCCTCCAGCTCCGCGAGCCCGCACGTGCAGTTCTTGCACGCCTTCTTGCGCCGTGGCGCACCACGGACTACCGGTTCACACGCGGCTGGCCGCTCGCGGTCCGCGGCGGTTAGGAGGCTCTCGGCGTCGATGGAGGGCGTGGAGGGCGCGTTCAGCGTCCAGAGTGCCTTCTTCGATGCCTTGCGATCTGGGTCAGTCTTCCGGCGCAGGGGAAGGGCAGCGACGGGGGCCGCCTTCATGGGAATCGGTGAGCTGACAGCATGTGCGGGCTTTTGTGCGGTAAGCGTGCCCTCCTGTGTTGCGCTGAGGACAGTAAGACCGGCAAGGGTGAGGTCGGAGGGAAGGCTCGGAAGGGACGAGCCGAGGTTCAGGAGGTTGAGGGTACCTAGGGGTTCGAGCCCGGCCAGTAGCTGAGCGAGGAGCTCGGCGATCCTTGACGCGAGGTCCTCGTACTCGGGAGGAGAGAGGGTGACGTGTATGGAGGCAAACTTGGCGGAGGGGAGGGTGGTGGCTAGCAGCGACTAAGTGTGTGGGCGCCTCGAGCGGAATTGATGGACATACCCCCGTCTAGCAATCTGTCGACCATATGCCTCTCGACCTCGCGCGAGTGCTCAAGGGATGTGATCAGACTCTGATATTTGCCATCCTGTGCAGTTGCTGGCGAACCGATGGCGAGTGCAGGGCCCGTTGGGGAGACGGCGGCTGCGACGGCGGGCTTGGTGACCGTTTGCGTGTGGATCGTGACCTGGGAAGGCGTTGAAGCGATGTAAACCGCAGAGGGAGCCATGGCGTTTTCGGGGCTGGAACGACTGGAGCTTGTGATGGATGATGGGTGTATAAGAGGACGAGACTGGAATGTCTGAGTAAGCCTTTCGGGAACGGAGATGCAACGAGGATGAGAGTCGATTTCAGAGAATGGCGACGTTCTTAGTCAAATCTATTGGCGCCCTTTTTCAGGTCAGGTCATTTGACATTTTTCCTTCGATTTTGGAGTCATCTCATCCCGGCCCAACAAACCACTCGCATCGCAATCGTTTGGCACGTCATTCGAATTCACCGCGCTACTTTGAGGAACTGTCTCATCCTGGTCCCGCCTCAAGTAGCTCTAGCATGGATGCTACGGCAACTACTTAGGGCTCGTACGCCTTACTACGTCGCTTCCCTATGGTTCGAGTCCCGACCGTGGCTAGAATATATAATGGTCGTAGCTGACAAACACACCCTCCGTAATCAGTTCGCCATCCCGAGGTGCCGCGAACAACGAAGTATATGGAGCCCTACAACTTCCAGACTGATTTCCTATCATAGCCCAAGTTCCCAAGCACTCCGCCAACCTCCCCTTGTGAGAAGTTTCGACCATATGGTCCTGCAATAGCTGCAACCATGCTGCACAAGGAGTCCAATTATCAGCCTCCACGCACTCGAGAAGACCATGAAAGACGCACGAGTCGGGTCCACAGACCAGGAATATCACTTTTTTTTGTTTATGCTTTCCTTCCCGGGATGCTGGTTTCGAGGAAGCGCCAAATAGGCTCCACCACCAGCTTCTGTTGCCCGAACCCGTCGCACGCTCAATAGCCTCCCTTCCTATCCGGCCCACAGTTAACGAAGAGAAAGGCACTGCCGGATGTGCAGGTCCTTCGGAGTCGTCCACGAAAAGCGTAATCCCAAGTTTGTCGGGGTGCACTCGCGAATAGGATATCAATGGCTCGAGCATATCCGACGGAGGCAATTCTGTCGGCCGACGGGACGAGTGTAGCAGTGTGAAGCGTGTCTTGGTGGTGTTCGAAGATGACTGACTGAGTAGCTCCTTGTGTATGAGTTGGCAAAACGGTGTTATCCCAGTGCCGCCTGAAATCTGGCACCGGGTAAGAAGGAGCAATGAGGACTGAAAGGCAAAATACGGACCATGACGACTTCGTCCCACTCGTCCGGCCTCCACGACCATGTTTTGAGCGGACCACGGAGCTCTATAGTCTCACCCGCCTTCTTGGAGTGGAGCCAACGACCGACTTCTCCGTTCTCGTACTTCTTGACCCAGAACCGCATTTGGCCTTGGCTGTCCATGCCCTCTAGTGGAGTGAAGGGTCGCTCCACCTGGATGTCATCATCTTTGATGTAGACGGACCAAACAGGTTGGAAAGCAGCGTCTTGGAGAGAAGGTATTGATTTGGGCGGGAGGGTGAGGGTGATGAGGCGGGTATTGGGGTCGGGACATGACTGGGTAGAAGTGATGGTGACGGGGGTAAAATGTGTGGGAGCAAGGAGTGCACCTTTCTTGGTTGGTGCAGCTCGAGAGGGATCTGGCCAGAGGAAGTACGAAGCTACGATTGCGCTGCCGCCGAGGCCGACGAGGAGGGCGGTAGAACGATGGTTGGACCTTGGTGTGGGTGGCTGTTCTGTTGACAGGTGTCTTGACGAGGGATGTTTTGGAAGTCGAGCAAGAAAGGGCCGAGAGGGAGTCGGGCGAGAAAGAGCACGGAGCATGGCGATGGCGTTGAGTGCCTGAAAGGGAAGCGGAGGACGAGGCGGCGATCAGGTGGGATTCATTCACATGCGACTCGGCTGCGGACGGAGGGTCGGAGGCGAGGTTGGTTGTGGAGTGGGCGGCTGCGTACCCGCGTGTCCGACAGAGGGATCGTCGCTCGTCTCTTGGACCCCGACGCCCACCGTCCCCGCCCTGCGTGCCATTGTGTGCTGCGCAGGCCGCATTACGTGCCACACACTACTCTACAACAACACATTCCCT
The DNA here is from genome assembly GCA_964023155.1 of Ganoderma resinaceum. NCBI lineage: Eukaryota > Fungi > Basidiomycota > Agaricomycetes > Polyporales > Polyporaceae > Ganoderma > Ganoderma resinaceum. Next base: position 1,921,489 of record OZ026793.1, read on the forward strand.
AATCATGCCCGACGCTCCTTACCACTATAGTTTTGTACCCACCACTAACCACACTAATCCCCCCAACAGTGGTCTACCCCATGCTCGTTCCCTATCCCTACATCCTTACCCGCCCCATCAACACCTCCAGGAACCAGTCTCCCGCCTCGACCCTTTCGCGGATACCCATCTCTCGACCCATAACGATCCGCCCTTCTTTCCTACTCTCGAGTTTCGTGTACCGTTCCTTCCCCAGGCCTTCCATCTTCCACAAGAGTATCAGCCTAGGCCACGTCCAGCACTCCCCTCATGGTTTCGGACCCACTACGACGACCATATTACTACTGTGCAAGGAAAGGGCGTTCTCTCCCAGCCTCCGCCGCCGACCTCACACTCTGTTCCCTTCTCAGTCCCAGTCTCTCTCGGTCTTCCGGTTGCCCTTCCTCTTGCCGTCCCCGTCCCTTTGTCCTTCGGTCGAACCTCCCCAATTGCCACGGATTTTCCTCTCCTGGACCATCCTTCGACTCCATCGCAGGAGGATGATATCGTCGTGAAGGTAGAGACACCTCCCCTAGGACTTCAAGACATCCGACACACGGAACATCCTGCTCATCACCTTCCGTCCTATCACTCCCTAGTCGTTGCTCAGGACTGCCCCGACCTATTCGCAACAGCATTGTTCAGTCCGTCCAATGACGCTTCCCAGGAAGCAAGTTTCGCAGCGTATGCCCAATTACAATTACCGATGCCACCATGGAGCCCGCCCGCGTCCTCGCTACCGTCGTTGTCTTTGTCTCTTTCCTACGGCAGTCCCTCTAGTTCTGAGCACAGTTACACACACTCTGTCAAAGAACTACCGTTTGACGGCAGCCTACGCCTCTCCCTCTCACCGCCGCCCTTTCCTGCACGCAAGGTCGACGAGGATAATCCCGGCGCATCTTCTACTCCAGGAATCATTGTAGACATCAATATGCGCGAGCGAGCTCTGGCCGAGCAGGAGCCTGTGCTTTGCGTTAACCCTGCTGACGTCATGGTGAGCTTTATCAGGTCTTCTGGTCCAAGTCCGGAGACATCACCCAAGCTAGGCGACGCCGACGATAACTGCGGGTCAATCATCCGTTCTACACCAGTTCTTGCCTTGCACACTACTCCTGCTGGGGATACTGCTCAAACTTCGGCGCTCTCTGCTGGACATCTCTCCTCTGCTGAGGACTACACTGTGGACTTCCCAGACGAGGCCGTCTTTGACCAGAACTTCCCTGAAGAGGCTATTTCTGCTATTGTTTCTGTCCTGAAATCATCATCCACCAGGTCAGAAATACACCCGTCGGACAGTGTGCCTCCAGGGTCTACTGTTCCACCCGAGGCGTTCGCTACTGGCTGTGAGGTCGTTGCGCCTCGTCCCGTATATGCGCAGTCTGCACACACTTATCCTGGCAGCGATCTGGGTATGCTGCTCCCCGACCTGGTTGACGCTTCTGGCGGGAGGGGTGCTGTTGGGTCCAGCAACCAGTCGGGCAACAGGATCCCCCTTGGCGACATTCGTGCGGTGCAGCTGCAGTACACGGTCCCGCCGTATGTGCCGTACCCGCCGCCCTTCTCAAACTCACCTTCGTACGTTTTCCCGCCCCCAACGGTTTCTCAGCAAGTGCAAGCTTCCCTGGTTGACCCACCGAAACCCGTGCTCAATGCGCACGTTGGGATTCCTCTGGAAGAACTCCGGCAGCGCGCGGCGGAGTATCGCGCCCAGCATCCGAACTCGGAACTGGACAAGGCGTTCTTGCAATCGTTCGCCGGGCGGCTCAGCGCGCGTGGCGAGCTCCTGGACGACTATAGGTGCTACGTCGTAGGGTGTGGTCAGCGCAACAAGCGGCGGGACCATATCCTTGTGCACGTTGGCTCGCATGTCGAGCACCGGCCGTGGGCGTGCCAGCACTGGTGCGTCCTCTTGCTATCCTTGATTGCCAGTGTGGGGGTTGGTTAATGAAAGGTACTGAAACCTTCGTAGCGGGATGAAGTTCCTGCGCAAGAACGAGTGCAAGCGACATGAGTCAAGCCACGAGGGCCGCAAGCCGTTCTCGTGCCAGATCTGCGCGCCGTTCCAGGACAAGAGCTTCGTGCGACAGGACCTCCTCAAGCGGCACCTGCGCGTCTCGCATGGCGTGCACGATACCATGCGGAAGAGGTCGCAGTACAAGAAGGATGATGTGGAGTACTGGCCGTGATGAGATTCGTTCTTTTTTGCCCTACGCATTACTTATGGATGGAAGATGCATACATTGTGGGATAATAGGATCAGATTTCTGTACATGAGATAATACATTGCGGTTGGAGGACAATTGCCTTGCGATGGTATCTCACTCGTCACTCGTACATTTCAGAAGCCGTGCAACGTTTGGAAGGGTAACCCAAAGAAATAAGCTGCTACAGTTTAATTCACAGCGGCGCGCGGAGAGACAGCTATCATACACATCTGTTCGACAAGGCGTTCAACCAATCCGAATACCAAGCGCTACAGGTCCAACTCACCAATATTCAAGACCCTCTGTACGTATGGGATCAGAGCCCGAGGCTTGCCGTCGGGACCGTCCCAGACGCGCCGAAGCTCTCGCTCCAGTCGTCCTCCTCGGCGATCTTTGCGACCGCAGGGGCCATCTGTGCCCCGGCAGGCTCATGCGAGAACCGGAACATGCTCGCAGGGAGGGACTGTGTCGCGACGCCGCGGCTCGCACTCCTTTTGAGCGGTTTTATCTCGCGCTTGGCCTTCTCCGCCTGCCGCTTTGCATGCTCCTCGCGCTTCTTGCGAACGGTCGCGGCGTCCTCGTCGTCCTCGCTGAGGTCCAGGTCACCATCGTCGAGCGGTGCGGCGTCGACATCACCATCGCTGTCTTCGTCCGGGCCGGCGTGCGTGCGCTTGGGACGCGCCTGGGGCGAGGAGGGGACGGAGGAGGAGCCCTTCGCGCTCTGGTTGGCGGCGCGCTGGGCGAAGATGTCGCGCATGGCGTCGTTGGCGGAAATGAAGGAGGGCGTCTGCGTGAACGGGAGGCGTTTGTTCGCGGAGAAGGGGTCGACGGGGACCGAGACGGTGCGTTGAAAGCCTTCGGTTACGCCTGTTGTGGGAGGGGCGGGGAGGAAGCGGTAAGATTGGAACGATGCCTATGAGAGTGGCGGGCGGGGACGTACTCTTTCGGACGCGAGAACCGACGCTGCGGAGCCTTACGAGGGTCTCCTCGTCGACACTTTGAACCAGATATCAGCAAGGGGGGCGCATAGGCGCAGGAACGGCGTACTAGGGTGGCGGGGAAGTTGTAGCCTGCGAGGTGAGAATTGTGAGACGTTCCAAGGAACAGTTGGAGACGAACGCGTACCATCTGTGACGATCTAGAGGCGTACGATTCTGGGACAGCAGGCTGCAACTGTGGACGTGCTCTGAGGTGTGCTGCGGGAGAGATGGGAGAAATGGCCAGGGCCATATGGCCTTGGACTTGGACCCGTTTGCCCCGGCCCGCGGCCGAGGCAGTCGTGCGTGACCGCGAAAGCTAAAGCTAAAGGCGCGCACTGGGGTGAGCGTGTCGGTCGTGCCATTCGCCACTCTGCAACTGAGGCCAAGGCTGGGCAAGGCCTCCTCTCCTCCACTACCTCGCTCTGGTTCCTGGTTCTCTGTCTTCTCTATACGTGCTGGCCGGGGACAGACTTCGATACCCCTACACCTCTCCCCTTCCCGACACCTGCAACGGCCAATATGGAGGTTCTCCGGCCGGGTGCTACCTTTCGGAATGAGGGCCGTTGCGCCATGCGTGGGTCCTGTGGATCCAAAGTCATATTAGGTAAACCCTTGCCATGTCCTTATGACGGGCCACCGACAACGGTGTGTATGTGCAACCTGACCGTATCCTCATCTATCCTAATGTGCTGTTACCGCTGCCGTAGGATGACGTCGACCGTGACCTTCTCACGAATCTCTGCGGAGTGGACTTCGCCCAAGGACCGACTTGCTGCACAACGGATCAGCTCGAGACACTCCGCGACAACCTTGGTCTTGCCGAGAACCTCATATCCTCCTGCCCCGCATGCCGCAACAACTTCCGCAAGTTCTGGTGTTCCTTCACTTGCTCCCCCGACCAGGCCTCCTTCATCAATGTCACGTCCACCCAGACCTCCCAGACTGGCGCAACTGCAGTCCACACCGTGGACTTCTTCGTGTCGCAGCAGTTTGGGACCGGTTTCTTCGACAGCTGCAAGGAGATTAAGATGGGTGCCACGAACGGCTACGCCATGGATCTCCTCGGTGGTGGTGCAAAGGATTACTCCGCCTTCCTCAAGTTTATGGGCGAGGAGAAGGATATGGGTAGTCCATTCACTATCAGCTTCCCCCCTTCGCCGCCCCCGGAGCTCTCGTCGCTTAACATGACTACCCGAAATTGTTACGACAGCGACTTGGGTAGCAGGTGTACCTGCATTGATTGCGAGCAAGTTTGTCAAGCTCTTCCTCCCATCTCCCCACCTGGCGCCGATTCAGCATGTTCAGTCGGTCGTTTCTCATGCCTGACCTTTGTCCTCCTCCTTGTGTACGCGCTGGCCGTCGTGGCGTTCGTTTTCGGGTATGGTCTCCAAGTGACCCTGCGCCGACGCCGCGAAAAGTCGTACGAGCGGGTTGCACTATCTACGGACGCCGACTCGTTGCATGTTTCCCCGCGGACCCACACACGCGGGCTTGTGGGTGCATCCTCACTTGCACAGTATCTCGATGGGGAGGACTCCACAGGGACTCAATCCGAATCTCGTCGTCTGGGACGCGGTGCATCGCTTCTCGACCCCATCGAGACGGTACAACCCCGTCATTACCGACTGAACAACGTCCTCCGCCGCGCCTTCTACAAGCTCGGCCTGTTCGCCGCCACCAGCCCATGGCTCAACTTCGCGCTTGTATTCGCATTCATTGGTATTTTGAACCTGGGATGGACGGCGTTCGACGTCGAAACGGACCCCGTGCGCCTTTGGGTGGCGCCTGACTCGGAGAGCAAGTTGCAGAAGGAGTTTTTCGACGAGCACTTTGGACCCTTCTACCGAGTGGAGCAAGTATTTGTGACCTCTTCGAATGCTTCCTCCCCGGAAGCCAAGGGACCGGTGCTGTCTTGGGAGTCTTTGCAGTATTGGGCGGATGTCGAGGCAGATATTAGGGGTCTGACCTCCGCGCCGAACGGGTACACTCTCGAGGACGTCTGTCTCAAGCCTGCAGGTCCAGATGGTTTTTGCGTCGTGCAGTCGGTTATGGCGTGGTTTGGAAACGACCTCTATTCTTACGACCCGTCGACCTGGGCAGACCGCCTGGTTATGTGCGCTGAGCAGCCAGTCAACTGTTTACCAGACTTCCAACAGCCGCTGGCCCCTCAGATGGTATTGGGGTCCGTCCCTCAGGATGACAACGGCAGGAAGCTCTACTTGGACGCGAAGGCGCTGGTCATCACCTATGTCGTCCCCGACTCGCTGAACAAGGCGGAGCAGGCCAAGGCGATGGAATGGGAGTATTCTCTCCGTACTTACCTCGAGGATCTCAGTAACAGGATTCTCGAAGAGGCTGGTCTGGAGATCGCTTGGTCTACCGGAATTTCGCTGGAGGAAGAGATTAACAAGAGTACGAACACGGACATTAAAATCGTCCTCCTCTCGTACCTCGCAATGTTTTTCTACGTCGCTCTCACCCTCGGCAATGGCGCTGGCACGCGCGACGAAGAGGGTCTCTGGACATGTTTGAAGCAGTGGGCGATAAACTTCCCTAGGTTCTTTTCCCAACCGTCTGCATCGTCCACGGTGTCGCTCGACTCCCGCTTGGCACCCACCATCTTCCCCCGCCTCCCCCGGGGGCTCTTCGTCGGCTCCAAGTTTACGCTCGGCCTCTTCGGCATTGTGCTTGTCATTCTCTCTGTATCATCCTCCGTCGGCCTCTTCTCTTTCCTCGGCATCAAGTGTACACTCATCATCGCCGAGGTCATCCCCTTCCTCGTCCTCGCTGTCGGCGTCGACAACGTCTTCATCCTCGTGCACGAGCTTGACCGCCAGAACCTCCTCCATGGGCCCAACGCCAGCACGTCCCTCCCCCCCGTCTGGGCGTATCCGGGCCATACCCCGATGAGCCCGACGCAGTCACGCACGCGCTCGGGGCTGGAGTCGCAGTACGAACACGATCACGATCAGGACCACGAGCACGACACGTCGCTCGACGCCGATTCCAGCCCGCAGTACCAGGGGCCCGAGGAGCGCGTCGCGAGGACGCTCGCGAAGATAGGCCCATCGATTCTGCTGAGCACGGTGACAGAGACGACGGCGTTCGCGCTGGGCGCTCTCGTGCCGATGCCCGCTGTGCGGAACTTTGCACTGTATGCAGCGGGCAGCGTATTCTTGAACGCATTGTTGCAGGTAACTGTATTCGTGAGTGCGCTGGTCATTGACCTGAAGCGCCTTGAGGTACGTTTAAATTGTTTGTCTGGCTAAGACGGCTTGTGAACTAAAGGAGAACATTCAATCTATAGTCCAGCCGTGTGGATTGCTTCCCATGCGTAAGGCTACCGCCTCGCATTGCGCTCCTTGAGGCGCCTCCGACGGGGAGCGGACTCAGCGTCCTCGCGCGGTTCATCCGGAAGTACTATGCCCCCTTCCTGCTCAGGCCACTGGTCAAGGGCGTGGTGCTCCTCACGTTTGCTGGCATGCTGGTCGCGTCGGTAATTTCTATTCAGCACATCCAACTGGGATTCGACCAACGTCTCGCCTTCCCCTCGGAGTCATACCTGATCCCGTATTTTGATCACGTAGATGCATACTTGGACATCGGACCCCCTGTATACTTCGTCGTCCACGATATCGACGTCACCCAACGCCCAGGTCAACAGCAGCTCTGCGGTCGTTTCACAACATGCGCGCCGTTCTCCATTGCCAGCAGCCTTGAGCTCGAACGTAACCGAACTGAGGTCTCCTTCGTCTCCCAACCTGCCGCGTCCTGGATCGACGACTTTTTCAACTGGCTGGATCCGAACAAGGACAAGTGCTGTCGCGTCCGCAAGAACGACCCTTCCACGTTCTGCGACCCAGGCGAGTCCCCGCGACGCTGCAACATCTGCTACGCCAACCACGAGCCCGCATGGAATATCACGATGAATGGCCTACCTGAGGGCGGCGAGTTCATGGCCTACCTCCGCCAGTGGCTCATCTCCCCGACGGACGAGGACTGTTCCGTCGCCGGCAAGGCGTCGTTCGGCGACGCGCTCGCGCTCTCCGAGGACGGCTCGGCGGTCGTTGCCTCGCACTTCCGCACGTTCCACACCCCGTTGAAGTCCCAAGCGGACTTCATCGACTCATTTGCGGCCGCGCACCGCGTTGCAGACGACCTCGCCGCGGCGACGGGCGCGTCCGTGTTCCCGTACTCGCTGCACTACGTCTTCTTCGACCAGTTCGCGCACATTGTGCCCATCACCGAGCAGATCCTCGGGCTCGGCCTCGCAGCCGTCCTCCTCGTCACTGCCCTCCTGCTGGGCTCGTGGCGCACGGGCACGATCGTGACGGCCGTCGTCGCGCTCACCGTAGTCGCGGTCATGGGCGTCATGGGCGTGTGGGGCATCGACCTGAACGCGATCAGCCTCGTGAACCTCGTCATCTCACTCGGCATCGCGGTCGAGTTCTGCGCCCACATCGCGCGGGCGTTCATGAGCGCGGGCTCGGGCCTGCCCGTAGACCACCCGGCGGGCCAGAAGGAGCGCGACGAGCGGATGTGGCTTGCGCTTGTGGATGTTGGCCCCTCGGTAAGTGTGGACGCGCATATATTGAGGCCGTGGCTGCTCTGACGTTCGATTTCGACAGGTGCTGTCCGGCATCACCTTTACGAAGCTGATTGGGATGTGTGTTCTTGCTCTGACGCGCTCCAAGTTCCTGGAGGTGAGCGTATCTCACTGGCCGTCAATCTACGTTCTGACCAGGCCGACTTTCCCGTCTCTCTAGATCTACTACTTCCGCATGTGGCTCACTCTCATCATCTCTGGAGCACTGCACGGATTGGTGCTTCTTCCTGTCATTCTCAGCTTAGCCGGCGGGTCTGGGTTCCCTCAGCAAGAGGCTGACGAGGAATGGATGTCTCATGCTATTCGCAACGATTACGAGTATACGTAAGTGTAGCCTACCCTTTTTCTTTGCGACCATTTGAACTAAGCATGAACCCTACCCAGACCATTCTTGGCTGATGACGACTCGAACACGAGCGACTGACCATAACTCACTAGATAATATGTACATTTAGAGTAGCGCACCGATATCCCGGACGGTTTTACACAAGTGGTTTTGCATGGACTACCTAGGAATAAGAGAACACATGGACAGCATAGAAACTGACAGGATTTTGAAGACTCAATCTCTGGGCGACCTGGACCGACTGTCCCGGATGTCATCACGGCTGTAGCTTCTACGGGCCCGGCTAGGTGACCGCGAACGACTTGAGTACGCAGAGGATGAGTAATACGAACGACTGCGAGAACGCGAATGAGACCGAGGCGTGAGGGAGCGCGAGCGCGACCGGCTGGACGCGACAGAGTAGCTCCTAGAGCGACCACGGTATCCGGTCCCTCCACGCTCGTAGCTTGGCGACCTTCGCCTCGGCGCAAGACGGTCTCCGCCACGACGCGGGGGAGAGCGGGACCGTGAAGGCGACCGGGAGAAGCGGCGGTAGGGAGGGGGTCTGCGGCCAGGCGCTGGCGGGCGGCGATAGTCGTCGTTGAAGTGTGACCCATAGCCGCCACGGCGCCCTCCACCACGGCGTGGTGGCGAGCGGGAGCGGGAAGGCGAGCGGGAGATGGACTTGGGGCCACGGCCCCCATAACGAGGACGAGGGGGAGGGCGGGGGGAGCGTGAACGCGAACGCGAACGCGAGCGTACAGGGAGTTCCGAGAGTTCGACCTTGACTATTGCGCCATCAAGCTGGCCGCCATCCATGTGAGAGACAGCCTTGTGTGCGGACGTTGGGTCAAGGAACTCAAGGGCAGCCTTGCCTCTGTTTTGTCCGGCTGCGACGCATGTCAGGCTCCGGAACCATGTTCGTAGAGCTCACAGACACTCACATTTGCCGTACACAGGAAGGTCAACCTTTACAATTTCCCCATAAAGCCCGAATATTGCCTGCAGGTGGGACTCCATGACATTGCGAGTAAGGTTGGTGACAATAATGACTTTCGCATGGGAGTTTGCTGGGGGCGATCCGTCCATGTCGACGTCTTCATCTCTAAGGGGGCGAGGAGAGAGCGACCTGCCACGAATAGACATGTTGGAGGGCGAATGAAGGAAAAGCAGGGGAGACGGAAAGACGATGCGAGTGCAGGGAGCAAACTCCAACTCGCAGCTCTGCTTTGTTTTGCTTGCGCACGGCAGATGGGCGCTTTGTGTTGGCAAGATCCGAGCGCTAACGGGTGTGGCTGAAGGTGTTGCAGTCGACCTCATCGACAGCCTTGAATCCAATCTTCTCTTCTTCTCGCTCATATTCCCCATTACCATGTCTGATGCCGCCGGCCCATCCACACCACCCGCAACCAAGAATGCCTCGAAGCCCCGGAAGCGTTTCGTGGGCAGCAAGAGCGCAACCCCTTCCAAGCCCGGCTATGCTCCGACCGTTGCGAATCAAATACCACCCGACATCTTGAACGACGCGCAATTAAACGCTGCGATCAAGCAATTGCCTTCAAACTACTCCTTCGAGATCCACAAAACTATACACCATGTCCGCAAGAACCAGGCGACTATGGTCGCGCTGCAGATGCCCGAGGGTCTTCAGATGTTTGCGTGCACGATCGCGGACATTATCGAACGGTGCGCAAATAGCTCTTTCTTCTATCTTGCACATCAGATGAATGAAATACTCGTTTTTAGTTTTACAACCGCTCTGACCGTGATCATGGGCGACGTCACGTACGGTGCTTGCTGCATTGACGACTACACAGCCGTGGCCCTAGGCTGCGACATGCTGGTACATTATGGCCACAGTTGTCTCGGTGAGGCTCGTATTTACCCATACACATGCCTCGGCTCATCCTCCTGAAGTCCCTATCGACCAAACAACCATCAAGACTCTCTACATTTTTGTGGAGATTGCAATCGACGCGACGCATCTAGTCCAAACCATTCGTCTCAACTTCCCCAATGACCGTCAACGGTTCCACGATTCTTTACTCGACTCGGAAGAACAAAATGCCAAGGTTCCTGCTGGACAGCCATTAGTGTCTGGCGGACATCTACGAATAGAAGGCCCTACGTCAGGCGAAGGCTATTCTACAGAATCTGTGGAGTCCTCTCCCAGCCCTAAGCCCTCTGATCCTCCTCACGAACTTACGCGGTTGGCCATGGTGTCGACAATTCAGTTCGTCTCGGCGTTATCCCATCTCAAGGACGAGTTGTCCATCGAGTGTCCCGATATTGACATTCCGAAGTTACCTGCTAGCCTCATCGAAGGTCCCGTAGCAGACCTAAGTGATCTCGGCCAGTCCGTGGGCAAGTCTCGTCTATGGACGGGAAAATATGACGTATCAATACCTCGGTCCAAACCACTATCTCCCGGGGAGATTCTCGGATGCACTGCCCCCCAACTGAATGATGTCGACGCACTGTTGTGAGTTCTCCCCAGCGCGTTCAGCATCAATCCTGAACTAACACTTCCGTTGTATTAGATACCTTGGCGATGGACGGTTTCACCTCGAATCAATAATGATCGCGAACCCAACGGTGCCAGCGTTCCGCTACGACCCCTATTCCAAGAAGTTCACTCGCGAACGGTACAATCACATCGAGATGCGCACTATCCGCGATGAGGCCGTCCGAACTGCCCGGCGCAGCGTTTCCGAGTATTCTCAGTCCTCGTCCCCGTCCCGGCCCCAGTTCCAGTCCTGCCTCCCCTCTCCTCCCCCTACCCCAGACCGGACCGCCATCTCACAGTCCCAATCCGACGATACTCCGATGTGGGGCGTCATCCTCGGCACCCTGGGCCGCCAGGGCAGTTTCAAGCAGCTGCGCGCGATAACGCAACAACTTGCAGGGGCACCGCGGCCCATCCCGTACATGCCGATCCTCCTCTCCGAGCTCTCCCCGGCGAAGCTCGCTCTGTTCAGCCAGCACATTCCCGTGTTTGTGCAGACGTCGTGCCCGCGCCTGTCGATCGACTGGGGCCATGCATTTGAGCGACCTCTCCTAAGCCCTTACGAGACCGCGGTCGCGGTAGGGAAGGCGATTGGGTGGATGGCCGATGGCCAGGGCGATGTGCGGGATAGGGCGAAGATGGGCGGGACGTATCCCATGGACTTCTATTCGGCGGGTAGCCCGTGGGCTGTCGCGAGGGTCAAGGCCATGTATTAAATCCCACCTGTGTCTGCATGTACCTCGTAGTATATCCTTGCGGCTAGTGTAGTAGTGATATCGATAGTGTGACACGCTCACCATACAACATGCAGTTCCGCACCCTCTGGGTGCATTTGAGTACAATTCGACTGAGAAGGTGATACAAAGTCTAATGGCGAGAGGCTCCTATAATACACAAGCCGTAGTGCACTGCAGGCTTTGCACAGTTCTTGATCGCTAACGTTGATCGTTGACGTTATACCCTGAAGTCAGCGAACTGAGTGAGCCTGCATGCTTGATCCACACTGAAATGCCTCAACTCACCCGTATGCGTATTCGACTTCGTCAACGCCACCGCCTGACTGGAAAGGACCAGAGGGCTCCTTCGGCATCGGCCCTAGTTCTTCGTCCTCAGAGTCGTCAACCGCAGTGCCTGTATCCAAATTGAAGTCCAGGACGGGCCGGAGGCTCCCGCTTCCAGAGCTGGACCTACGCCCATGGGCCGGCGACTTCGTCAGCGCAGCCATCGTCTTCGGGCTCATGTGCTAGAGGGTTCGGAGAAGACCGTCAATGACGCAATTCATGACGGACGAGCCCAACCCCACTGACCTCCCAGTTGTTCACGTTCTCGTCTGGGACGTCGCGTGCCTCCTTCGCGGTGTCCAGGCGCGCATCCTCGCCAAGCTCGCCGATCGAGACTATGCTCTCGCTGTCACTGATGTTGTCCGCGAGGTCGTGTACGAGCTCAGGCAGGCGCGCCCACGCGGAAGAGCCTTGCGCGCTCGCATCCGAGTTTTCGGACCACCGGAGGTACTCCTCGTACTCTTCCTCGAAGGCGATGTCCTCCGTCACGTAAGGTAGGAAGATGGACTGCTCGGTCGTCTGTGCGCGGAGTGGCGGGAAGACGTCTGCATCGACCGTGTTCGGAGTCTGGACCGGGCGAAGCATCCCTGACAGCTCAGGTCCTGGGTGAAGGCCTTCAAGGTGATGCGAGAGGCTCGCGGCACGTCTGTGCGCGTTCGCCTGCACGGTGGCCTGGACACCGTATCGCTTGCTGTTGTCTGGGGAGACATGAGCAACCAGCGCGAGACAAGAAGGACAAATGTACGTACAGAACTTCACGAGGTGTCGCAATGCTTGTTCTTGAGCCTACGAATGAGGTAATTAAACTCGTGGTTCGACTGCTTCACCAGGTCCGCTACCAACCTGTGCGTCGTACACGTCGTCGACTTCGATGCCGGTCAGCCATTCATCCCGGAGGTCGGGCCTGCAATTCAAGTAAATAGATGTGATGACCTGCATGTTCGCTGTAGGCGAGCGGGGTGGAACCGTAACTCAGCAAACTGCCGAGGGAAGCATGGCATAAGGCTTACACTGCCGCCACTTCCGACCACAGAACGGAACTTGGCTCTTGATCAACTTGAGGACATGCAGCTGCAGCATGGGGTGCTGCACCTTCAATATCCGCTTCAACACCGCCTATAATTACCGCCGGTGCCTATCAGTTATCCGTCCACAGTGCATGCGTGGGCACGTTTTTGGTGTGGGGTTAGTGATACCATCCGTCTCGCTTGGAGATTGGACGCTATGCACGCGAACCCCAAAGTGATATACGAAATACTCACGGAGCTCTTGTATTGCACAAGCATACGTATACGATGTGATCGGTGCTTGGAAAGTTTCTGCATGATCTTGGCAAAATTGATCGTAGAAAAGAAATTTCGCCACGAGAAGTCGGTCAACAGGTCCACCTCCTCAACATGTTTCTGCCCGTTCGGGAGAGTTGTCGTCCGCACGGTCGTCTGCCGCGACGCGCGCTGCATGTGATCTTCTGAGATGGCACCCGAATCCGGCTGCCGCGCGAAGCGGGTCTGGCAGTATCGGAAGAAGCTGATAGAGGAAACAGCATAAGTCAAGGAAAGTTGATTTATAATGACAGGAAGTAAGAGCTCACTTGTGTTCAGGAGCGTCCGCTCGAGAAACTACCGCAGCAGAAACTTCCTGCAATCCAAAAATCTTCAGGATCAACAAGAGGCAGTTGGTATCCAACAGTAGCTGCCCGAGGTGATGGAACTTCATCACGTCTGTGTATACATGAAACTTCCGGAACCTGTTGGACGGAACTGTGATCACTCACGAGACATCTTGAACCATTTCAAGGTCAGCAGTAGGATGGCCGAAACAGCTTTCGAAGTGATCTCGCGATGTCGTGTTACATCCGTCTCGTCAAGGGTTGCAGGCTTCGGCGGCGGCTGCTCAAGAGCTGCGGGCCGTCAGCTATTCTCGGTATCAATCGCAAGATGACGACAACGTGCAGCACTCACGAGATACAACTCCAGGAGGAAATCCGGTGCCCGCACCAGAATGCGGTGGAACGCCGCCGTTGGCAGTTGACACGGTCGCCAGTAGCAGTTTGAGCAACACGAGAACCCACCCGCCTAGGACTGGCAGAACAGCGCTCTGGGGAAGTCGTAAGGCACGGAATCGAGCGACTGTGGAGCAAGTATACGGACATAGATCTGCTCTACCCTTTTCAAGCGCATAAGGTCCTCCTTGCGGTCCATGGCACGGCGCTTCTCAGATGTCGTCTCACCCTCCGAGATGGCTCTTTCGGCCTCCGCGATCTTTGCATCCAGAATAGCCATGTCGGGCAACTTTTCGCTGGCCTCCTCCTCCTGTTGTGGAGACTACATCCGTTCATCAGCAAGCTTATATCACCATATCGTTCAAGACGCTTGAGGATAGACTCACGATAGGCGGAATCTTGGGCTCGGAAGGCCGCTCGGCTCCAGGAAGGAACTCCAGACCGCTCTCGACTGTCATACACTCTTCGCGTGTCTTCCACATCTGCCACAGTGACAGACTGACGTACATGTGCTTGGCGTACAACTTGTCTGCCTCGTCGATAGCGAAGGGAACTAGCCGTGAGTCATTGTATCCGATCCGTGATCTCGAGAAAGGGAAAAGGAAAGGGCGGTTCTGGTCTGTCTGGAATTGCTGCTTCTTGGGCTTGGGGGATGGTGGAGGGGAGGGTGCCGGGGTGGCGGGTTGAGGCATAGAACGGAACGAAGACCCAGGCTGAGAGACATTATATGGGTGTGGCATACCATTATGCGAATCCTGATGCTGCGAATCACCGCCATCGTGCTCGTAGTGATGACGGACGGGAATGGGTGAATATGCTTGAGAGAGTTTAGCGGTGGCAACAGGAGTCGACGATGGCGCCTTCACAGCCTGAGGGTTGAACGTTGGGTACTTCACAGAAATTTCCTGCCTGAAGAGCTCGAGGTCAATGGGAGACGCCTTAATAGGAACCGCTAGCACATTGTCAGACTCTCCAAAGCGAGTCAACAGAACACGGACAAAGTACCTTCGTCTAGCACTGCTAACAATCCAGCGAGCTCGCGAGTCAGCTTCTTGACAGAAGCTAGCTCGCGAATGCCACCGCAACACGTGAGGATCGTCTTCCAAAGCACCAGAAGGAGCTGACGTAGCGACCATGAGACTTGATCCGATAGCATTGTGAGTCATGAGAAGAACCGTACTTTCTTCACCGGATACCCCTTGGCGCTTTTGTCCCGCAAGCCCGCGACGACATTGAATAGATAGACGGGCAATGGGGGTTCCAGGCTCACTGTGATCGGAGGAGATCAGCGTCGTGTGCTGCCGGCGAACGGCATCGCTCACTCAGCTCATCCGCAAAGTCATCATGACCCTTGAAGACCTCGACCATGTGATATAGCATCCCTAGATACACGGAAAGCTCCGTGGTGACCTCTTCCATGAAGTCCGCCTTCTCTTGTGGAGAGATGTTGAAATGTGCCGCATCAGCGTCGGATAGGCTGCTATAGAAGGCGTGAGATGGTTGTTCAACACCCCATTTAGAGAGACAATTACCAAAGGAGATCGTGCTTGGAGCTTGCAATCTTGATAGCCTCAACAATGTTGCTTAGGCCGTTCGCAGCACGGACAACCTTGCAGTTCTCAATGATCCAGTGCAGTTGATCCTCCGGAGACGTCGTTTCGGCAAAAGTGCCTGAAGGCGCGGTGAGGCAACAGCGCGGAGACGGATGGATCATGATCTCTGACCTTGAAGGACGTAAAACAAACGGCGCGCGTTCGTGAAGCGGATCTCAGCATCGCGATGCTCCAAGCTCTCTAGGAGGACTTGGACGTGGGCCTTGCGCTGTGCGAGCGCGCTGGATGTCCATTCTGTGACGCGTCAGGACATCCCACAGCTGTGCGAGCGCATACACGCACCACCGGCAAATGAGCCCTCCCATGCCTTGAGGTTCTCTGCCACCTGTGGCATCTCGACATAGGAATAGAATTCCTCGATTTCATTGAGAACGTGGTCCTCGTCGTCGTATCTGAAGTCGTAATAGGATTGCTACATGTCCGTATGTATGAGACGCGTATTGATTGGTAAGGGTGGGACGGAGAGTGTAAGAAAGACGCGAACCTTTGGTTTTGGCGCGGACCCGACCATGGCCTTGAGTTGGCCGAGGGTGATGGAGTCGAGGCCGACTCCTTGCTGGGCATTGGGTGGGTCAATATCGGGCGGGCTGGAGAAAAACGAGGATATCTGTGACAGTACCATGTTGGCCGTGGAGAGAGGCGAAGGCGGGAACGTGGCCGAGGATTCCTGCCGGGGCGCGAGTGGGACGCGTGCGGGGTTAAGTAAGAGGGAAGCGAAGACGGCTAGCGGGCGGGTCGGGGGGGGGAAAGGCGGCTGCGGGAACGCGGATGACACGATGGGAGGGGCAGTAAGCGGGCTATGGGGCGATGGTGGGCATCAGGCGAGGGAGGACGGACACGGTACGGTGACAGACTGACCAAAGACTGACACGGGCGCGAGGACGGGCACGGAGAGCGAGTGAAGGGCCCTGGGCCGCAGTCTGAATCCGCAGAGCGGGAGCGGACGGAGCAAGCGCGGATGGCCCGATTCAGAAGGCGAGGCGCTGACATAAGCAGGCCGGCAGGGAGAGAAAGAGCAGGCGCCGTTGTTTTCCCCTCAAGCCACGACGACATTGGCCCCCCCAGGATCGACCCTCCCCTCCTCGTCGGTCCATCGTCTCCAGTCCTCCCCCCCTTCTCTCGCGACAGACGATTGCGACGGCGTCGACTTAGGAGAGGGCGCTCATCCCCCGCCAGCGATACTTTTGACGGTCGGGAAGGAGCCACGGCCACCGTCTGCCTGATCTCCTCCTTCTCTCGTCGAGCATCCTAAAAGGCACGCCTTCGCTGTGCGTTTGCCATTTCGACCCCTCCATCCCAGCGTTATCGTCTTTCGGCCCATTTGCCTCCCTCTGTCTCTTTTTACGACCTACTTTACGACCGGCCTCAAGCCCCTTCAATCCACGCCGCAGCCCCCGGCTCCAGCGTCATAGGTTCTGCCCCCCCTCCCCGGTCGTGCAGACTCCTGTGGCTTTTCTCCTTCTCTTTTTTTCTCGCAGATGCCAGTTCCCGTCCCCGTCCACTCCAACCAGCCCGCCCACCCCGTGATCAAGATCAATCATCTCCTCCAGCCTGATAGCAAATCTTCCGTCTTCCAACACCTCACCCACTCCTTACCTCTCCCGCCACAGGGACCCCCACCGTCCTTCGCGACGAGGGAGGAGTGGATCAGCTCGCTTCCTTCCTGGAGGAGAAACAAGCCACGTCGTATCTGGGAAGACGACTCCGCACGCCCTCACGCTCTGCCGCAGGGTTTTAACAAAGGGTTGACCGTTGCGGACAACGTCCCGGTCATTAAAGGAGAGCTCGCGCAAGCTTGCATTCCGCCCATCTGTTCCACCCAGCCTCAAGCGCAGGCTTACGGCACCATGTACCCACCCCCAGAGGAGATGGATGAGGAGATGGATGGATATCCTACCGCTACCCAAGACTGGCGGAGCGAGGATGGCGCCTATCTCGCGGGCTTCTGTGCCGTCGAGGAGAAGCAGCACGGCCGCATGGCTCTCGAGAGTCCTTCCGATGTTATGGAGCACTCCGCCGGGGGCATCGCTCGATCGTACTCGGTCCCGAACTCCACGACGGAGTCGTTTTATGAGAGGGGTGTGTTTAGTCCCATCTTGGAAGACTGGTCTCCCGGGCTTCCGGGAGGCTTCTCGCCCGAAGCAGCTGATCGCGCTGAACCTGGGTCGAGCCCCATCGGACCGGCGACTCCCTTTACGCAATATGTCGAGAACGCCATGGCCGCTGAGGCCCAGCTCATCCCCGCGTTTCAGCGCACCCGGCATGTCGAGGTTACCCAAACCGCCACCTACGCCACTCACGATGGTTACCATGCATCCTGCTACCAGTGCCAAATCTATCCCGCGGAGCAGCCTGTCCAACAAGTGCCTGTCGTAGACTCTGTCGTCGCACCTGTTGCCACAGCTGCGTATAAGAAGCTGGCAGCGCCGTTGTCCGAATGGATTGTCGGCTACGTCTGGAAAGTCTGCACGACTGGCTTGCGCCTCTCTCCGGAGTACGCTCAGCCAACGTAAGTGCTATCTTGCCGTTGCCCGTTGTTTTTTCACGCTGACAATTCCATTTACAGAGCCTTTATCAAACATTACCCCAGCTCCCCTCCCACTCACTTGATCACATCCACGCACTCGATGCTGTTGTCCACACTGTTACAACCATCCGCGATCTTCCTCGCGTTATGGTATATCGTCCGCTTGCCCGTGTTCTTTGGGCCTGTCGGACTCGGCCCCGAGCATGTGAAGGAGATGCGGTTCCGCGCGGAACTCCTGGGAGACGCCCACCTTGGGACGGACAGGGAGCTTATTGAGGCCTATGCACCTTTCCGCTTGATCTTGTTGGGATGCATGCTAGCCAACAAGTGGTTGGACGACCATACCTTCTCCAACAAGACTTGGTACGTCTGATTCTGCCGTTATATGAACTCATTGCTCATTCTGTTTCAGGCACACAATCTCGAACGTCCCTATCCGCTCTTTGAACCGCTTGGAGGCTCTCGCTCTCGACATCTTCAAGTATGACCTATCCATCACAACTGAGCAATGGTCTACGTGGATGTCGGATATCATGGCGTACCACCAAACCCTGTCCTCGCCCATGTTCCCACAACCGATCTCGCGGCCCTCTACCAGCCCATACAATATAGTGCGCGGAGCCATCGAGATGCTGACCACTGCTCGTCCGATTGATTGCGGATGCGGCGGGAGCAAGTCGCAGACGTGTACGGCTCCTCCTCAACCGGCGTTTGTGGCGCTCGACCAGAAGAAGGACACGAGTGGCTACGAAGAGACTTACCTGGATGACGTTCTCGAGATCGATCTTGACGAGGATGGCCCCTTGAGGGAAGAATACCTGCCGAGAAGGCGAGCGAGTAATCGCTCTTCCAACTTCGACTTCGATCCGTTTGTCAAGGTTCCGGAGCGCACGCTGCCCCCGCCAGCGAAATGGAGCCCTGCTGGAGACGAGCCCATAGTTCGTGATGTTTCCCGCGTCCACGGACAATACGTGGCTCCCCAACCGTTGACGCATGCTCCCATGGCTCCTACCCTTCCTCACTTCCCGCCCCCGATGGATTTGCACCATGCGTCGTGGTCAGTGGGGGGCTACATGATGGCGCAGGAACCCATCAGCCGTCCACCAGTATTCGCCCCGCCGCAAGCCTTCCACGCTCCCGTCCCCGGATTTGAGTTTGGATATGCCATGCCGGCCGCACCACATGGACACACGCGCTCTCACTCCCTCTCCTACAACCAGGCCATCGCTGACCAAGTGCCTGCACGCATGCGATCGTACTCACAGACCCGCCCCGACCACCAGTACAGCAATGTCCGCGCTACCGAGGCTCATCATGTTCCCTCCCACTGGAGCACCTACGACCGCGTGGGGTTTCCGACTTCCTATGATCGCCCATTTGGGCCTCACCACCGACCTTCGCTGAAGGCGTGAGGTTGTACAACACGTGTCTAGAACCGCAACGGAGATTTAGATAGTTGCACCAGCTGCTCGTTCTCGGTACCTTCCACGCATCATTCATTATAATACTCTGCCTCCGTTGGCCCTGGTGTACCATTCTCCCCCACTCGAGTTTCTCTGCGCAAGCGTAGGGCCGCTCGCCCGCCACTCTCTATCGCGCGCCAGTCTCCCGCATCCTTCCGTCACGGTTTTTCTCCATGTCTTTCGCATTATAACATCATCTGTCTACTCGGGCTCTCCACTCTTCATGACATATCCATCCTGTCTTCGGATTGCCCCATTCCACGCCCCAATGCCCGCTTAACATCGACATCCTCGCACTCCGTATCTATTCTCACTACTATCGGCACACGATTGGGGCCAGACTTGCTCTGTGACCCTGCCGGTGTTGCACCGAGGAGTACCTGTCACTGTCGAATGACCCTCGGCGCCGTATATCAGCATTTCCGCACGTTGGACGGTTCTGCTTCCTCGCTGTTTGATATCGTCGTCTCCCAGATTCGGTCTCCTCGTGTACAGAATACCTAACCGTACATTCACGTTTCCGCCTACCCTAATGTTGTTTCACGTCGCTCTCCTGCCACTCGTCTCTTTCTGGTTTTTTACCTCACGTCTGTTCTGCTGCATTGATCACAAACGCACAAAAACATACGGAAAACCCAGAAAACCCCACATACACACACGTATCTCCTGTTCAGTCGTTTCTTACCTTCGCCTTTGTGATCCCCCTTCCCACACCTATTCCCTCCTCCCGCAGCCTCGACGAAGCCACCCTGCCTCTCACTACCTTCCGCCCGCTTCCTCCAGTAGCATGCTTCGTCCCCGTAGGTAGCTTATGTGACACCAACCCGCTCATGTCTCCGACATCGGTATCGCAGGTGCCCTGACTTGCTTGTACATGTCATCAATTGGAGACCATTATGCTAGTTGAGCCATCGCTGTGTGTCCGTTGTGTTCTGCCATTTGGATTGCATTCGCTCCAGTGTTTCCTCAGAACTTCCCTCCGAAAGTGCCAATAGGCTCTGAATCCCGATCTGAGGTGTACTTAACCGTGCTGTCGATTCCCCGAATGACCCTGCCAACACGCTCCGTTCTTCGGTGCGTCATATATGTACACTCGTAACCAACTAGCAGGATCTGGAATGGTTGCGAAGGATGCAGTGTCCTGGCCATGGAAGCAATGTCAGCTATATATATGTCAAGGACTACAGTAGATAAGCTCTCGAGTACGTGCGGCATATTTGTCCGCGTAAGAACATAAATGTCTACTTATGGCACACGTGGAGCGTGTATCGACCGACCTGAACGAGCGAGCCGTCACTTATCTCCCGGGTCACAAGGACGCAAGTAGTGTAGTGGCACCGAGATGTCCGCGGTGTCATCAGTACGTATACCTAGATCCGCTCATGCCACTCTGAGTCGGTTCCTGTGGTGAAATTTAAGCGATAGAGCCGGACTATACAGTGCAGTCTGTAGATTCTTAGTACGCAACGCCACAGGTATAGTATACCGTGACGTAAAGGATGACGGTTCGGTTGCCTGACTAGTACAATCGCGGCCCCGGTGTGCAAAGAACATGGCGGTGCGTTCGCGTTCAGATGTTTGTTCGGAAGAATGCTGGTCATATGCCCCTTGTGGTTTGGTACGAGGCAGTCTGTTAGCTGCAGTGTAGATGGTGGAGACAGACACAAGGAATGATGGAAATCTACCGCTTCAGGACCGGAGACAAGTCAAAGCACAAGGAAACAGATATATAGGGTAGTCGAAGGGACATTTGATTTCGGCACTCACGGCGACCCATAGGCGGTCAGGCAGTGGAGCAGAGGACTAGGGACGTTGCTCACTACTAAGTAGTACTTGCAAATGAAGCAATATTGATCCAGACTGAACAGACATGTTGCTAGCCATGGGGCCAATGGCACGCGGGGTCTTCTGTGTGTTCCTTGCATGACTTCAATGGGTAAGTGGACGCCCACGATGTGTACTAGCACCATCGATGGTACATGCGGTTACGCCAGGTAAGTAAGCCAAGGTAAGCCATATCGTTCGCTGATGCGTACCAAACTTCGGTGACGTCACAAGGAGTCGGGATGATACTTATCTCATGAGATCTGCTAGCGGGTCGAAACCGTGCAAAGCAGGATGTCTGCAGAAAGTGCTTTGCCGAGTTTTCACAGCGTGTTGGGGGTGGCGACCATTTGTAGTGTTGAGACCTATATGTAAAAGACAGTGTTCGGGGAGAAGCCGCGAAACCCGGGTCCACATTCACCAGGCCCTCGATCGGCGATCCTCGGTCGTTCCTGTTGATCTGCCAGCCTAGCTCGACATGTAAAAAGTAAATGGAAAAATAGTATACAAGTTTATATGAACGAGAAGGCGATAAGATTTACCAGTACTTACATAAGGTAGGCCCAGTTGAGATTCCACACCTATCACGTGATTATCACGTGATGAGCGATCGTCTTTCCTCCTCCCTTCTCGCCAGTCCCTTGGCCGAAAAACCTGCGTGGTGTCACGGAGGTGGTCTCTGGACCATCCTGGTACAATATGAGACCAAGCGGAGGTAAGGGGAGGGAGGGAGGCCGGGATGAAGAGCAGCGGAAACGTCTCGTCACGCTGTCACAAGGTGTGGAATCTCAACTGGGCCTACCTTATGTGGTGCCGCGTGGTTGAGCCGGGTCTAGAGTTGTACCGCCGTGCCTAGACCTGATGTCCAGGAGGTACTTACCCAGGCATAGAGCGCAGAATAAGTATGTTCAAACAGTGAGGGTTTGCGCAAGCTAAGGACTGCAATCCGCGTGACATGATTGAATATTCATGGGAGCCGCAGTCGGATGTCCGAGAGAGCGCACACGTGAGGGCGCGCCGTCAACTTGAGGACTTACTTATACTGACATAATTACCCGGGACGAGCTTGGGGACATGATCTCGATCACACCAGAAGCTGAAGCGCTGAGGGTCACTGGCCACTGGCAGCTGCTGGCTGGTCTCGTACCCCACCTGTCTTTACTCACACCCCACCACCGCAGAAAAGACGTCTGGGGCATTATCCCCATGCCAGTTAGCGCCTAATTGGCGCCCATTAGCCAATCCCGATCCGGAAGGCGGTCTCGCGCTCCTTTCGCACGATGGGCACGCCGCGCGAGTCGCTGCTCACCCATCGCGCCATTCGCGACCAACAGCGCAAGGTAAAGATGACTATATTCAGACATAGAATGAGGTTATAATGATCTATGATACACATTTAAGCTTTTGTGATGCCATGAAAACTGCTGGATACTTTACAAGTATTTGAAAAGTGTGTGTTCTTGCAATACTCGCGAATCTTGTCCAGAGGTTATTATAATTTTATAGATGGATACAAATATGCTGAAACACTACCATTGCTCTTGCTCGTAAAGTAAGACAAGGGCGCGAGGAAGGGTGGGCCTGTCAGAGAGATGGCATCACACACTGGGTTCCCGGGTGCAGGCTACAGTTAGCTCCTGTTGCAGCTAGTCTTGATCTACCCGGAGCGATTACCCCACCCTCGCAACGTTGAAATTCGAGCATCACGTGTTGTTGTCAACGCGTCAACGCGACCAAACAGCGCGTCCGTTCTCGGTCAAGCGCCTTTGAACATCTGTGGATCTTGCTCGACGTTATGCTTGTCTCCTGCGGCCCAAAGACCAATAAATGATTTCACAGACGTTTGAACATCCCTCTCCATACGGGTGACCACAATCAGCTTCATGGGCGAAGAGTGAGGGAGTTGCCCCCCAGTGGATTCGGGATTTGGACGAGTTGGATGGTGGATGCAGAAGAACAGGGCCGTCTCGTGATTGCGCAACCAGACATCGAGCAATATTGGGGTGGTCTGGCAAGCTGAAAGCATCTCCGCCACTCTGGCTCCTATGTCTGTATTGCCACTTGCGAGTGACATGGACCACTTTCAAGGTAATAAGGTGCTGTTTGTCAGCTTTCTTTCCTCAGTGCTCTCCCTTGCAACAAAACCATGCTGCCTGATGTGTCTCAAGTGCATATGCCCCTTTCAAGGGGTCTAACAGTGGATTGCAACCTTCAAGACATCGGTGGCCTTGGGCAGGGGAGGTGATATGCATAATCAATATGACATTGATTATTGTCATCACCTTGACGTTCCTGCTTTCTGATTGGCTCAGTAATCACTTTAGCGCCAAGGGCGGTCTCTACGTGCTGAGGGTCGGGTTATTGACGCGTATGGGAGCAGACCATATTGATATTAGATCGACTGTCATCTATATCGGGATATGGTCGGCTACGGAGACTAATATTAGATCGACTGTCATCTATATCGGGATATGGTCGGCTACGGAGACTAGTTGCAGCTGAGCAATGATGCTGTTGACTCTACACCCCGGATTTTCCAAATATATACCCATATGTTCCCTTATGCGAGTAAATAGCTGTCAATAGTAGGCAGTCATCCCACTCAATACTGGTCCTGACCTAGGCCGCCTCAAGTGGAGCTTCAACTTGAACTGTGCCTTTGCAGGTGACAGGTTTCATGCTTTTCTTGAGACATTACATATTAATAGGTGTACTTAACAATTATGGTGACAGATTGCAGCTGTTTTTACCTTGCGCTGTTGGTCGCGAATGGCGCGATGGGTGAGCAGCGACTCGCGCGGCGTGCCCGTCGTGCGAAAGGAGCGCGAGACCGCCTTCAGGATCGGGATTGGCTAATGGGCGCCAATTAGGCGCTAACTGGCATGGGGATAATGCCCCAGACGTCTTTTCTGTAGTGTACGGGAAATTAGGTCCGGGGGGTCTGCTTAACGGGTAAATTACCCTAAGTCCCCCGAGGCCCTAATTTACGGCTAATTATCAGGGCGCTTATGTCCCGGCGCCGCAGTGGAAGGTGACCTTCCGCCTCTCCCGAGGAGAACCTGTAAGAATGGCCGGCATCCGAGTATTGAGGTTGATCATTTATGACTCTTTCGGTGGTCCAAAGGATGGTGAGGAGATGACATATTCTGTCCTCGATAACAAGTGCCGACAAAGTCCAATAGGCGCCGACGCTCACCCTTGTGCGTGGGCGTCGAGGTGGTCTGGCCGTGGGGTCCTCGCCGTTTTCCAGCGAAAATTTGGTATCCGATAAATCCCATGGCTTTAACATTGTCTGTTATTAGGATGAAGTATCGCCAGGGAGGCCAGTTGGGCCCGACTAACCCACTCTTACTTTACACGGAAAATTAGGGCCCACTCTGCGTGACCATAATTTACGGTAATTTACACCAGCTAATTAGCGCTGGCTAATCAGCACCCCCTAATTCCCCGTACACTACTTTTCTGCGGTGGTGGGGTGTGAGTAAAGACGGGTGGGGTACGAGACCACTACTGGCGGATGCACGGATGTATCTCAGTCTGACTCTGAGTCGCGATCGACTTGTAAATATTGTCGGTCCCTTGCTCAAACTCGGGTTAGGCCCATGTCTGTGGTCCGTAAATCGACACGCCACCATCCTCTATATACGTCACCTGTGCATGGCTATGAGCCTCCGAAGCCACGATGTAGGCTTCCTACCTACCCGCCCATTCCTTGACCTCTCACGGCTAGCTCGTTCGCTCATCGCTTTCTCCGCGGGACACACTACACATCACCCCAGCATCGTGGGCGGCACCATCTGTCGTACCCGGCCTTCGCCTGTCTTTATCATCATTTCTCCCCTCTGTAAGTGATAAACACCTCACCTCCATGTCGCTTCGAACGCCTCTCACTATTCCGTCTTTCCCGCAGCCTATCATCCCCGCCCATCAAAGAAGACTCATTTTACGCTGAAGATAAACTTTACCTTGTACATCATCCCATCCCCCCCCCCCCAAGCCTCGCTCTGCTGACTGTAGTCTTTCAGGACCCGTTCCATGAAATAAAGTGTATCACTCCAGATTTTCTGAACGGCCTGCAGTTTCAATCCCCATGCACACCCACGAACTTTGACCTAAGGCAAGGGCCGGTCGCCGAGATCACATCATGGACAATCGATGTCAGCACCACGTTTACGGAGAAGATGCTGCACAATAGTTGCAACATGGCCGAGTGCTCCTACAGCCACGAGAGCCCCGAGCATCAGTACTTCATCGCGCTCTATACGGCCTTCACATTCTACGCGGACGACCACTGCGGGGCCGACCCGGAGCCCATTGGACAGTTCGCTCTCCGGTGCCTCGAGGGCGTGCCCCAACTCGACCCTGTCCTTTGATCGTTTTGCCGCACACCTCACTAAGGCATTTGTCCTGTGACCGCGCATCGGCGCGAACGCCATCATCAGCGGCACGCTCGACTCCATGACGGCAATGTACATCGAGTACACGACGAAAGACATGCTGACCCGACCTGGCGCGACACGCTACCCGTACTACGTCCGCACAAAATCGGGGATCGGTCCACCGTACGCGCACGCCTGGCAAGGCTGACTGCCTGGGGAGCTGACTTCGGAATTGGTTCACCGCCCTTTCAGTGAAATGGATTACTTCATCAACTGCACGAAGTACGTGATGTCTTCTTCTCGATGGTATGCAAATTTGAAACTAATGCATTGGTTTTTGCACCCCAGTGACTTGTATGTTTCGGGGTCGTGAAAAGAAGTACAGGAAGAGCCTAATGCAACAGGTAATTTATAGGCTATCATTCTACAAGGAGTCCCTTGCCGGCGAGACCGACAACTATGTACATTTGCGTGCAGTGGCCGAACGCAAGTCGCCAACGGACGTGCTGCGATGCTTGGCGGCTGAAGTCACGGACACGGTGCGGAGGATCGACACCATCACGTCTGTCGACCCCGAGCTCGCCGCGATATGGCAGCGGTTCGAGCAGGTGAGCGCTGCCACAAGACTTCTGTGTTTGTCAGGATGAATTGCACCAACTGATGGTGCTCCATACTCTTACCCTAGGGTTATCTCGAGTTCCACGTAAAGACGACACGATACCGGCTCGCCGAGCTGGGTTTTCACGCTTAATGAACGACCCTTTGCTCCGGACACCACGGTACCCTACGCTAAGAATACTTGTACTATTAACCCACGCTTTGCATAATTGTCTCCCTTGTAGAACAATCGTGTATACTTATTCTATACTTATAAGTGGTCACTATCGTATTATGAGCGGTCTGTTATCCTCACTTTGAACGTGCATCCTGTTTCACCTTCCGAGGATGTGTGCGCATTTGTGACAACGTCATGATGCGCAAGCTATGGTTTCGGTGACGCCTTCGCATTCGCGGGACTGGCTTACCCGATGCGGCAGATGAACTGTAAGGACGAACTTGAGCTTGAACTTGAGCTTGAACCTTGTTCGACGTCGCTTTGGGAAGAGCACTGGCGCTGCATCGAGCTCACCTTTATTTAGGGGGAACACCCGCGTCGGCGTGTGCAAGCGTTGTTTGCTGTTGTTTGGCACCCCTCACCGCCTGTACAAGTAGACGCTTGTGCCTGCAGTTTTCTTGCCAAACGCTCTGGATTTTCTTCTGGACGCCAACCACGGGTGCTTCGCCGATCCTCCCGCATCCTCGCAGCCGCATTTTGCACGCCCAGGACGTCTTTCAGCAATGAACCCCGCGTAGGCGGGGTGTCTAGAATCAATGGTGAGCCCTGGTCCTGTTCATTTCATTCGATGATGCCATCTATATTCCCAAACATACGAACGCCCCCGTGCGTTGTGAAATTACCTTACTCTACAACGGTATCTGAGCCCATTTTTCTTTTCGGCGTGACGTGGCGGTTCGAAGTGCGGCTGACATATATTTGTCTCTTCGGCGACCAGTGACGGATGTGCATGTTCTCCGCGATGCACATGGAGGTTGTCGGTGACACCGCTTGGGGTGGGAAGCTCAGTATTCAACAGTACGTCCCGCTATTCAAATTTTATCTCCCTCTCCTCCCTTGCTTTCATTTTTCCTGTCCCTTGTCCATGCGGGTGATGACACATTATTCACACTGTACGAACGCCCATGCTACGGCGTCGGTGTCTTGAGTAAACCTTTTCTACAACGGTATCTGACGCCTTCTTGGCTTATCCCTGTCTAACTTATTGAAGTTAGCTTGCTGACCATCTCATTCTCGCAGACCTCATAACAATGGCGATAGTTCACATCGAAGGCATATGGTAGGTCACTTGTAGTTTCCCTACGCAACGTATAGAACACATGTAGTGTACAGTAAACGGATTGCCAATACTGAATGAAATATATCAAGCTTCTCGTTATGCGTTACATTATGATTCGCGTGGCTGGCAACATGATGCATGACGGTCATAAAGTACATGAGAGCGTGAATGCATAATGGCGTACTGGGATGAGTTCCATGTGCGCTCGTGTGACCTTGATACGGCGTTGTCCTACAACATGTTTTCATCTTCAAATGCATCTGGCGGTACTTGGCCTTGAATTTGACTGAGGGCACCCTTAAAGATGTACAGGAATGGCCCTGACTTCACGGGGGGCGGTGTGGACTGATATGCAACAGGAAGTGCGCAGCGGGGACAGTGGAACCTGTACTGCTTCTCATGCCCACCTTGTCTGATCGCATGATTAGAACAAGGTCAGTGGCACGCCCGGACAGAAGAGAAGTCGCGAAGGCTCACCGCTCTATGAGGATTGGGTCCTTGGTTATCGCGTTGAGTTTGAACACGCGGGCCTTGGCATCGTCGGCGTCCTGGGAGCGAATGACAATTGCGCCGTCTGTCTGTCGGCGTGGCAGGGCAGTCAAGGTCTTGTCAATGACGAGCTGCCCAGAGGAGAACGGATGTGATGGAGTCCGTCCCGGACGGGGTTTCGAACATTCGGAGGTGAATCAGCCGTCGAGGACGGGGCGCGGCAGCGGGCTCGAGGAGACGCACAATAAACTCGCCGCAAATACAATCTGCTCAGAACAAACGGATAAGCTGCTAGGTCAGGGAAGATAGGCGAAATATCACACAATAGACGCGGAGGGCTGCTGCTGATGATGCGGTGGGCCTCGCTAGAGGGGGTCGAACAATGAGAACGAGGGTCAGC
The DNA here is from genome assembly GCA_964023155.1 of Ganoderma resinaceum. Classification (NCBI taxonomy): domain Eukaryota; kingdom Fungi; phylum Basidiomycota; class Agaricomycetes; order Polyporales; family Polyporaceae; genus Ganoderma; species Ganoderma resinaceum. The sequence continues at coordinate 1,949,781 of OZ026793.1, forward strand.
GCGCCGCACCCTTCGCTAGGATCAGTACCGGGCTGGGCCAGGGACTGACCATCGGTGGACGAGGAGATGGCAGAGCGGGAGACGACCTTGGGCATGGCGGAAGTGGCTGAAGGAAAGACTACTTGAGAGGAGGGAACAGAGGATGTGGAGAACGTGGAGACGGAGACGGAAGGTGGGAAGGGTCGGAGGAGGACAAGGCTCGGCACAACTGCGCAGTGTCGAGCAGTGCGGGCGTAATGAGGCGAAGGAGGGGGGGTCTGCCGAGCGCTCCGTACGCTCCGTGACGGACGCCGAATGAATGTTGTGACATTACGTCTCGCTATTGGAGGGTGTGGCACGTGATCGTTTCTCATTATTGCTTGCTTGGGCGGTGCACTGTCCACCACTGCCAGTGCAGAGAGCAACTTAAGCTCTCCTATAACCGTCACCCCCATCCATCCTCTCCGTCCCACCCGTCCCACCTCTCCCGTCATCCCCCATGGCAGAGAAGGACGCTTCCGCCCGCCTCCGTAGGGCCGTGAAAGGTTTGTTTGCCTTCGACCTTTCCCTCCCCCGCATGCCGGCTGACTTACTTGCATCTGCTAGAGAACAACCTCTTTCTCGTCAAACGACTCATCAAGCGCACAGATATGCGCAATCCCGACCCCTACCATAAACGCTACACCTCCCTCGCATGGGCAGCGATACTAGGGCACGAGGAGACGTTCGAATTCCTCCTCACCAGCGGGCATGATGACCACGACTACAGCCATGAGTACAGCAAGGTGCGTCCCCTTCCCTCCTGCTATTGTGGCGTCTCCCAATTCTCCTCCTTTCTGCGATGACAGGACTCAGAAAACAATACCATCCTCATTTTGCTCGCCGAAGCACGTCCTCCCCCATCATATCCCCAGTCGAGTGGCTCCTCGGAACAAGATTTCCTTGGGGCTACACTCCGAATGGCACGCATGTACATCGACCGCTACCCCGACATCCTGGACTGGGCGAACATGGAAGGGAAGACCGCACTACATGTGGCGGCGCAGAAGGGCAATGAGGAGCTTGTTCGGGTGAGTTGTGGCGTTCATTCCCTTCTCGCGTCGACTGTTCCCAACTGTCCCTAATCATCTCACCCGCGTCTCGCAGATGCTTTGTGATCACGGCGCCGACTTTGATCTCGCAGACAACGAGGGGAACACGCCGCTGCACTAGTGAGTGTCGCTCGCCGTCCAATCCAAAGATCTGAGAAACTCACCCCATTTCAGCGCGAGCGCTTGGGGTAACGTTACGGTGCGTTCTCCACCACTATGCCTGAAGAGGGGACTTAGACTGCTCACACCCACTTCCCGCAGATTGTCCAGCTTTTGATTGAGCGCGGATGCCAGTACTCCGCGCGAAATAACCAAGGGTTTACACCGTCTGACTACGCGTACTCGTACGTACCCGAAACCTTTTGTGGACTGGATCCTCAACCAACACACCTTACAGAATCAGCACTCGGGACGCGCTGCAAGACACCGCTCGAATACAGTTCGAGAATAATAAGAAAGCACGCCGGAATGTATTTCAGCAGGCCGCAGCGCGGGGCAACGAGTGGAACGGCGTTGCAAACATGCAAATATACCCTCCATCACCTAGGGATTACTTGCATGGATCTAACGGCCCGGCTCGGATGAGAAGTGGATCAGGGACGAGCTATACGACGACAACATCGAACAGTGGCGACTTGCTGGAAGGCTATCCGCCACAGCAGTCCTCCTCGAGGTTTTGGTCGTCGCCGTCGAGACGCCCTGCACCACTGCCTTCGGGGTCGCATTCTCCTGGACAACCGTCAGCCAGCTCCACAAGTAGCACATTCGGTTTCGCTACGTCTCCCGTCTCACAACCCGGTTCCGCCACCCTCCTGCCTAGCGGCAACTCTAATCCCGCGTCTGCGCTGTCGCCGATCGCCACCCGTATGCGTGAACGGGACGCGGATGCAATGGAGAAGTACAAGATGCGACAACGTAGCGGAAGCGCTACCACGGCGTCGACGGACAACCCATCCCAAGCTGAGTCGACATCGCCCCCTCCAGCACCCCCACCGAAAGACACGGACGACATTTCGGCACTGTCGTCAATAGGAACGATCGGTTCAGTTGCGCCCCGCCGTCGGTTACGACCGTCAGCTTCGGCGGCACAATTGCGGACAAATCCCCAACCACTGTCTGTGCCTCCCAGCCAAGGGGAGCCCCGAAGTCGCTCGGGGACTAGCCCCGCGATGCTGAAACCGACGAGCAACTTCTCGTCGCCCCCAAGCGAGTTGTCCGCGCTCCCGACGCCCACGCAGATCTCGACAGCCAGAACGGGTGGTCCACCGCGTTCAGGGAGCACGCAGCACCCGGCGGGCATCGAATATACCGGGCCCCCAAGTGATTTTGCGCGGTTCCCACCGCCTCCGATGACGGAGGAGCCAGAGCGGTCGATGACGCCGACGACCGCGACCGCGCCAACGCACTCGCGGCGGCTGCCGTTCAACCTGCTGCTGCCGCACAAGACCAGCATGGACTCGCACGTTTCGAGCAGCGGCCATCGGAGAAACGCGTCGGTGAACGCGGTGGTCCGATAGGAGTCAGGAGTGGCGGGCTGTCCCCCGCTCGCCGCGTGGTCGGTTGCGGGGCTTCTTGGAGGTCAGGAGGGTTCCCGACCATTGCTTTGACGGCTGTACGGCACTCGTTGGGGATACGTGAGTATATAGTTTTGGTGAGAGGGGGATGTACGAGTGGCAAGTGTTGGGTGGCTGTATTCACTGTGTACTCTGCTCTGTTGCATTGGATCCGAGTCGTGTAGGAGTCGGATGTGTGGGGGCCATGTGTAGTATTGAGTACCGTATACGTACTCGTGTGGTCAATACCAGACTGGTGCTTCCCAACTCGGCGGGAGAGGGGGGTGCGACAGATCTGAGATGGGGAGAAGTATGGAGATCACCGAGTTGCGTAATTGGAGGTGGCTTTGGCCGTGGCCCGTGGCCAGACGCGGGGCTCGGAGTGGCCTGTGGCTGGAAGCCTGGCGGCGGCAGGCAAAGGCATTGGGCAGGTGCTCAGCGCACGGTCCCAATACGTTCTCTTCAATTCATCCACCGTCCAGCTCGGGCGTGCTCGTCGCATCCCTCATTGGCATATATCCCACCTCTCATATCTCCTCCCCGTGTTGTCGCCTGGCCAGCACATCACCTAGTCCCCCTCCGCTTACCCTCTGACTGCGACCGCCACAGGTCTACACAATGACCTTCCCCGCCAACGTGGATGCCGATCCAGACCCAACTTCCCAGATCGCATGGCCGGGGCGTCAGGGCGGCCGTAAGGCATCCAAGTACCTCCAGGACACTAGGAGCACGAGCGGGAGCCGGCCCTCAGTCGCCGGCGCGAATGGCAGTGGCATCGTCAAACTCCCCATGGCGGACACAGCGGGCGAGAAGGGTAGGATGTCCACGTTAGACCTCTTCAACCTCGGCATTGCTATGGGCGGGTCCCAGGTCGCGTGGACGGTTGAGCTGGGGTGAGATATGCACGCTGTTTTACGGCATGGCATGTCCCGCGTTCTGATTGTGTGTGGTGTTCTGTGGCTGCAGGTATGGGACACCGTTCCTGCTCGACCTGGGGCTCTCGGAGCAACTCACGAGCCTCGTGTGGCTCGCGGGCCCTATCAGCGGTTTGATCGCCCAGCCAGTCATCGGTGAGTAGAGAAAGCTTCGTCAGGCGTGCCTATAGGGACGCAATATGCTTAGACTAATTGTTACATGACCTAGGTGCTATTTCGGATGCGTCAACCTCGAAATACAGGCGTCGGTATTGGATCGTCACCTCGACCTTCGTCCTCGTCCTCTCGACCCTGACAATCGCGTACTGCCGCGAGATCGCCTCGTTCTTGGTTGACGTCCTCGGCAGCGATGCCGGTAGTTGGGACCCCAAGTACAGCAAGACAGTCAGTTGAGACGTTGATATCTCGCTAAGATCATCTCTCATACGAATGAATCTTACAGGTGCAGAACACAGCAATTGGATTTGCTATAGTATCATTCTACTTGCTCGACTTCGCCTTGAATGCTCTCCAGGCTTCCCTTCGAAATCTCCTCCTTGATGTCACACCACCAGAACAACTCAATGCCGCTAACGCATGGCATAGCAGGATGCTTAATGCTGGTAACATCATCGGTTTTGGCTTTGGTATGCATCCTCTTGCATTTCAATACCACTTCGACTTATGCATGTGACAATCAGGATTCTTGCCTCTGGCGAATATGCCCATTCTCCGTTTGCTTGGAGGATCGCAGTTCCGCAAATTTTGCGTTGTTTGTATGATTATTCTCTCCGGGACTGTGTGGATCACATGCTGGACCCAAGAAGAGAAAGAACGTGAACAGCGCATTGTAGAGAAGAGGTTAGTAGTCTTGATCTTGTTTGGAACCCTGTGTCGCTCACCGTCCCCTAGTGCTAGCATGCGGGATATACTGTCCAACATCTGGAACACAATCTTGACACTCCCAAAGCCCATTCGTCGGGTATGCTATGTGCAAGTCTTCGCCTTTATGGGATGGTTCCCGTTCCTGTTTTATTCGTACGTCGCTTCGCTTCTCGGGTATTGAGATTGCTGTGCTGATGTATGTTACTAGCACAACTTATATTGGTCAAGTAATGGCCTATGAGCTGGGCGCGGAGCCGGACCATGACCTCGCTACCCGAACTGGCGCATTCGCTATGCTGATCTACAGCCTTGGTATAGCTGTCTCCCCTTCAGACCACATATAACTCTCGATTTCTGACCGCCTCTTGTAGTTGCTGTTGCGGCGGGCACGCTCCTCCCTCAGCTTACGCGGCGCGATACCGCCCTTCTAGCGCATGGAGACGAAGACGAGGACGCCGAGCTTACTCGCCTCCGCGGGCAAGTTGACCAATGGCGCGTGGAGGCCGCACGGCAAGGCAAGCCCCTCCGCCTACCCATCATGCCATTCTTCCTCAGGAACATCTGGACGGGTGCACTCCTGCTCTTCACCTTCCTCTCTCTCGCCACCTTCTTTGTCACACGCGTCTGGCAGGCCATCATCGTCGTCTCTCTTGTTGGCATCTGCTGGGCGGTGGCATGCTGGGCGCCGTTTGCGATCATTATGGAGTTCCTCAAGGAGCGCGAGGGCGAGGCGGAGGACAATGGGGAAGCGATCGCGCGTGAGTGGGCGCGGTCGCGGCGGCCATCGCATAGTCGGACACTGTCCACACCCGCGGCCGGGAGGAGCGGCAGGTACATTCCGGACGACGAGCGCACTCCGCTGGTGCGTAGAAGATCGTTCGAGCACCGGAACCCCGATTGCGTCCCCCCTGGCGTTGAGACGACCTCAGGCGGGACGATTCTTGGTATTCACAACCTCGCTATCGTCATGCCTCAGTTCGTCGTAAGTCACAGCTCCTGAGTGATATGTGCTGTGGGATTCCGGGTATGATGCTGATGTGCCCACCACAGGTCGCGATTGCGTCAAGCGTGATCTTCGGCATCGTCGATCCGCCCGACGGCGACCCGTCGCACGACATGGCGCTCTACGGAAAGAATGGCGTGGCGTGGGTGCTCCGGTTCGGCGGTATCTGTACACTGGTGAGTCATAAACCGTGGGTTGGTGGACTTGTGATAATTAACTCGGTCCCTACTTCAGCTTGGTGCGCTCTTGGCCCGTAAGGTCCCGCCGACCCACACCGAGAAGCAGATGCGCAAACGGCTTGCGGAACTGAAGGTTCTCCAAGAGGAAGGAACACCGTGATCTCATGCTGTGTTGCCTGCCACACTGGCGTACCCCGTCTAATTTAGCGGTGGTCTCGAGTCTTCTGTGCCTTGTTGCGTCCTGTGCCTGACTCACTGCCTGTGCAGCCATGTATATTAGTGCCTTCCCTTTTAGAGGGTCCTAGTTGTGAAAGAACTCTAGGCTCTGGTTTCGTGGTACGGTTACATTTGTTCCAGTGTTTCTCCTGTTGTACATCACCATACTATCGCATCCTATTTCATCTCACACTATCACATGCCCTCCTCCACATGCATGCAGCTTGAAGTTCGCAGCCATCCTGCTGTCTTATATGCATAGAGCGAATATCGCGTAATCCCAATCACCGCCCTCCCTGTCTGCGATGTGTCTGACTGGGACGAGCGTGATCGGCGCGGGGCCTTCGGAGGTCGCGAATAGCGATATAATCGCCGCTGCCGCTGAGGGAAAGAATGGATTGTCAGGGATACCGTCGTCCGCTGATGTCGTATCCGACAACTTACTTTTATCTGCGGTGAGTTGATAGAACAGCCGTATGGAAAGCACTAGGGACACCGGAGAGAGCAGCTTTTGAAGGTGGGTGAGATGATGCGGGGCGTCACCTGTGCCTAGCACCAGGACCACTTTGGAGGGCGTTTCTTGAAACTGAGATACTTCCCAATGCAATTTGCCCTCGGTATCAACGAGTTGCTCTACCCGGCAGTATTGCGGATGAGACGCGATGCGGTTTAAGCGAAAAATCTGCACCCACCTTTGCTCCAAGAAGAGTCAATATCGCGACGGACGACCGTCCCGTCGTCCTCAGTTATATCGCACTGGCCCGTGTGGACAATTACCTGCTTCTCTACCAGCGCGCCTTTGGGGAGCTCGGGGACGACGAGGAACAAGGAAGGAATGCCAGCGTCCTGGAGGGAAGGTTGGCATCAGATGGTAGGTTCACCGTCTAATTCCAAATAGTGGAGGGAAACCAACGAACTCACTTCTGTATATGCCGTGCTGGCTGCTCGAACGGCTGATACGTCCGCTTCTCTGGCAAGCCAGTAGATGATCCCTTGCATATGGCCAGACCATCCGCCCCCGGAGTTGTTCTTCAGAGCATCCACGACACGGTGAACATGCTGGAACGCAAGAGCGGATTCGACCGCGAGGGATTGTGGAGAAGGGAGAGATAGACTGCTGGGGATGAGGCCGATCTGCCCGGAGATGAAGACACGCTCGTCTATCTGCAAAAAGACAAGTCATCTGGAAACCGAGCCGCTCAATAAACTGGGCATGAACTCACGATAATTGCTTGCGAGTATGGCCCAATGTTGGCGGGGGCCCAGTAGCTGAGCCCTTGCACATGGAGCGCTTGCCGCTCTTGGGCATTGCCTTGGGCATATGCGATGCAGTCGAGTCGGACGCGTATAGGAGGTAGAAGATCCGCAGCAACGCATGCACGAGCTGGGGGACTCGTCCCAAAGTATGTGGCATATACGGCATTGACACGTGCGAAGAGGTCCATGGAAGAGATGAAGATGTTAATGTTCGCACAGCTAGAAAGGGTGAGTTCCTGCGATGCCAGAGATTCTGAGAAGACAGCCATGAGCGAGATCTAGAGGAATAGGGGATGGACATACCTCTAAGCTTTTCAAAACATTTACGGATCTCATCTTCTACAGACATCTCGTGGAAAGGTTCGTCAACCTCACGCTGTACGTTGGTGACGGCTATCCAATTGCCAACTCGTTTCATGGCTGCAGGTGCCGCAATATGAACCGTACGTCTTTTTGAGGTTGTCACATTCGCAGGTTGCGGCAAGGGGGTGCCCGAGACGACACCACGAAGAGAAAGAAACGGCTCGGAAAGCATAGGAGGGATGATGACTTGAGATTCAGTAGGTGTTTGTTTGTCCGCCAGTGACGCGCTCCTGATACGCAGGTATGCCACAGTTGCAAAGTCGTTATCGGAGTGGACGACAGTCTCTACTTCGTCACTAAACCTGGAATGAGAATAACACCACGATTAAACCCATATTTACGCACAGATTGATGCGGTGTTTGAACATCGGTGAATCCAACGTTAGAGTCTCGTATTCGCCACCCTCACCACAAACATGAGATCCATATAACGAGTTCTGGCCGATTAAAAATGTGTTCACTACGAATGGTTGAGACAAGGAGTATGCTGTCATGCTTACTAGTTTTGTCAATGTAGGCTGCATTTCCGCCAAGGTTTTCCCTAGATGCTTGGTCGTTAGACCAATACCAGCTACCTTGATCAAAACAGCCTCCATTCCAGCCTCAATCATTTCTGTGAGCAATTCTTCCTGGTCCCTCTGCCAAAGATAACAGAGGGGTGTGAGACCAAGACGTTGGCACCTGGGTTGCGTGAGGGTCCAATTATTTCATCGCCGAGATAAGGACGTACACATGCTCGACCCGGACGCGCTGATAATTAGAGAGAATTGTGCCTACGGAGACACCAAGTATTTCTGGGTGATGGGTCTATATTCACATAAGGGGGTTCACATTGCAGTCCAAGACATGACAATAATTGTATCCACCTTTACCGTGAGCAGAAGCTCGTAGAGATCTTCCGTCTCATCACCATGTATTCCACCACCCTTGGATGGGTCGCGCCCTCCATACTCCCCGCCTTGTTCTACGGCTGCTCCGGTGATCACTCGTCTGTACAACGGCACATCGAGAGCGCGTGCAACAAATTCAATTGCATCTTGACCAACAGTTTGGTAGAGATATGAGTCGAGTTCCTCTGATTCGTAGGGGTTTGGAAAGGATCACGGGGGAAGCTGGGTTGTGGCCGAACCTTTGCCCTGCTCAGGACCGAGAGAGGCCGCCGCAACGAGTTCGTGACCGTTTTTGGCGCAGTGGGAAAGATTGTAGCAGCCATCTTTTCCTCCGCTTAGCAACGCAACATATTTCATAGCGGAAAGCGTGAGCTGAGGAGGCAGGGGAGAGGGGGGGACGGAAGGTGCACGATAATCATATCAATATTAATACTATTACTAGTAATTCCGAGAAAAGAGGCGACTTGCAGATCACCTCAGATCACGCGGACAAGGCTTACGTCAGAGTCGCGCCCAAGCGCGTCGTAATCTGCAATGATCCCTTGAATCCCGCTGCCCCAGCCAAGGATCCCAAACCGATCTCTCTGCCCAACATCCACCACGACCTCTTCCTCTCATCCGTTGTATTCTACTCTTTCCTTCACGAACAATGTCGGCTACGAACCTACTATCCGCGATGGATGTCGATGAAGCCGCGATTGACGAAGGCTTGTACTCCCGTCAACTGTACGTCTGAAAGCTCTGCGCGACGCGTTCTAATACTTACAATTCCCCTCTAGTTACGTGCTTGGGCACGAAGGTCAGCGTCCAGTCCCGCATATATCGCCATCATATCGATGCTTATTGATTTCTACAGCAATGAAACGCATGGCAGCGTCCAATGTGTTGATTGTGGGAGTGAAGGGTCTCGGGGTGGAAATTGGTGCGTTTCCAATTGGTGCGCGTCCTTCTTAGTAACAGCCTTGCCAATGTACTATCGGCAGCCAAGAATGTCATCCTCGCCGGAGTGAAGTCAGTCACCATCTACGACCCCGAACCTGTCCAACTATCAGACCTGAGCAGTCAGGCAAGTATTCATAGTAAATTCAATTATTCTTGTAATCCTTAAAGCCACCCAGTTCTTCTTGCGGAAAGAAGATGTTGGAAAGTCACGGGCAGAAGTAACTGTCCCCCGTCTCGCCGAGCTCAATGCATACGTTCCTGTCCGGAATCTCGGCGGTCAGCCGGGTCAAGAGATTTCCGTAGACCTAGTCAAAGGCTTCCAGGTACGCTTTTGGGAATACCAAAGTTTCTACCTTTCATCTTACATATCACCTTCCAGGCTGTAGTCCTTTGTGGCGTTTCGTTGAGGAAACAACTCGAGATCAATGACTGGACACATGAGAACGGGGTGCACTTCATCTCAGCAGACACGCGGGGTCTCTTCGGGTATGTTGAAGGTATTACCTTCATTCTTGACTGCATGCATTTATGCATATTCATAGCACGGCGTTCAACGACTTCGGCCCAAAGTTCACTTGTGTGGACCCGACCGGCGAGCAACCTTTGTCTGGCATGATCGTCTCCGTTGACAAGGATCAGGATGGAGTCGTTACTTGCTTAGATGAAACCCGTCACGGTCTTGAGGACGGCGACTTCGTCACGTTCAGTGAAGTTCAAGGCATGACTGAACTGAATGGATGTGAACCACGCAAGATTACTGTCAAGGGTCCCTATACCTTTTCTGTTGGTGACACCTCGGGCTTGAGCGAATACACAACCGGCGGTATCTTCACGCAAGTCAAGATGCCGAAAATTCTGCAATTCGTATGTAACAATGTTCCATTGTTCATGTGCTGCTTCGATAACGCAACGCACAGAAATCGCTGCGCGAGTCGCTCAAGGAACCAGAGTACTTCATCACCGACTTTTCCAAGTTTGACCGGCCTGCTGCTCTACACGCCGGTTTTCAGGCGATCTCTCAGTTTGAGGAGCAGAACAAACGGTCTCCCCGCCCTCGCAACGCTGATGACGCCGCTGCTATCGTTGCACTGGCAAAAAAGATTGGTGCGGACGCGGACGCGGACGAGAAGACCGTCACTGAGCTTGCGTTCCAAGCCACCGGCGACCTTGCACCGATGAACGCTGTCCTTGGTGGCTTTGTTGCACAGGAAGTTTTGAAAGCTTGCTCTGCGAAGTTCCACCCCATGCTCCAGCACCTCTACTTCGATTCGCTCGAGTCTTTGCCCTCCGACCTTCCCTCCGAGCAGGATGTGCAGCCTATTGGCTCCCGCTACGATGCCCAGATCACGGTATTCGGTAAGAAGTTCCAGGACAGGATTGCGAACTTCCGCGAGTTCCTTGTCGGTTCTGGAGCTATCGGCTGTGAGATGCTCAAGAACTGGAGTATGATGGGTCTCGCATCGGGCCCGAACGGCAAGATTACCGTCACCGATCTGGATACCATCGAGAAGTCCAACCTCAATCGTCAGTTCTTGTTCCGTCCCAAAGATCTTGGCAAATTCAAGTCCGAGGTTGCGGCTGCTGCCGTGGCTGCTATGAACCCCGATCTCGAGGGCAGGATTGATACCAAGCAGGAGGCGGTCGGACCCGATACCGAGAGTGAGTGGTGCTTTCGTTGCTTCGTTTTGCTCTGCTGACACGGGAGAGCAGACATCTATGACGCTAGCTTCTTCGCCAGTCTCGATGGTGTCACTAACGCGTTGGACAACGTAAAGGCGCGTCAATATATGGACCAACGCTGTGTCTTCTACGAGAAGCCTCTTCTCGAATCTGGAACTCTTGGCACGAAGGGTAACACCCAGGTCATCGTTCCTCACCTCACGGAGTCGTACTCTTCGTCGCAAGATCCACCAGAGAAGGAGACGCCTGTCTGTACAGTGAAGAACTTCCCCAATGCCATTGCACACACCATCGAAGTAAGTCGCTGTATTGCAATACTTGAGAACAACGCTTATTTTCCCTGACTTCGATAGTGGGCTAGACAGCAGTTCGATGCGCTCTTCGTCAAGCCCCCACAGGCTGTTAACTCATACCTCTCCGAGCCGAACTTCCTTGAGACCAATCTCAAGTACTCTGGGCAGGCCAAGGAGCAGGTGGAGACGATTGTCTCGTACCTTGTGACGAACAAGCCTCTCACGTTCGAAGAGTGCATCGTGTGGGCGCGCCTGCAGTTCGAGGAGCAGTACAACAACTCAATCCGCCAGTTGTTGTTCAGCTTGCCGAAGGACGCTGTCACAAGCACCGGCCAGCCATTCTGGAGCGGTCCCAAACGTGCACCCGATCCGCTCACTTTCAACTCCAGTGATGTAAGCTATCTTTCGCTTTAGCCCTCGTGGGTTTGTTGACGGATCATTGCAGCCGACCCACTTGCAATATATTATCGCTGCTGCCAACCTTCGTGCCTTCAACTACGGCCTCCGTGGCGAGTCCGACCCCGCAATCTTCAAGAAGGTCGTGGACGAGGTCATCGTGCCCGAGTTCACGCCTAAGAGCGGTATCAAGATCCAGGTCAACGACAACGACCCGGCACCCCAGGGTGACGCAGGCGGCGACGCCGACCCGCAAGAGTCCCTCAAGCAGCTTCCCCCTCCATCGTCCCTCGTTGGCTACCGCCTGAACCCGGTCGAGTTCGAGAAGGACGATGACACCAACTTCCACATTGACTTCATCACCGCGGCGTCGAACCTGCGTGCACTCAACTACAACATCGCGCCGGCCGACAGACATACGACGAAGCAGATTGCAGGGAAGATCATCCCGGCTATCGCCACCACCACGTCACTGGTCACCGGTCTCGTCTGCTTGGAGCTCTACAAGGTACAGCTTCGTCAATATACCGGCCTTGTTTGAACCCACTAACACGATGCTCCAGCTCGTCGGCGGCAAGACCAAGCTTGAGGACTACAAGAACGGTTTCGTCAATCTCGCACTGCCGTTCTTCGGCTTCTCGGAGCCCATCCCGCCCAAGAAGAGCAAGTACGGCGAGACCGAGTGGACGCTCTGGGACCGCTTCGAATTCAAGAACGACCCGACGCTCAAGGAGGTCATCGTCTGGTTTTCGCGCGAGCACAAGCTCGACGTCAGCATGGTCTCGCAGGGCGTCAGCATGCTCTGGAGTTCGTTCGTCGGCAAGAAGAAGAGCGAGGAGCGGCTGCCAATGAAGTTCAGCAAGCTCGTTGAGCACGTCAGCAAGAAGCCGGTCCCACCACACACTAAGCACCTTATTGTCGAGGTGATGGTGAGCGACGAGGAAGGCGAGGACGTTGAGGTACGCGATTTGCTTTTATCTGGGTTTGCGATTGATGCTGAGGAGTGGTGGAATCTAGGTTCCTTTCATCGTCGTTCACATCTAGGCGATCGTTGAGCGCTGAGCGTGCAGATTACGAAGTGACAACAATATATAGAAGACATCAATGAAAGTGTAGCTCTACGTCGACAACAATGATAAGAAGTTCTTGATAGGAACGAAATACGTAACTCCAAGCGAGCCCCAGAAGTTTTCGGCAGTCATCTCTAATTGTCGTATGTCGCCATTTAATGTCTTCCCCCCCAATCAGTGCAGAACGACTATCTCTGCAGGCTCTTCTAACCTGGGACGCTTCTGAGTTGAAGACGTGTCCTCCTCAGAGCCGGGCTCTTGCTCGTTTTGTAGAGGACGCTTCCCAGGACGCTTCGTTTCTTCTACCCCTTCTATCCTCGGTCGCGGGTCCACACTCGTTTCCGCGACGGGGGGGTCCGAGATCTCCTCTTCCGTGGGCGGGACTTGTTTTGCCTCATACTGCCGAACGTATCCATTGATCACTACAATTTCCACGTCAGCACACGGACAAGCCAGGTGGATTCGTACTCCTGACCTTTTCCACGCTTGTATGCGATCTGAGCCCATGCTCTTGCGTGGCGTTTCCTGTTCTACGGAGGTGGCGACGTTACCTTAGACTTTAGACCGAAGCGACCCGACGAGCCAAGAGCGCACCTCGGGGCGAGCAGCGAATTCCTCCCATGGGGAGACCGAGGAGAGGGGTTCCCATCCCTCACCACAGTTGCGCTTGTCCATAACGTACTGAACCATGGCTTGAATGTCCTCTTCGGTGACTTTGTATTTGCGGACGCCATTCCGCTTCTTCCCCTTCTTTGTCGTTGAAGATGGCGTCTGTGAGGCGGTCGGTTCGTACTCAGCATCGCTAGTAGCCTCTTGTTCCTCTCCAGAATCGTCTTCCATGTCACTTGACTCCGCTCGATGCGAAGCCGCCCGCGGCCGCTGGAGGTCGCTGTGGACGCGCTTGCGAGCTTGGATATAGATCTCGTTGGGAAGTTCACACGCCTTGTCCCAATGACGCTTCCATGAACCCGCGGTGTGGTGCGGTGTCTGCGCAGTCCGGGGCGTGGGTGTTGAGAAAAATGGTGATATTTCTCGATTGCAAACACACCTGCTTCGCCAACTCGTTATACAACTGCTCTTTACTGGGGACGGGCCCTTTGCGGAGGCGGTACTTCAGGTAATGAATGAAAAATATCTTCTCCTCTTTTGTGAACTTGGGACTGTTGTCTCGCGGGTCGCGCCGAGGTGCCTTGGGCTTGGTGCCAGGTGGTAGAAACGGAATGCGAACTTCTTCGTGGTACTCTTCTACGGGTGCGCCTCTCCTGGACCGATAGCTTGCAGAAGTGCTCTCGTTACACGTTGTTTGTTGGGAGCCTGAAGCGACAGGGTGAGAGGAGATAGCATTCAAAGTGATGCACACGGACCTCCAGAAGTAGATGTCGATCTAGTAGCTGCCCAATGAGTGTGTCTTGGCCTGAGGAAGAGCTTCGCGCAAGCATGGAAGTCATACCCTGAACCATCTGCCTTGCTCACCGACGAGGAAGGGGAAGAAGCGGGCGTCCCGGCGCACGCTTGCGGATAAATCTTCGGGCCTATCCTCTCGACGTGCATTAAGAAGTAGTCCTTCCACGCTACGGCATTTGAGGTTAGATTTGGATATGGGTGAAGCTCCAGAAACATGCGCTTCAACTGACCGGCAGTTGTATGGTTATTGACCTAGGATAGGGTTCAGCCGCCGTCCATCCTCAACCAAAGACGGATTTGCTCTTCGGATTGATCGACTCACGTTATCAAGCTTGGAGAACCCTTGGAGAGGCGTCAGCCCCTCCGCCTTAGCATTTCGAAGAGCGTCCACGAGGACTCGTTCGTCTTCTGGCGTGAACCCGACGGGGATCGACCCGCTCCGAACCATTCCTTGAGGCGTAGACTTCACAGAGTTGGCGACACCGACGGTATGCTCGTTGACAAAAGGTCGCGTTGGCGCTGCGGGCGACGCAGACAGTCCTGATAGTGGCTGCGGGGTATGTGCTTGGGCCGTCTGGAGAGTGGGTTGAAGTACCCATGGCTGCCCGCCAGGCTGCGACATGGACAAGGGACCTGCCATAGTCTGTAGCTGCGGCGCCTGCAAAAAGAAGGTTGGGAATGCCGCTTGTTGCCGCATCACCTGGCTGGTGTGGCCACGAAGGACGTTGAGAGGACCGCCGACGGGCTGGAGCTGAGGTTGACTCTGCATGGAGGTCATCATCGCCTGCATCAGGGCGCCGAGAGGGACGGTGACGGGGTCGGAGGTGTTCATGTTAACGTGTGAGCCAAAGCAGGTGGGGTGGGCACGAGCTGGACGAGAGGGGGAGGTGGTGAAATTTGTCGATGGCTGGATATATGCAGAGAACTGCACTTCTGGTGGAGAAGCCCGCAGATCTGGACACGTTCCGGGGCTGACGTCAAAGTGTCTTCGGAAGTAACATGCGACACCATTGGCCCTATCGTCGAAGCCAGTTGGCGAACAGAACGACCCGAGAACCAATGCGCTGTCAACTTGGTGTAAGTCCAGATCGATGCATAGCTGAGGCCTGTGAGTGTGTGTGTTGATGTACGGGCTCGGAGTCGGCCATAGGTCATCGTGGGCGAACATGAACAGCCTAATGAAACAACCCAGGACCAGTATGATGATTTCGACAGCGAACACTGTATTGGCATTCTATATGACGCACATGAGTCGCATATATCCCGCCCGTAATCAATCTGAAACTACGATTGCCTCAATCTCGGCCAACTTCGCACGCTTCTGAGCCACGCTCCCCTCAGACTTGAGTACTTGTTCATCTTCCAAAGCACGTTTCGAGGAAGATGACGCGTGTCTCATTTGTCTGTCTTTCGAAAGCCGCGATTGCGGGTCTGTAGTCTCGTTTACCGCTGGAGAAACCGAGGGTTTCTCTTCCGTAGCCGACTTCCGTGCTTCTTCTGACTCATACTCTTGGACATACGCATTGATGTCTGCATTCTCATCATCAGCGCCCCGACGAATACATACAGGCGGGAGTCGGACTACTCACCCTTCGCACGAGCGTATGTGATATTGATCCATGCTTTCAAGGTGCGCTTCCGGTTCTACACGGGTGCTAACGTTATCCTGGATTTAGATGAGCTGACGAGATAGGAGCGCACTAATTGTCGGAAATTTGAAAATCGCCTTGCAAGGATCTCGGCTTTTGAGCGTCTAATAACGCCCTTCCGAGCTCCTTATCAGTCAGTTATGGTCGTTAAGCCCGGCTACAAGCGGTTGTAAGGGGATGACGAGGTGATAATTAAATGTGGGGTCGTTATAAGCTGTTATAAGTCGGGCCGCCGGCCTTCCAATCCCTTTGTAGCCGGATTACCGGGTGGCAATGCATCGAGCAAGTCATCAGCCAGAAATCGATCTTATCAGCCGCTCAACAGGGGCAGGTCCATCCCGCCGTTTGCTCTCTCGTTGTCCCGCATCCACCTCAATATTGAGCTTCCTGTCGCTGTCCGGTACGTTTTGATCTTGATGTCTTTTCTTTTATCTCTTTACTGAAGTTCGCAACTTGGTGCCGGTTGTCCAAATCGACTCCTGTCGCATTTAGGTGGGTACTGGAAAGACACTCCTCGCCAAAGCCGTCGCCAACCAGACATCCGCTTACTTGCCTCCGTATCGTCGGCTCCGAGCTCATTCAGAAGTATCCCAGGTACGGTTCTGGCCATTTCGAGGTACGCTGAAGTAGACTGACGTATTCATTTGCGACCCTCGTTTAGATGCCACCCCGAGCCCAAAAGGCCAAACGGTCGCGTACGTCTCACTCCGAGAAACCCAGCGACGCACGTGTCGGGTCCTCGCTTGTGACCAAGTCCGGCCGCGCGAAGGCTCAGGACCGCTTCTGCAACCTGTGCGAAACATGGATCGGGGCGCAGGGCTGGGCGCAGCACCAGAACAAATGCCAAGAAAGGCTGTCGCGAGCCCTTGATGAGGCCGTTTTCGAGGAGTCCCGGCGGAAGAAACCTGGAGGTATGCCATGGCATTGACAGCATTAACGTTGCGCATGATAACTAATGATTTCTGTCCGAAAGGGCTCAATACTGGTATGTGATTCCGTGCGCATCCGTGCCCAGCGCTGATGCATAAATGTTTCAACTAGATCCCCCCACTCGTGCGGAGTCAATCAATTTAGACGGAGAGTTGGATGAAACAGCCAATTTAATTGATACAGGTATGCTTTCATCACGCTTTCCCCGCCATCCTCCAACGTCATCAGTCCTGACTTGATGTGGTGATTGGTGATGTAGACATTGGGCCCCACATCGCTCCCTGCGCATCCCCTAGACCCAACCCTGAAATACCGGGTCCATCAACGTTGCCAGTGCCTGGACCACTATTAGTGGGTATGTTTCCATTCATTGCCTCTGCCCCACATGCTACTGGCTGATGCACTTGCTGTTTTACGGTGTTGTGCCAGATGCGTTGCCTTCGGGTGTTGTTGATGGAGTGGCCGGAGAACCAATCCCTGCGAGCATTCCTATTAATGATACATCAGCCTTGTCATCTCAAGTCCCGGTCGCATCACCGCACTTACATGCCACGAGCTCCTCGGCCTCAACTTCGACTTCAGCACCTCTTCCAGCGCCTCCGCATGGTCTGTATCATATTGTTGTAAACTTTATCATGTTTAGTAATAGTAGCACTTGCAGATCCTGTCTCTGCACTTGAGCAACCTCAGCTAGATGATTTTCGGGTCGAGTATCACCCGCATAGTGGCCGAGGAACAAAGGTGTATCGGTTCCATGAGTTTGTGCGTGGTCGTGATGATGTGCCCCCACCTCCAGTCAACAAGCAGCCTTGGTGGCCATTCAGATCCCGTGCTGAGTTTGAGTTCTCCGAACTTGTACTCAAGGCCGCACTAAACAAGCAGGAAGTTGATGAGCTGCTTGCTCTAATTCATCGGATCCTACAAGGCGAAGATAGTTTCACATTCACTCGACATGCAGACATCCAGCAGGCTTGGGATGATGCCTACAAGATGGTCACTCCTGTTTGTGCATATGTTTTTTTCTCTCAGATATTTGATAATTAAAATGTGTATCAGTTCCAAAAACATACCATTTCCACTGTGTACAAGAAAGAGACAGTCACATATGATGTCTGGGCAAGAAATCTTTGGGATTATGGCCAGGATCTCCTTCGCGACCCATATCTTGTCTCACAGATGGACTTTGACTCCTACAAACTATCCAAGTTTGATGGAAAAGAGTGGGTGGGGTTTGTTGACGAGCCCATTACTGCCAAAGCATTTTGGGAGATGCAGGTCTGTAAAAGTCACTATTGTTGTAAGTCTGGATTTTATTAACATAAACTATCCTAGTCCAAAATTCCAAAAGGAGCCAAGCCCTTTGGATTTATTCTCTATGCTGACAAGACCAGATTATCTTCATTTGGTACAGCCAAGGGATATCCAGTTGTTGCACGTTGTCCGCAGCTTCCTGTTCATATCCGCAATGGCAATGGTCCTGGTGGTGGTAGAATAGTTGCCTGGCTTCCTATAGTAAGCATTGCAAGCTAAATATATTATGATTATAGACTTACTCAAAAACTGGTATAGGTTCCAGAGAAGGCTGGTAAAAGCAAGAAGATTGGATTTGTCAACCACAAGCGAGAAGTGTGGCATGAATCTAATTGCATCATTCTGGCCCCTATTCGTGACAAGTCCAAAACTGGTGTTAACCATCAATGTGGTGATGGTATTATACGCTGGTTGTGGCTTTGGATTGTAATATTATCAGCTGACTATGAAGAACAGTCAGTATTAACATTTATGCTTTTTAATCAAGTGCTCTGCTAATTACACAGCTATACTAGATGTTTCATGTCACTGATCAAGGGTGTTGGATCACTATTTCCCTGTCCAATCTGCTTGGTCCCCAGTGAATATCTTATGAAGGTCTGGGAGGACTATGAGCTTCGCACAGGGGACAAAGCCCTACTTATTCTTGCAGAAGCTCAAAAGCAAAGTACTGTTAAGAATAGGGAGGCTGTTCTCTCAGATTGGAGTCTTCGTCCAGTGAAAGTAGGAAAAATCATCTTTATATATATATATTAATGCATACTTACTATAATTTATAGAATGCCTTTTTAGAGCTGGATAACTCTGACCCCTATCAAGCCTTGTCCTTTGACCGCCTCCATGCTTTTCACTCTGGACTATTTGGCCACCATCTTTGGAATGTCTTCAAGGAACTTGTTTCAAAAATATCCAATGATGCTATAGCAGCTGTGGATAACAAGTATGCTACTCCTTGAATTATTAATACTTTAATCTTATAGTAATTTTAATCTTTAGCTTCAAGCTCATACCTCGCTGGAGTGGCCTGGATCACTTTGATGAAGTTATGAATATCCACTTTACAGATGGAAGCAAATATGAACATATATCTAAGGTTGGCACTTTTAATTAGCTGCTTTAATCTTCTAATAAATATTACTAGAATGTTCTATTTGCTGCACACCCAGTTGTCACACAATCTTCAAGCCCTCTAGGCTATCAACTGCTTTGTGTTTTACGTGCTTATGTTGAAACTGACATGTATGCTGGACTTCAACTTCATACCGATCACCGCCTTGTTAAAGGCCGCCGAGCTGCATTGAGACTTGGCAACCAGTTAAAGGTAAGTATAGACTTATTAAAATCTAGTGCTTTGCTTATATTGTTTAAAGAACTATTCTAAACTGGATGCCAAAACCAATGAAGTACCTAAAAACTGGAACTTTCCAAAAGCCCACACCTACAAGCATGTTTTTGATGACATTGTGCGCAAAGGTGTTACTCGCAACTATAATACCAAGCCCAATGAGAAACTCCATGGCCCAATCAAAGAGGCATACCGCTTTAGAACTAATTTCAAAAATGTTGCACCACAGGTGTGCTTAGGTTATATACTTGAAGATTTTAATTCTTTACTCACAGCATTTTTAGATCCTCAATGTTGATCATGCCTTCTATGTGTCAACTCATATCCGTGCTCTTGTTGATCAATTTGATGAGCACTATCACAAGATGGCTGCAAAGAAATTGGAGGACAAGGGAAAGGGAAAGGCAACAGCATCAGTTGAGGAAGAGAGGAAAGACATAGACCAGGCTGAAGAACTTGGAGATGATGAAAACCCCGTAGAACAATGGAGAGCAGATGGAGGAGGCCACTTTAAGCTTGGTTCAAAACAGGATCCTCAATCACTTGGAGCATTTGAAGCTGCTGAGAAGGTGGCCCAGAGTATAGGTCAAGTCAATAGAAACCTCGCTTTCCAAAACTTCCACCTGAAGCTTGGGCAATATCTAACCCACACTTTCCAATCCAACAACATACCCCTTCCTGATGGTAGATCAATATCCTTGAGCCAGGACTTTAAAGTAAGTATATGCTTGTATTTTTTTAACACTTCAATATGTGAACTAGTTTTTCTACTAGATCACAGAGCATCGACTACTATGAGTCAACTATGAATCTAAAGTTGACTGGAAGCAGACCACGGATATCCTGCGTTGTAGCCCCAATTTCTTCAAGGCTGGTCCTCGATATGACTGCATACTTGTGCAGAAGACTCCGGAAAAATCTATCTTTGCCCGCCTTATCCTCATCTTCACATGCAGTATTGCTGGTACAGAATATCCTATTGCGCTCATCCAGCCTTACGATGCACCAGTCACAAGTCATCCACAAAAGGACCAGGATCTCCGGTTCTACCGAATCTGTGAGCAGCCACGGTCAAAGGCAGAGTTTGTCTCAGTGCATTCCATTGTGCGGGGTGCATTGTTGGTGCCAGACTTTGGAAGACCATTGGACTATCTTGTTCATGATCTTGTAGATGCAGACATGTTTTTGCGGATCAAGGAGATACAGACAGGGAGGCCTCAGTAGTTACACAGCAGTACCAATAGCAGCATAGAACAAGAACAAAACAACATAGCATGAGATAGGTGCAAAACAATATAGCACAGGACAAGCACAAAGCAAAGATCTATCTGAATCATGATTCATAGCTAGGTAAATAAAAGCAGAAATGCAGTCTATGAGATGATGAAAGGTGTAGGTATCTAGATAATGAACAATGGATAGTATGTATATGACATGCAGAGTGAAAGACAGGATAACAACAATGTAGTCCCATGTATCAAGGAATAACTCACCACACTTAATCGCATGCCCCACCAAAAAGAAAAAGTCGCTTGATAGGTTTTTCAACCTCAACCTCAACCTCGACTTCACACTCGACACCGTCAACCACCCTCCGTTCGATGTGCTTCATCTTCTCAGGGGTGATCCGCATGATGGGGTATGTGAATACCTCCGATGCATAGCTCTGTGAATGCGCTAAGACAAAACATTAAGCTCACATCAATGCATGTAAAGAGAAAGATACTTACTTGTAGGTCCAACCTCACCGTTGGTAGGCGGGGAGTTAGACGTATCAGCAGCGCTAAGCTCATTGTTGCCACTTTCAGTCTCGACACTGGCGGAGACACAGATGGTGCGGTGCATCTTGACATTGGGAACCGCAAGGCGGCCCTCAGCACCTGGCTTGAGGAGAGAGACTTCACGCACAAGGCAAGGGCCGGCAGAGCCGGTGGGCGAGGCGAGACCCACACCGCGGGCATGGATCGAAGCCCGTCGGCGGGACTGGAAGCGCTGAGTCAAGGACGCGGAGTATTGCTGGCAGAGCTTTTGAGTGGAGGCATCAATAGGAGGAGGAGAGCGGGGCAACAATGTCTTGATCTGGGTTGCAGGCTTGCTATCGCCGAGAGCAGAATGCACACCACGCGAGCGGTGGGGTGAAGCGACACAGGAGCCATACGCGCGAATGGCAGCGTCATCAGGGTCGGTGCGAGTGAAGTCCCGGGGGGGTGCGAAGCCGTAAGTACTTGCCCGCCACGCATTCGAGCCATCCGTCCACCCAGGAATGGGCTTGTTGTCCTCTTCGGGGTCATTGTGGACGGGGAAGCCCCATACAAATGTCACAGTCTTCGTGCACAGTGCAGCCTGGATACGCCGCGCAGCCAGTATAATGCCGCCTTCGAGAGGAGGCTGCACTACTGAGGCCGTCGGCTTGGGTACGGAAGGCGGAGGTGGAGGAAGGGGAGCAAATCCGTAGATTGCAGAAAGGCGGGAGTACGCGTTCGCACTACGGTCGCCATTGGGTGGGGATGCTTCAGCGGTGGCGGAGGTGGTGATGGGGGATGAAGCAGAGGAACCACATCCAAACGGCAATGCACCACTCAAATCGCCCTTGTCCTGAGACCCGTGGCCGTCCGAGACCGAATGTGGAGGGGTGGGCGGAAAGAGAGAGGACGCACATTGGCCAGCTTTGTGCCCGATGTCGACGGCACTACAGCAGGACCGAAGGTCGGCGAGACGGCACTCATCGGAGCAGTAGAGGGGAGCGGGTGTCTGGTCAATCACGACGCAGCGGCGGACTGGCGCAGCAGGTTTGGGGGAGAGGATGGCATGGGCTACCACATCCGGAGGAATACCCTTGGCAGGTGAATCCTTGATCGTGCTACGAGGCTCCGCGCAACTCGTGGTATGGACGAGGTCTTGAGTCCTTGGGCGGATGCCGTTGACAGTCTTGTCGCGAGTGAGGCGGGAGGAGGCATCCGGACGATGCGACGTCTTGCACTCTGTGGGCAGAAGTCAGTGGCAAGTACAAACGGTGCGGCGGCAAACTGGTGCGCACGGGTGGTACTAGAGAGGCCGGGAGCGGGGGTATTAGGGCGGGGCTGAGCGGGGACGTCGATGCGCCAGGGAACGATCTGCCGAGAGCAGGTAGGACACCAGATGGAGTCGAAAGGGATGTCAACTGAACCCACAATGTCGGGGATGTGATGTCGGGGAAGGGGCGATGGGAGCTCTCGGTTCAATCCCTCCGTTGGGAGGTCCATCGGTGTCAGCGTCCAAGCACGATGTGGCGGGCAGAGATCAGGTCACAACTGAACGTAGGCGCTCAGAGCCAACCACTGTTCTCTGTTGCAACACAGCGACCACCGCCACTCCCAAGAGCACACGGCACTGGAACTAGTCGACGCCTGACGCTTGACCGCTAATATCTACTTTACATCTTGCCCGCAATCTGCCACCTGCCACCTGGCCCTCCACTCGGCATCCAGTGCGTCGCCACCATTTTCGTCCTTCTCCAAACCCATCCCTCGCCCCCCCCCCACCCCCGGCCTGTGCCCGCGTGATGGAGGGCCGAGCTCGACCAAGTCGTGAGGTGTTGGAGGAATCTTGATAGGTACTTTAGCAGAACTTTATGACATGGGCCTGTAGTGTAACTGATGCTTCCCATAGAAAGCTTGACCTTTCGCCGCCCAATATCGTCGTTCTCGTCTAGCTAGGACAACTCCTCACGCGGTCTGGAGTACACCCGGGTAAGTCCTACGGATTTCGTATGTACGGCGTACTGCGAACAGCAGTCCCGGTAAGCTATATATCCCAACTCCTATGCGCCACTCCGTTATAACCGTCGAGCTTGATATGTTCCAGTCCGCGCAACCATCAAGAGGCATCGTCGACTCTTATCAACGACTCTATCCAAGTCATCAAGGCCTGTATCAACAACTATGGTATTTCACGAGATGCCGCGGGGCGAATTTGAGGGAGAGTCCAAGTAGCGGCGCGGGCTTGTATCAGAGCACCAGCAGTGAGTCTTCGCTGCATCCATTGTTGTCCAACCCGGCAGCGCGACCAACTCACATCTGACACTGTTTCATCCCCACTCATAGGCATCAATGAATGCTCACAATCGTTAGAAGTGATGGCTGTCAGGGTGGAATTTGTTTCGGCGATCCGTATGTGTAACCTCCCCATCCCCAGCGTCATTCAAGAGGCCGCACCGCTCATGGAGCTTGATCCAGACAAGGAGCGTTGGCGGCAAGTAGCCGAGGACTGGTTCGCGCGGGGGCTCGCTATTACTCCTAACTCCGGCAAGCTGCAACACCATCTCGGTCTCCTGAGCCGCGATAAGGATGGGACGGACGAGGAGCTGCGCGGCGTTTACCATTTCGTCAAGAGGTCCGTATTTTTTTCCATGCGTGCTTCCAGCAGACGTACTGATACATGTACTTTTAGCATGGTCACCTTTCATCCGTTCTCAAAGGCACGCGAATCCATGCTGGTGATGTGGTCTCCGACGATGCAGGCACGACGTCAGGCCCCAGATGCGCGGCTGCCTTTGTGCTTCTCCATAGCATGCTGTTCACCAACATCCAGCTCAACGGCTTCAAGCGCGTCCTGGAGCGCTTCCAAGAAAAGCTCCAGATCGGAGGTAAGCTCAACGGCTCATTTTGCACATAAGGGCGCTCACTCAATGGCACCTTCATCGCAGATGGCAAACAAGTCGAAGAACGGGATGGATTATGATGGCGCTCATCAACATTTCCTCGCTGCTCGAATATGGTCGCCCTACCGCTGTTCTTCGCCGCGTCGCAGGCATTGAGAGTCGTGGGACTGCTGGTCCTAACCTCAGCCCCACCCTCCCGAACGGGGTCACCGCGGGCAGGATCAAGGTTCTTATGGCCAAGCGTCTCGACGGCGATAACTCTCGCATGGAAGTGGACGACGAGGACGGCGACGAGAAGGCCATTGCGGGTGAAACACTGGACAGATCGACCGCGGAGGAGCTGCCAGCCGCTTTGAGGTTGGCAATGCAACTCACATTCGTCATGCTCTCCCACACACTGCGCCACCCCTTCCGCCGCCCGAGCCAGTATGCGGTGCAGACCCTCAATCCATACATTACGATCATGCTTACCTTCCTCGCGACTGTTCTCCATCGTCTGCGCGTTCTGCGCTTGAGTGCTCGATACCCTGGGAGGATCCTGGGTCCTTCTTGTCTGTCGCGAGCGTCGCACATGAGCACCATAAGGTCAGCGCCGATAGCGGCCTCCTACTCACTAGCGGGTGCAAACCAGAGGACTGGTGCATGCGCCGCATGGGCTGGGGAGGGGAGATCTCCCAGTGTGGCTTCTGGAACGAGAACATGGAGACGGCTTGGCACCGGCTTCGTTCGTAGATGTGGCTATCTCGGTCTGAAGCAGCAGCGACCCCTTCGAATAATGCACTCATTCAATACTCTGCCATGCGTCCTCGCTTTTTTGCTTTGTTACAGAATGATTCCCACCATTGTGGGAAGATGACAATCATGCTGGTGTGTCTCTCTTGATTTTCCTGCCTCATGGGCTGTAGGCGCATTCCAACATGTTTTCTGACACATTCAGCTGACCAGATGTATACATTGATTTATGTTGGGATCATGCATGGTTTGTCATCATATTCTTGCCACCCATTCATATGGCAAGGCGAAGGTCGCGGTACTGCGCTTTGCAGAATTCGTGAAAGCGCGGTAAGTTGATTCTTGACTTCTCTGCTTGCTGATGAACTTACAGCCATGCGGGCCTGCATCGTGGCGTTGTTGTACAGCACGTTGCATGGCGCGCAATCAGCGTATGACTTAGACCCTGACTCCATGACAGTCTCCGCATTTCTTGTGGCGCGCAATTTGCCGCCTTAATTATCTTTTCTAGTGGTGAGTGGGCTCTCTTCATGCTGAGCTCATGGGGGACTGATTTGCTTCAGGGTAGGCTGCTCGACAAGGTCATGTAAGTCTAACAAAGGTCTTCTCCTTCTGCGTGCCGATTGACCACGTTGCTGACTTCTTCCTTTAGCCTGAAGAACCCTTCTTCACCGGCAGCATCGTCATTCGATTGGTCAACCCCCTGCTTGTCTTCTGTGTGCCGACAGTCCATGTGCACACACGCATGAGGGTTCCGCGGCCTTCACCTCGGTAAGCATATTACTGCATTCACTATATTCAGTCAATGCGCCTCGTGTTTGACCCTCCTCGCTTCAACTGTTATTGCCGTGGATCCCTTTCGCTTTCAGTCTCTTCCTGCCGTATACTACCCTCCCAGTCAGGGAGCAGACACGCTATATTGCTGACACACACCATTTGCTGCAGAAATTCCGGTCGTCATATTTTCGGCGCATGTTGGCCGTGATCGCCCACTCATGGCGTATAAAGGC
Source organism: Ganoderma resinaceum (assembly GCA_964023155.1). NCBI lineage: Eukaryota > Fungi > Basidiomycota > Agaricomycetes > Polyporales > Polyporaceae > Ganoderma > Ganoderma resinaceum. The sequence goes on from OZ026793.1 coordinate 1,975,512, forward strand.
CAGGCCAACCGCCCCCTCAAACTCCAGTTCAGACTCCCTCCTCGAGCTACGAACATCATCCACCACTCTTGACCATCTGCCTCCAAGCTTCCGGCGACCATCTGCCTCTCCTACCCCGTACACGCCCATCTTTCCTACGACCATGAGCTCGATATCTCAGATTGAACATATTTCGCTGGTGAGATGTTTCCGTTGCTGATGATCATTAGCTTCTGACCCAATTTGATGTTTGACAGGTGCTCAAGAACGTCCAGCTCGAAAATGGCCAGCTTCAAGAGGAGAAGCGTGCGTTAGAGGAGCGCCTCACCGAGCTCGAGGCGACTCTTCGCGCGTTGACCAAGCCGAAGGCACGGAGGGGCCGTACGGGACCGCCACCACCTCCCCCATCCCCCGGAGCCTCGGACGACGAGTTGGAGCCTAAGGACGAGGACGGTCCGGAGGGCGACTACAGGGGCCCTGACCCCTACCAGCTGGGTAAAGCATTTGCTACCTTGTACCAGTTGTTTGGGACAGGTCTCTTTGTCGCCCCGATCATGAAGCCTGACCTCCCCCCGAACGACCCGAAGTTCTTCGAGAAGAAGGACGAGAAGCTCTGCCTCCTCGCTGCCCTCGCTGATCTGTTTGACCACGTGCCGGAGCACTTCCACTCGGTTCTCCAGAGCCCTGCCAAGTTCCAGATCGAGGTACGTCCTTCCTGTTTTCGTACTTGTTTGGATCACTACTAACATATGTTGCGACTAGTTCATGCGGGGCTTCAGGGAGATTCGGTACACCTCGGTTAATCGCTTGCGCAGCAATGCCGGCCTCATTTTTGGTCTTGAGCAGTCCCTCTTCCAGAAGGGTGCTCCCAAGACGGATGCTCGCATCGTGCGGTTCCTCAAGTTCGACCCCAACAGCGACAAGTACCCGCTCTTCTCCCCTCTCGCCTTCCCTGATTGCGTCGAAGACTACACGGTGATTTTCCGTTCCGATATCATTCTTTCGGTAAGCTTCCATTCCGGGCCTAGGTGTAGTAATATGATCAGGTTTTATACTTGTTTTATAGATCCTCCGGTGCGTGCTCAATGGTCCGAGCGCGCTCTCCCCGGACCGCACTGGTGGAACGCCACCCACGAACCACGCTATCTGGCGGCTCAAAGAGGTAACCCCCGGCCTAATCGCGTTTGGCTATACATTTGTAAGTACTCCCCAATCGCCATGGTCTAGCGATTGCTGACTCCATTTGATAGGGCGTATTCCTGTGTGCGACAGACCGCGAGTTCACCGCGATTGGGAAGATCAGTGGCATCAACTACCACAACTGCTACTGGCGGGCCAAGAAGTGGATTGTCAAGGCGGCGGACCTCCCATCCATGGTCGAGACCCTTCACTGGTTCCGCCGTGGGCTCTTTGGCGGCGCGAACATTGTCTGCCCTATCGTCAACATCAACACTCAGGGAGACAACAACAACGACATCCTGGAGGCACACCTTAGAAGCCTGAGGGACGCCAGTGCTACCACATCAGCTCTCAGTGCTGAGGCCGACAGCTCTGAGGCCGAGCGCGCATTCGAAATCTCGGATATCACCAAGATCATCGAGTCCGACTTCGAGGAGAAGACCGATGAGGCTGCTGGAGAAATGACGGATGGCGATGAGGACCTCGGCGCGACCAGTAAGTGCCACGCTCGCTGTCATCTGCTATCACTCTGCCATATTTCTGATCATCTCTTAGTCTACAGCTCCTCAAAGAGCTCTTCAGCTCCCGTCGCCACCTCGAGCTCTCGCGCTCCTAGTGTTGTTGCTGCGGATTCTCACAAGGCCGGGAAAGACAAGGCTCCCACCGCCACGAAGGACGCCCCGAAGAAGGACCCCTCAAAGAAGGGGCTCAAGAAGCGTGCCCCTCGGGCTGTAGACATCGAGTCGGATGACACAGACTCATTGGAGGTGGTTCCAACCATGCCCGCCGTCCGCACCACCCGGACCCGCACTGTTGTGAAGCGCGCTTAGGTTGGCAGCTTCATTCGAAACTTAGATTGGTGTTGCATGTGTCGCTATTGTTGTTGTTCAGCATAGATTTCCTATCTCCTATGTCCCATCTTGTCTTCCCTCCCCACTCATCATATATCCCCACTACATCCCATAGATTATCGAGGCTTTGAATGTGAATATACATGTCACATTGCCCCCATCCACCGTCTCTTCTGATCATGGTAACCTCGAGTGATGCTTGTAAGTACTTATAACGAGAAAGAAGGTGCTATATAACATAAAGATATATGCCCTACAACAGCCTTATGACGCAGTGGTTTTGTTGTCTGGACTACTAACCTGTTTCAACGTGCGCGCGCAAGGGTTCGATTCCCCGTCTGTCCGCAAGTAAGTACTACAAAAGTCAATTTGATCATAATTAAACTAATAACGTTCTGATATACAATTATCAGCCGCTTTACAGTATTCAACTAATACAATTGCTTATAACGATAAACATAGTAAAGTAAGTCATAACATAAATTGATAAGCACGCGGGCTACTCAATGACGGTAGTCCTGGTAGCCCGCTTGTTGTAAGTCATCAGATATATTTTTTGCCGGGCACGAACATTTCAAGGCCGCTTATAAGCGAGCTTACAAGTAAGGACCACCAGTCTAATAAGTATCTTACGAGCTCACTAATGAGTCTCACAAAGGTCCTCATAACATGCTCATAAGGAGCGTCGCAAGTCTCGCAGGCTCGCTTATAAGGAGCGTCGCAAGTCTCACAGGCTCGCTTATAAGTCACTTGAAAGTTTTCTCCAGCCCTATAAGCGCTGACAATCGCACCTCCGCCCTTCCGGTCCTTTCGGCCCTCCTAAGCGCTTGAAAGCCGGATTTGGGATTTCCGACATAGGGAGCGGCTAACAAAATCTGCCCATCGGAGGTGCGCTGGGAGAGCTTCCCACCCGTCACACTTGCGCTTATCCACGATGTACCGTGCCATGTGAATGCGTTTCCGAGCCTAGATGTAGATCTCATTCGGAAGCCTGCACGCGTTGTCCCAATGTCGCTTCCACGAATCTGCATGATAGTGCGGTATCTGCATGAATGAAGGAGCAGTCAGTGAAAATCAGGAAATCAGCTTGCGCTTCATGCTTGTGGAGGTACCTGTTTTGCCAACTCCTTGCACAGTCGTTCCTTGCTAGGGACAGGGCCCTTGCGGAGACGGTACTTCAAGTAATGGATAAAAAAGATTTTATCTTCTTTCGTGAACCTGGGGCTGCCGTCCTGGTCCCGTCGTGGTGCCTCAGGTTTAACGCCAGCAGACAGGTAAGGAATGCGAGTTTTATCATGATATTCGACTACGGGAGCGCCTCTCTTCGACTGATAGGTTGCAGAATCGTCCACAGCGGCATCCTCATCGGGGGCCGACTGTTCGAAATCTGAGGCATCACCACTTGTGATAGGATACCGCGAGAGTGATAATGATGCCTCCGGGCCTCCCGAAGTGTACGTCGAGCTAAGGTAGGAATCAGTATCCTCCACAGGACCTGAGCATGTAAACCATACCGCGAGCTACCTGCAACGCTCTTCGATGAGACAGGTGCAGGGTCTGGGTACGCCTGCGGATAAACCTTGGGGCCCAGTCTCTCGACGTGTCTGATGAAGTAATCTTTCTACGCTGGCATGTTCAAGATGAGAGCTTGACTATGGGAAGACCAACGCCAGAGAGCGCGCGATTCACTGACCGGATAGATAGATAGATAGATAGATTCATTTGTTTATAGTGGCATGGAGGCCGGTACGGCCGAAGCTGCCACTGTCTAATACTACAGTACCGTAAGACAGCTGTGAAGAATAGGCTACAGTGGTTCATAGGGAGCAAGAAAATACACAGGTGTACAAGGAGGATTGGGGATGGTCTGGGGTGTTGAGGCAAGGCGCGAGCAAGAAGAGCGAGCTCAAGCGCATTGGGCTGGTGTAGTATTCGACTATGAGGAGGGTGCAGTGTGGGGGTTATGGAGTGCAGTTGGCTTGAATACTGAGCGGATGAGGTTGCGGCGTGTTCCAATCGTGGTAGCCGAGAGGGAGTTGAACCCTCGAGGACGTGAGTCCTGTGTGTATATAAGTGAGACGCAGAATCGGAACGAAATTTGGAGACAGAAAAGATGGAAAAGAGAAGGAGAAAAAGGTAAATGAAAAAGGCGAAGATACTCAGCTGTTCACTCGGGGGGTGTAGGGCTGCGGTAGGCCTCTCCGAAACGTCCTGTGGCGGACACGAAGGCAAGCACTGCCGACCGGGCCTTCACATCTCCCAGGGTGTTCCGCAGGAACAGGGGACCTTCGATCGTGGTGCGTAATTCGTGGCGTTCACAGGCGAAGCGGCGGCATGTGAGGAGGAAGTGCGCAGGGGTTTCCGGAGTGCGGCAAGCAAGGCAGAGGGGTGAGTCCACAGCGCCGATACGGGCCAGGTACGAGTTCAGGGCGACATGACCGCTGCGAAGCTGCGCCACTATGCTGCATTGCTGACGGGTCAAGCCACAGTAGCGCTTGGGGCTGTTCGCCTCGGGAGTAGAGTCGTCGATATGACGAGCCAAACGCTGTCCTTGCGGGGAGGACTTCCAGAGCTCCGTCCAGTTGGCGAGGGTCTGTGCACGGAATGCCTTCACCAGTGCAGTGCGACTGGCTGGCAGGTCGAGAAGGGGTTGCAGGGAGCGAGGAAGAGCCGACGACTGGCCCTGTGCAGCAGCGAGAGCATCCTCCCGCGCCATATCGCCTGCAGTGAAGTCCTCCGGACGGCCTGGAGCCCATACCACTCGGATATGCAGGGAACGGCGCCTCTGTCGGAGAGCATCCACTTGTCGGAGGAAGAGGCGAACCAGTTGCTGGCCTGGTTGGGCTCGCTCTGCGCACAGGGCACGCATAGCAGCTTGATCAGTGACTAGGATGCTCGCCCGAGTTACCCGCGGGGCATCCGCAATCACCTGTACCCCAAGTGCCAGTGCTGCTAAGGCGCCCTCATGCCGTTGACGGTGTGATGCAGGCCCGAGACATGCCCTGCGCGATAGGTAAGTCCCCTCCTTGGTGAGAGCGACTGCCGCTGCACCCATGGTGCCCTCCTCGGAGGTGGCCCCATGCGCTGTGACGCAGAGGTCCCGACCGCTCCTTAGCTCCGTGGCCTGCGCTGCGGCGGAGACCTTCGAATCGCCAATGAGCAGCTCGACTGGACGGTCGAGCACCCCATCCAGAAGGGTCGTGTCGACGGTCTCTACACGTCTAAGGCTGGGGAAGGCACGGAAGAGTTCGTGGATCACTGACCGGAACTTGAGAGGTTATTGACCTACGGACAAAGTCAGCATGGTCTGTGCTCGGTTGGGAATCTAGGTAGTCAGTATTGGTCCACTCACCTGATCGAGCTTGGAGAAGCCCTGGAGGGGCGTCAGCCCCTCTGCCTTGGCTTTCCGAAGGGCATTTACGAGGATCCGTTCATCATCGGGCCCAAACCCGACGGCCATTGACTTGTCGTGTGCCACTTCCTCCGGAGCCGCCTTCATCGCTGCGACGACGCCAGCGACAATCTCGTCGACGGCGGGTTGTTTCGCCGCGGATCCCGAAGGCTGTGGTGCATTTACTGTTTGGAAGGTGAGAAGCACCCCGGGCCATGGTTGTCCGCCAAGCTGGGGTGCGGCGGAGGGAGAAGGGACAGCATGCAGTTGTGGCGCCTGGAGGATGAGGTTCGGGAATCCCAAACCCGGCTGCTGGGGCACCGTGAGAGGGCAATTGATCGTATTGGGGATGCCACCGACGGACTGGAGCTGAGATTGGGCCTGCATGGCGGTCATCATCGCTTTCATCAACGCGAGCGGTACGGTAACTTGGTTGTATTGATTCATGTTCGTGTCGAGGACTGCTCGAAGCTGCCCAAGTGAGCGCGTGTGTGCAGGTGGTGGTCGGGTGGGGGGAGAGGCGGGAGTCGTTATAAGCGCGTTAAGTCCCTCGGTGATTACTTACGAAGGTTCCCTCGTTGCAGCTGGCGGATGACTTCTGGTTTCCAAGCTGACGTAAATAAAGCCAGCTTCGTGCGCTATTTGGCCTGCCCGCAATATCGATTCATTCACTGAAGAGCCTCGCGAGGCGGTGTGATCTAGAGTTCTACTACATATGGCCTGGCATAAACTTACATACGTACGCACTTACGCCCGACAACCTATGTGGTGAATACCGTAATTTGTAATCCATACATCGCGTGGGCAAGTTAATCGTATTAGTAAATTACGCACCTGAGCGAACACGGACACGACGCCACTCCTGTTCCTTCAGGCTCGTCGGTAAATGAGGTATAGATAGTAGATGAAACCGGAATACACCGAATTCAAACCCTAGTCAGATGAGTCGAAGATTTCTATATATTCGCGCACGTCCGTGTCGTCTTGTTTGATGCGCTTGTGGGGCGAAAGCAAACGAGACTCTCGCTCAAAACCACGCTTCTGCGGACGCTCCGCGTTCGCGGCCGGGCTTTGCGCTCCTTCCTCGGACTTCGCCTTCACTGCGAATGGCGCATGAGCTTCTCCGCTGTCCTGCCGAGGCGGGGTGGATCCCGTCCTTCGAACCTTCGCTTCAGCCAGGTACTGCCTGTAAAACTTGTCCAAGTCTATGGGACCATGCAGCAAAATGATGAGCTAGCGTCGAACGCGCAGAACTGCACAACAACTCACCCTCTGCACGATCGCGAGACACCAGGTACCAAGACCCGAGTTTCCGGCCTCGATTCTGCAAGTCTTTTCGTAAGTGACGCTCATTTCGATAGACCGCTCCGAATGTCGAGACACACCTCGGGTCGTTCCGCAAACTCCTCCCATGGACCCTGCTTCGTATTGAACTGGTCCCACACGTGCCGTTTCTCGACCTTGTACTTCGCCATGGCACGGAGGTTGTCCGCCGTGATAGGATGTCTGACTACCTTTGACGGTTTCGCAGGTCTATGTGGGGTCTTGTCGGGGGATTGGGCTATGGCCGTCTGGTCCGGCGGGTCGTAGTAGCTGACCACCGACGCGTTATCCGCCACCGCCTCCGCATTGTCATCGTCCTGACGTGCCTCGTCGCTCGAGTCCGCTAGACGAGCATATCCTGGCTGACCGGGCTCGAGGGTCAGGTGCTCCTCTTCGGCCCGCTTGCGCGCTTCGATGTATATCTTGTCTGGCAGCTCGGGGTGCTCGTCCCAGTGCCGCTTCCATGCATCCGCATTATGGTGGGCCGTCTTCAAAGCGCCATCAGCTAGTGTCCGAAGCTCTGAGGAAAAGAAGGCTCACCTGATCGCCAAGGGCGTCGTAAAGGTCATGCTTAAATGGAATCGGCCCAGGTTGCCCGAGTCGCCAATGGAGGAAGTGGATGAAGAACACTTTGTCTTCATCCGTAAACTTGGACGTGTCCTGAGATCGGTCTCTATGGGGAGGTTTGGGAGCCATCAAGCCGAACGATGGGGGAATGAATGTGCCAGCATGAAATTCATGCACGGCCGCGCCTCGCCTGGTCCGGATGACAGCGGAGGGCGTAAAAGCAGGAGCTGAAGCACGTTCCGGTGGTTGAAAGGACTTCACTTTCTTGGGACGAGTAGGAGTCGTTGATAAACCCTTGGTCACATGGTGAGCTGCCGTTGCTGGGCTTGGTCCTGGCCCATTGGCAGAGGGATTGTTCCTTGACGTGGCCTTAGTACCATGCAAGCGCGATCCTCGCGGAAGCGGTGGGGGTTGTGACTTTGTCACTCTGTGAGCAAGGGACGGAACCAGGCTGTCGGTCGAGATAACGTTTCATTAAAAAAGGGAGCGTACTTGACGAAAGTAGTCTTGATTGCGGTGGGGGAGGGCGAACGAGGATGCGATCCGACAGGCGTTGAGCTAAATGGACGAGCTTTGTGGGCTGAAGTGTATATCTTCGGCAGCAATCGCTCAAGGTTTTCTAGAAAGTAGTCTTTCCATTCTACGTACGGAAAACGCGTTGTATCAGCTTCGAAGCGACGCCTTCCCGACACAGAGGCCTCTTGTGCTCACCGAGAGCTGTATGGTTATACACCTGCACACGTCAATTTAGTGTGTGACAGAAGGTGCCTAGGGTCTCACTTTGTCGAGTTTGTCAAGTGCCTTGCGCGGCGTGATTCCTCTCGCTTTTGCCTTCTGGAGCGTCTTGATGAGCATCTCTTCGTCGTCCGGGTCTGAACCGATATGTGTGGGCACGTCATCCTGCGAGCTCGTGCTATCCTGTCGCACGTTGGAGTGCCTCGGAGCCGCGACAAGAGGCTTTTGAGGTGCTGTGTGCCCCTGGAACGGAGGGGGCGTGGCAGCAACAGGAGGCGTCTGCAACTGCGGCAGCATCCATTGTGCACCGTTCTGTTGTGGGAATGCCTGCAGAAGAAAGTTAGGGACCTGCAGACTTGTCTGTTGCTGCTGGAATGGGGGCATCATCATAATGTGTGCCGCACCAGCGGTACCTGCTGGTGCAGGCTGAGTCGGCAAAGAGCCCATTAGACTGAAGGCAGGATGGAACGGTATCTGCGTGGGGTTCATGGCGTGATTACCGAGTGTGTGGTCCACAAAGAAGGGCGACAGAGGAGACGTAGACGAAAGCAGATTGTGTGGAGCGTCCACGGCTCCAGCTGGCACTGACACTGGTTGACGACCATCCAAGAACGTGTACAACGACGACAACAACAACCGCGTTCCCTCCAGAAATCGAACAACATCCGAAAAGGCAATCGCGTGACGTATCTCCACGCTCCCAAAAGCTGTGCTGTTTTGGCGCCCTACAAACGCTCGCGGAACTAGATTTACTAACTGGTCATAAGCAAAGTAGTACTATACTACTTTACTTCCGTTATCTCCTCGTCGCAAACGGTATTATGATATCATGCGGAGAACGACCACACCCGCAGCAAAGTCAACAACGCACCCCTACTCTCTCTAAACTATTCACCCGTTCCCGGAATGCACAAGTACTAGTCCCACCCACGAATCGAACTGGTACGATATTCGCTCTTCCTCGCAGCCTGACGTGCCACCAGGACCCTGTGGCGCAACCTAAACGTATTGAACGAATGTATCACCTCGGGCCCGACAATTGACAACCGGGTGGCGTTCAGTCCGAGTCGACCTCGATAAGCTCCGGCTTCTCGTCCTCCTCCTCCTTCACGCGTTTCGCCGCGGGAAAAGGCTCTTCGGCACCCACAGAACATGCCGTCTCCGTCTCGGTGCGGTCACGTTTCTGTGGCACCACCACCCCGGGGAGAGTAAGAACTTCATCCACAGTGTGAGCATCTGTCCCTGAAGACGTGGAACCAGATGCGCTCCCGACTCGGAGGTCGTGTTGAGGCGGAGTGGTCACATCCAGATATTCGAGTTCCGATTCCGCATCCACCTCGCTCTTTTCGGCGCTGGCCACTGCAGCGTTGGCGGCGTCGTTGTAATAGCGAGCAATTTCTGGTCAGCAGAGATCGATCAGCCACGGTGCATAAAGCAGGCAAGTCATGCTCCCGACCTTCATTGTAATCACGCGAGACAGTGTACCATGCAATCAAGGATCGTTTATGGTTCTGGAGATAAATCCGACATCAGTTGTCGTGCTCGCAGGGGCCTCATGGTCAACACACCTGTGGACGTTGCGAGAACTCCTCCCACCGCGCTTTCGCATTGGGGTACTGGTCCCACACATCCCGCCGCTCGTACTTGTACTTGGCCATTTCACGCAAGTCTTCGCCAATGACCTTGACGCCCTTTTTAGCGCGGCGTGGGCAGCGCCCCACGCGTCCACCCCGTTTCAGCACTGGTGACGCCGACTCCTGGTGCGGCTCATTCTCAGCCGCATCAATACTACTATCGGCCTGCAAGTCGTCCCCGCTCGACGATGGCGAAAGTGACGCGCTCCTGGCGAGGGCTTCGTCATCGGCCCGTTTGCGTGCTTCGATGTATATCTTGTCCGGGAGCTCGGGCGCGTCGTCCCAGTGGCGCTTCCACGCTTCCGCGTTATGATGAGGCGTCTGTCGCGCAACATCGTTGGACCGGTCCTCATCCTCAAAGAAATGTGTACGAATACTCACCTGCCTGGCAAGAAGAATGTAGAGGTCCTCTCTTTCCGGGATCTGCGTCATGCGCCCTTGGCGCAGGTACCACTTCAAAAAATGTATGAAGAAAATCTTGTCCTCATCCGTAAAACGATTACTGTCATGATCATCGGCTGCGTGCCGCAGCGGGAGCTTGGGCGGGGACGACGGATCAAGGGGCGGTATGAGTGTTCCCGCATGATACTCAGGGATAGGTCCACCTCGTCTTGAGCGAACTTGTATGTTCGTGGGAGACGGTCCCTCATGCCGGGAGATCGGGGAGGATGGTTGGTAGGCCTGATAGTCGTACCCCAACCGCCTGTCCGTGAAAGGGATCGGATTCGCGCGGCTATCAGTTCCTGCGCAGTTCCTGGAATTGGTGCCCGACTGAAATCGTGAGAGGCTGTGGGGATGGCGTGAGCGTGCGGTTTGGGGCCTGCACAGAAATAACGTACTGTTTGAGGCCACCTAACGACGGTCTCTGCCGGGAACCTGTTTGGCCGGAACTGACCTTCGAACGCGCGATGCCTCTCCTGGTGCTGCAAGTGGGGTGAACCTGTGGGTAGATCTTTTGCAAGCGAGCAAGAGCGTAGTTCTTCCACACTAAGAGTACAGTTAGCTCAGAGTCCAATGCACTTGACTGCTCGGTTGAAGACTCACAATCGTTTGCATGTCCATTAGCCTAAAGACCGGGATGATGAGAGGACCATTTTTGAAACACAATCAAGGAGCCGGAGCGCACATTACCAAGTTTCTCTATCGCCACGAGGTCGTTCAGACCCTTCGCCTTACCCTGTTTCAGCGCCCCGATGATAACCTTGTCATTATCCACACATTGAGCTATCGCTTCGACTTGATCCACGTTTCTGGTATAGCCAAGTTGTACTGCCACGGCGGCGACCAAGTCCTGTACAGAGTGCTGCGACAGATATCCCCGCACGGGGTGCTGCGGATGATACTCCTGCAGAGAGGGCTGCGGATGATATCCCTGCCCAGGCTGCTGCGATAGATACTCCCGCACGGGGGAATGCTGAACAGGCTGTTGAAGATCTCCGATTGGTTGCAATATCTGTTGGTGCTGTTGTGCGAACGCCTGAGGTTGGACCGGCTGCATCCACCGAGGCACTCCCGGTTGACTACCAGGCAGCGTCGGGGGCGCGAACCCGTCCTGCGGCAGCCACGCCTGCCCTTGTGGGCCCTGGCAATAAGCACTCGGGAGCTGCATTTGAGATGGCGTCAGGAAGGGGACGTGGTGCGTCTGCTGGAGATATCCCTGTTGTCCAGGGGGCATCCCCTGAGGGAACTGGTTGTTGAACGCGTTCGCATCCATCGCGAGCGTGATCACGAGGAAAGAGGACGGGTGAGGCGACAGTAGCGGGCGAAGAAAAAGGATGCTATTCCAGAGAGCAGACAAGTACTTCGAACTGTGTTGAACCACCTCTCTTCCTATCTCCCACGCGGAAATCGAAGTCGCCTGCTACACTAAACCTGATCAGGAATACTCAACGGGCCTAGGGCCTCGAGGCCTCACCTCAAGGTCACGTCCTACCAGGCCATCGGCGATGTCGTAAACGCCCATCTAGGCGCCGGTCTGGCGGGCTTCAAACCACCCATTCACACCAGACCGTGTTAGATTCAGCAAACACTAGATCCACAGAAAAGATAGGACATCTCTGCGCCATCCCCGCCAGGTTTGTCCCTTACAGCAGTCCAAGGCCCCTTCTAAGCCCCTCGGTCAGGTCCCCATCGTCCGTATCCCCATGGATATCGAACATGTTCACGCCGAGCATGCCCGCCTGTCGCACGAGCTGACCTTTCATCTCGAGTGAGACGGGATCGTCGTAGGTGACAATCTGGCGTGCCTCCTCCGAGCGCAGGAACGGCGTGCTCGAGCACGAGTCCCACTCTCGTACGAACCCGTTCGCGCCCGCGAAGAGCTGTCGCGAAGAGCTGTTCTCGATGTCGGTGTGCAGGCGCGCGGCGTCCGGTCCGCTGAAGCCCCCGGTGTACGCTGGAGCCCGACCGCCTAGGTTCGCGCTCGAGAGGTCCATATCTGGTGCGCCGGAGTTGCTAGTGCCGGGGTCGTACGCCTGGAGAGCGCCTTGCCTGACGAGCTCGCGGAACTGGACCTGACCGTCATCCGTACCGCCATCCTCGTTCATGACCAATTTGCTCTTGTCGTCAGGAAAAATGCTACGCAGAAGCCCGTTGAGCAAGCCTAGAAAGCTGTCGCGACGCCTCGTTGCCGGCACCTTTCTTCGCCTGTGCCGCGCAGAGAGTCCAGAACCAGGGCCGGAGTCAAGGATTCGCGGTAAAGATCGGAGAGCACGAGACTGCAAGTGCGTTGCCGAAGATCTGGACAGATAGCCGTAAGAAGGCACCCCAAGCACCAGCTGAGATGGGGCGAAGCCAGCGGCGGTCCAGGCGCGAAGGGCCGAAAGGGCGTTTGCGTTCGGCTGGGACGAGTTATTGCAAGCATCGCTGAGAGGCGCATTCGGACCGGGCTCGCTGGACGCTGTGAAAAGAAGAGAGCCAGAATCAAGCCAATAAGGATAAAGTTAGTCATAGCATCGGACCTCGGGGGCGGGGGCGGGTATTCGAAGCGAAATGGACGAAGACGGGGATGAAAATCAATGAAGCACAGGCGAAGGGAGGGGAGGAAAGGGGGAGGCGGACAAGCGATAACGATCAGATGCTACTCACATCCCCAGGTATCGTAGTTCATGAGCAGAACCCAGTCGAGCACCCTCGCAAAGTCCGACAAGTCTTGCATCGGATTCCCGTCCGGACCCGTAAATGGTACCGTCTGGGTCGCCGCGGTGATCTTCGCTTCAGGTGGGAGAGTCGTACGTAGGAGGCGGAAGAACTCGAGAAAGTTCGTGGAGTCGGATGGGCTCACGCGGTTCCCTTTCTCGCCGTCTTGGCCCGGGTACTCCCAGTCGAGGTCGATGCCGTCCAGGTTGTACAGGTGGTAGAGTTCCAGCAGGTCGTTCGCAAGGGTCGCGCGATTCTCTGGGGTGGCGACCGCAGAGGAAAAATATCTGCGAAGTTGGGATCATATCACTGCGGGTAAGCGGCGGCCCTTAATATCATAAATGAAGGGAATGCCAAGAGTAGACGACACGTTCGGCTGTGGCACAAGAAGTACGGGGCCATGCACAGAGCGTGCAGAGCATCGAAGGAGGGCCAGAAGACGAGAGAAGGCGAGATGAAGGAACGGAACGTACTTGCTTCCTGTCCAGCCGCCCACCGAGAGTTTGACGTGTTTACCACTAGAATGCGCCCGGGAGACAAGGCGGGTGAGGAGGTCCGGGGCGTCGTCCGAACCGTCCCAATTGAGGTCCATGTTCTGGTCTGGGACAGCAAATGCGAAATCTATCCAATCGAACCGGGAGAAGTCGATGCTCTCCGGGGAATAGTCGGTTCCCACCCAGTCGGGGTAGTATGCCATAAGGAGCGGTGCCTGTGTGGAAGCTGAGTTGGGGGTTGATGTTGAGTCAGACGTGGGCGAGGATGACGGTGAAGGGTTGGGGGTGGCAGGAGTATTGGGATTGGGGTCAAAATGCGCATCAAGCCGCGGAGTTGCACCGGGAGCGAGGGATGGATCAGAGGGCCGGATAGGCGCGGCCGAAGCGAGGGGAAGGGGTGCAGGTGGGGGAATGAGAAGGATTGGCCGAGAGTGTTCGGACGGGGCTGGTAGGGAAGGACGAGGTAAGGATGCAAGAAGACGGAAGTAGGATAGAGCACGACTGTCATACCCGGGGATGGGGTCCATGTGACGGTCTTTGTTTGTGTCTCAGCCACCACGAGAAGGGCGGTAGATGTGGCGATATTAAGGACCTCTGTTCGGCGCCGCAGAAGGGGCCCGGGGAGATGCGCGTCGCAGGGTGGAGGCATGCTGCGGGCGAAGAAGGGGAAGAGAAGGGCAAGGGCGGCAATGGCAGGTCGCGGTGGAGGAACCATCGTGCGCGTGATTCGGAGGGTGCGCCGCGGGCGAAGAGTGCTGGAGAGGGAGTGGACGGGCCAATGGCGACAGCTAGGGGAGACGGCAAGGAGCTGGAAGGGTGTGACTGGGCCTGCCAATACGGACAGAAGCGGGAGGGACAAATAATGGTCGAGGGTGGATGGTCGGCGGATGGCTTGGCCGGACGGAGGGATGGGCATGCGGCTGGCAGAGGATGTCGTCCGCTGGCCCAGATTCGAAGACGGGATTGCACTTCGGACGGGGACGCAGACGCCGATCGACCAGACTAGGCAAGTATTGCCTCTTGTCCGGCTTCCCAGCGATCACCCTCGTACGAAGATCGCGCGCGCGGGGGCGAGAGACACTCCCGAACGGTGGGAGCAACGTCGGATTGCATACACGCTGTCCATTATGCTCCAGTGGGACAAGCTGGTCGGAAAGGTTAGCCCTCGCGATAAGGTGAGATCGATCACTGCGCGAAGCTCTTCGAACATCCGCGAGCATCAATACAATTTGCTCAAACGACAGTCCTGCCTCGAGCGCCTCTCAGGGAAACGTCCACTGCGAACACGGAAAGGACGGAGCGCAACCTGGTCAGAAACCTGATACGTGGCGCTGTGATCCTGGAGAGACAGAGGTTTAGACCGAGCCCGAGGAGGAGTGGGGTGGCTTGGGCAAACCTTGCGATGATCCGAAAATAACACCTGGAACTGAGGGCAGGCGCTAGGGAGGGCAATGGTTCAGGGCGAAGGACAAGGGCGAGAAGAAGGCGGAGGTGGGGCGTGCGTCGTGCTCAATTGAATGGAGGAGACAACGGTGGCGCGACGCGCGCAGATGGAGAAGTAGCAGCGAGACTCTGACAAGGACGGAGAAGGCTGGAAGACAGGATTGTGTCTGGGAAGCACGGACTGTAACAGCGACACTTGTGCATCTGGACAGGGCCCCAGAGGCGGATTCTGCCAACGAGGCGTGAGCCACGCCAAGTTGGATGAGCTCGCGGCGAGCCACTTTACCATTATGACAATCGCTCGCCGCATCTGCAGCCCCCGCAGTCGTGTTACTGTTAGGGTGTACAATAAGCGGGAGTCTGCGGGAGACGGGTTGATGGAGATGGTCATCGACGGGAGGCCGAAACAGACGGAGAGAGAGAAGGTGAACCGAGCGAGATTGCCCGAACAATGGCCGGGTGCCCGATATGGGTCGCATACAACTCGGGAAGCGAGCGGGCGGGCGCCTAACTACCTTGTCGTCTGTCGCATGGACGACGATTCTGGGCGTATGGCCTGCTTTCTGGTGGATGCGTCGTCGCTGGACTGGGAAAGGCGGCTTCCCACCGGGCGCGGTGCATTGAAATGTACTGGAAATGTATTCAAATGCAATCTATTGCCCAGTGGGACGCCGATAGGGCCGGACAGGGTTGAGGTGAGCGCTACGAAAACGTGTGCTCGGCGTTTGTTGATCCCTTAGACTCGAGGCGTTTCGAATCTCGGAATCTTCGCAGCTGCAGTCCTGCCACCTGTCCAAGTCTTCTTCACAGCCCATGGCCCGCAGGGACGCGGACACGCAGACGCAGACACGGCAGCCAATGGCAGCAAACGCCTTCTTCTTTTGTCCCTGCCCCTCTCTCTCGCTCTGTGCCAGAGTCCATGCATATATAGACTCGCCCTCCTCCCCGATCACCTCTGCCATTCCCGACTCTCCGAGCCTCTTTCTCTTTCGGCATGTCCCTCTACCCCCCTCCAAGAATGCCTTCTCCTCAGCTCGTCCCCGCCGCCCTCTCGCCCCCCGTCTTTCCTAGGCGCGTCTCCTCCCGCTCCCGCCTCCATCTCCCGCCGAACCTCAACGACCCTCCCATCCCTCCCCGCCTTGTCGGGTCCCCTTTGCTCGAGAAGCTTGCCCATCCCGATCCCGCCACCCTTACCCCCAAAATTCAAAAGCAACTCTGGTTCGATGGAGATGAGTTTGGCACACGCAGAGCCACCCCAACGCAGACACAGGACTCGGAAGGTTTTCCTTTCTTCCATCCCTCTCCCTCTCCTCCGGGTACGCCTCGTAGTCCATCATCCAGGCGCTTCCACCGCCGCACACCTCCCGTAGCCCCCGCGGCCCGCGCACGATCCTTCTCTCCCCCGCCGCCACAACAGTCATCCGCTCTGTCCATCCCACCCGTCCCTCCGATCCCCTCCTCCGCTTTCGATGCACCCGGCACGAAACGGCCTGTCCTCCGCACCCCACCTCCCTCTACATCGCGCGCGCGTCCTGTCCAGATTATCATTCCCGATCTCTCTTTCTCTGACAGCATGCACTCATCCACCCCTAACCGCCTCCCATCGCCAGCGCTCCGGTCACACCATTCCCGTGCCAGCGCCAGCCCCAGGCGCCGAGGGTTAGGCTGCAAGTCCCTTTGACGCCTGTCTCGGCCCTGCGCTCTCCGAGCGTTCCCATCCTTTGCCATCTCGCATCATCGTCAGCACCATCATCGTCTTAGTTTGATGACGCTGCGTGTTTCGGTCCTGTCTGCGCATCCGGGACCGGAGCGGACGCGGACGCGACGGCGTCGGGCACGACGATGCTTACAGAACGGCATGCATAGGAGGAGGTCGCGGCATTGTCATCCGGACTAGGCATTATCTAGCCTCCCCCTAATCATCACGTGGCCATATCGTATACAGCGCTATCGCCTTCGAGTGCGGCTTTAATACGAGAACACCGTCCTTGGCGGGTAGGCATCTCGGCATCAATACTTCTAGGGGCTCCGGTTTAGGCTGTTATTACCTGGGCTGGCGTGACGCACACAGCGGTGCGCTCAAATTTCTATCCTATCATCACCCTACGATACTCTCACATCTTTATTCACCATCATTATTTTTTTAAATTGTTTTTCTGCCTGGGGTTGTATCATTGTCGTCTTTCCTTGTCGATGCATCATTTGCAGCTGCCCACACTCATTCTCATCCCAATATTCTCTCTCGCATTCATCGCATCTCATCGCATTTCCCGGCCTCCATTGTACATATAGGTCCTTCGCATCCTTCATTCGTTCAACTCTCTCAGCTATCATATTATGTAGTAATTATCTACTAGTACGCCACACCCATGTGGTAATTCCTTACGGGCCCCGGACGCCTGTGTAGTTTAACGTAGTTGTAGGCTAACTGCGATGCGGAATGCAACCAATTGTGCCACTATCCAAATATCCAATGCCCGCTTGTCAATATGAACGATCTTCTCGTGTAGCCACTAACTGTAGTTGCTCCACGGCACCAACTGCTCCATGGCACATCCAACGACATGAAGAATGGAATATTGTGACGAAACTACCCATGCTGGTTTACTATATGCTAGTCAGCTTACTTGCAGCGTGCGCACTTCGCCCGCCGCCTTACCTCCCACTCCTGCGCCGACTAGTTGTCCTGACTGCGCGCGCCCGAAGAGCGACTGTGCCCCATAGCTATGTGCTCACTGCTGCCGCCACTAGAAGCCGCCATTAGAAGCCCACGGGCCGACAAGCGTGCCGCTGGACTCAGCATGCACGTACTGAGCATGGGTCCCGCGACATGTTTCGTGGGTCGCCTCCGGGTATGTCGCGCGCTGGGGCGAACGGTGTTACATTGCAAAGTTGCGGGCAGGCACCCTTAAACGTTGTCGCCGTCACAATATTTCCAATGCTGGCAGTGGGCACCGCGCTCCCCGGGGACTGTTGCAATCCGGACGTGGTCACGGCAGGCGGAACATATCGCCGACACCGGACGAGGACAAATGCCCGCCCAGACACATGGACTGGGGTTTGTCCGAAAAGGACATGTGTTGTGTGTGTGTGCATTAATATCTGCCAGGGGGGCCTGAGTCGATGTGAGATTGTCGCGCTGACCTCGTTACGTTACGGTCGTGTGGTCGCCCCCGTGCATACAGGTTGTCACAGAACGTACCGGGGACGTGGCCACGCACCACCTGCGCATGGGCATGGTGGGTGTGGGCCAGTCCGACAGGGCACGGAGACGGAGGCATGGAAAGGCTCCCAATAACCTTGGTGGTGAATGCTATACGCCAGCCCGATGCACAGCGGCGCCGCTGCACTACCACCAGAATGGTCTGGTGCACAGTCGCGCAAGCTCGAGTTCACACTCCACGAGTCAGAGGCTAGCAATGCGCGAAACACGATACGACGCGCCCTCCGCGCAGCAGAGTCGCGGTGGGCCCACTTGCGCTGGGCGAAGGCGCGGCCGGGGATATTTGGTGTGTTTATTATTGAAACGCGGACCGAGGCCATGTAAACGCGTAATCAGGATGGCAAGGATGCCTCCCCACTAGTGTTCGTCCTGCCAGCCAGAGCTCCGAACCCCTAGAGGAAGGGCTGTGGTCTTCCCAGCCGCGCTCGGGGCCCGAGCCTGACGGTCGACGCTCCAAACCCCGAGAATGCCCGCACGGGGCGTGGCGCGACATGTCCAGGCTCCTTACACTCTCGTTGAGGGCCGATATCCAGGAGCGGGGTTCAGGTGGAATCCGAGAGGCGAGACGCAGCCTTGATCATATATAGGCGCCTGTCATATTTAGTCACGTGAAGCGGCGAAGCCCTCAACTCGAGAGGGCGAAGTTGAGCAGGCTTCTTCCCATCCGCCGCTCTTTCGTTGAGGACTTTATCCCAGAGGCGGGGTCAAGGTTGAATGCGAGGAGGCGGGACACAGGTTATATCATGTCAGCGCCGAGAGCGGCGGATGGGAAGGAGTTGAGGGGCAATCTTACACGTGACTAAACATTACCAGCGTTTATACATGATCGAGCCCGAGTACCGCTTCCTGGATTCCACCTCAACCCCCGCTCCTGGATATCGGCCCCTCAACGAAAGAGTGGCGGCGGGAAGGAGTCTACGACATGTCATGCGCGGCCGAAGTGCACAAACGTGATTCCGAACATGGGACGTGAGCCTAAAGTCCTGCGATGGGAAGCGCGCGCTCACCTGCGCCCAGCATTGTCGTCAGCGCGCCAGCTCGAGAAGCCCCGGAATTGATGCTCAGTGCTTCCTCGACCATGCAGAACTCGGAAGACCCTGGCTCGGAGCCGGAGCGACGCGCCCTCGAGCCCGCCGGCCTGGGCGTCGAATTCTCTGTTCCTTGTCCTTGCATGGCGCGCTTTGGCTGGTGTCAGCCCCTGGCTCGGGTTCTGTTCCCATATGCATCCTTCGGGCGAGGGCAACGGTCCAAGCCCAGCGGGCCGCCTGTGGGCGGGGATAGCAAGAAGCTCGCGGCGCCACTCCCGCTCTTGAAACACGGGCGGCGGGAGGCCCTCGGGATCCTGCAGGGAATGACATTAGTGCGTAATGGGCGCTGCTCCCCGACGATACCGAGCGGTGGGCGTCCTTCGTACAGGCAACAATGGTTCTGTTCAGTATAGCATTAGCAATAGGTAACAATGTCATCAGCGGGCCCAGGGACGAGAAGACCCTACCCGAAGCTGACGCTCGCCGATCCGCGCTCTGTCATGTCAGACAGCTCTCCTCCGAGCTGTCAATGAAGGGCGTTCACTGTCCAGGCTCCACTTGGTCGCGGGATGCCCACCCCGTGGGAGGCGAGGGACGGGATGCAGTGCCGCGCCCCCTCCCAAAACGTGTTCGAACAGACGCATTCTATCACAAGCCTTAGCCGAAGTTAGAGATAAGTTCAAGTCGTAAGCGTACTGGCTTACAGCGGTCAGCTTATGGGACTATTCCCTGGCGATTGGATGATGGCTTGCCAAACATGTATAGTACATAGTGCGCCTCCTAGACCTCCGCGACATCGGAGGCCGGAGGGACCAACACCGAGATCCAACCAGTTCGTACAGATCGGCTGCAAAGAACTCTTCAACATCAGCGTGCCGTAACAGGCCAAGAATGACGGGGTATACGTGGACGTAGATCCTAGACAACAGATGAGACACGGAGAATCTATAACTGGACGAGTGTGACATATATAAGTAGAGGGTAGCAATCTGCTAGCTAAACGGATCTATGTATCTTCGCATGCAGATTAGGGCTGGGCTCGAAGGAGGACGGATGTACGCACCTAGCGCGAGGGCCATCGATGATCTCCAGGCTGGACTATCTATTGCGTCGTATGCCCCACTGGCGGGAGATCAGCAGAGTAAGGCATAGACCTGATGAAGGGGACCAGAAGACACGTTGTGGTTAATTTTACGTCCGCTTCTGTAAGACAGGTATGTACACGATACGCCGAAATTAAGTCTGGTGCTCATGTCGAAAGTTGGCTTCTTGTCAGTCTGAGAAGAAAGAAGAAAGGGCCAGGCGTACCATCGTCTTGTCAACTTGGAGGTGAGCGAAAAGTGATGATAGAGTTGACGGATAGAGTTGACGTCATTCCTAAATGAGAAGAACCATAAGGTAATCGATGTGTATGCATACATGCGCCTGTGAGGTATGCTATCGAGATCTGTCCAAGAAAGGCTACAGATATAGCGGGGGAGGGATACTTGCTGGTAGTGTATGAGTCCCGGATCTGGCTCGGGATGGTCATGTTGCTGTTGGAACTGGAGACTGAAGGAAGCTCGATAGAAGAGGGAGGAAAGGTCAGCAAACATGTACACAGTAGAGGGTGAGTGAAGGAGGAGACACAGGAATACGAGAAAATACAAGGGAGAGGCGACGCTACGATTTTGCAAAACATTACGACGATGGATGATAGACGATAGAGCGCAAACATAGTATGATACAGCTGCAGGGGAACGGCCCCGATCCGGATAAGTCAGACCTTATGAATACACACATGATGCAGAATCCTTGAGAAAGTCGTACCGTATGTACTACACAACACAGTGCGTGCGCCTTGCACGCCAATCGAGTGTCCGATCACAGTCCCATGCGTTCCGCCAACGTTCGGTCCGCTCCATTCGCGAAAGAATCGGCGTTGTTGTTGCCGTTTGTCCGTCTGCCACCTCCACGGCGGCCTCCTCCTCCAGAGCCGCCTCCCCCCGTGTTGCGACGAGACTGCCTATCGTGGTCACGATCACGGTCGCGCTCCTTTTCGCGCTCGCGGTCACGGTTCCTCGCGCGG
This sequence comes from Ganoderma resinaceum, assembly GCA_964023155.1. Taxonomy (NCBI): domain Eukaryota; kingdom Fungi; phylum Basidiomycota; class Agaricomycetes; order Polyporales; family Polyporaceae; genus Ganoderma; species Ganoderma resinaceum. The sequence continues at coordinate 1,996,565 of OZ026793.1, forward strand.
TCCCTGTCTCTGTCGCGTTCACGGTCGCGATCGCGGTCTCTGTCTCTATGCGGCGGACGATCGCGTTCCCGCACAGGCGACCGAGGCCTCGAACGGTTATCGTCGTCAACGTCCATACCTCCGCCTGTCTCACTTGGCTTCCGGTCGTTGGAAACATGAGAGTCCCGAGAGCCGCCACGGGGCTGGGTGGCATTGGCAGCGGATAGATGCGGCTTGGGCGGAATCGGAAGGGGAGCGTTGGATGTGGTAGGAGACACTTGTGAGTCCGAGATACGCGGTTTTTTGTGCGCCCGCGGTCCAGTGGGAGGCAGCTTCCCAGAGCCGTTGGACAGATGGGGAGGAAATTGGTGTGCGCGGGGCGCTGGGGAAGGTTGGTGTGCTGGATGGGATTGGCGCCCGTGCGAATGAAGGAGCGCATCTTGCGACTTGTCCAGTTCGGCGCTACGCAGCAGACAGGTCAGGGGAGCTGCAGGAGCAGGGCGGAAAGCGGGCACGTACGACAAAGACACGATGACTTGGTGCGATTCTGTGACCCTCGCAGCCGTCAATTCGTCTGCCACCGAGGACACACGCGCTAAACACACCTCTTAATGCGCCTTCGAGCTTCTGGACGACCCGTCTCAGCGCACGGACATCCTCCTTCAGTCGCCCCGTCTCTCCCGTCTTCAACAGCTCGTACAGTTCATCGTTCTCTTCTTGAAGAATCTTGGCTCTCTGGACGAGCGCAGTGGTGACCGAGCTTGACCCAGATGTTGCTGTGGCTCCGCGTTGGCTCAGATGGGGTAATAGCAACGACATCAACGCTGGAGGGATAGTAGTCGGCTCTGGAGCCGAGGGAGGGGGCTGGCCCATGAGGAACTGGCGTAAATGCGTGACTTCATCCTACGAGGACGCGTTCGAGTGTGAGTGTGGTGGCTATCGGCTGCAGGTAGACGATACGCACCGTAAGTTCTGCCACCTGCGTGTCGCGCTGGCGGAGAAGGGTCTCTAGTTCCAATACTCGTGGTGTCGGGAGGTCCATGTCGAGGAGAGAGGGGATGAGGTCGCGTCGACCGTCGAGGAAAGCGGCCTAGGAAGGGTGGAGAACAGAGACGGCAAGAACCACCAGCGAATAGGCCCCGCCCCGCGAATATCGGCCACGTGGCGCTCGCGTGCGTCGGACGACTTGGGCGTCAGCTCTCTCAATCCATGGCCAGGCAACCATCGCAGCGTATCCTCGACGTTGATGTCCTAGTCGGCGATTCTCACCTCGACGTTCAACGTCAACCTTTGGCAACGCGGCAGGTCAGAGGCGAGTGTGCAGCTCGATGACAGATTCCGTACATTACAGCATTGAGTAGTGCACAAATTGCACATGGTTGTGGACATGAAAAAGAACAGTCAAGTTCAGCACAACGTTTTCACCCTGGTTCCGTGTGGCCCACGCTAATAATCCATGCCCACCTTGTCTTTCCATGGCGGGGGCATGTTTGGGATGGCAGAATTGTGGCGTGCGCACGGACCGGACCTCCGTCGGACCCCACGGGGTGCCCGTGCTGGTGTCACCGCCACGACGATATCCGGTCCTCCTTGTCGTCGGCCACACGCTGCAACTCTCCGTCTGTACGTCAACGCATCAACCCCTAGCCTTCCCCCACTCGCTATTGCCGATGGGCCAGAAAATTCCTCTTCCTCCTACACACACACCTCGTTTTGGATCCCGCACTCACTGGCACCAAGAAACGCAATCATCCGGAGAGACTTATTTTAGCATCAAAACGCCCCTCAGCCGTCCCATGACTGCACAAGGTCGATGCTTCACAAATTGTGCTTTAATCCGGAATTCGTGACAGACGACCAGGGCGATCTGAACACTATTCTTGTCAATAGGCGGAAACCGCGTCGGTTGCGGCGGCTGGCCTTAATCCATACATTGTAGGTAGCCAGGCCGAACCACCACATGGACAATTGGTTGACGATTTTCTCTTTCATGTTTTTAGCACTGCATCTACCTCAGTTCTACTTGATAATGACAGCATGATGTCCCTGCAAGATGGGATGGTAGAATACTCCTTTGTCTACTGTGTGCTTCTTTCAACACATTTCCTTCATGACAAGGGCCCCGTGTCTCGCTCAATTTACAGCCCACCAGTCTAGCAATTCAGCTTGGCCGAGCACTGTGTTGCGAAACGCTGCGGAGCTATAGCGCATTTTGCACCACAACCGGTACTCAGAGCCACAGATGCCTTTTGATTGCATCATGAGGCTATACGATGGCCATGGATCCAGCTGGATCTTTTTCCACTGAGGAAGGCATACAGTATTAAACCGGTCCTCGGACATATGAAATTTTGCCCGCCTGCATGCACTCGCATCTTCTCCCTGACACGAAATCGGATGGTATAGTCAAAAACTACATCATATATACATTCATTCTGTAAAATTCGATGCACGGTCGAGGGGGGCAAAGGTAAGATCGGAGTGCATCTCTGCGAAAACGCCTTATCAGTGGCTCCTCAGTCCTCGCGCAAGGTCACAGCTCAAGCGTGATTACTCCATTCGCACGACATCTAATCCTATCAGCAACGCACTTGGGCACTCAACGACCGCGGCTGATCACCTGTACTCACTCCTCAGGCCACCTTACGGCATTACCGCACCCAGACCGTGCCCCTTTTAGATTTCGGTGTGACAGAGCGCTTGATCATTTGCATCCTCTGCATGCCGGACAACACCTCCATTTAGATTTACGCTGCACATGCAGCCCGATAAGACTTCTGGCAAGACTTAGTGAACCTTACGCATTGACATGACATTCCTGTAAATCTTGAGCACAATCGAGCGAGCGCATAGGGCACGATCTGGGCAACAAATTTCATTTTCGCATGATTTTGATGTAACCATTACCATAACTAAAGACATACGACCTATCCACCAACGAAATAAAAATCATGAAGATTGGGAACATATCTGAGTCTATATCTAAAATATGAAGGGACAGGGCCCAGCGGATGAGTGGGGAATGGCCAGGTTGCGCGAGGACCCATGGTGGCGCGAGGACCGGTTTAATACTGTACATATTTACGAGCTCGTCCCTTCGCTCGACTGTCACCACCCCTTAGACATGCATCTCGAGGACACCATGTATGCGCCAGGCCTCCTTGCCACCGGGGCTTCCTTGCTGCTAGCTCCCGTCCTCGGTGCGGTGACGTGGGATGCTACGCCTTTTAATCCGGCAGCTGTTCCCCTCGCGGTTCGCATGCCGTATCTCTCGGTTTGGCTTCCTCAAGGCGCCAGCACCGCATTGAACAATCAGAGGGCTGCGTTCTGGAATGGCGAGGTGAGTATAAGTATGCCTTTATATCCGGCACTAATCCTAACTTGTCTTTGTTAGGTCGCTGCCTGGACCAGTGGGTACGTTGAGGTCGATGGACAAACCTACACGTGGATGGGGGCCGCCAACCTGGACAACACGACTAAAGCCACCCAGAAAAGCCTCGAGGTGGGTTCTTTTCGTGAACGAGCAGGCCGACACATGCTCACCAGTATCTCATTGCGTGGTTCACCTCCACTCGAAGCATCTTTACCCTGGCTGCTGGTCCGATCGACCTCACAGCGACCCTCCTCAGTCCCGTGGAGATACTTATGTTCTCTGGCTCCGATAGGCGGCGATTCACGAGTTCATGCATCAATTATGATGTAGCCTTCTGATCTTGTTAACCAGTCACTCCCCTTCTCATACCTTGCGCTATCCGTCAAGTCCAGCGACGATAACTCGCACAGCGTCCAAATTTACACAGTTGTCACTGCAGAGTGGATCACTCGCGCAACTACCTGGACCGCCACCAACTGGCAAGGTCCTCACTCACCAGCTTCACCTTCCGACTCAAGCCATCTATGAAGAGGTCAGAAACCATATCCAATGTAAGTCAGGCACCGCGAAACTTCTGTACAATGGCTTACTGAACCGTCTACATAGATGGCGCGGGGTATTAATCGACATTGAACGTATGTTATTGTTATTTTGTTCACAACGGTACACTTACGTGAATCGTATTATAATAAACGGAGGGCACGACTTGGCAAACTGGTGAGGACACAGTCGTCCGGGGCGAGTTCATCAGCAACGGTTTTTTGGCCAACACCGTAGACACGTACTTCCGTCCAGTCACGTACTCCTGGCCCGTCTTCGGTTCCTCCCACGACCTTGGCACTGTCACCTCCACTGCTACCGAACCCGTTATCTTCGTAGTCGGCCACGTGCGCAACCCCGCCGTGCAATACATTACAAGAAACAACGGCCGCCAGGACCGCTCTACCCTCTTCTGGACCAAGTTCAGGACGGTCTCAAGCACCATTTCGACCTTGATCCATGACTACGCCAACGCTGTCGCGCGTGTGAACGCTTTCGAGGCTAAGGTCAACGCCGACGCGTCCAAGATTTCGTCAGACTACGCCGACGTTGTCGCCCTTTCGGTCCGTCAAGCGCTCGGATCTATCGAGATCACCGTCTCGAAGAAGTACGGCCAGTACTACAAGGACGACATCTTGACGTTCATGAAGAAAATACCTTCCGATGGCAACGTGCACACCATCAACGTCATCTTCCCAACGTGGCCCATCTTCCTCTACACCAACCCCGCACTTGGCGAACAACTTCTCGCTCCCCTCTTCGAGTATCAGGTAACCGGTCAATACCCGAACAGGTGTGCCATGCACGACGTGGGCTCTTCGTACCCAAAGGCGGTCGGCCGCAACGACGGCCAGGACGAGGCCATGCAGGTCAAGGAGTTTGGCAACATGCTCATCATGAAGCTCTCACTAGTGCAGAAGGCCAATGACACGTCCCTCATCAAGAAGTATTACAGTCTTCTAGACCAATGGATCCAGTACCTCATCGAGGACTCACTCATCCCTGCGCTGCAACTCTCGACGGACGACTTTGTGGGTCGTCTCGCGAACCAGACCAACCTGGCCATCAAGGGTATCGTCAGCATCAAGGCGATGTCGAAGATCGCAGCCATTGTTGGCGATCACGCGAGAGCGAAGAACCACTCTGATATCGCAACGTCTTATGTCCATCAATGGCAGAACTTCGCCCTCTCTAGTGACAAGACGCATCTGACCCTCGCATATGGCAACGACTCCTCGTGGGGACTTGCGTACAACCTGTACGCTGACAAGCCACTCGGCACCTCCGTCTTCCCGCGGTCCATCTTCGATCTCCGCCAGTTTCTTATAACTTAAAATGTTGAAATTTAGGTCTAACGCCAGGTCAGAGACCAAGTGGTACGCAGACCACGCGCTCGCCTATGGCATCCCCCTCGATACTCGGTAAGTGCTCATATACACGTCCTACTTTGCGTGTAGGCCGCTGATCGGGCGCACGTCTCTTTCCTCGTACCACTTGACTCAGTCACACGTACACCAAGTCTGGTAAGCCGGACGCTCTCGATCTTACCTTGTGCTCGTGCTGATTGATCGCGCCCTTTTGCTTCGCGCGCCGCAGACTGGGAGTTCTGGATCACTGGCCTAGTCACATCGGCATCGGTCCGCGACATGCTCATCAGGTCTGTGCGCAAGTATGCCACGGACGGCAAGAGCTCGCAGCCACTTGGAGATTGGTACGAGACCACTGACAGGTGTGTGGAGGGCTTCCGTGCTGGCCCAGTTGCTAGTGGTCACCTTGCTCTTGTAAGTGCAACTTTGTTGCTCGCCTCATCGTATCACTCACTGTGCCTGACTTTGCTTTACAATTTGTTGTATAAACGTACTGCGTCAAATGAACCTCGCTTCGGTCACAGCCTGCTGTCATACCTTTTTTACATCAACCTTCGTTGTGTACAGGCAACAATATCGCGCATCAGTAAAGGTGTATGGCGTTCAAAAGGTGCTAACAGCGAATGATCAAGTTGGTTGGTTGATATGGGCGAGTTCAATGTTTGTATTCAGACTCGAGGAGGGACTAGAGTAGCGGTATTAGTACCGTCAATGGGACATTAATCGAGAATTAACGAGAACTAAGATAGTTGAGTCGGACGGGAGCCACTGGACAACTGAACGATGGGTGCGATACTGTGAGCGTCTACGATGGAGATCCGGAAGACTCGGACAGCTTGCCTTCTGCTTACATGAGCATACATAAGTAAGCATGACGTAAGGAAGTAATCTGAGCGCCTTTGTTATTTGAGAACGACCACCGTATTTTCCGCCTTCGTTGTATCAGGGAGGATTGTATTATCTTACGCACAACGTGAGTCTTCGTCGGCTGTCAATGATTGTATGCACCGGGGTTTTGTACGACCATCTAGTCTGGTTCTATCCCTCACTGCTGCAATACCGGCCGGATATTGACTGCTTCAATTGTATCCAGAATCTCGGAGGCAGGCGGGCTGTGCATCGTTTCGGGCTGCACTGGATCACGGAGGGCCTTCAGTTCTAGCTGGAAACCAGTTGCCGACCGCCATGACGATTCATAGCACCAACGAACCCGTAAGCTTCAGAAGGCTCATGCTTTCGCAGCTTTTTTCGGTCTGATTGCTGAAATCTCGCTTTAGCCTCGACTCGGAGTCGAAACTTTATTCTGGGGCCAAACCGGCATCACAGCGGTTCGGATTCACGCATCACACTGGCAAGATGGAAGGTAATATGACCATTAATACTCTTTCTCTTCCTGATATGACGATACGTGTCCATCGTGAACTTACTTCTCTATTGCATGTAGCCTGGTCACATTGTGCCGCACCTGACTGGGGGTCAGCATGCTCTTCCCAGACGCTCTGGCTCCGAGGCTTCTCCACACGAGGTCCAAGTTCGGCATCTGCGCATGAACTGACCCCCATCATGCTCTGATTGACTCTGATCGTAGCGAATCGCCCGAACAGGGTCGGGGTGGCTCTGCTCCCGCTTCGGATGGGGTATTTATTCACGTCTGTGTCACCCCGCTCGTCATCCTCTCCGGCCACGTCTCTCAAGACCAGTATGTATATGCCAGTCCTCCTTGTCAGCGGGGTTTCCCTCTTGCTTGCCCCAGTCGCAGCTGCGGTGACGTGGAGTGCTACGCCTTTCAACCCGGCCTCCGTCCCGCTCGCGGTCCGCACGCCATACCTCTCAGCCTGGCTTGCCCAAGGCGCCGGAACTGCTCTGAACGACGCTTGGCCGACTTTCTGGACCGGTAGTGTATGTATGCCCGCTCGCTTCGGCTGTTCCCCGCTAGTCCCAACATCCACTACTCCCTAGATCCTTGGGTGGGCGGGTTACATCAAAGTTGACGGCACAACCTACACCTGGTTGGGTGCTCCCAACGTTGCGGGTTCATCGAAGGCAACACAAAAGAGCCTTGAAGTGAGTTCCTACGATAAATGGGGGTCTTGATACAGACACACTCACGCAAATTTGTGTAGTTCACCTCCACTCAGAGCATCTTCACGCTCACCGCTGGTCCTGTTGATCTGACTGCGACATTCCTTAGCCCTGTCGAGGTATGTTTCTCAAGGTTGTATCGACTGCTTCAAGACTCTCACACATCTTGATACAGCCGTCCGATCTCGTTCGCCAGTCTCTCCCTCTTTCATACCTTGCAGTTTCCGTCAAATCCAACGACGGAGCATCACACAGCGTGCAGGTCTACACTGATATCTCTGCGGAGTGGGTTACCGGCGACAACAGCTTAGTTGCCAACTGGACCACTACGACGGGTGACATACTCACTCATCAGGCTTCGCTCTCAACTCAATCCATCTATAGCGAAGTCAGCGACCACACTCAGTGTAAGTTGGTTCACAATCACAAGACAGGCAATGCTGATCCATTCTCACAGACGGATCTGCATACCACGCAACCTTGAACGTGAGTGATGTTTCGACCCTTCGGCACTGCTGTTCTGTGTCGGTGTGATTAACTCTATCACATCTTCGCAGACTACGGGCGCAACATGGCAGACTGGTCAGGATACCGTAGTCCGGGGCCAGTTCATCAGCAACGGTGCTCTGGCCAACACTGCGGACACTAACTTCCGTGCCGTCTCCGACAGATGGCCCGTCTTCGGTTTCTCCCACAACATTGGTACTGTCACCTCTACTGCTACCGAGCCTGTTCTCTTCGTCGTCGGCCACGTGCGCGACCCCGCCGTGCAATACATTACTGCAAACAATGGTCGTCAGGACCGCTCCACTCTCTTCTGGACCGAGTACAAGACGGTCTCGAGCGCCATTTCGACCTTCATCCACGACTACGCCAACGCTGTTGCGCGTGCGAATGCCTTCGACGCCAAGGTCAAGGCCGACGCATCCAAAATTTCGTCTGACTATGCCGACATCGTTGCCCTCTCAGTGCGTCAGGCTTTCGGTTCCATCGAGATCACTGTATCGAAGGACTCGGATGGCAACTTTAACACGTCCGACATCATGACGTTTATGAAGGAGATCTCCTCGGATGGAAACACCAACACTGTCGACGTCATATTCCCGGCGTGGCCCATCTTCCTGTACACTAACCCGGCCCTTGGCACGCAGATGCTTGAGCCGCTGTTCCGCTACCAGGCGACCGGCCAGTACCCGAACAAGTGGGCAGTACACGATATGGGCGCACAATACCCGAAGGCCATCGGACACAATGACGGCCAGGACGAGGCAATGCAGGTCGAGGAGTCTGGCAACATGCTCATCATGACCCTTTCACTTGCGCAGAAGGGAGGGGACACCATGCTCATCGAGAACTACTTCGATCTCCTCGACCAATGGACCCAGTATCTCATCGAGGATTCTCTCATCCCTGCTGAGCAGCTGTCCACTGATGACTTTGCCGGTCGTCTCGCGAACCAGACCAACCTGGCCATTAAGGGCATCGTCGGCATCAAGGCGATGTCGAAGATCGCTGCCATCGTTGGCGCCGACGCAAAGGCGAAGAACTACTCGGACATTGCAACGTCCTACGTACAGCAGTGGCAGAACTTCGCTCTCTCGAGCGACAAGACGCATTTGACCCTTAACTATGGCAATGATGCGTCGTGGGGACTTGCGTACAACCTGTACGCTGACAAGCTACTCGGCACTGAGGTCTTCCCGCAGTTCATCTTCGATCTCCGTCAGTGTTCGGTCTCCCTGTGGTTCGCGCACTAACACTGACGCTTTTGACTACAGAGACCCAATGGTACTCGACGCACGCTCTCGACTTCGGTGTTCCCCTCGATACTCGGTAAGTCATTCGCATGCATACTTTTCACTTCAAGGAGTCTCATTAGCCGGCCCCACCTCCACACTACCTCCACAGGCACACCTATACAAAGTCAGGTAAGTCGAGTGCTTGTCGATGCTGTCTGATACTACCGGATCGCTGATTGGGTTTTCTCTCCGTCCGCAATCTGCGTCGTTGCAGACTGGGAAATTTGGACCGCCGGTTTGGTAACCTCGACCTCCGTTCGGGACCTGTTCATTAGCTCTGTGCGCAAGTACGCTGCGGACGGCAAGAGCTCACAGCCCCTTGGCGACTGGTACGAGACCAGCGACGGGTCCGTGGAGGGCTTCCGCGCGCGTCCGGTTGTCGGTGGCCACCTTGCCCTTGTAAGTGTCGGTTGCTGCTCTGTGCAGGCGAAGGAGGATGCTGACTTGTCTTCCAATAGCTCGTTGTGTAACAAAAGTTGGTCTGATGAGTTTGACGCCGGAAAGTAGACTGCTGGCGATGAGTGGTTTGACACCTGTACCGATGATGGGATTCAATGGTATGTACTACTACACTGACACGTCTGATGTGTGGGTGAACGTCTGCCAGCGGGTGCGCATGTTGTGACTGTACACTGGCAGCAAAAGTTAAACTTAAAGTTATCAGTGTCTCCGCTGAGATAACAACACGATCACGTGACACACGATTCCTTGCCCCGATGACGTGCAGGACGCGCTAACGATCGCGTCCAGCCTTCGGAGGACAGCCGCCATCCTCCCACGCAACATGTTTGCCCATCCTCCCTCTTCTCCACCGTCACCCTGCCTAGACCGACAATCCTTAGAATCACCCTGGCGGCCATGGGCAAAAGGGGGCGTAGCTTATCTTCTTCGCCGCATGTCTCCCCGCACAGTTACGCGATGAAGAAATTGCGGCATGACGTCAAGTTTCTCCCCAATAAGATAGCGACGGCGGAGAATGCAGCGAGGGCAGACGCCTCTCCTCCAGTGCTTCAACTTGTTGAAGCCGTCCGGCATAATGTCAAGAAGCCGCCCAAAGGGGAATGTGTGGTGTATTGGATGAGGATGGAAGACCTCCGGAGTAAGTACCATAAACCCTAGTGACAGCACAACGTTGACGCGACCGCCATGCCTCCTAGTCCGCGACAACCGAGCCATCGCTCAAGCTTCCGCCCACGCGCAAAGGGACGGCGTCCCACTAGTCGCTTTGCATGTTCTGAGCCCTCAGGACTACATCGCTCACGACCTCGGTGCTCGACGAATTGATTTCGCCTTGCGCAACCTGCAAATCATTCGTGTAAGTACGCTCTAAAATCATGCGCACTAGTACTAAGCCGTACCTCCTGCAAGTCCAAGCTAGGGGAACTGGGCATCCCGTTGTACACCGTTTCGCACACGCCTCGCACCACGATCCCCGCCTTCATCCACGACCTTCTCCAACAGTGGAGAGCGTCCCACCTATTTGCCAACATGGAGTATGAAGTCGACGAGCTCCGCAGGGACATCGCTCTCAGCAGACTCGCGAAGGAGGCGGGCAAGGTATCCTGTACATTCGTACACGACAGGTGCATCGTCCCGCCAGGTGACGTGAGAACCAAGGATGGACGGGGCTACACTGTACGTATCAATACTGCGGCTGAAACAATTGCACAACGCTTACCTTTTCTAGGTCTACTCGCCTTTCCTTCGCTCGTGGAAGCCGCTTCTTGATCAAACTACCTCGAACCAGCTGGAGCAGGCGGAGTCCCCAGCGGCAAATGATCCTTCCGTACGGTTTCATTCGGTGTATGGAAAACTCTTCGATGTGGAGGTCCCCCACGAGGTCGACGGCTTCGCGCTTGACCCGGAAGAGCGCGAGCGCATTGCCTCCTACTGGCCTGCGGGCGAAGATGCCGCACACGAAGTGGGTATTGGCTGATCATGAAGAAGCAGGGGCTGACGCGAGGGTGAACTGGTGGATGTAGGTGCTGCGCCGATTCTTGAAGACAACCACGAGAGCGTCTCAGCTGGGCGCTGTAGATCCGCTGAGCGACGGCGTGAAGGAGGTCAAGGATCCGACGAGGCAAAGTCGCATGGGCAAGTATAAGGACCAGAGAGACCGCCTGGACGCAGACACGACCAGCCGGCTCAGCCCGTACCTTGCCGCCGGTGTTGTATCCGCTCGCACATGCATTCGCGAGGCCCTCGCTGCGAATGGGAAGACAAAAGTTGACACGAGTCGCGACACTGGGGTGGGGCGGTGGATACAAGAGATCGGTGGGTCGCCTGTATCGAGTTTTGTGAGCGACACTGGCTGACGCGGACGTATGCAGCCTGGCGCGATTTCTATAACCACATCATCGCCCTCTTCCCACGTGTGTCCATGGGCCGCCCGTTCCAGGAGAAGTACGCGGACGTCCGATGGGAGACGAACGAGGAGCATCTTCAGGCGTGGAAGGAGGGGCGAACAGGCGTGCCCATCGTCGACGCGGCCATGCGCCAGGCGAACACGATGGGGTGGATGCACAATCGGGGGCGGATGATCGCTGCCATGTACTTGACGAAAGACCTGATGATCGACTGGCGGCTGGGCGAAAAGGTGAGGGAACTACATATTGTGTGGGGTCTGTGTGCTGACGGAGATGGGGATCGTGCAGTATTTCATGGAGGTGCTGATCGACGGAGATTTGGCGTCCAACAACGGCGGGTGGCAGTGGAGCGCGAGCACAGGCGTTGACCCTGCGCCGTACTTCAGGATCTTCAACCCATATACGCAGAGTCAGAAGGTGCGCTTCCCGTTCAGTTGGGTGGAAGACGTGTTTATAAAAACCACCCTTAGTGCGACACCGGCGGGGAGTACATTCGTGCTTTTGTACCTGAGCTGGCCAAGGTTAGAGGTCCAGGTACGTACATGGCACCCTTGGTGTGATAACGTCTCTGACGCCACCATTATCACCCATACCCACAGAAGTACACAAGCCACCATCTGGCCTGGCGGACAAACTTGGCTATCCCCGTCCTGTGGTTGATCATGACGAGGCGAGGAAACGAGCGATCCACCGATATAAGAACATCGGGGAGGTTTAGGGAGATTTCACGACGTTCATCCCGCTTGTGAAGAGTACGCTTCAGGGACTTTACAGCGAATTCGAGGATGCCATCATGATTAGAGCAGTTAAACTGGGTGATTGTATCAAGATTGCGAAAAAAAGTACAGGGTGGGTCAAAGCGAGCAGAAGGGATATCATTCGTCCAAGTCGAAATCAGAATCGTCGTCCCGAGTCTGCCTTACTCGGATATGCTGTCGCACTGTCGGCTTGGCACCATATGTAACAGTCGGGCCAAACGATTCATCCTTCTGGACGACACCTACGATCCGTTAAGACCGAGAGGAGCCGTTCGGATAAAATTGGCTTACCGCTATTGACAAGCTTCCACTCCAGCGTAGCGGTCTCGAACTCGTCCGAATTGCCCAAGTCCTCAAATCCGATTATCCTGCATGAGCGGTAAGAACTCGTAGATGCGGCAGTATAGCATATTGACAGAAATGCAAGTACGCACCTGTCTTTTGACGTCCCGCCAATAAAGGTTAAAACGCAAGGAAGCACCTTGATTCCTAGCCGTTCGACCAACCACGGGGAGTTCTCGACGAAGACACGGATGAAGAGCGTGCTAAAGTACTTTGGCGCAAGCTTCTGGAGATGCTTGTCCATGATCTCGCACCGCTTGAACTTGTGGTGGAAAAAGTGGATCACGCAGCGCGGCTCGTTCCTGCATGAGGCGAGGAATCAGGAACATAACATGACCCCGTTGCTTTGTTTCACACAAGTCGTTGTAGGCACGAGCTCACTTACGCACTTAGCCGGATAACGTCTTTCTCGTTCGTCACTTCTCTGTACTGCCCATGTCCATCGCTCTTCATCTTTTGCAGTTGTTCCATACTATGTGCGGAGCGTAAGTCAAGCCCTTAACGCACGACCGGGGGGGAGGTTCCAGGGCTGGTAGAGAAGGAGGGCACCTTACTCTCGTTTGAGCTGCTCCATGCCACGCTCGCGAAATGCGGCACTAGAGTCGTTCTCTATCTCTGCCTCGAGCTCGGCGAAGATGTCGTCATCATCGATGTCCGTCGCGGGTGTGCGTGAGGAGCTTGCAGCACTTGTGCTGGGTTCGTTCAGGCGGGCGATTAGAGAGGTGATTTTCGCATCTCGTTCTGACATTACTGGCCCAAGAGTTCTGCGGAAAGCAAGAGGAAGCGAGAGCGGGATGGATGATCGTCGCGAGTGATATGCAGTTGGTGAACATGCAGCCGCACTGAGAGTCAAGGATCGCCGTCGTCGGTCCGCGGCGACGCCAGTCTCGATCGACTTGAAAATCCGGATCAGGAAGGAGGGTCTCACGACGTATATAATTGCAGTGGTGATGCAACCTCGGAGTCGATTCTGCCAATGCATGCGTCTCTACAGCCACAACTTGTACCGTTCACACGATCGCAGTCGTTTACGATTAGTTTTTACTTGCCTTTACAATGAAGCTGATTGGCAAACGGATAGAGAAAGATGGCTCGGTTCGTTGGATCACTCCAAACTCCATTCAAGTCGCCCAGCTAATTTGAATACATTGATCCAGGGCCGTATCACCGTCCGTCCCGAGGACGATGAAGATATGTGGCATCTGTACAATCTGATTCAGGCCGTACGTCTATTCAATGGTCGCGACCGTCCGCGAATCCCAACAAGAACGCTAATACCCATTGCAGGGCGATCGGGTCCGCGCAGCCGGAATTCGGCGTGTACAGAACGTCTCAACCACCGGGTCCGTTGACTCGAAACGGATTCATCTGCACCTCACCCTCGCCGTCACTCGCGTCACCTGGGCCCCTTCCACTGCGCCCGGAGCTGAGTCTGGCACAACGAGCGGAGCAGCCAATACGGCCCCAGCGGCAACCGCGACGGTCGAGGTCGCGGGACGCGTTGCGGAGGAGAACCAGCATGTGAAGCTGGGCGCATTCCATACGCTGGATATCGAGGTGAATAAGGACGTGCGGATAGAGAAAGACGCGGGTGGCTGGGATAGCGTTGCGCTTGGCCGTGTGGAGGAGAGCTGTGTGCCAGGACGAGGGGCGGAGGTTGCTGCAATTGTCTGCGGTGAAGGTATGTCCCCAGGATGCCCGCGTGTCCGCGCATTGCTCAGGCGTACGCTAGGCACTGCAATATTCTGTCTTCTATCCGAACATATGACTATAGTGCTCCAACGCTTAGAGGTGCCAATACCCCGCAAAATATCAACCCAATCCGCCGCGCACGAGAAGGTATGCTTTCTATCTGCACTGTTTTTACCCCCCAATATTCACGTACTCCTTGCCAGGGGCTGTCGCGTTATTATCAAAGTCTATATGCTTCATTCCTCCGACACGTTCCATATTCCTCTCCTGCCCTCCGTGCGATTGTCATTGCTTCGCCTGGGTGGACGAGAGACGCCGTGTTCGACTTCATCATGGCTGAAGCCAGTCGAACATCTAATAAGGCGCTTTTGACGGCACGGAACAAATTTATCAAGGTCCATGTCAACAGCCCTCATGTTCACAGTCTCGTAGAAGCATTAAAAAGCCCGGAGGTGGGTTCGCCTGACATGCAAAGTAGCAGGCTGCTAACTCGTGAGCAAGATCGCAAGTCAGATGAAGGAGACCAAGTTCGCGCGAGAAGGCATCATGCTTGACAAGTGAGTTTGCAAGCAGATATACAGCCCGCACAAGGGCTCAACCTTGTGCATATAGGTTCTTCAAGATGCTTGCTACAGATGAAATGCGAGCCTGGTATGGTCCTGATCATGTCGCTCTCGCTTCGGATCGAGGCGCCATCGGCACTCTTATGATCTCGGACGAGTTGTTCAGGTCAGCCCAGCTAGCGGTTCCGATGAACTGTCCCTTATTATGATTCCAGGTCGAGTGACCCTGCGGTCCGCAAGAAATTCGTGGGCATAGTGGAAGATGTCCAACAGAAGGGCGGGGAGGTCTTGATCTTCTCTAGTATGCACGAGTCTGGACAGCGTAAGAGAATTCCACCACCCCAATACCGACCGCGCAGCTGACACCTGGTGGATCGCATGCAGAGTTGAACCAATTGACGGGTGTCGCAGCCATTTTAACCTTCCCGCTAGATATCGAAATTGTGGAGGCCGAAGAGCGGGAAGCCAAAGAGGAGGAGCAGAGAAGGAAGGCGGAGACTGAAGGGACTACTGCGTGATTTAACGCTATGTATTTGTATTGCGATATATCACGATAATCTACGTCTGTCGCGGTAGGATGTTTTGTTTACTGCGATCTGTATTGCTATACCCGCTCTGCCCAATGATAGCACTAGTCAGAGATACCGACTCTCTCCTGATATGCCTTCCAACCTTCCGCACGGTACCTCTCCGCCTGTGTGCGGACTTCCTCCGCATTTGCGCCGTTGTCTCTTCCGTAAACACCCCGGCCGACGATGATGACGTCGCAGCCAGATTCTACAATCACCTCTCTGGGCGTTCGGTATTGCTGTCCCATGCTGTCTCCTTTGGCGTCCAGCCCGACGCCTGGAGTGAGGATCAGGAAGTCTTCGTCCGGCGAGGACTCGCCTTCCCGCCAACCGACGCCGTCCATGCGTTGCTGGGCAATGAAGCCAATCACGAAGTCGCGGTTGGCGCGAGCCATACGGACCGCCTCTTCCGTGTACAGACCAGTCGCGAGGCTGCCCTTGGTGCTCATCTCAGCGAGGAGAAAGAGCCCTCTACCGAGGGGCAGACCGACGGACTTGAGGCCGGAAATTATGGAAGGTCCTGGAATAGGGTGTGCGTTGGTGATGTGCGACCAGCTCGCGATCTTGTGCACGCCCGCAGAATACTGTAGTGCCACCGTGTTTCCTATGTCCTCATTATTAACATACACATGTAGTGGATACAAAGGAAGGTTTGTCCCACCGATGTCTGCAAATTTTCTGTCTTCAAAGATGAGGAAGTCATGCTTCTGGCTGAGTGTTTTGAGGCGTTCGATGACGGATGGCTCAAAATCCTCGATGATGTCTACGTGCGTCTTTGGAATCATTCACCCAAGTGCATCAGAGCCATTTATAGAGCGTGCACTTACTTTTACAAGACAGACGTATGGACCGACCGTGTCCACGATTCTGAAGAAGTCCTCTTGTTTGGTCACATCAACACTGACGGACAGATTTGTGCGCTTGCGCTCGATGGTCTCGAGGAGAGCTTTCGCGGCTGGGTTGGGATGCTTGGCAGCCCTCTGGGCGTATGTTTTCTTTACTGGGGATGCCATTCCTTCGACGTTGTCTTATGGGTTGGATGAGGGACTCGGAGAGAGCGGCTTTTCGAGATTAGATAAGGATCCCGCGAAGTCAAATCTGCCAAGTAAAGCGCTATCTCGGTCTGTTCCAGCGTCACTGCGCCGCGATCTAATCTCTTTCGAGCTGAAGCTCTCTCATCTCTCCACTTTTCTGTCCTCCCCCCTCTCCTCGCATGTCGTCCTCGCCCAAAACCCGCCCTCGCGAGCCGGACCTGGCGGATGAGCCGTCTGCCAAGCGCGCAAAAAACGAAGGTGCGGACGGAGACGTGCCTATGAGCGCAGATAGCACCGTCACGGTTGTCAACATCGCCGACCTCGAAGAGCAGGAGGAGAGTATGGACGTTGACCTAAAGGACGACGAGCCGAAGACCCTGCTTCCACCAAGCCATACACTACTCAACACCAAGCCGCCGGTCTACGGTCCAGATGGCTCTATGCAGCAGATCATGGAAACCGATGTTGGGATATCCGAGTACATTGGCTTCGATGTGCCGAAAATCGAGGGCATCATCAAGCAAAGGTGCGCGGACATGTTATCCTTTCCCCGTGTTTATTTGCTAAGCTTATGTTGGTTCTCAGATTCACAGACTTCTTGGTATTCGAGGTCGACCAAGACAATCAAGTTATCCACTTGAAGACGCTCGCTATGCCTTCCTCGTCGAAGATGGGAGTGGACATGACGTCTGCAGAAGTTTCTACTACTTCTGAACTAGCTGGGCAAACCGCCGATGAGAGCAACGGTCCTAAGGCGTCTGCAACTGCCGCAGAGCAATCTAATGCAGTTGTTGTCGCCGAACCCCTAATGAACATTGCTCAATCACCTGCAACGGAGGAACAAAAAGTCGAAGAGGACGCTCCACAAAACGACGAGCCATGGCCCGAACGCTTCACAAAATCACTCAAGCCGTTCTTGTCGGAAGCAGTCATTGGCCGCCTCAAAGACCTCTATCTTGAGGGGCCAGAACCACCATTCGTGAGTGATAGCGGCTGGGCTGGCAGGCAAGCGAAAATAGCTGGAGGGAGCGGAGAAATTACGGAGATGGCGCCAGTCCTAGAGAGCGCTGCCGAAGAACCTGAATCAAAGGGGAAAGGAAAACGGGGTAAAGACCGGGGCAGAGGTGGCAGAGGCGGTAGGGGAGGGAGGGGAGGTGGCAGAGGCGGCAGGTCTAGTGCCAAGGAAGACCACCGTAAAGTGCTCTCTGATGTCCGTAAATCCGTGTCAAATGCTATTCACCGTGAACCACCTCTGATTTATGAAGCAACAAACTAGCCGATCGCCTCCAAAGAGACACGCACGGGTCTCCACCAGATCGTACGGGACTTGTTTGGCGGTAAAATGGACACAGAGACCGACACTACTGCCCCACCCTCGGACGAGGGTTCACGAATTGTTATCAAGTGGTCAAGGCGTGGGGGAGGAGGCGGGCGAGGTCGTGGTGGTGGTCGTGGCGGGAGGACGGAGGGAGGTAAGCTGTCAGATTTCTTCAGAGGACTTCAGCGGGGCATACCGAAATTAAATGGTCTTAGGAGGGCGAGGTGAGAGAGGCAACTACCCACCATACATCCATTTCACCCTGCAAAAAACCAACCGCGACACCCAGGATGCGCTTGCGCACCTGTCACGCACGCTCCACTGTAACGTGAAAGACCTCTCCGTAGCGGGAACCAAAGACAAGCGCGGCATCACCGTGCAACGCGTATCTTTGCGGCGCGGCAACAAAACGGTCGAGGATGTCTGGAAGATGGCGAATGGTCTTAATGGCCGCCGCACTATGGAGGAGGCTCTGACACAAAGAGGCGAGCGCGGAGTGAGGGTAACCGACTTCAACTACCGGAAAGCGAGCCTGGAATTGGGCATGCTCAAGGGCAATGCGTTTGTTATCACCCTCAGGTGAGTAAGACTCGTATACCCCCTCGTGCCTTGCCCTCATAATGAAGATAGGAACGTCCGCGTGGATTCGATGGATATTTTGGATCGTGCCATGAACATTATCAAGACCAAAGGTTTCATCAACTACTACGGTGAGTCCTGGGGTCACATCGTCGAGAAGGTGGGGGATTGACACAGATAACGCATAGGCATGCAGCGCTTCGGGACAGCTTGCATCCCTACGCACACAATCGGACTCGCGTTGCTAAAGGGTGATTGGCATAGGGCTGCCAGCCTCATCCTCCGCATCCGACCAGGCGAGCACCCAGACGTGGTCGCGGCGCGAAACGCATGGCTAGTAGACAAGGACCTGGACAGAGCTCTGGAGCTCATGCCCCGACGTGTGGTTGCCGAGAGGTGTATTCTTGAGAGTTACAAGAAACAGAACGGCGATACCCGGAATGCAATGGGAGCACTGTCCACAGTAAGCTTGGTTTGTGGGTTGTACTGTTGCATTGCTGACATGTAGGGAACTTGCAGATTCCTCGCAACCTCAGGCTAATGTACATCCATGCATACCAGTCTTATGTCTGGAACGCCATCGTCTCTGAGCGAATTCGAACCTACGGAGCTGACAAACCCGTTGTGGGGGACCTCGTCTTTGAGGAGACCGCCTCCTCCAATGCGGGCGCCAGCGAGCCAGATGCAGAGACTGCCTTCGAGGATGCGGGAGGCAATGATGCACCAGAGGGAAATGCAGACGATGAAGAGAAAGGTATGCCTCAGTATGAAAGTCGTGCGACGAACGAGGCTAAGCTTGCCATCGATGTAATAGGGAATCCGGCTTCAAACAGATCAAAGAAACGGTCGAGGAAGGCCTGGGAACCGCCCAAGGTGAAGACACTCGGCGAAGGAGACCTGGCCAAGTACACGATTTTCGATGTGATTATGCCATTACCTGGCAAAGATGTGGATTTTCCCGGTGGCGCCCTCGGTGAACGTTACCGGGAGTTCTTGCGAGCAGATGGGCTCGACCCCGACAATTTTGTTCGAAAACAGAGGTAAGAGAAGAAAAAGTTTTGGCAAACCTCATCTAATTTCGCATTACAGGGACTATACTCTTGGTGGTTCTTATAGGAGCATTCTTCACCTCCCCAAAGAATTGTCTTGGACGGTCATGAAGTACACCGATCCTGACGTGCCCCTCGCACAGTCGGATGAAGATCAGTTTCTTGGACTTCCTTCACCAGGCACCGATGAAGATGGCAAGTTCCTCGCCCTCCAAATTCACCTTCAGCTCGGCACTGCAGCCTACGCGACAATGGCCCTCCGGGAAGTCACAAAGACAGAGACCAGTTCTCATTACCAGACCTCACTGACGCAAGCGTCTGAAGACCAAAAGTACCGCACGACCGAGGGCGGGGCAGAAGTTGAAGAAGCAGAGTAGAGCTACCACCGCGTGGAAGCGGACATACGTGGAGCCGCGTTGGGGCGACCTGGCGGCTGTATGTTGGTGTCTGTAGTTCATAGCCTGCCCACGCATTGCCAAAAGTTACATGGCCGTTGTGAGAGTAGGAACCATCTGTGTGAACTTGACGGAATGCGCAGACGAATGCTGCGAAAAGTCTCGGGTTGCCGACTCGGGCCGGGAGAGGCGTGTCGTTTCAGCCACCACTGGGCACGAAGGCATGTCGGTACCTCCCTCGCACAAGATGCCCTCGTCAGCTCTCTCACATTTCCGACGGTTCCTCGACGTATATCCTTTTCCTTTGTTCACAGACCTGCCCGCCGCGTTCCTTGAATCAGTCTACGCTCCACCACATCTATCTTCCGGGGCCGAGGATCGCAAGCGGTTAGCAGCGCGTCAACGACATATATACGCGGCGTCCGAATCCTTCTCCATCCCGACCCTCCACGGCCCCTGCTCCCCCCAGTCTTGCGCTCATTTCTCCAACCTCATCTCTCGCTATCATATTGGAGGATGGGGAAAGTCGAGCGTATTGTCTTCTTGTCCCTGGTGTTAGACCTTTTCGGTATGTCCAGATGCTGAGAGTCCACGCTACGCTATGTCCTTCGCGTATTGACTCAACTGCTATAGCGTTTACTATCCCGCTGCCTCTCTTTCCTCGTATCATTGAGTGGTACACAAGTGTATGTCGTTTCTTCATGGCCCGCGTGCTGTTGTGTTCATCACACAAGGTTGCGTAGCGCGAATCCTCAGACCCGAATGGCTTCCTTTCCCGAACACTCTCCGTTGTCTCGGGGGCTCGCGGCCTGTTGTACCAGCCCACATCAAATCCTCGACGATGGGACATCGTGCTATTGGGTGGACTGATGGGTTCCGTGTTCTCGTGAGTCCTATTCGCCTGGCTCCATAACGCAGATACTGAGATGCGCCCGCCTCGGGTAGGGCTCTACAATGGTTAGTTTCTATGGAACTTCTGCCCTTACTAAAGATGTAATGAATTGAATCCTCAGGTTCATTTCCCCGCACATTGGGTCTCTGAGTGACAAGTATGGACGCAAGCGCGTCCTTCTCATTACGATGATTGGAAACCTGCTCTCTGCCTTGGTGTGAGTTCTTCGCTCCTGTCATCTCGCTGCCACTTACTTTGGGCACAGATGGCTACAATCCACATCTTTTGCGTCGTACATGCTGTCGCGTGTTATCGGAGGTCTTAGCGAAGGGAACGTTCAATTGGCCATGTGAGTCTGTCGTGTCTTTTGTACGGGTGTAATCTCACCATGAGTCATAGTGCCATCCTGTCGGATGTTACGGCTCCTGAAACTCGTGCGAAGGCTCTCGCGCATGTTGGCATCGCTTTCGCCATTTGCTTCTGTATCGGTCCCCCAATTGGCGCATACTTCGCATCTCGACCGTTGCCTCCGTCTTTCACCGCCTCCGGCTTCGAATTGAACGTCTATGCGGGACCAGCCGCATTGACTTTTGGTCTTCTTAGCTTGGAGACGATTTTCTTGATTTTCGCGCTCCCTGAAACTCGTGGAAAAGCCCCGCAAAAATCCTCCGCAAAAGGCCTCACGAAGACGGCCACCAATGGCAGAGGAAACGGCACTACCCAAACGTCGAGACAAGGAACAGTCGCAGAGCGTTTGACGATGCTTAAGTCTCTGCAACGTCTGCATTTTCTCTTTCTGGGGGTGTTTTCCGGCGTGGAGTTCACTCTTACATTTTTGACGTTTGATTGTGAGTGCTTGGACTCTGTCTTTCAGCGCATCGTCTCTCTGACGTGGTCTAGTGTTCGACTGGAACAACAAACAGAATGGCGCACTTATTGGCTCCATCGGAATCGTTAGCGCCCTCTTGCAGGGCGGATACGTCCGGCGTGCCATGTCCAAGGTCGGGGAAGGGAAGATGGCCCGGCAAGGGATTAACAGCTGTGCCCTGGGGCTAGTCTTCCTCACTATCCTACCGCACCTAGTCAACAGCAACCCTTCTATCGCCGTCCGACTACTCCAGGCTGCGGCTGTCTGTATGGCTATGACTTCGGCGACAGTCGTGAACGCCCTGACCGCGTGGGCATCGTTACAAACCGATGACATAACCTTCGATCCTGACACAGGAAAGGCGTCTGAGGAGTACCCGGAGCTTGCCAAGGGTAAAGCCCTGGGCAAGTTCCGCTCTTCTGGGCAACTAGGACGCGCAATGGGCCCTCTCCTTGGTATGCGTTGCTTTCCTCAATATTTTCGGCCCTCTATACTAAAGTCGTCAACAGCCTGCGCGTCATATTGGACTTTTGGTCCGTCCTGGACGTACGCGATTAGTGCGATCGCCATGTTTGCCCTCGCGCGTAGTATGAGGTCTGTAGTTGCGAACAAAACTCGATAGATACTATTACTCTGCATCTGCACGACTGTATGTATGCCGCGCACTATTTACTAGCATAATTTAATCTGGCCTGCTATTGAGTATTGTGGATGAACGGTCGCGAGCAGGTCTTGGCAGGCGCCTATGCGCAGCCACACGTCTGTGGGACAAAGACCGTGACGACGACAGAGAGACTCCGATGTCGGTGTCTCACCTCAAACGCCACTAGTAGCACAATTGCGGGACACACTGCTGGACATATGTCTGTCCAATAGCCGTGATCTGGGGATTGAATATCAAGACGTGGGCTTTCCCAAGAGACCGAAACTCGGGTGAAGCAGTAGTTCGATGCGGTTCTCGACACGCAACTCGTTCTACCTCCGCATATCTGCAACCACCGTGCTACCCCTATATGTAAGTTCACCCACGGAGCGAGTCAAGTATTAAAGGCCTATACACTGAATACTATTTGCAGCTCTATCTCGATGAACGGCATGTGGATTGGATGTCAGAGCGCGTACTGCAACATGTCCTGGCCGATCTGCGTCCCTTGTGAGTAGTATTTATGCATATCACCCGATGAGTGCGCGCCCATTGTGCTAAGCATGTTGGCAGAGTCATTCCCAAGCTCAATGCCGAAGCGGAGGTGCAACTTGGACCCGGTAGTACCGCCAACACCAAACGAAGTACTTTGGATGTGCATCGAGGAGGTGAATTCTGATTCCGTCGGTGCCATGTTAATGGGCCAAGATACTGAATCCACTTTCCTCGATAGATACTTACCAGTTTGGATACTTTTTGCGGGGGACAGAACCACATGCGGTTCTTATCAAGGTAGACTATCCGCATATGCTTGAAGGCGTTCACACCATCATGACTGAAGTGGACATGTTGGACTAGACCAGGATGTTTACTCCTGCACCTCCGTATCCTCTACGAGACGTACTACCAGCAGTTCGGGAAGAAGAGCTGGCAAAAGCAAAATCCAGGTCGAGAAAATCCGGTAACGATGGACAAAAGACAGCTAAGAAGCGTAAACCAAAGCCTCGACCTAGAGGTAAAGGCAAAGCCAGGGCGGCCGATGACGAAGAGGAAGCAATGTCAGTGTCAAGTGATGACGGTGGCCCACCAGTAGGAGATGCATCAGGACCTATGACGAACCTGCGACGATCCAAGAGAGCGAGGAAGGTCGTTGCCGGTGAATATTGTGACGACATTGACGAGGATGACGCGGCGCCAACCGATGCAGAACCACCTATGGCCTGCGGGGATGATGATAATTACGATTTTATGGTTGTCGAACGACCTGCTCAGGACCTGCCTGTGGTGCCTAAACGCGAGGAGACGGAGCTATCTTTGACTGCGCAACAGTCTGAAGAAGCTTCGTTGGACATTGATGAGGGAGCACCGGCACAGGCTGGACCCCCGACCATAGACGTGGAGTTGATGGATGACGAGGAGGTACAACCCAAGCCGATACTCAAGCTTCATTATCATGGCTTCAACATTCATGGGCGCTGTCTCTGCGTTATCGTCGAGCCATACCCACCTCTTCGCTCGACAACACGCGCCCCCTCGCTCGCTCCAACAGGCCTTATTGCACCCGGTAGAGCCCCAAGCATGGCTCCGCCCGACTTCGTGCCCACCGGTGGTGCTGCTCAACGGGAGCGCACACCACTGTTCCTCCCCGACCTCGACAGGGAACCTACACCTGCACCCTCGGCCATGCGGACTTTGCCTCCTGTACCTTTGTTCTCGGGGACTGCAGAAGGGAGCGACGACGAGGACGGCGGAATGGTGCTTTTTAGCCAGATCCTGCGATCGGTCGGTGACCATCCCCCTGGGATCGCGGAGGATGATGACGAGATCGAGGGCGCCGTATTCTTCGGCGACGCAGATGAGATGAGAGAATTATAATTAAGTACTAGGCAGATAGTAAGTATGTATACAGGCGAGTTGCACTCTACATGCGGCCTATTTCTCTGAGTATGTCTACTGTGCGTTGCGATGAAACCCTCCTGAACCCGTCGTTCGCCATCTGGAATAGGCCGTGGCCGCCGGAGAGCGCACGGAGCCGGCTAGAGTAGTCGAGCATCTGGCTCAATGGCGCAATAGCCAAGATAGTCCTCATCATCCTCGCGGAGGTGCTCTTTGCGGCTTTGCCTGTAGACGGAGACAACCACTGGGGCGGAATGTAGGTCGCGTCGTCTTCGAAGGGCTCCGCTTCCTCTGCCGCTGCTGCATCCAAATCTAGCACTTCTCCGCCGTGCTCGCCAAGGTCCTCGACAACACGCCCGACGGAGCCCTCGTCGACAATGATCTTCAGGTGAATGTAAGGCTCCATGAGATCACCCTGCCCGGCCGTACGAGCGATGTTGCGTAGGATTGCAGCACTAGCGCCTGCTAGGATAGAGGGATGTGCCTCTGTGGGGAACTCGATGCCCTGGATTTGAATGCGGAGCCGCGAAAGAGCTAAGGTGGTGTTTGGTGAGCTGGAGAGTGTGCTCGAAAGGCCCTTCGCAATTTGCGCCAGAGGATCGTTTGCATCGGAATGCAACTCGCCAGGTGGGATGGGCTTCCCTTTCGGGGATAGGACGACGTTACCATCCCAGAGCGGATCACCCTCTTCATCCTCCTCCAACGCCTGTACGGAAAGTCTTATTTTCACCTGAACGGAATGTCCACCGACGTCTGTCGACCATCTGTCGCTGACGCCGGACACGTCTCCAGAGCCTAAACATTCTCGGAAGCTGACGCGTCGTCTGCCAAACTCGAAGTTGACTTTCCACTCGTCCCGAAGGCGGGACTCGATGATTTCCAGGTGGAGTGCGCCGAGACCATGGACGAGCAATTGTCCATCTTGCGTCTCAAACTGAACGGAGGGATCGGTACGAGCGAGGGCACTTAGGGCGCTCTCTACAAGTTCTAGGTCGGCATGCGAGTGGGGGATGACTGAAACGGACATCATCGCGGGGGGAGGGACGATATCGCGCAGGGATGTCGCGTTCGAACCACCTGCGACAGCGACCAGGGTATCGCCGGTACGAGTGTACTTGAGGCCCAGAACAGCACCAACGGCACCAGGAAGCAGCGAATCGACCTCCTCCGCCTCGGCGGCGTAGAGAAGCATCAGCTTCGAAACTTTCTCCCTCTGATTCTGAGAGGCGTTCAGGATCGAGCTTTGGCTCTTCAGCGTCCCTGCGACGGTTGTTAGCATCATTTCAAGACGTACGCAATCGATTACTATGATGTACCGGAGTAGACACGAACGAAGGTTATCCACCCCTTGCGCTTATCCCAGCCGACCTTCCAAGCGAGCATCCGCAACGGAGCATTCGCCGCGAGTGCTTTAGGATTGGTCTCAACGTCTGTGGGGCTGGGAAGGAGCTCTCCGATGTAGTTCATCAAGAGCTCGGTGCCGACATGTTTGAACGCGGAGCCGCAGAAGACAGGGAGAACGTCATTGCGCAAGGTCGCAGCACGTAAGTGGGGAAGGACGTCGGCAGCCTGGACGGAAAGATATGACGATGGGTCATCCGGCAAGGCGATAAGCATATCGAAGAGTCCCTCGGAGACTTGCGCGAGGTTGTCCAACATGGCGACACGTGCGGGTAGCAGATGTGGTACAAGAGGATGCGACTGAGGGAAGAGGTCGGATCGTTTGAGGTCTTCCACGGTTCGAGGCAAAGGATGGACGGATGGCGCGCCGTCATGAGCGTACTTCCAGACCTCCCACCTCACAAGGTCCACCAAGCCTTGTACGCCGGGTTCAGCTCGCGTGTAGTCCTGCGGGTCGAACGATGCGATGGGCAACGCTAGAGCCATGGGTCTCGGATGGAGGCGGTTGGCGAGCAATGAAAGCATGGATGTCCGGAACGACGCGCCAGCTCGGTCTAGCTTGTTGAGAAACAGTATTCTAGACTTGACGTCGTATCTAGGAGATGTTGAGCAAGGGTGTGCGGATCACCTGGGTATCTCTCACCTGGGCCCGTCTGCTCACCTGTCTAGTTGTCGCCAAACGCCCTTCGTCTGAGCTTCGACGCCCTCGACTGCATCAATCAGAACAACGGCCCCGTCAACGACGCGGCTTGCACTCTCCACCTCCATTCCGAAGTCAGCGTGTCCAGGAGTGTCGATCAGGTTAAACGTCCAGTCCTTCCATCTAACAGGGATGCTTGCTGATTGGATGGTAATTCCTCGCTCGCGTTCGGCGGGCAAGAAATCTGTAGTAGTGCTTCCGGTATCAACGGAACCCGCGGAGGACAGGTATTGGGACTGTAGCAGGATGGACTCCGTGAGCGTTGTTTTGCCGGAATCTGCCAGCCAACTCTAAGTTTCCAGACAGGCGACAGAGCATCCGTAACGTACCGATGTGGGCTACAAGAGCCATGTTCCGCAGTTTTGATGGGTCGTAGTTGGCCTGGGTAGCATATTGCCTAAGGCCATTCCGTCGGGGGATCCATGTGGGCAGGCCACGGTATCGGAATGCCAAGACCAGGCGAGAGACCATGACCAACCTGTGGTCGAAGAGAGGATGAGGGAGGTGAGAGTACGCGTCCTTCGCGCGCCCCTAGTTATATATCCAAGCTGGCAGCAGTCACGGCGAACGCAGAAGAGAAGAGAAGAGAAGAGTGACCGCCTGGGGCAGGCGCGAGAGAAGGGGCAGGCTGAGGCTCCTGGCAGGGAGCAAGGCTGAGGCCGCTGAGCCAAGGCAAAAGGACGCCGGCGCCTGGAAGCAGCTTGCCTCAGGGCGCCGGCGTTCTTTCATTCACACCCATTGTTTGCCACCATGCCTCGACGTTTCCTCCTCCTTCCCTCATGTCTGCCACCTCCGATACAGAAGACGACCATTTCGAACGGCGTGTTCGCCTTCGTGCCGCTGCCAAGGCGAACCAGCTCGACACCGTCCCAGTAGACCCTGCACATCAGCCTCGTGGACTCATCGCGAACACGCCACTCTCCGTGTCCCTCATCTCATTCCTCCTCGGCTCATTGTTCTCCCTCGGGCTCCTGCTATTCTTCACGAATGGCTACGGACTATACTGGTGGTCTACATATCAACTCGGCTTCTTTCTCGCCGTGTGGTCAACGTTCCATTGGGCCGAGTTTGCCGTGACGGCAGGATGGAATCGAGACAAATGCAGCGTAGACTGTGAGTAGCCCTGATAAATCCAATCATCAGAAGACGAATCTTTGTCCGTAGCGTTTCTACTGGAAAATGGTGCTATGTACCACGTAGCCCATGCCCTCGCGCTCAGCGAGTACCTGCTCACGCTATACTTCAAGCCTGAGTACAAGCAATGGCCTCATGTTTCTTCCTTCGGTACGTTACGTCCATAGTTCCCCTCAGTCTTGGGTATAATGTATCACCTTGATAGGCATCGTGCTCGTGCTGGTCGGGCAAACGCTGAGATCAACGGCCATGATCCACGCAGGAACTAATTTTTCTCATATGTTGGCGTACCGGAAGCTTGATAGCCACATATTGGTTACTGGGGGTATATACCAGTAAGCAGTCCACGTAATCCACGTTTATTTACACGTAGCGATCTTAATTGTATGCCCAGATGGTTCCGGCACCCATCATACGCAGGATTCTTTTATTGGGCTCTGGGTACTCAGCTCGTACTACAGAACCCTGTCAGCATCTCCTTCTTCCTGATAGTACTATGGAGATTCTTCCACAGCCGCATAAGAAGTAAGTGCGATGTTATTAAGCAACGATACAACAACTGATTTTAGCCAAGCGGAGGAGCAGTACTTGACTAAGTTTTTCGGTGACGACTACCTCAATTACAAGCGGTCGGTTGGCACACATATCCCCTTCATTCCATAGACAATGACATGTACAGATTCATGTGCCCTTAGCATACAATATATCTCACTCGATTTCAACAATACAGACGCGTCGGCATGCATCATATGATGGTCATAATGAGGGGGATAACATGTAAAGTTTTGAGACGAAGGAATACCACACGAACACCAACTGCCGCGATACGCTCACTCCTGGTCAATTGTACCCTTCTCCGACACGTAAATACCGTCCAGGAATTTACGGATATCCTTGTTCCGTACACGGCACGAACCCTGAATCGACGCCGCTATACCAACAGAGTCAGCGTCACTACGATGAAGCATAATGATATACACTCACCGGATTGTGACACGTTCTGGACGTCGGTGCCCTCGAGGATGAGCTCATCCTTCTGTGCTTTTGACTCGGAAACGGTGACCCCTTCCAACATAGCGACATTTCGGACGATCTAATCACCGTATTAGAGAGGGGTATGGCATCACCCGTGGAAAACTCACCTTCTCCCCCAAGAAGTTCCGGATCTCCAACGCGCGACCGCCATCCTGGATGATGCAGTTGATGGGGAAATGAGCGTACACGGCGCGCATCTTGTACTGGAAGCCCTGTATCAGACGGTCAGTG
This sequence comes from Ganoderma resinaceum, assembly GCA_964023155.1. Lineage (NCBI taxonomy): Eukaryota > Fungi > Basidiomycota > Agaricomycetes > Polyporales > Polyporaceae > Ganoderma > Ganoderma resinaceum. The sequence continues at coordinate 2,025,170 of OZ026793.1, forward strand.
GGGGCAAGTTCACTGACTCGAAGACATACCTTTGTTACACCAGTGATCATATTGACGATGAGGGACTTGATCGTCCGTAGGCACGCAACGTGCTTACGGCCACCCTGCCATACGGCAAGAGCAACTTTATTCGTCCTACCCTTCTGGAGCCGAATGTCCATGTCGATGTGGCGGACATTCTTCGTCAGCTTTCCGCGGGGACCCGTAACAGTGATAAGACGGGATTTGATGTCAACAGTAACCCCCTCGGGAATGTCAAGTTCTTCGGTCTTGAGGACGTCCCGCATCTGCCACAGAGGAGGAAGTCGTTAGCCTCTGGTTGGGCCCCATCCAAACGACACCAAGGCCATCCATCACAATCTTCCCAAACTTGCGGCAATTCCAACCCGCATGCGACTTGGCACAACCATCCCCCGCATGCATACAGAGTCATGGGCAGCGTACTGACCTTGAAGCGTTGTAGGCGTGATCTTGAGGAAGTTGGTGTGGATTCTGGCGGGCGAGGCGAAACTGAGTGGACGAGCGCCTGTGTGCCGTATTAGGAAGCTCGGGGACTGGGCCGAGGTCTGCGAACGCAATAGTAGTGTTGTTGTGCTGACAAAGCATGAGGCTGCGTTGCGGAGTTTGAATGGGACTGAAGACAGCTCGCCGGTCGGACCCTGCTTCCTTCCTCACTTCATCATCGACCACCATCTCCTTGTGCACTCGGTGCAGTCCGCCTTGCCTGGTGTTTGCCCGCAAGCTGTAAGAGACAGTTTGAGAAGAACCAATCAATAGAGCCTCTAGTTCCCCGGTGTCGGGACGCACGTACGAGCTCTTTGGTCGTTCTTCCTCAGCAGTGTCCACCATCGGTTGAATCGCTCTTCCCAACTCTCCATTTTCTGCCCTCGTTCTTGAGCTGGTTTGCCCGCTATGTCGCTCTATCCGCAGACCACCACCACATACTCTCAGATGCCTTACCAAGCCCAGGGCTATGGGCCCACCGTTGTGCCGCCCAACTCGTACTACGCCCCTCCACCCCCCGTTCCCCAGCCGGTCTTCCACCTGGATCCCAACACCTTCCGTCGTGATTATATGACTAGGCTTTCTAACTTAACAGTGAACTCTCGGCCTATCATCCAGACCCTTTCGATGATCGCGCAAGATTATAGTCGTTATGCGGACGTCGTCGTTCAGTGCATTGAGCAGCATCTCCGACGGGTGAGTCATCATGACTTTTATCCACTTATTTTTTTCATGAGCGAATGCAACGATCCCCATTGAGCTAGCACTATGAACGTTGATATTGGCGTAGATACGTTGGGACCATGTAACGTAGTTAGTGGTTGCAGTTGAGAAAAGAGACTGCTCTCGCGAATGGAGGCTATCCGGGGTTATGGCTCGTGGGTTTTGCGTTGCCCCGGCGTGTACTCCTGGCCACTTGTTTCGAAATTGGCGTTGCATATTCGTCCTGATATTTTTTCTTACATTTTTCTTCGCCACGCGCTGTTCTGCTGTCTTGAACTACGGGCTGCTGACTCATGCTCTTGCCTCTTTCGGCATTGTTTCGATAGGTGCCGCCGTGGATGAAGCTCCCCTCTTTCTATCTTCTAGACGCCATCTCCAAGAATGTGTACGATCCCTATGCCCGCCACTTCACTCCCATCGTCGTCCGCCTCTTCCTCGACACTTATGAGGTGGTCGATCAGCAAACTCGTAGCAAGATGGAAGAAATGCTCCTGACGTGGCGCACAGGCTCTCCCAATGGACGCGAACTTTTCGGCGTTGTCTCTCAAGTTGCTATCGAGCGACACATCTGGGGAGGCGAGTCCACTCAAAGTACAGTACGTAACCCTCCCCGTCGTTTTGTCTGCCGGCCTAAAAAACATTGTCGATAGTCCGGTGGTCGTGATGGAGGGTCGTCGATCTCGCAGGCTCAAGTTCTCAGTGAGCTCGAGTTTGTTTTGGGTCAGAAGGAACGCGTCCTTCTAGCAAGTCCTCATGACGAACTCACTAAACACCACATCAGCATCCTTCAGCAGGTCAGTTTCGTTTCACATCGTTTTATAGTATGTTCTGACGTCATCCAAATAGCTTCGCGGTATGGTACAGGCCGGCGTGCCTCAGCGAGACTTACAAGCTATCGTGACCCAGCTTAGAGCGTTGACAACGCCATCATCGTCTCCGCCGCTGCCAGCGCCACCGGCTCCAGCACCTCCTTCGTATACCGCGCCCCCATCCTATTCCCAGCTTCCCTCCATTCCTGCCCCATCCGTCGCTCCCCAGCCTCCCTATCAGTCTCAGCCTGCGTATCCCGTGGCGTATGAACAACCTCAGCAAGAATCGGTCGACATAGCTCGTCTCCTTCCTCCCTTGGTTCCTCCTGTTGCATCAACCTCCACCGCGCCTTCCGCGCCTATACCCGATATCAGCGGTATATTCAGTGCCCTGGTTCGGGCAGGAGTCGTCTCCGCGACAGCCACACCTACTGGCGCTGGTGCTACCTCTAAATTGGAAGAGCCCTCACAGGCCGCTGATCCCGAACGTCAAGCGCGCCAAGCGTACCGGAAGTCGATCCTGTCGATGAGAATCAAGCTGACAAGCTCCGATATTTCCAAGTAAGTTGCGAACCTTTGGTATAAAATAGGCTGAGCTAAGTACGTCCTGTAGGCATCATCCCAGAATTGTTGAAACTTTGTATGACCGGCTGCCGACGCAATGCAAACAATGCGGCTCAAGATTCTCGGATGACTCAGTTGGCAAGAAACAATTTGAAGACCACCTTGACATGCATTTTCGGCAGAACCGCAAAGCGACCCAAGCTGTAGGTCGTGGTCATAGCCGTAGTTGGTTCATTGGTCTTGAGGTACGTTTTTTTAGTCTTCTGTTTGAGCCCCTTCTTCATTCGCCTTGTAGGATTGGGTCAGCGGCAATGCCATCGACGTGAAAGGCAAGGGCCGTGCTGACGGTCGGACGGTCAGTTCTAAGGTGGTCGCGGCGGAAGAAGCTGCGAAGCGTGAGGCTGAGCTGAGGGCGATGTTCGTTGTCGTACCCCCTGGCGATGAGGCGAAAGCTATTTCGTGTCCAATCTGTAAGGAACCCTTGAAGTCTGAATTTCTTGAGGACGACGAGGAGTGGGTGTGGCGTAATGCCGTAAACAAGGACGACAGGGTAAGTGGTCAACGATTGACTTCGACCTCTGTTACCGGGTTGATGCTGATTACGTTGATATCTAGATATACCATTCGACGTGTCATGCGGAGGCCACCGCATCGAAGTCGAATCTAGCGGTGCGTTTGCGGAATGAGCGGACGAGTCGTAGTCGATCGAGGACCCCTGAGAAAGCAACGCCCCCGAGAGCACACGCGACGTTGAACGGGGATTCGAGGAAGTCAGAGACGCCAACGCCTTCGAGGCTCGTGGGTGTCAAACGTAAAGCCGAAGACGACCACGCAGTGGCAGTCAAGCGCGAGGGCGACGTGCCGCAGGCGAAACGAGTTGCGACATAATGTCCGCGGAAGCACAGTTGTTTGTTTTGTCGTCGGTCTCCGGTTGGGCCGGGGCACGCATCTCCTAGACAGCAGGATTCAGCATGCATGGACTGCTCGCATCCTTTTTATGTTTCTTTATAGTTATGATTCATCCACTGCGCATTGTACTACGATAGCACAGGCCAATACCAATACAGCATTGTTCTATATTCACCCTATTCCCTCAAAGTACGGAGAGTGACTCAGATTGTGACTGATGTCGGGCTTCGTCGTTAGCACCAACGGCGACGACGCACATAATTTTAGCGCCCTCCTTTCTTTCCTTCGACCACCACCTTGCGGCGCAAGCAGCTTGTCTGCGACCCCTCTTCCTGCATCTCCCATCCGTAAAGTAACAGGTGTAGGTGAGTGGTATTAACCTCCGACTTCTAACCTTGCATTATAGCGGTTGTTGTTATCTTATACGACGCAAGTCGGAGCCGATCGGTGGCTATCTAGCCGTCATCTTGTGCGTACAAGCGTTGCTTGCGATCCTCCCATTCTCCCCTCCGCTCACGCGGTGTGCAGTTCTATGTCCAATTCTACTATCGCACCACCGTACGACAGTACCGTGGAGCAGCTTTACAATGCCGCCAATGACATTGAAATGCAGGTGCACACGATGGTTTTATGATCTGGAGGAGAGGTACTGATTCGACTATCCCTACTAGGATGCATTCCCAACGAATCAACTCTTCCTTTATATAGTTATCGACACAAATGTCCTCATCGACTACTGTGGCATCATCGAACAGTTCTGCGAAGATACCGAAAAGGCGCAGTATCCAATCATGATCATCATACCGAGCGTCGTCTTGGGGGAGTTGGACGGGTACGATATCGAATCATTGCGTCATCTTCAGCCTTGGCCCTGTGGCGATTCGGTGCTCATCTATTCGATACCTGACACACAGGCTCAAGAACCGACCCCAGTTACAGTGGTTTGCGCGCCAGGCGAGCACGTGGCTTCTCAAGAAGGTCAAAGAGAGGAAGACTGTCAAGCTCCAGTCAGCCAAGGAGATGCTCAGCCCCGGCGGAGTGCGCACCGAGTCCGACGACGTGCGGAAGAATGACCTCGCCATCCGAGATTGTTGTCTGTTCTTCGCGGACAAGTCCAGGGGCTACGGTGCAATCCTGGTGACGATGGACAAGAATCTCAACTTGGAATGTTACAAGGAAGGTATGACGCCCCGAATTCCAGTCAGCACCCGCTCATCATCCGTTTGCGGCGTCGGGCCGCAGTGCTTGGACTGGTTGTGGTTGTGACAATAATGCGCTAACGGCGGCACCGCCACTTACACATCAGGAATCGACGTTTGCATGCCCCCAAACCGCAGTAGCTGGTCCAGCCGCCTTTTGGCGCAGACCCTGCCCGTTAACGGGGTAAACCTGGAGTTGTTTCACGGCCGGGAGGCGTTTCCGCGATATCGGCCATCCAAGACGCGCGAACGTCTCGGGCAGACAGAGGGGCCCATAGCGGAAACACCGCATTTGGCGATCGCGGACGCTGACATGATGGACGTGGACGAGCAGGAAACTTCGGTAACCCCAGAGGAATACGTCCCGGTCCACGCACGGGATTCTCTGCATGCGCAAATCGCGGAGCACTTCCCGCTTGTGCTGAGGGATCTGGCGCATCGGGTGCATGAGGAGTACGGTGACCCCTTGACCGTGTCAAACTCGGCGCATGCTCCGGCGTATAGGAGGATTGCGGTGTCATCGTGGACGGCTGCGCTGTGCTTTAGTTATTTGGAGACGAAGAAGCCGTTCAAGCGAGAAGTCTGGATGGGGTCCTTCTTCGGACGACGCGGGGAGGACGGGTGGCGGAAGGGGCAGGACTGGTCGCCGCGGATGTGGCAGTTGGCGTTGGATATGTTGGAGGATGTGGGGAAGAAATTCGACGATGGACCTCTGCTTAGTTCTGTGTCCGCAGTACGGCCGCACGTCGAAGAGGTGTGGGAGGCCAAGCTCCGACCAATCTAACTCTGTCAACACCGTCTATTATTGGAGGAACGTGCATGGGGGGATTTGTGAGTTCTGGGGTTCCTGTGGAGCGAGCATTTGGCGTGCGGGCGCATAGTATATTAATGGACATGGAAAGGGAGGAGGAATGTGTCCGTTCGGGTAATAGTTGTGGTGTGGGTGCTGCGCACTCGGGAGTCGGGGGTCCGAGGGGGGGGTTGCCTGATCGGGAAAAGGCGGACCATAATGATCTGGATAGGCGGCTGCCGGCGTACGACTCCGAGCAACCAGCACGAAGCGAACGGGCGTTATGACCGCCGGTGGACATAATGATGATTTTCATTCGTCGGGACGTCAACCGTCGACGTCGCTGCGGCCGTGGAGGGGTGCGCAGAGCAGGGGTGTAATCGCACAGACTGGGCCCCGAAGGCATGCGGACAGCCACCTGGAACTGCGGGGCGCCTTAAAGTAGAACGGAGGGAGAGGAAGAGGCTGAGCAAGTTGTGCCTGACAGGTCCGGGAGTCTCATCAAGAACGCATACATCCAACTCTCCGCTCCCTTTCCCTCTCTTGCACTCTCCCCTTCCTTCCTCCCTTTCCTCCGCCCCCCCCCCTCTCCTCCCTCACCTCATGTTTCGACGACGGACTGTGTACGTCCTCCTCTGTCTCCTCGCCGCTGTCCTCGTTGGCACCGTCGTCGTCCTCTCTTCGATATCCTACTATCTCTCCATCGATGCCGCCGCCTACATAACAGAAGACGAGGTCAACTTTGCCCTCAACGACTCTCATGACGCCCTCCCAGAACGAGTTCCACGCATTATCCACCAGACATGGAAGTCGGAGACCCTCCCCCCCAACTGGGCCAATCTTTCCCAACATTGTCGCGATATGATGCCCGACTAGTGCGTACTCCACCTCTACTTATCCCCGTCTGTACCCCTTACACCCCCATAGTGAGTATATGCTTTGGACCGATGCCAGTGCTCGCGAGTTCATCGCTCAGCACTATAGTTGGTTCCTCGACACCTTCGACGGGTACACATACCCCATTCAACGCGCCGACGCTATCCGTTACTTCGTCCTCTACCACTATGGCGGCGTCTACATGGACCTCGACATGGGTTGTATCCGTCCCATGGACCCTCTCCTCGTCCACCCTGTCATCCTGCCCAGGACCAAACCTGTCGGTGTCTCCAACGATCTTATGTTCGCCGAGAAGCATCACCCTTTCATGGCGCAGACTATCCACAACCTCATGAAGTTCGACTTCAGTTGGGTCCTCAACTACCCTACCGTCATGTTCACTACAGGCCCTATGTTCCTCTCTGCTCAATACGGAACATATACCTCGAACCATCCTCCCACCCCGGAGCGCCCTGGGGGCGAGGTTCGCATCCTCCCCAAGTCGCTCTACGGGAAGAATGCCAAGCCGGGAGAGGCCCCCAATTCATTCTTCTCGCACTTCTATGGGAGCAGTTGGCACGCCGACGATGCCGCGTTCATCGGCTTCCTGGGGACATGGGGCAAGGGGCTTATGTGGATCGGATTGGTTGTCCTCGTCGCCGGCCTCATCCGTCTCGTCCTTTCTCCGAATAGGAAGGCCCGGAACTTCGCCCGCATAGGTGGGTACGAGGTCCTCATCCCGCGCTGGACGCAGAAGAACGGCAGATGGTATCTCGACCTCGGCTTGTTTGCACTGCCAGCATCAGGTATCAACACCCAGCCGCCTTCACCCGTCACTCTCCCGAGTCCTACCTCGTCCGAGGAGGACGTGCAACTCCTACCCCTGTACGCCTCCTCCCGTTCGACCTCACCCACACCCTCCGAGGTTTCCCTTGCCGCCGACCCCTTCCACCAGCCCATTAGCAGCTCGGTCGTGGAGCGCGCGCGACAAGTAGGCATTTGTATCATGGACGCCATCTTCAGTCGGGAGGCACCACCATCAACTCCCTCACGCTCGCGCCGGCGCCGTCTGCGTTCGCGTGGTGTCCTCTTCTTCCTTCCGGCATTCCTCTTCCCCGAGCAAGACCAGACCGATGCGCTGCCTCTAACCCCGCACGCGCGAAGTTCGTCCTATGCTCACAGACGCGCGGAGAACTACTCAGCATCGTCGCTACCACCAGAAAAGCAGCGCTATGCAGCTGATCTTGCCGCTGCAGGGCTCATGCCTGCGATAGACAGCCAAGGCCGCCTCGACAGCTCGCCATCAGAAGCGTCTTCTTCGTCATCGACAGTGTGTTAGCCACTGGACTGTGGCGTGCTAGGTGCTTCGGGACGCCCGGCAGGTGGGGGGTACGCAGTCGTGGGAGGGCCATTTGGGGACGCTGGGATATTGGAGGAGAGGATGGCATGAGACGCGAGGCGTGTTGCGGAGGATAGACCAAGGGGAGCTGCGGGTGGACCTGGTCTTAACGCGCTTCGGGCGGAGATCTGCCGAGAATTCGACGCTCGGAGCTCAGATCCTCCTGGATTGGGCGGGACAGGCGGTGTTCTGTACCTTCCCTTTAGGCTCTCGCGCCATGTTTCATGTGAGGAGGGCGCACGAAGCAATGGGTATACCCTCCCTCCATAGAGTACCCGCCACACCACGGTTCGGGCCCTACGGCCGCCAGACGAATAGGCGCACAACTCACTCACTGGGGGTGGCCTTCGTGCATACAAGAGAGGTCGGGTGCGCACCGCGACGTTCTGCGGTGGTCCTTGGCGGTGCCTCACCGGTCGTCTTCTGTGGACCGTGCTTCCGTACGGCTCTCATTACCTTGCCCTGCCCATTCTCCTCCAGACCAATCCGACTCCGACGTCATCGAGCATGACATGTTATTTCTGATTCCCCGACATCACTCCCTTTGCCCCGTCCTTGAACGCAGTTTATTCATTTGTTCATCACCGCGTATTGGGAGATAGCATTACCCCTCTCATTCAGTACGCGTTTATATCTTATTATACACATGGACGTCTGGGTCTCTAATCGTGGACAGTGCTTGCGACGACGGGGGCACCGTTCGCTAGAAGTTTGCAGTAGACTAAGTAGTTCGCGCACACAGCTATTTGAATACCATTTCAGCGCCTCGGGACTCGTCTGATGCCTATGCCTGTTATCCATGACCGCTGGAAGTTAATGTATTGTTTAGAACGGGCCCCAAAAACCGAACACTGTCGTTCCATATCACCGCGATGGATAGATGCCCTCGTATTAGCGGCTAGATACCTATGAATAGGAAAAACTGGGTTCAGAAATTGCTTTAATGTATTTATTCCGTTCGAAGTACACGCTGTCAATTACCGATGACGACCAGCTGCGAGAAATTCCCAAAGATATCGTACATTGCGTCGTGCCGCGTGCAGGGCTCTTCGCGGTAGCAAACTAACTCCATATTCTATAGGAGGTCGGCGGAATTAACGTCAGGCCCAGAGATGATCGCCTTGATTACGGCCTGCCCGTCCGGGCTCTTGCCCGCGCGCGTTGTCTGGAACGCGTCGACGGCCTGCTCGAACGAGAAGCGGTGCGTGACGAGGGGCTTGAGGTCGATCCGGCCCTGCGCGACGAGCGCGATCGCGAGTTGGTAGTCGCCAGGCTGGTTGGAAGGGGATGGGAAGAGAAGGGGAAGCATGATTGTCAGTCTCAGAGGCATGGCGGGCGGCGCAGAGAACGGCACTTACACCGTAACGGAAGGAGCCCTTGAAGTCAATCTCTTTGACGAGCAGGGTTGTAATGGGGATCTGGATCTCCGCTGGTCCCATCCCGACCTAAATAGATGACCAACCAGGAGGTGTCAGCAGATAGACCCGTACACGAAACGCGAGCGCGGGGAAGGCGAGACGCAGTCTCGTGTCCATGTTGGGCTTAAATTTTTGAATAAACGAGCGCACCTGGACGAACCGCCCGCCATGCTTCGCGATATATATGCCCGTCTGTATGGAAACCTCCGCGCCTGACGCGTCGACGACGAGATTGACGCCACGCGGGCCGCGCTCCTCGAGGTCGAGCTGCTCCATCATGAGCTTCGCGTTGCGCTGCGAGTACGCGATTCGCGATTCGCCCTCCTGGAATGCGGGCGGGAGGTACGTGTCCGTTGCGGCGTACGTTTTGGCGAACTCAAGGCGCGAGGGCACAATGTCGACAGCAATGACGCGGGATGCGCCGAGCGCGCGCGCGACGGCCATGCAGAGGAGGCCGACGGGACCAGCGCCGAAGATGACGACAGACTCGGAGGGCTTAAGGGCGCCGATGTTCGCGACGGAGTGTATCCCAACGGAGAGGGGCTCCATCTAGGGGTGCCCGGCCGGTCAGAGACGGGCATGCGTAGTCATTGGAAGATGAGGCCCACTGACCATAGCGCCATCTTCGAGGGTGAGATGATCGGGAAGCTTGTAGCAGAGGTCGGCGGGGATGGGGTAGTAGCGTGCGAGAGTACCGTCATATGGGGGTGTTGCCGCGAAGATCATGTCTGGGCAGAGCTTGGGAACATCGATTCGTCGGACACTCGCTATGATTGTTTGTATGAAAGGTGACAATCATACCTCGTAGCGGCCGCGCTTGCAGTCATCGCATTTCCGACAGGTCGCGCCGGGCTCCATCGCGACACGGTCTCCGGGCTTGAGGTGAGTTACTTTTGTACCAACTATGTGGGTACCGAGCATTCAGCGTGAAGCCTGGAAGAATGATCGTCCGATGCTGTGTACCTTTGTAGACGACCCCGGCTGATTCATGGCCAAGGACCTATATAAAATTGAGGTTTCCTGCTGTCTTGACGGGAAACGGAGTACACACCATCGGATTCTCGACGACGAAGTCGCCGATGCGACCCGCCACGAGGTAATGAACGTCAGAGCCGCAAATACCTTCAAGCATGTATTAACACAACAAGGGCGATGGCGACGGATGGCATAAAGAAAGGAACCTGTCTTCTTCACAGCTATCAGGGCCTCGTCATCCTTAACTGTTATAGGCAAAATATGAATGTTAGGATGGTGGTCGTTGGTTAGGGGAAAACACACTGTCTGGGATGGGTCTGTCTTCAAAGACGACATCCTCGATCCTCCTGAGCACGAAAGAAGGGTTGTTAGACATGACTTGGGAGAGAAGAGAGGGATGGGGGATTCTCGGGGAACAAGGGAGGTATGGACGGAGCTCAAGAGAGTATTTGAGGAGAGTACGGGGTAGTCCGGACCGGGAGGGGACTCGGAGTAGGGCTCATCTGACTGCCAGCCAACTGCCAGCAGGGCAGACGATGGGACCTCGCGGATAGCGATATCTCTGCCTAGCACATCCCTCTCACCCTCCCTCGCCTCGTTCGCGTCTGGCGGGCCCGGGGATCGCCCATCGTGGTCAAAGCATACTGCCACTGGGACTGTATATACAAGCGCCCGCTTCCTAGTCAGCGACTTGCCAATGCCCATTTAGGGTTCGAGGAGAAAGCCAATGGGAGTCGGCACCGAGGCAACGGTAGCAGCAGGCCCGAGACTCGTGGACTGTGAATAGAGGCCGTGTGCAGGTACCGTCCAGCGGCAATACTAGTGCACGGTCCTCTGGGACTGGATCATTGCATGGTTCCGAGTCGGACTCGCATGTGAGTTGGCGAAGGACTCAAGGAGTTGACTGGTGAACGTTGCTCGTCAGTTGCTCGTCAGACGCACGCGCACGTCGGCCGACATCGATAAGGCGGACGATTGCCTGATCGAGCAGCATCGAGCCCATTTATGTAATTCTAATTCGGAGCGCTCACGCCATTCTCAAAATTCCTCAAATACCCTTGTCCTCCCCTCATCTGCCTCCATCCTCCTCGTCCCTCCCCACCATCCCTTCTCTTTCCTTCCCTCAGTTCGCCATGGTTCTCTCCAGCGCCCTCGGTTTCCCTCGCATCGGTATGTTCCCCCAACCCTCTTCTGATCTCGATCAGTGTCATTCATCCATCACCTGGTCTGCTCTCCTACAGGTGCTAACCGTGAAGTTAAGAAAGCTGTTGAGGCCTACTGGGCTGGCAAGCTCTCTGCAGATGAGCTTACCAAGGCCGCCGCCGATGTCAAGAAGGCTAGCTGGACCAGCCTCAAGGACCGTGGTGTGAACCTCATCCCCAGGCACGTCCATCTCATCGACCAGATTTCCAGATCTCACCAGGATTAACGGCTTCTTGATTTTAGCGGTGACTTCACCCTCTACGACCACATCCTTGACCACTCCGCTGCTTTCAACGTCATCCCCAAGCGTTACCTGGGCAAGGGCCTCACGCCCCTCGATGTTTACTTTGCCATGGGCCGTGGCCGCCAAGCGGAGGGTGTTGATGTCCCTGCTTGTGAGATGAAGAAATGGTACGTTATCCCACGCTTTACTTTCCTTTTAGTTATCGCGAGAACGTCGCAATTCTTACTGCCGTGAATATTCGCAGGTTCGACTCGAACTACCACTATGTCGTTCCTGAGCTCTCCCAGGAGACCGAGTTCAAGCTCAACTTCAACAAGGCCCTTGAGGAGTACCGGGAGGCGAAGGACCTCGGCATTGAGACTCGCCCCATAGTCGTCGGTCCCATCACCTTCCTCGCACTCAGCAAGCCCGCCAAGGAGGCCAGCCCCGGCTTCCAGCCCATCTCTCTTCTCCCGAAGCTTATCCCTGTCTACAAGCAGCTCCTTGCGGCTCTTAAGGAGGCTGGCGCTGAGTCAGTTCAGATCGACGAGCCCATCCTTGTCCTCGACCAGGCTTCTCTCTACGAGAAGCAGTTCGCGTCAGCGTACGCTGAACTCGCCCCTGTCTCGCCCAAGCTCATCATCGCGACCTATTATGGTCGTCTTGACTCCAACGTTACCTTCGCCGCCAAACTTCCGGTAGCTGGTCTCCACATTGACCTTGACCGTGCGCCTGATCAGCTCGACGAGGTCATTGCTGCCGTGAAGCCCACCAACCTCGTCCTTTCCCTTGGTGTCGTCTCAGGCCGTAACATCTGGAAGACTGACTTCCAGGCTGCTCTTAAGCTCGGTCGGAAGGCCGTCGATGTTCTTGGTCAGGACCGTGTCATCATTGCGTCGTCTTCGTCGCTCCTGCACACTCCTGTCACCCTCGCAGCCGAGAACAAGCTCACTCCCGAGCAGAAGGACTGGTTCTCGTTCGCCCTCGAGAAGGCGTCTGAAATCTCCGTCATCGCCGCTTCTCTATCTGGCTCCCAGGACCCAAAGGTCGCCGAGGCTGTTGAGGCCAACCGTGTCTCCATCGCCAAGCGTCGTGAGTTCGAGCGCAACTCGGATGCGACCGTTCGCAGTCGTGTGGCCGCCATCACTCCTGACATGTTCGAGCGTAAGAGCCCCTTCTCCGTCCGCAAGGAGATCCAACAGAAGCAGCTTCAGCTCCCCAAATTCCCCACGACCACGATTGGTTCCTTCCCCCAAACCAAGGAGATCCGTCAGGCCCGTGCCAAGCTCAACAAGAAGGAGATCACTGAGGCCGAGTACGACAAGTTTATCGAGAAGGAGATCGAGAATGTCGTCCGTTTCCAGGAGCGTATTGGCCTCGACCTCCTCGTTCATGGCGAGCCTGAGCGCAACGACATGGTCCAGTACTTCGGCGAGCAGCTCGAGGGCTTCGTCTTCACCCAGAATGCCTGGGTACAGTCTTACGGCTCTCGTTACGTGCGTCCCCCCATCATCGTCTCGGACGTCAGCCGCCCCAAGCCCATCACCGTCCGCTGGAGCAGCTACGCACAGAGCCTGACGAGCAAGCCCATGAAGGGTATGCTTACCGGCCCCGTGACGATCCTCAACTGGTCGTTCCCCCGTGCAGACGTCTCTCGTGAGCTGCAGTGCAAGCAGCTCGCACTCGCCCTCCGCGATGAGGTTGTTGACCTCGAGAAGGCCGGCATTAAGGCCGTCCAGGTCGACGAACCGGCTCTCCGTGAGGGTCTTCCCCTCCGCAAGGCGGACTGGCAGGCGTACCTCGACTGGGCGCTCTCTTCGTTCAAGCTCGCGACAGCCGGTGTGACGGATGCGCTCCAGACCCACTCGCACTTCTGCTACTCCGACTTCGACGACATCTTCCCCTCGATCCAGGCCCTTGATGCCGACGTCATCTCCATCGAGGCATCGAAGAGCGACCTCAAGCTCCTCAACACCTTTAAGCATTACGGGTACTCGAACCAGATCGGCCCCGGTGTCTATGACATTCACTCGCCCCGCGTTCCCTCTGAGGACGAGATCAGGGAGCGCCTCACAGCGATGCTCGCCACGCTTCCCAGCGACCTCCTCGTCGTCAACCCTGACTGCGGTCTCAAGACTCGTGGCTGGAAGGAGACCGAGGCGTCGCTCGTGAATCTCGTCAACGCCGCCCGCTGGGCGCGCCAGACGCACGTGTAGGCGGCGTTGCCGCACAGCGCTTCAACAGCGCCCGCGTTACGGTTTACCAGTAACTTATCAGCGCACTCTCAACGAGCTGCCCTGCGGTATCGGCCCAGTTGTCGTGCAGTGGTGTGGATGATAAGCAGAAAACGTGTAGCCGTGTGGGTGCCGGCGCCGCTCCCGCGGTCTCTTTGAGCCTTCGCCGACTCGACTCCTTCCGTTCTCCGTCGCTCCTGGACTGCGGCGTTGGACTCGACCGGATGTCTGCTGTCGGCGCAGCTGGCCGCGTGCAGCGGGCGCACTGGGACCAGGCCATGTCTCGCTCCGGCGGACAGCCTCGGTGTCTTTGGTTTCTATGCTGGACGGCTTTGGTGACTCAGGGGTGTGTTTTGGGCGGATTTCAACAATCCTCAAAAGTGCTTTCAACGGCACTCATGTATTTTATCACGATAGCGAGCATGTATCCGTAACGCACTGGCATGGCTGTTATGATAGACCACGATGTCTTCTGTGTGCGCGTGTAGGCATCGTAAGCTGTTGTCACTGCTGCAACAGTGCTAATTGAGCACGGATGCGGGAGTTGGTTGGTACGAATGTACAATTACAGCAAGCAGCATGTATGTAGGCAGAAACAGCACGGTTTGTGATATCGTGCATGGTATAAGGATAGATATAATTCACCACTGTAGATCACCAAGTTGCATCGAACATTCCCAGAATACAAGATTTAAAGAGCATGAGCTGGCGGAACCACCATCTCGTCTCCAAACCGCAGAGAACCGGAAGATGGCTTGCGTCCAGCAGGCTGCAACGGCTCCTCCGGTATGGCTCCTGTGCAACCCCCACCGACGTAGTCAATGTGCGCAGGGGCCAAATTGTTCTCTGTTACGGACGCCGAGGTTATCTTCGGAGGTGTCTCCGTCGCGAGCAAGTCTGTCGGACTCAGGGGTGCTTCGACCGCGACTCCGACGGCGCTGGGTGTACCCGAAGAGTCGATATGTTTCGCCTTGTCAACATCGCCCTCCATATCTAGCGCGAGGCGGAGGCGATCCTCGACCTGCTTCGTCCGCCGGGTCTTGCGGCCGCCCAAGTAGATAAGCACGCCGGCGATAATGCCAGCAAGCTGGATGGATGCGTGAGCTACGCGTGGTTTAGACGAAAAAAAAGGGGCCCGGAGTGTAGTACGTACGAACGCTGCGGGTAGCGTAGTCGCCGTCGTCCAGGCTGGTCGTTCAAAACTATTGTTGGGGATTCAGCCCGTGGAAACAACGAACTAGGACATTACAAGCTTACCGATCGAGGCCCCACATCGTGCCACTGAGAAGGCATTGAAAGAACGAGTTCAGGTCGTTGCAAACGCAGATCCACAGCGTCATCCTACCAGTGGCGTCAATACGAATGCCGGCGGAACTGGAGGAGTCTTACGTGATGGGGAAAGCCTGCAGAGAATGACGGTCAGTCAGTATCACTCTCAAATATTTGCTAACTCGGACTTACTCGATGGGTCTGTGTGCCGTGTGGTCGATACCATGTCTGAGACTTCATAAATTGGTGCTGTTCTGTGCCGATTTCGTGAAAAGGGGAGTATATAGAGATCGATGACAAGCTCACGGTAATGCAGATCTATTTGTTCTTTCTCACTCAACACCTGGACGTAATTCTTGTCGTAGACAGGGTCCGGAAGATCGTCCGGGTCGTACAGCTCGAGTAGCCCTGCTCTCCTCCGCACTCGAGCGACCTTTCGCTTATAATGCCAGATCTTACATACACCTAAAGAAGTTGATCAGGACGACGTATATCAGGCGCGACGAGTACGTACGGTACGTGTCCATGACACGAAAAGGGATAAATCCAATACTTGTGATGGTAAATAGACCTGATAGAATATAAGCTTAGAGGTTCAAGATGCTCGGACAACAAGCGTACCCGTTTCGATTTGCTGCGAGAGCTCAACCCAATAACCTTGTTGAATATCGTTGTGCAGGTCAATGATGGGTATGAGAAAGACGACGATTGCGGTGCCCCAAAATACTATACATGGCTGTTAGCTAGGAAACTAAGGCATTAAACGAAATGAGGACTTACTGACGAGGAACCCGTAAATGGCGGTAGCGATCTTCAATGACGGTCATAAGCACCGCCTGATGAACATAATGAGAACAGGACTCACTCCAAGTGCTACGCGAGTCCAAGTGAGCACGGACTCTCTCTATGACACCAGGACCCGACTCACGAGTCTTTAAGAACGACCACACGCCAGCCATCATCCTCCGGAACTTGGCACGCTTGCTCAACACATCTTGGACGTGCTGATCGAGAGCATCTTCAGATGGATTTTCCTGCTCTGTCCCAGGACCCTTCTCTGCGTCGCCCTGGTTTTTGCCCTTTTTACTCGGCTGTGGTAGAACAACGACTGGTTTTCTCGAGTAGAACGACAAGGGAGGCCTGAAAGCCAAGCGAGGGGATGAGGCGCGGGTAACGATAGAAGAAAGCGACGAGGCTTACACTACTATGGCATTCGCGGCGTTCGTCAAGGTACACACGGTGGAAATCTGAGGGTCTTGCGGTGGATTGTCAGGTCATGGTGGTTATCTACAATTCGTACCACACACCTATCACGTCAAGATGCTCTACAATATCATCGTGATGATGTTCATCCTCCGAGTCTGGCCGGTCAAAGTCTTCTCCTTCGAGTTGTCGTAAGGCGAGGTTGATCTGGCTCCCGTTCAGGTCACTATAGCCGTTGTTCGGGACACGAAGGTCAGCCTGCTGTCCTTCCGCCAAGTATGCATCCTGATGGCGTCGCAAGAGGTAGTGGGGATGTTTGTGTGTTACACCTGCGGTGCTGTGTGCGAGATGAGAAGGACCCGGGGTATGAGCCCCGGGAATAGATGCTTCTGAAGGTCGACGTCTCGACAGGATGTGACTGGAGATTTTGCTAGGTGCGCGCGGCCTTGACGGCCTGGTCTCCGTACCGCTGGACCATGATCTTCCAGGTGGATGGGTTGTGACGCCCATCTCGAACTCCTGCGGGGCATCGGCCTGCGGGGCGGACAGCGCCCTGGAATGACCATCGTTGGGGAAGCTATCGAGGTTGCGATAGCCTTTTTTCACGCGGACAGAGGGCATTGGCGGCAGTTGACCAAGAAGGTGAGGATGCGGAAGAGAAAGGATGAGGAAGGCTCCAAATAGGGGGCCATGGAGTGGATGAGTGGTTGGCTAGTACGAATGGGCATGATCTGGCATGATGCGCAAAGCAGGATAGGGGGGACCAGGACGGCAGTGGCAGCCTATGATCTCATTCTCTCCCCACAGCCGCACGCACAAACGTTCATCCCAGCCACAGGCCCGAATCCTGAGTCTCTGGCGGCAGAACATCCGAACCATAGTGAAGTAGGATACACAGACTGATTATATAGTGAGCGAGAGCATATGGCTATATCATACATCCTAGCATGGTACCGCTGATAAGGCTATTGTTGGCTGTCCATTGAATCTGCAGTGCTTGGCGTCTGCGACGACGATACGCTCTGCCAGCGACATTGATTGATCAGTACCAGTCGACCTATCATAAACAGGTGGAAATCTTACACTAGAAACGCTATCGCCGCCTTCTAAATGATCAGAGCTGTCGTGGTGGCCGTGACGGTGTTTCCGTCGGAATAAACTCATCGCTCGTTTGCGCACACCCTCCCGCTTCGGCTGAATCGTTCCCTCACACATCAACTGGGGCTCACTCGTGATAAATGACGAATCTGTTAGGATGGCCGTTGTGGTATCTTTATCTTTCGACTTCTGAGGCGTCTCCATCGATCGACGAGGGAGGTCGCTAGCGGGTGGAAGTCGAGGGGTTTTGATCAATTTCGGTGTGCTTGGCCGCGAGAGTCTATCGTCGTGATGATTATCTTTCTTGTTGGCAGCTATCCATTTTGTCTTTGTGATGAGTTCGCGCGCGACGGGGAACACCGGAACCAATGGCTGTTGGAACGCAACCTTGACCCAGCCACGCCAGTTACGACCAGACGGAATGAACTGGTCGACGAGCTCTTCGAACTAATCGCCAGTTAGTAATATGGTCTTCCCACGAGCAGCAGCAACCCGCTTACACTCCACGTCTGATTGCGATACTCCAGATCGCGAGTCCGTATTCGTGCATCGCGGCACAAGAACGAATCCTCCTTGGATATGCTCAAGAGGAGATGTAGACTGCAAACGAGTGTCAGTTTGAACACGAACACGCTATCGAGCTTCGAATGTACCTCGCAACCTTGACCCTGACGAATGTCTTCTGCGACGCCCTCGTCTTCATCTCCTGTGCATCGTCCACTTGTTGGTTCCGAACTAGATCCTTTGGGGTCGACCGGGAGCCCACGGACGCTACTTTCGTCATCCCGTGAACGTCCCTCAAATTGCCACTCGAGTTCGTGCGCTGTATTCTGGGTATTTGCAGAGAGTCCTGGCGCTCCTTCCGAAGATCCGTGAATGAACGCGATGTGCCAAGTCTCCGTAGGGGGGAAGGCGGAGCAAGCCTGTTCATGTCTAGAGACCTGCGGGCTGGGGAGACATCAAATGAAGCGTGCCGTGGAGAGTCGGTGTACGTGACTGCAGGCAGAATGCCGGACTTCGGGCCCAGATTGTGACCATCGTCGCTAATGTGTTCCGGGATCATGAACGACTCGAGCTCCGTTGGACTCTGTGCGCGGTTTCGACGAGCAGGCCAGACGTAGCACATGATCTTGCGCCCGACACGAGTATCAATCTGGAGACGCATAGGGTGGAAAGAGAGCTCGAACTCCTCATAGATCGTGATCCCTCCGACGGGCGGTAGGACAGTCCAATGAGCTAGGAGGAACAGCTTGCGCTAGGAGTACATTCAACTTGAATGTATGCGCTTGGGAGGCGGAAACCGTGACTTACTTTCACGAGAGGATGAGTCGATGGTTCGTCGTACTTGGAGAGAATTTCCGTCCACTCGGCATCTGCGGCACCATCAAATGCCTGCAAGTCACCGACCGTCAAGTTGTTCACCGTCGAGCTGTCATGCCTGCTAAGCCAATAGAAGTCTGTGACCCGGACGGCGACCTTCGCTAGCAGTTGATCGTGTTGATCCAGCATCCTCCACGATACCTCCTCGGACGAGGTATGGAGCAGCAACGCAGACTTCTGGTCAGACTCGCTGTTGGCCTTGTCCTGGGCGAGCTTGATGGCGTCAAACATCATGTTCAATTCCTCGACCAGCAGCAGTATATGTGCGTCTATCTTGAGCAGCTCGACACGGCCAGGGTTGCCGAGCCTACGAAGTTTCTGCTCAGCGTCGCTCTTCGTTTCCAGGGCTTGACGGAGCCGGTCTTGCATACCCCCAACAACATCAGCTGCGGATGCGAAGTTGGTGAAGTCGTAGCTGAACAGGAGGCTCTCGAGCTTCTCTGCTCGCGTTTTGTGGGCGGCATCGGTGAAGAGGACAAGGTTGGTAACAATGTTCGAGATAGCTTGGAAATGACGGTCGTTCGCGGACACTGTGAAGCGCGGTACATGCACCCGGATGAGATCCTATATCACGAAGGATTCCATGAGCTGAATCCTCCAATAACGGCGTGACAGCGCGTACGGTCTGGTTCTGTAGGTGGTCATGCTTTTCATTGGTAGACCTCGAGACAGTCGTGGTATCGTTCCGCAAACGCAGACGGTTGAACTTGTCGTACTGGAACGTGGCATCCGTCTGAGGCACGAGACGATCGAAGTCGCTGTTGTCTGCCCGCAAATCGATCAAAACTTCGAGTGGGACGTAGTCTTTACCGGATGTATTGGTTGTGGAGGGTGAGAAGGTCTGCAACCCTGTGAGCCAAGCGAAGTTCCTGGGAAAGGAATACGATCAAGTCTCCTTTATGTTCATATGTTGGAGAGGAAGTACCTGTTCATGACCTTGCCGCTGATGGGATCGTTGACATTCGCATCATCCATGATAGCAAATGTCTTGAGCTTGCCCTGAACTGCAGCAAGGACGCAGACGGACTCCTGGTCGTCATTGCTTCGGAGAACGATTTGAGGCTTCAATAGCAGGCAGAAATGGCCCTTCCTAGCCGACACGCCTTCCGCCCAACCATACAGAGGATCAACTGTCGGGGCGAGCTTAGACACGGTTTGTGGTGCGAACTCTACAGGGGCTGGCACGTTGCCCTCGCCCGTCAAAAAGGTCTTCAGTCTTGCTGCCGCTGCATGTGCGCTTGCTGCAGGCCCCGCATGTTTCTCCGTCTCGCGTTGGAATCCCGTGAGAGCCGCTTGTGCTTGGTCCCGAATGAATTTCACCGCACTATCTGATAATCAGTACTATGAGACGAAACATGATAAAATGAGCACTGACCGTTGAGCAAGATGGTACTCAAATCCTCTCCGCGAGCGAGAGCAGTAGTAGTATTGCATCAAGATCTATGCATATTTGAACCATGCTGAAGACCGCATAGGTAAACCACTCACATCTCGAATTGCATTATCCATGACGATGTGAGGATTGTGTACCTGATACACATTATCAAACCCAGACCACTCCTCCGGTGTTACCAAATCCGTGGGCATGTAGTAGCTCGAATTGCGATTGCGAGCCTTCGTAGCTTGAGATGCCTTGTCGATGTTGCGCAGCTGTAGTTTGTAGCTCTCCAGCAATGTGATCATCCGTGATAGGTCATGTCTAGCGCGATTCCGCTTCTGCAATTGTGTGAGCGGCAGATAGTATTCATTGGGTGGGAGGGGAAGCATACCGCGTCACCATTCTCCTTAGACTGGTCCCTATATGAATGGATACTCTCATTGTCGTCGGCATCATCGGCCTCTTGAACCTTCTCACGCAGTCGATCAAGTCTCTCAGAAACTAGATCCATCTGTACCTGCGCGACCGCTGCGAGTAGAGCAGTTGAGTTATGAGATAACATTGTTACAATCGTGTCACTTACAAGGCTCTTTGCCAATGAAGCATACATGCGTATCTTCGGCACCGAATTTACTGCGAGATGCAGGCTTGTCTTTGCGATCCATGTGGTCATCATCTTGTTTGAAGTACGTGAAACGGGGACACGAGACGGCAGGAAGGAGATGAACTTCAGGAACTGTGCCTTCTGTATCGTCAAATGCAAAGTCGTCCATATCAACCCAGCTCGAATGCAGGGGGATGGAGGGCAGCTCGTTCCGTGTCCGATAGTTGCTGACAAAGGGAGAGTACTCGACGGGAGTGCATTGCTTCAGAGGATCGGAGAAAACGGCCAGCATGGCGCGTAGATCAAGGCTTTTGAGCACAACCTCGATGGCATAAAACGGCTTGTTGTGGACAGTTTTCGTGCCTCCGTCGGTAAGCTGGGTGGTCGCGGTGTCGCGTTGGTGCATATCGGCGCAGAATTCGCCAATTAAAGCCTTCACCCCAACGTAGGGCGTCACTCCGTCAGCCCAGGCATCCTGAGATTCATCCACGTAGATGTGCGAGATGTACAGTTGAGGAACTGAGATGAGGTATTTGATCGTGGAGAGGTGTTGTCCGAACTTTGGTGAGATAGGTCGCTTCCGAGGATACAAGTCTCCCTGACGTGTTGGAAGTGAGAGAGCTCCGCTGAACAGGTGCCACCAAGCCCAGAAATGCTCAAAGACAGTCGGCGAAAGGTGCAAGTTGCTAGGTTGGATATGTGAAGTCTTTCGTAGCCCCGAAGTCAAGGAGATCGACATATGGATGAAGTCTGAACGGAATCCATTGTACGAGTCCTCAGGAGACTATGGACGCCGTTTGTTAACGAAACTTCTTTCATGTTGGACAATAACATACCTTGACGGCCGGTATCTGATCTTTCCACTCTAACTTAACGTTATAGTGTGGCTTGAACTCGAAGTAACGGCAGTTGCGGTCAAAGGGTCGTCCTGTACATTCGTGACATTCCGGTCCACATGTTCGTTCGAGCGCAAAACCGACGCCAAAACATGTCCCGGAACGGAATTTAGCGCATACAGTCCTAGCGCGTCTTGCAGCACCTCCTCTGGCACTCGGCTTGTTTGCCTCGTCACCATACGTATCCTCAATGCTAGAAGGAAATGAACTGAGTGACATGGTCGAAAACATTTGGAAACACACTTTGGAATGATGATCAACATCGAATCGCTGACGACTTGGATGAGCTCTGACGCATCGTTGGGTTGGCCAATGAGCAATTGGGGCTTGCCCTTCCAGCAAAGTGCAAATCCAGTTCCGTGGCCATCCAGCTTGTAAGGATCACGCGATCCTTAGTTAAGGGTTCAGTATTGCATGCGACGAACGTGGATTTATCGACGTACCTTTCAAGTGGAAGTGGACTTCGCCCTTGAACAACACCTTGAGTCGCCAATGGAAGATCAATCTGAGCTGTAGGATGAAGCCGTCATTACTTGCAGGCCAACGACACCATATCGCATACCTTATCCCAGAAGCCGATTGCAGATGAGCTGTCTCGGGGAGCATGCGACAACATGTCGATCACCCTCATGAGGTCCTGAGTAGCAGGCTGGTAGCTAACTCCCCATGAAAAGTCGGTGATACCATCCGTTTTGATGTGGATCGTCGGTCGGGCATAGGTCTTGACAGGCATGATTGTCTTCGGAATATTCACGCAGATCGGCGCAGCACCATGCATACCGCTGTGTTGCTTGACGATCTCACAAGGAACCCACTCGACCGAGTTGTCCGTTCCCATCTCCTCCGCGATGACGAGATCTGTGTCGAAGACCAGTGCGGGAATCTTGCCACTTGAGTGAGGAGGTATGTGAAGCAATGGAAGGGGATATGAGCGGAATGCTAGACGTAAAGAGGAAACGGTGAAGGAGATATGCATGGGAACGAGAAGGGAGAACTGGGTGTCGCGGGGCAGCCCATGCCCAACTTCGTAAAGATAGTCGGGGATGGAGCTGTACGGGAAGGAGGGTGGTGCGATAGCAAGCGAGAGCTGATTGAAGGTGAAGCGAACGAGAGGAGGGATGGGGAGTACGCTTTTGATACGGACCATATCGTCGTCGATGGTAGTAGACATGCGCAGGGATCCCACGGGGTTCTGCCAATGGGATTCTTCGCGTTGGGTTTGCTTAGAGAGCGCCTGGTCCAATGCAGTTTTCCAAGCGACGCCATGGACCTGGTCAAGCCGATTCCGTGCATCTGAAATAGAAATGGTATGTTTCGATGTAAATTGGAAATCCGAGTCGTTACGCAGCGAGGTCGTTGAAGCATGCTTTGGCGAAATAATGGTTTCTACTTTTGCTTCGAAAGCGTCCTCGCGCTCCTGCCGAAGTTTGGCGGCATTAAACCCTGTCTTCCAGATGAGGCCCAGTCTAGCCTCGTGTTCATCGTCAGCAGCTTCTACAATGAGCCGTCCCAAATCGATGTTGATATCCGGAACGTGCTTCGCGTCCTCTGCAGGCGGGGGTGGGGGATCCTCGTATCTGCCAGCGCGAACCATCCGCACGAGATGCTTGGCAATCTTGACGGTGAGGTTGATGTCGAGAATCAAGTCGGCCAAAACAAAATCGAAGGGTATGCGCAAACGGCCACTGTCTCCATTGACCTTGATAGAAGGAAGATTGACACTTAGATCGAGGTCGACTCTCCAGCGCGGCAGTCTAGCGAGCTCCTCCCACTCCTCCTTCTCCTGGCCATCGCAATAGATTGGAACGTTGACAGCAGCGAGAATGTTATCCCATCTCATGCTGATCTTGTGGTCGGGGGCGAGGCGGAACGACAATGATGAGAGGCGCAAGAACATCCTGCTCGAGAGAGGGAAGCACCAGAGCAACTGCAGTTGTTGCAACCGGCAATGTAGGTGCAATCGAAGCGTCGAGGGTGTGCCGGGGGTCACAGTTGCGGGCCCAGGACGCAACGGATTGAATTGCTGGACAGTGTGGACCGCTAGAAGGGCGTGGTAGATCTGGCAGAGGTCCATCCTAGCCCGAATCCTTGGGACAGTGACCTCGACATGGCAGTCATCCACCGAGTTCGGAAGCAAAGCACCGCCGGGTCTCCGGCCTGACACTACGGCGTGGATGTCGCAGTTATCAATATGGAGAAACTCGAGTGAGCGGTGATGGACGCTCTGGTCGTCGAGTCCATAGGGGTCATCTGCGGAAAAGGGAGTCGCAAATGCGTCGCGCACGACAATGTCCCACAAGGACACCTGGACCAAAGCACGGGTGACTTCATGGGACTCGGCCTTGCTGTGCTCGTGCACGACATGCAGAACCTGCTCCTCGGGTAGCAAGAGCTTCGTGCGGTGGTGGCTGCGCGCGATTATGGACGACATTCTAGAGCAATGATGCTTCCGGAGTGCACTGTAGGTTACGGAGATCCCCATGCGCGACGCAACCCCACGCGAGATGTTCAAGGTATCGTCTGGGGCAAGGTCTGGTGAAGTTAAGAAGACTATGAAATGCCCGATCGCAAGAGACGCATCGACACCGAACGGGAGCTGATCCAGGACACGGCGAGCAGGCTTTGATGTCTTTGTCGTTGGATGGCTAGCAAGGCGTGAGAGGATGAAAGCAAGGGATCCGATGACTTCAGGTTGCCAGAGCTCGACGGAGATAGCATCTGTGGCAAGTTGACACTGCGTGTAGATAGATGTCACGTCCACGGATACAATGCCCAACGCTTCGTCCGTAAACTCGCCTAGGCCGTACCCTGTCCCACCAAGATGGACTGAGTCCATCTGTACGAGCGGCTCACTCGGGTAAGTGGGTGCGTGGAAGTCCTCTGGATGCACACCTCGCATGTGGGCATCAGGCCCGAACCATATCTTCGCGTACGGCCGGTTCATGTTGAGACCATAGTGGAAGTCCATGTCAAGGCCGGTAAAGTCTCGATTGACGCCGCCGTATCGAGAATCTGGCCGAGCGGTGAAGTTTGATTCCAGCGACGCAACGATATCGTCTGTCCGAGCCTCCATGACAAATGGCTCCTGACTTGTGGGCGAGATGAGACGTAAGGAAAGCGCGCCGATGTGGATGCCAAACGAGACACGGGGCACGGGGCTGACCATCGGAGGAAGGAGTGACTGGCCATCGACGGCCTTTTCGATGGAACTCTCGTTACGCTTGTAATCTTCCAGGATGTCCAGCCGTTCTGTTAGTTCCACCAAGGCAAGCGTGACGTTTGAAACCAGGAGATGAGCGTTAGGATCGCCTGCGAGGAAGGCAGGCCCCGCAGCAAGCCACGGTGAGGGCCATTGGAAGACGAGCGAATCCCATTTGAAGGTGTTCAAGGTGACGATCCGCAGATGGTCCACGAGCTCCCCGACGCCATTCCTGTCGAGAGCGATCTTCTTTGCCTCGAGAACAACGGAGTACGCGTCGGGTGCGCACTCCGCGCTAGCAGCGGAGTTGGAACCAAGCCAGTTTTTGTGGATACCACATCGTACTGGGTTGCTCAGACCAGCATGCAGAGTAACATGCTCCACTGTGGCGTAGAGGACAGAGGCGCTAATTCCGCTAGGGGCTTGTGGTTGCATACTTGCTGTGAATTGACGGATCTTGACCTCCACAGACCTGATATATGATATGTACACTGCACCTTTCTGTATGAACTCGCGCGGTCAGCCGATGTCTGATCTTTCATGACGACGCACTTACTGCCGCTGCTTGCGATCGGGCCTTCAAGTCACGACTTTGCCTTGTGGCCCACTTCCAACGCATAGAAGCCTAACCCCTGCAGATTAAAACTGGACAATCCACAGGCACTCGGTCACTCACGGAAAGCGCTCCGATGAACGGGGACGTCGGAGACAGCGGAGACCTCCAACCTGTTGGCCGAGCACTGGACAGTTGGGAGGCAGCAGACGACGGAACTGGCGATGCCTCGGTCGGGCTAGTTTGTGGAAGCACCTGCTCAATGCTTGCCTGCTGTGCCCCGTGACGTTGCTTGATCGTCTTCAGCAATTTCTGCAGAACGTCCGCCTGGGCGTCGATCTTGCCAAAGTCAAGGGACATCTCTACGCTTCGAGGTTCGACACCTTGGTGGGGGTTCAAACGTCCTGAAATAGAGAAATGTACCGATGGTATGTCCAGGAAGTAAGGTCCTCGGTGTGCTCCTAAGCTCGCGTGAATGTTACCCAGAGCAAAAACATTATACTCCCGACTCACCAGCAAATATCTCACTGCTCCTGTCCGCATGCCCAGAAACGGCGTTGACCTGAAGCGCCACAGACGCGGCGACCTGAGTCGCACCCCACGCGCGGTCCCATGTCCGCCTCAAGCTCCCCTTCAACCGCGCGTTCCAATCCGCGACACTCGCGAACCTCCTATGACCATTGGGAATCTTCGCACTGTCCGCAGAAACTACACTGGGCAAGTACGCGAGCGAGACTGCAGCCTGCAGCTTCGCCCGTCCCACAGACACCCGAACGCCGGAGATGGACGAGTGGAAGACGGTGGCCTGATCGAGCTCGAAGTCCACACCATTGGTCAGAGTAGGCAACGCGCGGATAGCGACACGGAGCGTGATGACGAAGAACGCCCGCACCCTAGGACGAAAGTGGGGTTCCAGAAAAGTGTAGACGGAGGAGAACAACGACAGGATGATCTTCCAGACGCGCCGAGCGACCTGAGAGGGTGCCGGACGTGATTTGCGCACCTTGGGCCTCATGGCGGCATTCGTGGTGGGGCCTCCGTCCAGTTCGAGCGACAACCCTTGAACTTGGAAGGAGAAGCGAGTAGCGTATCCGGAAGACGGCCTGTGGTACGAGATCCCTATGCGGTCCACCCTCCATGTTCCGTGGCCCGCTTTGAAGTACACGCCGCGTATGGAGCGGAGACTAATGCTCCGTATCCGAAGGCGACGCGAGACGAGTCTGACGACCGCGGGCCCGATGTACGTGCGGAATAGAAGGGAGATGGTCAGGATCCGGACTGCCCATATGATGAGTGTTGCCCATAGCGAGAGTTTGTCGAGTGGGCGCAAGAGGATGATATGAAAGAGGAGGTCACCCCCGGAGATGTTTGGCATGGGTTGCTCAGTTATGTGTTCCGGGCGGAGAGCGGAAAGTGGAGGGAATCGACAGCAGTTGGTTGGGCACGAGGGCTAGGAGGGTCGGTGGAACTGTGTGGGGGGTATCAGGGAAAGCAAGCGTTATGAAATGCGAGAAACGTGCATATAGGATGGCGAGGGTTGCGTGGGGGCCGCGAGGGGTTGCGGGCCACGTCGGTGAGCAGAGTACATGCGATGTCGGGCCAACGGCGATGACACCGACAACCATCTCAATCCCGAGCGCATCGGGGACCGCGCATCCACGTGGCTTACCCCAACCAACCGGACCCCTGGGTCCGTCGCTTCGCCTCGCCAATTAGTCTTCCGTCAATCGCCGAAGACTAAGTAAGTTCAATTTGAGCTTTCAAGCAGATATTTTGATAGCAGCAAGGCAAACAAGACAAAAAAGCAAAGCGGTATGTATACAATAGTGCCTGCTCCAGGCCGCCACAGGCAGTTTGACGATGTCAGACGGTCTAAGTATCATCACCCCTCCTCGGCATCAAGATCCAAAACACTTCCAAAATCGTTAGCGACTGACGAATACTGGTCGTGGGCTGCTTACCATTCTTCGGACTCTCGTCTCGCTGGAGCATATGCGGAGAAAGTGAACGAATTCCCTACAAACCTCCCGGGATTAAAGACATGGCATCCCTCGTAGGTCATTTGATATCTATCGTACTTGTCGGCAAGCACGACCTGAAGGGAAGGAATGAGATGATATAATCCGGGAGTTCTGCACGGGATCCTTACTGTCGTAGGTAGCGGATACAGACGGAAGGTGTGGTCATATTCGGATAGGGTAGGTTGGATGGATGTCGTCACCGGCATCAAGTGACTTTGATCCAAAATGGTCTGGACGAGCTGAAAGCAAGTGGTCAAACTCAGTGCATTTAATCAACTGAAGCGCGACAGGGTATCTGACATATCGCTTTAAGTCGTCATTCTTGACGTCCGGTTTCACGCCGACTAGGTTCCGGAGCATCCTTGACATGAGATCCTCCCTGAAGATAACGATCTCCTGTTCGAAGAACTTGATACGACATGGGTTGGTGGCGAAGTGGACGTTGGGCACACGCGACCTCAAACGGGAGACGAAGGACGAAATAATCGGTCGGCGTGGCAAGACGGAGTTGACGGTCATGTCTAGCGGGCCGGGGACCAGAACGAAATGGGTCGATCGGGTGAACAAAGGATAGCTCGCGATCAGGTCCGCGAGAGCTTCAAAATTGTCTGCAGACGCATCAGTGATAAAGCTTCGGGGTGCGATCTATTGCTCACCTTGGTATTTGCGGACTTCTCTCCCATTCCCTTGAGGGATACCGACGCTAGTAAAGTTTCCGCACAGTACAATAACTTTCGGAATGAAGCTGTTCTCCATGCAGTTGTCGAACATCTTGCGCAGCCCGAGGAGGGTATCTGGCCGATCAAGCCACACATCCGATAGGACAAAAAAGCGGAGATCCGGTAGCTCCAATTGTACTCTACTCGCAAACTGTTTCTGCAGCGCGGCCTCAAACATTGTGACAAAGTCGAAGTTGTTGGCTACTCACATCTTCTAGCAGCGTCGTCGCCCCGTGACCTAGGAAGTCAATGTGCCCAAAAATTGATCGCGCCGCCTCCCGGCTTTCGCATGGAGGATGTCCAATAGCGATAACAAGCAAGGTGGCGTCTTCGGTGTATTCCCCCTCCACCAAAGCGAAACAGCCTTCGGTGAACAGGCCTTCGCTCGGTTGGTCCTGAACATCTCGATTAGAACGGACTAATAACCGCAATAAAATCGCTTACTAGCTGCGAAAAGTCGAGTTCCACAGAACCATCCTGGTCCTCAAGACAAAGCTTGCCCTCTTTCGAATGCATGAGCATGCCGAATAGTAAAAAGCGGTCCCCGGCCCGTCCGAGCAGTTGTTTCGTCGACCTCAGCTACATGCAAACCGGTCAGCAGGACAATATCTAGGGAAAGTTACATAGAACCCACTGTCAGCAGGTTTTCGCGATCCTTGGAGGGCAATGTTGATGGCGAGAAGTGATCGTTTCGTAAGATACATTGTCTTATGACGTTCAGACGATTTCGTGTAGCGAATACCCTTGATTCTGCCGAGCCTGAAGATGACAATGTGCCCTGGGCTCTATTAACCGTGGACAGTCAGCTAATTAGGTAGCGAAGATTGAACAGAATGCGATACCTTTCGAAGGTACTGCGTTCCGCAGACCAGTTCCACAATGGCATCTCATATGCGTCGATAAAGAACAGGTGGCTTCCCGGATCGAGCTGCGCATGGCCCTCGTCGTCGTCATTGTCCCCATTCTGGAAGGTTTCATAGACTCTGTGCAGGACATGGAGCGACACCTTCATCTGGGCGTCTGGACCAATTATAAGTGATGATGGCTCCCAAGGGAGTGGACAGTGGTACCATCTTGCTTATTGTACTCCTTCGCAATCCATTCGATGGAGAACTCAATGTCTCCTTCGGCAATGTCGTGACGGTCGAGGAGGTCCGTCAAGAACTCCAAGGACTCAGGTCCTAGGGAATGGCCATACTTTCGGAAGACCTTGATGTTCAGCCTATGTGATTAGCGCGCCTTGGATAAATGGTCGGCAACAAGCTGACCTTGATGATGACATGTCGTCTGTCGGCCATGGCAGGCCAACTAACCACGTGTGTCCGTGTGGTCGACGATGGCAGGTAGGAGAGGTGGGTTCGGTAGCAGGTATGTTTTTGGGCACAAATTGTTTTCTGATGTAGCCGCAGCCGACGCTCTGGGGGAGATTGGAAGAGGCGCGTTTGGAGCCGGATGAAAGCAGCTGGTGGCGGGGAGGACCGTGACGCGTCCGAATCGGAAACGCGGTGGTGCTGGAAAACAAGGTTATGACCACGTGCCACGTGGTGCGTAACGCGACGCGTTTATAATAACTGCTGCCAGATCCGGGAGCCAACCACCCTTGGCCTGGGCCGCAGTGGGATCTCTTTAAGTAGACCGGCAGCTGAGCCTGCGGCTTAACCTGAGCCTCTCCATCGACCAACTTTCTCTTCGCCACTGACTACAACGACAAACACACACACGACTTCCACATTATGTTCTCCACACTCGAGATGGACCTCAGACCCGGTTCTGGTCTCGGTATGTTCGAAATAGGTGAGCAATGCCACGTACACCGACGATTCATTCTTGATGGAAAGCTAGGAACCTCCCTCTGGACTGTTCTTGACATCCTCCGCGGCGCACAACACTTTTTCCCTCAGGTTGACCTCAAGTACGATCCCGACTCACCCACCACTCCCATCATCCTCCATCTTCGTCCCCACCTCGACCTGCTCTTCACCGGCTACCAGCAGCGTCTGCACACGATCTCCGTGCGCAAGCTCAGGGACCCCCATCCACCTCTCACAATGACATACAAGAAAGCTTTACTATCATCCAATGATGAAGTTCTCCGGAGAGTCGGAGTCAGCCGGATGTTCGGGCCCACGTATCCAGGAGAAGATCTGCGCTATCCCGGAGTGTCTTTTAGCTTCGAGGAGGATGGCAGGGGAGAAACCTTGAAGAGTCCAGTCTCCCTTCCTGATGACAGACAGCAGGAGGTGAAGCGGGTCATCATCTCTCAGAAGAGCGTGGACGGCCAGCAGCGAGATGCGTTAGACGAGGTCACCGAGTGTGCAGCCATGGCCGGTGAGCTATCCAAGGCCATTGTGAAGGTGATTGGATTCGTTCATGTATTTGTGGTAGACCATCGTCCAACCTATGACAGATTCATGAAGGCGTTACGCTCTACTTCTACCCTACGGGCTCCGAACCAATACGAATCCTTCTAGGGTCCAGCACCGCTCAGGATCTCGCATGCGACCTGGGTCCTCCTGTTAGAACATACTATAAGGAGGACGATAGGATGACCATACACAGGTCGGGCCCAGAAGCTGACACCGATGGGGATTGTGAGTCATTCCGCCTTCTTATCGTCAGCCACCTTTGATCCTCCTTAGACTTCTGCAACTACCAACAACATGGCATTGATTTCCTCATATCGGGTACCACTCATACCGTGAAGAAGGTCGTAGTCCATTCCAATGTCGTAAGTAGGATCACATTTCACAAATTCTTGTTGTCTCACCTCCATCCAGCCAGGCACCCCTCTCTTCCAACGGTATAAACGTTGTCCTTGGGAGATCCAAGGTCGACCAGAGGACGACGAAGATGGTACGCTTCTGAAGGAAAGCAGGTTTTTTACTACTATCACCAACTTTTCAGAATCACCGCCACGGAAACGCTTTCATGAGCGGGTGAATCCTTTTCGAGATACTCTACGCTCGGATGTGTTCTGACATTATATGATTTGCGACCAGGTCGAGGAGATGCAGCACTTCATCGCACCAGGCGAAGCACCACCTTCGATGATCCTGAATCGTACGGATGACGAAGACGGTTTGCGTCTGCCCAGTTCAACAACACGTATGTGTGTGTATTCACTTTGGTCCGGTGAAGTTACTGACCATATCCCAGGATTATTCGGATATGATGGGATCATCCTAGAAGCAACGGAGTCAGGTCAGGTCGTGGCACTCATGTTGTTTTAGGCTAGTCACTCTAAGGGGGGGGGGATATCGACAATGCTGTACAACAGGACACTCGTATGACGCTACCCATCTACTGCGACCAATAATAGCCAACGGCACCGGGATTTTACAGCGTACTCAATAAATTGTGTTGGTATCGTTGTTTCGCTGCTTGAATATCTGGGGCCAGACGGTGCGGAGCTCGTCGATCTTAGCAATGGTTTCGATGCCATCCTTGTCCGGCTGTTCCTTGACATCGCTGCCGATGTATTTGGGCTTTCCTCCTTCGACATGCAG
The DNA here is from genome assembly GCA_964023155.1 of Ganoderma resinaceum. Taxonomy (NCBI): domain Eukaryota; kingdom Fungi; phylum Basidiomycota; class Agaricomycetes; order Polyporales; family Polyporaceae; genus Ganoderma; species Ganoderma resinaceum. The sequence continues at coordinate 2,056,822 of OZ026793.1, forward strand.
CAGTCCCCGCTCACAGAAATGCACGCAGTTTCCCCATCCTAGCGCGCGCGCTGCTTTGACGTTCGAGAGGCTGTCGTCCACAAAGTAGCATTTCGACGGGTCGGCGACTCCCGCAGTCTTAAGTGCCTATATAACTGTGAGCCGGGTTATTTATCTAGGAAGGTGAACACTATCGACTCACGTTCTGGTAGAACTCGGGTTCTGGTTTGCAAGTGAATTCCTCGTTCGAATAATCACAATAGACAATGTCTTCTATGAGATCGTGGACTCCCAGGATGCGGAGGACGCGAGAGGCGTGCTAGTAATATTTGAGGTTTTTTCAGCATGCCCATGATGTGGGAAAACACGTACAGTATAGTAGGCGTTGGTTAGTCCCCACACCCGAACTTTAGTACGATCTACGTCCTCTAGTAACTTGCGGAGCACAGGGTCTGGTTTGAGAAGCTCTTCTAAGGGCAAAGATCCGTCGCATTTACGATCAAAGTCGAGTGGATCTGGGGTTTGGGTTGCAGCACGGTTTATGGTGCACGAGTGAAACAAACATACCAATCTGGTGATGCCGCACAAGGCCTCGTATCGCAAGTCCGTACTGCGAGTAGTACCGATGATGAAGCTTTGACGCCTCCTCATCAGGAAGGCCCATGCCGACAAAGTACGCTGCCGCGAGAGTCGGCTGAGTATGTCACAATCAACGTCTGAATGCTGAAATTTTGGCACCATGTATGCGCTCTCCCATCGCATGTGATATTCCTGCGCTAGCAGAGTACAGGGTGTTGTCTATGTCCAGCCATACAATGCCTCGTTCGTCCTCTGCGGAGGTCAGTTAGCGAGCGTTCATGATAAGTAAAGTTGGTGGGGTGTACGAACGAGGAACACCCATCATTTGCGGTCTGGACCACGATATTACTCTAGAGATGCAGTAGGTGGATGGCCTGGGGTATGTCTCACCCTCGATGCTGTCGAGCTGGTGAGTCAAGGCTGCGTCACCGACTCCCGGGAACCAATGCTCGAATGGTCCCGAGTCGGAGAACGTTAACCTTAGCCTGAGGTGAGCGGTCAGATCATGCATTATAGACGCCCACAGATGAGGCGCCTGATTGCCATATTGGGTAGTTAACCGCTGGTGAGCAAGCGTATCTCCCAGAACTGCACCGGTATCAACAGGGCCCATCGACTTCAAGACCAACCTCAACGCCGTGAGTATGATCCCTTGCTGTATAAAACTCTGGGTGGTCGTTATGAATACGTTGGATTGCTTGTGGGAAGCCCGACTGGTGGAATTGGGCTGGATTGGGCTGGATTGAAGGTCGGACAGATGGATGTACCCTGGACTGGCGTGGTGAACCTATCTTCTCGCTCCTCCCGCTGACACTCGCTCTTCTTTGCACTCGCAGATGGCCCGCAGCAAGGAACTCGTCCCCGGCGTCGGCCGTCTCTCCCGCTCCTCCGTCTTCGCCCGCCGTGGCCTCTACAAGGGTCAGAAAAAATCCACCCAGCCCGCTGCGGCTGAGGCCCCCGCGACGAAGCAGGCGACCGTCGGCGGCGACAAGAACGGTGCGACGCGCATTGTCCCCACGAAGAAGGCGCCGCGATTCTACACCGCGGAAGACGTCCGCCAACCCAAGAAGAGCAGGAAATCCCCCAAGCCTGCGAACCTCCGCTCCTCCATCACACCCGGTTCTGTGCTTATCCTCCTCGCGGGTCGCTTCCGGGGGAAGCGTGTTGTATTCTTGAACCAGTTGGCGAGCGGGCTGTTGCTGGTCACCGGGCCCTACAAGGTCAATGGTGTTCCCCTCCGCAGGGTGAACCAGGCATACGTGATTGCCACCTCTACCAAAGTCGACCTTGGTGACTTCAAGGTAAGTTTTCATTTTGCATTCTACGTGACTCACGTTTCGGGCCCGGTTGGTTTCCGTTTCGTACTGACAGACACAATCTAGGTTGACGAGAAAATCAACGACGCGTACTTCGCGAAGCCCGCCGCTAAGGGCTCTCGTTCTGCGGAGGAGGAGTTCTTCTCGGAGGGCAAGCCCAAGGAGAAGGCTGCCTTCCCCGAGTCGAAGGCGGCAGACCAGAAAGCAGTTGATGCCGCTGTCGTCGCTGCCATCAAGAAGACCCAGTATCTCGACAAGTATATCAAGGCGACGTTCGGCCTCTCAAAGGGCCAATTCCCTCATCAGCTCACCTTCTGATCTGTTGGGGAGGTCGTTTGTGGAGGTTGAGGGCGGACTACCGCAGTTTTCAGCGAGGGGAGTTTGGCAGTCCTATGACTATGATATGCCCTATAGCACACGCATGACATGTATACGCGCTTCGATATGCTAGTCCTCGGGCAGTGTAAACTTCGCAACCGGATTGAAAGTGTGTCCAGAGCGTGTCCGACGTATTCTCGTGAGCGTGCGGGTTGACACGGACGTCAATCTGGGGGCATTGACGCGCTCACGTTCGCGGGCGCTTGAGGAGTCCCTGGGGTTGGAACGTCACAGAATGCTTTCCACTAGGACTGCTCTGGCAACTCTGCGACCCTCTCTTCGTCCAGCCCGTTACACCTCACGATGTTACCCAGCTCGCAGGACATTCATATCTTCAACCATACATAGCTTATCCGAAGGCTTCCTGGACTTGGCGACCGCGCTGCCTTACCCTCCAGATTGGCCACCATACTCGTGTACGATCATCCTGGTCACCGTCCTAACGCGCCTTGCGTTCACCGTCCCTTTTTCTGTCTGGGTAAGTCATAGCATATACAGAGCGACCACATCTATCACTAAGACGCTCATATTTCAGGCGAAAAACCGACAATGGCGCGCAGAAACCATTGTTATCCCTCAGCTGAAGAGTGAGATGTCTGCTATTTACAAGCAAGTTCAGCAGGACATGAGGCAGGCTAGTTTCAGAGGAGATAAACAGGCAGTCGTTGCGGAGGTTAACAAACGGTCCCAACCAATAGTGCGTGCATGAGCATATCGTTTCGCCTGTCTGCGCTCATCAAGTCATGTAGGCGACGAAACGGCGAAAGGAGCTCCTCGCACAACACAGTGCCTCCCCCATGCTGACGATCCTCCTGCCCGCCGTGAGCCAGCTCCCTCTGTTCGTCGGTACGAGCTGGGTGCTCTCTCACGCCTCGGCGGCGCCGACCGTGCTCGACTCGGAGGCGTTCCTCACGCTCACCTCGCTCGCTCACGCGGACGCAACCGCAACGCTCCCCATCTTGCTCGGCATTATCACGCTCGCAAACGTCGAGAGCTCACGCTGGTTCGTGAGCGCGGAGGCACTCCAGCGCGAGCAGCAGGTCGCGAAGTGGACGGCGGAACGTCGCGCTCGCGGCGAGCAGGTCCTCGAGCCGGGAAAGATCTCCCAGAGCGCGCTGCGGCTGCTGTCCGTCGGCAGGATTCTGATTGCGGCCATGGTCCCTGGGGTACGTACTGACCGTACTTTTGTTTCTTCTTGCACTGCACGCGCAATCGATAAACAGTGGCGACTGATAGCATGTGCGCCGTTCTTGCTTTTGCAGAGTGTGCAGCTGTACTGGGTGACGTCCGCGACATTCGGGCTGTTCCAGTCTTGGGCCTTGGACTATTGGGACATGCGACGGCGCAAGCGTATGGCGCCACCTACTGCGACCGGTCCGAAAGCGAGGCGACGAGCCTGACAAGTGCCGTATTGGTCGAATAGGTGTCCGCCGAAGGGGTCAATATCGCCAAGGTGAGTTCTCATTGGCGTCCTCGTGCTACTCGAATGACTAGAAAGTGGTATTCGAAGGAGCCACATGCTGTGTTCTCACGGAACTTGCGGTTCCCAGTGATTTTTTCTTGATCTAATATGACGAGCTCCGCCATTCCGCCTAGTATGAGGAACTGTAAAACTGATTGCATTTTCTGTCCAGAACCGTATTCCTGCGCAAGACCTCCGAGCACCCTTATGGTAGGAATATGGAACGATGTAGAGTATAGTAAATCGAGCATCCCTATAATACACTACCAAAAAGTCCGACCACTCACGCCTTTCTATAAGCTTGTCCATCGCGTCTGTCGACATATCTCCCAACACCTAGATGCCACGCAGCCCTCGGTACAAGTAGGCTCAGGCCCGTGAGGAAGGTGACCCAGAGGAGACCGCTCCATTCCCAGAATTGCCATCGGCTGTCTCCCAATGCCCACCAGGTTATGCTGATGTGCACAACGTCGGCGATAAGGAGGGGCGTGAGGAGCGCTCCGACGATCTTCTCTTGCAGCACGGGCTGTGCGAAAAGGTATTTGCGCGCCGCACCTAGCACGAAGAAGTTGATGAGGCCGAGAAGGCCGACGACGTGTGCGAGCTGGAGCATAGTGACATGGGTGGCCCTTGCGAGCGGGTCGGGGGGTGCGCTGCCAGAAGGCCAAGGAGCCTGAGCGTCGTGGGCCTTGGTAGAGATAGATGGCGTGGGTCGCGATTCGATGGAGGATATGGAATGCTGCTTACCTTCTTGGGGTCTGCTAGGGCTCCAACGAACCCAGAGATGGACAACATTGGCTCATAGAGGCCGAAGATGATCCAATAGCCGCAGGGGAGGGCAGTGGTTTGGCGACGTTCGCAAACGATCGACATGGATAGGGTCGAGATAGGGGAGTAAGGAGCGTAGGGGATAAGAGGGGGCCGTAGCCGGAGACTGCGGCGGGCGAGGATATGTTAATAACCCTGGGGCGAAGGAGGGGAAGCAGCCGCGGAGGGTTCAGACGGGGAACGGGTGGCTGGTATGCGGACGGCAGGCGGCTTTCATAGTCGAGTGACGACAGGGAGCGGCAGAACTGTCAGGGGCAGTCCGGGACAGCTGGGATCAACCCTGGAAGGCTCGAGAGTTTCAGACTGCGACGGGTCGGCCTGTCAGCGCGAGTCGCAAGGAGAACCGAATGCTCCCCTGCCCCCATTTCATTGTCAACCCGCGTAGTTCTAGTTCCCGCCCGGCCTCCATCCCGGCAGTTGCGGGCCAGAGCGCATAATGAAGATGAGCGCCCTGGACCTCCATCCGCCGGCGTGTTCTGATTCGACCGCAGCCCGCAGCGAACGCCTGCCCTGAACACCCCGCTTTTTCAGCGTCGCCTGCGCACCCCTCTCCCTCTTCCTTACTTACATATCGGTCCATTTCTTACCCAGGCTACCTACACGCTCCCAGACGTCGAGTGGCTAAATGGCAGGACCAAGAGAAAGATGATGGAGGTTATAATGCTTGTACTTTGGTCTTCGTAGAATACGAGCTTCGCGCCTCCTCACATCCCATGATTCCTATCTAATACATCTAGTTTCGGTGACTAACGTTTGTGACGACATTGATGCCCTGAACAGCAACTGCCTGTTCCCTTTCCCTTCAACGTGTTTCCAAGATGAAAGCAGACCAACAAGTCAATGTCGCCCCGCCCCAAACAGATATCGATGTCCCCATATTCATATGGGAGGTACGGTGTGTGCATCGTACAGGATCCCTCTGGCCCCGCGGGCATCTTCGATGTTCCTTCCGATGACTGATGCCCTTGTAGTCAACGATCCTCGACATCCGTCCGATGGCCGGACAAAGTTGCAAATAATACTAGATTTCGAATGCGGAACACAGCAGGAAGCTGACCCACTCAGCCAATCGAGTCATGCGCGCACACATCTGGCCAGTCACTACTCCGCGGCCATGATGCACGAGCCTGCGGGTAAAGTTTGGAACACATGACAGAGGAAGTCGACCGCGATATCGTACTCGCCCTTGGGTCTGTCAATTAGAGCTCCGGTATCGAATATATGAATGGCCATTTGCTATAGTATCTTGGCGCCAGCAGCGAGGTGTCGACGTCGAAGCACTCGTCTTCTACGTTCAACGGCCTTTTACGGTTTGATTGCGCTTTTCGCTCATCGCAGTCTCTACAATAGGTATCAGCGATTCCTTTTCAATTCCCTGAGCATGGCCACAATGCCTACAGAACGAACTCAGCTCAAAAAGCAAGAGAATCTAGAGTCACGATGATGGTGTATTTTCCCTCCCTGCTAGTTCGGTCAGTGAAGCGCAAGGTAAGTTCGGAGCGCAGAAGACGACTCTGCCTTCCGAGTCTTGGTCCCCCCACCCCTCCATACAACCTGCAAGAATTTGATAAAACCCTCGCACGTCCGTCCGCTCAACGGTTCCCACCAAAGACTCGGGCATATAAGGGGGCCACGATGCTAATTCTGATCCACGTCTCGCTTCTGTTCGACCAAGAATCCCAGCCTGTAGGCGGTTTCTACGAAGTCATCGGATAAGCGAGCTTTCCGCGTGCGAACATTAACGTTCTCAGCAGCGCGGCGGTCGAGACTGAACTGAACCTTCTCACCGGCGCGCCCGCCGGGGGAGCACCGCCCAGTTCCTCTGTAGTCCATCTAACACTTTCTGCGAGTGTTCCTAGTTCCACGCCACGGATAACGTGGCGATAGAGGTGACGACAGCCCTAGAGCGAGACTAGTACCAGACGATACTCCGGCAAAAAATTTATGTATGCTGCACAGTCCTGATGCCCTGATTGCCAGTGAGAAAGGCGAAAATACGGGATATCCGCGCGGCCGGCTCACCTTGCCACAGGGTCCAATAGCTTCGGAAGGCAAACCTCCTTAGAAACATGAGGGTTTGAGTCAGGATTGAATTGAATCAAACTTGGTAGCTGCGAGCGCAGGTGCTTAGCCGATGCAGTGAGTCGAAATGTAGGTTGGTTTGGACTGAACCTTACCGCGGCGGACTCATAGCCTATGTATGTCCTAGTGACGTTGCGAAAGCGAGATTCCAGTGGTATTCGCACTGCCTTGGCCAGTCGTTACGATCGGCAGCGTTCGGGCTTGTACACGTACATGGGTAAACGCGTAGCGCTGTGTGTGAAGTAGCGGGGTATTAGCCACAAGGCAGGGAGTCAGTACTAGTCAGTGGCTGGCCAGTCTGACTCCTCCAGTGACGTGAATAGACGCCCTGCCGTTGTGACCCCCGAGTATTAATAAACCTATTAGCGTGCTATGACATGGCTATGCCGTACGGCAGGCTACGGCAGGCTGAGGAGGTCTTACGACGAATAATAATTTCGCGCTACTTAATGACCACCCTCTAACATGGTTATCCTTGGGCTATCCCCTCCGCTATCTCCTTCTGCGCATTCTGCAACATCTATCAGGCTGCTGGAGCCATGCTCGGCGACGCCTCGGGTCATGAAGGCCTAGTCGATCCTGAGAAGAGGACCCAACCCCAAACAGGGTTTGGTGGAAAAGATCCAGATGCAGAACACGGTCAGCCACGACAAACGGACCACAGTCCAGCAAGCATAGATAAGGAGAATACCTTGGGCGAGAATGCCAACGTTTCCAGGGGGTTCAGCGGTCTGAGGGCTCGCCGCAGCGATGTCGGTACGATCCTTGCCCACCACCAGTCGGTAGGGGATGCCGAGTCCCTCGCTTCCATCGACCGCCCCCCAAGCGAGCAGGAGAAGCTTCCCCCGTCCAAAATATACAAGCCATTGTCCTTCCCAGTGATTGCAATGCTCATGTCCGCCTCGATATTCGGTGTGCTCGCGCGGTTGGGGCTGCAGGCCATCACCACGTATGACGGCAGGGAAATCTTCCCCCTTGCCTGGATACAAGGGATAGGATGCCTCGTCATGGGCTTTGCGCTGGGGTTGAAGGAGCCTATAGGTCGGTTGTAAGTGCCCGTCTTGCTGGTACGCTCGTGCGCAGGAATTGAATGGGTTCGACGCGTAGTTATGGTCCCCTATACACTGCTCTCACCACCGGGTTTTGTGGATCCCTCACCACCTTCTCTGGGTGGCAACTAGATGTCTTCGAATCATGGATAAATGGCACAGCATCCAACCGTGACTGGTTCCGAGATGTAAGTACCCTGCTTGAGTACGCTCCCGTATAGGACATACGCTGAATCCTTCCTTAAACATAGGCTATAGACGGCCTCGGGAAGACCATCTTCACTTTCGCCATCTCCCTTTCCGCCGTTACTTTCGGCGCACACCTCTCCAGGTTGTTCCTGCCATACGTGCCCACCCTCCCGCCGCCCTCTCGGCCCCTCCGCTACTCCATCTCGGTCGTCTCCGTCCTCATATACGCCGCGGCCTACCCCGCGTACTTTCGCCTCTCGCCCCGCTTCCGCCACGAAGTGACCGCCGCGCTCCTGTTCTCCTTCCCCGGCACGCTCTCGCGCTACCTCCTCTCTGTGTTTCTCAACCCGCGCCTCCGCCTCTTCCCACTCGGCACATTCACGGCGAACATGGCGGGCACCGCGCTCCTGGCGACGTTCCAGGTCCTCCGGAGTATACAGCATCCAGGCCCGCTCAGCGTGAACGCGTGCGACGTGTTGCAGGGCCTCGCCGACGGGTACTGCGGCTGCCTGACGACCGTGAGCACGTTCGCGGCCGAGGTCGACGCGTTGCCCCCACGCCCGGCATGGCTGTACGCTGTGCTGAGCTGGCTGGTCGCCCAGCTCCTTATCGCCGTTGTCCTCGGGCCGTCGCTCGGGGTTGGGCACGTCAGTCGACAGATTACTTGCCATTTCGAACATTAGCCCACGATTCCTACTGTACATCCGTCTTCCTCAGGGGACTTCTTACTTGTTTTCGCTACAGATGCTGTCTTAGTCTATCCGTATACCTTGCAGTCGAGCTCAGTTCATACATCCGTTCACCTTAGCTATCAGAAATCATACAGCACTCGACGAGGATCTCTTTTGCATGTTCCCTGTTTTTAACTGTTTGTGGTGAGGTGTACGTCGTGTGTAAGTGATACCCGAGAAAGTAGTATACAAGACGCCGATGTTGAAAACTACAGTGTGGTCGGGCGGTGAGCCCGCGTCCGATCCTACGCTACGAATCCCAATATGAAGGGAATAAACACGCAAACACAAGGGAAAAGGGCCGGATTCTGCTAAGCAAGGGCATAGATACGGACCCACAGAATAGATGTGTGCGTGAAAAGAGTAAGTGTGGGGAATAGGGGGAATGGCACGTAGGAAGGGCTGGGATTTCGTGACGGAACATCGCGATGCGAAGGATGTGTGCAGGAGAAGACGGGATTGCAGCTCAAAAACGAATAAATAAATGGAGCACTGTGCAGATGTATGCGGTGCGAGATGCATTAGGATATATGCAACGAATGCTTGTCAAAGTAAGGTAGCGAGGTGCCGTCGAGTGGTGAGAAGCAAATGGGAAGGCCACGAAGGGAACACCGGTTGCTGCCGATATGAGGGCAACATGCGTGTGCTGCAGCCGTATCCCAGGATGAGGATAGGAGGCAGCGGTAGGGCGGGACGTCCTGGGTCGTCTAGCAGTCATTAGGGTATTCGTCATTATCTGTGTCAGTCGTGAGTGTGGCGTATGGCCGCTTGCGGTGGGGCGCATACTGTAGCAATAGCGCGGAGAGTCTAATGTGCGGAAAAGTGGTGGATGGATCAGGACATGGTGGGCGGTGGCGCGCTAGTTCCGGGAGGAAAGAATCGGCATGCAGCCTGTGCATCTCCGGTGACGGGGTGAGAGCATCCAAAGTTGAACGTCGAGACCCTTCACAACGGGAGGCTCTCCTTCTCCCTGATCAGTGTCTGGAGCGCCTTCTCCGATTGGTCCCGTGTGCGGGACCGGGATGCAGAACGTATCCGGCTCCGCCATTCCTTGACCCAGGCCCAGCGCTTCGCGCGTTCTTCGGCGGACTCGGAAGTCAGTTGCTCCACCGGCGTTTGCCTCGACAACAAGGCTCGCAAATGGTTCCGGCCCAATATCGGCGCGAGCGATAGAAAAGAGAGAAGGGCGAGCTTCATCACTATTTGCGGGGAGGTCAGGATCGACTGCACTGACTGCGACGTTGGGAGAGGATTTGTAGCCAGTGTCTGAAGAATGTCACCAATTTGGCAAGTCACAGCCGTCCAGGGTAGAGATCCAATCAAGGCACCGAGGAAGCAATCCCAGACAGCAACTCCACAGACACCGCAAGCAATGTTAATGCCTGACCATGGGACGACGCCGATGAGACGGAGGATCGACAATCGCACCCATGGCGCGGAGCTGTCGGTCTTGGCATCGCCGCCCTCCAGGACGGAGCGCGTCATCGCAAGAGGGCGAGGAAAGAATTGAGTAAGGAACGGCCCGAGAGGCGCGGCGAGGCAACTCGCTGACAGAGACCCCACCGTAGTGAGTAATGTCAGGAGCACGATCGAGAGCGCCGGCGGGAAGAGCGCTCCAGCGAGCACATTCTGGGTGTCACGGACGTCAGTTATGAGCGCATAGTACGCAACGCGAAGCACTCACCGCCAGCACGCTGCCCGGTACAGACCAACTGTGCATCCATACGGTGACCACAGAGATGACACCGACAACATGTGCGGTTGAGAGCGCGCCGCTTTGCGTATAGCCATGGAGTTCCCTTCCCAGTTGGGCGAGATCAGGAAGGGTCCGCGGCCAAGCCGACGTGATGGGAAGAGTTGCCATGCAGAATACGACCAGCGCTGTCGATAACGGGAAGAGGGTGAGCACGAAAAGCACTGGCGTGTGGACCTGATGGGTGCGAACAAGGATACCGGGAGAAACGTCAACGAAAAACATCACGCGAGCAATTCGGCAGAAGACGCACTGATGGATGCCCTTCCCACAGACGAGCCGTCACCTTCGCCTGGGGCTTCTCGGGGAACGAGACGTCCCCAAAGTACGAACGTGTTGGGGATGCGGACATGGGGAGAATTGACGAGCCATCGGTGCTCGCGCGACTATGCAGCGGGGTGGACGGAGTTGAGGGAAAGTTCGAATCGGTGGACAAGTGCAGTGAATGGGTCCACTGAGCAAGAATGGATGCCAGCTTCGACCGTGGCGTGGATTTCTCGGGTTCTCGCGTAAGACCATGGGACGGTATGGAGATAGAAAGCGCAGGGTGATGATCTCTTGCGCTCCGTGGAGTAGGGGGAACGGGCGAGAGGCAAGTGGGTGGGCGATCGACGAGAGAACTGGAGCGTCGACGTCCACATGATACGAGGGTGAGAGGAGGCCGAACATTAGTGGAAGAGGCGCGATGGCGATTGGGAGGAGGGGCGGGGGGACAGAGGGAGGAGGACATGGCCAGAAAACAGAGGAAGAGTCGGAGGAGGACGCAGAGGTTGGTACGGGTGCCGCGGATGTGTATACATATGAGCGCCGGGCGCGCTGCCATCGTCCAACAGCGTCCAGCTCCTTCTTTGATTTTTCTACATCACCGTTTTCCTATATCAGGACATATCCTCCCGGCCCGATCCGGCGGCTCATCCTTGCTTACGTCCTCATGCTTGCGCTCGGCTTCGAAGCCGTCCAGGCCAAGACTCCTGCCCTGTTCTGTTGTTCATTGCTTCATCATAGAAATAGGCTCCCCGTCGCATACGTCTCCCAATAACTTACTATTGTTTCAGCCAGCTCTTGTCCGACGGCCGTGACTTTCAGGATCAGGACTTTTGGAAGAAGAACACGGTTAGACGCCGCAACCCACACCGGACTCCCACCAGCCGATCTCGGCCGACGTCGTCATCGAAGCCGCCGATGAGTAAGCCCTTATTTACAAGACTTGCGAAAGATCCCATCTACACCAACGCCAGTTCCAGTTCTCGGATGGACTCCCTGATGACCAGGCACCCAGTCCTCCCGGTCGGGCGACTTGCCATGGGCAAATCGGCCAAGCCACGCTGACTCCTCTTGCTGAGAGATGTCCCCACGAACTGATTAGTCAAAAAGGTCAGCGGGCCGTAGCACCCAGTACAACACTCTTCGGATATAGCCGATAGAGTCGGTACGCTCAACTACCCGGACTAGAACTCGTTTTTTCATGGAGTAACCTACGCACACTCTCAACTGGCAGGGATACTGAATGATCGCCGCCTTATGTAACACACCCCGTCACTGTTCCTAAACACGTCCTATAGGGACAGTAGTCCTGAAGCCTTGTGAAGCATGAAGCACGACCTACGACTATTTCCGAATCGACGGAGAGCACGTTCTCACCCGGCAGCGGTACCCAGTCATTTGGCTGGGACCAAACTCGTCCCCGCCCGAGCTTAGTTAACGCTCTAGAGAACCGCATGCAAGACATTGCCCCAGTTCACCCAGTTCCGAGGTAGTGTTGAGGTTCGGGTGGGTGCTTTTATGAAGTGCTTATGGTACTTCCCGGTGGCGCCGAGATCGACAAAAAGTGTGGTAGAAGGACGTGCTGCGGTACGACGGGAGTGGATCTGCTCAGAGAAAGGAGGACCCACCACGAGTGAATGGACAACCAAACCATGCATCCTGTCCCGGCGGAGCATTTCAAGTTGTGGGGCAAGACTTGGGCAAGACGGGCTACCCTCACACAGTGAAACCTTGCAGTCCGAACCGGCCAAGATGTGTGTTGTCAAAAAGCCATGGGAGGCATGCATGCTGTTCCGGCGCTGAATAGTATTACAACGAGTGCATAGCATCATGAAGTCGATGAGCCCAATCTGCCCTACGTAGCATGGCGCGATGGAGTTGTGATAGAGAGCAATCATGGGGTTCCACCAAGCACGCCCTCCTTTTAGTGCGCTCTCCTGCTCTCCTGGATGATGTTGCTGAGCTCCTCCAGCTTGCGCTTCGAGCGCAGAAGGGTGCCGAGCTGCAACGCGCATACACCGTTGAATGAGAGTCGGCTACATCAAGCCAGTAGTCGTCACTTACACGCTTCTTCGTGAGCTTCCTCGCCTTCTTGTCCTACCAAGCCAGTCGCTCGGATTGAGCACCGTGTACGGGCAGATATGATGGTATGCGAACGTACCTTGGAGTTCCTCAACAACTCCATAACCCGACGCTCGTATGGCGAGAAACCAACGACCTCCCGAACAACTGAACGTACAAACTTGTTGCGTGTAGACAGAGCCCCCTTGCGTTGGCTGGGACGGACCGTCTTGGCAATGGGGGTTGTGGGGTGGCCCTTGTTGAGACCGACGCGGGTGTCTGAGGATTCGCAGCGGCACAAAAACCAAGCATGCGTCAGTTGTAGACATTCACTCATATGAATTAATACGTACTGCTACGGGCCATTTTCTTGAACGTCTTGAGGCTGCTGGTTGCTGGTGCACTGTCGTGGACTATGGGTCTCTCTCAATACACGTGACGCTCATCGGGTGGCTGATGCTGCTGTACAGTTTCATGCCAAGATAGGAAGGCATTTTCTCACACTTGAACTCTTGCTATTTCAGACAGTAGTGTCGACAGTAGTGTAACAGTAATGTCGGCCGTCAAGATATTGTATTCTACTGACAGGTCGTGCGGGTCACGGACATAAAATAAATCGGTAAAACCAGAGAGGGTACAGTAATTCGGGGAGGGTGTACTTATCAACAGACCTGCGCCCTGTTACCCGAACCTCTCGGCACCCACTGGCGAACAGCTCGCAGCTTCCCGCCCGAAGGCGGAGAAACGACATCGACTTTCTCCCTCATCACGGAGTCGTCGCGGGGTGTTGGTGGTGGCCCAGTGGATGTTGGTGATGATGGAGGATGAGTCGGTGTGGACGACCCGACTGAATGGTTGGCAGTGGTGTGCGATACAGTGCGGCCCTTCATAACGGAGTCCCCTGGCTCCTCCTCCTCCTCTTCCTCCTCTTCGTCATCGTCATCTTGTGCATCCTTGAGGTCGCCGTCAGCGCATGTACAGGAAAGAGACATAAAAAGACCCTTACGGGGTCGAAGTCCTCCATTGGTCGATCCTCGTCTACGTGTTCCTCGTCGTCATCGTAATGGTCATCGTCGTCAATCCAGCGCCCTCGCCAATCCACGAGATCAAGTTCCTCCGCATTCTCAGGCCGCAACCGCATCCACTGCATCCGCGGGCCACTCTTTGCCCGCTCGCTGACACGGAAACCGTATATTTTTGGGATGTACACCTTGCCAGCAGCACGTTTCTGACCACCATATGGATTGGGATTGACAAAGGGAGGCTGGTTGGAAGATGAGCTTGCAGACGAGCGTGGCGAAGTGGATGAGGGGGATGTGTGCTTCCAGAACGGGGCCGGAGCCAGCTCTCGGTAGCTCTGGAAGAAGAGGTGTGCGAAGGTCGTTCCAAAGAATGCTCCTATTGCAAAAGATGAGTAGATGGATACGATGGATCATTTGTTACCACGCACCGTCTACGCCTTGGAAACGACTGCTGGGTGGGGTATAGATATCGTTGCAGTTCGGGCAGAGAAGCTTCACCGTGTCCAATCCAGGCAGATCAGAGCGTCCGCAGGGGACGACGTTACAGCCGTTGCAGTAGACACGAGGACAGGAACCGAATACACCGGTCTCATACTTATCAACCTGATACAAAGCACCCGGAATGTCGGGAGCCACTCTCACATGCAAATACACTTAGCCACTCACCATCGCTTGCAATCCAGCCCTAGTCAAGATGTACCGCTGATGACACAGGCCATACAGCAGCTCAGCCGATGCCTCCACAATAGACACGTCGGGAATTTTGGACGTATCCTCATCTGAAAGCCGGGTATTATGAAGGGTGCAGCAGGCCGAGGACGTGGTCGACGTACCTGGTTCCATATCCAATACCATCTCCATCGCCTCCTTCCAAAATGGAACCATCACGTTAAGGCCAGTAAGGTTGAAGTCGTCTTCAATGAAGTCTTCGGCCACTTCGCAGAAATATTCGTGCCCAGGAAGGGAGCAGAACCAACTAATCCACGTTAGTGTTGAGGTCGGGGTAGAGGAACCTGAAGAAAGGACACGACGCGTCATTGACACATGGACGATGGGCAGTCAAAACGGCGAATTAAGTGGGGGCCAAAGGGTCAGAATACGGTTTGGAAGGACGAAGAGCGTTTCACGCACTGTATCCCTCCTCCTCCTGTTCTGCGGCGTCCTCCATCTCCTCGTCACCTTCGCCGGTGGCACTGATCGCCTCTTCATCCTGGAGGGTCTGATCACCCGCGGTTAGGGCGTTGTAGTCTGTTCGGCGAGACATTGAGGGTCTGAAGTGCAGCCAGGAGGAGGAGCGGTATTGAGAAGGGTGGCACGGTAACGATCGTCAGTATGGGCATGGTCGCCACGAGGTCGATGCTTCGCCTTCCAAATTAGGTAAAGAGGGTCGTAACCGAGTCGCTTTTCACTGGCACCCGGCCCAGAATGTTGTCACAGCTCCTCGGCCAGATGCAATTTTGGCATCTAAGCCACAAAGAATTCTCCGAAGGATGCATAGATTCCAGTTTTCGATTTGATCTTCCAAATCTATTGATACACTCAAATGCAAGAATACAGAACGTAAGGGGACTGCAGTGATTAAGGAAAGGCCCGGGGTTGTTCAAGGAGGGCGATAGAGCATTAGTTAAGGGTAATAAAAGGAGTGTTACGGTAAAGTGATCACTAATATCCTGAGGCATGTCAAGTATAATCTAACGGTCGTGTTCGTAAAGAAAGGAACGTGTCCGGCCAGGTGGTATCTCGAAACTGGACTCTTAAGAGAAGAAGACCCTGCGAACAATGCGGGCAAGAGCCTCGTCTCTCTTGACACTGAAACCTGCCGAGCGAGGACAAAGTCCCTCATCGCGCGCAATGTCCCGTGCAGAGGCAATCTTCACGAGCATCTCTAGTCCAATCTCGTAGGCTTCCGAGAGAGACAATGAGTCGGGGCGCGTGATGAGGTCGATGAGAGATGGAATGATCTCCGCCTCGGGGAGGCGATACCGAGTCCAAAACACGACCTTCGAGATAGGACTGATGTATGTAGTCCTCAGCCGATTTAACGCAAGCTCTCTGAGGGAGTCCATCTGCCAACGATCAGCCTGGTCAAAGATGGACATCCACTCATCGATGGTGGAGACCGTGCAATCTCCTAAAATCCTATATGGTACTTGTTAGATATTAGTCATTTAGGGCAGCGTTGACTTCTTACTGTGGATAAAGAAGCCTTAGAAGTTGTGTAAAATCCTTTGGATCTATCCCTTTGAGGACCACGGGGTTCCAGTCGGACAGCCCTTCTTCTGAACCGTCCGGCTGAGGCACCAAGAACAACTCCCGAAAGACCGGCGAGTGACGCTCGAGAATTGAACGATGGAGTCGATACAAGATCCCCTCGACCTTCATGGCATATACTATGTCAATGAACCTTTGGTTTGTATCGCCCAATGGCTCACCTCGAACACGACATTACCGTCATCAAAATAGTAATCGTTGTGCTTCTTCCGGGTCGTAGAGGTGGACTGGGTCTCTTCTAAGATGCATTGCGGCACCATGCCTCCCTGTTTGGAATAAGTGAACTGCCCACGCGGTGAGGGCGGCAACGAGTTAGAGAGTGGTTGGGAAGTTGAGGTGTGTGGGCCGTGGACCTGCTGGTGAATTGGCTCTGTAGCTGAAGGTGAAGGTGAAGGACTAGTGGGGGTGACGAGAGGAGTTTGCGATGTATAAAGCAGTGCTGCTGGATTAGAGTAGTGGCTCAAGATGGTCGGTGGAGGAAAGGTGCTTTCTCGTTCAGCCACTGAAGGCCTCAAATGGCATAGACGCGATGCAAGCACGTGAGCGCGTCGCCCCAGTTGCGAAAGCGATGAGCGTCTGCTTCACTTCACACCTTTCTCTCGACCGCGACGAGCCCCTTCGCTTCCTATCATCTTTGAGCATGAATGGCAGCTCCCTGAGACAGAGATTGTTTCCATCTTCCTGTGCAAAGAACTCTCGAGAACGTATACCTCTCCTCATCGAGTCCGAGAGTAACATGGAGTCGGACTTCCGGGTCGGCGCAGGATACACCAAGATCACTCCGAGCGGTCAGCCGCAGTCGGGTGCGCTCCATTGGATCGAGGGGCCTCCAGTGATGCAAGACGACCCAGATGACTCATTACGACGTGCCCGTCGAGGCGACTCTCAACGCAGCCGCCTCATCATAGGCTCGCGATTCACGTCTCCAAAAGTTGAAGGTGATCCCAGTGAAGGACCCTCTGGTATACGTCCTGCCTCAGCCATGTCAATCACTCCCCAAATATCTCGTGTTCTGGCCCTATCACGCGGATTTTCACCAAATACTCAGTCTGAAGTCATAGGAAGCCCGCCAGCACCGTCAAAGGATGTGTTGAATACCCCTCGATTGCGCGTGTTCTCTGAGAGAAGGCCAGCGAAGAGTCTTCGCCAACGGCTAGACTCAGGTATGCACCGCTTGCGAGATTACCTTTGGACCACCCTCATTATTTTTGTAGATGAGCTCCAAGGGCCGTCGACACGAGGCCCTGTAACTGTCTCGGGGGATCCAGGAGAGCTTTACTTCGCCACCCAGCATGACCAAGTGGCTACTCATGCGCACTCAAGAAGTGCATCAGTACACAGCTCTGTTCCTGGACGGCCAGAAGACGACATATCTTCCATCATGATGCGAGGTGCGACAGACCTACGGAATGCCAAGTTCGAAGTGGAAGAACTGGTGCGACTCTACTGTGATATCGGGCGCATATACCGACCTTAACTTTATGTGTAGCGACGGGAAATCGCGTTCTTACAAGCCCGGGTTGACTCCGTGGGGAAAGAGAAGGAGGAGCTTTCTCAACGATTAAGGGCGGTCAAGGATGCCGCGAAACGGAGCTTGCAGGCCAGCTCGAAGAGGTATTACTCTATGCAACATCTTCATATATTGTGCATTGATCGCATATATGCTAGTCTTGAAGCTTTGCGTACCGCTATGGATGACCTCAAGATCAAATCCGAGGAGTCGTTTGGCGTTACTCGTGACATTCGTACCTCCCTGGCTGATGTCCAAGACCTCCGTAACTCAGTGACGGCAGCCATCGAGCGTGAGCTTATAGGCTTCGTTGGGTAACTACGCACTGACGGTGGGAGGTTCAGGCATAGAGCCCTATCTCGAACCCAACGGACAGTGGGTGAAGTCTGCAGAGGTGAAGAATGTCATGAACACTCTCGAGCTCGAGTGTTCTAGGAGTACGTTTCTTCTGTTATCTTGGAAGTGTCGTGCTAACGACATGCCCTTTTCAGGCCAACAGGTCGCCGACCTTTTGCGTGACCGCCTTCAGTCCACGGGTGGGGAGCTTGTGGAGGCGAAAAGTCGAATTGCTGAACTCGAAACTACTCAAGCTCACGACCGTGCTGCACTCAGACAAGCGAATGATGCGATACGGTGCACAAGTACGTGTTCTGGCACGCGCATGAAATGCTTTGTTTGACGTCTTGCTAGCGGCGGAGGTGTCGTCGCTTACACTATGCCTCAAGAAGCAGCAAGAGGAACGGTATGAGGCCCTCGCAGCTGCTGCAGACATAGAAGCGAAGTTCGGATCCGCCCAAGAGAAGTACGAGACCGTTTCATTTTTTCCTAATTTTGACGCTCAAACGCATGTTCCCTAGGATCACGGAGCTGCGGGAACATATCCATCAGAAAGACACAGAATTGACCTCGTTGCGGGCCCTTCAGATAGAGTGGGACCTTTCCTATTGTTGTTGTCCATGCTCTCACCTGCTACCAGGAATGTGAGACTGAACGAGACCATCGTCGAGAAGGATAGGTGTATCATCGCACTTCGTGAGCTACAACCCGAGTAAGTGGTGGAATTATTCGTTATCAAAACTTCGTATGAACGCCGCAAGTTGCATTGCAGGGTCGACCGCCTCAAGGACGCTGTTGCGAAAGAGGAAGCACGTGCCGCCGGTTTGACGGCGGTGATCTCAGACAAAGAGTCGCAAGTTTTTGCGTTGACGTCAAGGTACGGATCGAGGGCATTCCTGAGAACCTACTGACTGGATGCCGACAACAGGGTAAAGTCGTTAGAAACAGAGAATACGGTGATGAACGCGAACATGCAAGAGCTGCGGAACGAGTTGGCGGCAAGCGATGCTCGGGGACAAGCAGCCTCGAATGACAACCAACTGCTCTTGGAGGAGAAGCAGGTTCTGGTGGAGAAAATCGACAACCTGGAGTCAGTTTTTGCTCGCGCTCATCAGGAGATTGACGATCGCTCCCAAAAGTATGTGGCGGTCTCTTCACAAGTAGAACATGTTACACTTGGTGCTTCCAGGTTGCAGCAAGCCAACTTGCGTTGTCGGGTATTGCCATACAATTTGACATTGCTGCCACATTCGCTTATGAACGACATTGTTCACGTAGGCTCTTGAAGAACGTTTCGAGGACCAATCGGTTACCCTCAGGCTCACTCGAGAATCTGCCGGTGATGCACAGGTGCAGTGTTTACCAGCTTTGCGACACTATACCCATGGTTTATTCGTTTTAGGAGCGACTTTTACAGGCTGAGATATCGCACACGGTGGGTTGTTACATGGAATTGTAGCTGGACTGCCCTCACGGCCGTAAGATAGAAAGTCGTGGCGGAGATTACGGCGAAACTAGAGCTTGAGATGTCATTGCTGCGGGAGCAAAAGCTCGGTATTCAGGCTACCATGGACGTGCTGGATGCAGCACTCAAACGGCAGGAAGCATCCATGGTCGTCATGCGGGAAGAACATGCAGATCGGCTCAAGCAGCAGGAGTTGGCGTTCGCTGCACGCCTCGAAACCGAAGACAGACGTCTTGCGCAACTGACTGACGATCTTAACGAGGCACGTTCTCGGTTCACTTCGGCTGAAGACCGCAATGGGATGCTCGAGGACGAAATACAAGGCCTTCGAAAAGAGCTCCATCAAGCTCGGTTTCCGTCTCCCGACACTGAGACTGAGCTCCAGAGACTTAGGACCCGCATTTCAACCTTGGAAGCTGCTGAGATGAGAAGCATCGTACGAGCAAAGACCCTCGACGCTCGTTATCGTGTTGGGGACCTAGTGAGTTTCTCTCGTTACTGAACTGTACTTGAGGTCTGAGTGCTAGTAGAATGAAGAAGAAAAAGCATTCGTAAACGCACTCATTGAGACTTCCGAAGCTATCCATGAGCAAGAATTGGTGGCCAATCGTAACGAACTGCGCCGTGTGAGTGTGGTTGAATCCGGTTGCCATTGGTACTCACAATATTTGTAGCGTGATAACGCGCTCAAGGAGATGCGATCGAAAGTGCATCTCCTCGAAACCACGCTAGCAAAGCACTTGAACGGGAAGGTGAAAGTTCATGGGACCCTCGAGATCTGTCGAAGTGCTCACTCTCATCATGAAAGACCGCGCCGGCTTCAGAGCCGGCGGCCGATCATTCTCTGATTGATCCAACTTCATGGACGTCTTCTGGACAGAGCAGTTCTCCACTTCACGCACCAGATAGAGATGGGCCGGTGCATTTTCTCACCTAGATCGTTCTAGTTTTATTTGTTGATGCACCCATAGCAGCCTACTAACGTCGACATTCCCATCCCAATAAAGCCCACCCCGAACCTCGATCGCGCCGATCGCCATGCGATACCTATTAACGATATATCTGCACATGTCCCACCGGCCAATATCATTCCTGCGAACAGCCCGGCTACGAAGGAAATCAGGGAGAATCCTGTAGTACCCACGGTCGTCGAACATTCCTCAAACAAACCCAAGTTTAGCAGGCTTGCGACTGATTGTTCTGATGATATTCTGGACTTCGACGAGGAGGTCTCAATAGTGCGGAGGCCGACGCCACCTTCATCCCTTGGTAAGAGGAAGAAGCCTGTCTCTCCACCGAAACCTGTGGAGGGACCCAAGGCACCGAGGCCCTACAAGCGTTTGGTTGGTACAATCCCCAGCTCCATGATAAGTTGCTCAAATTACGACAGAGGTCCGCCGCCCGGAAGCACGAGATGGCGGAAACAGGGATGACGACGGTCGTCCCCAAACAAGTGGGTGGTCTGTACCGCCGCACAGTCCCTCACGTTACACAGTACTGCAGTCACTTCAACCCAGTGGCTCCAAGAGCAAAGCCCGAAAGCGACGCTGAGCCTGCCCATCACAAGAAGCTCTTCGGCCTTGGACATCACGTTGGACAATCTTGCTGTTCTTTGGCGACTGTCGCTCCTATGCCTGTGGCCTGGTGTGTTCTCTGTCGAGTCTTGAGTCTGTGTCCGTTCCGTTGTGTTACATGGACCACACCATGTAGTCCCAGAGCCATCTTAATGTTATCCGTAGGTATGAAGGGTTGCGAATTAGGGAGGAAATCCCGCGAGTGACGGTTGCTAGCGGCTGCGAGCGAAAGAACCTTCTGTCACTAAACGCACGGCAAATCGACCACGCGCATTGAAATCAGATGGACTTTGGCCTCAGGCCTCAAAGCTGGGGCGTTGGCCGACAAATGATGACTTTGATTGAATGGTACCGCTTGGCGAACGGAAAAAAAAGAAAGATGAGTCGGCCCAGGATCGAACTGAGGACCTTCTGTGTGTTAGACAGATGCGATAACCAGCTACGCCACCGACCCATATATACGATATGCTGTTATATATATATGTATAATTGGCAATTTCTCAGTGAGGCTGCGCCAATATAGTATTACAGATACAAGCACGAACGCGATTTGGCCCCGATTTGGCTACTATTACAGTAGTAGTATTACAAGTAGATGCCCCCCTCTATACCATCCCTTGACGTGGGAGCAGTCTCGTCTATATGTTGAGCTGCAGCGGGTTGCGAGGGATCTCTCGGAGTTTGAGAATTCGCATCATCTGCATCGGTCCGACCAGGTTGCGCACGAACGGGGCCATAATGGGCACTCATCGGCACCCCCTTCTCGGCTAGGACGACCCGTAACATGCTGATTCTCTCAGTCTGAGAACCACTGCAAAAGACGGTAAATTGGATTCAGAGTGTGTTTTGAGCTGGATCTTACATAACGATTTCGTTCTCTTCGAACGCTTCCGTCAAATCAGCATCGCCTGAGGCTGTCGACAGGGCTGCTTTCAGCTCGTCTTGCGTTCTCCGAAGGTGCGCCAGTGAGTTTTGCAGGCGTGAGATCTCTAAGATGTAGGGGGGTGAGTGTATCTGATGCGGCGAGGTGCGGATGTGCCCAAAGGACGTAAAGCAGACCTTCCGTAATGATTGGTACCGCGAGTTGCCTCGCCTCTTGCAGGGTGAATGGTTGCGAGTATCGCGGGATGTACTCCATGACAACGAATGCAAATCAGGTTAAAACAGTGGACCACAGATCGAGGATCAAACAGGGGAAGATGAAGGTACTGAACAGTGAACAGTCCAATCGACTGTACCGTCCGGCCGTTGTACCTGAGGCCTGAACGCAACGAGTCTACTAGATTATGTAATAAGTGTACGCATGTGTACTGGGCCGCGCCATTCGTCTGGGTCGTAACTCCTTTTAGCCAAACAGTAGAGACTCGCGCTTCAACGTCATGCATATTATGTGTGTATTTTGGACTAAAGTGTGAGGATACAATGTGCGATGGTCGGAGTAACAATAGTCAACTGCTCTATATGGGATGACAGACGGTCCGGACAGTAAGATAGCAAAATGAAAGCGATTACACGCCCAACCTGCGACGAAAACACCGTGAGTGAAACGCGTCATATGCGGGCAAAAATTCCAGGGGACTCACTTTGACTTGCTAGATTCATACACAACATACGATATTGACACTGCAGGTACTACCTGGGGTCCAGCGCGATGGCGGTCAGCATGTTCCTTTGATGTGCATGGGAACCACGCTACTGCACCTTCGCTAATGTAGGTAATAGGCCACGGTAAAATCCGCGCCAACCATCTCTTGCATACGTCTTGTGTACGACATCGAAGATGCCGGCGTATCGCTCTGGGTGTCCGGATGATCCGGACGCCTGTAAACGTGTTCTGACGAGATTTAGGGGGTATACACTGGTCGCTCCGACACTTCCAGACACGCTGCCAAACATAAGCAATGCGAGCACACCTGGCTCGTCCTTGCCTGTCGACCGCAAGTAGGCCAGCTTGAGCGCCTCAAACGTGCTCATGTCGATTGCGGAATAGCTGTGAACGTGAATGAGACTAGCGAACAGACATCCAGCTGACAGGCACCTACGGGAAGACTCCAATGAGGCCAATCTAATTGTCATGAAGCGTCAACAGTCGTATGCACAATGCGAGGCAAAATGGACTGACCGTCAGGCCGCGGTAGTATGCGCGGATCCCGCCGAGCTGCCATACCCGGGTAGCAGCCTCCCGAAGGGACCGACGTTTATCACCCGCACTGCTCATCATTTGAGTCTAATGCTATAATATCAGGATGATTCGGAGGTATGGCAGACAAATTCTGGCAGACCTTGAGTGTCTCTATGGGGTAAATGGCTAAGACAAGGTCAACAATACGAGCGCGCGATACATGGAACAACGTTACCCACAAAGCTGACTGCTGATCCCTCCAATGCCCCCGGAAAGGAACCTGCTAACGCCGCTGATGTTTCGAGTATCGTCCACCTTATCCACATACTGGGCAAACATGCGTTTCTACGGAGAACGAAAGTTGGAAAAATGATATGCTGGGGAGAAAATTCACTAACGGATGATTCATACGCGAGAAATTTGATCGCAGACTCTGGAAGGATCTTAGCCACTGAAAGTCCGTTGCCCGTCCAGAACGCAAAGACGCCGCCTTCCGCATATATCCTGGCAATTGCTCCAAAGATTGCCTTGAAACCTCGCGCTGGGGCCTGTGGGGAGAGCGTAGTTCCTCCCAGTTCTGGTGGTCGTGTAATCAAAAAGATCTTCAGCCTATCGAAAGGCGCTGTGCATGTCCGTGAAACTGCAAGAAGGCGGTGAACGTCTTGCCAAGAGCTGGAGTACAGCACTTACCAGCTCCGGCGACTCCTCCTGCAAGAAGGAACTTTGCTGCTGTTGAACCGCCGGGCCAGCTATGGTGAGGCTCTTCGTCATCCTCTAAGTCGTCGTATTCTATATCATCATCGTCGACTTCGTCATAAGCTGCTCTATGGTCGATAGGTACTGGCTGCATGTCTCTTGGCGAGGACGCGGTGTGGGCTTCGCCTCTCAGCAACAGATCCTCTGCGCTGAGACTAACGTCGCCTTACAGATGTCAATAGCGGTCAAAACAAGTCGGACTTGATTCGGGATGATCATACCTTCCATGTTAACGCGGGCAGCGCCTCTCCCATCGTCGCCCATGTACTTGCGCACCTCATAGTATCTGAAGATCTCTTCGGGCGACGCTTTTCGAGGCATGAGCAATAAGAAGTCCCGAAACTCCTTGAAGCTTATTGCGTGGGAGTGTGGGGAGGAAGTGAGAAACGTCATGAATTCGGACAATGTTGTAGGAGACAATGCAATGCCTGGAGCCCTCGCCTTAGCTCCCCAAGACGCGAAGAGCCGGACGAGGAAGAACGTACCGGCTTTCTCCAACGCATGCTCGAGCTCCTCTGCCTCCAGGTGCCCGTTCCCGTCCAGGTCCAACTCGTCATGGAAGATATGCCACAGCTCTAGACAAGCCCACGTTCAGCCTCGCGCTGCGCATGAATAGAGCCGGACAGCCCAGCGCCGCAGAGCATTGACACGACTCGAACTCGGACGACGCACCAGCCTCTTTCGCATCCGCATATTTCTCGAACTCGGGCCATGACACGCGCGTCGAAAACGGGCCCCGCCCATACACGCCGCACCGTCCGAGCAGCTCGTCTTCGTACATCTCGCCCAGCTGTCGCGCGCTCTCTGGCGTGAGGACGCCGTCTTGCCGGACGGGGTACGCGTGCGCGACGGCCTCGTCATCGACCGTCGCCGCCTCCCTCTTGGGTAATCGATTCCAGAGCGCACGCAGCCGCTTACGGCGCTGCTCGCCGCCCTCCTGCGCGCGGAACTCGCGGAGGCTGTGGGGTATCGGCTGGAAGGGGGACGGGTCTGAGCGGAGGGGCGGGAGGAAGGGCTGGGGGCGCGCGCCGGAGAGGGTCTGCTCGAATATTTCGCGGGCAGAGGGTCTGCCCTGGTCGTCGTGGACTCCCATCCGGGGTGGAATGCGGGGCGGAAGAGATGAGCGGGTGGGGGATTGTGAGCCGTCACGTCAGATGCGTCTGCAGATACTGTGAAAGGACAGAGGTGAGGGCAGCGGCGGATACGGTCTCTGAGATGTAAGCGGGAGGAGGAGTGTTAGAGCAGGCGCATAGCAAGACGTGAGCAGAGGGCGGCTTGGGGGTCGGGGAGAGTGTGTAGCACGACTGCACGAGAGGCTGAGGCTGAGGCTGCAGCTGAGACTGTGGCACTGGCCGTGGCCGGGTGGAGTGGCCGCAAGACCGATCGGGAAGTCGGGATCGCGGGCGTCACCCCAGTTGACACTCCTCCGCAGGCTCATTGGCTGCCAGTGCGACGCTAGGAACGAACAACATATATTTCCGGTCGGTGTTCATGCAACTACGCTACACACTACCATACACATCCAGTGCGATGACACTAGGAGAGGGGTATCATAAGTAATACAACTAGGCCTAAGCTACATGTTCGCAGGGAATCGGGATGCATGTGTCATGTCAAAGGCATGCATATGCATACACTACTTAATCGCGTGAAGAGCATCAGTCAATAACGATAGCAGTCGAAAGCGTGCAGGAAGCGTGCGACTTAGACAGAACGACGGAGACGAGAAGCACGGCACTTAATACTTCGCTTGGTGGCTGCTCATCTTTACCCGAAGATGAATTCCCAACCTTTTCAGGGCGTACCACACGCCAGAACACATGCTTTGGCAGGTGAACTGGGACCGCCGCGAAGACGACCTGTTGGCTGTCGACGCCGAGCCTGCACTCTGGCGGCGGGCGTGAGGGGGGACCTCCCCACGCACTGGCGGCAAGTCTTTCCCGGCGAACGAAAGGACGTTACTCCGTGACCCTGGTGAATGGGCCGTGACTGAACCCTCCGGTACCAGTCCACTCCGCCAGCTGGTGGGTGCGGTCAAGCAAGGCGCAGGGTTTAATCGCTGCTCTGGGGACGTGAGCCCGAAGTTTATCTAAGCGAGACTGGTCAACTTCCCGGACAGGGCCTGCCGCAGCACTACCGACGTACAATGTGTGTATGACCCTCTTGGGAGCTGGCCCTAGAATGGCTGCCCGAGCGCAGTTTCGGGTGCTGGGCGGGGATTGGCGGGGTGGGGGGGCGATAGATCTGCAAGCACAAATGAAAGCGATCAGTTGAGATATGAAGAGCCATGTACACACGTCACACACTTTTGGCAGCGATTTTTGGCTTGCCCTCTGGCGGACTTCCGATGTCGGTTGCGGCAGTGCGCGCTCGACACGCTGGGGCTCGAGAGGAGGCGGTACGACGAACTGCAGGCAATGGCGAGGTGGACGCGCACGGGCACGAGTGAGCACCGTCGGCACTGATCTGTACGTGATCCACATATGCATGGAGGCGGTACTTACAGCAGTGTCCTCCCGGACCTCCATCCCATCCACCAGCGTCGCAACCAGCGACTCCCGTCGGCTGCCAGAGGCCGACTCGTCTTTCGGTGGTGACGCAGGCGGCAGCGACTCGGGAAGATAAATCGCATGCCGCCTGTCATCAACCGACGTGCGCTCCATCATCTCACACACCTCGCTGGGGAGCTGTGACAGCCGAAATGAGCGGCGGCGTTGATATATAGGAGGACGCGACAATATACATACCGGTGGGAGGTCCTCCTTGTTCGTGATCGACAACGAGGGCCTCTCCAGACCTCGTGTTGTTGTCGTCAGAGCTAGGGCGGTGGTCGTGGATGGGGAAAGCTGGGGGACGGGCTTGCGACGAGTCATGTTGCGGCGTTGAGGGGGCATAGTGTAGCGGTGGTGGAGAGCTTAGCTGTGAAATGCTTGCGAGTCGTTGGTGGAGGAGAACAACTGAGAGATGGAGGGAGGAACCCGAGGAAGAGGCAACGACTACCGAGTCCGGCTATTTAAACAGAGATGGAGTGGATCCAAAGGTGAGCTCTCCAAGATGTTCGTTAAACAAAAGGGTAAATGTGACGGTATCATATCCCAGGAATCCCCTTCGAAAAGATGCTGTTATCCGGATGATGACGATCCGGAGCAGGGCCCAAAGAAGCACTGGGAGCGAGCGGCACACGAAGCTGCGTGCACGCCGCACACAGGGCCAAACCTAGTAGACACTGTTCTCTGGGAGCTGAGCGCCGGAGCAACAGAGCAACAACAAAAGGCACCGTGTAACACAGTCGGAAATGAGCCTCCAGTCGCCGCTGGAGAGCCCGTTCCGAGACGTGGCGGGGAGTGCGGTCCCCAGGCTCAGGAGTGCCCTCAGGGCGCCTCCATGCCTCACGGAATCGTCGTGTTGGCTAGCTAGAAGGGGGTGAATTGTGAATCAGCCCGCGGGGCGGTCCAGAGCGCGTCGTGGGTTACACGGTCCACCCACCTGGGAGGGACACATGTGATCACTGGCCGCACAGGGGCAATGGGCAAAATTTCTGGTGCGGTCGAGCTTAGGTGCTTGAACGGAGGGGGAAAATTACATATCGGTATATTTTCTAGGTAAGCGAGTCCTTTACGCGACTGTTGAGTCAAAGACCACGGCACTGCGGGGATAAGAAGGAGGGGCTGCACGGGAGATGCAACAGGACGGGAAACCGAACATCTTCGCCAGCCGCAGGGCCTCAGGCCTCAGGGCTCTCCCTCAGCCCGCGCCTGAATCCGCACGTGGCCGCGTTCTGGCTCAATTAGGCTCCATCCCTCCGGGCGCCCGCGGAGGGCCGTTCCAGCCAAGGGCAACAGACTGAGTACTGAGTACTGAGTTTTGCCACACAGGATGAGCAGCAGAGATCGACATCTCAGCGAACCTCATATGCCCCCCCCCCCGATCCTCGACGGCTGTGCCTCTCTCTCTGCCTCCGGATACCCAGCTTTTCGTTCGATCAATTCATCCCTCTGCCATGCACGGTGCGCCATGTCTCAGGCCCTCAGTCTTGCACCCCTGTGGCCCCGGTACCGTCGTCACCCACAGGTCCAGGGACTCCAATTCAAATGACTCGAGGACTGGGATGAATAGTAGGCATACAACAGTCATTCGACATAGGGCACATGCGGATCATGGGGAGAATACACAGACGATAGTGCATGGAAGAGAGGATGTGGATGTGGGGTTGGATACAGACCATAAAACGCATGATGGTGGTGATAAAAGGTACAATACCAAGTCCGACTTAGCGATGATGTGAGAGGTAAACAGCGAGAGCAGAGGTGAAGGATGGATGCGAAGCGACAACACAGTGAAGATAGCAATACGACTGTGCGAGAATGTCCGTGACTGTTCTGTCCTAACCCGGTCCCGACGACTCAACCTAGGAGAAGTACATCACCCTCTTCGTCTTCTCGTTGAGTGGCTTGAAGTTGGCACGGAAGGCCTCCAGCTGGTGTTTGGCGTCGCTCGCCTCAAGAGTCCCGGACTCCGTGAGGTCGAAGTTACCCTCGGGGCTGTAGTGGTTCTTGGCCCGAGCGCACACGATGTCCGCATCTGGGGTTGAGCGGGATGGACAGTCGTCAGCGGCCGCAGTCCGCAGGCAGACCCTCTAGAGAATCGCAGTACTCACAGTAGACAGGGGCCGGAATTGAGACCGAGCGGGTAGAGCGGGCATAGACGTGGCACAGAGCGAACGACAGCGCCTGTAGCGCATCGGGCGTAAACTCGTTCTCATCATAGAGCACGTTGTAGTGGGCAGGACGAGATGTCCCCAGCAGCGTATATACCCAAATGAGATCGTGTCAGTTAATGACTCATCAAATGCAAGGCGAAGGTACTCATCCACTGTGGCTCTGCAGATAGAAGTCGAACTCTGTCGGGTGGGTAATGTCGCGGTCGACAACAGTCCCAGCCGGGCAGTTGCCGCTCCTATCGCCATCGTCCCTCCTCTGCGGGAAGAAGCGGACGTGATGGCGCTTGCCAACTACGATCACCGTGATCTTGGCGTTCACATTGTTCGCCGCCAGAGCCCCTGTAAACGAAACGGATGAATTTGTCAGAAGTCAAGTTGCCGTTGAGCAGCAAAGACAGCACATACGTTTCAACTGAGGCAGCTCTGGAGTCACAACGCGCAGTGAGTAGAGGGGTCAGAGAGGAGATCAACGGCGCGGCGCACCATACTCGAGGACGTGCTGGAACTGTCCTTCAGACACCCCGTCCCTGTAGAAGATTACCCTCTTCGGCTCCGGGGACTTCTTCTCGACGACCTGCCGGTACCTCTTGTACATCTCGATGTGCGCGGTCGCCATGACCTCGAGGTCATCGATCATCTCCTGCCGAGAGGTTTGGACGCGGCAGTCAGCAATGTACTTCGCGGTCTCCGAGTCGACGTTTCCGACGAGAGCGGTGAAGGAGGGACGACCGTCTGCGCCAGGCGCTGGGTGAATGACGTCCGCACCCATGACGATCGTGGGGTTGCGTGGGTCGGTGAGGACCGGGACGGAGCGTGCCTCTGGGATGGTGTTAATGCCGCCCATCTTGGGGTTGATCCTAAGATTAATTAGTCTCTCCCACAGTGGCCAGCCTGAATCACGACAGCTTACTTAAGGCAGACGTTCGCAAAGTATTGCTTGTTTGCCCGGTTGCATTTGCTGCTCCTCAAGCATTGAGTCGCAACGCCCCGTATAATGTCTCCAAAACTATACTCCATGAGCCTCCTACGATGCTCGGACGACAGAAAACGAAACTCACTGCTTGACGCTCTGGTACATGTCAGCGGACGACTCAGGGAGCACCACGATCATGAGATCTGGCCCTGGACCAGCGTTCCTGTGTTTCTCGATGACCTTCTTTCCCGCATTCTGGAGAGACTATTGTACGAACGTAAGTTGGATACGCCTGACTAACTGCCTCAATACTTACAGCACCAATATTAGTCGGCCGCTCCCAAACCACAACGGGATCTTCCTCGTGGCACTTAATACCTGCCAATGGATATGAGAGAAGTATTTGATGGCGGAACGTGCGGACACATACCAACAGCTGCGAATTGTTCGAGGAAGTTTCGCACCATGTCGTATGCCGTGTCCCTGTTGAAGCGCTGTTCACGCTCATAGACCACGACAACCCATCGGTTGATGGTGACAGGCCGGTAGAACTTCTTGTCGACCATGTTCCACGCACCATCGCGCGGTTGCTTCGGGAGAGTATCAGAGATGCTGGGGATACGGTTGCGTATCAAGGGAGAAAAACCTACGATAGTGGGCTGACGGCTTTGAGCCCCATACATAAGGGTCGGCGGGTCCAAGATCCGCGCCTGGAGGGACTGCACGTCGGCATTTGGGCTGACATGCATGCCGAATTGCTGCAAGGGATCCAATGATCAAGAGCTGGCTTGCGCCGTACCAAAGCATATGAACTTACCCGCACATATTCCGATTGCCCATAGTTGAGCACACCTAGGGCGGCGCGAATGCTTTGAAGTCGCTCGTGGGGCTTCTTCGTCGCGAAAGTGAGGACGTCCTTCGTCTTCTCCGGGGGAACCTGCTTGCGCATGATCTGTCCCTCTGGGATTGTGCAACACTCCATAGGGATGATGGCGCCAGATCCGACCTAGGCTCATTGCATTGAACTTCCAAAACCTAAGATCAGGTCGAAGTGCAGGGCGTACCTCAATGCATACGATGTCGGGGAATTGAAGGCGATAGTTGTGGGTTTTTTCGAAGTACTGGGCGACCGTGATGGTCTTTCCGTCGCGCATAGTGAACGATAGTTGGTTGGCACCCGCCTTCGTGAGCTTTTTGATGACGCGAGGTGGGCGCCGACCAGTTGTGGGACGTCCAGGAATGTCGACGTGGATGCGTACCCCCGACAAGAACCTCTGGAGCTTAATGAGCTCACGCTCCGGGAATCCATGCTTGGGCGAGAGAACGAGTGGACCCTTCTGAGTCACCCCGAGTAACTCTAGGGCGACGTCGATAGCCCGGCCTGGCTTGTACATGGCCGCGGTGGAGATGTCAACGTTGATGAGCATGCGGCCAATTGCAGGCCGCACAGATTGGAAGTACCCTCTCCAGAGGACAATTCCTCCGCCGATGGCGGCCGTCTCGCGCGATGTGAAGAAAGAGCGAACATTGAAAGGGTATTTCATGGTGGGCTCCATGCGAATAACAACGTTCAATGCCTGTGTATGGCATGAGGATGATCACTAAGGAGGGAAGAAAGAGAGAATTGAATAGAACGTACTGTGATCGCAGTTAGGACAGCGTTATCGTGCGATTGCTTCCCCTGCAAGAACCGGGCAAGCACCCTGGACGGTCGTGGGTTAGATTGTAGGCTGATTATGAGCGCATATAGGCACGTACTCGGGATTGATAGTGGCTACATGGGTCAGCTTGACCTTGTAGACCTTGGGGCCGCGGGCCCTCTCACCACCACCCTGCCCTCCCTCACCTGGGGAGGTAGGATCACTAAGGGTGAAGCTGAACTGTTCCAAGATTATTAAAGTCAGACACGCTCAAGACAGGGCACGAGGGACAGCATACTTCTTGAGAGCCCGAAGGGAAAGGAAGCTGGCGGGGAGAGAAGACGTTCTTCCGGCCGTCGTAGACGACAGGGGGCGTGAAGACTTCTGGCGCGACCTTGGTTTGGAGCCTTTCCAAGATCTCCATGTTGAGACGGGCGGGAAGCGTTTTCTCCGAGGGAGAGATGACTAGAAAGGAGTATGTGTCAAAAACAAGAGAATAGGCGTAAACAATAGCATGAATACGTACCAACTGTATGGCAGCGCGTACGGATTGAGGATATCAGTCGGCAGGGTGACTATGAGACGCGACGCACCATCATAGTGGTATATTTCGCCCTCGGGGATCTGGACCTCGAAGTGGTTGGTCCAGACAGTCAGAGCGCGACCGCTCTGACCGAAAGCCGTTCGCTTCACGCCAACGGTGGTGATGTGGGAGCTGGAGTCGGGCAAGCCGACAGTAGTGGGGGCTACGCGAGCACCAGGGATCATCGGGGTGGCGCGTCCTCTGAAACCACCACGAGCGGAAGGTGGAGGGGCGCCGCCGCGACTGCCAGTTTGCCCACTGCCGGAGGGCGCGCCACCCCTACCACCGCGACCACGGCCAGAGCCACCAGTACCAGGAGCTGCACGCGGAGGCATGGTATGCTAGAATAGAGAGTGGGGAAAGAGAGGAGAGGGTTAGAGGGAGAGGGAGGAGGAAGTGGAAGTGGAATTGATGAGATCGAGAGGAAGAGAGGGGGTATTTATTGAGAGAAGGCAAATGGAATCTTTGTGTGCTGCAGGGATCGATAGATCCTCGAAGCTTGGACCGAGCATGACCGCGCACCTGCCACAACCGGCTTTGTTGTAGCCTGTTGACGTGTCGCGATCGCGTTTGGTTCCCTTTTTCATCATCCAGCTTTGCTCTGGCCACAAACGTCATCATGACCATGCCCCATTCACCACTCTCCTCCGCCAGCAGTCCTCTCTTTCTTCCTTTTTTTTTTTATTAATTTCAACCCTCCCTGTCCCTGCCCCCACTCGCCGGCGTCTAGCCTTCAAGTTTACGCGCCCTATGATCCTGCTACGGTAATTTGTGCGCGCGCCCTCATGCCTCGCGCCCCCCCTGACGCCGCCCCTTCTACATCAGCGGCGCAGCAGATAATTGTATCCGCGTTGGCAACGTGGACAGCGACAGGTAGATAGCATGCAATCGCCCGTGAAGCTCTAAAAGAGCTCCCCTGGCCAGGCTCGGCCGTTTCCCCGGCAGCCTGCCATTGTCAATGGTCTAAGCATCGTTGGATTGTATTGTTAACTCACGGATACGCTAGGATCTGCCTTCCCCCCCGCTGCATGTATTTGTTCATCCTGCAGGTGTGCAATGTCCTTCGAGGGTTGTTTACTAGATGATTGTCTCGGGATATCCTGCATGGTTTTTTTAATTATTACCGCGGCCACTTTTTAATCATTCGCCCCTGCCTGTCAATCATCGCACGCACTTCCGAGTCGCATCAATGCTGTCTATCAAGACCGCATACGAGCCAGGTCTTCGCTGAACGTGTACATGTGCACAGCTTGCAAGGAGAGCCAAGCGTCAACTTGAACAAGACCGAGTCAGTGCTGTACTTAGATCTCGAGTAAGCGATCTGTTGAGCCACAATACTGGTACTCATCCGGGATTTCTGATCGCCCCCGTGCAAGTGTTGCATCTCCCTTTTCCTCACCAAGGCTCATGTCTGTCTTCCTCCCTCTTCTCGACGCTGATATCAGCAACGGTGCCCTCCTTACCTCCCTTGCCCGCATTGGGCCCCTCATTCTACCCCCAGATCTCGCCGCTGCGAACTCCGTTCCGCAAAACGCGACCCGGTACATTTTGGTCGACACTGACTCATCTCTCAGTGCAGACCATGTCATTTCCCTCCTTGATCAAGGCGCAGACAAGGTCATTGTACCTCTAGGACTCGCAAAGGGACTTACAGGAGCCGTGCCCGCACACAGGCTCCTACTCCTACTTGACGTCGCGAACGTCTCTACCGTCTCGGACACCATCCGGAACGGGGTTTCAGGCATCCTCATCAAGACCCCTTCTGTCGACGTAGACTTCATAAGCTCTTTTACCCGTTTCTTCGCCGGTTCGTCCGTGCACGTCCTCCCTGCCGCATCTGCAGAACCCCCTTCGCGGTCGACCATCCGTGCCCTTCACACTGCGAACACAACACTAGTCATCCCGACGTCCCTCCTCACCCTTGCCCCTACGGACGCCAAACAGATTAATGTTGCAGATGCGTTCCTCGCCAGCATCGTCTCCGATCGAAAGGATGGACTCTTCCCCACCGTAGTCTCCTCTCACCTCGATGGTGGACGAACCCTTGGCCTCGTCTACTCGTCCTTCGAGTCCATCCAGGAGAGCATCGTTTCTGGCAAGGGCATATACCAGTCCCGCAAGCACGGTCTTTGGCGGAAGGGTGAGACGTCGGGCGCAACGCAGGATATTGTGCGCATCCGCCTTGATTGTGACGCAGACGCCCTTGAATTCTCCGTCGTCCAGCACGGCGCGGGTTTCTGCCACCTCGAAAGGCAGTCTTGCTTCGGCTCCGGCGAGCTCAGTGGCCTTTCTGCTCTCGAGCACACGCTCAAGTCTCGTCTCGAGTCCGCACCGCAAGGCTCGTACACCCGCAGGCTGTTCGAGGACCGGGAGCTACTCCGCTCCAAGATCATGGAAGAGGCGGACGAGCTGTGCCGTGCCGAAACGGCGGAGGAGATCGCCTTCGAAGCTGCGGATCTGCTCTACTTCGCCCTGACGCGGTGTATCGCGGGTGGCGTGTCGCTCGCCGACATCGCACGATCGCTCGACGAGAAGGCAAAGAAGGTGACACGGAGACCTGGCAATGCGAAGCCGCAATGGACCCAAAAGCCCACGTCCGCAGACAGTAAGGCTGCGCACGGCGCGCCGAGCACGAGCGCAGAAGGAGCCCCAAAGCCTCTCGCGCAGCCGATAGCGCCTACCCCTGCTACGCTAGACGGAGACTTGGACGCACCCATCCGGATGCGCACATACGACCTCTCCGCGACAACCCCCGCGGAGCGTGCACAGCTGTTCCGCCGGCCCGTGCTTAAGTCTGACGAGATGATCGCCAACGTGCGGCCGATCGTCGACCTCGTCCGCACACAGGGCGATGCTGCCCTCCTCGAGCTCACAGCCAAGTTCGACAAGGCACAGCTCGATTCGCCTGTCATCCGGCCCCCGTTCGCGCCTGAGACGATGGTACTTGCCGAGGACGTGCGGCGAGCGATCGATGTCGCCTATGCGAACATCTACAAGTTTCACAAGGCGCAGAATGCGGAGACGACGCTCCGGGTGGAGACAATGCCCGGCGTTGTCTGCTCGCGCTTCTCCCGCCCTATCGCGCGTGTCGGCCTCTACGTCCCCGGTGGCACCGCGATCCTCCCTTCCACAGCGCTCATGCTTGGCATCCCCGCCCAGGTCGCAGGCTGCAAGGAGATCGTGCTCGCCACTCCGCCGCGCCCCGACGGCAGCATCTCCCCCGAGGTCATGTACGTCGCGCAGCTCGTCCGCGCGTCCGCGATCCTCAAGGCAGGCGGTGCGCAGGCTGTCGCCGCGCTCGCATACGGCACCGCCTCCGTCCCGAAGGTCGACAAGATATTCGGCCCGGGTAACCAGTGGGTGACCGCCGCGAAGATGCTCGTCCAGAACGACACGGACGCGCTCGTCGCGATCGACATGCCCGCCGGCCCGTCCGAGGTGCTCGTCGTCGCGGATCACACCGCCGACGCCGCGTTCGTCGCCGCGGACCTTCTTTCTCAGGCCGAGCATGGCGTCGACTCGCAGGTCGTGCTCGTCACCGTGGGCCTCCCATCTACACGCATCGCCGCGATCGAGGCCGAGGTCGATAGGCAAGCACATGCGCTAACGCGCGTGGACATCGTGCGCCAGTCGATCCCAAAGAGCATCATCGTCCGTGCGGCCTCGGTCGAGGAGGCGATTGCGTTCTCGAACGACTATGCCCCCGAGCACTTGATCCTGCACTTGGAGAACGCATCAGCCGCAGTTGCTGCAGTAGAGAATGCGGGCAGCGTGTTTGTTGGCCCCTACTCCCCGGAAAGGTACGCATTTATCCTCCGCGACGACGTAGTATGTTATGCTGATCTCAACATGACCGCAGCTGTGGTGACTACGCCTCGGGAACGAACCATACGCTGCCCACAAATGGGTACGCACGTCAATTCAGCGGGGTCAACACTCTATCCTTCCAAAAGCACATCACTTCCCAAGAGGTCACTGCAGACGGTCTGAAGGGTCTTGGCCCGGTTGTGGCCACCCTCGCCGACTGCGAAGGTCTGGATGCGCACGCCAACGCGGTTCGCATACGGCTTCGCGCACTTTCATAGCGGCCATGCGGGATCCTCAGGCATCTCAAAGCACACAGAGGACGCAAGTAGAGAAGATATATGTAGAATAACAGTGCAACGATAGCAACGCGACCAGTATTATAAAACTCTAAAGCCTCCAAAGCCATGGACAGCAATCTACACCACCCGCGTCAGCACCAGACTCAACGCCCGTCATCCCAAGTGCCAAGCTCAGTTGCTCCGGTAGAGAGCGCGCTTGGCCGACTTGACAATGACGTTGGTGTCAGGGAAAGTGAGGTTCTCAAGGTTGACGGCGTACTGGAAATATAGTCAGTGAATGTGTCAGCGACGCACGAGGACCACAACTCACGGGGGTGGGCACATCAGCACCAGTGACACGCTCAACAGGCGCATCGAGGTAGTCGAAGCCCTCGGTCTCGACAACCTGCGCGCAGATCTCACTACCGACACCGAACGCCGGGAAGCCACCCTCTGCGACGACAAGACTGTCAAAGCATGCTTAGTTACAGGCAGCGGGCGTGAGAAGGCATGGTCCGTACCGGTTGGTCTTCTTGAGCGACTTGTTGATTGTTTCGATATCAAGTGGACGTATAGAGCGCAAGTTGATGACCTCAGCCTTGATACCCTCCTTCGCAAGCTCGTCAGCGGCCTCTAAGCTATGTGTCACCATCTTGCTGTGCGCAACAATGGTGATGTCGCTGCCCTCGCGCTCGACCTTGGCCTTACCAATCGGAAGCAGGTAGTTGTCCGACATGGCTTCCTGGGACATGGAGAACGTCACACCGTACATCAACTCGTTCTCGAGGAAGACGACGGGGTTGGGGTCACGGATAGCAGCCTGGGGACTATGTATGAGCACGTCTTCGGTGGATGTATCTCTGGATGAGTATGTACCTTGAGCAGGCCTTTGCAGTCTTCTGCACTCCATGGACTGACGACTTTGAGGCCGGGAACGGAACCGTACCACGCGGCGTAGTCTTGTGAGTGTTGTGCTGCAACGCCGGCAGCAGCACCGTTGGGACCACGGAAGACAATGGGACAAGGCAATACACCGCCAGACATATAGTGAGTTTTCGCCGCGGAGTTGATGATCTGATCAATGGCTTGCATGGCAAAGTTGAAGGTCATGAATTCGCAGCTGCAATTCGTGTAAGTAATTCATTTCGGGCATAATGGTGACCAGCCTACATTGGTCGGAGACCAGCGAACGCAGCACCGACAGCGAGACCGGCAAACCCCATCTCAGTAATGGGCGTGTCAACGACGCGCTTCTCGCCAAACTTGTCGAGGAGGCCTTTCGTGACCTGCGCGAAAGGTGAGGAGATGGAGGACATGAATGTGGGCCAGAGGCCCATACCTTGTATGCACCGTTGTACCGCGCGACTTCCTCACCAAGTACGAAGACGTTCTCGTCCCGGAGCATCTCCTCCTCCATTGCCGCGTTGAGAGCTTCACGCACAGTCATCTGTTATCGCATACATAAGCCAGCTGGATGGATTACGAGTTGTGATATCGACAGACCGTGTGCCCGCTCTGGGATGCGTATCCCCGCGCAAATCGCGTACCGACAGACCGCGCATGCCTGGCGCGGGCGATGGCGGGTGCAAAACGAGAGAGGGCGATGCGTGAGGCCATGGCTTTTGGGAGGGAGGATGAGAAGAGGGAGGGGGAGGGGGAGAGACGTGATCTGGGCCGGGGATGGGGAGTGGTCACTGGTGAGGTGGCTCGGACGCGCTCGGCGCACCAGCCGTTTGGGAGGCGCCCAACACGCGACCCCAAACATTCTCACCCGCAGAGAGTTGTAGCTTGTCGTCCCACTGCCCTGGCCCATCGCACGACCAGCATCTGCCGCTATCTGAGTCTCCTACCATCTGACCCGAGTTCTGACATGGCCCCAAGGCCGACTGTTCTCTTGACGGGCGCGTCCAAGTGCATATATCATCCAGCCCCCTCCGCGTGTACTCCGCGGCTGACGGTTAACTCTAACTTTGTAGAGGTTTGGGCCTCGCTATCACGAAGATCCTTCTGGAGACATTCAAGACAAATGTAGTCGCCCTGTCTCGGACCAGGGGACCCGCGCTCCAGAGTCTTGTTGACGCTCACAAGGACTCCCTATTGGCATTGGAATGCGACGTGTGCGTCCCTCCCTGTATGCGTAACGGCCTTCCGCCTTTAGCGAGGATCGTAGGACCGATGCTACTGCTGTTGGCACTGCCGTTTCCCGTGGCGTGGAGAAATACGAGGGCATTGATGGTGTCATTCTAAATGCTGGCGTGCTCGAACCCATGGGCAAGATCGCCTCGGACGACGTTCCCATCGAATTGTGGAAGCAGCACTTCGACGTCAACTTCTTCTCCCTCATCACCGCCATCCGGGCCACGCTTCCCGAACTGCGCAAAAGCTCACATGGCGGACGCCTGGTCTTTATGAGCTCCGGCGCCGCAACCGGGAACATTCCCGGTTGGGGTTCGTACAATGCCAGCAAGGCAGCCATGAACAGCCTATGCAGGTAAGTCGTACTCCATTTGGTTGCTAGAGAGCAATCGAAGGCTCACAATCGGCGCAAGGACCATCGCTCGGGAAGAGCCGGATGTAACCTTCGTCGCACTCCGCCCAGGAATGGTCGACACCAATGTAAGGCGACATGCGCTAGTCATCTCGCTTTGCTCATTTCCATCACTTTAACTTAGATGCAAACCCTCATCCGCGAGCGGGGTGTTGTCACTATGCCCGCAGATGCCCACCAAACCTTTGTGAACGCCCACGCGGGGCGACAACTCGTCGCCCCCGAGGATGCCGGCCACGTAACAGCAGCTCTTGCTCTGAAGGCACCGAAGTCCCTCAGTGGCCGGTTCATTTCTTGGAACGATGATTCGTTGAAGGATTTCCGGAGGGCGTGAACGGAAGATGAAGAGAACAAGAAGCTCCTTCACAACCTAGCCTTAATTGTATCGAATAAGGTGTGAGTTAGACTTGCATTGTTGCAGAATCAAGTCCCTGGCGTTCTTTTTGACAGAGTATGAGTTAACCGAGATTTGACTAGCCGACTTCCCTATATCTTTGCGCGTTAGGTGCCACGACTATATATGACGTTCTCTGGCCCTGCAATCGTGTTCATTTCCTGTACCTCCTAACGTTGGTTTCCCGCGGACTCCGTAATGGTATGAGGCCCAAGGTCCGGGCTGCTGTTCCTTTGCTAATGTACCCTCAGAATGACCCTGAACCCACCCGTGTGGATATACACCATCATATCTTTCCCGCGTCGATCGGCAAAGCAGCGTTGAGCATGAGTGTGGGATGGCAAACTCCTGCCGAGAATCTCCCATGGACGCCGGAAGTCAGCTTGAAGGCGATGGACAAACTTGGGATCCGTCTAGCCGTCCTTTCCATGCCCGCTGGGCTTCCTGCAGGGCCCATTGGTCATGAGAATCGCCAATTGGCAAGAGAGTTCAACTGCCTGGGTTCGCAGATCTCTGCAACCCACCCGGGAAGGTTCGCATTCTTCGCCTGCATGCCGAATCTTTTTGATACACAAGGTAAACCGCTTTCTCTCTTCTTCAGGGAAGCATCAATCTCGCTAAGTGTGAACGTGATGTCACAGGCGGTCTTGAGGAGATAGAGTTCGCCTTGGACGAGCTAGAAGCCTGCGGCGTTGTGCTATCCTCTTCGTACGGAGAAGGGGCCGAAGCGAGTGAGTGCTGGTTTGCTGTCCTCACCGTGGCCGCGAAGCTGAGCTCCGCGCTCGTGTTCAGAATACATTGGCGATGACGCGTTCGACGCCATATGGAAAGAGCTCGACAGGAGGGCCGCAGTCGTGTTTCTTCACGGCGCCCAAGTCCCATCGTCCACTCCATACCCGCACCCGTACCTCGGCATCCCTGTGACGGAAGTAAGCTGTCGGACAAGGTGTTGTTCTCCGCGATATTGCTCAATCGGCTCCACTGATTTCCAGGTACCCAACGAGACGTTCAAGGCCGCTGCTCACCTCGTCGTGTCCGGCAAGAAGCGCCGTTTCCCCAATGTCAAGATCATCCTGGCCCACCTTGGTGGGGTTACTCCCTTTCTTGCCCCCCGCGTTGCAGTGCTGTCAAGGCATATGGGTTGCCCCCTGTCCCATGAAGAGATCCTAGAAGGTTTCAAAACCTTCTACTATGACACGGCG
The DNA here is from genome assembly GCA_964023155.1 of Ganoderma resinaceum. Lineage (NCBI taxonomy): Eukaryota > Fungi > Basidiomycota > Agaricomycetes > Polyporales > Polyporaceae > Ganoderma > Ganoderma resinaceum. The sequence goes on from OZ026793.1 coordinate 2,096,634, forward strand.
CTGAGTACACACGAGACAACGCTGGCCGCAATGCAAGCTTTCGTAGGTGCCGATCGTATACTGTTTGGATCGGACTTCCCAGGTATGTGTCTGGCGGTCTCTTGACACGATATAACCATCTCAACATCAACCCTATCCCCAGCCGTCAGCGTCGAGATGGTCGAGTGGTTCTCACAGAACGCTGATGCGTTTTACGCGGTCGACGACGAGCGGCGGGACGCCATTATGCGTAGAAACGCGGAAATGCTCCTGAAATTATAACCTTTGCTTCTGTACTTCTGCATTTATACGATTTCTTCTTACACTTCCTGTTACCCTACTTGGACGTCCTAAATTAACGCGAAGCTGAACCTCGTAACGCAAGTCACTGAACCTTCTCCGACTTCCACGGCGCAGTTCATTATAGTATCAACCCTCAGGTGATTATGTCCTGAAATTTAGTTCAAAGCCAATCTGACAGTCTTGCACCAGAGGACCTGCATCGGGGGAAGATCGGCGCACACCGCAATATTTCGGTTTAATGAGATCAATATTTAAGATCCTGCTGCGGTGCGGTTGAAATTCTTCCTAAACACGTTATGGGCAATCGACGGGAGTATCAAGGCCGAGGATGAGGTCGATACTTGTATACTACTGTCCCCGGATATCCGGAGCACCGCCAAAGGCATGAAGACCCAGGCCGCACTCAGCTGGGCGACCGAACCCCACGGCGTTGGAACGATTCGTATGGATCTTCCTCGCGTGCGTCCCAGACCGACGGAAGGAGCACGGCGGGTTCCGCTCGAACGGGAAGGAACAAGGTTTTCATGGTATTAATTCCATTATCACCTCCATGCCATCCCATTTTTGCAATGAGATTGCCTGTACATCCGACGAACTACCCGGCGACGACCTCTTCATGTCCGTCAAATCGTCTTCTGCCTCCGAAGTAAAGATGCCGGTTAGTTTCGGGACACCGGCGTTCATGGACCACTTCCGCTGGCCGTTGGAACGTGCGGGCGGACGGCGCCTTGGATCTCATACGACGGGTGACGCGCAGCAGCTTGCGCAAATGGACAGGGTGCAGTCGTCCTCGATCCGTGGAGCGCAAACAGGTTCCTTCACCCTGTATATCCATCCGTGGCTCGGCGATCTCCCGAGGTCCCTGGCGAGACAGAAGGGGCTGCCACTTCTCCAGTCCTAGCTGCAAGCAGCACAAAAACTCAACTGTGACGGCGATCCTTCCCCACCTGGCCGGGAACACCGTCTCGTTCACATCGCAGCTCGCCAATGTGTCGTCGTGTATGGGGGGCTTCGAACGACGCTCGCGGCAAAGGGCGCGACGCCCCGCAGACGTGTTGAGAAGATCGTCAGCTCGGACCGTTTTGTCTATGGAGTGGTGGGTCATGGTGGCGAGCCTCGCTTACGAGGACGACATGCAAAGATGGCTTGACTGTTGACTGCTCACATACTGATGGCTCATCCGCGAGATAACGCAGAGCCTCCTGGGTGAAGAACTTCCACAGCCTCATGCCCGAGATGCGGCTCGTAAGCATACCTTTGAGTCACTCAATATATAGTTAACGGCGACGTGATGTGTATTGTAATCAGACAGTAGTACGTATTACAGCCAATGTCTACAAAGGGCATGCGCATCTAGGGGAACTTGCGGCTGTACAGTCAGCGGACCATTACTTGTGCAGGAGGGTATGATGCGAAAACGTCAAAACGTGGCGCGGGTATTGATACAGGACATACTGTAAATTAGGGTATGCTCCAGACTACCCAAGAACCGGAATGTCGTAGCTGCGATACCGCAGCGCAATCGTAAGACGAGAAGTAGATTACTGTTCGCGGAGCCAGTTCATGATATCGTTATGGAATGGCGACCTCGTGAGCAGCGCTTCTCCGTGATGACCATCGGGGTCGAAGCGGAGGTTTTTGCGCACTCCGTGAGATGCAAGGTATCGCTTGACACGCTACGGCGGCAAGATCAGGATGAAAATGTCTTCGCGGCTGCGAGAACGAAGTGCTCACATTGGCGTCGATGATGGCGTCCTTTCCACCAAGGAAGAACATCGTGTTCTTGGGATCTTTCGCGTTTGGGATCTCCTCGTACCACAAGGAGTTCGAAGACCAATCGAAGTGCCTTTGGAGGAAGTTGGCTACACCAAGCTCCATACCAACGAAGTATTTGACGATAAGATCCAGACCCTAATACATAGAGAAGTCAATATCAGTTGTTTGGAGTGCGCGAGCAGGCGTACATTTTCACATGGTCGGTAAACGAAATTGTAACAAAGATCTAATAAGATGTCAGACGACGATCATTCGTCATATTCAATGTCACGTACCGCCTTCCCAAGAACAGAACGTTACGGGGTCAACAAAGCATGATCGGGTGGCCATCCCAGGATGCGCTTTGAGTAACCATGCGTGCGCAAACGAGCCGCTACGAAGTTGGGTCAGCATCGCGCAGGGCGGTCGTAGAGAGCGAAGACACACTTGGAATGGCTCAGCATGGTGACGCCTTGCGGCGAAGGAGTTTTGATACTACCCTTCTCCAACCCAAGTCGGTCTTCGGAGTCCGAGTTGTCCGACTCGGGTTTCGTGATGTCAGCCCAGCCGAGTTCAAAAACGAGGCCAGCCAGGCACTGGACCATCTCCTGTCGACCCATAGGCCGCAGGTACCGGGGGTGAAGGATCTCCTGGCTAACATGGGGGAGAAGGGGTACAAGAACCGGATGGTCCGGAACAGCCGTGAAGACATGTTCCAGGAAACGGCAGTACTGCGACAGACCCAGACCCAAGCCGTGCATGAACACGATGGGCCGGGGACCAGTACGGGCGTCCCAAGCAGAGGGGACGCGGAGGATGTATTCGAGATCCTTGTAGGTCGTGACTTTAGCATTCCACTTGTTGCTGAATCGCTGGCGGAGGAAAGCGTTGCTGAGCGCGACGCCGGCGTACCACATAAGCGGCCTCCATGAGACATTGACGGGATCGAGGGTGAGGAGGAGGGGATGCGCTGCAGGGTTGGAGCCTTCCGGGATCTTAACGCCGGCGCGCCGTTCAACTAGGTCGATGACTTCATCGAGGACCTTCTGTTCCGTCTGCGAGACCTTGTCATATCCGGCGAACGGCGCGTTGAAGACAGACCAGTACAGCCAAGCGAACATTTCATGGCGGCGGATGGAAGACCACGGTGCCCGTCGGAACCTGTGAGGTGCATTGGCGTCGTCCGGGTGAGCAACAGAATATGACGGTCGACGTACCAAGTCCGCAAATAATTCCTGAAGTCGACCGCTCGCGGATCCCCAAACTCTAGGTTCGTCACGGTCTCCTCAGGACTCCCCGGTCTGTCTACGTCAAGGGATTCCTCGTCATAACCTTCGTTCGGTAAGGGTGCAAGGCCGGCCTGGAGTACGCGGTGGAAGGCCCTCTGAAGCTCAAGCAGGTTGCCAGGACGGTTGGGACTCGGTCCGGAGACGAAGGTTGCGAGGTTGTAGTGGTACACGCTGAAGAAGACCTGAAGCGCGGGTTAAAGGCGGCGCGACTGGAATAAAGTGATCACTGGGTCTGACCTCACTCAATGCGACGGCAAACAGGGCCCAGCCTTTCCAGGAGAAGTTCCAGATGAGGCCGTAGTGCAGCGCATAGATAACGAAGGCCCACGAGAAGGGCACCACAGACCAGATAGGAAGGACGGCGACGAGCAGGACGACGTAAAAGGAAAGATCTCGTCCTGGAGGGGTATGTAGGGTCTCTGCGACCGCCGGAAGGAGTTTCTGTGAGGGCATGGTGTCGTCGCTGCGAGGGTATATTTGACCGGGGGTCAAAAGAGCGGAGAGGTCAGAGGGCGAGCGAGAGCTCTGAGTCTGAGTCTGAGTCCGTCGCCACCAGCCGCACTGGCACAAGCGAACCAGTGGAAGGCGATCACGGAAGCTGATCTCTGGAGAGAATCATGCGACACTGTCCCTCTCCGTGTTCTTATATCCCAGGATCAGGGCATGCATGAGAAACGCAGAATGTCATAAACCCTTTTTGCTCGTCGACGTTGAATAAGCTCCCGTGTCCCACAAACGGCGTGCTTGGACTTAGTCGGCGTCGGACTGAGACTCGGACTCGGACTCGGACTCGGGGGAGTCGGGCTCGGAACGCGGGCGGGGACGGTCGGGTGGAATGCCAAGTGGCCACGCGAGGGAATGATAACCATGTGGCCGATGACGCTGTGGCATCACGGACCAACCCCGTCTTTCGGCCGACCGCCATCTCGTTTTCTTTCAGTGCCACCTCCTCTCGCACATCTCTCGTTTTACCCTCTTATTCTACCATTCCCCGTACCCCGGACAAGGCCTAGTCCACCATGATCCGCAACGCTATCGCTTCTGCAGCACGCCCTGTCCTCAACGCCGTATGTTTCCCATTCCTTTCCCAACATTTTCCGTCACACCAACGCTCTCTTCTCCCAGAGGACTGCCACCACCCTCTCCGCCGGTTTTCCCAAGGTCACCCAAAGAGTGCGTTGTTAAATAGTCTACATTTCAACGCGAATCCACTGACGTCTTCATGCATAGCTGCCAACCAAGTATGGTGGTGTTTACACCGTACGTTCGCTGCCAGCGTGCACGAGGCCCTTCACACGTCTGAATCAGACTCCAGGTCACCCTTATTCCCGGTGACGGTATTGGCCATGAGATCACCGACTCTGTCAAGGAGATCTTCGAGTACGTCAACGCTCCTATCGAGTGGGAGCAGTACAACGTTTCTGGTATGTCCTCCGAGGGCGAGGACCTCTTCAAGCAGGCTATGGAGAGTTTGAGGCGCAACTGTGTCGGGCTCAAGGGTGCGTTTTTCACTTCGGATCCTACCTAGACGCGTCGTGCCAACTGGCGACCCTCGGAATCCTAGGCATTCTCTTCACCCCGATCTCACAGTCCGGCCACATCTCGTGGAATGTCGCCATGCGTCAGCAGCTCGACATTTACGCGTCAGTCGTCCTGTGCAAATCGCTGCCGGGATTCCCCACCCGCCACAACAACGTCGACTTCGCGATCATCCGCGAGAACACCGAGGGTGAGTACTCTGGTCTCGAGCACCAGAGCTACCCTGGAGTCGTGGAGAGCCTGAAGGTGTCTACGCGCGCGAAGGCGGAGCGCATCACCCGGTTTGCCTTTGACTTCGCCCTCAAGAACAACCGCAAGGTGTGTTTTGCAAGCTATCCTGATCTTCATAAATCAAATCAAACCCTTATACCACAGAAAGTCACCTGTGTGCACAAGGCCAATATTATGAAGCTCGGTGATGGTCTATTCCTGAACACCTTCCGCCGCGTTGCCGAGGAGTACAAGAGCACCGGCATTGAGTATAACGACATGATCGTGGATAATACGTAAGGACCAACCAATCCGTACATGCACTCTATTTTTCCTAACGGTCTTTTTGCGGCAAACAGCTCCATGCAGCTGGTTGCTCGTCCGACGCAGTTCGATGTCATGGTGATGCCTAACTTGTACGGTGCCATCGTGTCTAACATTGGTGCTGCTCTCGTCGGTGGCCCCGGTATCGTTCCTGGCTGCAACGTTGGCAGGGTGAGCATTGCATGCCGTGTCGCAGGGTGTTTCATGTCCTCAATTCCAGCACCTGTGCGCTCCTACAGGAATACGCGCTCTTCGAGCCTGGATGCCGTCACGTCGCCAAGGACATCATGGGTACCAACCGTGCAAACCCTGCTGCTATGATCCTCAGTTCGGCCATGATGCTCAGGCACTTGGGGTACGCGACACGAGCCGTCGCGAACGGAGCCAGTCGCTGATTAGATCTCTTTCTCATGTAGTCTCGACCACCTCGCAAACAGCATCGCGAGTGCGACTTTCGACGTCATCAATGCCGGCAAGGTCCGCACCGCAGACATGGGCGGTGAGTCTTATTTCCCACTCCTCTCGCGCGAAGCGATTCAGTTCGATTGATGGCTGTGTCCTCTTCTCTAGGTTCTGCGACCACTTCGGAGTTCACCGCTGCTGTCATCAAAAACATCAACTAGTTTTTCGCCGGTCTCGATATCCAGGAGAGGATCTAAGCATGTGGGGCGGCGCTGGACTTGCATTACTTTGACTCCCTAATGTAGACGTAGTGTACATGTGGCCGAACGTATTTACCCGTCTATTAGAGGGCTGTTCTCCCTTCTTCTGCCTGCCTCACCAGTGTGCCACGATCAAGGGATGCTACTCAGATCGAAGTCGTCAAATAACGCTTCGTCGTCTAGGGCCGCGTCGTACTCATCGGGCTCAGAAGCTTCCCGTTTTGGTTTCTTGGACCGCGGTTCCTCAAAAGCGTATGCTGCTCCTTCTCCCGACTCTCCCGGAGGCTCGAGCTGGACGATGCTGCCGACCGCGGATGGAGCATCTAATGTAGCTGAACCATCCGACTCCGCGTCCTCCCCGGAAACCTTCCGCAAACCCAGGATCGTCGAGCAGCGCACCTCGCCTCTCTGGCCCCAACCCTCCGACTCAGGCCGGAAATCAGCGTAGAATGAGAAACCCTTTTCGTTCAGCTCTTTTGGGGGATAGCTCTCCGCAAGGAGCCGGAGCGCACCCACGATGTTCGGTGCTGTCTGCCGTAAGGCCCTGGTGATATATGAGAAGGCGGACGCGGGTGGGACTGGAGCCCCAGCGGAGAGCGCGCGCCACTGCGAGTTCACAGTTTGATATAGCGGTCTGAAAGAGGACATGGGAGAGCCAAAGTGGGAGGATGAGTGTTTTATACGGTGGAAGGGGGCGGCCCAGGGACCGTCGGGGCAGGGGGACAGGGAGAGATGGAGGTGAGCGTGCGGTGATAGAGAGCATGGGGCGTTACGTACATCCTGGTTTCGATGATAGGGAAGCGTATTCATTTGGTGGCGCACCGTCATGCGGGGTGAATAAGTACACGTGAGCTCCATATGCATCCTAGTGTGCGCCGTGCTGGACGGACTGTGAAGGGAGGGACACCGAGGGGGAATCACTGACCGTCTGCCCATGAGCTCCACGTACGGCTGGGAGCCAGTGCGGCTGGCCTCCCTGCCGGCCTGCTTGCCGTCCTTGTAGATGCCCAGCGAGACGCCTTTCGAGATCGCGTTCATTTCCGTGTATACGGACGCTGGATAGCGGGCAGAAAAATGAGCGTCGCACAGTGCACGCAGCACCCGCACAGCCTTGGCGGGCTGTTAAGGCTCGAGGGGCGGTAACGCACCTATGCTCAGGGCCTCCTCTCTCTGGAAGCCCATTCGCTCTGCGACGACGAATGCCCATGCCATCATAATAGGTGCGCGGTTGATCACCGTGGACTTGGTTCTGATCACCTACAACGAGCCACTCGCGTTCAGTTTCGTCGGACGGTGGGCAGTGCCCTGCTGCCTGGAGACAATGCCGCGGACATCCACCATACGCGGCATGTCCTCCCGGCCAGAGGGGACTCAACAAGCTCCCCATGGTACACGTACCTCCTCATCGAGATTTTCATTAAACTGAAGACTTCCGTAGGACTCGCCTTCTTCCTGAGGCCTGTCCGGGAGCAATTCATTGAAGTCGCTGTCGCACTTGCGTTTCTTCTGGGACGACTGTGTCTGTAGGGGGACAACGTGTTACATGGTTACCCAATTGTTGTATGTAACGGTGGACAAGGGCGAGAACGGACGTACGTCGGCGTTGAAGCCAGCCTTGCTTGTTGAGGGCACGTTCCGCGAGTCACCAGAACGATCTGCGGAGTTTTTCTTGTAGCCCGCTTTCCGCACCGCCGCGAGGACGAGTTTCCGGAGCTCCTTCTCATCCAGGCCGGTCGACTCAAGTGAAAATTCGGAGATGCCTGCGAGATGCGCAGGGGTGTTATACGTCTTGTATCTAATCATTTGTGAGCGGGTAAGTACCACATGGAGGAAACGGATAACTGCCAACATCTTGCCCGCTACCGCCATGGCTTTAGATGGCGGAATGTTATTGTTTGTCAACATCTTGAGGAAGGCCGGCAACGGTATCTTCGTGTTTGAAGCATCCGACATGGCTCTAGTGGCAATTCTGAGCGTAAGTAGTAGACACCGTGGCGGAATTAGCTGTATGGGTGCCTAAGATTGTGGGCAACCACCTACCGTGCCTCCGTCGACCGTGGAACGTGCCAAGGACTATTGACGCCCGGTAGGCGCTTTCCTGTCCGCTCTTTGCCGCAGTCCCAGAACGGCAATCAACGCCTACGGCTGCGGGCGCTTGAGATTACGTATTGTGGGCCAATACTTACAACTGTTTCTTCCCTTACACACCTTGTTTCCTCCTCGTCTCGTTATGATCAATTACATGCTCTTGGTCTCCCGTCAAGGTGCGATCCATTATAACAATGTCAAAGCACAAGCCCCGACCGAGCACTCACAGGGAAGGTCCGTCTATCGAAATGGTACACCACGATGTCCCAGAAGGCGAAGGCGAAGATCGTCAAAGACGTCACGCAGCTCGTCCTCTCCCGGCGCACGCGCATGTGCAACTTCCTCGAATACAAAGGTGCGTTGTGCTGCCAGCCAGGCCGGTGGAGGGGAGATGAGAACTGATATCTTCCTCGCACGACCATGCAGACACGAAGGTCGTGTACCGGCGATATGCGTCTCTGTTCTTCGTCTGCGGGATCAGTGGGGGCGATAATGAACTGGCGGTGCTGGAGGTCATCCATAGATACGTCGAGGTTCTGGACCGATACTTTGGGAACGTGAGTCGCTCCAGTCTCCTCCTTGCGACAATGCATTGATTGCGGGATTCCCGTAGGTCTGCGAGCTCGATCTGTGCGAATATCCCCTACGTTCCACCGCTTTTATGTTGGCTAAGAGTGGCCTTCTTCCAGAATCTTTAACTTTCAGAAGGCGTATGCCGTAAGTTCATATCGTGGTCGTCAGCGAACCTCGAGGTTGACCATGTCGCGCGCAGATCCTGGATGAGCTTATCGTCGCCGGCGAACTACAGGAGTCGTCCAAAAAGTCCGTACTCCGAGTGGTGCGCTTTCTCTGTCTCATCATGATCAGGGCCCCTGTCTTCTCACCTTGTCACCGGGTTGCAGGTTACACAGGCTGACGGCATTGAGGAGCAAGAGAATAGTGAAGACACGATGGCACGGTTGGGTAGTCTCGGCTCACGAGGGCCATAGACGATGCATTCGATTGCGAGCGATTTCACTTGTACATACATGTAGTGTCACAGATGCATATGATAACGGAGTCCGGATATTGTGTACTAAATGCGGGGGTATCTCCAAGTTGCAAGGAACAGAGACAATGAGTGTAGGTATCCACGGCGGTATGGGACAGGGGGCAGGAACCAGGGATCACACTATGGAATCTCTGGAGTCTTGAGTTGGGATAGAATCTACTGGAGGCTTAGGCTTAAGCTTGGGCTTCGGTCCGTTCAAGACGTGCCATCGGACAAGATCCAGAGTCGCGACCGAGTCTTCAATAGAGCTGTGTCCGGCCGCTCCTGCTGCCTGGATCGTCTGCCCAAGGAACTCCTTGGCTCTATGCACAGATCAGCACCAACCATATTGACGAAAGGTCGGGACACTTACAGAGTCCTGAGGGCTCGTCGATATGGTGGCCCAGCGTGATGCGGGAAGAGATCTACTGTGTCAACGCAACGATGGTGGATCATGCGCAACGTCTTCAGGTCATTATCTAGAGCATGTCCAATGATGATGGTCTGCGAGTTGATGATGGCGTCAAGAGCTTTGCGGACAGCAGCGAGGGTGAGGGCTGCGGCAGCGTGATTTTCCGCTGTGATCCCGGAGAAGCGAGTGTTGAAGTCTCTACAGCACCAAATCATGAGCAAGTTGTGGGGCGCGGAGGTAACGCGAGCAGCGACGTACATGACCTCCACGCCCTCATCCATGCGGACAATCTCGTCGAGGACTTCCTTGCCGGCAACGTCGACCACAGAGACTCGTGCAACGCGCATACCTCCCGTCGTGTAGATCATCTCGCAGTCCAAAGCCACAATGTCTAGAGCAGAGTCACCAGAGCCAGATGGAGAGCGGCTGTAAGTAAATGCGTGTCGCCTATGCAGGAGTTCTGGGTCGGATTCATAGAAGACGTGGGGGCCAACTTCGCAGCCCTCTTCGTCAGCTGTCTTTGAACAACACGTGTATACGCGCCGCTTCTCCCCTGTGAATGGCGGCGGCGATCAGATGAGCCGGCGCGGGACACTACGCTGTGGACATACCGTTCATTTTGGACGAGAAGGCCTTACCCCAGTGAAACCTACACTGGTCTGCCTCCTCCCGCCTCTTGACCACGAACTTCTCTGAGCACCGCTCGCAGGTCTTGATAGAACCCTCCTCGTGTGGTTGATCACCCCCCGGGCCGGAGGGTACATCAACGATGTAACTCCACTTTTTCAGGTCGTCCATCGAGAGCACATAGGGATCCAACTGAGAGGCTGATAGACGCAATTCCGAAACTTTCTTACGAGTCTCCTCCCTTGCCTGCACATCAGCCTCGGTGCCGACAGAGGCATGAGAAGAGAAATCAGGTTTAGGCCGCTTTTTTAGGGCGGCTATGGAAGATATTACCGCCTACGCGAAGAGTGTTAACCAAGTCATCCACAAGAACGCCAAGCTCAGTGCATACATTACGATAAGTCAATTTGTTGGACTTGGCGTACACCTCCTGCTCCTGTTTGAGGGCGTGTTCAGAAGCAAGGGTGGGGTTTGTGGGGAGGATATTTTCGTAAAGAACGGCGAAATGATCGTATAGGGATTTCAACATGGCCTGTATGGAGGTCTGAATAAGGAAAACGGACGGGATGGGCAGAAACGCACTTGGCGGACAGGTAAAGCGACTTGCGATTGTGCAGGGGGTACCTTGAGCACTGGGACGCCAGTCTATAACGAAGATCGGCGGCTGTATAGAAGACGTGACGGTAGTGAGGCTCACCGAAGACGACTGTGCCCGTGTGGGGATCGCGACCGGTCGCTGTGTTGTCCCTGTCCTCTGGAACTTGGTAGGAGGCTCGCTGGTGGGGTTTCCATTGCTAGGTGTGACAGCACGTAGCGGGGAGCTAACAGAACGTTTCGCCGGGATACTAGAGGCAGAAGGCGCTCTTGTGGACTGGGACGAGGAATGCTTCGACCCAGAAGGAGATGATTCAGAAAAGGGCCTATGGACGCCGACAGGCACAGGAGTAACAGGAAACTGGATAATGTCAGGCCGATGGCTGAAGAGGCAGTTTGGTCGGATGCAACGCTGTTTCTCGGGGCAGGGGAGTGTTTGGAACAGGCCGAGAGAGGAGAACATCGGAGGTTGTGGTCGAGGAACAAATGTCGATATTAAGCTATGGAATTTGATGTGCGGCGGAGTCTGTGTGGGTCCGCCCGTCGGGTTCGGAAACAGAATCAGTCAGAACGACTGACGAATAGGACGAAACAGTGTGACGGTGGTGGTCAGTGCGGGGAGGGCACGACGCGTCGACGCGAGATTCGGGAATGATTGATTATATGCCGATCCGAAGGGACAAGAACGAAGCGGAGTTGGTGAAACAGATGAGGTTAGTGGGCCTGAAGCAGGTCAGGGAGAGTGAGGTGCTGCGGGAGGAGTCCTATACCGTAGACTCTAAGTACTATAGTGGCTGGAGACCAGCCGGCACGTGGTTATCGCCAATCTCAGCAGGCGCACAAATTGGGACCGGCCCGCAGGGTTACTGTGTTGGTTGTGCGCTGTCGAGGCTCGTCGCTCGACTCGGGCTTAGAGTTGCTCAGGCTCGCTCCCGTTCAACTCACATATATAGCACCCCTCAGCCTTCTGTTACGCCCGTCCTCCCACCACCGATTCAGATGTCACGCCCCCTGAAAAACAGGAAAAAGCAGCTCCCCCACATTCGGACATTCACAGACAGGATAGAGTACGTCCCATCCTCGCCACGCCGCCGCTTTGCAAATTGACTCATCTTACGCTCTTCCCAAAGACATGATCCTTCGCACCACCTCACAGGCCCGTTCCGACCACAGACGTCAGCACAATAACGTTCTTTTTCTAAACTCAAAAATGCCGTATTCACACGTTTCGCCCGCTCTAGGCCGCTCGGCCAAGGTTCAGACTCACCAGGACTTCGTAGCATTCCAACTGCCCCCTGGTCAACCCAGTCTCATGGTACCTGGACTGACATCAGGACTCTGAGATGGGTCATTGTCCCCAGTACGTCCGTCTGCTTTACCTCCCTGCGCTGTGGGCAGTGAATCACCATCCATCCAAAGCTTCGTCCCTCAAGATACTCCTCTTCTTCATCGTCCTGTGGGCCAACTGGGAACTACTCTCACCATATGTCGCCAAGGACGTACCAAATCCCTTCACTCCGCTTCTCTTCATCTCCCACCGGATACCCTCATCGTCCGACGACGACCCACGCTACCGCAAGGGCTACCTTGACTTCGTTTTCCTCTCATACTATATCGTGTTTTGGTCCTTCGTACGCCAGGCAATCACCGTCTACCTCTGCCGACCTATTGCACGCTGGTTTGGGATCAAGAAAGTGGCGAAAATGGATCGATTCGGAGAGCAGGGTTACGCCGTGATTTACTTCGCCTTCACGGGATTTTGGGGTTTGGTACGTCTCTTCCAAGTCTTTTATTTCTTGTCGATTGCCTAAGCTTGAACCTATTAGCGCATCATGTCCCAATTGCCAACATGGTGGTACAACACTAAGTACTTCTGGATTGGTTAGCACTTTGGCTTCCCTCCCTTTATCGTACGTTGGTTCACACTGAGGTTTGCAGACTATCCTCATTGGGATATGAAGCCAGAGCTCAAGGCATATTACCTCGTACAAGCGGCGTACTGGTGCCAACAACTCGTTGTCCTTCTGCTGGGGCTCGAGAAGCCCCGCAAGGACTATTACGAGCTTGTAGCCCACCATTTTGTCACGCTTTGGCTTGTAGGGTGAGCTGAGTGTTTGTCCTAAATATTTGCAGTGAGCCTTAACTACTGTCGCCGTGCAGATGGAGTTACCTCGTCAACCTCACCTTCATTGGTAATGCTGTATACCTTAGCATGGACCTCCCGGATTCAATCTTCGCGGTATAGCTCTATTGCTTCCGCAATGCATGACAAAAGCTGACGATCCTGCAGTTCTCCAAGCTATTGAATTATATCCAGTGGGATAGGGCGAAGGTTGTCACGTTTGGGTTGTTCGTTTGCATTTGGACGTGCGTATGATCTACATCCATCCGGTCATTCACTTTTAGTGTTCACGCGTTGTCCAAATCCAGCTACTTCCGCCACTTCCTCAACTGGGTCATTTTGTACTCTGTCTGGTTTGAGTTTGATCTCATGCCGTCCGTATTTTACGTCCTCCAAGATTCTGGTATGGCGATCTGACCTCCCTGTGCAGCGAGGCCTCTAAACGATGGTCGCCAGAGGATGGCGTTTGGATGGTCTGGTGGATGAAATATCAGATATTCTTACCGCTGGTGCTGCTGCAAGCCCTCAACCTCTTCTGGTACTTCCTCATCTGGCGTGTTGCTGCCCGGTGAGTCTGACGACTAGGTATACCGCATGTTCCAGCTAATTGGTGCGCATTTTATAGGGCTTTGAGTAACCAAAACATCACGGACGTGCGATCAGACGATGAGGATGACGGTGAGGATGCTACTCATGATGACAAGGAAGACTAGGGAGACGACGCGTAATAGGCGGGAATGGGAAAATGTCTATTGCTTTATCTAGACTCGCGAGTCCAGTCTTTTCCCAATGTCAGTTCACTTACCTTGCTCTGTCAAGATACCAAATCTAGATTCGAATCAATCTGAACATCTCGGCGGTTGCAGAGATAGCCCCTCAGTCAAGTGTTTAGCAAGTCGACTGACCTTTGTTTATTCGCGGTCGGATTAGAAGCAAGCGCAGAAATTGCATGCGCCATGCTGCCGGCATGTTGTAAGGGCTTCCCCGTTGTTTGTAAAGGGAATTGGCTGTGGACTGAATATCTAGTACTTCACTGCAGTCCATCTCAGTCCCACCGCGGATAGTCAGTGATGACTCGCTGCAGCTGGATTCTCGACGAGGTGTGTCCTCACATCTCTCGGTAGGACGTCTGACACACAAGTACCAACAGTTGGCGGGTCACTTCTACGATGGTAACAGGTGGAGACGCTGTCGAGCCCCGGCAACAAGTTGGGACCCAGGGCGGTTGCGCGATGCGTTGGTCAAGAAGTTGAAGACAGGGTCTAAGTAGCCGTGGTGGGCCGAGGCGTTCAGGGTCGTGCGATGGTTTGGTGATGGTCTAGATGAGTCATCGCTATTTCTCCCACGGTTGAGTGACGTCAGTAGATGGGATTTGCAAATGACGCACCTCCAAAGTGCGCGGCGTAAGAGACCGGCAGCTCTCGAGAAGCCGACCGAGCCCGACTGCCCGTTCCCACCTCGGACTCGGAGGTGGACAGCGCGCGTATGTTTGCCGAGAAAGGTTCGAAACGGATGCCGGGAAGTCTTGGCAGGCGCGTAAGGATTTCTGCGTGGGCAGCCGGGGTGCCGAACCTCGGATTTACACGCAGACTCTCCCGCACATAACTTGCCCCTTTCCTCCTCCGCGCCCTCCCACCCCATTTCACACACGAATTGGCCCTCGACCTTCCTCTCAGGTCGTCCGACTAGATGCTACGCCCACCAGAAACCAAGAAGAGACCACTCCCACCCATTCGGACATTCACAGACAGGATAGAGTACGTCCCAGATTTGACACACCGCACCTTTGCAAATTGACCCGCCACACAGGGATGATCCCTCGCACCATCTCGTAGGCCCGTTCAGGCCCCAAACGTCAGCGCCTCCTTTCGCTAAGAAATGCCAATTTGTATCCTATTCACCTCTATCCGATATAGACCACTTGGGCAAGAATCGGTTCCGTCCTCGCCAGGGACCCCTGTGTGGGTCAACGGACATCCTCTATCGCCCTGGTCAACCCAGTCGCACGGCTTCTGGACTGACATTAAGACTCTAAGATGGGTCATTGTCCCCAGTATGTTCATTCCAACTGTATGCGTCATGAACAATGAAGAACCATTCAACCAAAGCCTCGTCTCTCAAGATACTCCTGCTCCTTATCGTCCTCTGGGCTAATTGGGAACTATTATCACCATACGTCACCAACGACGTACCAAATCCCTTCACTCCGTTCCTCTTCATATCGCATCGGATACCTTCGTCTTCGGACGATGACCCACGCTACCAGAAAGGCTACCTCGACTTTGCTTTCCTCGCATACTACATCGTCTTTTGGTCTTTCGTCCGGCAAGCGATCACCATCTACCTCTGCCGCCCAATTGCACGTTGGTTTGGGATTAAGAAGAAGGCGAAATTGGACCGGTTTGGAGAACAAGCGTATGCTGTGATTTACTTCGCCTTCACAGCTGCCTGGGGTGTGGTACGTCCCTTCTGATCGCCCAGCTGCCGTACAATATCTCACCTTCGGCCCCGTAGCGCATCATGTCCCAATTGCCAACGTGGTGGTACAACACGAAGTATTTCTGGATTGGTGATGACCCGTCCTCCCCTGGTTTCATTCATATATGAGCTAATATTACGCTTTGCAGACTATCCCCACTGGGATATGAAGCCAGAGCTCAAGGCGTACTACCTCATGCAGGCTGCGTATTGGTGCCAACAGCTCATCGTTCTTCTGCTGGGGCTCGAGAAGCCACGCAAGGACTATTACGAGCTCGTAGCTCACCACTTTGTCACACTCTGGCTTGTGGGGTAAGCTCAATGTCTGTCCTGAATGTTTGCAGTCAGCCTTAACTGCTGTCGCTGCCCAGATGGAGTTATCTTGTCAACCTCACCTTCATTGGTAATGCTGTATACCTCAGTATGGATCTTCCTGATTCGCTACTTGGGGTAGGTTTGCGTTCATCTTCTGAGACATGGTTGAACCTGACGATGTTACGATAAAACCTTCAGTTTTCCAAGCTTTTGAACTATATCCAGTGGGATAGGACGAAGGTCGCCACGTTTGCATTTTTTATTGGTGTGTGGAGGTGCGTCATCTGATCCGGGCTCGTCCATTCTTCGGCCAGTTTGTGTTCATACGTTGCCGTCATACAGCTATTTCCGTCACTGGCTCAACTGGGTCATCTTGTACTCTGTCTGGTTTGAGTTCGATCTCATGCCGTTCGTCATCTCAAGCTCTCTTACATTCCAACACGGTGCTCTGACTCGCTATGCAGTGAGACGTCCAAAAGGTGGTCGCCAGAAGATGGTATTTGGATGGTGTGGTGGATGAAATACCAGGTATTTGCGCCACTGGTGCTGCTACAAGCCCTCAACCTCTTCTGGTACTTCTTGATCTGGCGCATTGCTGCCCGGTAAGTGATGTGACCAGCCATTGCTACCTTTGAAGTTGACGAGCGGACCAGGGCCGTGAAGGATGCAGGCGTCTCTGATGTGCGGTCGGACGATGAAGATGATGGTGGAGATGATGGTGATGACGACAAGGAAGACTAGAGAGATGACATGCAATGCCTATAGACAATGCGATGCCATACACTACTGCGTTCACCCAGGCTCATGACCCGAGCCTTGTTACACTCTTCATGCTCTGAAGTAATTCATTCAAATCATTCAAATCTACATTATGACATTGATACATTGTGGACAATTCATACTCATACACAAATCGCAAAGGATACAGATTGCCAAGGAATACGTTACAAGAGACTGTAATCGCGAACAGACACGGAGCATCATACAAAGAGCACTTTTTTGCGTCATGTCATGGGCCCAATTCAGAACTCGTCGTCGCTCATGATAGTTTTTTCTTCCGCGAACTTGGTGCCCCGCGGGTAGCCGAAGATACCCTCCATGTCGGACATGTCCGAGTCCTCCTCCCACTCCGCGAACTCGACCTTGGGCTGACCGTTAACAGTGCGGTTCGGCCAGCGCTTTTCGCGCTGCTCGTCGACAGGATCGCCCGACGCCATCGAGATCATCGCTTCCAGCGTGTACTTCCATGAGGATGTGCAGATAAACGGTCAGGCACGCCGACGAGACGGAGAGAAGGTTGAACTCACGTAAGCGTCGTTTCCGGCGTTGTGGAGGTAGCGGGTCGGGATCTGGAGGTGTCTGCAGACGCGGTCGAGTGACCGTGGGTTACTGGACGAGTCGCCCTCGAGCGCCGCGAAGAGGTCGATGGTGTCGACGACGTAGATCTCGCCCGTCGCGGGGTTGTCTGGCAAGACGTGTTCGACGCGTTCGATGGCGTTGAGCGGGTCGGACTTTAGGTACCTAATGTATGCGCAAGAGAGTTCAGTTGATGTGTTAACTGATAGGATGAGAGGGGAACGGCTGACTTGAGGTCGCCGCTGCTATCGTGGAACACGAGGAAGAGCGGGCCGGCCTTGCGGTATGTCTCAATAAGTTCACATATGCGCTCCTTGAACTCGTACTTATTCACGTTGATGCTCGTGCCGAAGTTGTAGTGCTAGTGGAATCAGTTGAGGTCACTGACTATCCTCAACTCGATGATGAAGCTCATGGCACATACGTCTTTGTTGTTCGGCACGTAGGTTTGGGTGTACATGCGGCGTTCCTGGACGATAAGATGCCCATGGTCCCTCTTCTGTTGCTCGTTTCGCCACTGCGCGAAGCTCCACCCGAATTCTGTCAACAGGGTATGATCTCTGTCCCAGGCCTCGAAGTCAATGGCGAGCCAGGTCCCGAGCTTGGCGGCCCACATAGTCCTAACGCGTTCGAAGACCATCCTCCGCGCGCCGAGGAGCGTACTCGCGCCCTTGAGTCTCTTGTTATTCTTCTCAATATTCTGGGTATCGTGAAGTATATAGTCAGTACCGCAGCACTCACCCACGCATCCGGAGACGCAGACGACGTATGGGAGCAGGGGATGGTTTTGGAAGCCGCCACGATGGCCACGGCGATTTCGACAGGGACGTGATTTGCGAGCACGAGCACGATCTCGACGACGTACTTTGATTGCACGCTTTAGGACGTTCCCGTCGTTGTAAACGTCCGGAGAGACGTTGCGGAGGTCTCCAGGCCTGATGAGGTACTCGGAGGACGGGATCGGGATGGGATCCGTGGTGTGCCGGGTGGCGTGCAGCCAATAGCGCATATACTCGATCTGCGCCGACGAAAAGAGGAGACGCATCTCTCCGTTCTCGAACGTTCCTACGGTTGCAATGTGAGTTATTCCTAGATTAAGGGGCCGCATTATGATGAGAGTGGCTCACCGAGATACAGTTCGATCCCATTCACTCCGGGCTTGCGAAGGGGATGGTCGGCATGTACCAGCGCGCTGTACGCAATCAAGGCTTTGAGTGGACCCACATCTTCCTGGTTCGGAAGTGCTTGATGCCTTGGAGATGTTTCAGAGCCAATAACGCGAATGAGGTGGCGCGGAACGCGCACCATTCGAAGAAGATGTCTGTGAACCGGTAGTAACCTGTAGTTCCAGATCCTGATGCGAGCATTGGGCTGGGACCGCTGTTTTTCGCGTCAGACGGCATCCTGTTGCGGGTATGCTGCTTGCAAGACGGTAGGGTGGTGGTAGGGGGTCAAAGAGGAGGACTGCCGCAGCTACCACGCTGTGCGGACTCGTGTATAAAGGACGCGTTCCTTCCCTACTAAATCTGGGCTGACACACGCGCGTGAGCGCTCGTTTCCCGGCGGCTGTGGCAGTACTGCTGCAACCCGCAGCTCCACTCCTAGTGACTCGCGCTCAACCGCAGGCAACTGCGTCCATGCCTAAGCCGTCCCAGCCTGTCGTGGCTTTACCTCATGGTACTAGTAGTAATCTCCGCTTAAAGAGACATCGGTGCGGGGTGCACACCCGTCCACATCTCCATCGTCTACTTTCACCAGGAGCGAGTCTTGAGGCACTTGTTCCCTTCCCTGTTCAAGATCCTTAGTCAGTGGTAAGTTGGATTGAAGAAGACAGCGGTGTGTCGGAGATCACATTCACGGCTTTTGTACAAAAAATTCACCCCTAGATCGATATTGGCATCTTCTCTTCAATAGTTTCCATGCCAGATAATTGTTATGCCTTGTTCGCTCTCATTCAAGCCCCCTCCACGCCAGCGCCAGTGCCAGTGACTCAAGTCCGTACTAACAGATGCTCGGATATTTCTAGTTGGATGCAGCAACCAAGCCTTCAATACCGACAACAAGAACAAGTGTATTTCTGAGAGCCATAACGTTCTCAAGCCGGACGGACGGACGGAGAGCGTGAACTCAATCATTCTTCCATGGCTTCGGAGGTGAAAGGGTTGGTGTTCGAATGAAATCAGTCGGCATCTGGGGGGCCTGGTAAGTCCTCACGTCGTGACTCTTGCCTCCTCTGGTTGTCAGTACATGAGAAAAGAAGCTAGGAAATCTCTCCAGGTGACTGGCTGAAACATCTGAACACGTGTGGTGACTTGCGAGTAGAAAAACTATAGACAGTACGGAGCCGCTTCTCCTTCAAGTCCTCTCGTGAACCTCCCTCTCCACTCCCGTTTCATTACGCTCCTCCCCAACGTGTTACAAGCACCAACAAAAATTCTTTGATACCTCATGCCCGCTCGAAGACGGTCTAGAGGTCGAAGGTCGTCCAGACGAATCAATGCCGGTGGAGGTAACGCCATACCGAGAGCGGTATTCGACCGCCTGGTGAGTGGCTCGCCAATATTCCGGAGTCATCATCGAGGAGCTCTAGCCTCGTGCTAATGACCAATTCTTACGGGCACAGGTGCGGGAGATCGCACGGGACATGATAACAGACTTGAACGGCTGGGGAGACACACCCTTACGCTGGCGGGCAGAGGCTGTAGATGCCATCCAAGGGGTGACGGAGTCGTTCATGAACGAGTTATTCGAGGACGCGTAAGTGCCCGGTCCAGAATTCTCAACCTTAGACTGTGCGGGAGTCTTACGGTGTTCGTACAGGCTGCTTTGCGCTCGCCACGCTGGGCGCCATTGCACTGTGAACAGGGAGGATATCCGGCTGGTGCGCAGGCTGAGAGGGTATCAAAGGGCATCTTGAAGCCCGAGACAACCCCTTGCGGCCCAAAAATGGCATTCTTCACAAAGTGAAACGCCATATCCACGTGCTTGCCACGATAGAAGTCGTATGTCGGTTCTAGGTTGTTTCCGTTGCGGAACGGCCCACCTCGGCCTGGCAGTCATAGTAGGCTTCGCATGATCATCTGTTTAGATCTGTACTTCCTTCAATTTGCGTGTGCACCGTTACATTGGTTCAGATGTAAACTTGGGATAATCCATGTTTCTTCCGATTGCCTTGCCGAACAGCATACTCAATGGACATCGGTAGGCAAGTTGAGGGGGGGCACGTCGTAACCGTCCCTATTGGGAGGATTTCCTTTCTGAGGATGATGATGGGAAAGCCCGATTAAATCTCAACCGCGTCGCGTCACGGGCGCCCGGTATGCTTTCTTTCGAACGCGTCCCCAAACGCGACCTGCCCGTCTCTGCCCACTCCTGCCCTCTGCCCCTTTGCGATACCCTTACGTTCCTGCTGCGCACGCTGAACTTTCTCTTTTATACTCTGCGATCTCTTATAACTCTCCTTTTTTTTCTGGCGACTCAAGACTCTCCTTGCTCTTCTCTCTACCCACACGCGGGATGGCGCAGACAGTACAGCGAGGAAAGCGCAGACAACCAGCAGACGACTCTCCGCCGTCGTCACCACCACCACCAGCAAAACGACGACAGACTGCGACCGCACGCAAGAGCACTGGCGGGCGGCCGCCGCGCCGGAGCGACGCAGGTCCCTCGAATGCGGGCCGTCGCCCCAGTGGTGGCGGAGGCGGACAGGGTCAAGGGGGTGACCAACCACGCAGTACGTACTATCCCTCTCCCCTGCACGAGCTACCCTCCTTGCAACCGCCCGTGCGTCTAACGTACGGCCTCTGGCCTGTGTAGAGAAGCGGTTCAGGCCGGGGACCGTCGCGCTGCGGGAGATCCGGAAGTACCAGAAGAGCACCGATCTGCTCATCCGCAAACTGCCGTTTTCACGCGTCGTGAGTAATGATTCGTCCGTTCTGCACGTTGCGACCCCATCACGAAGCCCAGTGTCATTCCGCGAGCTTGTCTGCGACAGTCGCGTTGTGGCGCGCGGTCTGGGCCCCGCGCGAACTCGAAATAATGCCGTTCTAACAACGGTCGCCGCCTACAGGTGCGCGAGATCGCGCTGGACATGATGACGGATACGGTGGAGTATGGGGATAACGGCCTGCGGTGGCAGACCTCTGCGATTCTCGCACTGCAGGAGGCGACCGAAGCGTTTCTCGTACACATGTTCGAAGATGCGTGAGTATACAGCCCGACGGCCCACGTCTGGGAAGGAAGGTGGTGTGATGTGCTGACTGACTGGCTCCTACAGAAATCTGTGCGCGATCCATGCCAAGCGGGTGACTGTCATGCAAAGAGACATCCAGCTGGCACGCCGGCTTCGAGGATCAAGCGGAGGCCTGGCGTGATCCAGATCCCAAGGGTGACGAAAGTGTCGCCGGGCGGTTAAGCTGGATTCGGTTCGCTGTATTTTTGCTGCTCCTTTTTTAAATTTGTACGCTGCGTTCCATTTATGCTGTGGTCATTTAGTTCTATTTTTCACAGGCTTTTACGATTACATCCGCGCGACACCCCCTCCCATCTACGTTCTATCCGTTCCGACTTCATCAGGGCGATTCGCCCCATCCATCCGTTCGATGTTGACCTATCACCATGATCACTTACCATGTCAAGCACCATGTAATCGTTGCGTTAGATTTGTCGAGCTGTGTGTTTGCACAATGCGCTCGAATATGGCGCGATAGGCAAGGCAGGGGAAGGAGGGTGGGAGTGTCGTCAGGGTTTCCGAGTAGAAGGTGCGTTGTACTTGAGTTGTGGGGTCACTGGGGCGAACGTTGTAGGGCCTCGAGGCAGGCAACAGGCAGGGGAGGACCGCGAATGCGGCGCTGGCGTCTGTCGGGCAACAGTCTCGGTCAGCAGGAATGACAGGAAGCATGGAATTGCCCGTTGCTGGGTGGGAATGGCATTGCCCTTGCATTGATCCATTAGACAACGAGCATTAATGCTGCCTCGATGCTGCCGTACACGGCTGTCGGCGACTTGAGTGAGCTTATGAGAAAGTGGGAATCAGGAATGCCCGGAGTCGCAGTCAACAGTATTGATTCCGAACGTTCGAGAGACAATCGGCATCCTTCGGAGCAGTGTCCGGACTCGCAAGGACACGCACATGGGTGCAGCCTGGGTGTAGCCGCCAGAACGATGGTAAATGATGTCATCCAGGAGGCCAGGGGCAAGATGGGTGTGAGAGCAGAGCGCACAATACGTACCGGGTTCGGAGGTGATGGCCGTCTGTGTAAGTAGGCTCGCTGAGAGTGAGAGGGATGGATGTTGAACGCTGAATGGCAGAGGGAGGCGTCGTGTGAGGGTGCGAGCGTCGAGAGCGGGAGGACGTCGGAAAGATGTTGGATATAAAAATACGGTGGGAACCGTTTGATGAACGTTGTTGGCAGCGTGCGCGCGAGCGGGGACGGCCACGGTGAGGAGCTCGGCAAGGGCGATCCGGCACCTGGTCTGTATCTGCCACTCGGAGTCGCTGGCCGTCTCGATTCTCAATTGCGAGAGAGCGTGGGCGTGCGGACGAGTCGGAGTACTGCGTCTGCGTCTGAGCCTAGCCAGTGCCAGTGCCAGTGCCAGTGCCAGTGCAGGCCCTCCTCCTTCTCCGCCTCCATCCGCCTGTCAAGGTTCCGCCTCCGTGCACTCGGCCTTGGAGACTCAGATCTCAGAGTCCTCTGTGACTGTCCTTTCTCCCTTCTCCTCTCTCCTTTCCGTCATCCCCCATTCTCCGGCCCTTCTCGCCGGCCCTCCTCCCGCCAGGCTCCTGCTCCTGCTCTTACTCCTGCTCCTCTTCTACCCGACCCTGCCTTCCACCATACGCTTCTGCCCTCCCCCGCACCTCCGATGCGCCCTTAGGTCCCCGCTTGACCAGTACCCCTCTCATCTGCCCCCATCTTCTCCTCTCTTCCAGTCCCGCCCATGCGCCGTATTGCCGCGGTCTTCTCTTCCAAGCGTGACAGGTCCGATGCTGCCTCTTCCTCTGCAGCCTCGACCACGACCGAGCAAACACAGGCCACCGCCAAATCCTCTTCCAAACGCTTCTTACGATCCATCTCTCGAAGGAGCAAACCTGTTGACCCCATCCTCAACACTCTCAACAGCGGCGACTTCCATCCCCCATCGTCCTCCTCATCCTCCAGCGGAGCACCCACCACACCTGATGATGACCGTGGCTCCCTCCTCAAGGTATCCGCCTCCAAGGTATGGTCTTCGCTCCCACCCATCCCCGTAGATTCGTCCCTCGCCTCTTTCCACCATTTCGTTCCTACCCCTCACGGCCGCAAGACTCTGCTCTCTGCCCCCCAACCCACCCCATCCCCGTCCACCCTCGAAGACGCCTCGTCAGAAGAGTCCTCCGTCGCCCTCGATCTTTCAGGACCACCGGAGCGCTCTTTGCCATTGACTGCGCCAGCTTACCTTCTCTGCCTGACATCTAGCAAGCTTGGTCCGCCCTACGCGCCTCCACCACTGTTGCACGTTCCGGGCAGTCCAGAGTTCCCGCGATCGTGTAATGCAAGGCGCAGTCTGCCCCAGACCGACTCCCTGGAGTCAACCATGCATCGAACCAAGCTTCAGCGCCGCCTTCAACGCGGCGATTTATCCCTTTCGGAGACGCGCTCAATAGCCTCTTTCACCGGGCGGCGGGCCGTGCATAAGGACCGTCCCTCGCTCTTTTTGGACGACACTGCTGTGCGTGTGGGGCACATCAGGCCAGCCTCGGCCGGGTTGAGGAAGTGGGTAGAGCGGCCGTGCTTCGAGGATCGACTGGCCGTGCTCCTGGCCGAGAATCTGCCGGCGAGCGGGCTGAATGCATACGGGGAACGTGAACCACGATGGACGCGTGTCGAACCGGCTACTGGATGCGGGGTGGCTGACCTCGAGTACTCCTTGACACTTGAACTGCTCGCGGGCCTGTACGAGGATGTTCTTCCTTCCGAGCACTCCCAGGAACGTCAAGGGCCGGCCCCGGACACGTCGGCTTTGGCTCATTTACGCTTCGATGCCCGGCTCCCGCTCGACTTGGGCCCCTCTCTCACTCTCACTCAGCCCACCACCATGCTCAGTCCGTCGTCGTCGTTGGCTGGCGCTTTAGTGCCAGCGACAACATCCTCAATATCCCTAGTAACTGCCCCGTCTATCGTTGGTTTACGACCGGCTCCTGGTAAGTTACCTTGTCTCCTCGTTTCGTCCCCGCAGTCATTGAAATTGTCTCCAGCCGTTACGTCTTCTTCATCTCGAGGACAATCGTACAAGGCTTCTCCCTCTCCTCTGAGGATGGAGGCAGCCTCGGCGCCATCTCCTACGCCAAGGACCCCTACCATGCTACAGAGCACTCCTGCCGTACCTCCCCTCACGTCTCCGACGAATTCGCCGACTCCTATCCTATCACCCCCGCAGTCTCCGCCATCGTCTGCGTCTCCCCTAAAGCCCGCTCTCAAGCAGGGCGTACGCTTCGTTGAAGGCGAGAAGGAGGACAAGGACAAGGATGATCATGTCCCGCTGGGGTATGTGATGCGCATCAAACAGAAGCGGGAAGAGAAGGCACGGTTCCTGCAAGCCGAGCGCCAGCGGCGACAGCATGAAGAGGCGCGGCGTAAACACGAGGAAGAGAAGCGAAAGTGGGAAGAGGAGCGCGCCGCGTGGGAGAAAGAGAAGCATGCGATGGAGGAAGAGCGCAAGAAGCGCCTCTATGCGGAAGAGGTCGTCGCCGCTCGCGGTCGGCGCGAGAGCCAGCGCATCGGCTTTGGGCCCGTCACCGGTGAAGGCCTCGCAACGGGACAGTGGGATCGCGGCGAACGCCCTCGACCCGCACGCGAATCGTCCGCCTCGTATTCGCGACCTGTCTACGACCCCGCAGCCCATTCCATGCCCAGGACAGCCTCCGATTCCTACCTCGCCAAGCCCCATTCGCAACGTGGCTCGACATCGGGTTCTGGCACTGGGTCGCCAGAGGACTCGCGTCCAAACAGCGTATATGGGTCTGGGTCTGGCACCGGCTCTCGTCCATCTTCTATGCACTCCGGCATACCAACCCCGGCTTCATCGCAGCAAGACGTACGGCCACGGGAACATCACAATAGTGCAAGCCGCCGTACGTCCGTGGTGTCCGAAACGGGCAGCTCAAGGCGACGTAGCGAGGCTCCCGTCCCACCTCTCCCTCCCATGTGGAACATGGGCATGCCTCTAAATATGAGTGCTCCACCGGTGCTTATGCCAGGGATGGGTATGCCCATGGCCATACCCATCGGTATGCCTATGTCGCCTATGGCGTCCATGGGGATGCCGATGTATGGTATGGCTATGGACATGCCCTTGCTACCCCCTTCACCACCATTCATGCAACAGTATGGCCGCCGGTCGTCCAGCGGCCACAGTAGCAGCCGGTCTCGCTCTCCTTCGCACTCGGGGCACAACTCGCCGACGCTATCGAAACGTGATCTTCCGTCAAACGGCAGCTCAGAACGTGTCAACCGCACGTCGCGCCACGGGCACGAGTCGTCTCATGCGCGGGGATCATCCCTCCCCCGGTCTGAGACCGCTTCGAGCTCCTACACGCATCGACCAACGCACCACCGTACGGGTAGCGGAGAATCGTCGTCCTCTCACCGTCCATCGGGGGGTGGACGGAGCCAGACAGACCATGCGGCGGATAGACGGAGCTCTTGGATGGGTAAGCTGCCTGCGGCCCCGACATCGCCTCTAACCACGACCCCCCGCCCAAAGCCCACGCACAGCTCGTCGCTGCCCCCAAACCCTCCTGTCGCCTTTTCCCACGCACGGTCGTCGTGGGCCCTGCCGCAGTCCGGCTTCGAGAACTTGAGTCGCCCGTCTGGCAGGCGGCAGACCATCATTTCATGACGCCGCGCCCCTTGTCACGTCCGCATCTCGACATATGCGCCCGCGTCTATGCTGCGCAATCTTCCTCCTGAGTTCGATGCACAGCCTTGGTTTGATGCACAGATACACTTTCTGGACTCTACAGCAGACGTACGATCCAAAACATAATGGGACGTTGGTACGAATGCATCATCGCTCCTTATACCTGACCTCAATCCACTCTTTCGTGTTCCCTTGGCTTGTGTGCCTTGTGTTGTCCCGTTGTATTCGCATTGTCTCTTTCTTGCCACATTGCATTCCATCTACGACGTCGTGTTTGTTAGTAACCTCCTCTCCCCTAAGCCCACCCCTAGTCACTAGTCCCGTCGCCCACCCATACGTACATATCGGTGTCCATATCCTTGGTCCCATCCATCCCATATATCCCATATTCGCTCGGCTGTTCCGCCACACATCCAATTTATCACGCATGCATACCTCCTCAATATCATCCGGCTCAGTCATCTGTCGCTCATCTCATGAATCGGCGATCCCGTCCCAGTCCTTGACGACTTCGCCCTGCCCTCATTCCCCTGCACCATCCGCTTTCAGTATCGCGTAACAAATTAGTCAGTGTCCCTCCATATACATACAGTATTGTAAGATTCCCTCTCACACGGATACTCTCCACCAAACACCTGTCTCTGTCGTGGATCTAACCCCAGCAGTTCCCTTGTTCTCTATAGTTACGTTCTTGTGTCGGCGGTCAGCCTAGATGTAATGGGTGGTGTGTGGACGTGGTGGCCTGTTGTTGCCCAAGTAGCTAGCTGTCGGTTAAAATGGCTTAAACGTATTCGGCCTTCATTTTGAGCCTGCGCCGTCAGGGTCTACTAACATGACAAGTATGTGCTTAGAGGGCGTGAGTATGTACCGACTCTGGGAAACGTAGAACCGACTACGCTACAGAAGATAGCTCAGGTAGGCTAGCCTGAGCGTAAACTAGGAACCTCGCCGGCCCAATAGGAGCGACATGCCGCCCGGCGTCGTCAGCGTTAAAGTGCTGATGCACGGAGATCTGTAAGTATTCCAAATGCCAGAGGATATGATTTTGGGGACCATTCGATTGTCTCGAAGGATCAGCGATTTCGACTATGGGATTAATTGAGAGAGCGCGCAGGGAAGGTGCTGAAGATAGCTAGCCTCGGCTCGGCTAGAGGGACCCATAGACACCCATAAACTTATCAACTAGTCCGCAGTAGATTTCTATCATCAGGTGCAAGTTCGGGTCCTTCGGGACATCGTGATGATCTCGGCGTCGGAGCCCTTATCTGGGGGTGCATGGAACGATGCCTATCGGGGACGCAATAATTGTTACTTCGAACATTCGACAAGCGAATATTTGAATGGGGCAGTGAGCGGTAACAGAAGAGATTGATGGCCGGGTGGTGTTGAGGACGGGATAACTCGAGGTGGGCTAGAATACTGGCAAAGGGTTAGAAAATCGTGATAGCATTATAATGTCCATGACAAGCCGTACCCGCTACAGAAAAAAAAAGCATAAAGGAAGGAAACGCTAGGCTACAACTCCAAGAAAAAGCCACACCGGTTCATAAGGAGACCCTCAGGGGTGGTATAGACTGTCTAGAAATGCCAAAGTCCAATGTTCACTGTGGTGCGTCGTACTTGGGCTCAACGGTTGGAACGAGCTCGCGGCCGGTCATTTCAGGGCGGACGTAGAACCGGTTCGCCGTCTTCTTGTCCGTGCGGCGACGCCTGACGAGCCAGACGGCACCGAGCACGACATAACCAACGGCCAGGACACCGACGACAACGGCGAGCGCGATTAATAGACTGTTGGAAATACCGCCGTCAGCCGTGACGGTGTGATTGTCTTCAGCAAGCGCTGCCGCAACATTACCCGATTTGTGGTACTTGGTCGGATACCCCGTCGACGTCGCGCTCGACTGGGACTGGTGTCCCGTTGCCGTCCCGCTCCGCGGCTGGTATTGCCGCGTCATAGACGAAGGCCAGATAGTCGACGTCATACCCGGGAGAGCGTTGTTGCTGTTCCGGGGTTGCCGCTGGTTCGAAGGCTGGTTCTCGCGCTTGATCCCGCAGCGATCCAGGCATTCCTGGCGGCCAAGCGCGAAATTGTCTGGGATCTGCGTAGGGTTGAGCGCGGGTGAACGGCGTGGCGTATTGAGAGCACACTCACCATGGACTCAAGCCCGGCAACGTACTCGACACCCAGGCCACCGAGTGAAGCGCCAACAACGTCAGGAGGAAGACCGAAGTCTGTATGCCACATGAGTAACTGTGACCGCGGGAACGGATCTACCTCTAGTACTCACAACGTTGGGCGATTGATGATACACCAGGGTCCTCGTTGTTAAGAGCAGAAACAAACAACACGGAATCGCATAGCTCGTTCTGCTGATAGTGAATGGAGCCCTGGAGGAAGACTTGGGCGGAACCAGCCTCGAGAGTGTTGAAGATAAAACGTTCGCCATTCTCAGGGATCATGCCCGTGGTGATGGTGCCGTTCACAAGGTAGAGGAACTCCGTGGCGCGAGGGTGGGTGTGGGGCGTGTTCATACCACAAGGCCCAAGCATACCGATGGTCATCGAGAGACCTAGATGAATAATCAATGGCAAATATATGGAGAAGAACGAGATGCGAACGTACCATTGTTGACTAGGACTGGGAAGTTTGAGACGGTGGCAGAGATAGATTCCCCGCCGGCACCCTTAACAGCCGTGCCGTTTAAGAAGTTGAAAACGAACTGGCCAAATTTGTATGAGTAAAGGTCCACGACTGTGGAAGGCTACATGTACTCACCTGTGTGTCATTTACCAGCACTTTATTAACACGGTCAGCTTGAGCAGGAACCGCCTTCAACTGCGCAACGACATCGGCAGGCGAGGGAACACCTAGGACACCAGTTGCGGCTATAGAAACTGCAAGGAGGAGAGACGAGAACATGACAGGACGCGGTGGTGAGTACCAGACGAAAAGAGAAGGGAGGGGAAGAGAAAGAAAGAGAGAGAGGATGCGTGGTGAAAATGACGGTATGGAGGTCACCCTTTTTATTCGCTGACCCATCCTGCTCAAAGGCCCAATCTCATCCCTACGAGGCAGAGATGAAACAAACATATGCGACCCAGTGTAGCGCCGAGGAGGAGGATCAGGATGCGCCGAAGTGACGCGCCAATGGCGTTGCATGCCAGATGCGCCTGTAGAAACTAACGGCTCTGAGCACAGGCCAGCTAGACACAAATCGGTCTGTCGTGCATTCGTACCAACCCGAGGCGGCCGGATGCGATGCTGGCGATTGAGCCTGGTGGGCGAAATGCAGCAAGGTCTACCAATCGCGACACTGCCCGCCGACCAGCAATGGCTATGACCCGCTCAGCGCTCAGGGACTGCGCGGCGCGCACATGATTGAAACTCTTGTGTCGTTGGGGAGTGTCAAAGGGACCCTTCCCTATGCTGCTTCCCAGTCACCAAAGGGGAATGATTCTAATTCGGGGCTGATTTTGATTTTGAATAATGATCTCGGGCACTTGTTTAACCGGTCCAGATTGTGTGTCCTCCGGGTTAACCGTGGGTCCAATGCCGTGGGCCACTTGATTATTCATGCATGTTCATGAGTTATCTGCGGCAAACAGGAATGCGATAATGTACGTCTCAGTCATACGCATAGAGTGGTATGACCTGTGTACGAACCTACATTTACAGGGCCATGTACACGCAGCCTCCGCACAGCGTCTGTCGGGGACCGCCATGCGTTCGGTAGACACTAGTCTACACTGTCTGCACCGCAAGCAAACAGCAGCAAAAAGGGCCAAGAGGACACTTGGTCAAGAAGCCCGGGATGTCCGAGGTGACCGTGGGCAATGTTGACTGTGCCCCCTGCTGCACGCCGCTGCAAGGAGTGAAACAGAGAAGAGAGACGTGCCTCAGTGTTTGGACTAAACTATTCGGAAGCAGAGGCCGCGGATCTCTCCGCTCGCTCCTTTCTCTGCTGCCGGTCCCACCACCTGAGTACTCTCTGCTCGAATCTCTCCACAGCGCCGCAGACGTAGTTATCTTCCACGCCGGCCCATTTGGCGGCTCGAGAGATAACGAGTTCCAGATCGGTGGGAAGCGAACCCAGGATGTCTTGCGTGTTGTAAATAGTATATTCTTCCCCAGGCTGGGGCTGATCGACGCCCTCGGCGATCGTGTTCGCGGAGAAATCGGGCCTGTCGACACGATCTTCGTCGCGGTTCTCGATATCGTCCCTCGACGTCTCCTTATCAAAGTGTAGGGGAAATTGATCCGTCGCCGCATTCCGTGCTGAAGCATGTTTGATCCGTCATTGTTGCAGATAAGATAGGGAAAGGCACTCACGAGGCATGCGGTCCTCTCTGGGTAGCAGTGCCTTCTCGCAGAACGCTAGGTATTCATCTAACATCTCGTCATCCATGTCCAGAACCGACCTGTGAAAATGGTGGTGAGCAGTCATGGATACGGGACGTGGGCCACGTCCTGAACCCACCGAGGGGCCCCCATGGAGAATGTAGGAGTGCGTTTCAGGTCTGTTGTTTGGGCGTCCCTGAGGGACTGGAGCAATCCCTTGAGGGTGGGTAGCACACAGGCCGGATCCGTTTTTTCTCGAGGTTGCCTATAATGAGTCATCAGGTCTGAATTCGCCGGAGAAACGAAGATAGGCTGTACCTCAACTTGCCATCTATGCCATAGACCATCTTCATCACCACGATTACGGTCGCTACTAACGATACCTCTGGGACAGCATTATCATGCTTGTGAAAGCTTGGATCCTCCTTCTTGGCGCGTTTCAGTGCAGGGACAAAAATCCTGTGTAACGTAAGAGGAATGGATACTAGTCGTGCAAGCCTCTTTGCCAGAACGTAAAGTACGGCTACATTTCCATGAGAATATGCATCCACAGAACGTACAGACCACCTACGCGTGCCCTGCAAGTTGCACACCGCTTTCCAAAGGATGGGAGCGGCGTTCATTTCAGGCGTATGTATGCCGTATGTTGTATAAAGGAGTTTGGCGAGGCGAGAAGCGAGGTCATGAATATGTAGTGTTGACGGCGCATGCTACCCAATGGACGTCAGTACGGATAGGGCACAGACACAAACTACTCACATATGGAGAGAGGGCTTGGGCTGTCTGCTTCCGAAGATGTCGCGTCATGTTCTCCGGGAGAAGTCGCAAAGCATCCAAGTACGGCAAATCATAACTCTCTACAAGCCTATAAACACCGTTAGTCCTACCCACGCGGTAGCGCAAAACTCTGCGTACCTCACAAAATCGATGTACATCACGGGTAATCGCAATGTCCAACATGCTACAACCAGCACTGAGATTGTGTTTGCAGGTGTGTCATGCTTGGTAAACGTTGGTCGTTTCCGTGGTATAACCACCCATGCTCTTCGTTGCTTTGTGCCCCCTTCGTCTTCCTGATCGGAGGACGACGGAGTCAGGGAGTTCTCCCTCATTAGTTCGTCCAATTCAGAGTCGTGATCTGTGCCTTCCGGCTCGGAGCTCGAGGATGAACGGTCCTCGATCGGTTCGCTCTCTTTACTGCCATCGGACTCATGGTCGCCGTCGTCGCCAGTGGGCGCCTTAGAAGAGCTTGGGCCGAACTCGTCCTCCAGATGAAATAGAGGATCCATGATAGGAGGTCTGGGAAGGAGTGACAGATGCAAAGCCCAAATGTCCCTGCATGTTTTCTGCAGGAGATTTAGCATGCACGAGATGTTGATGGGAAACATGGCGCACCTCAAATTCCGGGCAGAGCCCCCAGAGTCGAATGAGGGCGGTAACTTGCATCCTGAGAATCACTTGGAGGCATTGGTAGTAGTGGAAGCGTGCCCGCTCTCCATGATAAACTGCAAGGACAGGGTCATCTTTGCACAGCGAAAGACGGGAGGAAGACTACCCACGTTTGGGATCGGCCTTGCTTTGCCGTTCCTTTTTCTTCCTTCCAGATTTGAGAGTCCTTTTTCTCATGTGATGGGGCCCCAGCTCTGTCACCTCTGTGGTCTCATTCCTGTAGTTCTATTGTCTTTGAGGGGAACGATTGGGGTTGCGATGGGCAGAAAAATCTACCTACCTGAAGGACGTGTCCTTCACTGCACGTTATGAGACCGCTTGAAGGCTCTTTGTGCCATTGCTTTGAGCCACATACGGGGCATCTTTTACGGGGAGCCATTCGGGTGCATGGATGAGACTACACTAAGTACTTACACCACTTGGATTCGAGCCTGGAAGTCCAAGTCAAAGGTCATGTGCTCAGGGCGCTACCTCCTACGATCAGATAACCATGTGGCCAACGCCCGTCGCAGACAACCAGTTCGTGCGTTCGTATGGTCACTCAAAACAGCGCAGACTCAGCACGCATAGTTCCAGTGACATGTTTCCAGTCTAGAGCTGTTGAATGCCATCCCATTCATCATCAAAAACAGTTCGACCCACTGCCGGGACCTGGGCAGTGGGTGGTCATGCTCGCGGAAACCAATCGTCGGATACATACGGTTTTGTGGATCCTCCGCGGACATCGCTGTGAACGATGTTCCATGTGTAGTTGCCCTTTGTCATCGAGGATGGTGTGCGGTGTGCGGTCTTGAGTATGCTCCGTCGGTGCTCCGGGCGGGTGGTATGCCGTACGATATGTCCGTCCGAACTGACATGATCGCAGACCTCCGCTGTGCCCGATCACACGCCAAGTCCGTAGCTAACAGCATCTACGTACATTGAATGGTCAACCGTGGACGTCTGGTCATGGCCCGGCGGCAGCAGCCCATTGTAAACGCAGCTTACCGCGCGCTCAAGGTTGTT
Organism: Ganoderma resinaceum; assembly: GCA_964023155.1. Lineage (NCBI taxonomy): Eukaryota > Fungi > Basidiomycota > Agaricomycetes > Polyporales > Polyporaceae > Ganoderma > Ganoderma resinaceum. The sequence goes on from OZ026793.1 coordinate 2,129,408, forward strand.
CTGGTGATGTGGCATCTCTATGGGAGCGCTCCGAAGCGGAATGTCTTCGGATACTTACAATAATCTGATCGGTGTATGGCTGGAAATGAAACCCTCCCCAAGCTTGCTCATGTGCATGCATGACCCATGCAGACTTCAAAAATCATTTTCACCATGCACAGATCGCAAAAGAATGGACCCCCATGGCAACCGGGGTCATAGACTCTGCACGACCATGCCTATCACGAGGTTCAGGAATATCGGCCTCATAAAATTGCAATTGCAACATACTGTACAGTGTCTGGAACCTTGAAGCTACTGTGTAGGTGCAGATTAGATAACCACGTGGAGGACGTTAAAGGCGCTTATCTCTGAAATTGTACTCCTGAGTGGCACTGCCAGCAATGTGCAGCCGCCCTGTCCTGTCCGACCCTGGCCCGACCTCGACTGCACGTCACTCGCTTGTTTCTTCAATTCCGTCCTCGCTATCCTTCATTTCAAAACTCGAGGTCAGGTATGAGGGTTTTACACCTCATAGCCTTTTTGGCTGTTCTGGTAACGGCCGTGGTCGCGTGCGTCACAAGAATGGTTTGACGGTGAACGATGCATTGACGTGTAACTGGTCTGGACGTAGGTGGACCAAGGTGTGCATACGCAACATCTCATTTCCATGCACGAGAGTTGCTGAATGTCTTGGCAGGAAGACCACGAGATCTTCGACCTTGTGAGTGCCGTCGAGAAGGCCGAAGGTCAGCCCCGTGCAGCCTCACCACTTTCCCCTAACCTCATGTCCTCCTGGGTCTCTTGACCAGGCAAGGACACGACCTTCTACTCCTGGTTGGAAGTACCCCACACCGCCTCCACGGCACAAATCTCCAAGGCTTATAGAAAGAAGAGCTTGCAGCTGCAGTGAGTCTTGGCACATTATCGCGCGTTCCGTCCGTGACGCGATCGTGGCAACAGCCCCGACAAAAACAAGGGTGTCAAGGACGCGCATGAGCGGTTTGCGCGACTTGGAGTAGTCGCGGCTATTTTGAGGGATGCTGCAAAACGCGAACGGTGAGTGTTTACCGGCTCCCGAGGTGGCCACGGGATGTCTCTTCTGCAAATTTGTTCTCATTCATTGGCCGCTTGCGGCCCACACAACTTTCCAGCTACGACTTCTTCTACAAGAACGGCGTGCCGGTATGGCGGGGCACTGGCTACTACTATTCTAGATTCCGTCCTGGGCTTGGGGTAAGCGGCTTCTAGCCACGGAACCCATCACTGGCGTATGGCCGCGCTGACACACACTCCCCATCCGCCCATTGAACGCAGACGGTCCTGACGTTCCTGGTTATGGTCACTTCTGGGATACAATACATCATCCAGAAGATGAACTATAATCGTGATCTGAAGCGGATCGAAAAGATTGTGGAGCAAGCCCGTACCGCCGCCTGGGGCTCAAAGCTGAACCCGGTCGAGGGCCAAAGGAAGGTAAGATCGGGGTTTCCACCACTTGACGTTTGACGGGCTGAACGACTGAAATCTTTCAAAGGTCAAAGTGAACTTGGGGGGCCAGCCTCGGCTAGACGAGGACGGGAACGTGATTCCTGGGAGGATGGTGGATATGGTAGTTGAAGGAAGCCAAGTCTACATTGTAAGTAGTCCGCCGGCGGGAAGGTTTGGAAAGTTCTATGACTCATGTCGCAACGGCCTTCCATCAGCTCGAACCCGACGGAAGTTTGCTCCCGGTGGACAGCGACACGGCGGTGGCCCCATCGATCAAAAGGACGTGGTTCCTGTCCCTTGTGACCGGTCTCTTGGGAAAAGTGGCCGGGCGAGATGGGGCGATAGGGACCGCGGGGCAAGAAGGCGCAGTCGGGGAAGACGAGTCGGACGACGCGTCGGGCGTCAGCTCGGATGCGCCGGGAAGTGGTACGGCCACTCCAAAGGAGGGCAGCGACTCAGGGCGGGCAAGGAACGGAAGGATCGCGGCCACGACTATGGCGGGGGGTCGCAGGAGGAAGGCAGTGAAGAAAAAATGAAGGGAGTCAGTCGGAGGGGAGATTTGGATCGGGTGCACGACATAATAGGGACTATTATGTTCTGAAGCCACAGGGTCCATGTTCGTGACTTCTGAGAAGGGGCTCATACTTAACTTATTCCACAACACGTATGGTTTTGGGTTTCGCTTTATTTTGCTATGAGCACATGGTTTTTGGCTGATCTTGATGGAAGGGAGTCTTCAAGCCGAGTAGGGTCTGGGTGTTTGAAAGCAGTTGGGTTCAGTCCATGGCCGAGTAAGTGTTGATTGCTTGCCTCGTGGGCCACTAGTTTAGATTTGCTAAAGTGAGCTAGTAAGGGCGTTGACATCGATGTACTTAGGAGGAAGCCGGACGGAGCGGGGGAGCGGCGGGCCGAATTGATTTTTTCTTATCTCTGGGGTTTGTGCGGAGGGATCCAGGAACCAATGGCGGGGGAGAAGAGGTGTGTGGGGGTCTCGGCAGCGATGCCCGATTTAGGGAGGCGGGAAATTATCGCCATCAAGATGGAGCGTGAATTGAAGAGGCTGCCCGGGCACCCATCCGCGATAAGCCCCGGGCTCGGCACTGGCGGGCTCAGCCTCTCCGCAGACACCCAGAGCCGCTCTGGGCTCCCTCCGTGACCCCGTCGGCTAGATACGGACCCGTCGGTGGCCTCTCCCGATAGGAGATCTCCTACCCCACACAAATAGACATAAACATCCTCCCTCTACGCCTATAACCTGACTCGACGCCTCTCTCCTCATTCCACTTCCTCCGCTCCACCCAGACACTCCCGAACATCCCTCTCTCGTCGCCCACGTTTCCTCATAATGGCCCAGCAGTACCGCCCCGACCTCCTCGCCCCCTACCTTGCCCTTCCCCAGGGTGACAAGATCCAGGCAGAATGTAGGTTCCCACCTTTCTGTTTCCCCGCTGCGGGGCAACTGCCTCACCTTTTGCCTCTTCTAGACGTCTGGATTGATGGCGACAACGGTCTCCGCTCGAAGACGACGGTGAGTACTTTCTCGTTGCTCCTTCTCGCCCTAAAACTTTGGGCGCAAAGGCGTCGCGTGCACCCGTCGAAGGTCTTGGCGGCGGACACTGACTCCGGGTTCCCAGACAGTCACCAAAAAAGTGACCGACATCGGCTCCTTGCGGATCTGGGACTTCGATGGTTCCTCCACGAACCAGGCGCCAGGTAGCGACTCGGACATCTACCTCCGCCCTGCTGCCATCTTCAAGGACCCCTTCCGGGGCGGCGATAACATCCTCGTCCTCGCCGAGTGCTACAACAATGACGGCACTCCCAACCGTACCAACTTCCGCCACCATGCCGCCAAGGTCATGGACCTCGCCAAGGAGCAGGTGCCCTGGTTCGGCATCGAACAGGAATACACCCTCTTCGACATGGACGGTACCCCCTTTGGTTGGCCCAAGGGCGGCTTTCCTGGTCCTCAGGGCCCCTACTACTGTGGTGCTGGTACGTTCCTGTTTCAGAAGCCCGGTCTAAATGGCATGCGCGCGAACTTAGAGTGACGTAATATCCCACAGGTGCTGGCAAGGTTTTCGCCCGTGACCTGATTGAAGCCCACTACCGCGCGTGCCTGTACGCCGGCGTGAACATCTCTGGCATTAACGCCGAGGTCATGCCCTCCCAGTGGGAGTTCCAGGTCGGACCGTGCGAGGGCATCTCCATGGGTGACCACCTCTGGATGGCTCGCTACCTTCTCATCCGCATCGCCGAGCAGTGGGGCGTCAAGGTCTCGTTCCACCCCAAGCCGCTCGCGGGCGACTGGAACGGCGCCGGCGCCCACACTAACTACTCCACCAAGGCGATGCGCGAGCCCGGAGGCATGAAGGACATCGAGGAGGCTATCACAAAGCTCGCAAAGCGTCACAACGAGCACATCGCCGTGTACGGCGAAGACAACGACCTTCGTCTCACCGGCCGTCACGAGACTGGCCACATTGGCACCTTCTCGTCCGGCGTCGCCAACCGTGGAGCATCCATCCGTATTCCGCGCCATGTCAGCGCCCAGGGCTATGGATACTTGGAGGACCGTCGCCCTGCATCCAACATCGGTACAACTCATGATTTTATTTTCACTTGCAAGTGTGCTGAATTCATTCCGCAGACCCTTACCGCGTCACGAGCATCATTGTTGAGACGACATGCTTGGATGCGTAGATGTGGGTTTGGAGGAGGTGCATTTAGAGGCTCAATAGCTTTGGACAGTATTCTGTGTGTGCGCGCTCAGTCACGCTGGTAGTCTTCCTTAATGTAATGTGTATACCATCAACAAACGGCATCCATCACGTTCTCACGACAGAATAATCAGGCGCGAGCAAGCAAGAGCAGAAACGAAATGCCAGAGTACAGAGTTTCATCGTCGGGTATAGCGTAAAACAGATGGAAGAGATCGAAGGCAGGAGCGTTACAGTCAAGTTGAAGAGGGAAAAAATATGGCATTGATACAGATTGATGGTCCTTCTCATCGCATACAATCCGCCCTGCGAGCACGCGTCCGGACACGGGAAGTAATCAGTACGGGCTGTTGACGATGCCCGAACGGCTGCGACCAGGGCCAGGCGCGAGAGAGGCCCTTGTGGGCCGCTTGAGGTTCTTCTTGTTGATGGCAAGCACGTCGTTCTGCAACGCGACGATCTGAAAAAAGAAAAGCGAGGCGAGACAGGGCATGAGCTTCCCACATACGCATGTGAAAGGGCATAGCTGTAGACACGCACGATCTCCTTGTCGTCGCCAAACTTGAAGTTGTCTTGCACGACCAGCTGGTCATACCTGCGCACGGAGATGAACGCTGTGCGTTAGCCTTGCACGGACCAATGACGGCTAGCGGGGATGGGGACTCGAAGCGGGGAAGGCAGGGAGGCAAAGGGCGAAAAAACCGGCACACGTACTTCTTGATCTCATACTTGTCGAGCTGACCCTTCTTCACCTTGGCAAAGTCCCAGGCGACGACGTACTGCCCGGTCGAGGTCACGATCGCGTTCTCTTCCTTGCCCTCGCCCAGGTTGAACCTGTGTGACACACGTCAGCCGAACGAGCACACGTAAAATGTGGCGCGCCGGAGATTCCGAGGAACGGAGTCCCTGCAAGCGTCTGCATAGAAAATGGACTCACCTCGCCGGCGTAAATGCGACGCTATGGTCCATGTACGCGACATGTTCTGCGCGCAGCTGGAGACGCCGCGGAATCGGCTTCGCGTTGGCGGGAAAGCTGCGGTCAAACCCGAGCTGGCCGGTGTAACGGCCCTCGCCAATGAGCGTATCGATGAGGAGAAGGTACGTCTTCGTCGTCGCCACGATCCAGCGGCCGTCCGCGGTCACGTCGATGCCGAGGATGGGGTCGCCAAGTGGGGGCAGCGCCGTCTTGGCGTTCTTGCCGATCGAGTCGAATAAGCGAATGTCTCCCTTCTCGCTCGCTACGGCGAGCTTGCCCTGCTCGGTCGTCGCGACGCCGGAGAACGCATTCTTGGAGACGTACTGCTTGTACTGGCTGTCCACCATCTTCATTCCGGAGACACGGGGATCGATGCGGAAGAGGGCATTGTGGGAGATACCGACGACGGTCTGCTCGGGCGTCATCTGGGCGAACTTGTTGTCGGGCGCGATATGGTCGACGGTGATGTCCTCGTGGACTTTCCATTCTTCGACAACTTTACCGCGCTCGATGTCAAGGTTGTAGAGGGAGTGGGGTTGGTTGGGGTTCATGAGTATCATCTTCGTATCTTGGTCATGTAGCATAACCTGTCGAACGTTTAGGTTCAACATGCAAATATGAGGACAAACGAACTTACATGTCCTGGGCTGAAGTTCTTGCCCTCTGGTGTCGCAACGTTGCTAATCGAAGCATAGTATTTGACCTGATTGTGGCCTGTATGGCTGAAGACACCGATCTTGTCTTCACGCACGACGTACGACCTGTCGCCCTTGTACCCGACTGTGAGCTGCTTGTTACGTCCTTTGGGCATAGCCGGCACTTCATCGTCCTCATCAGGATATTCTTCTTCTTCCTCGTCCTCACTCTTGTCTGTGCAAGGCTGTAAGGATGAGATTGCGTTCATGATCAGAGCTACACCCACCCAATTCCTCAGCAACGGCATCCTCCTCATCTTCCTCATCCTCCACGTCTTTCATCTCGACATCTTCGTTGATGGAACTCATGACATAGGTCTGGTCCTCATACTGCCAATCAAGGGATGAGCGGTTATTCACAAGCTCTCACAACATTCAAACCCGCACCTTCGCCTTTCCCCACGGAAGCTTATTCAACCCCTCCCAAAGCGCACGACTGAATGCACTGTGAAACTCGTCGTAGTTCTCCTTTGTGTCGAAGCGCAGGCACCAGCTGTTCGCGACGCCGGACTCCTCGACGTGGTTCCATGTGAACGACAGGACCCGCGCGGCCAATCGCTGGTTCATGTCTGACGAGATCTGGTGTGTAAACTGCTGGCCTTCATCTGTCGAGGCGACGAGCCAGTAATCGTACGGTTCCCCCGCAGGGTTCTGCGCCACCCGTGCGATGACATCGGCCTTCTTGTCGAAGACCTGGTGGTCTCGGTCCCACAGATACAGCTCCGCCTGTCCTGCGAACAACGATGGCATGTCGGGCTCTGACGCCTTCGCTGCCGGCTGCTTGCCCTTGGGACTTCGCGTTGGACTGGAAGAAGTGGCGGCGACAGTCTCCGCGGGTGCGACGGATGCGGGTTCAGACTGAGACGCCGTTCCTTTTCGGGAAGCCTTTGCCTTCGGCTTCTTTGCTGCGGGGGGCCTGCCTTAATCTATCAATACGAATACTCTGTTGCACTTGCCAAGGCGGACGTACTGCCAGATAAACTCTTGCAAGTCCGAATCCTGGGTATTGTCTGCGCTCTTGCGATACTTGCGTTCGTACATCGCACGGTACATACACGTCTCGAAAAACGCGCGTGTCGGTGCGTTCGTACCAGTTGCGACAAATTCGTATAACTCGTCGACGTCTCCTTGCAGGTCACGGAACACGAAAGTGGGCTCATTGTCGGAGGTGGTGCCAGTGCGGAACTCAAGCTCTTCACAGATCAGGAAGACACGTTCTTCGTCAGCTGTGACAAAGTATCAGTGCCTGGATGCGTGGTGGGAACGAAGGCAAGGAATCTAGGAGCTGGTAATCGCCATGGGCTGCATACCGCGGGAGGAACACAGGAAGATATGGTACGATGATTCCTGCCGAGGTAAGCATAGATATAGCTTGAATGATAGATACAGCTTCTTTTGGGGTGAATTGTGGAGAGAAGGCAGCCATAACGGACAGCAGATTTTGGAAGGGGGCAGGCAGGATCACATCCAGGAGTGTTGCTGCAAAGATCGACAGAAGGAGAGCAAAGCGTAACTCACTTTCCTCCTCGTCCTCGATCAATTCCTCGTTTCCATCCTCATACACGCGAGTGATCACGAGTTGAAAGGTGTGATCCATGGAGGGGACCCTCCGGATTGTGGCCATGGCGTCATTGTATCTGTTATCCCGCAGATGTGAGGCTGCAGGAGAAGCGCGACCGAGATGAGATAACGTACATGCACTCTCGACCTCCTCGCACGGTCTCCGAGCGGACGAGGAACAGCTGTCCCTCAGAGATCTTTACGACTTCTGCCGCGTTAGGATCGTCTATGACTGCAAAGTCAGAATTGCCTGTGCCTCTCTTACGATTGCTCAGGGGCGCACGCACGCCAGACTTTGCCTAGGACTGCACCAGAATGAGCCGCGCGTTAGCAACGTGCACAACGTATGTTAAGATTGGGCGTACGGCTTCTGAAGATGTTCATGGTGGCGGTCGAAGTCGAGGGGACATTCCATTATCGGCGCCGGTCTATGCCTCCGACATCCGCCACAGGGGGGCGTGACGTTCGCGTCTGTCACAGTCATGGAACGCGTTGCCGCCTGTGGGACTCGGGTCCAAGCTGAAGCTGAAGCTGTCTTTGGGTCCCAGCTGTGCGCCATGGCCTCCTCAGCCCGTTTCACAACCCCGCCTTTTGGTTCCCAACGTATGTTTGCAACCACCCTAATGCCTCTGTGGCACCCATGTTGACCACCAGCAGCTAGGGACCCTCTGACCCCTGACGGCAGTGGCCTTCGTAGTCGCAGCGCCACACGTCTCGATACCGGGGTACGTTCCTCCCCTCCCACAATCTTTATGTCCATGCAAGGCGAAGGATTTCATATTCTCACTAACGCGACCGTCCGCAGAATGGGTCCCCGGATGGCGACGCGTCCCCAACGTCCACCGCCGTGTCCAGCCCAAGTGTCTCGCGGATCCCCGATCGCCCTCTCTACCGTGGAATCACACCCTCGGCCATGGAGACCCCCGGGCGCAAAGTGATTATCCGCGCTGATCCTACCCTCTTTACGTGCTTCGACTCTACCGACAAAGAGCTCTACGACCTATGGGTTCAAAAGCGGTAGAGCGGTAATAATCTGCTGAGAAATATTCGTCAAGAGGACAGATGATGCTGTCGTTGGCAACCCGCTACGACCCATCTTGCAGGACGCTAACAGGGTTTGAAGTAGGAATTCGGACTATATCTTGTTGTTCTTTGGATACTACTTTAATGCTCGCGCGAAAGGCTCCGCCTGATTTCTCATCGGAGCCACTGTGCCATTCACCGGTTCATGGCCGTGGAGGTTTTCGGTAACTACAATCTATTGACGTATGTATGTTATGGTGCATACACTATACGCAGAAGCTACAGATAGGTATGAATCAGCAATAAGGAGTGTGTGGTGGTATGGTAACAGTGAGCTAACGCAACGAGTGTGTGCAGTGTGGAATATATTACAATGATATGGAAGGGATAGGATGGGGGGTAACATATTTGTCAAAAGAGAAGAGCAACAGAGTCATGGAGGTGCGGGACCATCGAGAACTCCAGCTCACGTAGATGAGAACAAATAATTATACGTACAAGAACCCAGTAACTACGACATGATGAGCTGTCCTGACAGCTTCGTCAACTTATATCCAAGTTCCTGTCGGCCTGACCTTCGTCGTTGTCGAGTTCCCCTCCTTCTTCTGGCTCCCGTCTTTCGGCGCCAGACGCTGCTTTAGAGATGGCGGCGACGGCCACGGCGCGTCCAGCGAGTCCCCGCTTGCGCCACTCTTTCTGGGGCCCGCGCCGTTGCTACCGAAGCCGGAGTCGACAGAGTGTCCCGAGTGCCGCTGACCCGGTTCTACGGGCTCCGACGCCTCACGGAGAGTGTGCAAGCTCTTGGTGCTCGCGTTGCTGAACCCGCGCATATGCAGCCCAAGCCCGCCGAGATTGGGGCTCGGCTGCCTATGCCTCAGCTCATCTACGCACAGCGCGTGGAGCTCTTCCAGCCCAAGGTAGGACGCTTCGTCTCGGAGCTCGAGAAGCACTTCCAGCCGACCAGGAGAACCATTGAGACGGACAGCGTGTGGGAGCGTTGCTGGATGCTCTGATGAAGGCAGTGACCTGAGGTATGCGAGGATGTGTGTGTACCTAACACGCAAAGTTCGGTAAGTTTGTTTGATTACAACTGTCAAGAGGCACCTCTACTCACGGAGCACTTGGCCTGTCGAGGAAGATGTGAAGATTTGTCGAAGCCTGAAGGACACCGGACGAGGCAAGATGGTGATGGAATATAGAGTTGAATGAGCCATCGATCTCGCTTGTGCTGGAGTACACCGACTGGGTATCAGATTCAGAGGGCGGGAGTAGACCGAACAGATATGAGGCGAGATGGGACGAGCGCGATGTCAAGGTTGACAGCATCGTCTTGTGGGTAGCTGTACTCGTCTCGAGTGATACTATGATCCTGGAGATGTCCAGGGTACTGGGCGTGGTCGATACAAGGACAGCGATGAAAGGCGCTTGGGGAGGTGTTTGGATAGCGGCAGCAGGAAGCGGGGGGATTGCCGGGAAAGAGTCCAGCGGCGAATGTGCTTTGTGTGGTCGCAATGGAGACGTGGTCCTGAGCGGGGCGATATCTGAGTGCACGTCCGGAGTAGACGGCAGTGAGGGCGGTGGGCGGTTGGGGGGTGGTGGATGCACAGCGACAGACATTGGGGACCGGTGGCAGTCGATGGTTTCTGAATCCTCGGCATATGTATCCTGCGACGCGTCCTCCTCTATACACTCCGAGGCATTGTCAGGGATCGGCGGAAGCGGGGGACTACCAGGCGTGTTGTCTTCCTCGTCATATTCCCGGACTGGCGATGGGCTCCGGACGCGCGAGAGGTCGGGGGACGAGGCTGAGATCCTCGGGCCGACGAGAGCTTCTTGTGGAGTCCGAACAATGGTTGCGCCTGCGCCGAGGACGCCACTTCGAGGGAGAGTCAGTGCCTCGGCGGGATTTGCAAACCGCGGTTCGGAGATGCGCACGGGGCGCGAGGGTGCGTAAGGCGTGGCGGACTGTATGGAGGCAGATGACGAGGCACGCGAGAGCCACGTCATGGGGCTGGACACCGAGGGTCGTCGGGATTTGCCCTTGTTATTCAGACTTGTGGGCGGCGACACTGGGCGGATGGTGGAGGAGACCTGGGAGACAGGCATGGGTTTGGAGATGGAGGGTTGTTGGCGGGTGTGGTGAGCGCGGGAGGAAGTCAGCATCGTTCAGGGCGGGCGACGAGCGCGAGGGCTCCTGGAGCGAGGGGGGCGACGGTGGCAAGAAGAGAAGGTGAGGGGGGCGGGTCTGGACATCGGAAGGGACATTTGAGCGCGAGGACGAGGACAATTGGCAGAAGACAACAATGCTTCCTGCGCGCGATGGCGCTTCCTGGCACCAGCACTTGCCTGATCGGGACAATGCATTTATTGTGTTCTGCTTGGTTCCCGCGAGCCGAGGTCGCGATGCATTCCCCCGCCGCACCAAACCCAGCCTCCACCAACTTCCACCTCGCGGTCCCCTACATCCTACCCCCGTCGCTAGCTGCCTTGCACGCCACGCGTGTCCGTCTCCTCTACCCATCGGATGCCCTTTTTTCCGGCACCCACTGCGTAAAATGTGGCTTCCCCCTCACTGCCGATAACAGCCAAACACGATCCATTCGCCAGAAACGACGTAAAACCAAGCGCGGAGACGGCTCGACAATACGCGCGCTGCGGAGGTCCTGCCGGAGCTGCGGCCACGAAGAGGATGTCCCATTAGGTGCCGTCTGTCCGCCCGCCCTTCCGATGCCTAGGGATCGCGTGCGACGCACATCTAAAACCCGTCATGAGCCTCACGCTTCGAACGTTGCGACACCAGCTGAGTTGAGGCCCCCAAGACCGCTATCTGCCCAACCTCGCCTTTCCCAGCAGATGCAGATGGCATGTCCATCGACACCAGGGTCCTCTCGTCCAAGCTCCGTGACCGGACATCCTTCCATTTCGCCCGCCCCGCAGTCTTCCACCATTTCTCAGGCCCTAACGCAGGGCGTTTCGTCCGTACAGGATCAGGCCAAAGCGAAGGCACGTCAGAAAAAGAAGTCGGGGCTGCAAAACATGCTTGCAAGGAACCGCGAACGTCGAGAACAAGAGAAGAGCGATGACAGAGGTCAGAGCGCAGGGCTGTCCGCGTTTCTGCAGGGCTTGTGATAGCAGGCACAGTGGCGCGCTTCTATCTCCTATCTAGCCCATGCACATACAGCACGGGCAGTGTCTCCATGTCAGGGATGTTTCCATTCAACTTCTGACCATTCTGCTCGCTCAAACGCCCATCCTTCGTGTCACAGTCGCCCATCTACCGGAACGGCGGCGAAGTGACCGATATAGGATGCCTATGAAACTCCTTCTCGCGTTCAGGTTCTCCGGCTGAGCAAGCTCAAGTGCCAGCTAGAATTCTGCCTAAGCACCTCACTTGTGCCATGAAGCTGCACGTGAGGCCTAGATGTTTAGTCTCCTAAGACGGAGGTGGTTCGAAGAGAACATTGATCCCAGATGCAATTTGCGTATTCCGTAGGTGTTTGAACTGCTCGTAAAAAGGAGGACAGTTAAACACAGTGCAATATACCGTACTTATGTTACACGTATGTTGAGTACATAGAAACTTATGAGGGGCCTATGCCCAATGACCGAAGTTGTTGGTCAACAGCATTCACATTAGAACGATCCACGAGCAAGAACACTCCATACTACGGGCACAGCAGCTGTGACGCAAGGGAACGATGAAAGCGAAGTGAGGCGGCGCTGTAAGGTAAACGTGTTCCAGTACAGTCGAACGCAGCAGCACACGTGGCGAATGGATGGAATACAACATATAGTACAGAGACGCAACGAAGTGGGGAAGGGGGTAGAGAAGGCGAGGTGCATGAGCTACTCTAACTGCTATCGTACAAGAACCCCCTGGTACATTTGAAACTGCATCAAAGACGAAGAGCGAGGCACTGAGTTCATGCGAACCTCTTCTCTTCCTGGGCGTAAGGGTTGACGCTGTAGACCTTGATGACAGGAGGGCTCTTGGTAAGGTCGGCCGTGACGATGACCGGGACAGTCATGAGCTCGCGAATCTCCTGGATCTTGTGGCCTGAGGGGAGGGTCTTCAAGCCCTCAAAAGTTGGCGGGAGCTTCTGCTTGGACAAATGGCGCTGTTTGGAGGCTCTGACCTCATCGACCTCGTCTTTGGCACGGCCGAGGACAATTTCGTCGTCGTCCTCGTTGTCATCTTCATCAAAGAGAGCGTGCTCGTCGTGAACGGAACGAGAAGCGACCTCCATCTTGAGAGCATGCTGCTCAGCGTTCTGCTTTACCTTCTTGAGGTGTTCATCGTCACTGTTCTCCGCTAGCCAGGTGATAACGTCGCGTGTCGACCAGTAAATCTGGAGCGCGTGGGTGTGCTCATCGTAGACGTGGTTCTGTTAGAAGCGACCCTGTCAACATGGGTCCTGGGTGAGAGACAAAGATACACTCACATCGATAGGCATCTGGTCAACGTGGACACGCTTCTCAATACCGAATTCAGGCACGAGGACGTCGAAGGCAGCCTCCAGCACGCCAATAACCTTTGCTTGACGGATGACAGGGCCATAGCGCTGCGTGAGGTCGGCGATGAGAACGCAGAGGTACAGGTGCGCGGACTGCTCCTGGGCAAGCTTGGCCGAATCCCTCTTGATGTTGCACTGTTGAGCAATCTTCGCAACTGCGTCACGATCCATGTTGAACTTGGGCTCAGTGCCACCCTGCAGGATGGCGTCCAGCTGGCGATGAACCAAGATATCGGCATAACGACGGATAGGCGAGGTGAAATGGGAGTAGAGTGGGACGTTCAAGGAGTAGTGCCCGTACTTGGCGATGTCGAGCATACCAGCACAGAAATACTTGGCACGAGGAGACGCCTTCTGGAAGAGGAGCTCCAAAAGCGTACGAGCGGTACGGTCCTCAACTGCCGCAAGCGATTTCATGAGTGTGGAGACGGAAGACGCGTCCACCTTGTACCCAAGACGTGCAGCACGCTCGACAAAGGCATTCTACAAACTCGCTCAACCAACATCCGCACATCAAAAACGCCAGCGAACTCACGAGACGACGGTCGATCGGGCTGTCGTGCCGGCGGAGCATAGCTTGTTCAGAGAAGTGAACAGCAACTTGTTGGGCAACCGCGATGTTGGTAAGGAGCATGAACTACGCAATTTAATTCGTTTAGTTGAGATACACAAGCGTCGCAAAAGAAATTACTCATACCTCCTCAATCAAATCGTGAGCGTAATTCCTCTGGTATTGACCGCAGTCGGTGGGCATGCCATTCTCATCCAGCGTGAATGTGAGACGAAGAGAGTGGGTCTTGACACAACCGGCCTGGAAGCGGCGCTCCCGAAGTTGTGTGGCAAGGTCATGGAGGACCCTGATGTCGTGAGCAATACCCTCAGCGTTGTGCGCCGGATCAACAGGCACGTCTCCGAGGACCTTGCCGTCAATGACATCCCGAGCGTTTGCATACGAGAGCTTCGCAGCAGACCTATGAGAGTATTGTCAGCACGAACAGTAGATAGACTAACAAGCTGTGGTCACACACTTGATAATCGTCCTGCCAAACCACTTCTTGACGACTTTGGCGTCTTTCGTCATAGTAAAGATGACGGAGAACGCCAGGCGCTCCTGGCCAGGAAGAAGACTGCAGACTTCCTCGCTCAAGGTGGGCGGCAACATCGGCACCGCACGCTGCACGAGGTAAACGCTCGTCGCCCTCTTCCTGGCGTCACGGTCGAGAGCCGTATTGGGCTTGACGAAGAACGAGACGTCGGCGATGTGCACACCGACGTCATTTGTGCCGTCGTCATTGACTTTGATGGACACGGCATCGTCCAGGTCCTTGGCATCCTCAGGGTCAATGGTGAAGACGCGCTCGCTGCGGAGGTCCTTGCGGACGTCGAGCTCACGCTCAGGAATGCTGGCAGGGTCATTAGCGATATTGAGAATCATGATATCAGAGAATCAGACTCACGACCACGGGGTGGGAGGCAAGCACTTGATCACATTGTCGCTGAACTCCTCTGTAGGGAAGTTGCAGTCTTTGAGAAGCGCACTGGTCTCGACCTCAATATCACCAATCGGACCGAGTTCCTCGACAAGGGTTCCAAAGGGATGAAGGGAGGAGATGGGCTGTCAACGCAGACATGAGCTAAAAGCAGGGTAGAGGTGAGGGTCGGTGGCACGTACGTGACGCTTGATGCAGGCGACGAATAGCTTGTTGGCGTACGCCTCCGAGTTCTGCACAAAATCTGGGGGCGCCTGTTCGGTGGGAATAGCGATGAGGGGAACACGCTTGTCGGTCGGCTTAAACCAGACAATCTTGGGACGCTCAATGGGACGGCGAGGCTCATCACCCTTGTCGCCCTCCCTCTCACGACGCTCGGCCTCCTGCTTCTCCTTGGTCGCTGCCGACGACGGACGGAGAAGACCCAACGTTCCAGAGAACAACTGACCAGGCATGCGCTCGACGACCGCCACGACGTGGCCAGCAAATTGAGGCTTCACTTCATCAGTCACCCTGCAACAACCATCAGCCCACCATCTACAACGGCATGACATGAGACGTACTCCTCATCCTCGAAGAGCATCAAGCCCTGGCCTTCGACCTCGACGTCGTCCTTCTTCTTGTCGTTCTTACGACCAGCGGCATTCTTGAGGTCATACGCAGAATTCTCTTCCTTCTTGCGCTTCTTCTCCTCCTTCTCCTTCTTGGTGCCCCAAACCTCATCGACATCAAGGAGTTCGACTGCGACAATATCACCTTCCAGTGCACGATTGCGGTCCTTGGAGCCACAGATGTAGATGTCGGCGTCGAGGACTTCGGTTGCGACGTATGCGTCCGAACGATTACGTTTGTTGACTCGTAGAATACCTACAACAAGCTTGCCGGCCGCAAGGAGGGGCGGGAGTGAAGCCTGAGGGAGATAAGGAGCGAAAAGCGACTTGCGCTGCGGTTGGTTAGATTGCTGTTGAAGCTGCGATTGGAACTGCTGCTGTTGCTGCTGCAGGAGGTTGATACCTCCTAGACCAAGGCCCATCATGTTTGCGGCCATCATGTTCGGGAGCATGTTCGGGAAGCTGAACGACATCGCCTTCTGGTGGTGACCGCCCGCGGCGGCACGGAACTGCTGCAGGCTCTGGAGCTGCGCCTGAGCTTGGGCAAGGTCGGCCGCGAAGTTACCACCCTGAAGGTTGTTGAGACCGCCATCTGTACATAGGTCAACATCATGTCTTCACTTGTCGTCTCTAGGGTACTCACTGATCCGCCAAGTAGAGTCGGAGCGAGAGTGGCCGGCACCACCAAGCCCAGCGGGGGGGGCAAAGCCGTCATCGAAACCGTCCGCACTGTGCGAGAAGCCGAGGGAAGCCAAGCTGGGTTGACCGCTGCTCTTGTTGAGGACGTTGACACTATGACGTCTGCCGTGACCACGAGGAACAGACGATGGTTGCCCATCAAGACCCATTCCCAAGCCACCAAGGCTACCAAACTGGCCCATAGCAGTCTGAGGGCCGCCGAAGCCGTTGAGGCCCATGTTCATAGACGGGACGGCGGTGCTGTGTACACGACGGTGGACATTACGGCCGGGCGCGAGACCTGCCGTTTGGAACGAAAGCACCTGGTTCGAAGCGAGCTGTTGCTGGTAGAGAGCCTGTTGCTGCTGCTGCAACGCCTCGATCTGGTTTTGTATAGCGATCTGCTCCCAGGACCCATCGGCATACATGCAGGAAACACATAACTAGGACGAGCACTCACCTGCTCCGCCATAATCCCAGATATGTCTCCACGCTCATCTGGCTTCCTGTGGCCATCGTCGAGGTTGCCAAAGTTGCTGGACTGCTGGGGGAACTGGAACCCGACGTCCTCCTCATTGATCGGGGGCCCCATTGCGAGGTTCGAGCTGGGACGCCTGCGCGCACCGAACATGAAGCCCGGCGCAAGCTGTGGGCGGCCAGTTGGACCGAGGACCTCTCCCTGCTCTTGCTGCTGCTGCGCAGCGAGCGCCTGGAAGCGGGGCGGGTTGAAACTCTGCGACAGCGAGCGGCGCTGGTGGCCGGTCTGGTAGGCGTTCTCTGGGATCTCGCCCTCCTCGATGATGGGTGTTCCCTGGCCGTCCTCCACGTCTTCCATCATGGAGCCGAGGTTGGGGGAGTAGCCCATTGAAACGCCAAGAGATGATGCTCCGAGCGAGACCGCCTTGCGGTGACGCGGGGGCGGTTCAGGAGCGGAGCTCGGGAACACAGTCGCCCCAGGCTGGAACACCGGTGCGTTCGCCGGGAGCGTCGACACCACGGCGAGCGACTGGGGATTGACCTGGGGGTTCGGAGGGGAGGTGGTCTTGAGATCCGCGATAACACGCTGGAGAGACGAGAGCGCGTCGCTGCTCTCGCTCGTCACAGGCGGCACTGGGGAGGGCTGCTTGGGCTTGTTCCCGCTTTGGCCGCGGCTCCCCTGTGCGGTGGACTGGCCCTTCTTGTGTCCTCCAACCTGCTGTCCTCCACCACGGCCGGTCTGCGATTTGCCGCGCTGCCTCCCATCGCCGCTGCTGTTATTCTTGCGGGCATTAGCGGACTCGGAGCCTGAGTCTGCGGCGCCCTGTGCGTTGCTGGGCTTCCTGCTAGTGGACCGGTTGCTCGAGCGTGAGGACGGCCGGGGGTTGCCAGCACCCGCGCTGATGGAGGTCGAGCGTGAGGCAGGGCCGTTCTTCCTGGGGGCTTGCCTGTTGCCACCCTGTGAGGCGGAGCCGTTAGAAGGCTGCTGTTTCTTGTCGTCCTTCTTGGGCAGCGTTTGCTGCGTCGGAAGGGTGATTTCGTCGGTCATATCGTTCGTAACGTGATGTTCGC
Organism: Ganoderma resinaceum; assembly: GCA_964023155.1. Classification (NCBI taxonomy): domain Eukaryota; kingdom Fungi; phylum Basidiomycota; class Agaricomycetes; order Polyporales; family Polyporaceae; genus Ganoderma; species Ganoderma resinaceum. Next base: position 2,146,693 of record OZ026793.1, read on the forward strand.
GTTGTGTGAGGCTTTTCAGATATTATGCAATGTTTTTCGGGTTCTGCTGTTTTCCTGGGAATAGACGAAAGGTGACGAAGACTGGTGACGGGGTAAGCACTGTGAGAGCGAGCAGGCACGAAAGGGGCACATACACAAAGTTGGGTGATAATTCGTAAACGTAGGCTTTGCCCTGTAGGGCGAGTGGGGGTTTATGGGAGTGGTTGCCTCGGTAGGCGTGGAAGGGGATTGTTTATCGTCGCGAGAGAAGGGAGGAGGGGTCAAGGAGAGCTATAAGCTCGGGTGAGGCGGCTATACTCCTTTCCCACGCTCCTTAGTCACTGATACGCCCCACTGCGCGCAGTTCGCTGGCACGACATTGCTACAGTATAGTACTTGAGTATGACGGGAGCATGCCCACTCCCAAGTCCTGGCAATAAACAGCACTCTCGCACTCAACTGGAACATTATATCCCACCCCATGCGAGGATCGATCAATACTAGGTTGGAGCAGCACAGTACATTACTCTACGCAAACATTCTAGAATAGCAACTCTACGCCTTGCCCAACTTCTCGATGATGGCAGCGGTGTACTCCTTCGTCGACGCCTTTCCGCCGAGGTCGCCAGTGATCGACTTGCCCTCGGCAATGGTCTGCGTAATAGTAAGATAAACAATTCAGAGTCTCGGCCACAGTCACCTGCGAAACGTACCGTGAGTGCTGCGCTCTCGATCTTGTTGGCATACTCGTTGAGGTTCATGTGCCTGTCCCGAAGTTTTACTTCACTTCACATCGCTTGAGGACACAATGCAGCTCACCTGAGCATCATGAGAGATGACAGAAGAAGCGCCGTCGGGTTCGCCAAGCCCTTGCCTGTCGACATAAAATAGAACCTAAATAGATGTTTCCGAGTCCCATGAGCGGGTTACTGCGCACCTGCAATGTCTGGGGCCGAGCCATGGACAGCCTCGAAGATGGAGGCGTCCTGCTCACAGGATATATGTCAGCGGGGTCCGATGAGTTGGAATAGAAGCGCACATACACGCCCAATGTTGCCGGACGGCGTCAAACCGAGGCCACCGATGAGACCCGCGCACATATCAGAGAGAATATCACCGTAGAGGTTGGGCATGACCATGACACGGTCCGAGTACGGCCGTGGGTTTTGGACGATCTTATGCACGCCTATCAGCCACGCGTCGCATACAACCGAAAAGAAGACAAACCTGCAGGCAGACACGGTCCAGGAGGTCCTCGTCGTAGCTGATGCCCGGGAAATCCTTCGCCACTTGGCGGCACGCAGACAAGAACATGCCGTCGGACATTTTCCTACAGATGACCGTCACGTCAGTTCAGTAGGGTCGCGAGATAAACCTTGGAATAGTACATGATATTGGCTTTGTGTACGGCAGTTACACGCTTGCGGCCGCTGGCTTGCGCATAGTGGAATGCGTAGCGGGCTACGCGCTCAGAAGCATCCCAAGTGATGAGCTTGATGGACTGAACGACACCGTCGACGACCTGTAAAACGTGTCACTGTAAAAGTGGTTTACAACGTCACACGCATGCATACCTCGTGCTCGATACCTGAATATTCACCCTCGGTATTCTCCCGGATGAGGACGGTGTTGACGTCCTCGTAAGGAGTCTTGAAGCCCTTAATGGATACGCAAGGACGAACGTTGGCGAAGAGGTTGAATGTCCTACGAAGCGTCAAGTTCAGGGAAACGTGACCCTTGCCGACTGTAGCATGGTCAATACAAGTCCTAGATGAGCATATAGCTGAGATACGGACTGGGGGTGGCAAGGGGTCCTGATATTGTAGGTTGTATGAGCGAGGGAAGAAACCTTGGAAGAGAATGGCATACCCTTCAACGCGACAGTGTTCTTCCTGACCGAGGTAATAGCGGCATCAGGAATGACTGTCTTCCCGCCTTTTAAGATGGGGGTGACATCAACCTCCTCCCATTGAATAGGGACCTATTTGAGTATCAGCATGTGTTCGGACCAAGGATATAGGGTATTTTGTACGTTAGCAGCAGAGTAGATGTTCTTGACGGAGTCGCTAATTTCAGGACCGATACCTGGTTGGACCGTCACGTCATGGCTCGTAGCAGGCTGAAAAGATGCTCACCGTCGCCAGGGATTAAAGTGACCGTGTATTTGCCCTATACCGCCAGGCTCCTCTCATTTTTCTACGCTATAGAGGAGGAATGGAGGACATACATTTGCGCCTTTCTGACCAGCAAAGGCGGCAGTTGGTGCAGCAGAAGCGTAACGGCGGAAGGCCTGTCCCAGATGAGTCTACCACCTCGACTACTGTGCTCGAATACTCACCTGGCGGCCGTTCACTGCGACCCGCGCACTGCCAGTGAAGGTACGAGATGCAAACATTTTTGCAAGAGTCGGAGGACGAGAGAGAGGAGAGGTGGTAAAACCGAAACCCGAACGGGGACGAGATCATAGCGGCCCACGTGAGGGATGATGTATTTCCACGTGGTCGCGATCACCCTCCGTGGCTTCGCCCGATGCGTCTCCGCGCCGATATTCTCCGGCGGCACTCACGCTGCCCGCGCCGCCGACTGATGGCTGAGGATAACCCACGGACGGCGTTGACGGCCTGGGCCTGAAGGGAGTCCAAAGCGGCGTCCTCGGCCGAGATCTATGTAACTAAGAAAGTACGGGTGCATGCACAGCTTATGATACAGGACATGGGAACGCGAAAGCAAGACATTGACAATGTACATCGGGTATCAGCCACTCAGCAGTCCGTTCAGCTGTTGCCGGTACTGTTCCATCGCCCTCTCCGTCTCTTCGTCCTCCGCCTTGTCCTGCAGCGACTGTACGCTCCGAAATCAATATACCGTGTCGCGTGCCGCAGCAAATCACGTACCGGAAGCTCGTCCTTGACCGTTCCAGCCTGCCCCAGCTTGCCCTCTGTTAGGTCGAAAAGCACCTTGTCAACTTCGGCATCGGCTTCCTCCTCCAATTCTTCATCGTCATCCAGTTGAAGCGTGTCCTCCAGCATCTCCTCCATAATCCCCGCCTAGACCATCCCCGGTTACGGAGCGAAAGGAAGGGGATAATACAAAGATACTTACTTTGGTCATCTCCATGCTCATCTCCCGCATTGCCTGGCTAATCTGGGGCAACTTCACGAGAGCGTTTGAGAGTTTCATGATCTCCGTAGACTTCTGCAGCGAGCCTGTGACTTTGGCCATGGCTATGTAGAACCCATTAGCGATAGGCTTACGGGGTTGAGACACAACGCATTGCACACCTAGCTGCTGCTGCAACTGGTTGCCGATTGACCCTAGCCGAGCCTTGCTGACCGAAAGGCGGTCCATCTGCTTGCGGCTCCTCACCACCTCCTTTGCCATGATCCTAGCTGACTTTGTGTCACCCTTCTTCGCGAGCTGCTTCACAGTCTGTTGCGCTTTCTTCGTTGCAGCATCAAGCTAGACGGTGCGCAGCCTGACATTCAATGCTAAGTCCCAGACGTAAACGATTGCACCGAACCTGCCTCATCTCTCGTTCGAGGGCGCGCTGTTCGGAGCGCAGCTTGGCCTGCCATGCGCGCACCTTCTCTTCGGCAGTGGGGCCGTACAGAAAACGATTGATGGTCTGCATAGTGGATGGTGACAGGGGGAGGGAGTAGAGGATGGGATGGCACTGCGGGCAAGTGACGCCCGGTGAACACGGTGCATGTGACCGGCGTGGGGAGTTGGCCAGTCGCGCGTTTTCCGATTCGCAAGCGCATCGCCGACTCGGACGCTTACGATCCCGACCACGACCTCCCCCGACGCCCTCCCGATGTGTTCATGTTGGCTGACACCCCACGTCCCTCGCATAAGGCTGGGACCATATGCAACTCTCCTCGTTTCTCCATCGCCGTTGACCCCTCGCCGGTCGAGTATCGCTCATCTCTGCCTCCGTATCCACCACCTGAGTGCTCGGAAGCTACGTCTTGCTCTGCGATATGTCTTCCCTGGTGGTTCTCCTTCTCTCGGCGCTGGCACTGGCTACCCTTACACCAACTGCCCCTGGTCCTGGAGACTCCTTCTCAGCTGGCTCTTCCTGCACGATCAAGTGGAACGCCGACACCGCTGGTGGAGAGTGGACGGATGTCTCGATCTGTCAGTCCTCCTACCCTTTGGCCATTTCTCCACGACGCTCACAATCGCTCCTCTCCAGATCTTATGACAGGCCCCAACAACAATATGACACAGCTGACTACCGTCGTCTCCGGCTTGGACGGTACCGACGAGAGCCTCTCGACATACAGTTGGACTTGCCCTGAAGTCGACCCATATTCCGCCATTTACTTCTATCAGGTATTGGCTGAAACTTGTAGTGATTTCAGCACTAGCAGCTCACTGACGGCGTTCAGTTCACCAATGGAGACGACATCCAAAATTCCCAATGGACAACCCGTTTCACGGTATGCCTGTTGTCGATCTGGCATTCGTACAATCTAATCATTATTGGAAGATTACTTCGGCGTCCGGCGACAGCGAGAAGCCGGAACATGATACACAAGCAAACGGTGACCCTGTCCCCTGGGGCGAAGGTCATCTGGTTTCCGGAGTCAGCGAAGTGCCCGCCTATCATCAGGCTTTGTCCGGCGTCGGTTCACAACAGGATAGAGGGAATGACGACCTAGACGGCGGCGATGACGATGGAACAGACGGTGACGACCCGGAAGGTGGAACTGATGGCTCTTCGGCCGACGACTCGCAAAGCGTGATTCACCGGCACGAAGACGATGGATCCTCTGACGAACTTGGGCCTTCTTCCGACTCTCCATCTTCAGATCTCGCGTCCACGTCCTCTCGGCATGCCACGGGTAGTCCCACTGGAAGCAGGGGCAGCATTTCCGGAGTCCTGATGCCGACCGTTGGCTTCCCGGAGAAGGCGCGTCCTGCTCACACGCAAGCTGCTTCCTTCTCGGTCAGCGTCAGCGCTCCAAATAGCTCCGTATCGTGTTCGCAAATGGGTCCCGGTATCTCCGATGCAGATAACGCCGTGAAGCTCGCCAGTGCAGGTCACGCCAGACAGGATCGGAGATGGCAAGGGGCCGCCTCCCTCTACTGGTTCTTCGCCGCTATGTTACTGTAGTGTTGTCAGCGTCCAATTTCCGATCTTTGAAGCAAGCCTTATGGCTCACCAGGTTGTGATTGATTCATCGCAGGCTCGATGGCATATGCATTCTGCTGTGTCGCGTTCAATGCATGCATGTCCTTCATCGTAAGCAAGAACGGCGCGTGGTCGCTGTGCCCTCTCTGCTGAGGATCTTCCAAGTAAGTGATGTCCACCACGTTCTCCGCCAAAGTCCTCTCGACCAGCGCATAATCTACCCTGGCGCAATCCGCACCTTGCGGCTTCCCCTTCGCGAACCAGCTATACGCCTTCCTGTCCGGGTACTTCTCCCGAAACACGTCGACCACATTCACCCCCGGCAAGAACTGCTCCGTGAACTCCGCCCGCGCGAGGCCGTGCGGGTACTCCGTCCGCAGGCGCGGGTGGCAGTCCCTCGCCCCCAACGAGATGTTGAAGTCCCCGACAAGCACGACACGCAACCCGCGGCCTTGGAGTGCCACACACTCCTGCATGAGCAGCCGGTTGAACTCGCGCTTGCGCTCGTTTCGCGTCTTCGGTGCCGCCTGGCCCAGTGGGTCGCGCCACATGAACTCGCTCCCGTTCAGTCCGTAAACGTTTACGAGGGCCCATCCGCCGTGCATCTCGAGGATGAGCACGCGGCCTTCCGCGTCCCATTCCACCTCGCGTGCGGAAGCGACCGCGCCGGGGTCGCGCACGAACGTTGCGACGCCGAAATGTCGCTGGCCGCGGGTGGAGCGGTTCAGCGAGTGGTGCATGGTGTACCGAGGGTCCCTGTCCTCCTCGTCATTGCCGCCGTTGCCTGTTGCGACGGACTGGAATAGACGCGTGCTGATGTTCGCTGCTGCAAGGAGGGCAGAGATCCACTCCTTGTCCGACTTCCGCGCACGCACCTCTTGCAGGCAGATGAAGTCAGGAAAGTTGTGCCGTCGAATGAGTTCTCGGAGGAAGGAAGGATTGGAGCCAAGTGCGACGCCTGGTGTAGTATTTGCAGCAGCACGCGCCTTGCTGCCCGAGAGCTGGAGAAAGGGCACGGGTGTCTCGACGTTCCAAGACACAATTCTGGTCGGACAGTCCTCCGTATTGGTGTCGACGGTGTTGACCTCGAGGCGGGGTCTGATCGGGACTGTCTCTTGGCTGAGCTCAGTGGTGTCTTCGCTGCGCGAGCGTTTCGTCATTGTCCACAGACCGCTACACGCTGACCAAAGGGTGGATTGTGGTGTAGATGTTTGGTTAGTCGATGCCTTCAAGAGTCGTTGACGTACCATGGAATGTTGGCATACCTGGAGCAGTAGTTGAATGGCCAGTAGCTACTCGAGAACACGGGCTCGAGCGTGTGCGCCAAGTAGGATGTGAAATTCGAGCAAACTCAATAGGTAGGGAGGTTGTTGTACGAAGCGGACCTGTACTTTTGTGACCGTCATCGCCTACGCAATTGGTGGGAGCGTCAATGCACGTGGTCGACGTCATTGAAGGTGCTGTTCACGACCCGCAAACTGGAGCATGTAATGGAACAACATAACATAGCGATTGTAGATTAGTATCGTGGCGTATGTGAGTAGTCGTCTAAGAATGTCTATACAATACACGCCATCTATTGGAGCAAGAGGCCCCTACGACACTGGTCCGCTGCGAATCTGGTTAACCAAGGTCTCCCAATAGCTCCAGTCCGACCCGTCCACGTTCGGCAACGTATCGCTACCCAAAACCGGCGATGCCGAAGCCTGGTTCGTCCCCAGCCAGCCATTCAGGTCGCCCAAGCCGGGCGTTGCCCACGGCAGGCTGGTACCGCCGGTCTGATCGTCGACCGCTGGCCCGCCGCTGAAGATGTTGCACCATTGATCGAGAAGCGACTGCGCCGTCTCGTCTTCGCCTAGTGGACTCCCGGAGCCAGACGCGGGATGACTCTCCGATCGTAGGTGCTTGACATGCTGTAGGGGTGACGGGCGGGAGAGCTGTGCGAAGGTTTGATTGTCCGAGGAGATAGGAACGGAGGCGACAGACGCAAAAGAGGAACCCGAGAAGACGGGTAAGTTGGTGTTCGCGTTCTGGGATGGTCGTGACATCGCGGACCTGCGGGAGCTAGAGGGGGCGGTGGGGCTCGACATGAAATCCCCGGGGGTGTCGACTGCCATCGCCTGTTCGGTGGGGGTGCTACCGGGAGTCCCCGCAGACTGGGATGATTTGAGCTTCAAGAACTCGACGATCTTGATTTCCCGACGGGAAATCTCGTCCGCATCCGGAAGTTGCTTATGTCTTGCAAGGAAGTAGTCGAGAAGATCGTGCATCTTGCTCTCTTCCTTCCCCTTTGGGTAGAGAACCAAGTAAATGCCCGCTATCATCGCCGCCTGGAACTCTCGGTAGGCACTTGCAACGGGGTCGCGGCCTTGCCGAATGGTCATGACGATGTACTCCTGGCGGATCTGGTGGTCTTTCAAGGCAGACTCGAAACAGGCGTCTCGAGATCGGGAGTACTTGGTACTATCCAGTTTCCGCAGAAGGTAGGGTCGATGGAGTGAGATGCGGACAAATAGAAACTCGGTCACCAGCAAAAAACGCTGCAGGGGAATGTACGTGAGCGTATGGTCGAGGGAAGTGTCGGGGTCAAGGGCGTAGTATGGCGGAAGATCCTTCTTCCATTTAAGGAGTTCGTCGTCGAGGGCCAGGACATCCGAGTAATGTCTGGGTGAGTTAACGTTCTGGAAGAAGTCGGACATACGACCCATGATATACGCGAGCTGGTGCCTGAGGATTATGAAGGTGACTTTTGTAGGCTGTGAAAGTGGAAGACCCTTGAGTTTCAGGCTTCCAGAGGTTTGTTCGTCGGCGTTGGTGGGTGGCCGGGTCGACGTATAGCTATCATGGATAGCAATGGGTCGACCTAGCACGAGGGCAATGGAGCGGTCCGCGTGATACAAATTCGCCCTGGGAACCGCCGATTAGCACTGAATACACGACGTCTCTATTATGACTGACCATATGCGGCGACGCCTTTCGCATTGGACGGAGTCCATTCCCTGTATGTACGGTTAGTTTAATTTCCGCACAATTTGAAAACAGCTGACCATGTCTGCGCCATCTCTGTGTAAACCTATCGCTTGAGCGGTCCTGACGGCCGCACCCAGTTGACTCCAGGACTCCGTCATCCTCCGGTCGAGAACTAGGAACCGAGCGCTCTGCACCTTTGTGAGAGAATACTCAACCATTGGGGAACGTCACACGAACCAGCATACGAGTTAAAACCATTTCGAAACAATCAGGTTGAATAGCCGCGACGATCAATAACGCACGACGCGCTAGATTGGCTATTAGTTTGGCACACCGAGATCGAACAGCAGAGCCGACGCACAGTACCAATAATATCGAGAGCCTGCAGTTTTTCTTGTCTGCTCAGTACCACCTATGGTATCAGGCGCCATCCTGACAGCGATCGCCAACACGACAAATAACAGCGGAAGGAAGCGGATGTTGTTAGGATTAGCCAGGTTCTGCTCGTTGGCTAGAAGCGACACGTAAGAGGCGCGGAACTCGTTCTCCGATATTGGATACCGAGTCCAATTTCTGTCACACTTAAATCAGCGATACACCTCTGTGAGCACGAATGCCAGCACGGACATGTTGGTGAAATAGTAATCGATGAGGTCGTCCCGTAGCTTCCTGGCTGGAAGCTCGTTGTACATGTTCTCGAGGCGGTCTGTACTGTAACCGCAATCGCGCATGAGACGCTGTAACCGTTCGGTAGCGGTAGGTTCCATGGAAGTGATGGTTTGCTTCGGATCAGCCTTGAAGATGTCGGATTGTAGCTGGTCGGAGGTTAAGGAGGTATTATTGGCGCTGCCGTCCGGGGCGGGACTTGGCACCATGCTTTGAAGCTGCATAAGAGAAACATGTCACCAAAAGTCGCAGGGAAGAGGACTCAATGACTGACCTGTTCGAGGACGGCAGGGGCGGTCACAAGTCCGGAAGCACTCTTGCCATACCACCTTCCACTCTCGAAGTAACCTCCATTGGGGTCCTCATCCTCAACGGGGGAACGATTACCGTCGTCGACCGGGGACATGGAGCGATGTTTGTCGTGCGGACCGCTGCCGTCAGAGGCAGGAGTTCCATTTCCTTGCGACCAATAATGGGGCAGCGCAGCTTCGACAATCTGCTCCAGTCGAGCGAGGCGAACGTGTATATCTTGATCAGTCTTGCCGGGTGTGTAGGATTTGCATAGTTCGGGGACTTTGCGCGCGATACACTTGAAACGCATCGTCAAGGTGGCTAATGTGGATAGAAGGAGAGGACACGCACATGTGAACATGGGATCTGTCTGTCGCACTGAACGTGAACGTTGGAACATGCAATGAGCAAAACGGCGACCGAGCGAGGGTGCAAAATAGGAACCTTTTGTTTACGGCGATGGCACTCGCCGCAAGAGTAGCTACACGCGCGATCAGATTAATTGGTTATCACATTGCGCGATGAGTGCGACCAACCTGACGCGTGTCCGTGGCTTTTTAGAAGCACGATTCGAATCCAGTTCGTCCTCGGACTTGCGTCTAGTGGGAGTGAATCCCCCAGCGTCTGGAGGGATGTTTTTGGGCATGGTGGACGCAGGGAATAAGCTGCGCACGGCTAGGGGGTGTGAAGCGTGGGCGAGGAGGAGAAGGAACGACAAAAGAAGAGGAGAGGGTCAAGGAGGGAGTGAAGTCTGAATTAACATTCCGAGCCCGGCTTCGAGCACGTGATGGGACGCACGGCGTGGAGACGAGCCTGAGGAACGCACCGGACACACTGCAGCCAAACAACCTTGTCTCCGCCTCCGACCCTCCAATCATCGTCGTTCCCATACATTCGACTCACGCTCAAGTCATCAATCGCCCCCACCTGGACGCCTTTGACATCATCCGCCCTCATCCATACGACGCGTTCCCTTCCGCCCCTCCGGACCGCACGAGTCTAGCCTCATGGAAGAGCCGCCCTGGAAGAAGCTGAAGCTCTCCCTCGAGAGGCCTTACAAGGATGACAACGGCGAACCGATCCTCGAGTTGTTGGATATCACGTCGGAGGGACAACATATCTATCGTCCGTGAGTGCGTCGTCGTCGTCTCTATTTTTCGACTTTCTTATCCGTGTGGTTAGGCGTGAGGACCCCACCGCAGCGGTTGCAACTAAACTACGGAGGGTATTCTTGGAACGCGGGCTTGACTTCTTTGAGGCAGAGAAGGACGCGCGCACTACAGTTCATGACGTTCCAGACGAGGGAAATGATGGGGAAACAGCCCCGGGCGAAGGCAAGGCTGCACAATCGCCCCACCACATGACGCCCGAGGAACTCTACAAGATGCGTATGGAGCTCACGAATTCGTTGTAGTGAGTTTCACAGAGAGTGTGCGCTCTATGGATGAATTGACTGAAAGCAGCACCGCGCATGGAGAAATGTGCCAGGCAAGAGATCTGCTTACCCTCCTTCTGTCCTCGTCGCTCGCTCACCAACCATCGACACTCCCACCGAACCCGCTTGCCGCCACGCTGGTGACGAAACCGGCGCCGATAGTCTCCGTACAGGCGTTCAACGCGCAACAGGCTATCGGCGGCAAAGACAAGGCGCTCAGATCTGCTGCCGACCTGTTCAAGACGGCCGCGGAGCAGATGGAGGAGAGCCGGGAGTCTGGCGAGAAGTACTGGGTGGACGCGCTCAGGATCAGGCGCGGCAATTGGGGGCTCATACCGGCCCCGCTTCCGCTCGGGTCAGCCGTCGGAAAAGGCGCGGACAAAACCTCCAAGGACTTTCTTATTTCCTTCGGACTCGAGGAGTGTACGTCATCCGATCGCCCACGAGCCATGACCATTCCCGCTGACCGAGTCCCCATAGCACCCGCGTTGTTCCGTCGACGTGCAGTCGGACGCATGTCCACTCTGGACCTGGACGGAACCTCCATAGCTATAGAGTTTCCCATGCGTCAAAAGACCCGCCTCCGCGTCTCGATCACCCGCGTTTCGCCGCACGGTTCTCGACACACTTCTTACAATTTTCTCTCCGATCAAGACGACGGCACGCTGGATGGCGCCCTCCGTGCCGCACAGGCCGAGGTCGTAGAGCAGGAAGTCTTTGCGGCGTTGATAAGGGAAGCGAGCACCCTACCGACGGCGTCGGCAGAGGTCTCGGAACGCCTCATCATCATCGACGCAGCACAAAGCACGGAGCTGCGTTTCGAGTTGGTAGGTTCGGTTCATGCAGACCACACAACCCCATGAGCTCACTCTCCCAGGTCGATGCCGAAAATGTCTGCAACCACGACGGGCAGGTCGACCCCTACTGCGACCTTGTATACTCCTTGCTTCACATTCTATTGTCGCGTGCACACCGAGTCTCGAAGAACAACCGGCTGAACAGAACAAGCATCGCGCCCAAGCCCGGCCCGCAACTACCCCCAGTCCTGCAGCCGATCATCGACGTCCTGCAATATCGCGAATTCTGGGAGCGCGTTCGCGATGAGATCGACAGAGTGGTGGCAGCATTGCGGCTTGCCGGCGTGTCTACCAAGATCCACTATGATCCCGTGGCGGACAGTGGCAAGGACCTCATCGCATCTCTGTTGAGCGACAAACCCAAGCCGCTCGGTGGTGATGCCCTACTCCGATTAGACAATAGGTTCGTCCTTGTCCTATTCCATCGTTTATTTATCTTCTGACCCGTCGCTTAGACATACATTGCGCTTCACCACAGCGTCGCCATCGACGCTTGTTGTCCACCTACCACAAGCCACTCTCCCTATAGCGTCCATTTCTCAGCTCAACCAGCTGCTCGTCGACGAAATCGGCGGAGGTCTGTTGAGTCGGATATGCGAGATGGGCACGGAACTCTTCGAGCAGGTCAACGGGAGCTGGTTTGTTGACCTTTTGAGTGGTAGGAGCGTGGGCAGGTGGGAAGGCTGCGTACTGTCAGTTTATGAACACTTCCCTCCATATATCTGAACAACTGCTAAATGTGACCCACTAGGAACTTCCAAATTAGTTTCTCTGGGGACTCCATCTCGTGCTCGGCATCCAGGTCGGGACGTGACAACCGACCCACTCATATTGAGAAGTACCATCCTGGCGGACAACTATCCCTTTTCGAGTGGGTCCGACATACCATGGAATCATCATTAGGACAATAGTGCTCAAACCCTCAGTCTCAACGCATCTACACGCCTTCGAAATCGCGATGATAGCATGGCAATAGCATAGCCTAATTTTGGGGGCATGGACAGTGTGGGTGTGGGTGCGAAGTGATACATGAAATGAACATCCTGAAAGCAACAACAGCGACCCTCTACTCGTCGTTCTCGGCACGGAACACAGCGATCTTCTCCTGGATGCGCTCCTTGCGCTGCTCCAGGGTAAGCTTGGGTGTCCTGTACTTTTTGCTCTCGGCAACCCAGTCCTTGGACTTGTCAGTGGGCTTGAATGAGGGGTCTTCACGAATGGCGGCATAGGCGTTAGTGTAAATCTCCTCGATATCTTCGGAGCCAACGCCGTCCGCGAGGTAGGTCGAAAACTGCTTCTTGAAGCTGCAACAACATTGGCTTACGCATGAACGCGTCCAAGCATAGTACGTACCGCTCATCATCCTCCTCCTCCAGCGACTCCATGTACTCAGCAACGTGGCCACCGAAGATGTACTTCTTGAGGACCTCGGCATCGAGCTCCTTAGACTCGGGGTCGTAGCCAGGGAAGCGCTTCTCGTTATGCGGGATGAAGATGCCGCCGTCCGACGCGCCCTTGAGGGCACCGAACACACGGGAACCCGTCGACGTGCGTTTGAGACCGACGTCAAGGTAGCACTTAAACGGGCGGGGGTCGTCCTCGCCATCGAGCTCCTCGGTGAGGGTAAGGGTACCGTCGGGCTCCGCGACACCTTCGTACTTGTCCGCAAGGCCAAGCTTGGTTAGAGCGCGACGAGCGCAGAGGAGACCAGTCGCGTAGGCTAAGAAATAATCGGGATTAGTAAATGTCGACATAATCGAGTCTGTATGCAGGCATACCAGCAGTCCAGTTGGTAAGACCGTGGTTGATGCCGTAGCGGGGGAGCTCCTTCGAGCGGGCAGCGGTGAGGACGAAGTCACCCTGGAGACGGGCGTAGACAATCTGGACGATGACCTCCTTGTTGGTGAAGCGGACAACGAGACGGTACTTGGGGGCGTTGCTGTCGATATGTCAGGATACACACAGACGGGACAGTCCCGCCCGACGTACTACTTGTTTTTCGCCTGGGTCACCAGCCGCTTGCGAGCATAGTAATCGGTCTTGCCCTCACGCCTGCGACGGTACTTGACCTGGAAGCGCGAGAAGTAGGCGTCGGACTTGACCTTCTTGACGAACGGCATCTAGTGGAAGTTGTGCAGTCAGCGTCCGAGTGAAGCCAGCCTCATCCAGTGCTATGCAGAGCCATCCATCGCCATCTCGCGCATTCCGCTTCGACTGAGGCAGATGGACGGGCAAGAGCGTACACCGGCATGAGATTGAACACAATTAAGACAGGTACTCACCTTGAAGTGGGGACCTTGAGGAGGGGGGTTTGTTTGTTGACGGGGTATGTGGCTGCACTGGAGAATCTTGGGTGGTGAGACCCCGTATGGGCCACGTGGGAAGGGATTGCGGGGTCCTGGAGGCTGGCGCCCAGGCTGCACCGCTGCGCCAGAGCCGTAACGTTCCTTGCAGTCCGCACTCATCTGTCTGGGCCGCTTCTGCCTATCTCTCGGTGTCGACCTTGAAACGCCTTTGCTAGCCTCCCTAGAGCACCAAGCATCATGGATCCTTACTCTGCGCAGAACTACTACCAGCAATATCAATACCAGCAACAGGCCTCGTCCTCTGATGTCAACCCATACCATCAACCCTACGCGGGGCCTATGTACCCTATTCCAGGCCCATCGTCCTCAGCTCATAGTGCCCCTGTACCTGCCAATGCATACGAATATGATGTTGGAATCCTCGCTCAGCAGAGTGTCTACGTTCCAGGTGCCATGGTGGACAAACGAGGCGGCGCAGGAGGGAAATTAGCCAAGGGCGGTAAGCGTACTACCGTCCTCCGCAAGGGTGGAGGAAAGGTCTGGGAGGATCAGACGCTGCTCGAGTGGAGTCCCTGTGAGTACTCTTCTGGAGTTGTCGTTTCCGGCGTATGTACCTAACCAATGATCTAGCCTGGTTCCGTTTGTTCGTCGGCGACCTTAGTAACGATGTCTCTGACGACGTACTGTCCAACGCCTTCAATAAGTATGCTTCGTTTCAGAGGGCACGAGTCATCCGCGACAGGCTGAGTAACAAGGCAAGTTTTGTGCAGATAGTGTCAGTACTTGCGACTGACGTTAGGATGCAGGCGAAATTCGGGTTTGTGGCTTTCTCCGACCCCGAAGACTTCCTCAAAGCGTGGAAGGAAATGGATGGTGAGTATTCTGTTTTGCTAGCTGCTCGCGTCCCCTCTCTGACCAGTCTACGATAGGCAAATACGTGGGTAACCGCCCTATCAAATTGAAGAAGGCTGATAACACTGTCAATCCCGTCGAGATTGGGCATCGTAAGGCTAAGCAGCTGGAGAAGGAGTTGAAGAAGAACAGACACAAGCCCTACTGAGCTCGGTGGGGTGTTGACTCATCTTCGATTGTAGGAGTTTTAGGAGTTATGCGCTGGACTTGTTTTCGGTTGCGGGTGTTTGGGGTTGGACATGCCCTGCGTATCCTGATAGAGTAATGTATTACACGTTCTTACATGATGCTCAGTATAAAATATGTTCATTTTCTACGTTCCACGGAACTTCCACCGAATCGACGGGCCAGTAATTAGGCGCCGACATGTGCCACGAGCTCGCTGCTCGCACGCGCATCATGGTTCTTACATCTCCTACTAGTACCACTGTGTTTCCTTCCCATCAGCAACATGGATATCGACAAGCTCTTCAAGGTCAGTGACCTGTTCCACGGCTGCTTAGATGTTTCGCTCAATGTCTCTGCAGATGCCCAAGTTACCGACTGGGGGCAACAAGCGGCGACTACCTGACAATCCTACCCCGGAGATGCTGAAGCGTTTGAGAATGGACGAGGAGGGAAATTCGGTGTCCACACCTCCTTCCGAAACCAGCGCACCGGCGCGCGACAAGGGGAAACACAGGGCCACTGAGGACGAGGATGAGGGTCAAGACTCCATGGAGTTCGCGCCCGGCGGAGATGCAGACTACTTCGCGGAGGAGGACGAGGAGGGGCGGTTCTTTGGTGGTGGTTTGACGAAGGAACAGAAGGGCATTCTGAACATATTCGACCAAGCGGGCGGGGACGACGTGAGAGAGGATGTGAGTTTCCGAAGCGCGTCCATAGTCTTGTGCTCATTACTGAGGACAGACCCTCGTCAGATAGAGGAGATGACCGCGACCGGAGTGCGAAGGTTATTGATGCGTTTTGAGCGTGCCTCGAACAAGAACCAAGACCAGCGGTCGAAGTATCCAGACGACCCTACAAAGTGTGTGGTTCACAATGACATAGCTCGCGCTTCTCTCATCCTTGACTTTCTCCAGATTCATTGAATCTGAGGCTGACCTGGACCTTGCTATCAAAGCTCTTCTTGCACTTGCTCAGTCCCCGGTGCTTGCGTACCCTGAAATCGTTCGGTCAGGCGCAGTAGAACGTCTCGTCGGATTGCTCAGCCACGAGAATATGGACATTGTCATCGACGTCGTCGAAGTCATTCATGAGTTTACGGATGAGGATGCTGGGAATGACCAGGAAGAGGAGGAAGAGGAAGGTAGTCGCGAAGACGCACTGAAGCAGTTGATCGAGAGTCTGGTGAGTGCAGTCTAATTTGGTCCGCTTGTCCATGTGCTTACGCTCCGTCGTAGCTGACAAACTCCATTCTGGAACTTCTTGTCGATAATTTGAGTCGATTTAATGAGACAGAAGAGTCTGATCGACAAGGAATCTTCCATGTTCTCGGTACGAGTTACTTTCTAGCACGTCGTCGCTTTTACTAAACCCGCATACAGGGATTTTCGAGAATGTCCTTGGATTCAATGCACAATTATCGACTCAACTCGTGTCAAAAACAAAAATCATGTCATGGGTGCTCAAGAGGATAGAGTCGCCTAAACACGAGGAGAACAGGGGTTACGCAGCGGAGATTCTGTCCATCTTGCTACAGAACAACCGAACAAACCGCATTGAACTGGGCAAGCAAGATGGCGTTGAATCCATCCTCAAGATTCTTTCGGTATGCTGAGCGTCAGTTATTTTGACCCGCGAGTTAATGTGGTGTCCTCACAGCGTTATCGCAAGAAAGACCCCGTGGATGCAGATGAGACGGAGTTCATGGAAAATATCTTCGACTGTCTATGCTCGGCGCTTGGAGAGCCCGAAATCAAGCAACAGTTTTTGGATAGCGAGGGTGTCGATTTGATGGTCCTCATAATGAAGTACGCCCTATTGCACCAGCGCTGCCCCGTCTCAGTGCTGAAACTGTTTTCAGAGACAAGATGCAAGCTCGATCACGGGCAATCAAGGTCCTCGACTACGCAATGTCAGGGCCTACGGGGACCGCCGCCTGCGAGACCTTTGTCGATGCACTCGGTCTAAAAACATTGTTTTCCTCGTTCATGGGCAAGTCAAACAAGAAACAAAGGGTTAACGTTGGGCACGCTGCGTCTGAAGACACCGCGCATACATTAGGCATCGTCACATCCCTCCTCTCAAACCTTGCCTCAGATTCTCCTGCACGCATACGTCTTCTCGCGAAATTTGTCGAGAATGGCTACGAAAAGCCCGAAAAACTTCTCGAGATCCGCGACTCTGCGCACACTCGTCTCAAGGTTACAGACAAGGAAATTGCGGACGAGAAGGTGTGAAAACTGGTAGTCTTTTTAGTCGGCACCATCTCATCGTGTTGCACAGCGAATGGAGGAAGACGGGGAGGATGTCGGGGAAATGGAGGACCTGTGGTACCTCCGACAGTTAGATGGTGGTCTCTTCACTTTGCAAACAGTGGACTACATCCTGGCATGGATTGTGATGGAGGATGATGGGGTATGCCTCCCAACAATCATATACCTCCCCGTAAAAGTAACATAGCATATCATGCAGGTCCGAGAGCACGTACGGAAATTGCTCGAGCGCAAAAATCAGTCCTTCAAGGACCTTGTCAAGACGCTCCAGATCTACCACGACAACGTTGATGAGGACAACACCGCCAACGTCGACGGTGCGCCCTCACAGCGCGAAATCCTACATAATCTCATCGCTTTCCTGGATGCCTGCTAACAATATATGGACTGTACGAATACAATCCGTGTAGTGTTAATACGGCGTGGAGATCAGACAGTATGCCGATGCAACCATGCACGTATGCTATGACTATGGGACGGAGAGAACGGCAGAAGCGAGGAGCATATCTAGCGCCCCCCTCGCCTTCACCAACTCTTTTTGGAAGCGAAGCTCGGCCGCGACTTTTTTGCGTAATCGGGCGAAGAGCGTGTCGATGAGTGGTGATTGACCCAGCACAGGGGTATACATCTCTGAAAACGATGTTTGATCAGCGAAGAGGCAGAGCCTATTCAACTGAACACTTACCGATCACGATGCCGGCAACGTCGCAAACCATCTCGCCGAAACGAGGGTCGGTGGCGTGCTTCAGCAACAGGCGAAGCACCGGTTCTAGGAGAACATCGTCGCGCCCACCCAGTGCTGTTCTTAGTCCGTCTCTGTGCATGAGCTCTTGTATGAGAGAGAAGGATGTCGTTGGAGAAACATTCTACGGCACAGGTTTGAAAGCTGTTGAAAGGCGGAATGACGGTGCAAGTTTGACATACCTTGCGCAATACTGAGTCCAAAGCAGCGGAGTACTTGAAGTTCTTGAGCAGCCTATCGTATTCCCGAAGACGCTTCTTGCGTTTGCTCTCCACCTTTAGCTCATCTACATCGCCGATCGGTTTTGACTTTTTCTTCTCTTTCACGTGTCCGTCACCGAGCTTCGGGAGAGAGCCACCGAGGAATGACTCAAACGCGCCAGAGCGGAGAGATGCGATAGAAAAGAGCTCCTCAGCGGCCGGTTCAGACGCCTTTGGTTGTCGTCTGCGGACCGATAGAGTGCCATCGGACATGCCCGCTGCAATATGCGTCTCGTCGGGCTGAAAAAATAGGTTACTATGTAGGTATGGATGTGGTGGTGCATGTACTCACTGATATTGCAAGGCATAATATCGGGGCAGGATATCGCATTGTGTGCACGACACGATATGTGCTCACGTCGTATACCTTCACCATCTGGTCTAAGCTACCCGTCAGCACCCTACTTGCGTCTGAGTTGAACGCGAGCGATGTGACGGTTTTTTGGTGATTTGACATGGCCCGAGTGCAACGCCCTCCGGCAACAAGGTCCCAGACACGGAGGATGGGCCCACAGGCGGAGAGCGCGGCCGTACCAGAAGGAAACATGAGGGCTTGTTCTACGGGTGTGGTATTTCGTGCGCCGCTCCGGTTCGAGGTGTCTCCCATGGCCATCTCGCACTCTCCTGTACGGGAGTCAAATAGGCGAACGGTCGCGTCGTACGAGCCGGTGAGGACAAGGTGAGGGTTGTGTGGACAGACCTGACCAGTACGAACATAATCTGTGTGGTCGTAGAACGTAGTGATGGCGGCTTGTGATGGAATGTCCCACAGCTTCACGGTGGTGTCGTCGGAGCATGAGAGGACCTGGGTGTGATCGAGGGGGGAGAACTTGGCGACATGGACAGGTTGCTTGTGAACGTCAAACGACCGTAAAATCGCGCGTGAATTCATATCAAAGACCTGAGTGAGACGTGTTAGATACACTGAGGTATAAGTGGGTGCGTGCACAGTACGACATCACGGCGGGAAATGTAGATCCATTCTGAATGCGCACCTGTACGAGCCCGGTATCATCTCCAGCCACCACCAACTTCCCGTCCCCTCGGATATTCCCACTCCTCGCGACGTCCTTGAAACGGGAAATGGTCTTGGTGACCTTCTGTGTTCTTGGCGCATATATTTGCACGCGTGTAGCGGCGGTCACGGCATAGCGATGGGGTTTGGAGGGAGAGAAATGGACTGAGGTAACGGGAGCATACTCCTTGATGAAGACGGGGTGCTTGTATTGCCTCCAATACCGGGATTCGGCGTTATGTTTTGTAGATGCAGGGCGCGCATGTTTGCGGATGATGACGGGCTGGTATTCCATGACGCGGAACAGAGAGTGTACGAAGGACCTTCGCCCGAGACTGAGACTTAGACTAAGATTGAGAGTGTGGTTCGGGCCATCACAAAAAGGAAATAGGGTGCTCTGGACCACGTGACTGTCCGATAAGATCGATTGATGTCTGCGAGAGCTGCAATGAATTTTCCAGTGAAAAGTCTACAAAGCCCGACCCTACTCAGGTTTCCTCCTTGTCCCTCCCTATCACCCGCCCCGGTCGCCGTGCTCTCCCCCCTCATCCAAAGGCCACCATGTTGTTGTACTCCGACATTATCTCCGGCGACGAGATGTTCTCGGATGCCTTCCCCATGTATGCACCTTCCCCAAATTGACATCTACACAAGGACGGTCGGGACTGACGGGTTGTGCAGCAAGGAGATCGACGACATTGTCTACGAGGTCGATTGCCAGATGATGACCATTAAGGCCGGTGCGGACGTCGACATCGGCAAGTACCATCCATCCCCTTGATCTACCCGAGATCCGCGAGTGTACTGAACGCACACCTCGCGTCCCGCCAGGCGCCAACCCCTCTGCCGAGGACGCGGATGAGGCTCTCGAGGAGGGCTCGTCGCAGGTCAACAATGTTGTCTACTCCTTCCGCCTCCAGACGACCTCCTTCGACAAAAAGAGTTTCCTGACCTACCTCAAGGGCTACATGAAGGCAGTCAAGAGCAAGCTCGCGGAGAGCAAGCCCGACCGGGTAGAGGCCTTCGAGAAGGGCGCTTCCGCCTTCGCGAAGAAGATTATCGCCAACTTCAAAGACTACGAGTTCTACGTTGGTGAGAAAATGGACCCCGAGGGCATGGTTGCGCTCCTCAACTACCGCGAGGACGGCATCACCCGTACGTCCAGCACTCATTACCATAGGTTCCTGCACTGTTTAAATTGACACTTGGGGGCAGCGTACTTCACCTTCTGGAAGGATGGCCTCAAGGAGATCAAGCTCTAGCCGGCTGCTTTCACTCCCCGTATATTGGATTCCTCGCATCAGTTTTTATCGCGCGTATTCGATGGTTTATTAGTCCGCTGTTCTGTAGGAAGAGAAGTACATCATTTGCACCTCGGATAGAGAGCACCGTGGCAGCAATGCACGCACGTCTCTAGACAATTATCCCACTGATGTTTGGATGATTTCATGAGTTTCATTTCGAACGAGCCCAGGTTCGACTGATACAAAAAGTGCGTAGAGCGTAACAACCAGGTATCATGTACTCCAAAGGTGACAGCAAAATCAAAGCTCCTGGTGTGCGTGGTGCTCGTCAAGAACAACCTGTTCGGTCTGCTGCTTCTGGACTGGCGTATCCTTGGGCTTTTCAAAAGAGTTCTTCGCGTTCTCCTCGACGAAGGCGACGAGGCTCTCAAGTGAGCGGTCACCATCGTAGTCGAGGAAGTCACGAGAGCCAGCGGGCTTAAATTTGAGCGTGGGGAAACCGGAGATACGGAAGGGGACGCTGGGCGGAAGGTCATTCTCGGTGGCCTCCATTTTCGCGATAGTGACACGGTCTTTGAGGTCCGCAAAGTGCTCGCCGAGCTGGTCCCAAGTAGGCTTGAGGCGCTTGCAGTGACCGCACCTTAGGGAACGTCACGTCAACTCTGAGGCTGATGAATGGAAGAAGGGAGAACGTACCAGCTGGCGTAGAACTCGACGAAGACATCGCGCTCCTCATCAAACACGACTTCATCAAACTGCTTGCCAACCAGGTTGAAGACGGGCTCGTCCTGGACTTCGGGGATAGGCTGTGACTTGAGCTCGGGCTCGAGCTTGTGGTCGAGGAAGAGCGAAACCTGTTCATCCGAGGCCTCGGGCGTCCACTCCTTGTGCTGATCGTAGGGGTACTTGAGCTGCTTCTCGAGGTCCTGAATGACGAACGACGGCCATTTGGCCTCGGCGAGGTTCAAGGCACGAGCGTGGTCACCGTACTTGATGGCGTCAATCCAGACGAAGTTGACTTTCCCCTTGTACTTTGCGGCGACGGGCTTGAGCGACTTCATGTACTCATCGTGCTTCTCGTCGGTAGGGTCGACGAAAAGGTAGGCAAGCGGCTTGGCACTAGATGCGTAAGCTTGGTAGTTCTCCGCACCAACCTCGTCAAGGAGGGGAATGGCGAGGTCGCTAATCCAGCTCTCAAGGTCCTCGACCTGCGCGCTGGAGATGGGATAGGGGTACACCGTCTTGGGCTCGTCGAAGGAACGGAAAACGGCGATGGCAGGGGGAGCAACACCGGCAGCGGCCGCAACCTCAGTATCAGTGGAGAGACCGAAAAGGTAGTCATCGCGATGCTTGTTCGCGGTCGCGCTGAACTCCGGGGCGGGCACGGCAGTGGACGAGGATAGGAAGGCGACGGCAACGAGTTTGTCGGCCTTCTTAAACTCCTCAAAGTTCTCCTTGGTAACCTCGGACACGGCGGGGAGCGACTGCCTGTTTCAGGTTTTGTCAGACACGAGCGATTGATGGCGCAGGAGAGGAGCTTACTTGATCATGTAGCTGATGATCCCATCCGCCTTACGCGGGCCATTGTAGTCGGTGAACTCCCCGTTGCGGTAGATACGCAGCGTGCTAGAGCACAAGAGATAAGTACGGAGCCAGACGCGTCAGGGACGGAGTAAGGGAAACCTACGGGTAGCCCTGGACGCCATTGGACTGGCAAAAGTCCGCCTCGTCGACACAGTTGACCTTGGCGAGCTTGATGCCCTTCTCCTTCAGGCTGGTAGCAGCCTCCTCGTAGTGGGGAGCGAGAGCCTTGCAGTGACCGCACCTGGGCGCATACGTCAGGAATACGTACAAAGACGCCCCGAGGATATCCTACCAGGGAGCGAAGAACTCGACGAGCATGAGCGACTCAGGCTTGACGGTCGAGTCGAAGTTGGTGGGGGTGAGGTCGAGGACATCGGAGGCAAGAACGGCCTGGATGAATGCCAGCACAGCGGCGGAAGGGAAGAGACGCGAGACCCGCATTGCAAACCGTGAAGAGGAAGAGGGGGAGAAAGAAAGAGCTTTGAAGTGGACGGCGGCGCGACCTTCGTGGTTTATAGAGAGCGCGCGTCGACGTGTCAGATCACTTTTCCCTCTGAGCCGAGCGTCCACTGCCAACTGATCCCGGCCTGCCTGCGTGTCACAGATTGAGAGTATCTCCGAGCCGCCCCTCCTCCGCCTCTTCACTGACAGCGGCTGCATGTGCCCTGGCCGCGCTTGCTGGCACTCTCGGACATTGCGCGGGCTTTCCGCGCATTAATTCACACTTGGGGTTCATTCCGTCCGTTCCTCTCCAGGCGTCCCATGACGTGCTACTCGCCGCTACTCGAGAGTACGATACACAGTCTACGTGGCAGTCCCGAAGCAATCAATCTGTCCGCAGTACCCTCACAACGTCCCGAGATCAAAGTTGCTCCCCTTCTGTCTTCCGCCACCGTACGTCTTGGCGCTCGAAGTGAACGGGCGCGGAGGAGGGAAGCCCGACACAACGAATGTATGCGATCCGATGTTTGGTGGGGGTGTGGGTACTGTGGAACGGAGAACTGTTTGTCGGAATGCTAAAAATCATAGTGTTGCGAAGGCACTTACTCTTTCGACGCTGGACCGAGGCGCCATTCAACTTCGGTGCCAAATGCGTTCCCACACGTGATAGCGGCGGAAGGGAGTTAGGGCGAAGACTCGACCCGGACGATGTGCGCATCCGCACGGGCGATGGACCGGGAGGAGGTGGAGGTGGAACAGCAGGTGCCGTACGCACTGGAGGCGCCGGAGGAGGAACTGGAGAAGATTGCCGCGGAGGCGCTGGCGGTGGTGCGGTCGGTAACGCAGGAAAATGCCTGGCCGGCGGTGACGGAGCAGATGGGTGTGCTGGCGCAGTGTCTGAACTCGCTCGCGCACGAACAGGCGGAGGGGGCGGTGCAAGAGTCGACTTCCGTCCAGGTGGAGGGGGTGGAACAGCACGGGCGGGAGATGAGGCAGGGCCGCTTTCCGTACGCTGAACTCCTAAAGATGAGGGACGTGCGGGCGGTGGGGGTGGCGGCACCCTTCCGGTGGTGTGAGGGGGAGCCGGTACTATTCGACCTGGTACAACAGGTACGGGTCGTGGAGGCGGCTCAGGAGCACCTCTGACAATTCTCAATGGAGAAGCACCTCGAGGTGGAATAGCAGCGGAGATTGGAGCACTGCCGGGTCGTGTAGGAGGCACGGGAGCTTTGCGAGGGGGAGGAGCGGGAGCTGATAGTGTACTAGGCCGAGGGGGGGGTGCCGGTGCACTAGGAGGCGTTGGAACCGACCGCGCAGGTAGACTAGGTGCTGTTCGTGTGCGCAAGCTAGGTGCTGTTCGTGTAGGCAAGCTAGGTGCTACTCGTGTAGGCAAGCTAGGAGCAGCCCTTGCTGGTGGGGCCGGAGGCGTGGGCGCGGCGGGTGGAGGAGGTCTTGCGGGGGACGACCGACTCGGGGGTGGTGGTGCAGCTGGGGCAGATATTGCTTCGCGCTTGGGTATCGATGGCGGTTTTCCTAGGGCTGGAGGTTTTCCTGCATCGGGATCTCAGCACGACGCATCTTTTATATGCGGGTAATGTACGCACCTAACGTACTCTGGCCAGCGGGCTTCAACTTGGGCATGCCACCCGCAAACAGTCCAGCCAGTTGAGGGGGACCTACGCCTGCTGACGCGGAGGCCCCCACCGGGATCGCAGGAGCACCAATGCCTGCTCTTCTCCCGCCACCACCTGCCCCCTTGGGGCCTTCAAACACCGGTGCACTCCGGTCATTGGTGGTCGCCTTCTTCAGTTTCTTGCCAGCTTGGATTTGGGCTAACAGCTCAGAGGAAGCCATATCAAATGAGAACTACGAAATGTCCAAGTCAAGAATGGTATGGTAGTCCAGGTTTGTGACGAAGCTGGTAGCGTTGCAAATGAGAGGGGAGGTAATACAGTGGCCGCCAAAAATAATGGGACGCCCGCCTCGGCGCCTTTGATGGCGCCTAAATATCGATGGTGTGGCCCCGTTTGAGCTCTGCATCAGACAATGAGAGCGTATATCAGTAGGATATGATATACATGTCATGTAGGTAGACTTGTTATGAAAGTTGTATCTAATTATTTCTCAAAAAGAAAGGGGCAAAGCGAAACATACCCATTTGGGCATGTCCCACCTGTGGTAACAAGCGACAAAAAAGTATTCAAAGTTGAAGAGAAAAACAATGTACAGTCAGTAACATGTGTATGAGCCATGAGCATCCTTAATAGCAGCTATCCTATCAGGGATTGAATTGTAAAGTGTCCTTATGAGCTCAATATCTAATATATACCATTCCTCCTGCAATGCAGTCCATAACTCATTCAAATTGTGGGGAAGCTGCTGATGGTGGTGGAGATTATGATCAAGCCCTTCCCAGATTTGTTCCATGATATTGAGGTCTGGAGATGAGGAGGGCCAGGGGAGGAGAAGGACATGATGTTCATCAAACCAGGCCTTTGTGAGGCAGGATCTGTGCTTTGTGTCATTGTCATGCTGGAGGATAATGGAGCAGGGGGGAAGGAAATGATCATGAAGGGTACCCAAGAGGGACTACTCAAGGAGGGCACAGTATTTGGGTGCATTGAGGGTGCTGCAAATCCGGTGAAGCTGTCCAATGCCTGAGGAGGTGACACAACCCCAGACCATCAAACTTCCTCCTCTGTGTGAAACCACCTTCTTCACATTCTTTGGAAGAAAAGCCTCTCCCACCCTTCTCTGGCAGTACTGCCTTCCATCCGAGCCAGAGAGATTGAATTTGGACTCATCTGAAAAAACATTAACCCTCCACTTTTTCATGTCCCAATCTCTAGTCCCAGCGACAAAGACATTTCACTGATCCACGCTTAGAGGGGAAAGGTATGGCTTCTTTTGGCACACACATCCATGCACTCTGATGTCCCCAAGGCATCACTCAACAGTATGGGAGGAAACATCTAGAAATAGCTGCTGCCGGACATCTGTTGCATCGCAGGCAGGGCCATTGGCAATGGCAATCTCCGCATGTCGGGTGTCGCGCTCGGTGAACTTGCAGGGGCGGCCAGGCCGCGGCTTGTAGGCATAACAATTACCTGTCTGGCTAACTGTTTTCCAGTTGCGGTAGACCGAGCTGTAGGGGAGACCGAGGAGAGAGCCGATTTTTCGGAAGGACCGGGGGTACCTAAAGTGAGAGGCACAAAGAGCAAGGATCTGAGCTCGCTTGGTGGGGGTGCAAACAGTCATAGCCTGAAACATGTTCAGGGAGGGTGTAGCAAGATGATTATTGAAGAGTTGTAGTACCTGGGTTTGTGAGGTTGTGATAGCGAGTAAACAACAGCGATCGCGACGTCGAGAGATTACGGGCGCTAAAGCACTCTCACGGTCGCGGCGCTCTCATGTCCTCGCGCATTGTGCGCGCGCCGTCGAAATTGTTTCAGGCATGTAAAGTATGTCCTAAAGAATATATTTATATACTCGCGAAGTCATACAGGTCCGTAGTCGAAGTAGAGGAGAGGGGGGAAAGGCGCCGAGGCGGGCGTCCCATTATTTTTGGCGGCCACTGTAGTAGGGTCAGAGGATAAATAAAGACTTAGAACCTTCGAGTTTACTAGATAAGAGGGCTAGCGCCGGGAGTCACTGAAAGTGACATCACCACATGCCGTATAGCCCGAGTGCCAAACAGCCGTCCTAGACGCAGCACCATTTACAGCATCGTTAAGGCACGTATGAACAACGTCTAAATTATGTACACGAATGTCTCTTAGTCTGTGTCAACTACAAAGGAACGATAGTACCATTCAGGAACAATAACTTAACGAGTACTACTACTAATCGCAGTCATGTCAATCATCGCAGGGACAGCGCTCCATTCTCTCTCTAGCCCCTCTCTCTGTCCTCTGATTGTCAGGTCGGAGTCCGCGGGCTGTCGATGGAGCGCAGCCTCGCCAAGCTGATATCGAGTGGCGGCAGCTCAGGACAGCTCCCGCTGCGCCTGCGCCATCTTCCCGACTCCGTGCGCACAGACTCCTTAAAGGGCGTTCCTGGGGCCACGGGCCACTCAGAGAAAACGGTCGGCGTCGTGCCGGACGCGGGCGGTGTGCGCGGGCCACGGAGCCTGCCCGAGCCCTGTGCACGCCCAAACACGTACGAAGGAGAGATGGCCGCCGTCGGCGAAGCGACGACGTACTGGGACGATGGCCGGATGGACGAGCCGGCGGAGGAGTCGGGCCCAACCGGCGACCGGAAGTGGTCGGGCACCGTCAGGTATTGCGGAGACGTCACAGCCACAGGAGCGGCGGCCAGTGTGGGGATTGGAGGCAGCGCTTTGCCCATGCGTGAGGGCTGAGGACTCGAGCGTCGCGTCCACTTGAGGGAGTGGGGCCGGCTGACTACTACCCGCTTGGTGGTGAAACTAGACATGCGACTCGTTCTGCGTGAACCAGAAGGCTGCCCCTCCCGCACGGTTTGGAGCTCCTCCCGCGCTCCAAACGTCTTAGCTGAAGAGTAGGACTGTCGGGGAATGGGGACGGACCGCCACGCGGACTTGGCTGGGGCCTCGGCGGACGAGCGGACCTTCCGGACGCTGGACTGGCGTCGAGATGGTGTAGCGGAGAGGACGTCGCGAGAACTGGCACTGACGGACGTGAGCGGCCCCGGTGTTAACGGCATGGACATCGTGGAGTCGCGGACAGTGGTGGGAGTGCGGATGGCGGACGTCTCGTGCCAGATGCGAGAGTTAGTATCGTCGGATGGTGTGATGGTGAGAGGAGACAGTTTTTCCATGGTCGCGCTGCGTGCCGATTGAAGGCGCACAATATCAGAGCCGATAAGACTTGATGATTTCAGCGCACGCTGAGCGAGTTCCGTGTCCTCGACGACGACTTGGACTTGAGGACGCTGCAGCTTGGTGCGGATCGGCGCAACGATGGGGCCAGTGTGGATGTGTCGTTCAAGCTGTTCGGCGTACTGGACCTGGAATGGGAGAATTTGTCTCCTCTGTTGAATGTCGAAAACTGGGGCATCACCAATGCGTGGCGGAGCGCTGCTAGGAACCATACTAGGAGGGTGCTGCTTGCGACGGGGATGTATCGGGACGAAAGGGCTCTCAAGGACCAATTCCTGTTCCTCGGGCTGGATTCCTGAGCTATCTCCAGGCGTCTCTGCAACAACCACCGACGGTGGTGGGCCAGTTGGCTGAAGGATCGACAGAGGGGTAGGAACACGTGAAGGCTGGATGGAGAGGACCAAAGGAGTCGCTACCCTCGAGATGGGTACCGCTGTGCTGTCCTTAACGCTGTGATTGAACGCGCCTAGAGCAAAGCATTAGTATCGTAAGGGTAGGTAAGCAGGCAGATGATAGAGTACCAAGGACAACCAAGGCTCCAATACTGAAAGGGATGAACTGAGCAAGCTGATTCGTCACAGTAACGTTGGGCACAATTGTCAGGATCTCAAGAAGAAAGAGACTGCCGGCGCGCGCGACTTGCCGGTTGGCAGATTGCACGACGAACGCGCCGAGGCTTGTCTGACAACCATTCCAGTCCAAAAACCGTGCGCCGATATAGAGCTCCAAAATTATGAACCCAAACGAGGACAGGAGCGCAGTTGGCACGAACCTGAGGTACGACATAAGCTCGAGCATGGGACATGTAGCGGTTTACGCACGGTATTCTGTTGCACACGGCCAAGCCCAGCGTGTTGACGACGCTGACTGCACCCGTGTTGGTGGCGGTATAGGCCAGGATGAACGCTGGAGGTAGCAGAATTAGAACGTTCAATGCACACAGATACGAGGTTACTCACATAGACCAACCACTAGCGCGGCGCACAAGCAATAGAACTCCAAACTGCTACCCCGACGAAAATGGAGTTCAAGGACTAGTACAACGAGGCCGATCAAGCGAGCTGCTTGCGCTGCCATGGATCCCCATGCCACGGTAAACGCTGTCAAAGAAGTCAAGGAACCACGTCACCTCGAAGCCTATCCAGAATGATTGACGGCATACCACAAGCTGTGTCTCCGTGGGTTCCGTACGCGAGGAGAGAAGCGAAATCCGCAAAACCGGCAAACGCAAAACATATGTTGAGCGTGAAGGCTAACGCAGATTCGTTAGAGACGCGCCGAACAGTAGAAAGTGCGCTCAGGGGTCGTCTGTATTTCTTCTCGTTGACTGAGGATGCCTGCGCTTCGATATCGGGAGCCTCCGGCCGCACAGAGTGAGAGAAATTTCGACGGAAGAAGCTGAAGCAAAGGCGGCCGAGTTGACGAAAGAAATGAGAGCGGAATGCGTAGGTAATGCCACTCCAAAAGACCCAGCCCAGGAGAAAGGCTGCTACTACGGGACTTTGATGGAGATGAATGCCACGCGCAAGAGAAGGAGAAGCAACCATTGAAGACGCACTGATCGGGGTGAAGGACGAACTCCTCCGCGAAGGAACTCCCTGTATCCTGAGGAAGGGGAGTTTGTGGACCGCTCGACATTCGTCGTCACACTGATTCGGTCCCTTTGAACAGCATGAAAAGGTCCAGCCAGAGGAAAAGTCGGAACAGTCCAGCTGTAGACACGAGAGACCAGCTCGGACGAGGAACGAACGAAAGTGAGAGAAGATTATGAACAGTCCAGGAAATCGGGGAGAGTCAGAGGGAAGATCAAAGAAGACACATTGAGGGAGATTGTGTGGACGAGCATTTTAGAGATCACTGATCAGGCGTATTGGTGATGAAACGCTGGATCAGGGCGTAGGATGATCGGGTGCGCCAGGGGCAGACGACAAGCAGTACGCTGCGCGGCGGCACGGCGCAGGCAGAGGACCGAGGCTGGCAAGTGGATGACTATCCATAAGAGTCTGCGGCTTTAGGGACGACCGTAAATCTTGAAACAGGTCATTTCGCCGAGATGCCGAGGCCGATTTGCACTCCGCTCCTGAGACCGACGTCCGTAGATGCCACAGGCGCTCAAAAGTTAGAAAGGGGGGTCGACCCCCCCTTCTAGACCTAAACGCGTCCGCAGATGCCTCGCTTAGAGCTGGAAACGACATGAAAGGAAGGAGGGATCATTACAAATGATGGTGAAGGTGAGTACCTGCCACATTCGGTGCTGATATAATGCCAGGAAATCCATGTGCATGGTCATAGACGCCCTCCGAGAAATCCAGGAGGTTCATTTGGCGCCCAAGATCTCTGGGCCAGTTCGAGCTCCGCTGATGAGTTTACGGCGACTCTAAACCCGCAGAGTCTTATGGATAGTCATCCAGTATCAAACGCAACGGCCGCCTTCGCTCATGCCATCCTCGGAGCGTCCTTGATCACAAACATACCCACCACGGTTGTCCGCTGTGCAGCAGCACCTGGAAATGTGTAGCCGAATCCCAATACATGTACACATTGTTGTGCAGTGTTAGTGCAATGATGCAGAGACGCCAGTTACTGAGGATCGAGCGAGTGCAGTGGGTCAACTTGGTCATGTCTGAAATCCAACCCAATCCCAGCAACGCATCATTCTGCAAGCTCCACCCATGGCTGAATGTCGTGCCTACGCACGCGGCAACCTCGGCCTAGTAATGTATGAGACCGCGCTTGGACTCTTGCGGCTCCGAGCGAACCGCCGGGCTCAGGCGGCCGGAGTGATCTAGAGTGCCTGAATCTATAGACGCTAATATTACTTTACATAATCTGACTTCTAAAAGAGTGCATAAAGAATGGACCACGTGAAAGTCACGTGCGAGGGACGTTTCAGGGTTTCGCGCGCTCGTTTGTGGCTTTCGATCGACCCCCGCATTCGCGCCGGGCTCCTCGTCTTCAGCCACCGACTCTCTCTCCCTCCCATTTTTCCAAATCTCTCTTATTCTCGTCTCTGGAATTCTCTTTACCTGTCCTGCTTTGCGTCTGTAACTGCTGCATATGATTCTACCTCAACATGGATAACACATCGCCCCTCCACTCGGCCATGGACCTGGAGAACCGCGCCGCACGTGTGGCCGACCCGAGTGTTGGTTCGTACTCCTTTCCCTTCGCAAAGTGGGGCATCATCCTTACCTTCTCGTTGCCTAGACCTTAAGACCAAGTACACGGTGGCTTGCGAGCTACGCGAGATGATAGACACCGTGAGCAGGGACGCTGAGGCACGCGTCCTCCCTCATATGATTCCCGTCCTCCTCGAAATCCTCCGCTCCGGCGAGCCATCCTTTCAGAAGGACAGCTTAGACTTTCAATTCCGCCGCAGCCTTCTGGAAATTCTTCATCGCATCCCTTTCCTCGAAGTCGTCCGGCCGCAAGTTCTCCCGCTCTTCCACGGTCTCCTCCACCTCCTTCGCCACGACAATGAAGAAATGGGCGTCACTTGCTGCAAGATGATCAACGACATCATGCGAGGCCTCCGTTCCTTCAACGAAGAAATATTCACCGAATTCATGGCCATCTACACCCAGCTTCTCGAGAACCTGAACGCCCTCATGGTTGAAGCCTTCTCGGAGGATTCTTCCGAGTTGGACACCGCTACCTCTCTTCCTGCTATACGCAGTTTCAAGGTTCTTTCTGAAGTCAACCAGCTACTGGTCACTTTCTTTCAAGTCAACCGCGCTGTCGTCACACCGCAATTACCAGCCATCATTCCTCGCCTCCTCGAGTTCAGTGAGCTGCAACCCCCCGCGCAACGGAAAGCCCGCGAGGACTTCGAGGCAATGGGTGGTATCTGGTCTGGTTTGTCCCCAACTGTCAAGAACGTGCCCATCTATACGGACTATATAGTCTCTCAAATTCGAGTCGTCTCGTCCACCCTTTACCTCGTCCGAGGGCTCCCAGAACAGGATGATTCCGAAGGGGAGAAACTCGCGCTCACCCTACCGAGGCTTTTCCAGGATTGTCCTGCCATGGCTATCAGTGCCCGCAAGGTATTGTGTCTTATTTTCAGGGTGTTATGGATCGCAGATCGAGCCGTGCGAATTACAGGAACTCATCCCCCTTTTACGACATCTCACCACGACGGTCTACAAGCGCGCATTGCTTCCCCATGTTGACAAACTACTCGATGAGCAGGTCCTCCTTGGCGCCTCCGTAGGTAGCAGGGAAATATTTCGGTACGCGCCTCATTTGAGCTTGAGGGTGTGATGTCTCATAGCTGAATCCGAATCTAGTGCAACTTTGTTTAGCGTGATGGCGGACCTTCTCCATCATCTCAGAGCGGAACTTACACCTCCTCAGATCCAACAAGTATTCGCCGTCTACATGCAGCATCTTCATAATCCATACTTGTCCAGCCACATCCATGTTGTCTCCGCCAAGATGATCTTCAACATGGTTGACGGAGAGATCGCGAAGGACACTCACCCCAACGCCGCACGTGTGCTTACTACGTTGTTGGAGGCCACCGTTGACAAAGTCGACTCGCTAGTCTCAGTGCAGGTTGAGAAATTAAGCAGGATAGCCAAGACTAAGGAAGGTGGCGAGAACGATTTCCAGGACTTTGCTGTCATCGAGAAGTCGAGACCGCTTCTTGGACAATGTTACGCAACTGAGAAGCCCGAGGAGAACATGGCAGGTCGGTTTTTTTGTTCATGACGTTAACCTTTCGGACACATCTAACACGGGTTGTAGAATATCGTAATCTCGTCCGCACGCTCTTTCACGGCTTTCAAACCCTCATCTCGGGTCTGAAGAAGTGCGATGCGCCCGTTCCTGACAGCGCTCTTATGGCGCGTATGTTCGGTGGCTGCATTAGAGCTATGGCATTCTTCGAGACCGAGGCGAGGGAAGCCCAAGACGCCTTAGAGCGTTTGGCTTCGGCCTTGAGCGAGATCAACCTTCATGTCTTCCAGGAGGTCTGGACGCGAAAGATAGCATTCTATTTCGCATCTGCGGAGAAACGGCCTGCGCTCACGCACCTCACATCCTTGCTCTACTCGAGGGAAGCCACCTCGCCGACGCTCGTTGCAATTGTCCTGCGATACCTGATCGACCGGCTACCAGAACTCGGCGAATATGACGACCAGACGGCGGCTGTGGCGATTCGCATGTTCAAGATGACGTTCCAAGCGGTGACGAATTACCCCCAGCTGAATGAGTCCATCCTCGCATCCCACCTCGGGAAGTTAATCATGGACTGCTTCCCTCTCGCAGCGAAGGCATCCAAGCCCACCAACTACTTTCATCTGCTCAGGGGTCTGTTCCGTGCCATCGGCGGTGGTGGGGGTCGCTTCGAGTTGCTCTACAAGGAGGTCCTCCCGCTGCTACCTGAGATGCTCGAGTGCCTCAATCGGCAGCTCCAATCCTCTGACGGACCGAGCCGTGACATGATTGTTGAGCTCTGCCTTACGGTTCCTCTTCGCCTGACCCACCTCCTCCCCTACCTCTCCTACCTCATGCAGCCCCTCGTCCTCGCCTTGCGCGGCACCCCCGAGCTCATTTCCCAAGGCCTCCGCACCCTCGAGCTTTGCATCGACAACCTCACCCCTGATTTCCTTGACCCAACCCTCAACACGGTTCTCAGAGAGCTGATGGAGGCTCTACACGACCTCCTCAAACCTCTACCCGCGAACCATCACCACTCTCATACGACTATCCGCATCCTTGGCAAGCTCGGGGGACGGAACAGGAAGCTCTTGGAGAAGGAGCCTAGCTTCAAGTACAGCCAGAACACAGAGCCGGTGAAGGCGCGCTTCTCGTTCGGACCTCAGATGGGGACGATTGAACTCGAGCCAGTCGCGAGGGTGTCGTCCGAGATCTTTCGTAATCCCAAATCGGCGGCGCAGCAGCGTGTTCACGCATACAACTACCTCGAACAGTGTCTCACGCTCATTCTCCACGAGGTTCGTGCTTGGCTTCGTTTGTCGGCGCGGTCGCATAGAATTCATCCCGTTTATAGGGCATCAAGGGTAGGGAGCGGGAAGAGCTGTTCGTCAGATGTCTCGAGAGCATGTACGATGCGCTGCACCTACCAGACATCCAGGAGAACGTGGAGAAGACATTGATGGAGGTGTCTCGCTTTTTGTTTTCCGTCGAAGTTCGGCGTTACGCCGTAAAGGATGCGTCCACACGTCGCTACCCCAGCCCGATTTTCTCGTGTTACCTGGATGCACTGCAGTATGGATTGGCCCGCGACAAGCCCGAAGAGGCCAAACGCGCCCTCGAGCTCATCGGGGCTTCCGTCCGCGAGCTCGTTGGGATGGCGGCGGCATCCGAGGTCGCGGTCAACGACATTGTCGCGACTTTGCACCAGGTTGCGAGCCGTTTCCTTTCTCTATGCTTGGAGGAGGCGTGGGTCAAGAGGAGCGCGGGGTGCGGGGGTATCAAGGTCATGACTGACATCCCGGACCTAGGGATCCGGTGGGTTAACGAGCGCGAGGTTGACCTTGTCCGGATGCTCCTGCACGTCCTGAAGGACATGCCGCACGACATGCCGCACGATGCTGACAAAGTCATCGACGTCCTGAACCGAATTCTGCGTGTCAGCACCGAGGACTCGAAGGCGAATGACGGCGAGCAGGTCCGGGATAACAAGCTTATGCACGTTGTCGGGCTTTTTTTCGCGGAGCTGTCCAGTCCCAATCCGATCGTACGGAAGGCCGCGCAGGGGTGCATCTCACTACTGGCGGAGCTCAGCGGGAAGACGATTGTAGACTTGCTGATGCCCCATCGAGACAGGATGCTTGCGTCCATCTACACGAAACCCCTCCGCGCACTGCCGTTCCCCCTCCAGATTGGGATGATCGAGGGCATCCGGTACTGCATCAGTCTTCAGCCTCCGCTTCCAGAGCTGAACGACGAGCTCCTCCGCCTCCTCCATGAGACACTCGCCCTGGCTGACGCGGACGATATGGCGCTCGTGGGCCGCAATAACCCTCGTCAGAGTGCTCTGGAGATCATCAAGCTGAGAGTCGCTTGTATTAAGTTGTTGACTGCGTCGATGCCCATGACGGACTTTTTCTCTAAGCAGCACCAGACGCGGCAGAGGTGGGTTAAAGCTCATCCCCTCACCCGATATCAAGCTCACTGATCACCTTATAGGGTCACTACTGTGTACTTCAAATCGTTGTATTCCCCAACACCAGAGATCAAGGACGTCGCGCACGAGGGCCTTCGCATGGTTTTGACCCACCAGGCAAGGCTTCCCAAGGAGCTCCTTCAGACCGGTCTCAGGCCTATCCTTATGAACCTTGCGGATCCGAAGAGGCTCTCCATTCCTGGTCTCGAAGGACTGGCGCGACTGCTGGAGTTACTCACGAACTACTTCAAGGTCGAGATTGGTCACAAGCTGTTGGACCACTTCCGCATCGTCGCCGACCCACAGATGCTACAGGCATCATCGAGGCTGCCGCTGATGGAGAACGACGGGATCAAGAAGCTTGTGTGCTTGGCCAACATCTTCCACCTCCTTCCCTCCGCCGCGAATATTTTCCTCGAGAACCTCGTCAATGCGATCGTCCAGACGGAGTCTGCGTTGCATTTCTCTGGTGAAAGCCCGTTCTCTGCTCCGCTCGCAAGATACCTGGATCGCTACCCATCTGACGCCATGGACTACTTCATGCGCCACCTCGCATTTCCCATGCAGATCCGCACGCTGCGAAGTATCCTTCGTGCAAACCTCGCGCCGAACCTGTTGCGGGAGCTCAATTCGAGGACAAACTCAATCGTAGCGGCGTGTCTGGAGGGAAAGGATTCTAGCGTTGTCATGCCTGGCCTATTACTCTGTTCCGACCTCGCAGAGCTCGTCCCGGGCTGGGTCTTGGACAATCAGCATGCCGTCGATGCCGTGCTCGCCTTGTGGAAGTCCGAAGTTAGCCAAGAATCTTCGCAAATTCCATCCGCGGACGCGCTCCAGAAGTATACTCTCATGATGACCATCTTCAATCAAGCGTTGGAACAGTCGCCGCGCATCGACATTCTCTTCGACCTCGTTCTCATCTTTGGGCGGAAGCAGCCGTTGGATGTCGTCAGCATCATCCAGTTCCTCTACCGACACGTGGCGTTGAGCAAGGATCTCGCTTTCCGCAGGAACATCTTGCTCCGCTTCCTGATCTGGTTCGATGACCCGTCCCCTTCTTGGACCCAGAAGGCGCTCTTCCTCCAGTACGTCATCACACCGATGCTGCTCATGCATGCCACACACTCGTCTTCCAAACTTGGGCTGGTAGACGCCGATATCACCCAGCGATTGCACACGAAGATCTGGCAGCCCATGGCCGCCCTCGAGAAGGACGCTTTTCCCGGCGCCGACGACGCCTTCAAGATCGAATTGCTGCGTCTGACCACTGTGATGGTCCAGCACTACTCCGACTTCCTCCAGGAGGCGAAGAGGGACATTATCAAGTGCGCCTGGTTCTTCATCGGTGCCGACGACCCCTTAGTGAAGTGCACCGCCTACGTGCTCGCAGCACGCTTTTTCGACGTTTTCGATGGGCCTCCGAAGTTCATCCTCAGGCTTTGGACTGGTCTGTTGAAGGGCCCGAACGTGGAGGGCAAGCTTTTGGTCCGACAGGCGCTCGATATCCTTGCTCCTGTGCTTTCTCGCCCGCAGATGGCGGAAGCTGGTTATCCTCAGTGGGCGAAGACGACTCGACGCCTCCTTGCGGAAGATGGTGTCAACTCTAACCAGACGAACCTCGTCTACCATCTCATCGTCGCACAGCCCTTGTTGTTCTTCCCGGTACGCGCCCTTTTCGTTCCCCACATCGTCAATCACCTCTCCAAACTTGGCTTGCTCCCAACCTCCAACCTCGAGACCCGCGTCCTGTCCATAGATATCATCCAGGTCATCTTCGACTGGGAGCAGAAGGCGGCGGCTCCATCGATCAGTTCCGCTGACGATTCAGTAATGGCTGTGGATACATGGGTCACTCCCTTAAGCCTGAGAGAGAACATGGTTAGCTACCTCATCCGACTGGCAACGCTTGGTCAAGACATACAGTCGAGGGCGATTGTGGTCCCCCGAGCTCTCTCCCTGTTGCGTAACCTTGTCGCACCTGGCGGTTGGAGCGACGTCAGTGTAAAGCTCAATTATTTCTCTCGCACCCTGGAGCAGGCGAGTTTCAGTTTTATTCGGAATGCCATGCTGGTGATGGACTGACCTTGTCTTTTTCAGAGTGACCTCAGTGATGACCAACAAAGAGCGCACGCTCTCGCCAACGCTAAGGTGCTCCAGATGATCTGCACGGACAGAGATGACGCATGGTTCCAGAGCAATGCCCCCGTCCTGACCAAGCTCGTACGCAAGGGAGTGTTCTCCGAGGACCAACCTTTGCAGGATTGCCTTTATCCTGTTGTCGATCGCTTGCTCCGGCT
Organism: Ganoderma resinaceum; assembly: GCA_964023155.1. Taxonomy (NCBI): domain Eukaryota; kingdom Fungi; phylum Basidiomycota; class Agaricomycetes; order Polyporales; family Polyporaceae; genus Ganoderma; species Ganoderma resinaceum. The sequence goes on from OZ026793.1 coordinate 2,183,260, forward strand.
ATTCCCCTTGCCGAAGGAGGAAGACCAGCCGACCCAAGGCGAGATATCCGAGTTCCACGCTACCATCTACAGCTCCGTTAGCGACAACCTCAGGAGTTCAGAAGCCCCACGACCAGGCTCAATGCGGGGCTCCCTCTTGGTTCTGAAGACTGTAGTCCAAGTCGCACCCGAGCGTATCGAGCCGTTCTGCTCCAACCTCATGAAGCTGCTGAGCAAACTTGCCAAAGATCACATACAGTCCTCCACGTCCAACGGCGCCGCTTACGAGACATACGTTCGCCTCTTGATTGCGATCCTCGAAGTGTGCCATCTCGCGGTTGCTCATCTAGGCGACCAGCGTAAGTGGCTGCTGAGCACCCTTGTTGTGCTTGTGGACAAGTCCAAGAGTAATCCCCTATGTCGATACCTTCTCGATATTGCGAAGGACTGGGCGATGAACAAGCGTGACGCATATCCGAGTATGAAGGAGAAGGCTAGTTTGCTGCAGAAGATGGTCGCGTTTGAGTCCCGTGGTGGTGATCGTGGCGAAGCGCTCTTCAATAACTACCTCGAGTTGATCTACGACATCTACACCGACCCCTCCCTGCGGCGCAGCGACCTCACCGCTCGTCTTGAGCAACCGTTCCTTCTTGGATGCCGCGCGGCCGACGCAACTATCAGGGAGCGGTTCATTGACCTCCTGGATAACAACACCCCTCGTTCCCTACACAGTCGACTCACTTTCATTTGCGGAAGTCAGAACTGGGAGTCCCTTGCCGACCAAAATTGGATATTCCTCGCTCTCCATCTCCTTCTTGGGTCCATTGATGTCGACCACCTCGTCTCTCCCGACCGCAGGAGTACATTCGATTCAACCTGGTCCCAACCTCCCCTCCCACTTGGTAGAGCCTCCGCCTTCATCAAGCCAATGCAACGTCTGCTGTATATCGATCGTCAGGTGGCTCATGACGTCTGGGTCTCTGTCTTCCCCTCTGCCTGGGCTTGTCTGTCGAGACGTGAGCAGGGTGAACTTGCCAATCACATGATTACCTTGCTTGCCAAAGAGTATCATGTCAGACAGTCGGAGATGCGGCCCAACGTCGTCATCACACTCCTTGCTGGCATTCATGCCTGTTCCTCTCCCATGGTACTTCCCCCACACCTCGTCAAGTATCTAGCCAAAACTTATGGCGCTTGGCACGTCGCCGCAGAGATCCTAGAGGATTCCCTTAATCACCTCCGAGAGGACGAGATCGTCGTCCGCGACACCATCTACGACTCTCTTGCTGAACTGTATGCAGAACTTTCCGAGGAAGATGTCTTCTACGGGCTTTGGCGTCGACGCTCGCTTTACCCCGAGACCAACGCGGGTATATCCTTCGAACAGGCAGGGATGTGGGAACAGGCATCCATCGTGTACGAAGCTGCACAGAACAAGGTGCGGATGGGCCATTTGCCGTTCTCAGAGTCGGAGTTCTGCTTGTGGGAGGATCACTGGATACTCGCTGCCGAGAAACTTCAACAGTGGGAGGTCCTGTTCGAACTTGGAAAGTCGGAAGGGAACGCTGATCTCCAGATGGAAGCTGCGTGGCGCACGAAGGACTGGGTCGAGCACAAGGCGGAGATGGAAGGTACTGTCAATCAGCTGCGCGAGGTAGCTACCCCAAGGCGTCGCGTCTACGAGGCGTTCCTTGCACTTCTCAAACTTCCCGCCGCCATCGACAAGAACACAGAGTTCACGAGGCTTCTCGAAGAGGCGATGCAGCTCACCCTCCGGAAATGGGTTACCCTTCCTCAACAGTTTTCATCGGCCCACGTTCCCCTTCTACAGCACTTCCAGCAATTCGTCGAGCTTCAGGAAGCTGTGCAGATTTTCGGCTCTCTTGCCACCACCAACGCACAGAATCTGGAGAAGAAGTCATCCGATCTCAAAATGGTCCTTCAAGCGTGGCGCGAACGCTTGCCTAACGTCTGCGACGACATCACGACCTGGAGCGACTTGGTCGCGTGGAGGCAGAACGTGTTCAACGCCATCAACAAGACGTACCTACCGCTCATTCAACCTGCTAACCAAGGCAGCGCAGCCACTGGTAGCACGAATACCTTTGGCTATCGCGGATTCCACGAGACAGCCTGGATCATCAACCGCTTTGCCCACGTTGCTCGGAAGCATGAGCTGTTGGATGTCTGTTTTACATTCCTCAACAAGATCTACACCCTGCCCAATATTGAGATCTCAGAGGCCTTCCTCAAGCTCAGAGAACAAGCCCGTTGTCACTATCAGAAGCCCGGGGACCTGCAAGCCGGTCTCGAAGTCATCAACAACACGAATCTGATGTACTTCTCCAATGCACAGAAGGCTGAGTTCTTCACTCTGAAGGGAATGTTCTACGCGAGGATCGGTCGCAACGATGACGCAAACAGTGCTTTCGGACATGCCGTGCAGATGGACATGTTCCAAGCGAAGGCATGGGCGGCATGGGGCAAGCACAACGACAAGATGTTCAAGGAGTTCCCGAACGAGATGTCCTACGCTTCGAATGCTGTCAGCTGCTATTTGCAAGCCGCCGGACTGTACAAGAACAGGAAGAGCCGTCCTTTGCTCACACGCGTGCTCTGGTTGCTCAGCGTTGATGATGCAACGCTCGCTATCTCTCAGGCCTTTGACAAGTACAAAGGCGACGCTGCCTTCTGGTACTGGATCGCTCTCATCCCTCAGCTCTGCTTGTCGGTATCCCAACGAGAGGCAAAACAAGCTCGCTACATCCTGCTCAATCTTGCGAAGTTGTATCCACAGGTATGTTGAGCGTTTCTACCAATGAGCCTCATTCATCGTTTTCTAGGCACTGTTCTTCCCGTTGCGTACAACGAAAGAGGACATGAACCTTTTGAAGCGACAGGCTACTCAGGCTGCACAGGCCGCCGCCGCCGCAAGGTCGAATATGAACGACGGTGAGTTGACCACTGACTGAACCCGTGAAAACTTTGGATTAACTTCACCACAGGGAAGAACGAAGAGGGCGCTCCTTCTGTCCAGTCCTCTCCTAGCAAAGAAGGTTCCCAACCGAAACTTCTTCCCGAGCTGTCTATCCCTCTGGCTACCCGCCAGTCCTGGGACCTCATCGACGAGATCGTTCAGATCCTCAAGACAGCCTTCCCACTGCTTATCCTCACTCTGGAGACAGTGGTTGAGCAGATCGCGCAACGCTTCAAAGCCTCCGCGGAGGAGGAGATATATCGTCTCACGTGCATGTTGTTGCAGGACGCTATGCAGGTGCGTCTCAACTAGACGATATGCTAGGCATACGTACTCAGTCATTTGATAGCAATACATTGCTCGCATGGCCAATGACGATGACGGTCAGCTCAATCCCCAGACCGTCACGACTCTATCTCGTCTCGCCGTGAATCTGTCGGGTCCAGCGCGGGTTAGTGTTACACATCTTCTAATCCTCTTCAGCCACGGTAACGATCTTTGTAGAAGGACTATGAGGAGGACTTCATCAAGAGCAAGCCAACGCTGAACGAGTATATCCGCAAGCTTCAGCAGTGGCGGGACAAGTACGAGCGCTTACTCGATGCCCGTCCACGGGTCCAATCACTGGACAATTTGAGTCACTACCTCATTGAGTTCCAGTATACCAAGTTTGATGAGGTTGAGGTTCCAGGGCAGTATACTGAGGCAAGTTTCTTGATGTATTCAAAAAGTGTGTGGTATTCTGACCTTGCTTGCAGGACAAGGACAGCAATAACAACTTCGTCCGGATACGGCGGTTTGGGCCGAAGTACGAGAACTGTCGGTCGCATGGCTATTGTTGGCGGCGTTTGACAATCAAGGGTCACGACGGCTCTACGACCTCTTTCGCAGTGCAATTGCCTTCGGGTCGGCATTGTCGTCGGGAGGATAGGACAGCGCAAGTTTTCCGCACCTTGAATGGGTACGTCACATCTTGTTCGTTTGAACACCATATTCAAATTTTCACATCTTCTAGTACTCTGAACCGCAAGAAGGAGAGTCGCAAGCGCAACTTGCACTTCCATCTTCCAGCTGCCGTCTCTTGTGCGCCCAACCTCCGACTCCTGCAGAACGACGCTTCGTACATCAGTTTCGGCGACATTTACGACCAGCACTGCGAAGACTCTGGCATGGCGCGAGAAGAGCCCGTCTTGATGATTGGAGAGAAGGTGAAGACAACCGTGCGCGAATTCAAGCAGAAGAATGGCCATCCGGTAAGTAGCTATGTCAACCTCCCGCTAATGCATACTAATGTCTACCCAGCCGACAAGGGCAGAAGTCCTTGTCCTCAAGCACGAGCTCCTGAATGACGTCATGGCAAAAGCTGTCCCTGCAGACGTCCTCACACGCGTACGTGTTTCCGTGACTACACGACCGCAGATGATCAACAGTCATTTCAGTTCGTGATTCGCACAATGCGAACTCCTAATGAGTTGTGGCGCATGCGGAAGGAATTCGCGTTGCAACTAGCTGCCACGAGCTTCATGACATACTTCATCTGTCTAGGAAGCCGTCTCCCTTCGCGGTTCCACTGGTCTCGAGCCACCGGGCAGATCGCTATGAGCGAAAGTCTGCCAAGCACCAGTAGGCTCACACTCGCTTATGCAATAGTATAATCAAGCTTACCAGTGATTCCAGGCTTCGCCTCAAACAATCCGAGCACCCTCTTTGCTACGCTAGATGCTGTGCCCTTCCGCTTCACTCCCAACCTGCAGCACCTCCTTGGTCCCATTCTCGTCGAAGGTATCTTAGCATCCGGCATCATGTCGATCGGGCGTTGCTTGACCGAACCTGAGGTACGTCACGCATACACCTTAGAGAGCTGTCAGCTAAATCTGCATCAGTGCGAGCTCGAGCAACAGCTGTGCCTGTTCGTGAGGGATGAGGTGATGACCTGGATGCATCAGCACTACCGCGGGCGAGTGCCTCAGATCGACATGAACTTCCGGTTGAACGTTGCCGGAAATATTGACGCTATCATCAAGCGGGCAGAGACGATGGCTTGTAAGCTGGAACGAGAACAGGTAAGTGCAACGTGTCATGTATCTCACGCGCCATCTCACAATGTTCTGTCTTCAGCAACAAACCGTGCAGGCTGCCAATACGACTCCCGTCGTGCAGACTGCCACAAACCTCATTGGTGCCGCAACAAACCCGCTGAATCTCGTCAAGATGGGAGAGGCCTACGTTCCTTGGTTCTAAACTGAATACCACTTCGTTTTGTTCTCACTACCACCATCGCATGTTGTACTTGTATCAAACTTAAGATGCCCTCATAGATATCATGCCGCTACTGCGATGCGTATAGATCAAGATTGACGCTTCTACATGCGATGGAAGCCCTCGGTCTGTCTGAAGGCGTTGATCTCACGTTCGCTCGACAACATCATCTACATCCATATCAGGAGAGTGCGCTGTACAACTGCAAAGGTTGGCTTCGTACCTCCTCTGCCATATTGTAGATCTCTGACCCGGGTCGGTTGTACATCATCGCGTTCGCGAACATGAGGAAGATGTCACGCTGAAACTCGAGAGAATTCGAGATGAGCCCGTCCTTGACGCGCGACTTGATCGTTTTGAGGTCCATCGGCCGCTTGACTATGTCATGGTAATCGGGGGCCTCAGACTTCTTGATCGGGTTGTGGAAAATGTTGCCGTAGCGATGCGCAGATATCTGAGAGTGAAGCATGCCGATCATGTTCTGGAAGCGTTTGTCGCTGACCCCAGTGCGCTCTCTCCGTCGCGTCTTTGGTGCACCTGTTTGCTGAGGTCTAAGTGTTGTGTCTGAAGCGTCCGGAGAGACATGATGTGTACCCTCTTCTTCCTCAGCAGGTTCGGACTCCTCTCTTGGCCGCTTCTTCTCCCGCTGAGCGTCAAGCATCATTGTGTCCGCATCAGAGGCTTTCCGTTTACCTACAACATTGTGTTTAACGTGGGTCACAGTCATGGTAGGCAGGAAACAACTTACCTTCCGCCGGGGGTGAAGGTATCAGGTCTGTAGCGGGCTCTTGGGCGGGTTTTGACGCGGGTTCTGGGGCTAATGAGGTGGGTTCTGGCGCGGGCTCTGAGGTGGGTCCTAAGGTGGGTTCCGGCGGCTCTTCCACACCAGCACCATTGGCCCCTTCAGCCTCTAGTTCAGCTTCGACTTCAGCTTTACCTCCACCTTCACTTTTGGCCCCACCTTCACCTTCAGCTTGGTCCTCAGCCTCGATACCCTTTTCTGCCGCCCCTTCTACCGATTGCTTGTCGGAAGGCTCGTCTTCTTCCTCCTCCTGCTTGACCGGAGCTTCATCTACCTGCATCTCTTCGTCCTCTTGCGGTTGCGCCGACGATGTTTCTTCCGGCACAGGCTCCAACTCGTCCTGCGTCTCGCCCGCCGGCCTATCTGAACTGAAGTTGCCGATGAGTTCGTTCACGGCTTCATTGTCGGAACGCTCTTCCTGGATTCGGTAGTCAAATTAGATATGACCGGGACAAAGGAAGCATTGGGGCATACCCTCTCTTCAACCTCAGGCACGGAGGATAGCTCGACCGCGGCCTCCGTAGTTTGGTCGGCGGGTGACAATTCTACATCTTCCTCCTTCACACATACGTTGCGGTGCGGCTCGGAATTAAAGACTCGGCAGACTCACCATAGCGACATCCTGGACAACCAATCCCTCTTCCTGTCCCTTTGGTCCCTTTGGTCTCTCTTCTGGCTCCTGAACTTGAGGGGGTTCGGTCATCTGAGGTTCCGGAGCAGCCTCTTGTGTCGGCTGCTGCTCAGGCTCCACGCCCAAAGAGACAAGTATCTTGCCATCCCATGTGCCACTCCGGATCTCGTCAATCTCTACCACCAATTTCCTAGAATGTGAAATGGTCAACAGCGGTGTAGACGTATCTGGCAGGTACATACTTAAACTTCGCTTCCTCACATGCGATAAGCTCGCGGAGCTCCGCGACGCGTGCTACATAGTAGCGCTGTGCAAGCCTCAGGTGCTTTTCTGCTGCAACATGGGTTGTCCATGAGGGTCCACACGTGTCAGTCAGTGGGGAGGGACTCACATCGCGGTGCAGCGTCAGCATCAGACCTGACAGGCTGTCGTTAGCTGTGCGACAAGTTCATGGCCACCAATGTCTCTTACCTTTCAAAACCGGCATCTTGCATCAAGTGTTGATAGAGCGTGGAACACGACTGGCACAGAGCAATACACGATGAGCTCGGGATGTATCACAAGGCAGGGTTATGTGGGTCTGACTTGGGGTGTTATGGCTCCTTTCGGTTGCGCGACCATGGGGTGTTTTGAGAGCAGCCTGGCCACCTCCTGCCAGGCATTTGCGCCGAATTCGTGGACTGCCTGAGCGAATATGAGACGTTCGACGTTGTTAAGACTGGAGAGGCCGAGGTCTGGAGAGGATGTCGCTCGGCGTGTCTTGACTCCGGAGGCCATGTTCCGACGTGTGATGGAAGTCGGCACTCAGGCCAGCAAGGAGGGTGAGGAATACATTGCCGTAGATTGAAGACAAAGGTGACTCTGAGGGGCACAACCCAACGCCCGTTGCCTGTCCAGTCTCCTCCTCTCGGTCTCGGCCCACGGCTCTCACGCCCTCCTTCTCCGCAGCCTCCCGGCCGGGCCCCGGACGTTCGGCGGAAGGCAGTGATCCGTGCGCGTGGGGGATCCACGCCTGGGAGGCCGGTGACGTCCGGACAGGTTGCCGCGTACGTCACCACAGGGGTCCTCGGTGACCACCCTCATAAGGCTGCGGTCGTGCTCTCTGCCGCTCCTTGTCCTCTACCACCATGTTGCTCTCTCGTCTCGCTCCCCTCGTCCTTCTTCCCTTCGCCGCCGCCAGTGGGGTGCACAAGCTCAAGCTGACGAAGCTTCCACCCGCCTCCAGCAACCCTGCGATGGAGAGCGCGTATCTTGCCGAGAAGTACGGCGGGCGCAGCCAAGTCCCCCTCATGGGCTCTGGTATCGGCCGCAACGTGCGCATCTCGCGCCCCTCTGTGCGTGACGGCGAGGAGCTCTTCTGGACTCAGGACGAGTTCAACGTCGAGGGCGGCCACAACGTTCCCTTGAGCAGTATGTGGAGTTGTTGCAGTTCACGGTTCCCGTCATGACGCGCATCCCCAGACTTCATGAACGCCCAGTACTTCGCGGAGATCTCCCTCGGTACTCCTCCGCAGAACGTGAGTGCAATAATGGCGCTCTGCAGCCGTCAGCTGAGCTAATCCGGGTAACTGCATGCAGTTCAAGGTCATTCTTGACACGGGGTGAGTTACCAGTGACCGATGCGCGCCTATCATGTCGGTCGTTGACATCATTGCCAGCTCGAGCAACCTCTGGATCCCCAGCACCAAGTGCACGTCTATCGCGTGTTTCCTCCACGCCAAGTACGACTCCACTGCTTCCTCGACCTACAAGTCCAACGGGTCCGACTTCTCCATCCAGTATGGATCCGGCTCCATGGAAGGCTTCGTCTCCCAGGATACCTTCAGGATCGGTGACCTCGCCATTCCAGGCGTCGACTTCGCCGAGGCTACCAAGGAGCCTGGTCTTGCCTTCGCCTTCGGCAAGTTTGACGGTATCCTCGGCTTGGCCTACGACACCATTGCCGTCAACCACATCACTCCTCCCTTCTACCACATGATGAACAAGAACATGATCGATGCGCCCGTCTTCTCCTTCCGTCTCGGTTCGTCTGAAGAGGATGGCGGCGAGGCTATTTTCGGTGGCATCGACGAAAGCGCATACACGGGCAAGATCCAATACGTCCCCGTCAGGAGGAAGGCCTATTGGGAGGTTGAGCTCCAGAAGGTCTCTCTTGGTAATGATGACCTTGACCTTGAGAACACTGGTGCTGCCATTGACACTGGTGAGTCATTTTACTCGAATTGATATTGTCTTACTTATTGTTGGATTGTTAGGCACTTCCCTAATTGCCCTCCCCACCGACATGGCGGAGATGCTCAACACGCAGATCGGTGCTTCGAAGTCTTGGAACGGCCAATACACCGTCGACTGCTCCAAGGTTCCCAACCTTCCCGACCTTACGTTGACATTTGGTGGCCAGCCGTACGTCCTCAAGGGTACCGACTACATTTTGGAGGTTCAGGGTACTTGTATCTCCTCTTTCACTGGTCTCGACATCAACCTCCCGGGAGGTGGTTCGCTCTGGATTGTTGGTGCGTCGTATATGTTCCATGCTTTCCGTGAAATCACTGCTCAACGTCCTAATAGGTGATGTCTTCTTGAGGAAGTACTACACTGTGTACGATGCTGGCAAGGACGCCGTCGGCTTCGCTCTTGCTGCTTAAGTTCTAGTTTTTCGGATATCTGGACGAACCCTCATGTTACATGGATGTGTTCGTGTTCTCGTATACGTTCCCTCAATACCTGCATGTACAACATACAGTTTACCACGGAGCCGATTCGTTTTATGAATGCTGCGTGATGATGTCATCATCGGCAATGTTGCACCCGGCCAGGTAGGGGCCATGGGCGCCCGGAGTCGGTGTTGAACCACTCGGTCTCGAAAGAGTTCATATTCCGTGTTATACATGACCCTCATCCGTCTCACTCTCACCCTGTCCTCTGTCCATCTGAACGCCCAACTCAGTAAATCAAATTCTCATTGCCATGCATTCACCGGCATCAAATGTCTTGCTTACTTCTTCACTCCCTCCTTCTCAATATCGGCCTCGTAAATGGAAGCAAGACCTCCTATCGGGCTCGTATTATAAGGGAGGACTAGACAGGATCAACGTTCTTGGCAGCGATACAAGTGGGCACACCGGGTACGTACTAGGGACGCTCTCGCGACGTACAAGTCATCTCAATGCTTCAATCTTCGCCGCAGATGCGTAAATGCCCTCTCATGGGCGAGAGGAGGCGAGATACTGATCAGCAGTGGTGATGATGTGACGTAGGTATTCCACTATTTGGCTCATAGCTGGGTTGACCGGCGAACCATGCAGAGTACGGTTGTGGCGTATGGCCAGGGACGATACGGAGGACTATCCCTTCCGATGTGACACTATCATCCATACGGGGCACAAGGGCAATGTTTTCAACGCTCAGATGTTGCCCCATTCGTCTCGTATGTGAGTTAGTCATTCAAACGCTTCGTTTGTCGGGTAGCCCCTGATGTCTCCCAGTGCCACAGTATCTGGGGACAGCCAAGTCCGCGTGTTCGACCATGAGAAGGCGGCTGGCTTTCCTGGAAGCAACGGTGAAACCGAGTATAGCACTCGGCAAGCCGCCATTCGGATCCTGCGATGTCACAGTGGGCGGACAAAGAGGATAGTAACGGAGGACAGCCCGGACTTGTTTCTGACAGTGGCGGAGGTGAGCATGATCTCGCATGCTCCGTTCGCCTCATGAGTTTCAACCATGTCAGGATGGCACCGTCCGCCAACATGACCTTCGTGTTCCCCATTCGTGTAATGGGGAGTCTTGTCCTGCACCCTTGGTCGCCCTCAACTGCGAGCTATCGACCTTGGCGCTATCTCCGCTCACGCCATACCAATTTGTCGTGGGCGGCGAGTCTCCTTACGTGAGTTCTGTCTGCATTTAGTCCTTGAGTACCATGGTGGTTCACCCACCGTTCCACCGCAGGGCTATCTCTTCGATCGACGACACGCCGGACGCCAATTTGCAGAGGAATGGGGCCAGCCCCCGGACAGCAGCGAAGTGACCACATGTGTTCGAAGATTTGGACGGAATGGTCACGGTATGCACGAACGCAGAGGTCGCGAGCATATCACCGGTTCGCGAATGGCGTCCAGCAACGGCCACGAAGTCTTGCTCTGTACGTTTTCTTTGCAAAACTTTCAACAAATCTCGCTGATCATGACAGCGTTTACAGCATACAGTGCCGATGGAATCTACCTCTACTCCACAAAGGATGATCCTGGGACTACGAATATGATGACTGGCGGGTCGTCGATAGTCCCGCCCAATGAAAGGCAGAGTCCGGCGAGGAACATGGGACGGTCTCAAAGCCCCAGGGGAGAATCAGTGCAAGACCAGTTTGACTACGACGTTTCGATGGAAGAGGACATTGATCGTATTCTATCCGAAACCATGTCGTCGTTTGCGTCAGTCGACGAAGAGACACAACTGCCGGGAGACGAGCCTATGAATGAAGAAGACTCTGAAGCGGTCGAAAATGAGGATTCCGTGGACGTGGACGAGGACGAGGGTGAGAGACCTATTGGGAACCAAGGAGACGAGCGATATTCCAACATACCGACTATCTTACCCCGCGCACGCTTCGAGGGGATCTGCAACATAGAGACTGTCAAGGACGGTGCGCTGTGATACTTAGATTCGCGGCATGGCTTGTGTTGTTCTAATTGCTCCTTCCCCAGTGAATTTCCTTGGACCAAGGGATGAATTTGTCATCTCAGGGTCGGACGACGGCAACTGGTTCATGTGGGAAAAGAATACTGGCAGATTACATGACATCCTCGAAGGCGACGGTTCCGTCGTCAACGTCATCGAAGGTCATCCGTATCTTCCTTTGGTGGCTGTAAGCGGGATCGACTACACTGTCAAAGTGCGTAACGGACCTGTGCATCTTATTTGACCCTGCATTGACGTTACCTTCTTGTTGCTCTAGCTTTTTGCATCAGCCACTGGCCCCAACCGCTTTTCGCGATTGCAAAAGTCTGACTCTATTCTCAGGCGCAACGCTGAAGCTACACGTCCACGACGAAGCGAGCTATCGCAGCTCTTCCTCTACTATCGACTAGCACGACGTATGGCTGGGGAGGGTGGTACAGACGATGGCGTGGACTGTACCCATCAGTGATGGTAGGTGAATCTCAGGGGTTGTTGGTCTTGGAATGTATACATATATTTCCCCTGTACTTGTACTCTAGTTCGCTTGTATCGCAACGTTCATCCTGTATTGTACCAACCATGTCTGTGGCAAGTCGTAGTGGTATCACAGTGATTAGAGGACCCGGTGAGGTACTGGTCATGGCTTGGGACACGGAATGCCGGCACTTGTGCATGAGGTGTGCGCCACAGACCGACTCGCCACAGACACCCATTCCTCTGCCAACCGCCGATATGGGCGCCGGTCGCAATCAGCCAGCTTGCAGCGGACCACCACACTGATCTCGTTTCTTGAAGGTCTCTGCCACGTACGGACGTCTCTGCTGCGTAGTGGGTCAGTGGTGGGGCGTATAAGATATCTGGTCCAGACTAGATGTCAGAATAAAGGCGATTGGCAATCAAGTCCTCCGTCGCGAGCGGTGCTACAAGCTTCGGTTGATTCCACGAAGCTGCCTTGGGGCCTCTCGTCCACTCCGCCGCTGTCGGTGCTTCTATGCTCTGACCATTGCTAGCTCAAGCCTACTACAGCAGGTTTTGACCCATCCGGCAGGACTCCGTTGTAAGTGCGGCGCATTCATCTCCTCAGGCCGTTTTTGACACTGAGCATTCTCTTGACTCGCACGACCGCCCTATTCATTCAACTTGCAGTCCTCAAGGGGATTATCAAGACGCAAACATTTGTGTCCGCTCAGTAAAGGGTGCTTGAATTGCATAATTTAAGCAGTTTGTGGAGGGGAAACCCTCGACCTTTGATTCTGCGCCCGTCACGAACCACACGTAACGTGAGCGTCCCAACCCGACCCGGCGGACGCTCATTCTGCCTCTTCCCATCATCTCGCACACTCAAGTAGCCCGAATCACGTTTGCATGAGCTCGACGAAGCGGCCAAGACGACTCAGCCCAGCATTCTACGAGGACGCCAGCGCAGGTTTGCATCACGAGTCCCTGTCAGCGCTCGCACTCACTCGGCTCACACACCTTACAAGACCGTTACGCTCAACGTCCACTACACTCACCAAGAACTCCACTCCCCGGTCACGGCATGAGACGAGACGATTCAAGTTCCCGCGGCCGCCTCGACGTCGATGACCGCTGGCGGATGGCAGCCTCGTCGGATCGCTCGTACGACCGCAGGGATGACCAACGGAGGGGAGAAGACTTGCATGACGCACGGGAAGGTGACGGGTGGTCGAGGCATGGCTACAACGATGTATGCTCTTTTTCTTTTATGTTCTTTCTCTCATCCGGCCGAGAGGGGGGGCCTCGGCCATGCATATTCAAACCCTTCTCCGCAGGAGGCTATGGGGTGGACCCCTGCACGCCATCAAGATGACCGCTCAAGCGGCCATGGTCGATCGTCGCAAGACGATGGCCGTTCGAGTCGTCAATCTCGCTACAATGACGAGGGGAGGGACGATCGAAGAGAGGGGAATCCGAGGGAGTGGCAAAGGGATAACGGTTGGGAGTCTAGGCGGCAATCCACCACGTCGCACGGTTGGAGGGATGAGCCTTCGAGAGGCTTCTCGTCTAACCGTGGTGAGACCTCCAATCAGGAGGATCGTTCTTGGGAGCCGTCTGCGTCGTGGCAACCTGGTCGCCGTGAAGGCGGCTCTAGTTCTGCGCCCAGTCAGAGAAACCAGAATACGGGCAAATCCAAGTCGAAAAATAAGGGCAACAAGAAGGGGTCCAATCATCACAAACAGCAGCAACAGCAGCAGCACCAAAAACGCAGTTGGCGTGATGATGACAGTCAATTGAACAAGTATGCTACCTTACTCTCGTCTCATAGTGCGATCCTCACTGCTAATGACTCATAGCTGGACACGTCGGGAACCTAGCTCCTCCAAGAAGGGTGCGCCGCCACCTTCGACAGGAAAACGCCGAAGTCGCCGTTCAGTGTCTCCTGGTCGTTCCCGTTCTCCCGCAGAATCCTATCACTCTCGTCGCTCCCATCGCAGTCGCTCCCGATCTGTCGACACTCCCAAGCGTCGGCGTCGAGATGGCTCTCCGTTACGCGTCGGCGGCAGCCCCCACTACCAAGATAGGCAACGTGGTCGGGACTTCCGTCGCGATCGGCGGTATTCTCGGTCACCTCTGTCTTCACCACGAAGTGCCAGCAGTCGTGGTCGTGGCACACGAAGGGATCATTCTAGTCCTAGCTACAGTCGGAGCAGGAGTCGCAGTCCCAGTCGAAGTCCTCAGGACCGTCCCAAGGCTGTTCATCGTCTTCCGCAGGCAACGTCAATCAAGGACATTGCGATGTCGATGCCAAAGTTCAGCAATGGGAAGAAGAAGGGGAAGGGACACAAGAATGCTAATGGAAAGCTTTCCGACGTGAGCTTCGCATAGTGGTTTCTGGTGATCGAGTTGCTCATGCCAAGGACAGCTGTTCCCCTCATCTTCCCTTCCTGAGCGCCCTAATACTTTGATGGCGCCGCCGAAGGCACCATCTCCACAACGCAGATTGTCACCACCGCCTACACATCGTTCCCCCGAAATGCGAAAGTCGATTAGCGGTTCTGCTACGAGCTCCACTGCCAAGAAAGGCTTTAAACCAATCGGCCCTGCGAGCAACTCACTTAAACGGTTCTTCCCCGGTGATGATGACGATGAGAGCCCACCCCATACTGCCAAGGATACTACATCTCCTTCACGCCCAGACTCCCCAGAACTACGGATGTCTCGCATCAACAGCGATACACCAGACTCTCGAGGTCGACATTCTTCACGACGATCTTCCGTCGACATGGAGGAAAGTCCCCGACGTAGCTCGCCGAGTCGTGATATCCGAAGTACTCGCTCCCAGTATTCTCGAGGACACGCCCGATACCCACCACCACCGAAGCCCCAACCACATGTGCCCGAAGAACCGAAGGAGAAGCTATACGTGGTTTTGGGTCATGTAGGGACGGGAACATTTGGCAAGGTATACAAAGCTAGCCACACTGCTACCGGGAGAATGGTTGCCCTCAAGCAGATCAAGATGGAGGGCGAGAAGGAGGGCTTCCCTGTCACCGCTATGCGAGAAGTCAAACTTCTGCAGTCGTTACGGCACGAGAACGTGGTGCGATTGCATGAGATGATGGTGTCACACGGTGAGCTGCTTGTTGATGCGCATGTATATATTGCTCACCCATCGTCATCGTGCAGGCACCGTCTACATGGTCATCGAGTACATGGACCATGATCTCAGCGGCATCCTCCAACAAACTCAGTTCATCTTCACGGACGCACACCTCAAGTCGTTCTGCAGGCAGATGCTCGCTGGTCTGGCGTATCTCCACCATAAGGGTGTCATACATCGCGATATCAAGGGTTCCAACATCCTCGTTAACAGTCGGGGGGAGCTGAAGCTCGCTGATTTTGGTCTAGCGCGAGTGTACCAGAAGCGTCGAAAGAGTGACTACACGAACCGTGTCATAACTCAATGGTACAGACCCCCGGAACTGCTCCTCGGAGCGACTGTGTATGGTCCCGAGGTCGATATGTGGAGCGCTGGGTACAATACTTTGTTTACCCCCCTCAGGTTCATTGGGCTCACGCTTTCCATAGGTGCATCATGCTGGAGCTGTTCACGAAGAAGCCCGTGTTTCAGGGTGCGGATGAGCTGCAGCAAATCTATGTCGTTTACAAGATCATGGGGACGCCGACGGCAGATACATGGCCCGGCGTTACGAGTCTTCCTTGGTATGAGATCTTCAAGCCCAGCGAGTTCATCCCCAATCGCTTTAGGGAACTTTTCAAGAAGTGAGCAAGTCCATCCCGTTCCAGTAGGCCCTTCGCTAATCCTGATCCTTGCAGATGGTTGTCGCCTGCTGGTCTCGACCTCGCAGAACAGCTCCTGACATGGAACCCCGAGCGTCGTATCACGGCGATGCAGGCTCTCGAGGCGCCATACTTCAACCAGGAACAACCGCCGGCTGCGACGCCAGTTGGGTATGTACCGTCACCACTGACAGGTCGATACGCTCGCTTACCCCTTCTTGCAGATTGTCTACTCTGAAGGGAGAGTGGCATGAGATGGAGAGCAAGCGAGAGCGCGACAAGAAGCGCAAGGGTGATGGTCTCGAGTAGAGGGATGTGGCGTACGTTCGGTGACGGATAGTATCCACTTCTCGAACTTCTACGCTTCCAATTTCCGCCACATGGGACTGAGTTTAGTGTCACTGCTATCAAAGTACATATGATACATCACAATGCATATTCACGCCTGTACACTGCCGAACGACACCAACCCCTTCTCGGTGAGATGTTGCACGATCGTCTCGACCTGAGGAGCACTATTCAGCATAATAACCAGGGCATTCTGGTGGGGATACTTACGTTGGCACCTGTGAGACGTATCTGCATGTCCCACCGTTTTGTAAAGGGTGCGCCTGTGTCCTCTTCCACCTGTTCGACATCACCAAGACCGCCCGCTTTGCCCTGTGCGTCATCATCCTCGCCACCTACATCGAACGAGATCAACTTTTCGACCTGGTCGATTGTCCCCTTCAAACGACCCTGTTCGATCATCTTCCGGGCCATCGTCTCGGCGGCGCCAGGCGTTACATCGAGAAGCGTACCGAGTCCGCGGAACGTAATATTGTTGTATACCTTCGAGCTTGCGAGGAGGTTGTGCTCCATCACGGCACGATCTAGTACGGTGGATGGGCCCTTGCGAGTGCTGATCATCGGGTCATTCGAATCATCATTATCGGCGGCGATGATGGATGCGAGGCGGTCGTTGGATGAGATCTCGATGCGGGCGAGTTGGTGTGGCTTCAAGGTGCCCTCAAACTCCTTGATCTCGTCGGAACGCAGGATGCGGTCGCGGAACATCTTTTCCATGATACGGAATGAGGGCAGCTCTTGCGTGCGCTCATCGCGGCAGAGCGACGCAAGTATGCGAGAGCGGTTGGGACCCGCGGGTGCGAGGATGGCGCAGGTCATGGCCGCGGAACTAGGGGTGAGAAGTTGGGGGTTAGAAACAATGGGAACGGAACCTGTCTGAGGGGACACACAGCATGTGTTTCCGCTCTTCTTCGTCGATCTCGGTGATCCAACTGAGCTCGTGGTACCTGCTGGCCGCTTCAAGGAACTTGCGGCTGTAGTCGCTTATGCGGGCCTGGCAGAGCTTGAAGGACAGGAGGGTCTCCTTGTCTGTCGATGTATGCGCGATGAGTGCAGCGCGGTTGTAGAAACGTTCTGCCTGTACAGAATCCTCGTCTTCTAGCAGAAGACGGACGATGCGAACGTATACTTTGAGCTTCTCGGCATCGGGGAGAGCTCTGCACGCGACAGGTCTCAGCTTGAGCCATGGCGTACTGCACTTCGCCATACCTTTGACCCGAGTCGAGGGAAATGCCCATGAGGACGCGTGCTGCTTCGCTCCATTGTTCCTCCTCTTCGTAGATGTCCGCGAGTTGGAACCTCAGAATATTGACCTGAAGGCAATATTACTATTACATGCATGCGCGCCACCGCTTCCTAGGGTTGGAAGTGCGTACTCACCTGCTCCTCGTATGTAACGATGCGAGGCTGAATGAGCTCAAGGACGTCCTTCACTATGTTCTTTCTCAGCTCAGTGTCCTTGATCTTGCCTTCGGAGAGAGCCTTGACGAGCTCCGTGAGGACCAATCTGCCGATCACAAGGCCGACGGTGTCCTGATTGACATTCTCGACGAGCAAATGGATGTCCCTGTCCAGGCCCGTCTGGTCTTGGCGAGTGAGGAGATCGGAGAGGAGAGCCTGGTAGCCAGCAGCCTTGTCTTTCTGGTTGAGAGGAGCCAACTGGGCGAGCCTGCTCTCCATTGTGGGGGAAGATGAGGACGGGTGGCTGCCTGCCTTGGAGCCGGAGTCCTGGGGCGAGTGGCACCGCGGCAAGCACGTGGTCGGGAGTGCCATGCCCATATCAGGACAGGATCGGTGATTGGCCAGCAGCGTTCCTGGGCGCCTGACGGGGATCTGGCGAGGGACTCGGAGTCGGGAGTGTACTTACTCAAAGCGCGTCAGGAAATCCCCATGGCCACCGGTTAGCTCGGTGTCCGTGGCCATCGTCTAGTAAAACCCTGCTGCGACTCCTGACCCCGTCTCTCCTCCGTTCGTCCTCGCTCCTCGGCTGGTCCACGAGGTTTAGCAGAAGCCTGTCGCCCTTTCTCTGTTATATCCTCCAAGACTGTCGAGATTGCCACGGTCGTCCAGGGGATTCCCAATTCCTCGTCTGATGCTGTGATCCCAATCACTGACCTTCCCCTCTTATACGTCCACTGGCTGCTTACAGCCTGTCTGGCATCTCTTTCGTTCCCTCCTTCTAGACACCTCCTTCGCTTCACCGGCCTCCAACCTTCCGCGGTCTTTCTGCCCCACACTTTCCAGCTGCGAGTCAGCGGTTTCCCCACCTTCTTCTTTCCCTAGCCCACTCCGACTCTCACAGTCTGCCCTAATGTCACATCTCACCGCACCCATGCCCTCCCAGACCGGGCACCAAGCCCAGAAGCAGAAGCAGAAGCCGTTCTTATACGACCTCCCTCGCCCGGTGCATCCCCTCACCCCACCAGATACAGACTACGAGACGCCTTCAAACCAGGCCCCTGCCCCAAACATGTCTGTACTCGAGACAGAGCCCTTGCCTCCTCATTTGCCCCTAATGGTCGACTCTCCCTACGCCTCCCCTTATGGGACCTTACACCGGAAGAAGCCTTCAGTGACTTACGTCCACTCTGGTCTCCGAGAGGCAAGAGAGCGAGTCGTGCACAGAGGTCTCAAGTGGTTGGTCGTCGTCGTACCCCCTGCCTCGTTTGCCACGGAACATGGTCATCTCGGACATACCCTCTCCTCGGGTCCTTCCCGTCGCCTCTCTAATGGCTTACTCATGCCCCTCTATCTCACCGTAAGCATTGTTCGCCAATTTTTCAAATGACTTACTCACCTCTGTGTTCAGTTATCGAGCCAACTTAGTGCCATCGCCCGTGAATTCAGCTTTCCCAGCATATCGGGCTTGTGTGTTTACTTGCACACGAACCATGGCGGCCTCTCGCTGACCCCTCGCGTGTCGGACGACTCTTGGCCCATGCTATGGGGTCATCTGTTCGATGCCCGGTCGCCATCGCTGCCCATTCAGCAGCTGCCCATCGGCGGTCAAATAGAGTTCGACATTGACTTGCCAAAGGCACGTTGGTACGACTCTTGGCTCGCCTCGTCTCGTCGCGACTTTGTCGACGTCCCCCAATCTGTCACACCTTCGCGCGCACAGTCCGTCTCGCACTGGAGGCACGATAGTCAAACCTCCTTCAATGAGCTTCTCGACGATCAGGTGGACCCAATATCCGTAGGCCAGCAGACGACCACGAAAGGCCGCAACATCAAGAAGTTGTCTCTCTTGGACCGCATCGATTCCACGTCTGTCCGGTCCATATCGAGGTTGGTGCCTAGGGATGAATCGCCGCCGAGTCAGTCAGGAAGCCAGGTTGCGCTCCAAGCGTTGCCCCCGATTGTCCAAGGGGATGAGCCTCTCACCGCGAAAAAGGCGATCGACAGCCGCGTAGAATCCTGGCGCATGAGCGCATCTGCTGCAGCGCGGAGCCCCATGGCTGCCACTGGCCAGACGAGCCTGGATCCAGTAAACATGCCCAACACCATGCAGGACCTTCCCACCGCGAGCGCATCTGAGTTCGAGCTCAACCTGGATGATTATACCTGGTCTGTCTCTTCTGTTGGGCCTCCAGATTACGATATGGAGTCCATCTATACCTGGGAGCGCACCCATTCTGTCCATATGGATAGAAGAGGCGAGGGTTCGGTGTGCCTCACGCCTTCTATCTGTACTTCTTTCGGTCCCGACGACGATTTCTTGCCGTTCTCGCCCGCGTCTTACATGTCTCGCCTCCCGTCTCCCGACCTCGCATGGCGTATGATGGAGGATGTTCCGCTTACCCCGACGACAGCGACCAGCTGGGGTGCGCCCCTCGAGTACCCCCCGTCACCCGTTGCCTCGTCTTACGCACCTTCGATCGACATTGCGGCGCGGTTCCTGTTGAGCAGACCCGTTACTCCCACGACTGCTACGTCGTGGGGAGCACCGTTGTCTTACCCGCCGTCACCGATCATGCTGTCTCGTGTCCCTTCCCCTGATATTGCCCACCGTGTTGGATCCAGTGCGCCAAGCTCGCCACGATTCCGGAGGCGTACGGAGCCCCACTATGCGCTCAGCGTACCCTACTTCGACGCGAGCATCTATCATCTCGCTGTTCCCTACTTCGATGCATCTCTCGACGAACCAACAGAATGTGGGGAGACAGACCGGATGGCTCGTTTCTCCTTCCCGGCCGCGGAGAAGATGGCTAAACGTACTATTAAGGATGAGACACCCACAACGGCGCTCGGTTATCCCACTCTGGACATTTACCCGGCGGTCTACCCCACGTTCGACATCTACCCGTCCCTTCTCACTCTGGATGATCGGAAGCCGGGCACTCTGGCTGTCAGCTCCTTTGCGGCGGCATATCCGATTTTCGATCTTTGTGGGTCGTCAGCCATTTCTACTTCTCTCTAGATAGACGCTCACTTCCTTCTCTCCCGATTCAGACCCAGCTGTTTACCCTTCGTTCAACATCTATCCGGCTCTTCTCGCTGTCGAAAGCTCTGGGACTGAGGAAATGTTTACTGATTTATTGGTGTCGTACCCTGCTATAGAGATCTGTGAGTGGTTGGGTCTGTTGAACCTTGGCTGCAATCTCACAACCACTTGTTAGATCCTGCTGTCTATCCGTATTTGACCATCTATCCTGCGGTTTCCAGCACACCTGTCATTAATCATGCCATATACGAACGCTCGGCCCCTGTTATCCCCATGCTCCAGCCGACAACGGCTGGCTACCCGGATTTCAACATATGTGCGTTTAAGCCCCATCTCTTCTGTCCATAGTTGCGCTAATTCGTTGCACAGATCCTGCTGTTGGCTACCCGTGGTCTGTGTATGACATTTACCCGCAAGTCGAGGCACCCACCACTACCAGCGTCCCTCTCCCTGGTATTGAAGTTCGCTTGCAGACTACGTACCCGACATTCGAGATCTGTAAGTGCTTGTGGATCGAACACGGTGATTATCCCAACTTATCACTTGTTCTAGATTCCGCTGTGTATCCATACAGTCTTGACGAGATCTATCCTTCGGTCGTCGTTGCTCCTTCGATCGTCGAGCATTCAATCGTCGCTGAACCAGTAGCCCTAGTTCATTCATCTGCGGTCTGGGTAGGAGTGGAACAGCAGTACCCGGTCTTTGACATCTGTGAGTTTCTTATTCTTGCAATGCATCCTGCGTGCTAAATTTTTGTCAGACCCTGCAGTTGGTATCACCACGGTTTCAAATCAGACGCAAGAGGTCGTAGTCAGTTTGGGCGTCGGTTACCCGACCTTTGAAATTTGTGCGGAATGCTATTTTCTCCCTTGCCTCATATCAGTGAAACTGACTATGACGCGCAGACCCTGCCACCCGCCCGTGGGGTATATATAAAACCTACCCCGCTGTTCCTGAGCGTCCTATTGCCAACGAGAATGTCGGCGTCGTGGTGAAGTTGGCTATCGAGTACCCAGTGTTCGACATCTGTGAGTGACTATTGCCTCCGCCTCGTATTACACTGATTTTCAACGTGCCGCGTAGACACTGCGGTATACCCGTACAGTTTGGAGGACATCTATCCTGCGGTCGGCTACAATCCTCCCAATTGCGCTGAGGATAGTATGGCTCCTCACGCGGACATTTCGGCAGCGTATCCAAACATCTGTCCTTGTCAGTGTACTGATACTAGCCAGCTGCCAATATTTACGATGTTTCCCCTCTTTTCAGACCCACCGGTGTACCCGCACTTCGCGATTTATCCAGCTGCTCTGTTAGAGGATCTGTCGGCTATCGA
This sequence comes from Ganoderma resinaceum, assembly GCA_964023155.1. Classification (NCBI taxonomy): domain Eukaryota; kingdom Fungi; phylum Basidiomycota; class Agaricomycetes; order Polyporales; family Polyporaceae; genus Ganoderma; species Ganoderma resinaceum. The sequence goes on from OZ026793.1 coordinate 2,204,973, forward strand.
GGTGACGTTGGATGTGCAGGGGCTCTCAGTGTCCCAGTATCCTCACTTGGTGATCTGTGAGTACATCTGACCCTGTGTTTTTTTGGCCCGCTCTGACGATCCATGGCAGATCTGGCGGTCTATCCATGCATCGAGATTTACCCTGGCTCGTGGGCTGAGGTTGCTACCCAAGCAAGCGTTCAAAGGCGAAAGCCCAAGTTCACCCATGTGGAGCTCTGCGAGCAGGTGTTTGCAGCGGCCCTGTCTACACCGACGCCCGTACCTTCACGGAGGAAGCTAAAGTTCACTCATTTGGAACTCCGTGCTCAGGTCGTTGCCGCAGCTCAGGCATCCATCCCTACTCCTCAGCCAGCGTCGGCCGAAGTTTTCGCCCCGTCGCCCAAACGCGCACTTCCTCCTCCATCGGGACCTTCCTCTGCAAGGACTGTGTCGCCTGTCCCCATTCCGAAGTCTCCCGCAGGATCCAGATCAGTCTCTCCTATACTGAGGCCAATTTCGCCTCCCGCAAGATCCGTGTCGCCTATGCGCAGATCGCTTTCTCCAGCGCGCCCTCCTCCTGCCGTTCTTCCTCGACCCGTACCACCGCTTCCACGGTCGCGGCCTGCTGAAATGAGCCTCCGTGACGATGACCAGCACCACGATCACATGAACGTTCCGGGCATAGTCGCCATCGAACCGAGTCCAGTTGCGTCGGACGCGGACCCCCTTTCACCAGTACTATTTGAGATGGTGACGACTCCAGCGTCCGCTCCAGCTACGGCCCAGCCGCCTAAGCCCGTGTCTCCTGCAGCTCCGACCCTTGTTCGTTCGCGCTCACGCTCAGGTACTGTGAATGCGCCGCCACAGGTTCCTCCCGTATCCGTAGCATCTCCACCGCCCGGTGCTCGTCCTGTATCCATCATCCAGCCACTCCCGTCTGAATCGTCCTCTGACCCGGCTGCAAGGCGATCTGCCAACCATCTGTCGGGTCTCCCTGCTCATCCTGCGGTCAATCGACGTGTCTCGCCCTCCGGCCTCCCCAGACCCATGTCTACGTTCGGACCGCTCCCTCCTCCGCCTCAGGCGTCACCAGGACCGGTTGCCCTCCCGCCGTCACCCCCGCGGAGGCAGCCCACGATGGCCACCGTCCGTGAGCAGGTGTCTCCTGTCAACAAGCGTTTTCCTCAGCTCCCGTCGCCGCTTGACGAGAAGCAGAAGGGCTGGCGGACACCATTGCCAACCTCGACCTATACCAGCGGGAAGGTGGATCTGAGCAGGTCAAAAACGATGCCAACCCGTGCCGCACCGCGCGGTCCTAGGGGCAGCACGCTGATTTCGGAACGGGCGAAGGCGTTTGATAATCCTAGCTGTGAGGCCTTTCTTGCTTTCTGAGCGTGAGCCTCCGAAGCTGACTGTACGCTCTTCCTAGCGATCACCGATTCTGGGCTGAAGCTCAGCATGTCAACGCTAGCCGAATTCCCCGCACCTCCTCTAGCCCCACTTCCTTCTGCTCCTGCGAGCAGTCCTATCCGGACGCCGACGTCGGTGTCTAAGCTGGACAGGTCAAAGTATCCTTTTGCATGAGTGTACTCAATGGTTTTGACGCATAATATTCTGGTCTTTTCTGACGTTGACGGATTGGAGTATTGTACTTACGGCATTTTATAATCATTTTTTCGTATGCATTTACACTTTGAAGTTGCATCAAAACGCTTTGGAGGTGACAGATGGGTCGTATGACTGGCCTGGTTGTGGTTGTCCAAGCACCAATCAAGACGACTGAAATAATACTAGCAGATTCCTATGCTTACGACCCGTATATGGGACGACTCTGAGCCTGGTGTATCTCGACAGACGGCGGTTGGTGGCGGGCCGTTTCCTGCTCGGACATCCTGGTCCAAGAGTGAACCGCTATGGCGCTGGGCGACCGCTATAGAGCTTTCGATATCTCGCCATCTTCTCCCTGTCTGACGCACATGGTGTTCCAGTTTCATGTAAATAGAACTTTTTGGAAAAGCACAGATGTTTGGGAATGTCTCAAAGAGGAGTGAGTAATCCAACGTGCTGGGACCGCCCATGGCCAAGTCGGGTGGTGATGGCTCTAACAATGACGGTGCCACGGGCACGTGCGCTGTAAGCGCGTCGCGACGCGTAGAGTCGGACGCAGCTGCCATCTCTCTCCGTCACACTTGCATCCTCGCCCTATGCCCGCGTTTCAAAACACAACACCCTCCGGCTCTCATAAGCGCAAACCTGACCAGCACGACCTCAACTATGCGAATCGCAAGCGGACAGCGGATGATTCCGACGTTTCAGCAACGGCAGGAGACGATTATTGGATGGTCCAGTGGTGAGTGTGTTTGTTTATTATATGTAATTGGCTTGATGATGATGTGGGTACCTCGATGAAGGCGTAACCCGCAGTACAAGAAGCACAAGACATGGGACGGAGACGCAGTACTTGTGGTCAGCGGGCAAAAGTGCACCTTGTATGACTCTGATAACCGACCGTAAGTCCTCCCCTCAACCTTCAAGGACTCAATAGATCATACCGTCTATATTAGTCTCGCGAGTGGGAAACCCTATGGCATCGAAGGAACGCACAAGCTGGGCGAGGGAGTTGAATTCACGTTGGGAAGCAAGGAGATCGAGATTGACCACCAGTTGTCAAGACAAGATTTCCTGTCTGGGCGGTGCTTTGGACGAGGAGGGATTCCCGATACCTCCGCGGCGTTGGCTCGACCGAGTGCCGCCAAGCAGTTTATTCCCCTCAAGCCCAAGATCCTAAATGGTCGGAAGAACCCCGCATACATTGTGCCCTCTGGAGCGGAGAAAGAGAAGCATGGAGTCGATTTGGAACCAGTGAGCCTTGCGAACGCCTCAAAGTCGGCACAAGAGTCTCCCACTCGTGACACCTACTGGACTGCGAACTGGTGAGCATCTAGCATACAGTGACCGCTCACGGCCTGATCGCACATACACAGGCGTAAGCCTCAGCAGAAGAAACACAAGACCTGGGATGGCGATGGCTTCGTTATGCACGAGGGGGAGAAGCTGACGCTACTCTCTGACTCTGGTTTGGTGTAAGTACACAGAATCACCCTAGTAGCTGATACTTAATGACAGTTTGAACAGCATGGGAACAAAAAAATGGGATGGATTGCCGTTATATGGCAATTATCGGACATTCATTGGCAATCGTGAAGTTGAACTAGACGGCGAGATCTCCCGCTCAGAGCTACCAGCCATTGTTGGGTCCTCCATAGAGCCGCCCGTTGACCCGGAGTTCGGTAGTCCTTCTACATCCCAAGCACGGACCTCGTTCCTTCTGGATACCCATAGAACTCCTCAGCAAGGCGCGAATTCGAGCCCGTCTGTCAATTCCCCCGCGTCGGCGAAGAAATTCATCCCCCCTTCTTCGTTCTACGGCACCACTACGAAGCCGAAGCCGAAGGGCCCATTGTATGCGTCTTTCCGCCCCTTGGGTATCCCAATCCGGCTAATCAAATTGCAGACACAAACCAGATGCTCCCGGTGCATTAGTGATGAAGGCACCGAGCAAGGAACACCAAGCCAAGTTCAATAAGAAGTCAGTGTCCTTTTGTATACATCTTGTCGATAGGGTACACTCTCGACTGAACACTCTTCCAGGAACTTGCCTGTGGTTCCCGTTGTCGTTGACCCCGTTCTTGCACGACACCTTCGACCACATCAGAGGGAAGGCGCGTGTATCGTCACTCTTATGTGTAAGACAGTATTCTGAGTTGTCCTTCAGGCGTTCAATTCCTCTATGAGTGCGTTATGGGTCTTCGGAAGCATGAAGGCCAGGGATGTATCCTGGCTGATGAGATGTACATTCAGATTATTACCTTATACATCTCTGAACTAATTGTCTGCTAGGGGTATGGGCAAGACTTTGCAGGTGTGTGGATTTTCAAGGGAAAGTGTATTAATACTCACGCCGTACTGTACCAAGACAATTACCCTCGTCTGGACTTTGTTGAGTAAGTTGCAAGAAACTGCCCACTCGACTTCCGTGTTCTGAACTTCGGTCATAGAGCAAAACCCTTATGCTGGAGCCGGTTCGGTAATTGGCAAAGTTCTCATCGTCTGTCCCGTTTCATTGATCAACGTGAGTTGCCGTGGATTGGAGTTGTTGAAAAAGGAGGTGACAGCCTGTTATAGAACTGGAAGAGCGAATTTCACAAGTGGTATGATAGTGATCGGTTCAGTATGTCGTGACAGCGTTCTGACGGAACACATTCAGGCTTGGGAGAGATCGCATCGGTATTTTCGTCGGCGACAAGGATAAGAACACTATCAAACAATTCCTCAACTCGTGCGCACTTCTTCTCCATTAATGCGATTTACTTTCTGATAAATTTTCAGGAAGATACATCAGGTGTTAATTATAGGCTACGAACGGCTTCGGACTTTAATGTGCGTCCTAAACTAAGCATATGCCATAATAAGTACTTACTATCTGATTCACAGCTCAGATCTAGCATACTGCCAGTAAGCAGTTCCCTTCGAGGTGTCGAAACTTATATTCACGGCCTATTGTCGTAGGCCTCCAATCGGCTTGATCATCTGCGACGAAGGTGAGACTGCATACTTATTGCATTATGAATGTCTGGCTTACCCTTATTGGAAGGTCATCGACTCAAGTCGGCTAATAACAAGACATCGACCATGTTTGAGGCTCTGAAGACGCCACGCCGAGTCATCTTGTCGGGCACTCCCATTCAGAACGAGCTCAGCGAGTTCCATGCCATGGTAGGTTTTATCCGAGTTCGTCGTCAGCACGACAAATCACATATTTTCTTCATCGCAGGCCGATTTTTGCAATCCGGGTCTTCTTGGTGTGCATCAACATGTGCTCTCAATGTTACGCAACCTAACAGACCGAGTTTGGCCTTATTAGACGATTATAGTACTTTCAAACGAGTTTACGAGACGCCTATCTTGAAGAGTCGCGCTCCAGGTTGCAGCGCAAAAGAGGCCGAGTTGGGTGAAGCACGGTCTGCGCAGGTACGGGTTGAAGTAGAGTCACTTACTCGCTATCTCATGCCTCGTTGAATGCAGCTCTCGACAATTGCAAAGAGTTTCGTCCTTCGGAGAGATGCGACTATCCTGAAGAAGTACCTGCCACCGAAGCGTGCGTCATTGTCCTCTCCATGTCTTTTCGATTTTGTCCTCATTTAGATCCTGCTACCTTCCAGATGAATACGTCGTTTTTATCACGCCAACGAAGTTGCAGCTGTCGATATTCGAGAAGTTTCTGTCTAACGATAGGCTCGACAGCCTTGTTAGGAACTCTACTGCAGAGTCACTTGCTCTGATCAACATGCTCACGAAGATCAGCAACAGCCCTATCTTGCTGAAGGCTACAGTGGATCAGGCGAGACTCAAGGCCCAACAAGGGGGCAACGCTGTGAAGCAAAATGCCATCGAAGGAGCACTCCAACTTCTACCTGAGGGGGCCCGGGTGGAAGACGTGTCCTTGAGCGGTAAGGCCGCCTCTCTGTGTATTATGCATTCGTTTAACAGCGTCATTAGGCAAACTTTCGGCACTTGCGACCTTACTTCGTGCCCTCCACAAAGTACGCCAAGCCCTTCATTCCCTTCGCAATACGAGTCTAACAGGACGTTCGCAGCACACGGAAGAGAAATGCATCATAGTATCACACTACACTTCCACGCTCAACATCATAGAAGCTTATTGTAAGAAGAAAACATATACATACCATAGACTAGACGGGTGAGTGGCAAATATGCGTCTTTGATGTCGCAGACACTCAGTACCCGGCAGCAATACCCCAGCGCCCAAGCGTCAAGAAGCCGTCAACGATTTCAATAAATCTTCGCAGGCGAAGCGATGTAAGGCTTGCATAGTGAATCATTTTGGATTTCGTGCTAACCTACCTTTTAGTCCTTTTTCTTCTGAGCTCTAAGGCTGGCGGAGTTGGATTGAACCTCATTGGAGCCTCGCGGCTCATTCTCATTGACTCTGACTGGAACCCAAGGTGAGAGACTTTCGAAATGTTAACTTTGTGCGCCATCTGATAACTCTTTTATTGTAGTCATGATTTGCAATCAATGGCTCGTATTCATCGGTACGCCTTCGACACTGTCCAGCCCTGTCTGGTTCTCGACGTGATCCTTGCCCCCCAGAGATGGCCAGAAGCGACCGGTGTACATTTACCGGTTCCTTACTACTGGCACAATTGATGGTTTGTGACAATCGCCTATCCATTCTCCGACGAGATGCCTAATTAGCACATAGAGAAAATTTACCAACGGCAAGTCACGAAGTTGGGCTTGAGCGATTGTGGGTGCATCCCAATGTTTGACGGTCGTTACCTTGGCTGACAAGAGTTTCTAGCGTTGATGGGAACCGTAAGTTTCCTTCCTGGTTTACCATAAATACTTCGCGCTGAGGCAGCCCAGGGTTCTTCCGAGTCGAAGTCAGACTCGTTCACTCGCAAAGATGTACGTCTGCCCACAGAGTCTACATACCTTTAACACGTCACTGAGTTATCATCACAGCTTATGGACATCTTCACTGTCCATCCGCACACGGCATGCAACACGCACGATCTCCTCGACTGTCTTTGTGGAGCATCCGAGAATCGGCAAGAGCAGGCGGACCAGGTCAATATCGACGAGCTCATGGATGATGCCATGGCCTCGTCGAGCGACGAGGATGAAGATCCCGTCAGAGGCTTCATGGCCGCATCCCAGGTCAAGCAAACGGACATCAACAAATTTGACCGAGCAGTATGTTTCATGTGCTGCTTTTATACTGTCTTAGGGACTTCAACCCACCTCCTTCTAGTACATGAAGCAGAAACGTGCGCAGCTCGCGGCACTCGGGGAGTGGACACACATCAATTGTCTCCAGCCTGGCGCAGCAGATCGCGTACAAGACGACTTGCTCACGCACCTCATTTATGCGCCGGAGGCTGCTGAGGATCTTGAAACCACCACGCCGTCCAGATCATTGAGGGATTGCCTCTTCGAGGCGGCAGACAAGATCATGGCTTCTGACGATCACCTTTCGCGAGACAAGCTTCCTGGAGGCGCGGTCTCGTTCCTCTTCGAGCGCAGCACGAAGTCGAGCATTGATGACGAAAAAGCCGCCGTGGATGGCGATGCTTGAGTCTATAGGGGCACTCGGGGCAAATCGCACGTTCTACTGCTGGCATCATGTAATCATATACACATCACATCTTGTTCTGTACAGCATGATATAGTATTCCGCATGGCTTGACGATGGAACCTTTGAGGTTTTACATGAGCTGGGGGATCAACCGTTAATCGTCACGATGTTCGCTTCACTCGGAGCACCCTTGCGACGGGGAACACCCTTCTCTTGTACGCCAGACTCACGCTCCCTTTGGACACGCTCTGCGACCGACTTGCGGTCGTCGAGGAATTGCTTACGAAGCTGCCAATCACGACTTCAATACCGAGCAGGACAAGAGTTGTCGTGGTGATTTATTCACCCTCTCAATGCGTTCTTTCTGTTCCTTCTCCTCCCTTTGTCGACGTTGCGCATCTTCGTCCTGTTTTTTGATCTGGCGCTCGAGGATCTCCTCGATAATTGCAGAGCCTATGTGAAGGGAGTTGCACGTCTTCGCAGAGTATATATAATAACTGGAATACTCTTCGGCCTGGTCCAGAGGCACCGTGGAGTATTGAGGAACTGCGTTACCTCTCATTCGCAAGCTCTACAAACTTACCTTTTCTCGAAACCCCAACTATAGGCATGTTGTTAGAAGTCGGACCTCCTTGAGCTCATGGGCTATGAACTCACATCCACTACAAGGTCACAGACGCCTTTGGGCAACATGATTGTCTTCTGAATCCATGTGTCCGTGATCTTGAACCTTTGGTACCTATCCGTTCCGGGGTTCCGAAGTATTTTGTGCGCAAGCTCCAAGACAACCTAGCAACCCCAGATCAGCAAACGAGGAACTCTCCCCGGCTGCTATCAAGTCAAACACAGACCTTGAGAGACTCGACGGCCTGTGCGGGGTTATTTGCTCCGATGATGTAGTCCACTCGTTTTCGGAACGCCTCCCTCTTCTTGTGCTCTTCAGCGTAGGGCATATATACAACCCGCGAAGGGGTGTTTTCTCTGAGCGCCTTGACTCGTCCTTCGGCTGCCCGAAGGATCGCCTGCCTGTCGACACATTGAGTCTGCATGGTCAGGGAATCTCGGAGGTGAGGTATGAGGTCCAGGAAAGCGTATGGGAAGGTACAGAATCTCCCGTCCGCATCGTCTCTTTTAAGTCTATAGGATAAATTGAATCTCCAGGACTTTCAAAAGCCTCACGGAGGTACTGCGGTAGTTCGAAAGTCAGCGCTACTGATAACAAGTTGTTCGAAACCTTCGACCGCATACCAACTCAATGTGAAGGTTTACCCCATGGCGAGCATATCAGGACGGGTGCAGCTTCACGGCATTGCGATGTCAATTGAGTTCCTGCAAGGCATGCGTATAATTACAGATGGAGAGAAGGAGAGTCCTGACATTTCAGTGATGTACGAGCTCCCCGTCTATTCTTCCTCGCCTTCCTCGTCTTCTCTCGCAGTGCGAGGTGCTACAGCTACGCTGCCCTCTTCATCATGATCCGCCTCTATAACGTTGCCGGACAAGGTGTGACCAGAGCCCGGCATCTGCCGTGGCCGGTAATCTGCCACTTCGGGTTCTGGGGACATACCACCCGCAGCATGCCTTGCTGCGGCAGCGGCGCGTGCCACTCGTTCTCGCTCGTCAGTGATTGCCCGCCCCTTTCTATCGTCATAGAATGCCTGCTTAACCTGCAGCACAGATATCAGCCTCCTACTCATCCACACAATCTGTGCGCGGTACCTTTGCTACGGCAGCATCGTGCGCGGCCTTCTCCTCAGCTCTCTTGCGCGCTGCCTGATCCTCCTTCGGAAGCTCGCGCTCCAGAGCCTCTTTGATCATCGCAGTACCGACCTTGAGGTCGTTCATCCGCCGCTTGTTGAATACATAGAACGGCTGAAAGTTCTCCACCTGCGCCGTGCCCAAACAGGTCAGCCGTCACCCTCCTAGGATTGTCGTCTGTATGCACCTGTGGTGAGAATCCTATCTGTCATGTCGTCAGTGCGGGCTCGTCACCAACGCCAATCAAGGACCACTCACCGCGACCGCATATTCCAATGTCCCCCTCGGCTCAACAAGCAAACGGTTGATGGTTGTGTTCGTCGGTTTAAACTTCTGGTACTTCGGGTCCTCCGGATGTGCGATAATGTTTTCCGCGAGTTTCAACAGCGTCTGCGTTCGAAGCAGCCAAGCCGTCATTGTTTCGAATTTGCAGGTAGAATGAGAAAATATGTACTTGGAGAGACTCGAGGGCGATATGTCTGGGATTTGGCCGCAAAATACCTGGATCAATCATCCTCCTGAACTCCTGCCGCTTCTCATGGTTTCCGTCGAAGTTGGCGTTTGACGATGCTGCCGCAGCAGCAGCCGTCCTTTCTCGTTCCTCCTGCAGTCTACGCTCAATGGCAGCCGCCACAGCGTCGTGATCAGGTCGGGAGGTGGGTGCTTGCGCTTGTGGTGCACCCGGGTGTCCGGCTACAAGTTGGGAATCCATCGAGCGTGGTTGGCCACTCTGGGTGGGCAGCAGTGCGCAGGGGCTCAGACAAGAGAGAGGGGTAAGAAGGGTGGTGGTATTCTGCAGACCTTGGGGCATGGCCTCATCCACCGATTCGGACGCAGCCCATGTCATGGGCGTCTACCACCACACATGCACACCGGTCACCCAAGTCTCGACTCTGGTCTTTCCCCCGCCTCACAGTCAGTCCTGAACTCTGCAAAAAAGTTCCATAACACAACATATGGATACCAACCGCACTGATCAACAAGTAATAGTAATTCCACACTGACATGTATCACTGAAACAGTATCAAAGCCTCATATATCCTCATACACTATCCACATGTTGTCGCGCCTGGTAGCCGAAGCGATATATCGAGCGAACGTCCACGGAACAGCTCAACTATCTTCGTCAACCTGCCCTCCACCATCCTCATCCGATGAAAGCTGTCGCTGCAGCGCCGTTTGCAGCTCTAGCACCGACGGGTATCGGCCGCTCCGCCGCTTCGACAGTATCGACAGGTCATCGTCATCCGTCGAGCTGTCCTCCGACCACGTCTGCTCCAAGTCCACAGACGTCCGCTTTGAAGGCGCGGACATTGGCGGATTCGGCCGGCGGAGTGAGTTGAACGCTGCGCGTAGCGACGTCCTGTTCAGGCGGTGCAGGATGTTTCCGCCGTGCTGCTGGCTTGCATTCGCCCGCTCATATTGCATGGGGTACCCATCGTGGTCGCTCGAGTGAGGCGGCGGGTCCGGCGTCGCGCCACCGTAGTCGTGGTCGGAATCTCGGAGACTGTTAAAGGATGCGCGGCTGCGCCCGCGCCGGGGCTGGGGTCGACCAACGCTCGGCTCTGGGAGGTTGTGCCACGAATTGCGTCTCTGCGTTGCCGGCGGCGACTGTGACGACTTGCCATCGCTGTTCAGCATCAGTGCTTCGGCATCCGTGTCCATGGGCAGCGGGTCTTCTGTCGGTGCCAAGCTGGACAATGGTAGAACCGCGAGACTGGGAAGCTGCGTGCCGGTGATTGGCCGAGGCACAGGCCCAAGAGGCATGGACTCTACCCTCGCAACGATGCGGTCGTTGCTACCGCCTTGCAGTGCCTTACGGACACTCTGCCTACCAAGGAATATCTGCCGCTCCAGCCTGTATCGATTCTCGATCATATGGAGCTGTGGATACAAGTAGTGCGGTTGAGCGAGTGATCGCAACATAAAGCTACCATGGAGATACATCCGCACCTTCGGCCATGTCACGAGCTGCCCTATTCGTATCATCCTCTCCAACTCCGCGGGATCAGGGTCGCTCAATATGTGAATCCAGTCCTACACGCCTTTGCGTAAGACCGGTGCAAAAGGACGCGACATAGAAGCTCACCATCAACTGTGTCCGAGGCCAGATCCTGACGACGAGCTCACCGGTCAATCCTTACTATACTGCGCACAAGCGGAGGGTCCTCACGTTACGGAACCTTCGAATCTCTGTAGAAAAACGCTCGACCAATCTTGCCCTAGCAGTTGGGGAAGCAGATCCAGATCACGAATCAACTGGGGCCGACAACTTGTCAGTTCCTCACTCCGATGCCAACGAGTTAGGCGCGTAAACCTTGAAGTTCTTCGTTAATTCAAGCTTCAGCCATTGCTCTGCAGCTGATAGGAGGAAGTTTCCTCTCCATCCTAATGGAGTTAAGTAGATGCTATCAGACGTCTTCCGAGATTGCGCACCTTTCCCTTTGCTGTGGGCTACAGGTTTTCCCGCCGAGCCTTGAGGAGCGAAGAAGAACAGATGTACGTGAGGGTTGACCTGCGAGACAATGGGGTGCGTAACTGGAGAACAATGAATTCATGCTCGACGGTCCTGGTTCCGAGTTCATTCCGTACCATTGAAGTACAAGTTCAGCGCTTGCACTGGAATGTCAACCCTATCGGACCGAATCAGCGTGGCGCGCACTCTGGTTCAGGACAAAACGTACCTCAAAGACCCATCCTTGAACTTGCTACCCCAGTTCCATGGAATAATGGTGCCATCTCGCGTCTTCTGCATTAGAACCACGGGGTTCAAGATGCCGGGTACCGCCGCAGACGCGAGCAATGCGCTCCAGATGACAGTGTCCGGTGCGGTGATGTAGTTCAACAATTTCGTTGGGCTAGGACATTCGGAGCATTCGGATGGCCAAACTTAAGCTTAAAATCTTTAAAACCACTCACGAATGTCGCTCCGCTGGAATTACTGAGACGTTCAGTATGCGTCCGGTCCGCAGGTAGGCTTCGCGGAATGTCGTCGAGCCTCGTGTAAAGAAGCACGCCTACAGACGATGGGAATACATATCGGGATATGCCCGAGACCTTCAACATATATGGGCTACAATTATGCTCACCTTTCTCGCCCAGGCTGCGCTGTCAAACCTTGCCCCAGTGAGCCAGAACCTCCTGAACCATACTTTGAATGGTTCCTCGCATGCTGTAATACGATTGGCCAGCTCGGGAACAAGGAGTTCCTTGAGCTCCTCAGCGGTGCGGGTACAGATGAGCGCCGCCACAAGACCGCCAGCAGATGTCCCTGAGATGACACGAGGCAGTAGGTTCTGATCGATGAAAGCTTTCACGACGCCGAAGTGATCTGGAATGGGATGAATGGGATGGGATGAGCAGAGCTTCAATCAGCTATCTCCATCTTGGAAGAACGGGAAGACATACAGTATCCAAACGATGCACCACCGGAGAGGCACAGAGCCGATGTTCCCAGGTTGGTGTTCGCGCTCTTGAAGAATCTCTTCTTCTCTTCATTCGAAATGTCTGGAGTTTCCCGAATATACTCTATCGCCTTCTCGACCTCGTCGACGTAAGCTGACAACAAAATTTACAAGACCGTTGACTACAAGCAATATGCATGCGCACTTTCAATGAGCTTCTTTGTGCCGTAGAAGGTCTACATGTAGTTTTCGTGAGTGAACACTATCGTGGACTATCGCTGGTGCCTGACCTCGCTGTACAACCTGCTCGCACATCGTCAGCTGAGGTACCCTAGACTTGACGATCATAATTTACCTTGCGGATTCTACTCCAGAAAAATTATTTCGAATGCAGGTTTCCAGTACTCCCAGCGCTCCGCGAGCGTCGTTCTTCTCGCGAAAATACCTTAACGACCTTCGGACCTACGACGTGTATCCATTTGCAGCTCACGACTTGGCAACTGGATTATATGCCCACCTTTCTTACGAGTTTCCAATCGTAGTACATGTCCTCATCGATTGTCTTCCATTCGTCAAAATGCATGTACTGATCTAACGCCAAAGCCGCGTCTTTCCACTCCTTCGGTGCATGTAAGCAAGACGGTTATCCCAAAGGTACGCGCGAACTTACTTGATATGTCTGAGCGTTACGCAAGCGTTTTCGCAGAACACCTCTACGCCCACGCCCTTCAGCCAAAACGTTAGACAGAACCAGTTGAACCAGGAACGCGGCGTGCGTACAGGCTGACAGCCACTCTTTGGCGTTGACTAGTTGCCGGATGGCAATATATGCCCCAAATTGGAAGGCGATGAACAAGAATATGAGGCCCTGATGGCTCGCCGTTATTGTACAATGACCAAGTGCAGGGAGAAACAACATACCAGCAAAGGCCACCTGAGGGTAAGGTAAAGCCATTCGCTCCCCATGTGGGCGGGTCGGGGTGGACGCTTCCTCCTTCATCCAACGGCAACAGTTGACTAAACACGCACTCAAACCAAATTCGAAACTTACTTCCGGACTTTCATATTTACTGGCGCGAAGTCTGACAGTGCAGACACCTTCAGAACGCGTTGTCCGGAGTGTGGGAGGACGAGTTGCTGGGGTCCAACAACCGGGCTATTTGGAACCTCCGTGAAATCGCTGAGCATAGCGTTATCATCGGTTTTGAGGGCATCCTCGAACTGCTGCATGTGTCTACACAGCAATCAATGTCGCCTTCAACACCTACAGGCAACAGGACACTCACCTCTCGTCCACATACTCCGCATCGAATGGGGATATCCGTCCATTTAGAGCCGACTCCGGACGACTCCGGGGGTACCGCGACATAGAATTGGTGGTATCTAGAAAAGACTATGGTACAGAAGCGAGTGGCGTGACTATGAATGCAGCTCAGGGCGTATTGTTTGGGGGGGGGGGTTAAAGCTTGCAAGACCAAGCTCAAGTCCACCCGTGGTGCCTTCACGCCCTTCCCAGAAGACGCCCAAGGTCCCGTGACGCCACCAGTTCGCTCCGACTCCGGGCGTTCGATTCCGTGAGCCGGTCGCTCGCGACCTTTTTGTTTTCTTGTTCATAACCACCATGCGCCTCCAACCCATCACTTTTCTGACTGGTCTGTCTCTTCATACGACCCTCTTTTACCCTTAACCTTCAACGCCGAGCCTGAACATTGAATGCTAATCCGACTTCCAGCCGGCTTCAAAAGCGCTACCATACTTGACACTGTTCGAGTAATAGTGCAGTTGGTTGTAGGTACTAGGTATATTGGACAAAGTATTGTGTTCTTCGCACCCTTATGAACTCCTCCTCAAGCGGCATCTGGTCCTTGCGCCGTGTGCATTATTGTGTTGACATGTATGTTTGCTCCCCCCAACGCGATTGCTAGACCTCTGGCGGACCGGCATACTGCAGTCGAACCGACGGGTGAGAAGGCGTCCATATGTCGTCATATTCCCTACTACAGTGCCATTGAAATTCAGGTGTCCAATAACATAAGGTTAGAAGCTGATTCTCCTTCAGTGCCGCACGCCATCCCACACTGTCAGCACTTCGCCAGGTATTTATATTCATTCTAAACTGTGGCAAGACGGTGGCGCAACTCCAATCCGCGTGGTTGACCGGTTGACCGTTGAATCGCTCATCATGGCGACGACTGCGCATAGACAACGAATGCTTGTTGTATCGAGGCAGTATCGAGGCACGGAGTCTTGCATGCTCCGGAGGCTGAGCATACGAGAGCTTAAGGACTGCGCCATCTTCGCCATCGGCCAGCCAGGGAAGCGCCATGATATATGCTGCGTTCCACGATGAGCACGTACGGAGACAGCCTATCGCGAAGGATACGATGATCGATTACGAGTGCTGTGGTCGAAGGCGCCGTTGGTCAGAAAGTGAGTGGTCGTTTCGCATACGGTGGCTTCGCTCATGCTGAAACGAGCAGGTCAGAGCATTGGTAACTCCTCTCGGTATCGAGGCTCTGCCATCGCATGATGAACGTAGCTCGCGAAAGCCCTGGGAGGCGGTACTTACGTCCTTGGGTGCCAACCAAAAAGGAGAGGTGGTTCATCGATAAGTGCAGGATATTCCCAGCCCCAGTGCCCTCATGGGGAGGTTTCATGTGATGATCGGGCGGAACTCTCCCTAGACGCATATTCCGACATTTCGACCCCAGTCGTCAAACCCTCCCATTTCTATTATTAGAGCGTGACATCACGCCCTTCCAAGTACTTAAAGCTGCCTCCCAGCTTCGACATCCTCCAGTCCCGTACTCACACCTGCTCATCCACCACATCCACCACCACCACCACCACCACCACCGCCTACTACGCAATGGGTTTCTTCCACTCTGAGTCTGACGAGGCCCAGGCCTACGAGCAGGTTCATGTCGCCTTCTAACCCCTCCACCTCTACCTCAGACTAAACCCATCTTACCTAGGTCACCAACGCCCCCCACGAGGCTAAGCTCTCTCACGAGCTCATTGCCGCTGCTGCGTCCTACGAGGTGCGTTGCAGATCCTCCATAGTCGCGGCCCTGCGCTCACGCTCCTTTGACCAGGCTGCCAAGGCTTACGAGGACCACGTCGCGAAGAACGGCCAGCCTGACAGCCATGCCAAGGCGAAGGAGATCCTAGCGGGCCTCGCCGGTGGGTTCATCGACCGCATCGTCGAGACCAAGGGCGTACGTGTTTTCCGGCTCTCTTGGAAATATCATCGTCCTCATGCTACCTGGATCATAGCTTGACTACATCGACACGCAGAGGGCCAAGAAGCACTCCAGCGAGAAGTTCGAGGAGGTTGTTACCGTCGACAACTACTAAGCAATGACCCTCGAGTACCCGAAGCAGATGTATGTTACTATCTATGTACATATCTATGTGATGCAGCTGGATAGCCTGGAACGTTCGCGTCGGTCACCTTGAGACCTACCTTGGTGACCATTGATATCGATAAGATGGACATAAGCGATCCTGGACCCCCCTCTTATGGGTTCGTGTGGAAGCTGAGGATAAGACATTTGTGCACCTGACAACAAGGCTTGAGAATCCGTTCTCCATTTCGAGTGTAGTTGGATGGTGGCACCCCTTGCCATTGGGCTTTTAATAGATTAACATGTCACGCAATCGTAGCCTAATCGAGCTCATGCCTGAAACACACGTTTGGGGACGACGATGGATGGATCTGGATTGCAGCAGTGTTGTCTTCGCATTAAGTAATGTGCCGCCCTAAAGACAAGACAGAGTTGGGTCGTCGCACAGTAGTTCATACGCTCACATATACAGGACTGTCTATGTCATCTTAGTACACAAGTACTTAGATCAAGTACAGTCAGCAACAGCATTCCGCAGACTGCAAAGGTAGCATCTTACTGGGTTAGACGCCCCGACTCGGTACCCAAGAGTCAGTACTAGTCAGTACCCGCGGGTTATAAGACCTACTTGACCGGGTTTAGCCGAGAGCTTATCCGGCCTGCCCAGCGGGGAAGGGCGAGGCGAGTTGAGCGCAAGCAGCGTGAATCAATGCGTCCGTTCTTCAGTCGCCTGTACTTCGCCTCCTTTGCTAGTCTCTCTCCCGTTCCCTGACTCATGACATGGCCACCCCTCCCGTCCCACACAATGCAGCTCGCTGGCAGAGCGTTCTCAACATCCGCTTCAAGACAGGTCTTCCTGCCTGCCCTAACTCGTCCCTCATCGTATCCGCATAGCCCACCATGTCCGGATGGCATGCGCCGCATCTCTACGGCCGTCCACTTTTACCAGAATCGACACCTCGAGGCGTATGCATCCAAGCCGGCGACAAGACTGACATTGCGACAGCTGGTAAGTGTGCAAACGCATACAACGGAGGATGTAGGGTATAAAGGTTGTGTGCAGGTTTTCTTTGGCAAGTCTATGAACGAGGAACGTCTCATCAAGGTGTGCGCTCTTTTGGCTTCGTCCAGTTACATGTTCTCAATAATATTTTCGACTTTCGCCACCTGGTAGAGTGCAAACTACGTGCGCACAGAGCTACCCATCCGCATAGCGCATCGGCTGCGAGACATGCAAGCGCTCCCTTATGTCGTTGTGACCCAAGAAGGTGTTGCGAAAGTGTATGAGGTATGTATTCGAAAACGTTCTGTTTGTTTGCCGGAGGATGTGGCTTAAGATGATGCATTAGCTCTATTGGGACGCGTTCGACAAGTATGCCTTCCGTTTCAGAAAGGTTGTGAGTCGCGTAACCTACAGAGCAGGTTCCGGCGGTATCCTCAAATCAACACGCTTGAAGAGAACAACGTGTTCTGCGAGTTCGTGACGAATCTGCTGAGGCACCAGTCAGTCGTCCCTGCTGTTGTGCGTAATCGTGCGCTGAGTGCGGACTCCTTATAGCAAATCCGTCATCCCGAATCTTTCTCTTGGTTTGTCTCTGTCGTCGCCGTACCTCCTCCCCGATCGCTTGGACTCCTTCATGCGGAGAATGCTCGTCTCACGAATATCACGTCGCGTGCTGGCAGAGCATCATAACGCTCTCACTCGACAAGTAAACTCCGGGGAAGAGTCGCACTCAGGAGGCAACGTGGGCATTATCAGCACAGCGCTAGAGGTAAATGAGTGCATTGAGAGGTGCGCGCAATACCTTCAACACAGGCCACATCATTTGGGAGAGGACCCTCTGAGCGGACCTCTGAGCAATGCGCCATGGCCTCAAGTGATCGTCGACGGCCATGTGAAGACGAAGTTTGCATATATCCGAGAACATCTCGAGTGGGTTCACCTCGTACGTTCCTTCATATGAGCCTATCTAAGCTTACGCAGGTATATCATATTTGAACTCTTGAAGAACGTGAGCGGTATTTACCATCTTGTCTTCGCTCGCGCTCACGTCCTAACAGGCGTTTCGGGCGACACGCCTCAAACACCCAACAGCCAATGTTTTGCCACCAGTACGTGCAACTGTGGTTGCCAGCGACAATAACGTTTGTGTTCGTATCTCCGACCAAGGCGAGCGTTTTCGACAACCGTTCATTAAACCTTGTATTGACGCCTTCTGTCGGCAAGGTGGCGGTCTCGTCGCACCTGAGATCAAGACACCCTCGGATCTCTTCTCCTTCTCTCATGTACGCAATGCAGCTCGGATGGAAGATGCTCGTCTTGGCGCACTGCGGACTGTCAGCACCAGCACCCGCGGCATGACAGCAACAGTATCTGAGCAAGTTGGCGGCCTGCAGCCTGACGCACATGGCGAAATCCCTTCAGATTGTTCGGATCCAAATCCAAGAATTGGCATGGGGCTGCCGATGAGCAATATCTACGCGACGTACTTTGGTGGCTCTCTGGAGCTCGTCAGCCTGGATGGTTATGGTGGGTGCTCCTATGAAATGCGTTTGGTCTGTCTTTACTGAGATAAAACCGGACATGCGTCAGGTACGGATGTATTTGTGCGGCTGCCGAAACTTGTAAGTACTTTGACACCTTGTCACACGAAAACTCTCTTAGCTTAATCCATCGTCAGGGCACAAACCTTGAGGGGATCGAGCTCTAGTTCGGGCTGTGTGCCGACAGTGCTGTGTCTCCCCGCAGTCGAAGCCATATTATCTCTGTCGCCACCCCTGAAGCATTTATACAATACCATGTGTCCACGAGATGTCAACCGGACCTCAGCACGACCTCCCCACTAAGTGCTAGGCTCCTACTGGCTTTATCCGCAGCTCGATATACCAATTCATCTCTGGTGTAAAGTGTTCATAGCAAGTACATGCACATACATCTGAGCACAGTCAACAACTGTGGACAGAACTATATAAGTAATACCACTTGATGCCGGTCGAATGTGGGAAGGATGCTATATTCTGCCGCGACGGGGTTCATTGTGGTGAGATCAACAGTGTGCTAGTGGCAGTGGTGCGGAAATATGAGGGCTAATAGGTTTGATCCCCTGTTACCTGCGTTCTTGAGTAACTTAGAGGTATATATACACAAGACCTCCGATAGACGGGTGTCTGACTCATTGCCTTGTGCAACGGGGTTGATGTGTGTGCCAAGTTCCTCCGGCACAGCACATGCTGCTGGAAGAGGTAATATGTGTATGGCGCCCATGAGGCGATGTTGGTGGCAGATGGGCAGATGGCATCCAGCCCATCCCAAGGCGAATTCAGAGTATTTCAATGTTTACGTCGCAGACAGCGCCTTCGCGTGCTTTCTGCGCTCCAGTACCCACTTGAGGGGGCGGTGTCTGGTCCTCCTTCCGTTGCGCACCGTCCACAACATCCCCCGTACTGTTGTGATTGCCCCTCCCCGTCCCCCCAGTGCTAGAAGCTGAAGCTGCTGCAAATTGCCGACCGGATCATGAGCGATCCCGCTGCGTTCGATCCACCTCCCTCCCCGCCACCGCCGTCCTACCAAATTTCACAGTACGAGTTCGATCAAAAGACATCGCACATCCTCGAGCAGAGCCCCCGCGACCCGCCCCCGCGACGTGTTGACGACGATGGCTTCCAGATCTGGGACGAGGCCGTCTTCGAATTCGAGGCCGCGCTGAATGGCATGAGCACCCTCTCCGTCGGACACCAACGTCGGCCCTCGAACTCGGATCCCAGGGCCAGTTCGAGTTCTACCGCTCCCCCTCCCGCCTTCAGCCCTCCGCCTGGTTCTAGTCGCAACTCGAGCTATCCACCAGAGAAGCAGAGGCCAAGACTACTGCTTTCAGAGCCGCCTGCGGCGTCTTCTACGAGCTCCGATTCAGGTTCAAGTTCTGCATCGAGGCCGTATGTCGGATCCTCTTCATCCTCTTCGGTGCTTTCTTCTCCCTCACAGGAAGTCCGGCCGCTTCGTGTTCAGAAGAAGACACAGCCGCAGAAGGAGCGCCCAGCCTGGTACGCGGAGGCAGGCCTGGGAGGAGGCAGCCCCCCGCCATCCCCGCTCGAGCCTCAGCCTCAACCTCAGACTGGCGGTTCGTCCTCCCGTATTGCACAAACAACGCAAACGACCTTGCGGCGTGGGCTTACCGTCTTCAACCATGCCGGGGGAGACCGCGAGAGTACACCGCCCCCCGAGTTCTCTTCCGTTGGGCCATCACTCGATGGACCGCCGTACGAGACTATCGTCATGGCATATGAGGAGTCTGCTATAACTCGTTCTCCCGAACCCCCCGTGTTCTCTTCCCCTCCACCCTCTATGCAGCCCGCTGCTCCAGCCCCAGCTCCGAGTCAAAGATTACACGGCCACTCGGACTCTCATGCGGAGGCGGCCCACCAGCATCCTGCTCACTCACAATCGTTACCTCAGCGACCTGTTTCATCAACTGCACCGCGCCCGCATGTCGCTCACCATCAGTCCATGCCTGCCTCATCCTCCGTTTACGACAAAGTCCAGTCTCGGGCCATGTCGTTCTACCCTCCAGGACAGCCCAACGCACCCCGCGTGCCATTCAATCCGCAGGTGGCATACTCCAAACCATCTATGCCTTCTTTACCCACTCGGGAGGAGGACGCAGCGCAGAACGACGTCGCGAACCCGTCCTCATTCTACAGGTACGGCTGCGGCGTACCGCTATGAATCCGCCAGCGTGCTGACCACAGCTCTCCCGTCCAGCCATGCTGTATCTGCGCACTATTCTTTCAACGTGCCCGCGCGCATGCGGAAACAACCGCCGGCGCCGGTACCTGAGCAGTGCGTTGCAATTACACCCACGGCCCGCCGCGGGGGTCGCTTGCTGACTGGGGACGCGCTTCTTCTAATTTGGCAGATTCGGTATTTCCCAGCAACAGTACCCGGCGATGGGCATGACGACGCCTGTAGCGTCCCCGCGGCCAAACTATGGATACAGCCAGGCGACCTTCAGCGACACGGCTAGCATTTACAGCCAGAGCAGCACTACCACCACCAACACGACTACAACTAATAACTGGGGGTACGGCGGACAGCAGGGCTGGCCACCGGCTGGCGAAGGATACCAGACTTACCGATAGTAACCATGCTGACATTGCTCTTCTCTCACCAAGCCGGCGGACAATGGACTGGAGACTGTATGTATACCTGTGTCGGCATACTCTTCACGCGTGAGCATGTGTAATATTATATATACTGCTAGATCGCTAGTATCTCCAAATGCTTTGCCTCTCGTCTCTCCTCCTACTTTGTGCGTGCCATGGCGTCGAGGAGCAGGGAGAGATGGTCGTCGGCAGTAGAAGGCGGTGTTGTGAGGAGAAACGCGTCGCGATGAAGATCACGTGCCGTGCAGGCGGTTTAAAGCTGGCTGGGATGAAATGTCGGCTCGCGATCCTCCAAATCCAATGGCAACCACTCCCGCCGCTCCCTCCCTCCAGCAGTCCCAGTCCTCGTCGAGCGTGACAAGCTCGCAGTCGACACCTTCCAACAACGGCAAGCCCGCGGACTACGTGTACTTCGAGCGCACCACCGCCGGCTTCTCCGACGATGCCGTCCCCCGATCCAAGGCCGCGCAGCTCAAGCTTGAGCACTACTACAAGGTCGCGGTGGAGGCAGCCATCGAGCGCAACCAAAGGTGCGCCCACCACACCATCCCATTCCGTCGGAGGTCGTTGACGCTGTGCACAGACGGGTAGAACTCGAGAGGAAGCTGGCCGCCGACACCACGATGTCCGAGGAACGGAAGCAACGCCAACTGCAGCAACTGGGCAAACGCGAATCTGCGTTCTTGCGATTGCGCAGGACGAAGCTGGGGCTAGATGACTTCCGGACTGTGAAAGTTATTGGCAAGGGGGCTTTCGGAGAGGTGCGTTTTCGGTCTTCTTCCCCAAATCCCCCCAGAGTGCTCAGCAATAGCAATTCGCATCCGGTAGGTCCGCGTAGTGCAAAAGACGGATACAAATAAGATCTATGCCATGAAGACCCTCCGCAAAGATGAGATGTTGAAAAAGGATCAGGTGCGCTTCCATCACCCACCGAGATGCGCCGTCGCCCTTATTGCCCTACCCCCGCTACCAGCTGGCACACGTCCGCGCAGAGCGTGACGTCCTGGCCGAATCCAATTCACCATGGGTCGTGCAACTCTACTACTCATTCCAGGATCCCTCATACCTGTATCTGATCATGGAGTTCCTGCCTGGAGGCGATCTCATGACGATGCTGATCAAGTACGACACCTTCTCCGAAGATGTTACTCGTTTCTACATCGCGGAGTGCGTTCTTGCCATCGAAGCTGTTCATCAACTTGGTTTCATTCATCGGTGGGTTGAGCGAACACATTTGACCCTCACGCTACTGACAACGCTTCCAGTGATATCAAGCCTGACAACATCCTCATTGACAAGGATGGACATATCAAGCTGTCTGACTTCGGTCTGTCTACCGGGTTCCATAAACAACACGACTCGAGTTACTACCAACGCCTGCTTGACTCCGCAAATGGCGTTACCTCTCCCACCACGGCCGCCCAAGCGGCACGGAATAGCGTGATGG
This sequence comes from Ganoderma resinaceum, assembly GCA_964023155.1. Taxonomy (NCBI): domain Eukaryota; kingdom Fungi; phylum Basidiomycota; class Agaricomycetes; order Polyporales; family Polyporaceae; genus Ganoderma; species Ganoderma resinaceum. The sequence continues at coordinate 2,227,230 of OZ026793.1, forward strand.
TCAACGCAATCCACCTTACCATGTCCAGCAAAGACCAGATCGCGACATGGAAAGCCAACCGTCGGAAGTTGGTATGGCGTTCATCTCGCACCTTAGCACCGCGAAGCGCTAACACAATGCTACAAGGCTTACTCAACAGTCGGCACGCCGGACTACATCGCACCAGAAATCTTCATGCAAAAAGGTTACGGCAACGAATGCGACTGGTGGTCCCTGGGCGCGATAATGTTCGAATGCCTTGTTGGCTATCCACCATTCTGCTCAGAATCCACGCACGAGACGTATCACAAGATCCTCCAGTGGCAGCACTACCTCCAGTTCCCCGATGATGTCCACCTCAGCCACGAAGCAGAGGACCTGATCAAGAGGTCAGCACCCTTCCCGCGTTCTGTTCCCCATTATGCTTTCTTGTGACGCGTTCGACTGACTTCTTCCATTCGTCCGTTCTGATCCGCTCCCCCCGCCGCGCGTACCCCTCGTCGTGTTTCTGTAACCGCTTATTTTGCCACGCAGGCTAATCACATCCCCCGACCGTCGTCTCGCCGTCGATCAGATCAAGCACCACCCCTTCTTCTACGGCGTCGACTGGGTCGCCATCCGCAACATTGAGGCGCCGTTCATCCCTCGCCTGCGTTCCATCACCGACACCTCGTACTTCCCCACAGACGAGCTCGAGCAGGTGCCAGACGAGCCCGTCGGCGCGGACTCGACTGGTGCGAACAAAGACCTGGCGTTCCTGGGGTGCGTTCTCTTGGCTTTAACTTCTCGCCTTACTTCTGACCTTGACGTCCGACCGGGACGCGTGTACGCGCTATAGGTACACATTCAAGCGGTTCACCATTTCCTCGCAGGCGTTCTGATCGCATGCGTGTGCTCTCCGCGTTTGTCGCTTCGCGTTCCTCTGCTTCTGTTCCCCGTCCTTATCACCCGCCTGTCGTCATTCTGCATGGAGCCTTTCCCCCGTCCATATCGGAGCTTGTAGTATAGTCCCGTACGATCATCACGTAGTAACGGCTCGCCCCCTTCTGCATATAACATACCACATGACACATCACGCGTTCGCCGGAGACGTGACATCTTCATGACTTTCGTTTTCCGTTCTTCTGCTTTCTGGCTCGTTATGTCACGCACATACATCGGAACCTCGGGCTTCATGGCGTCTTATATTCTGTGTGGGTAGCTACATGCGTGCATGGAAGGTTTACAATATAAATAGTGCGGCATTGCAATGTGCGGAGGGATAGTACAGTGTGGGTGAACGAAGGCTAGTCAAGTGGAATGGACCAACCATGATGGCACGTTATTATCCTATGGATTATAGTAGAGCAAGCCTTCTGCCAATGAGAGTCAAATACGAGGAGATCGTACATCTCGGGGAAGATGAAAGAAATTCAAACGGGAGGATGAAAAAAAGTGAGCGCAAAAAGCTCAGCGCTGCAAGGGCACCATCAGGTGCGGCCTCATCTGGAAGAGTCCCCCGCGGACATGAGGTCATTTTCCACATCGAAACGAGCAATCAGAACGTACCATCTCGATGAACAACGGAAGAAGCTTCGGAATATGCTCCAGCTCCGGAGGCGTTGGCGCATGGACATCCTTCTTGGGCTTTGGGCGCGGCTTGGCTTTGGGCGCGGCCTCAAGCGGTGGGGGTCTTCGTTCCGCCCCCTTCTCCCGTTGCCTCGCGCTAGGCGCGGGGGAAGGGGTCTGATTCACGGATTGCGGGAGCGGTGGAATAGGCGGCAGTTCCTTTGCGCCAGGATGGGGCGGGAGATCCTTGAACCTGGATGCTGCGGGTGAAGGCAGGCCGGGGGCTGACAGTGTGCGCGAACGAGAGTGTGCAATGGGTGGCAAGGGCGGTCGAGCGGGAATATCCTCCGAATACCGTACACTTGAAGGGAATCCCTGCAGAGACGGGCGTTTCTGGACGGGAGAGTGACCAACGGTGGGCGAGCGTGTTGGAGGTTGTGTTGGCTCCGTGCGACGGCTTGGAAAACGGTGCGGTGTCTTGTCATGTTCCGTTGCGTTGCCTTCGTTCTCGGTGCCCGTTTCACTATCGCCGGAACCGTCCTCCTCGGACTCTATATCAGAATTCGAGGAACCAGAACCCGAGATCGACTCGTCATCACTAGAGTCCTCTTCGTCGGTCTCCTGTGCAGCGAGGTCCGCCGCATCCCCTTCCACTAGATCACCGAAGCTGAGATCGTGGACGATCCCGTTGACAAGTTGCGTAGCCGCTTCGTCTTCAGCGTCAGCATCGTTCATTCCCTGTGTGCGCCCGAACCGCCTGCGTAGCTTTGCTTCATAGGTGACTTTAAGCTTGTAATGATAGAGTGCGATCGAATCAACCTCGCGCAGGATGTTCTCGCGGTCGGTGCCTGTATGTGGGAGAAGGAACTCCAGCGAGAACCTTTCCCCGATGCCCTCGCGCATGAGTGTGAGGAAGCGCTCGATCCAGCGCATGAGGCCAGTAAAAAGTCCTTCGCCTTTCGAGTGGACCTTGTGAACGAAGCTGTAGAAAGCCTGCTCGTGCCGTTGAATCAAGTCGATGAAGATTTGCACTGTTCGGGCTGGATCCGTCTGGCTTACTGTCATTCAGACAGTAATCAACAGTTGTAACGCGTACAACGGCGAAGAGCGCGACGTACACTCCTCTGACTGTTCAACCGTCCGGATCAGGTCATTCATGAAGTTCTGGAAGTCACCCAATGAGTCTGCAATGCTTGCAGCCCGATACACCTGTGCAAGCGGCGCGTAGAAGATCGTGATGATGTCTTTGAGAAGGTCCGCCGTGGTCCCCTAAAGGCTAGTGAGCCTCGATCTAGTTGAAGCATCCGGACCAACTCACCTCGAAGATCAACTCAATCAACTGTTCCCTGTCTTTCAGACGGGCGTATAACTTGGCGAGGATGCTCAGGTCTTCAAACAGCCACGCCTCCTCTTCCTGCGGCCCCTCGTCGTCATCAGAGTCAGACAGGGTCTCCTGGTATCGGACGTATTCCTTGTGCGCGCGGTGTGCATACATGACACGTTGGAATTGAGCACGAGAAAGCGGAGGTTGGTCACCAGAGCGGAGCACTACAGCAAGGACATGCAGGTTTTCGGCAGCTACGTGGGAAAAGATCGCCGTGAGTGAATTCGCCATCCAAGCAGCACACACTACTTACCAGCATCGGCCTTGTACACCGCTTGAATCTCGCGAGGAGCATAGACGTATAGTCGGACCTTCTCACACATGATCAAATCATCGACTTTCTCCTTTATAGCCTCGATATCCTCGTTGATCGCCCGGACTTCCTCCATAAGCGACCCCGTGAACATGCGCTGTAGTAGACTCCGACCGCCGAAAGGTGTGGCCAGGAAGAGGTCGAGGACGCCACGAATCATACCCATCGGATTGCTGATCTTGAGTGCAGCCTTGAGCATGAAGTAGGGCATTAGGCCATGTATGCGCTTCATGCTCGCGAAGGTCTCGGACGCGTTATCCGCAGCTACATAATGGTGGAACACCGTCGACGCTAGCCTGTGGTGCTCGAAGGGTCAATGACGAGAAAGGTAGGATGGCTGTTCCGTCCAACATACGATATCCGTGCCCACTCTAAGACTGCCTGGTAGCTTGGTGGCAGATTGCGGACATCCGGCGTGTCCTTGATCGTGGCGAATGTATGCGTCAGCCCATCTGTAACGAGAAAAATTTGGCTTGAAATATTGTAATATCGGGAGAATTTACGCATATACACTCACCCTTCTCGAGCAGTTCGCCCTTAACTCCTCGTACAGCGTCTCGGAGCCCGTCCACTCTGGCCGTGATCTCTTTAGCAAAGCGCATCCTACCGTCCTCACGCATCCGATCGGCCTCTTCGCGCCGCCGAGCGTCGGCCGATTCCTCCTCGGACAGTCTCGTCGGGCTGCTGAGCAGGAACGACCGCAACACCGGAGAAGACGCGAACGTTGACGACGACAACAGTGTGTGCAGGTACGACCGCAGGGTCAACCGGTTCTTCTCCCTGGAAAGACGCAGAGCTTGCTGAGACACACCACCTCCGTCATAATAGCCCCCGTAAGAGCTCGAGTTGAAGGCGCCTGGCATGCCATTACTCGACGTCGGACTCGTTGGCGAGGTCAGGTTGAAGGAGTCAACGCTAGAGTTCTGTTCAACGTCGTATAGATCTTCTATGCCATTCGGCCGACTAGGCAGTCTACCCATTTGGGTTGCCGTTGGGCTTACGGCCGTACCAGGACCATTACGAGAGTAAGATGTCGTTGAATGTGATGCAGACGGCGGCGGCGACGGGAGAACGGTGGGGAAGGACAAGGACAGAGGCGGTGGGGAGAGGGTAACGTTCACGAAACTGTGATCCTTAGGCGGAGGTTGTGGTGTGTCCTCGTCCGGGTGGGCCTTCCGGAGCTCGGCCGCAAGGGTTTTGAAGTCGCCATACCGTCGTGAGACGAACACATCTGGCTGACCTCTCCGGCGAGTGCGAATGATGAATTCCTAGGATGACCAATGTGAACGGACATGATCGGTACTCCACTATAATACACACCTCATGGACTTTGCTGCGCATCCGTTTCCTCTCGGTCACGGATCGAACGCAGACGACGTTAACGTCGAAGCTGTCCTTCATCTTCTTCTCCTTTGCTGCGCGTCTCTTAGCCAGGGCTTCTAGGCGATTGAGGTCAGCTTGAGAAAGGCGGACGACCTCCTCGGGTTCGACCAGTTTAGTTGCACTGGTGATGAGCATGGATAGGTTCCGCTCGAGTTTGTTGAGCATGCGGTGCCGAGTGGCCTCCTCTGACTCCTCTTGTTTCTCATCGAGGACGGATGTTGGGGAGAGATTGCGGGAGAGCAAGGATGCCAAGAAGGGTTGGACCTTGTCCGGAAAGAAGTCCTTGGGAGCTGAAGTCAGGAAGGGGAAAGAGAGGACGAAACGGCGGAAGAAGAAACGGAGGAAGGGGAGATCAAGATGTGGCGCGTCCTTGGGAGGAGGGGTAAACGGATGTCCGAGGTAGGAGAAGGTGGAGACATTGTTTGTCGGTGCGGTTACCAGGGCATCAAGCTCCCTCTGGAATTCGAGATGAATTAGTTCCTTCTTGAGATAATGAGCGCGAATTGGGGTGAGCTCGTGTGAGTTCCCTTGCTCGTTAGAGACCGTTGTATTGAGGGTTGGTGCAGACCGAGGAAGAGGCGAAGGATGTTCGTGAACAGGAGATGCAGGAACCGGTGAAGTTAGCGGAGTGGTGAAATGGGCGTCATCGGAAGCCGGCGACAAGGGACGATGATCAATGGAGGAGGGGGATGGCGGGGCTTGCGGGACAGCACGAGTGGGACGAGCAGGACGGAGAGAGGAGGTCTCCATGATGAAAGAAAGTCGGAGACGATGGGCGGGAACGCAGGTGTGGCCGTCGCGGGCCCGAGGACGAGGACGACCGTGCGCGGCGGATGGCGGCTTGGCAGTGGATGCGGTGATTGCGTCACTCCACTGACTGACGCACAGCCACGTGCCTAAGCCTAAGCCTAACTTACTTACAGCCCTGAGCCAACTAACGGCAACCCAAGGTCGCGTTAATGCAGCGTCTTCAAAGCGAGCCTCGGATACAAGTACATGATTCAATCCAGTCCACTGGCAAACCTCTTCGGTCAACGTTAACCTCAAAGCCCGCAACTACGGCGCATATATAGCCTGGCCCCGAAACGTCTTCCCATTCGCATCCAGCAGCCCTTTAAGTCGCGTCGCAATCGCCTTCACGCCCTCCCGACACTCGTCCATCTCCCGCCAGGACCCTGCCACACTCCAGCACTCCGAGCATGCCTGACTCGCCGCATTCACCGTCTCAACCTCCAGCTCCTGTCGCATATGGAGCGCGACCATGACGTCCACCAGCCTGTTGAACCCCGCCCGCCATGACTTGGCACCCTCCTCCGCATTCATGCTCACATCCGTCACCAAATACGACGATGCCAGTCCGAGACAGCGTCGGAGGACCATTTGATCTATGCGCCCGGACGTCAGTGTCATCCGAGCGAGCACATCGACCGCAAAGTTCCCGTAGTCTGTTGCTGGTGAGAACTCGGGGGCGGGCTCCTATTCAGTGCATCAGATACACTCCCCGACACTTTTAACGTCATGAACACCATTACTCGCCTGCGCAGATGGCTCGGACATGGACCAGGTATCGTGCAAGGTTTCGTGTATGCTCTGGATAAATATTGTTGGGTCGCAGGTGGGTGAGAGCAAGATGGGGAGCGGGAGCGGGATCCGGAAGGGCAGCGGTGGAGGAATCTAAAGCCTCTAGATGATTGGTGGGCTAGGGATTGGGCCTTGGTGACCCACCAGGGATCAATTTATCCCATACCACGCGCTAGCAACCGATCACCTGGGTCACGCAGAGCAGAGGGCTCGAGAAGTCAGTGCTTAAAGTAGTCCAGTATCCTCCCAAGTCCCCGCCACTCGCAATATCAATTCAGTCCGCCAATTGCCAAATGCGATCCATCCCGTAGCGCGTGCCCAGCACTCCGACCACGTGGCTATCGCGCTCAGCGTTCCCCACCTCACTGCACCCTCTCTCTATCGTCCACCTCGACGTCCGCTCCTGCTTCCAATGGCGGCCCTCAACAATGTTGTACAGTACCTCACTCCTCCCATGCCCAATGTCACCCCGGACTATGACGGGCTGGAGTACAGGTGGAAGTTCCTCACCTTCCGACCCGCGTGTGCGTTGGACCTCGGCGCATACTCGGACATATCTGACCTTTATTTGTGTAGACTTCAAAAACGAGCTGTACTTCATTGCGGTAGCTGTATTGTACCTGGCCTTCTATTTCATTGGGAAAAAGACGAATCAGAGGCGGGCGAACAAGTGGTACGTCTCAAATCTCTCAGACCCTTTCCGCACCCCACTACGTGTATCTCATCGCCGTTCCCGATCGCACCCTAGGTTCAATGCACACCTACCTCTTTACCAGGCGCAGTTCTCTCGACCAGCTAATGCAGAGGGTCTCGTGTCAGGTAAGCCCAGCTCATTCCATCCCTCCTCCCCCGGTCCCTGGCTCACCCTCGTGTTGACTCTCAGACGGGAACAGCGATTTCTTCGCGTTTTCCACAGGCAGACGTGCCCTTTCTTCCCTGCATACCACCTTCACGCTCCGTCCTCGCCACGACCTCCTCCAGGTGGCCTACCAGTTCCTGCGCGGTATCGTCGAGTTGGACTACATTGTGCATGACAAGGTGGACCTCGAGTTCACTTTCCGCGAATCTGCAGGCAGGGAAGGTGTGGTCCCGGAGGCCGTTTGGGCCGTCGTCTCAAAGGAGGAGATGAAGCAACTCAGGAATGATCGTTGGGACCTGGTGCGTTTCTCGACATGTTGCGAGCCACGCGTGACAAGTGTTCACTTCCATCTGCACAGACTTTCACGAAGACCACCGAGAATAACGCGCTTCCCTCGTCCTTGGTCGTCATGTCCGGTGAGTTCTCGAGCGTAGGGTCGTCCGCGAGCATGACTCACTTTGATACGCAGAATTCGCCGATGTGACCACCAACCTCCTGAAGCCCTACGGCCAGTTCCAACTTGCGCAAGTCCTCTCTCAACCCGCGATCTTGCCCTACTTCCGCTCCCTCTCGCTCACCGACCAGCCGCACGTCCGACCTCCAGTCCCCCTCGAGCCGTCAGACCGTCACAAACGCCTCGTCCTCTCCCTATCTCTCCCGTCGGGCTCCGACGTCGCTGTCACGCTTCCGCTCGTCGCCGCGGCGTTCCAGCTCGTCGACATCATCGCAGGGGAAGGCAAGCTGCCTGGGGTCCGCGGCGGTCTGAACGCCGCGCTGCGCCCCGAGACGCGCACGAAGCTCCGCAAGGCGCGCGAGGACGTCGACAAGCAGATTCGCGAGGATGCGCAGCGAGACAAGAAGGAGGAAGAGGAGGAGGAGAAGGCGGCGGCGCGCAAGAAGGCGCGGGATGAACGCGTGTCGAAGCTGAGCGCAGCGGAACAGCAGAAAATGCTCGAGCGCGAGAAGAAGCGGCAGTTGCGCAAGTCGCAGGGCAAGGTCAAGGCGCGGTAGTGGGTGCCATCCTCCGCTCATGTCTGCGCCGACCTCAACATTGATTGTTACCAGATTACGCTGCTTCCTTTTGCTGACCCTACAGTCTACTGTTCACTGTCAATGTAGCGTAGTGCAATTCCGTAGGAATAGGATAAATTAATCGCGTATACATATACATGGTTCATTGGATAGCTAGCTCCTTAGTGTCCATCCATATCGTAAGTCTACCGAAAGAGACATGCCCAGAGACAAGATACCATGTACAGACATCCGTCAAATAAGGGAAGTTAGTGTCCGTTGCGCAAGCGCAGTGGTCATCGCCCTCTCCTGACGATCGCCATTCCCATCCCCGTCCTCTCGCGGCCCAGACTGCTCGTTGTTCTGCCCGTTCTCCATACCCTGATTCTGCGCCGGAGTCTCTTGCGTACGGCTGAGCCCGAGCCGTGCCCCCCAGTAGTTGAAGAACCGCAACAACCAAGTCGGCTTCAGGTTTGGGTGCGCGACCGCGTCAATCTCCTCCTCCATCTCCATCTCCATCGCCGCAGGCAGGATAGGCAGCTCTTCCTCGTCCTCCGCCTCGCTCTCCCTCCTCCCCAACCGATCCACTAGCCGCTCCTCCCCGTCCAGCGTCCACTGCACACGGTTGAATGGGCCGTGCGCCCCCCGGACGCCCTGCGGCAGCCGCCGCCCCGTCCCGAACACCTTCTCGCGGAGCGCGAGGACGCGCTGGCGCGGCTGTGAGGCCATGTGCCAGAGGTCCTCGACGAGGAACTGCTCGCTCTCGTACGCGAGCGCGTTCTGCTCCTGCGTCAGCGTCTCCGCCTCCGTGCGGAGCGCCTCGAGCTGCTGCAGCTCGCCCGCCCGCGCGTCGAGCTCTGCGAGGGCGCCGCGCGCGTCCTCGCGGTCTGCGCGCAGACGTGCGTTCTGCGCAGCGAGCTGCGAGGCGAGCACCTGGAGGCACGCGACGACGTTCGCGAGGTGCGCCTCGCGCCGGAGCATGACGAGCAGCTGGCCGCAGAGGTCGACGTCGATCCGCATGCGCTCGACGGGGAGGATGCGCGTGCCGGCGAGGTTGGCCACGTCGTCGAAGCTGCGTCTGCGATCCAGTCCCGACGACAGAAGCTGGCGTCGGTGCCGCCTCTCGAGGACACTGATGTCCTCCAAATCTACATCGTCCCCGTCCTCCGCGGGAGACGACGAGTCTACGTTGCGAAGCGGACTCGTACCGATACGGCGCTCCCTCGTGGCTGCGCTGCTCGGGTCGTGAAGGAAGTCACGGGCGCTGCGTACGTCTGACCAACTTATGATGCGCGATTGCGATTTCGTGAACGGCCGTCTCTGGTTGAATTCTGAGACACGTCGGTCGTAGTCCGATATATCGCTTGCAGAATTCTCAGCGACGGAGAGAGAGCCGACGCCCAACATGAGTGGGTTAGGGCCATCAGCTATGAGTGCGGGTATGAGCGCTGCGCGGGGCCACAATGTCAGTGGGACTTATATGTACGCACAGGTGGGCGACTGTTGGCCGCTGCTCAAGAATTCTTCCTCATCCATGGGGTCCCTGAAGTGACAAAATAAACTGAATGGATGACAGACTCCGTGTAGCGGGATGCCATAAATACGACAAACCTGGAAACGACGACTGACGGGACCAGCGAAGATTGGCCAGCCTTCTCCGATAGACCTCGAGGAGACTCCGGCGAGAACGCCTTCCCAAGCGTGCCAAAGTCGACGCTCAATTTCTTCCCTTTTCCCAGTCTGTTGGACCCTCCGCGTGAGTACTACTCGGCGATGAGCGATCCCTAGAAAGATAAGATCACACACCCTGCCCAACTCTCGATCTTCCGCTGCACCCTCCCGCCCCACGGTCGGTCCCCCTCGTCGCAAGATCTGGCCTCTCGATCTCGCTCTCTGTCCCGGTCATCCTTGTCCTTGCCCTCCTTACCCAGGATGTCCTTCTCGCCGTCCTTGTCCCTCTCCTTAACGTCCCGGTCGCGCTCGCCATCGCTCCACAACGCCTCCTTCTCGCGCCGCTTGTTCTCCGCGTGCCCCGGCCGACCAGTCCAAAGGTACCGCAGGCTCTGAGGTGCATCCTTGGATGTCACGGCATACCGTGTGACTGCGGCGAGGTCTGACGTTACGATAAGTGTCGTCGCACTCGTAGTCCCGCTACTCTCAGTCACATGCGTGCGTAGATCAGTCGCGAGGTCATCGAGCTTGTTCTTGAGGACGCGATGGACCTTGTATGACTCGCTCTGACGCGACTTCTCGTAATGCGAGTCTATCAACTCAATGAGTTCTGGGGCGAGAAACACCTCATTCGCGGAGCCGAACGCAGAGCCAGGTGTTGGCGGAGCGGGTGAAGCTGTACTGGAACTTCCATTAGAGCCCGACGGCACGGCGGGGGAGGGGGGAACGGGGACGAGGTGGGAATACGACGTATGCGCACGCGTCTTGCTATAAAATACGGATAATGCCTTGACGAATGCCTTGGGCTCCAAAAAAGGATCCTTGGGGACCACCTACAAAACGCAATTAAGACGCTTCACAATAAATGTGTGTGCAACGGTGACAGACCACTCCTAGGGCGAAGAGCTTGGTACGAGTGCTCAGAATAAGGCTGAACAGGGCAGCGACGACAGCGGGATCCGCGAGCTTCTCCGTGGGCTATAAGCAACCAGAAGCGCTGTCAACTGCAGGATCATAATGTAATATAGGCATCAACGCTACCTGGGTGTGTATATACCGCTCTCCAATTTGGTTTGACCATCGTCGCAGGCCTTCGCATGTGGTATCGCAAAGCAACCCATCACGCTCCTCCGTGTGAATCTCAAACATTCCGAAAATCGCCAAGGAAGCCTGGATGAGCTTCACCAGTTCCAACACAGTCCCGTTGAACAGTTCGCAAGAACGCGCGGAGGCTTTATCGGCAACATGGTACATGGCGATGAAACGGTCTTTCGTGGCATCACTATAAGTCCGTGAGTTAGGTGTTCAGGGACCAGCTGGCATAGACTCCGCGAAACATACCTCGGTTCTTCCAGAGTAAGGGCACTACGGCCACCGCAACCCATACGAAGCAGGTCAACATTCGAATATAGCTGGTCGCGTACGTCCAAGAAATTGCCGGATGGAATATGGACAATGGTATATTCAGAGCGGAAGTTGGCCAGGGACGTTACCATCAAAACGCCCTTCTCTGTCTTTCACCGCATGCACAGTAAGCGGTCGCACCAAACAACGATGGAAAATAGGAGTCGCACCTCTTTGGCCCGAGCGCCCTCACTCCGGAGACAGCGGATGGCGTCATCCCATGTTGTTTGTGCCTCCAAGAACGACAGCGACGATTGTGGGGACAGGGCCGTTACAGTGATCTACGAAACATTACAGACACCGGACGAGAATTATCGACAAACAGGTACGCACTCTATGTTTCGGATCTCCGGTGAAGACCGTCAGCACGAGGACGCAACGCTTCCGCGCAACAACCCTTGGTGAAAGGGCATCACCACGCCGTTATAAGCTAGGAGGTTGTCCTGAGAAGCGTACCACTTCTCGACAGCATATATTTGGAATCCTTCCAGCTCCAGCTGCTCTTCAACAACCTCAAACCTCTCTCCACCAGGGAGCCAGTCCGAGGCTCCGATAGTGGTGCGTTCCTGCGGCTCGTTGGTGACGGTGACAGAGAGTGACCCAGCTCTGTTCCGCCCAAGTCTCGACGGCGATGGCTTGGAGTTGGGTATCCGGGGCGACGTTGGCCTGACAGAGCGTACTGTCGGCATGAGCAAACGCCTTCTAGCAGTCTCGACATTTACGGAGGGGACGTGCGGTGTTAAATACGGTGTGGAGGGCACAGACAAATTACCGGTCGACGACACGAACGTCTGGCTGCTTCTCGGAGGAGGTCGAGTTGGTGGGGAAGGCGTGGGTGAAGGAGGCATCGATGGTGACTTTGGCCTTCCTGCTGATGGTGTACTAGGCGGTTGCGGGAGGAGGGAACTCCCAGAGACTTTGCCCTTGGATGGAGAGGACATGGTGCGTACTGCAAGCGGCTGTACTCATTCGATGATGTCAGGGTTGTTCTTCAGCATGCTTGTCAAGGTATTTGCCCTGAGACGGAAGACGGTCCCCAGCGGAGTACGCGCAGTCGGAAACAAGGTAACGAGAGAGTACAACGGAGTTGGTGGAAGAAGGTGGCCTACTTATTCACTCATTTAAGTACATACCGGAGCAAGGCGAGCAAGTCTACTACCGAAGACTGTATTTCCCACGGATATCAAGACTCTCCATCCCCGTCTATCCTGGCAGCTGCGGTCCCTGGGCGGATGCCTCGTGCATCTCCGTCGCGCCCTCCTTGCGCTCCTCATACCCGTATGTCCTCGTCGTGGGTTCCTTCTTGCCCTTCCGCCGTCTCAAAGCGCCGTTGTTCGTGAAAAGTCGGCGTCATAAGCGTCACGGTCGGGCGTCCGGAACCTCTTCCTGCTTGTCCCCCGCACGATTGCCTCGCGCACGTTAACGCCGACGATATTACTCAATGGCCAAGGTCAAGAAGAACAAAAGCAAGGGACCTGATCAAGTAGCGAGTGCTCAGCCGGCGCAAGCCAGCATGCAGCCTGAGGTAGGGGCGGCGCCTCCCGCAGCGCTACATCCATCGAGCCACGCTGTAGCCAGTTCGATGGCGCACGAGGGCAATGGACACGGGCATGGTTCGTAAAACGTCTTTCATGTAGCACCATCTCGTCGCAGGAGCTCATATCTACTCTCTTCACACCGTGCTCGCTAATATGCACCCCTCACAATCTCTCCTCTTCCTTCGCCCTTCGGTGCCGCGCCATGGACCGCGCTCCTCATAACTATATCCCTTTCCCTGCAGCAGGCTGGCCGGGGCAACCACAGGCGACGGTCGAGGAGGTCGAGGACGATGGGGGCTGGGGGTCCGGTGCTGCCGCATCAGGCGCGGTTTGGGATCCGCCTGCCAACAACTGGGACACCGCACCCGCCAACGATTGGGGAAGTGCAAGTGCACCCGCCGGCGACTGGGGAAGCGCACCCGCCGCGCCTGGAGGTTGGGACGAGCCTGTAGTGGATGATGGCTGGCCAGCGGTGCCCGCAAGCGGAGGGCAAGGAGGACACCCCACGGGGTCAAGAGGACGTTCAAGGTCAAGGCAAGGCGGTGTTCAATCCAACCCACAGCTCACGACACAACAGGACGCGCGAGCGCCTGCGAATCCCAACCCCTTCCATCCTTCAGCGCACGCGGACCAAATGTCTCCTTCCAACTGGGGCCCCGCCGTCGATGCTTGGGGCACTGAGCCCCCTCGGCCTACCTGGGCTCAGCCCCCCGCGCCGCAACCTCCCGGACACAAGCCTGCATGGACGAAATGGGCCAGCGAGGCCAAACTGGTAAATACCCCTCCCATTCATACGGCTCCCGCTTCCTACGACTTCGCGACTCAGGCTGCTGCTCCGGGCGGTGGGACTCGGCAGGTGCTGTCCGAGCAGCAGCGTTCCCAAATCCTGAGTTCGTTGTTGGACGCCCCACAACAGCAGGCTAAGGGTTACTCCCCGCAGTCCCCACCGCAGTCAAATTCTCATCCAAGGCAGCAACCAGCCGCGCATCCAGGTCAATCCCAGACTTACATGCATGCGCAACTCGTAGCAGCACAGCAGAGCATCTTGCGCAGTATACAGGATACCCATACGCACTCGAACGGACACGCACATCGCGGCCATTCTCAGCAAACGCGGGCCGCGCCGCAATATGCGGATAGTTGGAACAACTGGGGGAGAGACGCGTACGGGGGGGAGCGGGCATCTACGATCCCCGAAGAGGATGAATACGAGGACGATGGCTGGGGCGACACCGAGGATGAGGATGGTTGGGGTCACGGTCAAAGTCACGGGTACGACAACAACCAGCGCGTGCGGTTCTCCTCAAATGTGTCCTATGCTGGAACGCCCTCCATCGCCTCTCGCACACCTTCGCACGGGCCAGCACCCGCTTCTGGAGCTTCGCCCCCTCGACAGCACATATCATCCGATCCTCAGATGTGGGCGACATCTCCAATTTCCTCACGAACGATGAAGATGGCGACTGGAACCTTCGTTCCGACGCCTGCAACTGTGAAGACTACTATATTTGAACTCCCACCTCCTCGAAACGGGTTCGGCGAGAACGCGTTTGCATCGTCTCATGGTGACGCCTTGCTGCCGGCAGAGCGAGCTTTATACAATCAGGGACGGCCCACTAAGGAGCGGATACGATGGGGCTTCAACCCAGATAAGGATCCGCGCGTTGGTTCGCTCCTTCGCTGGGTAGCAGCCATGTCGAATGGTCTCGCCGAGATTGGTGTAAGTGTACCCACCTCTTTTGCCCCGTTAGATTGACCGAATGATGGGCATGTGGTAGCTTCAAAGATTCCTCGATACGCGAGAAAGAGGTGCGTTGTTCGCGAACGCAGACTTCCGTATTCCTGTCTCCCATGGCGCAGCCACGCAACCGGCCTTCGATTGGGTCACCCTCACTGAACTTCAAAACACACTCGACTCGACCCTCCAGTCGTCCGTGACACTATACGACCCGGCGTTCCAGGTGATCGTATTCGTATTTCTGCTTTCGCCATCGGGAAATAGCATGGCTGTCTGGCGAAGAAAACTCAACGTTCCCGACGCTTTGCGCGACACGAACCAGGACGAGATTCTCGCGGTGAAGGCGGGGCTCAAGACGACCTATCCAGTGTATGTTGATGAGTAAGTGACGGATCTGACTATCCAGCGGGAATGCGGGGATTGATGATGCAGGGCTAGGCTACCGGTGAAGCCCACCGCGGCAACACCGACACCTGGAAAGAAAAAGAAAGTTCGATTCGCGTTCATCCGACGAATATTCGGGGGTGGGAAGAAGGCCGCCGCTGCATGACCGCCGCCCCTCGCCTTCGAAAGGACAACCCACCTCGCCTCTCCGTTCATATACTTGTCTCACAGTCTTGCCTTTTCTCTGTTTTCACGCTGTGTTGCTTTCCCTCGCACTGGTTGACTGTATCGCTGCCGCCCGTTTCGCTGGATCTGTTGTTGTTGCTATGGTTGATGGTCTTTATATCCTCTGAATGCTGCTAATACCTCAGAATCTCGTGTATTACTAGCAATCTCCCCAGTCCCTCGTCTGATGAAGCTTACGATGTGAATATACCTTAGGTAGAGTAGAAGTCACGTGAAATGTCCTGATCGACTCGCTCGTGTGCGCCATACACGTTTTCCTTCCTCGAGCAGCCATCGTTGTTTCCCATTGACTGCTATGACCCTCTGGGACTACCTGTCCATCCAGCGCAATGTCTCAACGTCACCATCAAGCCCATCTGGAGCCCATACTCGCGACCCCGGAAAGTCGGCAACGACACGGTTCACTGACCGAACACGCGCCGAAGAGCAAACCTCACGTAGCGGCCTGAGGACCGTCCTCATATTTTCCGCGATACTCGTCCCATGTGCAGTCATTCCGTACATCCTCATACGCAGACAGTATCATACGATCCTCAGAGAGATTATCACGGTCCGCGTGGCGAACGAGAGCTTCGCGCGCGAGATGCGCCGGTTCACCACCACCGACGCCCCGAAGGCCCAAAAGCGCGTAGAAGATATCCTCGCGGTGGTGAGGGAGCACAGAACGAAACTCGAAACGAACGCGGTGGCACTGGCGGACGTCAAGGAATCGTTGGACGCGGCCCGGGCTCGCCTGGACGACTTGCAGGGGAAGTTGAACGGCCTCGAACAGAACATCGTCACGAAGGTGCAGGGCCTTGACCGTACTCTCTCTACAGCGCAGAAGGCGGGAGTGGAGCAGCACAAGACGAGTACCGAGTGGCGGGAGGAGGTGAATCGTTCGCTTGCTGCATTTGCCGCTGAGAGCATGAGATGGAGGTGTGTGTATCTTGGTCGGACTCGCATGGTCAGTATTCCTGATGGGGCTTAGGTCCTCAATCACGCAAGATGTTAGGGAAACGGGGATATCCCTGGCGAATCTTGCTGGCTTCGTTGAAGAAGTCGAGCGACGCGAGGGCTGGACGCCGCTCCCCAACGATGGTCGGGGCATTGACAGGATGCGGAATCTCGCGAAACGTCTGGGTGAGCATGGGCAGTCGAAGCCCACGAAATCGAAGCCCACAAAGCCGGAATCCAAGAAATCAGAGCCCACGAAGCGGGAATCCACGAAGCCGGGGCCCGCGAAATCGGAGCCCGCGAAATCATTGGTAAGGCCCCGGTCCTGGCTAATGAACCTTTGGTTCCTCACGCCTTCGTATAGAAACAAGAGGGTCATCGAGCCAACGGAGATGCCGAGCCGAGCCCTTCGAAGTGAGTTGAGGTCAGACATGGCGAAGCAGATGAAACTGCGCCTGCGAAACCCTTTCCTCGCACTTGAGCGGGGACATGGAGTTCAAGGGTAACATCTAGTACAGGGGGTACACTGACTTGTACGTCTACCCAACAAATAAAATTCGTACAACGCTCACATTCTTCACAACTTCAGTTGCGCCTTCGTCTCGTATCTTCATCACGGATATATTAGTTCCCAAGACTGACAATCGATACTGAACGTGTGTACAGTACCATAACATTTTTTCTGGTTAGGCACAAGGAACTGCTCCATAAGGTCCATGTCCACCCGGCCCCAGCCAGCAAACTCGCCTTTCCGCATCTCCTTACACCGCCGCGAAAACGATGCGAGGTGGTAAGATAGCACCGCGGCCCATTCATACTGAACCGCGATCTTGACCAGGTGGCTGCTGTATCGGAAGAAATGGTA
The DNA here is from genome assembly GCA_964023155.1 of Ganoderma resinaceum. Classification (NCBI taxonomy): domain Eukaryota; kingdom Fungi; phylum Basidiomycota; class Agaricomycetes; order Polyporales; family Polyporaceae; genus Ganoderma; species Ganoderma resinaceum. Next base: position 2,244,070 of record OZ026793.1, read on the forward strand.
TGGGAGCATTGGGGACTGGGTGTTGGAGAGCTCGTAGACGCAAAGGACAGAGAAATATGCGTTCAGGGGAACAAGAAGGGAGTCGAGCGTCGCATAGGTCTCGGTGGCAGCGGGTGTTGAGTGGAAGGACAGGGTACTCTGGTCCATGTTCACCTCAATGAGGTTCCAAGTTGATTCGAGGATCCGGCGGGAATCCAACTTGTAGAGCTCCGCACCCGAGAGTTCGTGGCGAACAATGGACGCGATGACGTCTGGGTCCACATGAGGAAAGAGGGACGAGATGGACTGAAGGTCTTGACTTGGGGGATATTTGGTAGTCATTGACACGGACCTGGGCACGTTTATAAGCATCACGAACGGCGCATACAGTCTCGAAAGGAGCGTACTACACAGACCCAGGGAGATGGCAGTTACGGGGTATATGAGCGTTGAGAAGAAGGAGATTGACGAGACACGGAGGAAAGCAACGGCATGCAAGCAGCAGATGACAGACTTGGTCCGAGTGGCAGCAATACAGAGCATGAGACTACACCCACAGCCGCCTCCCCGACAAAGCCGGCCAAAGAGAGAGAGCTTTGAGCTTCATTGTAAATGCCGGCGCCAATTTACCAGTACGAGCTCGATATAGCGTCCACCCAGTGAGTAAGTTGGCGCGATGGCAGACAGCACCCACATACAGAGTGGTGGCAGACAGTCGTTTCCACATCACTGCAGGGACCGAGCACGTCGCCACGCGCGATGCCGCCGCGGCCCTCATTAGACGCCCTCTCGTGGGAACAGTGGCTGTAGAACTACACAGTACATATCTTATTGTCCCACGCTCCGTGTTCCTCCTCCCAAGCCTAGCGCGTCCATCGTCAACGACACTCCTCAAGGTGCTTATCTCTTTCCCCCCTTTGGCTGGCGACTTAGGGCTTGTTTCGGAGGGTGCTTACATGCTGTACCGCGATCCCGCGAGCCCGGTCGACCTCGATGGTCCTCAACCCGCAAAGATGTCTGTTCTGACGCTCGCTTAATGTTTAGACTCTTCAAACGACAAAATGCCCGGCAAAATCAAGGCTTATGAACTTCAGTCCAAGTGCGTCCGCAAACCAATGGTATCAGTTCGTAACTGATCTCATGTTTGATAGGTCTAAGAATGACTTGGGGAAGCAACTCACTGAGCTCAAGACTGAGCTCCTGTCCCTCCGGGTACAGAAGATCGCTGGTGGCTCTGCGGCGAAGCTCACCAAAATGTACGTCCTCTTTCTCCCCCTTCTTTCACCTCGTGTGAACCGCGGTTATTCCTCAGCAACACTGTTCGCAAGTCGATCGCCCGGGTCTTGACGGTCATGAACCAAAAGCAGAGGCAAAACCTCCGGGAGTTCTACAAGAACAAGAAGTACCTGCCCCTCGACCTCCGGGCAAAGAAGACCCGTGCCATCCGAAGACGCCTCACGAAGGTCCGCATGTTGCAGTGTTTTCGCTGGTTTGGCTGCCGGACTGATTCTCTTTCGGTCATACAGCACGAAGCGTCGCTGAAGACTCTGAAGCAGCGCAAGAAGGATATCCATTTCCCTATCCGGAAATACGCTGTGAAGGCATGAGGTTGCTGTGATGCGGGTCGCAGTCTATGTTACTCTCAGTTTGTCGTTTCCATTTGTATGTATACACTATCGACCATCAATCGACATGCCATGCTGGTATATGCGTACATGCCCAGCCCAGAGTGACGTTGTGCAGAGTGTGAGTCTGAGGCTATTGAATCGACAAGACGGGGGACTGTAGGAGGTGAATAAGCACGATCCGGTGTCTGTCACTCAGGCTTTTTGTGTACTGATAGAAGCGAGCGCAACGCGTCCAATGGAGCGCCCCCAGTGAGGATGATACAGGCGTCGGGGCGCGGGCGGGGGAATAGCGCGCCGGTCCGAGTGCCCTTGTGGGCGGAGCGTGTGAGCGTGGCTGCCGAGGCTCTGGCAGTGGCTTTGCTCTGCCTCCGACGCAGATCACGTCACCTGCTGGTGCCCTTTCCCCCTCCCCCTCCCCGCCCTCGGCCATTTTGGCTCCTTTCTCTTCTCACTCCCCCTCGCTGGCCTCGCCGTCACCACTCTCCTGCGACTCTCTAGACCTCCTCTGTCCCGGCGAGCCCAGCATCTGCCATCCCCCCAAGACGATCCATCAGTAATCTTACCCCTCCCGGCAACTATAATTCCACGGTTATCGTGTTAACTTCCCAACCTTGTGTCCCCGTTGCAACCGACCGCGTGTCTTCTTCCTCCCTTCCTTGGACCCCCGCCTTCTCATCCCACAGTCGACGCACCCCGTATAGCCCAAGCGCACCGTTTATTATCACGATATTTATCCACGCTCTCAAACTTTAAGCTTCATTGACGAATCATGGTGAGTAAACCTAGTAACTGCCACGTTCTGATTTTCGTCATGGGCCGGAGTCGGCACCAATCACGAATGCAAGCCATGGGGAGATGGCGCAAATTCTGTGACCCGCCGTTCTCAACTCATTGCCGCATGGCCCGTTGGCCCAGTCCATCCACGTGCACACGCTAGAAGGACCCCACTGTGCGACGCTGATTCTCAGCCTGGACGTCCTCCGTCCTTGCCACCTTCCGTCCCTCTTGCGTGTGCTCCTGCTTCCCGCACGCGCACCTAGAGTGCAGCCGTCTCTCCCTGCGCCATGGCTCCCGGCTCTCGTCTGCTGAAAAAACCCAGTACTGCACCGAGTGGTTTTTCTGACCAAGGTCGCGGTTTGCAGCCTAAGCAGCTCAGCAAGTCTCCGCCACCGTCTCCCGTCGCCGAGCGTAAAGTCAAGTCCCCAGAGCAATGGCCATATATACCCAGTAGCAATCCTGCAAGCCAATACACCCTCCTAGAGAAGCTGGGAACGGGCAGCTTCGGCACGGTCTATAAGGCGATCCACAACGACTCCAAACAGATAGTGGCAATCAAGCAGATCGGTGCGTGAAACCCTCTGCTTGTGAAGGACGCCCTTAATGTGCCTGCGTAGATTTGGAGGACTCCGATGACGACATTACCGAAATCCAGCAAGAGATTGCGAGCTTGGCGCAATGCGACTCCGAATATGTCACAAGGTACTACGGCTCCTTTGTCGTGGCCTACAAGCTGTGGATTGTGATGGAGTACCTGGCCGGCGGTTCGTGTCTCGATCTCTTGAAGGCAGGCGTGTTCTCGGAGGCCCACATCGCCGTCATCATGCGTGAGCTCCTCCTTGGCCTCGATTACCTTCACAACGAAGGCACGATCCACCGTGACATCAAGGCCGCAAATGTTCTACTATCAGCATCGGGGAAGGTCAAACTTGCAGATTTTGGCGTGGCCGCGCAGCTCACCAGCACGTTGCGGCATACATTTGTCGGTACGCCCTTCTGGATGGCCCCGGAAGTCATCCGTCAAGCGGGGTATGACGCGAAGGCAGATATCTGGAGTCTCGGTATCACCGCGATAGAGATGGCGAAGGGGGAGCCACCATTGGCCGAATACCACCCCATGAGGGTGCTCTTCTTGATCCCGAAGGCGAAGCCACCCGTTCTCGAGGGCCCCTTCTCACTGGCTTTTAAAGACTTCGTCGCTCAGTGCCTGACAAAGGACTCACACTCGGTACGTCGCAGATCATCGAGGCGCCTCCGACAAAGACCACAATTAGTTTTGACTGACTGGAGTCGTTCGACAAAAAGCGACCAACGACGAAGGAGCTATTGCAACACCGCTTCATAAAGAACGCTCGCAAGACATCGTATCTGACGGAGCTCATTGAGAGGTACCAGGATTACCGCACGCGCTCGCCCACCAGGGCCCCGCAATACTACCAAGCGACCATCCGGAACAGCGGCGCATGGGACGGGACGCTGCGCAGCGAGTGGGATTTCAACACCATCCGGACGACGTCTGCGATGGGCTCGCTCCGGAGCATGGCCAAGGACCTCATGCCGCCCGGCATGGAGCCCGACGACGATTTCGACGACGTGCCCGAGGAGGATGAGGACACGCTTGAGGGAAACACGATCGACACGACCGCCGCGACGACCAAGGGCAGCGACGTGCCGCTCCAGCCGCCCGCCCTCGGCGGACTCGGCATGAACGCGGACGCGGGGCACTCGACCGTCGTCATCCGTGCGTTCCCTAAGTCGGAGGATAGGGGGAGGGAGAGGGAGAAGGATCCACCGCTCATGACGGATTCTGGCTCGGACGAGACATCCGGGAGCCCCGCGCCGGCGACCCCGTCCCAGAGCGCGGAGAACATCGCGGCGCAGATCGCGGACGCTGTCGAGCCGCCGCCGGCATACACCGGCTCCGTCCGGTCCTCGCGCCGGTCGTCGTACGCTATGCGGAACAACGTAACTACGGGGACCATACTCGGGGAGGCGGACATCGGGTCTGGGGTGGACACGATCCGGCCTGTGAAGAAGGTGGATACCGTCCGGTCATTGAGGTTGTCGGAGGAGTATGTTGGGAGTCTCAGGAGTCGGGAGGGGAGCACGTCGTCGGGCCCGTCGTCGCCGTCGAGTGCGAAGGGCTCGCACAAACGCGGCGTTAGCGAAGCACAGGCCGCAGGCAAGTCGATCGTGGACGACGTGCTGTTACCTTTGTTCCAGAGGGTGGGTCGAATCTGGCGGTGAACGCGAACGTCAGGTGCTGATAAGGATTGCCAGGCGACAAGAGACGACATGGACGCAAGGGAGATCGAGTCGCTGAGCATGATTTCGCGTGGGTTCGAGGAGCTGCGGGATGTCAACCCCGAGCTTGCGTACAACATCATCCTCGACATCTTGTCGGGCATCAACGAGTGCGTCGTTTTGCTTTGGAAAGCGCAGCTGGTGTGCTGATTATTGTGCGCCTTGCCCCCTAGCAACCCTGCGATACGTAGTCACATCCAGACACAGCGCACGCTGTTCCCGCACAAGCGCATCATCCGCAAGAGCGAGATGACAGCAAAGGGACTCGTGGTCACTGAGGAGGAGGAGATATCTGGCCTGCCCTCGACGTCATCACCCGTCCCGCCTCCGACGCAGCCAGACACAGGGTCGCCAGTCCGAAAGTCTCCGATCTCCGAACTATTGTACTTGCGCTGGCTCGAAGGTCTCAAGCTCAAGTGGCCAAGCATACTTTGATCAATAGGGACCACGTTCATCGACGAACGTCGCACATAGTGGCAGTCAACTCGGGGACACTTCGACTGGGAGAGGAGCTAAAATACCAATAGCATCAGCTTCGTCCTGCGGACCACGTCCATGCTTACGCTCCGACCACTCCGCGTGTCTTCGCATACTTCCCACTGTCATCTCGTATCCTGCTCAACCTTGAGAGACCGGCATCTTATTGTTACCTGGCCACGGTCCGCTCCGCCTGTATCGCATTCGCTGGGACATTCGTGATGATATCAGTATTAGTCGTGTTGCGAATTCCCCCTTGCTCTCCTTCCACCACCCTCCCCGCCTCATTGCTCCCGCATTCACAATTCTTTCTTACGCAGTGGTCATCGTGTCTTCATTCCCCAGTCGCATCGCATTTACCTTATCACCTCCGCATTTGAGCCTTCTCATCTACTGACGTTCACGACCTCCACTTAGTTTCAACCCTCCCCCCCTCCTTCAACCTTCGGTCACACTGCGCTCGCTGTAGCCGTTGTTGTATCCGTACTTCCCCCCGTTCATCTTGTGCCGCTCTCATGACTTTACGACCTAATGAGCGTCTCTCAGCTGCCTGTGAATGTACGCTGTTATTTGAGGCTGCACTGCACGTTACACGAAGTTGTCATATCTTTTACTGTGGGCACGGGGCCCAGGCCCTCGTTCCTCGCTATCGCGGTGACCTCATTGGCAATGATGGGTGTTGAGAAGGGTATGGGGAACATCCATACAACCTGAGGGACCGGGGTACTTATTAATTGAAATGGGACATGGGAGCGATACAAATGGTTACCGCCAAGCGCTCACATACAGTAGTACAGCGACCGAGTGTGCCCGAAGCTGGTAGTCCGGATCATGAGGATGGCATGGAAGAGCCGGCGGTCGTCACGCTGCGTGCCATCTTATTCAATGTAGCCGTCGAGGTACCTTCTCATGGCGGTGTGGACTATATGGCTCGCCTATTGGCAACTTCGGAATGCACCGCTGCCCGGGGGCCGTCTAAGTATGCAGGAAGTCGGGAAGGACCTGAAGCCAACCGTGGGGACGACAAGATGGTCGCGCGTCGTGACGAGCGGCGAGTGACGCCGCGCTTATCCGTGGCAGGTTCCCAGTACCTTGCCCTGTCTACTTATTCGGTCCAGGACGCTGTACGTGTACTAACTCGAGGATGCACAGCGGAGTAGGGTAACTACAAGTTACCGCTCGACCGCGCGTTTAGTTGCAAACCGGTGGGCCTTCAACCTTCAACCTTCAGATGTGACGGCCACAGTAAGGCCGGCGTGATGTTTATCGACCGGATTTGCGACGGAAGGTGGCGGCGATATCGACGTCGGCCGGGGCGTGCGAAACGATGTGCTGCGTTCCGCCACCGACGTCGACGTCCGGCGTGGCGGATAACGATGCACCTCGTAGGGCTGATCCCGGCGGAGACGACGTCGTAGGAGCCGCCGCCATGTCAAAAAGGCCGATGGAGGGAAGGGATTGGGGCTCAGGGTCGTTCTGATGTCGAGTAGAGGTGGCTTTGGGCGGATAGATTGCCACGACGAGTATGTAGACGTTTGCGTTTTTGGTCAAGCTGGTCTAACCCTATACGACAGTCAGTTGCGAATGGCGGTCGGCGGAAGGGTGGTAGAGTAGGACTTTGGCTGCTTACTCCGATGCACGTTCTTCCATGCCTCCAGAGTTAGGACGTAGCACGGAGGGGGGGCAGGCGGCGCAGGTACTTCAAGTTGGAGTATGGAATGGATGACGCTGAAATGTAGGTAGTGAGGCCAACTGTTTAAACGTTCACATCTGAGTCGGAACAAGATGTGGAGATCGCAGAAACCTACAACCGTCAAATGGAGGCGCGCCCTGTGGTGCCGGTGAAGCTCTTACCAGAACAGGCGACCGTCTTGTGGGACTCCTAGCACATGCGGCTACTCATACTCACATCGCGCTCGTCGCTCTGACGTCACCGAAGTACATCGGTGGCGGGATTGCATTCCCTTCGTCCATCTTGGTCGTGTCAGTAACGGTGTCAGAGCGCAGCTGCAGGAAAAAAGTCAGTCAAAAGGGCATGAAGAGATCGTATCCACATGTACACCAAATGCGACCGGGGACGAACCTTACCGCAGTATCGCTGCGTTGTTGCCATCAGAAAAACACCAGCCCCATGCCAAAAGGTGCGCTCATATCCATCAAACCACAGAAGGCGAGCAGCGCAGGCCAACGGTGAAAGGCGGCCTTCGTGTGGTCCGCTACTAGTCACCAGAGGGAAGCAGACTGGACTTGGATCGTCGATGGAGCATCCTGAATGCATCGTGATTCCGCGACCGACAGCTACGTAAGTATTGGCGGATGCTTTAGAGCCGTACCAACAGAAAAAATGGCGTTGACCTTGACATGTTCCTGGGACGCCGACGCCGTTCCGTTAAGCTAACGCCTCGTTCATATTACAGTACGCTTCTGGACCGGAAAGAAATCGGCCCCCTGTCAACAGGCATTCAGGGACCCATTGTGCGGCGGCCCCGGAGGGAATACGGTGCAGGTTAACTCGGCAGGGGAGTGGAGGCGTGTCCTTCTGGCTCAGTCGGGATGCAATGGTGAGAGGCCAGGACGCGGCGAAAGGGGAAAGATGGGTCTGATCGCCTTTGCTCGAAAAGTGTCACCTGTCAGCCGCCTTCCACTCTTGCGACGCAATGACTCGCCACTCGCCGCTCAAATTCCGATACTCCTCGGACGGGGGATGGGGACGAGGGCCGACGAGGCCTTGTGCGTCCGATGGTCGAGAGGCGCGCCTGAAGACAGGGGTCGTGTCGCTCAGAGAGTTCCACCCGGCCGCGCTAACCACGACGAGCCTGCAGCTGCGCGTGCTGTGGGATGGGCGGTCTGTTTTATATTGCAGTCGCGGTCGCGAGCTGGCCGCTGGCGTTCAAGGTTCTGTCAGAGGATGGGACATGTATCGACGTCCAGGCATCTGGGCGGCACATATGCATACATAGTCATACGCGTCCGGCGTGGCAAATGAAACTTGAATCTTGCTGAGGGGGCTGCACCGGACAGGGCCATGAGTCAAAGAGCGTCCGAGTGCCAGGAAGAGAACGGTAACGGCCCGGGTCTGCCTGAATGTGGCGAGGGCGTTCCGTTCGGCGACGGAAGCAACCAGATGCATGTTGCAATCCACGGTTGTCTATTTTCAGCCGCGTCTCTCTGAACCACGAGTCACGACAATATTTGCCGGCCGAGGAGTAGGCTGTGCAGTGCCAGCTTGCGACGTGTTGGTCCATATGTGGTCCATGATATATATATGTTCCAATTTTGTCTTTGTCGCTACGCAATCTGCCCCTTAAGCTTCTCGATCGGAGCACAGCGGCAAGGCCCAACGAACGTAACACGGTTGCCGGCTTCGCTTCGAATTCGATCGCGTTCAAGGTTCCACGCCATGACCTTCGCGGGGGAGCCCCGCCATTCCAATTGGGTCCCGACCAATTTGGTCCCAGGAGGTCCCGCGACCAAATAAAACCTAATCCCAAACACATAAGCGCCTGTCCCAAACAGTCGTGCGCAACGTGCGAGGTGGGTCGCGAAGGTCGCGAGGACCTTCAACGCATGATAAAATTGGATCCGGAGCTTGCAAAGTAATATTTTAGCGTATTAAAAATATATTTGGGTGCAAACAAAGATGGTACATGAGTTTGAACGGGGGAGCAGACATTGCACGCAACCAGAACCACCTAACCTTTTAACTAAAACAAAAGATGGACTGTATACTGGTTAGTGCACTTCATACCATGATAATAGACACCTCCGGAAGGGGCAGATAACTTCTTCCGGTCGCGCTGAATATCATAAAGAATGGGGAATAAATGGACGTGGGATTGTCGCCACAACATTCGGAGCATGTGGGGCCCTGCAACAGCTCGTCCAAATTGTATGCACCATAGACCAACGAGGAACGGCACAAAATTAGAAAGAACAGAGAAATGAAAAGGGAGAGAGCGCACCCAAGAGAGACGAAACACCTGTGAAAAAATGGATAGGAAACGAGGAAGATATCCCATGTACAGGGAGGAAGGCGCTGCAGACACGGTCGCGGCGGCGCGGGCGGGCGTGAGCACAAGAAGCTGGGAGAAATTTTGCATTTTGGCGGTCAAAACGAGCCAGAAATGAATAGAAGCGAGCAAGACCGTGCGAGGAAGAAGTGTTGGTGGTGGGGAGGAGAGGAGAACGCGCCTTCCGCCCCACCCTTGGAATGACCAATTTGCCCTTCGCGGGTCCCTTAACCATAGTCACGCTGCATTCCTGATCATCATCTCGCCCAGCTTTTCGCCTTCCTGCCCACCACATGTTCACGCTCCAGAAACAATCTCTCGTCTATCGGCTATGCGGAACCCCCTAGCTGGATCTTTCCCGCCGCGTTATTCCCTGCCAGAAATTGCAGCCTTCCATGCCGCCGTGGAGCTCCCCTGTTATGTATCGGTTCACAGACAACCCACATTCCGAAACGGACCGCGGGAAAGTGTGCAGATGCAGAGCACATTAATTCAAAGCAAACAGACCTCCTATGTACGGTACTGAAACGACTCGGACGACCGAACCGAGCAAACGAGTGACGAGTGGTAAGCACGCTGGTGGTGGAAGGGATCAATGGTATGGATGGGTCACAAGAATAGGCAGAGAAGATTGCAGAAGTATGCAATTATATCTGTACGTTCTGTGTTTCCAAAAAGAGAATTACGAGGTCCATTATGGGTCGTAAGTATATGTGCAAGAGTCCTGAGCAGCAAGTGGCAAGTATCCAGAAATGCAATGCGAGACCGGGCCAGAGACGGGAGAAGGGGGGACGGGACCGAGGACGAGGACATGGGGATGGATGATAAATCAGCGTCCAGGGTCATCAATCGCCGATTCATACGACAGATACGCGCCACCACCATTTTAAGATGGATCAACAGCACGACAGTCGACGGCGACGGTAGTAGTAGTGAGGAGTAGCAGGAGAGGGATTAAGATTCCTAGTCTGTCGAGTAAAATGCCGCAATAGATAGGTAGAGGGGAGATAGCGCCACACCGTCCGCGCACGAAATCAAATCCAATCTGCAACGAGACCGAGATGGGGAGGGGGGGGCCTGATTGCCAAAAACTCACGGAAGTACAAACACAGTGCCGAGAACGCCGAACAGGGTAGCAGCGCCCGCGAACACGGGCGAGAGCAGCCTCGCCACCGCGCCGTTGTGCGTGGTGGACGAACTTGCCCCGGTCGCCTGCGCACTTTGCGCGCTCGTCGTCTTCGCCGCATTGTTGCCGGCAGAGCTGCTGCTCTGCGTCGAAGAGGACGCCATCGACGAGCTCGAGGGAGGCGACACGGAGACGCCGACAGAGGCGGGGGTTAGGGAGCTGTTGGCGTCGGCCGAGTTCTGGTAGACCGCACCGCCGTCCATGCGCGCGACGCTCTCAAACTTCCAGCCGTTCTGTGCGATGAGCGGGAACGCCTGAATGAACGCTCCAACGGTGTCATTGCTCAGCTCGTGCTCGAGGATGACGAGGCCAGGCGACTTGGGGCCGGTGATCCACTTCTGCAGGTTCTGGTTGACGGCCTGGCGGGTCGCTCCGCTCGCCTCACCGATGCTCCAGTCCTCGGTGCTGTGATGGACTCAGTCAATCCAAAGCCTTCAAATAGCTTTTATAGGACAACTCACTCCTGGTTCCAGATCACGGTAATGAGGCCGAAGACCTCCTTAGCGATGGCAACAACACGGTTATCCGCGTCACCGTAAGGCGGGCGCCAGTACTTGGGGATGTGTCCGCCGGTGGAGTTGTGGATGATCTGCATTGTCCAACCAAGCTCGCCGACGACCGCAAGGTCGCTGAGCGTGGTCATGTACGGGTGCGTCCACGTGTGGACGGCCACGTCACCTATGGGGGATGGGCAGAAATGTAAGCGTTCCATTACACAATTGTGACGGCGCTGCGCACAAGCCCAGCGACCAACTTACCGCCGAGGGTGTTCCAACAGTACGCGAACTCATTGGGGTTGTAGAGAATGTTGGTACCGATGAAGAAGTGGGTGGATGTGACGTTGTTCTCGTTGAGGAACTCGTAGAGCGGCTGGGATGTCTGCAGAAGCACAAGGCGTCAGACAAAGACGCTCCCGGAGACTAGGCGTCCCGACGCCAACGGGCGGCGATCCGATACGTACCGGCAAGGGTCCATCGTCGAAACTCGAAGCGAAAACGCCGTCGGGGGCATCCCAGATGATGTCCGTGGAGTTGTTGCGACACTTGTATGTTGTTGAGCAGACGACTTGGCCGTTGGGGTCGAGGTTGCCGTAGGTGGGGTTGCCGCCGTTGGATTGTGTCGAAACGGGGACGTTGGTGGGGATCTTGCCGGCGTTCTTGGCGTTGTTGTACGCGTCGACCCAGGCTTGAGGGAGTTTGGTTGGATCGACCTTCTCCGGGAAGCCGGCGGCCCATTCTGGAGGGAGGAGCGCTTGAATGAAGCGGAGTGTAACGCGTTTATGCGAGGGCGCGACGTACCGTTGGAGCCGATGGCAGGGTAAGTTATGCCGTCGGTGTTGCCGCGGCGGAAAAGGACATGGACAGGGTGGTCTTCGTCGTGGTACCACCGCGAGGGAAGGGCGCTGCTGAAGGCGTGATCGTGGTCATGGGAGTCGTGAGGGACGGCGGACGCGACGGCGAGGGAGGCGGCGAGAAAAAGCAAAGAACGAGCGGCGGAAGGCATGGCGGCGAGCGAAGGAAAAACAGACAGACGGCGAAGGGAGGAGGACGAGGGAGATGGGCGACATGCCGGGTTGATTTATATCTCTACGCGACTGAGAGGCTTGCACCGAGGCTGAGGCTGAGGCTGAGGCAAGAGGCTGGCGCTCCCCGTCAAAGGCCCGCGCGCTAGCCCCGATCACCCCGGCCTTCTTTTGCCGCGTGCCGGCACAAGCCGCCGCTCATCTTTCTTACCCCCAATGGCAGTGCGCATGCCTTTTCTGGCGACCCGCATCCCCGGCGCGCGTGCCGAAGCTGTGCCCGCCCTCGGGGCTGGCGCGTCCAAGCCTCTCGGCCTCGACCCACAACCCCAGCCTCGCGCGTCACGCCCAGCCGCACATCCCGCCCCCCCCCCCCTTGTTGTCTGCCACCGCGCCAGCCTCGCCACATTCAGAGCCGAGGCGAGGCCGGCACACATCTCGCCGCTTCCTGCGCGGGGTCGTGATCCCGTCCTGTGTCCAGTCAGCCGCGTGCCGGCCAACAAAACATTTCAGAGAACACCCCCTCTGATCCACAATCGGCTCCCAATAACCATCACCGACCGTGGTATTCCCCCCCCCCGCCCTTCCCGCTCTCCGACCCTTGCATGCGCATTATGACCTACTCTTGCATGATATAGCGCTAGCATGCACTCCCTGCTGCTTCCGAATTAACCTCTGTTCTAATGTTGGCTGCCTTATGCCCATCATGATGCACCACCAATGCTGACCACAGCCATTTTCGGCAATATTTTTGAGAGCCCCACAAAGATCTCCGGCGTGATTTCAGTCGAGATTCACAACCCACGCGTATGATGATAGAATCAATAATACGGGAAGCCCATCTTTTCGTCGCTACCGCACCTCCTTCGGCACACCGCCCCGAACGCGCACCAGCTCAGACATGTTCGATGCGCTCCAGCACCACTTGTGCCCATCGTCGTATTTTTAAACAGTGTCGGCACCGTCCACGGCGTCCAGTACACGGGGTGTTCTATGACACAATACATGCCGTACCATCCAATACAGCCACAAATCACCCATCAAAATCCATGCGCATCCATGAGTGCGGGCGGCGGAACCAGAACCATCACTGAACGCCCTCCCATTCCATGCCGCCGAAGTCCACCCGCCCTAAACCCTGCGCGCGACAACGGCAGAGGGAAGGGGCGTCAACCAGGGTTAACCAGCTGCTGCCGGCGATGGTGCCCCCGCACCCCCGCGATACGCCGGGCGCAGAACGAGCACCCCGTTGCTCAGCTGCGCGACTTCCTTTACCAGCGCGGTGAACTTGCTCTTCTTCGCCTCGTCGGTAAGGTAGCGCGTGAAGTGCATGATGCACTCCCGCGTCGTCGCGTTCGGTGTATTTCTCAGCCACTCGATCACCATCCGATCCTCGAGCTCTCCGGGTGCCTTCCTCTTCTTCGGCCTTGGGACGCCGTCTGAGGATACACCAGAAGCATCGTCAGTTGCCTTCCGCTTCAGAGGCTTTCCCCCCGGAGCAGCAGTCGCGCCGGACGGAAGACTGTCGGCACGTCCAGGACTCGTCGCGCGGCTGGCGGGAGGGGACGCGCTAGTAGGGCTGGCGAGGGGGCTTCCCGCACGGCTCATCATCCCCGACTTTGGCTTCGGAACCTTTGGACTCGTGGCCCGTTTCGCGACGAAAGAGTGGCCGCCATGTCCCGGTACAGGCGAGGTGGCTCGAGACTGCGGCTCAGTCTGAATTGGGACGCCATTCACTGAAGGCTTGACCCCAGGGATGGCACCGGACGGCGTCTGTGGATGTGTGCCCGCCTTGGGTTCAGGGGGAAGGATGGCAGGGCCGGTATGAACCGGAGGCGGCTCTTCTTCCTCCACTTCCTCTTCCTGCTCCACGTGAGCGGCATAATCACACCGGAAATTGGCGTACATACCGAGCTAGCGTATGGGTTTTTCTCATCGTCTGATTCGTCGTACCCGCCGCCCTTCTCCAGTTTCTTTAGAGTTTTCTGCAAATTCTTACCCGCGCCCGTTAACTTCGATTCATCGTCTTCGGACTCCGACTCGTCGATGTACCCCTCGCGCGTTTTGTTCGCCGTCTTGTACTCCCTCTTCAGTCGCTCCTATAGAATGTGTAAGAGACAATTCAATTTCGAAGAGAATGTAAAAGGGAGCGTACCTCGAGTTCCTTAGCCTCATCATCCTCCTTGTCATCTTGTTCCATCTTGTCCTCATCGTCCGCAAATGTCTCCTCGAAGTCAAGCTCATCGAGAAAACCTTCTGCGCCGAGTTCCCGCTTCACTCTGCGTTTGCTATCCACACCCTCCTCGTCATCGTCGCCGAACAGTCCACCAGTGCCACTGTCCACTGTCCTGAGTTTCCTCCCTCCAGGTCCGAGACTCTGACCGGCATTATGCACCAGTGATGAGCTACTTGCGGCGGCCTGCTCCGTCTTCTGCCGTAGTGTCCAATGCGTGGCATCTTTGCGCTTTTGCAATTTGGTCATCTATAACAGGAACACAGTGAATGGGGGATGGTCAGCTCGACACGGATAATACTACGCACCAGCGACTCCGCCTCCTCTAAGTTCGGGACATGGTGGCTTGGCTTCTTTTGAAATTTGTACCACCGGTGCGCGGGCACGAACTTGAACACGTCGTTCGCGGCCGGCATAAACATTGCGAACGTCTGCGACTTGGACACGTCCTCAATCTTACCCACCCACACCTCCTTCTGCGACCCGTCCTCGATCACCCACGGGAACTTCTCCTCCCGCCGCAGCTGCCGTGTCGCCTCGGGCACCAAGAACACTTGCCTCGTCTTCTTCTGGAACCGCTTTGACTTCTTATCCTTGTCGCCCACCCCACCCTTCTCCTTCCCCTTCTCCTTCGCCTGCTGCTCCGCCGCCAGCACAGCCGGGTCGCGCACCGGCCGCCCCTGCGCGTCGACCATGACCACCTTCCCGTCCTGCCCGATGACGTGCTTCCCGTCCGACCCGACCATCGGCATGACCGCCTGCTGCTGCAACGGCTGCATCGCGGGGTCGTTCCGATGCGGGTCCTTGCGGTTCAGCTTCACGGGTTTCGCCCAGTCGTTGATCTCGACCCGCTTCCGTGACTCAAACTTCATCACATCATACTTCCACCCATTCAGCTTCGACGACATTAACCGGTACTCCGTAAATGGCCCCTCTGGCCGCTGCGGCGTTGTGTCATCATCCGTCTTGGACGCAGGGCCCCGCCGCGGTGGCACAGGGCGAGGGGCAGGAGACGCGCCGGTTGTAGGGGGCTTCTTGGGCGTACCGGGAGCGGACTGGGGGTTTGGGGTGGTCTGTGAGGACCCTGGGGAGGGTGTATCGGCGGTGGAAGGCTCCTTCTTGGGCAAAGTGGGACGGCTGGGTCGTGGATTGAAAAGCGTAGGAGCCCCCTTCTTCGCCATATCGTCTCAGTTCCAAGGTGGATGGATGTGTGATCGGGACACAGATAGACACCCAGCAGCAGCAAGAGTAAATCAAGAGTTGGATAATCAGACGAGAGACAGTGAAGGAGACCAGAGGGAAGGCATAGACCACGCTGAAGCTGGCGGGGGATGGTGGTCGAGGTGCAAGACGCGTGCGCTCAGTGTGGAGCCGCCCGCGCTTCTTGTTCTTTTGTTCTATTTAACTTGTCTCTCCGGATATGTGACATACACAAGGCGGCAAGAAGATATGCTAAACAATACTTACGGAAATACGAGGGACAATGCGCTTGTATTCGTATCGGCTGGACTACATCGTACTGCAAAAGGATGCCAGCCACGTCTAGAAATATATGAGACCGTCCCACCCGAAGTGACCAAAGCCTGTCGATCGGACCGGGTGACGCCTATGGAGTAGCAGGATCTGAGGGTAGAATGAAATAATACGCATACCCAAACAATAATAGCAGCTCCGCGAAACGTACAGGAAGACTCTCCATCTCTATGCGCGAAAGTTTAGAACCACGAAGACACGAAGATACACCATAAGATATCTCCTTCGGGTGGTCAGCTAAGAGGCCCTCGAATCCGAACAAACAAGAAATAATATCGCTACAGTTTCGGAACTCCAGTGCGAATACACCCTATGACGGGGTGTCCGTCCGAGCGCCCACAGGAGTGTTACCGTTAACAGCTGGAGGCTGCGAAACGGGGGGACCCGCACCGGGCGGGTAGGCGTTCTGAGACGAGCCTGGACGGGAGAGAGGTTGTTGGGGCGGGGGGTGGGAGAGTGGATGTGAGTTGTGGAGGGGAGGCACCGGATGGCCTGCAGGTGGTGGACCCGTTGGGGCAGGATGGGTATGAGGCGGTTGGTGTGGTAGTGGGGGTTGATGGGCTCCTGGTGCACCGGGAGGAGGAGCGTAAGATGGGACGCCAACAGGTGGTCCATGGCCATACACGACAGCATGTGGAGGCGCTCCAGGGAACGGTGGAGGCATGCCTTGACGATAGCCCTCCACTTCGTGCCGCAACATTTCGATCTCCCTGCTCATTTCTTGGTGACTCTGCTTGAGCGTGACGATAAAGTCGATGGCTGTGAAGCCTATTCAGAAACCCGGAGTGGCGAATTTTAATGCGAAGCGGCATACCTTTGCTGAGAATTTCCCACTTGCTTGCCTTCATTCCGCGGTCCGCAGGCAGCTGGTCTCGCAGTTCGTCGAATAACTCCTTCATTTCTTTTCGCCGTTTTCGCTCGGCAAGCTTGTGCGATACGCGAAGCTCAGGTGAGCGGGAATATGGAGTAGAGCCCGGAGGCTTCTCCGAGGACGTATGGGCTGAGGTAGTTCCATCGTCTGGATTTGCGCTGCCGCCGGACGTCCCGGCGCTGTTGGTGGCTGATTGGTCGGCGGTACGCACACGCGAGGGCGGTCGAGAGCGTGACCTGAGGGTGCGCGTCGGGCCCGTGGAGGGCGGAGTCGGGAGGGGGTCTGGGGAAATATTGGGTGCTGACATTCGACGATCTGGTGCGAAGGTGACTGGAGGCATGATTGTTGTGAGCGGGTCGAAGGGAGAGTGAGGGTGCTGCATATTAACTTGCTCGCTCTGCATGTTCGGAGGGACAGCCTGATCTGGAGCAGCGTGTGGATTTGCAGGCCACGCGAAAGAGGCAATGCCACCAGGAGGTCGGCCATGTGGCGAGTCTCCGGGAATTGCCGAGGAGGGAGTCGTGTATCCAGTCGTCAGAGGCGTGTTCGAGCTGGTGTATGCCGACGCAGACGAGGTCGAGTCCCGTCTGTCATTCGACCACCACGGCGACCCTGACGTCGCCACCCGCGCATCCACAGAATTTCGTCGGTCGTACAGACTCAGCTGCGCGATCCTCTGCGTGTCAATCGCTGATCCTCGCCGTTTGGGCGCCGGTTCTTCTTCTCTGCCGCCGTCCTGACCAACCAATTGTGGATCGATGTCTGCGTTGCCCGGCGAATACACGCGTTTGTCGGACGACATCTTGCGCTTCGTGCCTTGAGGCAGAACATGATGTGAGTGGGGCTCCGAATCAAATGCAACGGCTTTAACCACCTGCTACCACAGACTGCCGGCGGCCACCGTAGTCACCTTGGCCCGGTCGCGCATTTCCACTGGCTTCTGGTCCTCGGTGATGCGCGTCCTCATGCCTGTCGATGTCCATTGCGTCGTTGCCCTTTGCCCTGTCTGGTAAAAGACATAAAGGCATACGGGAAGCGAATAACAACGTTTAGACATGAAGTTCCACTCGTCCGGTATCTGTGTAGGGCAGACTCACCTTCGCTCTCGTTGTGCTCCGCGGTGCCAGCTCTGTTCCCCTCACGTTCATCCACGGCCATTGCTTGGGTGGGAGTGCGCCTGTCCGTCTCTGCCGAAGGAGACCGCAGGAGACGTCGAAGGTTCGCGTTGGGGCTCTCGTTGGGTTGAGGGGAAGCGTCGCCAAACTTGTAGGGAGATAGCGGTCGCGACTGAGAGAAGGAACGCCTGGATTCGCGTGGCGCTGACGACGGGAAGCTAGTAGCAGGGGAGTCGGGACGTCGGAAGGGCGACGAGATGCTGGAAGAAGCTGTGGGACCGGCCGGAAAAGTGGGAGGGTTCGGTCCCGCATGGAGAGAAGGGTCTGTGATAGAGCCGCGGCGTTGGTTTTGGAGGAACTCAAGAGGAGCGAGTGGTGTAATTGAGGTCTGGCGCGAGCTCAAGGATGGAGACGAGGTTTTGGGTGGCAGAACACTGCCTGCGGGACTTCCGTTCGGAGACTCCCTCGACCTTTTGACGCCAGCGTTGGAGACGTCGCCGTTCACGGGCGTGGAGGACATGGCAGAGGACGTCGAGGGCGGGAATGCAGCTCGTCTTAGCACCGATATTATGGACGTGCGGAGGCAAGAGCGCGTGGCTACCATTCTCGATAACCACGTGGAGCAAAAATACCGACCCCTTTCAAATCCGGTTACATTGCCTGATACCAATCACTCTCACTTTCCCTCCCTTCTCCTTCCCCAGCCCCACTTCCCCATTCATCTCCACATCCTCTTAAGCCCATCGACCCCCACGCTATACCTGTACCTGCTTTTCGATCGTAACCGTCCCGCACTACGCAGACCACCAGGGAGAAACACGTCATGGCCGCCCAAGGGCGTCTCCCATAATTAACAATCGCTCGCCAACAGGCGAGACATAGGCGACGGAAGTGGGTGACACTCGGGTCCTCGGGACGGCCCAGCGAGGTTCGCACTGTGAAGCCTAGGTCCTGGATCCTAGCTAACTTTGGGGTAAGTACCGGAAACGAGAGCAGTGGAAAGCCTGGATACTCCAGAGTAAGTTATGTATCGATTGCCCCTTTTTTGTACGTGAGCAATTTACTGGCGGACTTGAATGGCGTCGTCATTACTACACCATCAGTAATCTGGTGAATACTGAGTCCGCACTCGAAATTCGATTGAGAACTTGAAGCCCTCTCCAATCGGGGGTCATTGATGATACCCCCGCTAGTGCATACGTTGCGCGGGGAGTTGTAAGAGCTTATTGGCACTGTCCCCTGGGACTGGTTTGTGGGCGTGGGTTAGTACTGTGACATCAGAACTTGTAAGCAGCCAACGTACATCTGTGTGCGTGCATCCGCCCGACTCATGCATGGTTGTCGGAGGGAGTGGGCAGGTCTCAGGTGCATGTACTCGAAAGCTGGTGTGATTACGAGGGTATTGATCATATACTGTATACGACTGTATAGCGCATCGCATCTATGGACAAATCCCTACTGCTCATTCTGTTGGTACTTAGTATAGCAGTATACCTTCGTCAATACACCTTTGAGTCGGCGGTCCGACATTCGGTTATGGAAGACAGGCGCCTGAAAGGGCCCCTGTGCTCTAGGCGTCCTACACGTGATCGCATCCATGAGACGAATTTTCGACGATCCCGCAGGTGCAACTGACTCTGAGTACCATCGACTGCACCAAACGTGGTTTACCCCACCGCTCTCCCTCTATCTTTTCTGCCATGACTAAGGACAAATCGGAGAAGAAGGATAAAAAGAAGAAGGAGACGAAGGAAATCACTGAGACTGTCAAGCATTCTATCGAGTCTACCGAGGACGTCACTATGGAGGACGCTGAGCTCATGAAGGCAAGACATGATCCGCTTGTTACTTGTACTGTCGCGTGACATCTAGCTAGCAGGTCGAGAAGAAAGGAAAGAAGGAAAAGGAGGAGATTGTCATCCCTCTTGAGGACCTCTCACCAATCGCACAACCTCTCGCGCAGAAGAAGATGCTCAAGAAATTGCATAAAACTATCAAGAAGGGTACGTCTTCATAAAAAGTAGTCACGCATCCACATTCTTTGAGTCCGTACAGCTTCGAAGCAGCGACAAGTCAAGCGGGGGGTTAAGGAGGTTGTGAAGGCCATCCGTAAGGGTGAGAAGGGGTGAGTGACTTGACATCCCGTCCCATCTTGAATGAGCTCAGTGGCCACATTTGCAGGTTGCTCATCCTCGCCGCGGACATCACTCCCATCGACATCGTCTCCCATTTACCTGTCATGGCTGAGGACGCGAATATACCGTATGTGTTCGTACCGTCCAAGGAAGAGCTTGGACATGCAAGTGCAACAAAACGCCCAACAAGTTGCGTCATGGTGTGTCCGGACCAGAAAAAGAAGTCCAAGTCGAAGGAGGGCGCGACGGAGGACAAGGAGGACGACTATCGGGAGACGTACGATGAGTGCTGTAAAGAGATACAGCAGCTGGACCAAAAACTCATATTTTGACGGACTACCCGAACACGTCTCGCATCCTTTCTCGTAGCATTTGTTGTACTCCGCATTTTCCCGGTTATCTAGCATTCGTGTATTGCTTTCTGGTGTCGCGATATGAGTTACGTGCACGCCCACTTTCTGCCGAGTGTGCCTGTGCCGGGTGCATCATGAATAATGCCCAGTGAGAACACCCTTTATCTGCTAGGATCTAGAAGTATATAAACTTATCCACTCAGTTATGCGTAGATCTAAGGCGAGAGTAGCGCCGGTGCAGTGTCAAAAATCGACTCATCTTGAGACGTTTGACGTCAACTTTTGCATCCTGACACCGAATTGTTCACCTCGGTCGTCTCAAACTGTACCGTTTTTCTCTTTTCTGTACATTTCAATTTGTGGTCTGTGCCAATTTCTGTTTTGTTTCCGTTCATTCCGACTAGGTCGGTGGCGTGATTTCCTGACTTGTATATCTACTATGTCAGGAATGTCGCGTCGCGTATCCCAGCACCCCACTCAACTCTCTTTCCTTCCACATCCACACCCATAGGTAGGTGTAGCGCATATACTCATTCCCCCACCCCTTCCCTTTAGGATCCCCCGCGTCGACCCAGGAGTGCCGACCCGAGGTGTGCCGATGGACCGCCCAGGACAGAGCCGACACGAGGTGCTGACAGCGCCGAAGGACCAGCTCTTAGTGGACGGTGATGACGACGGGAGTGGGAGCCATGTGCCAAGGCTCCTCTCGGTTGCCCAGCCAGTCCGTCGTGACGCAGGCCTGTGTTCGCCTGCGCGCATATAGCGGACGAGCATGCCGCCGATATCCGTGAGTCGCACATCGCTTCTGTTTCCTCTCTTGCGGGGTATGTGAGCGCGATGGAAGGGAAAGTGCGCGCAGCCATGCGAGATCTACGGCTCAATGGTATAGCACGGCGGGGCAATGGGCGGCGGGCGCGCGGGTGGATGTGACGACGGGTTGGGGGCGCGGGCGGGGAGGGGCCAGCAGAGGGCAGCGGGGGGCCGGGAGGGTCGCGTCGGATGTTTCAACTTATTTTTAGTTTTTTCTGTATGTCTGCACGGATCCAAATGCATCTATTTGACATCAGACCCAAGCAGATACATGTGTATGCTATGAGATATAGGGGAATTATATCCTCAGGACAATTTCTGTATCTAATCAAATCCTTTGATGTCTCTGTGTGTCTCGACTACCTAGATATCTCCAGATCCTAGTAGATAAAGGGTGTTCTCACTGGGAATAATGGCGGATATGCGCGCCTGGGTGCATCATGCGATGGGCAGTCGCGTCGAGAGGTTCAGCCACGTCACGGGAACCAGCCTGAGCAATCGACCGTAACCACCGCCTTCTCACGCCAGCTCTCATTCTCTTCCACCCACCACCTCAGATCCCTCTCTGCGTTCTCTACTTTCTCTCCCATTGTAATGGCACCGAAGACCAAGTCCGCTCCTTCCAACGGTGCAAACGGCGCTTCCCAAAAGCAGAAGTCGGCAGCTCCTTCTGGTACCAGCAGCCCCGCCGCCACCACCGCCGAAGTCCAAGAGTTTACATATGTCACCTACGGCGCTGGAAAGCCAGAAAAGGCTCAATATGACGCGGAGCAGAACAAAATTAAGGCTGAGATCGACGTTCTCCAGGTTAAGCTGGTGGGTACCGGTTATGCACTCTGTCCAGCTTCCGGAAGCTTCATTTCGCCATTCCGTTTTCTGCACGTGTAGAACGCAGTCAGGGACAAGCTCAATGTCGGAAAAGGCGGCCCCGGTAACGAGAGACGGAATGCTCTTCGCGCTGAGCTGGATACCATTCGTGGGCAACAGTCTACTGGCAAGCTGGCAAGGGGGAAAGTGTTGGACCAGCTCAAGGCTCTTCAGGAGGGGATCCAAAAGAAGGTGCGCAATGTGTGTTTGCGGGTCCTGCATACGGTTCTTACCATGTTGTAGATCAAGGACCTCAACGCTCAGAAGGCGAAGATCGCTTACAAAACTGTCTCTGAGGTCGACGACCGCATCAGGTACGCCTTTCCTCTATATTTGCTCTCTTGTTTCTTTCGCTCATTCTCCGGGCTTGGGTCAGGCAATTGGAGAAGCAAGTCGAATCTGGTAACCTGAAGCTCGTCGACGAGAAGCGTGCCCTCCAGGAGATCAGCCAGGCGAAGCGTAGCAGGCGGATAGTCGAGGGCTTCCAGGCCGACCAGGACGCTATCGAGGCCGACCGTGCCAAGGCCGACGAAATTCGCAAGCAACTCGATGACCCCGAGGCCAAAGCTGCGGCTGAGCGGTATGACGCGATCAGGGCGGAGCTGGACGAACTGAAGAAGGAGGGTGATGAGGCGCACGCGAGCCGGAGCAAGCTTCTCGACGAGCGGACCGCGATACAGGGTCAGCTTGACGAGCTGTGGACTCGCAAGCGTGAGTCTGCAACACGGTACAAGGAGGCGAACGACCGGTTCTACGCCAAACTCAACGAGGATCGTGCACGGCGTGCCGAACGACATCGTGCCCAGCGCGCGGAGCAGGAGGAGGCAAAGAAGAAGGAGGCCGTGGACCGCCTGCGTGAAGAGGCAGACGTACCCGCGTTCCAAGCGCAGATCGAAGATTGCCAGACCCTCATCGATTACTTCTCCGGCAAGTCGTCCACGGCCACGTTGTCGTACCAGAGGCCGCTCACGGAGAAATCGGACGTCGCGGGAGTGCCGAAGCTGGAAATTCGGAAGGTTGATGCCGCACCCGAGGGCATGGTTGCCCGGAAGAAGAAGGGTGACGACGATGAGGCCTACTTTGTCGGTGGTGGCAAGAAGAAGGGCGGAAAGAAGGGCGGGGCGAAGCCAGCAGCGGAGGCGAACGGCTCCGAGTCTGCGAGCGGCCAGCTGAACGTGCCCCTTCCTACCCTCACTGCGCTTCTCTCGCTTTCAATACCGCCACCCACTTCCACCACGGACGTCACACGTGTTGTCGAGGACCTCAAGACCAAGAAGGCGTGGTTTGAAGCCAACCAGGCGCGTGTCACTGCGGAGAATAAGGCCAAGGCTGAGGTGGAGATTCGCAAGCTCCTCGGAGGCAAGTCCAACGATGTCGAGGTTCCTCCATCTGGTGACGTCCCTCCCGCGGGTGGTGCGGAGCGGCCAGCTGAGCCCGCCTCCACCCCTGCCACGGTTCCCCTTCCGCCAATGGGTGTTCCTAGCGAGGCTGTCGATGAAAAATTAGAGGCCGTGCAGGAGGAGGTTACGGAAGCGTAGTGATGCGATTACATATCATCTTGGGCAGTAGTCAATGGACTCTTTATTCTGTAATCGTCTTTGCGCATCTACATATCCTACAATCATGGGCACCCATCACAATTCCATCTCATTCGCAAAGAGCTCGCGCATCACACGCTGTTCGAGCTGAGTAGTTGGCTGGATATATGGTATCATTGTCCAGTACAGGGGCTGAGAAGACTTGATATACATTGGTCAAAAGCACAGGCAATATTTGGAAGCGAAGGGATTGGAGGGCGTCAATACAGCAGCGAGGGCAAAGTTAATAATTATCAGCCAGAGGGAGCGAACAGACAGGCATTAGTTGTTTTCATAGGGTATAGAAATAGTAAAGTCGTTCACAAGCCCATATGTTGACAACGTACTCGTTGTTTCACGCACTATGACTCCGACTTCACTGGTTCGGATTCATTCTCCCCTTCGCTGCTCGCCGAGGGTGGCGTGCCAGACGCGCTAATCCCCAAGTCTTGCGGCGTGAAGGCAGGCACGTCAAAAGTGCTCGACGAATAGTCGGGGAAAGACAGCCCAGAGGTATGTACAGACAGAGCGTCTTCAGGTGTAGACGTGCTGTCGAGGTAAGAGAGGGAGCCGAAAGCTTCCGGCCCAAAGGTGGTGGTAGAGGGGTCGAGGGTGCCGCTGGAGAACGTGTCTGCTTGGAGGGCAGCGAGCATGCTAGAGGTCGTCGGGGTGCTGGCCATATGCGTAGCAGGGCGGACGTCGAGGGTGGTGTTAGTGAAGCTCTCCTGGCCAGCCATAGGCGAAAGCGAGAAAAACTGCTGTTGCATGACGGGCTCGACCGACGCGGCCACGGAGTTGGTCGACAGGGCAACGTTCCGAAGGACGTTGAGAGCAATCCAATCACTGTAGGCAGGCAGGATCGTGTTAAGCAGGGATCGACACGGCGCAGAAAGATCTACTCACTCTAAGAACAGCTTGAGGATCTGGAATGCACCGAACGCAGGGTCACTCCGAATAGTCTACATGCAATCAATGATGAGCACATGGGTTCACGCCTATTCCTGCCAACTAAACGCACCAGATCTCGCATAACCTGACTTGTAACATAGCCCCAGCGGATCAGCACACTCCGCGAGCTCATGGTGGTCCTCTCCTCCACACCACCGCCACGACCCCCCATCAACCGCTCACAGCACTTATCAGCCCACGCCATAATGTCGCGAACAGGGTCCTGGCTCTTGCTCAAGCCCTCCAGCACTTGAACGAACTCGTGTTCAAGGAACTGTACCAAGTCTTCGTGGCGGCAGTTGCACACCAAGGCCGACTGATTGCGGACCGACTCGAAATCAATCTTCTGCCAAGACCGCCGCATCTCCAGAAGTTGTTTTTGGTTCGTCAGGACCGTGTTCAACGCCTGCGTGACCTGGTAGATGTCAAGGAAGCGCACTGGAGTGATCAAAGTCAGTCTCAGAAGCGCCGCCAGATAAGCTAATGTTCGACACTAGTACTCACAAACAAGATGCCCAAACCGTGCGCCCAATTCCACCTTGGGCTCGACGAAGGTGTTGCCGTACGAGTCGAGAGCCACAAGGAGGATCTTCTCCATCTTGTCAGCGAGCTGACGAAGGCCGGTCAGCGAAGCGGGAGCGATAGGCGAGAGCATCTGTGAGCGGAGCATCTCGAGTATCTCCTGCGATGATCGTGAGCACCCCATTCACTCCTCCACATGGTCAGAGAGCCTGAATGACGACTTACGTCGTAAACGATCGCGTCCGCCTTAGCCATCAGACCGGCGACCGCAGGGGCGTGAACCACCTCGCGATGGGCACCTGTGAGGCTCGACCAGAAGGAGCGGAGATGCATCTCGAACTGATCAAAGCGGAACGTCCGTACGCTTTCCAACAACGCGTCCAGGTGGTCTTGGAACCACGTCCACACCTCCCGCGCCGCGATGCTCTGCGGTGTGGTCGAGTTTGCACCGACAGCTTCGTCGATGGAAGGGAAACTGGGCATCTGACGGACAGATGTGCCGCTGCCTCCGCTCATCATCGACATGGACGCTTGTACGCTTCCGGACGGAGACGGCTGGGACACCTGGAGGCCCTCCTGACCCGTGTGCCTCCGTATCGGCGCCTGGACGGGGAATGCGCTGGTGGGCCGCTGGGTCGCCTGCGCCTGCGATAGGAGGCTCGCTGCGGTGGGTGTCTTCTCATCCGCAAAGATAGCTGGGGCCTTCGCGCCGCCGCTGGACAAATTCAACGAATTGCGTTTGGACGCGGTTCCGGAGCCAGGTCCCTCGGACTCATCCTCGTCGTCCTCATCTGAGCCGCCCCGTGCAGCATCGCCCTGGTCATTGGGCATGCGGGCGGCGTTGACAGCCTGCTGAGCGGCATTGTTGTTGGACTTGCGAATGTAGTCCTGGAGGAACTCGGCCTCTGCGCTCGTCGCAGGGCGGATGCCGCAATCTGTCAGATGCGGAAGTGGGTGGCGTCAATCAAGCGCCGGGAGAATGTTGATGGAAGAAGAACAAGGACGCACAGTGATACTTGCTGTTCCCTCGAACTCCCAGCCGTCTTGTTTTGATAGTAGGGAAACATAGCCTGATCGCTTTTCCAAGGGTGGCGGTGTTGATGTGTGGAATCCCATACTGATCGCAGACCCGGCGGTAGGAGAAGTAGAGGCCCTGGCGCGGAACGTTCCCGTCCGGGTACGGAGAGTAGTTTGCTGTCAACCTGGACGACGGGAAGGCACGAACGATGGCAGGGGCATGGTGCAACAAAGGGGGCCGCACGTGCGACGGTCAGAGTCCACACGGCGATGGCAATCAAGGAGGGACGCACCATGCTTGTACGAAAATCTGTTTCGCCCTGTCAGAAGCACTGGTCGTCGTCGCCGCCCGCACATTCGCCGCAAGCTTCTCCAAAGCATGATCGGGGGAGATGGCCATTCTGCCGTAGGCACCAGACGCGTGCATCGCCTCGGCCGGGTTGGGGATCATCGTCTGAGGTGGCCCAACGTACATGGTGTGGTACTCAGGGCCGGTGGTGGCGAGATACATGGAGATGTCCTCAGTCTCACTGGACGACGAATGTACGCTCTCGGTGTCACGGGGGTACGGGGAGGCGGACACGCGGGCACGGATGTGGGTCGGACGCAAGTGCCCCTTTAGGGCTGGGTTAGTGATATTGTGGTTAGGGGGGGAGTCGGCAGGGGTTGAGAGGTCGAGGGAGTAGGCGGAGGAGAGGGATGCGTCGGAGGTGTTGCGAGCGTGGTCGAAGGAGTTGGTGGTATGGAAGGAAGCGCGATAGAGGTCTTCGGTCGAGGGTGGGAGAACCGCCGTCGTGCGCAGAACGCCGCCACCCTGGGAAGACTGGGGCCGCGAGCCGGGGGAGTGCGAGGAGGAGGAGGAGACCGAGTTGGAGCGGGAGTGCAGATGGGCATTCGGGAGGAAGTCGAAAGGAACGTTGGCGGCCATCATCTGGAGGTTCACGGCCGCCATGCAGATAAGTAGATATAGATACTGGGGAGGGTAAGGACTGTGTGTGAGTGGCGGATGAGAGATCCTGAAGCGGCCCAGCCGTGCGCGAATGAAAGAGGGATCGAGTCAAGGAGAGCAGGAGAAAGAGACGAAGGCTGGAGCGAGGGGGAGGAGTAAAAAGGCGAAGAGGCGGAGAGGCAGAGCTGGGATGATGAGGACGAGGATGTGATCCAATCCTTCGAGCTGCCGCCGGAAGGGTGCAAAGAAGGACAAGAACCAGCGACGAGCGACGAGACCCCCGAGTCCTCTCGCAGTTCAGAGCGTAAATACAAAATAGAAATCCGCGTTGGGCCCCGGAAGGAGTGGAAAGTTCAGATGGCAAGAAATGCGCGATGCACAACGTCGTCGGTGGTCAAGGCAACTCGAGCCCACGCCGCCCACGCCCCCCTCCCAGGCGCCCCAGCAGGCACGCACCCACGCCTCCCCACGCCCACGCCCACGGCCAGAGCCCCCTCCAGCCCCCCTCCGCTCCTTCCCATAGCCCACATCACTCTGATCCGCCCTAGGAACACGAATCAATATCATACATCTATCCATAGGGCACCATGTAGTACTCCGACCTCCTTCTCCACTCCGCTACCTAGTATCCTACTGGCCCTGCGCCTGCTCCCCGCCCATAGACATGAACTCCTTGAACCGCTGCCGCAGCTTCCCCTTGTTCCGTCCCAGCCGAGTGCCGAGCTCCGTCCATGACGGCACCGTCAAGTCCCCAAGCCCATACGGCGCAAACTTCGTCGTCTTCGTCACCGTGCTGTTCTGGAGCGACCGCGGCAGGTGGCGTTTCGGGATCGGCCAATTGAACTTCCGCATGGCCACCACTGCCGTTTCATCCTCCGCCCCGGAGGTCTCTCCCGGCGGAGGGTGAAGCGCACTCGCTCGGAACGTCAGATATTCCAGCTTGAACTTCGGGCGATGCTTCTCGTCGGCCGTGTCGAGGTCCGGCAGAAAATACTGCAATGTATCAGACCGCGCGATGGTCAAAACACTCGTTCCTGATATGGCGATGAAACCTAATCTTACCTGTGCATAGCCCAGAGGTGTCCACAGCCTGTTCGTGCGAGAGGGTGACCTGGGGTTCGAGTGCCATGGTTTGCCAAGTTGGCACCGCCAGGTGTTCTCGTACGCTTTGTCACCGCAGAGCGAGTCAACCAGGTCTTTCATGGATCGCGCCGGCCGCTCCGGTTGCTCATCCTCCCCGAGGTGCCCAGGGTCGTAGAGCTCCCCAGTCGTGTTGTAGGTGAATATGCGGAAAGAAGGCAGGTACGTCGGGACCACCGAAGGCGCAACGTTGACGACTCCATAGTTGTCATGGTCGAGGTTCTCGTACTTCGGAAGGTCAGAGAACTCTTGCATGAGCGTCTTGTACAGCTCCTTCTTTTTCGACTTGAGGGTTGAGGCCTTGTGATTGGACGCTAATGACATGTTACGAGGTCGCGCGAGTTGTTCGGCATCTAAGAGGAAGAACTGGTTCGGTGTTAGAGTGGATGTCCGCCGGAAACAGATCGCGTTCGCGCCTACATGGTCCATGTTCGAATGCTGTCGCCGGTTCTATATGTGTCCTGGTCGGATATCGAAGCAAAGAGAGAACTCACTCCGTAGAGGTGTCCCAGGATTGTATCCTGGTACCTCATTGAAAGCTCGACATATCGAACGTACTGATAGAATGTCAGAATCGCTCCTTCTCCCGGCGAGTCACTAGAAACAATCCACTAACGCATTCCGGGAAGTAGTTTCTCGACGAGGGAGGAACATGTCCAGACAGCCACACCTTTGGGACTCGTCAATTATGTGGCAGCCAATCAGATGGCGACGGAAGCCAGACCTGCAACTTCCTGCTCCGGAACAACTCCAACTGGACGTCCAGCCAATCGAATTGGAGGTTTCCGGGGTCTTGAGGATCTGAGTGTTCACAGCCTCCCACAGCTGTTTGGTTGCCATAGTGACTAGTCAAAATATGTGCACAGACCTGAGGTGTGGGGAAGACGTACCTGCATTTGAATCGTAGAAGTACATTGTGTTCAAGCTGATGACCGCGACGGAGTTCGGGATGACCTCCACCGAAAAATATCCTCCGCGCTGAAACACCTGATACGCAGGAAAGGGAACGAAGGCCCGCCAGATGCTGGAATGGAACCGTAAGAAAACGTGATTGCCTGAATCAAGTCAGCTGGACTCACGAAGAGAACTCGGATGTTATGCTGTTTGGACCTGTTGACTTCGGACTCGGAATAGGGGCTTAACCTCAAACATGCAGTGAATCCGCACCTGGCATCATGATGTTCTGGACCACAATCTCAGTCACAACATTTGAGTGTCTGAAACACGACCTACATGGGCTATGCAAAGTGGATCGTTAACATCAGTCAGCGAGGCAGAATGGAGGCACCTACGCCAGACATCATTATTGCCTGTGAGAGACCCACCACGGACAAAGTTCCCGGTTAATGGAACAAAACTTCTGTGAAGAATGGAACACACCGATAGTAGGAACCACGGGAATACCCCTCTGGACGAACACCTCCTCCATCTTATCGGCCATGGCTCGGTTAGAGCCGTATATCTCCGCTGTCGTCCGGGGCCGTTTGCGGTCGTTGTCATGCCTGGCAGTTGGTCAAATCATCCTGCTGGTCGGTCCCAACAATCCAATGAGGTTTTGCGCAGCCTGCGTACCTTGCACTATCCCCAGTCCCTATGCAACAGATAAGTCTCGAAGCACGAGCGAGGGAAAGAGAGTTGACTAGATAATCACAAATTACGAAGTCTATCTCGTCCACCCACTCCCGGGCCAAGAAATCGAAGGTGTGGTTCGTCAGCGAAAATGGACTGTCGCAATCGCTGTGGCCAATATGAACATAGGCTCTTCTCGCCTCGACAAGGTTTGTGTACTTGCCTGTATGAAAGACCGTAGTGACCGGCGGCCGCCTTGCCAGGCTTTGGCTTGCCACGATGACATGCCTTCTTCTCAGACGAGCCCACGCGGTAGTACGGGTCTGGATGTATGTCCGTGATATGGAGAAAACGCCCTTGCAGCTCGCGGCGCGGTTCTGGTAGTGTGGTCGATGTACATCACAAGTCAGACGACCACGTTAAACACTGATAGACCCCACTACGTACTATTAAGATCACCCATATTCCCCGAGATGGCAAGCGGCGTTTGTGTGGGTATGGTGAGACTTGCAGGAACAAAATTGAGGAGCAGAACGATCATGAGCGTAGACTCGAGTCCGAGCATCGTGGCGAGCAGGACTGAGGATGAGGGAGACAAAGAGAGATTATTCCGAGCTCTAGGACGGTGGGGGACGGGTATGGTATATCTAGACGTCGATGGACATGTCGGGCACGAGAGATCTCAGAAGACGGCAAGCCGCAAAGGCGTTTGGGGCATTCGAGGGCGCACGTTCGTCCCCCGCACTCACAGACGCCCATCCCTACCACCACAGCAGTCACACGTCATTTTTCCGTCGTCCGCGCCGCGACGCGTTCATCTTATCGCGGTCACGCGCCCCACCACCCCGGCAGCCAGCTGCTTCTCCCGCGCTCTGTCCCATCATCTGCAGGTGCAGCACATGAAAACACGCTCGTGTGCAGAAATCGTCCCAATCCATTTACAACAACATACAATATACTGCTACTCCTACATATTACACGGACGGGAGGTATTTTACGGCGCTGAACAATTCCAATACCCCAACAATGCTAGCCGGTGTTACAAGTGCATGGACAAAAATAAACGATGGACGGACGATGCGGAGAGAGCCAAAATGACAGTGCTGGGGAAACGGCTACTTGATCTTGATGCACCGCGAAGCGGCGTTAAGGTCCTTCATCCTGGGCTCGTGGTGAGGACGGTGCAGTTCAAGGAGCGTCGCGGCGTTGTCGTTCTCGTTCAACACCTTGCAAATGGACTCTTCAACGAGGTGACACATCTGACAAAGAGTTTCAACCGTTAGAATGGTGTTCAAATGGTTTGCAGGGGTAGCAAACTCACCCTGCTGTAACCACCACGTTGAAGCTGGGAGCGCGACTTCGCTATGGTGTTGTGGATAGCGTCGTAGGCATATCTCCGCCTGGAGATGCGGTAAGGGGCAAGGCCAGCGAAAAAGAGATGCACATGCACTCACAGAACGTTCTCAAGCTCGTTGCGAGTTCGTGGCACCAGATAAAGGTCGGCCCCGGTCAGGTATCGCTGGAACGCCTGGTAAGTAGCGCAACCAGACGTGAGGGTCTCATCAAGGGAAGGATGATCTTGATCCCACGTGAACCAGTTCTCCCTACGAAGTGAGAGAATATCAGAACGAAATCCGAACCTGGCAACAAATTCGCCACAGAGATGAAAGGAAACTGACGTGAGATGGGTGTGGGCCTGCGCCTCGGGGGACTGCGGTGCAAGGAAGCGGTCCATGATAAGAGAAGGATGCAGAACGGGTATGGTACTTGTGAGGATGGGTGTACACGGCTGGTGGTTTGGATGTGGCCTTGGAGTGGGTGGTGGACTTTTATAGGTCGAAGGGGTGGCAGACGCCTGGGTTGGATATGAGATACGGATAAGTTACGACAAAGGGCAATGGCCGTGCTCTGGTGGGTTCGCGGCTGGGCAGGATGGCAAGGGGCAATGGGCAGTGTGGGGCACAAAGGCGAGGTTGGCCTGAGGAAGCAGAAGATGAGATGCGGCAGAGTCATTCTCAGCCACACTAATATAAACACCTTGGCGCCTGGGCGTTCGCACGTTCGTCCGAACTCGCTTGTCCAGTCATTCGGCTTCCTAATCAACTCCGTAGCGCCCGGCCGATCGCATTATTCCCGCTCCATTGGTGCGACTGTCTTGTGAATTGTATGCGCCAATCGTTCTTCTTGCTTCGCAGGCAGAGAAGACTTGAGACGAGCAGGACAAGCATTTTTGGGAGCGAGAGATGGTCTTACGTTGTGTGCTGACTGACGCATGGTACGAGATGCTCCTGTAGGCCGTGCGCGTGATTGGCTGTGCAGCTTGTCTGGGACCGGCGGATGGGGCTTGTATGCGTCGGGCAAAGCCGAGAGTGCCATATCGAAGTGTCGAAGACAGCAGTCGGTGTGCAGCAAGCGGCCTTGGACTGTCGGTTAGCCTCATCCAACGCCCATCGAACTCATTTCGCGTCTTGGCTCGTCCCAGTTGCTGCTCTTGGATCCCTTCCACGGTCATTGCGACTCTTGGCACGCATCGCCAGCTCACGCTTGTAACCCACGCGACGCCAGCCTCTCGAGCTCGTTCTATCTCGGCCAATACACCCTTGTGCCCGGCTAATTTCACTTTGTGTTCTCGTCATTCCACCATCTGCGATCCACGTCGCCGCGCTCAGTCGTTCTCACCAACTCTGGTCATCTGCGCAGGCCGTTTCACCACCTGATCGCCCCCCGGCCAGATGTCCGTAGACAACGCCCTGTTCACTCCCACCTCTCCCGAAACATCTGCCACATTTCGCTTCTTGCACCGCATCAATGCCCAGCACTCCCTAGCCTTGTCCAGCTACTACGACCTCTATGAATGGTCCACCGAGAACATCGACAAGTTTTGGAGTGCCGTTTGGGACGCTACCGATATTCTCGGGGTAAAAGGTCGCCACGTCGTCGACCCTGCCGCGTTGCCACCGGAGAACCCAGCTTGGTTCAAAGAGGCTCAGGTTAACTACGCCGAGAACCTTCTACGATGCCGGTCTCCGGAAAAGACCGCCCTCGTCCAAGCCAGTACGTTCCACATTATCTCGTTTCCCATTATGCTTCCACACACGTTCATCCCTTCCGCGTTGCTATATCACGGCCTCCGTGCTGCTCCCAGTCATCGTTCCTGACAATTCATATCCATATTTTTAACCTAGTTGAACCCGAGCCTAACCATCCTAACCCCGAGCGCCGACGTATCAGCTACGCCGAACTGTACGCACTCGTGGCGGACCTGGTATCCGCATTTCTCGCACGGGGCCTCAAGCCGGGTGATCGCATTGCGTCATACTCTTCCAATTGCAACGTACGTATTCTGGCTTCCTGGTCCCCATTCTTCCGTCATTCGGAATTGTCACCGCACGACTCTTCTCTGAGCTACGGCGGCGGGAACGAATCGTTCGGCGGTCACTTCGGATTTTGACGTAGGAGCAATGAGCGGGCGAGTGTTTGAGTTAGCTTTGAACTTTCCACTGACGTCTCGATTCCACCCAGGAAAACGTTGCGGCATGCCTGGCTTGCGCTGCCATAGGTCTGTCACCCTCCGGTCCGATCGGGTTGGAGCTGTGTGACTCAACGAATGTGTTTGGACGCTGTACAGGATGCATCTGGGTCAGCGCTGCGGCGGACTTTGGGCCTGAAGGTGTTTTCGAGAGGTCAGTCCGGGTCTGGATGACGCGTGGGTGTACTCATGGGAAGAGCAGATTCGATCAAGTACAGCCGCGCCTGATCATCTCCGTGGATGCTGTCGTGTATGTCCTTGTGAATGGGGCTCATCGCACGTTGGTTGACTGCGCCCATCAGCTACAACGCCAAGATTCATCAGCACCTCCCGAAGCTCAAGGCCTTGTTAGCCAATCTAGTTGAGAAGTCTTCCTTACGATCGGAGGTCGTTATCGTCCCCCATCCGTTCGGTGCCACCCGCCGGAACGAGTGGGACCCCAGTTGGAAGGACTGGAACGAACTCATAGCGGAAGGTCGCGACAAGAAGCTCGGGCGGGATGCGGACGGGGAGATTCAGTGGAAGCGGCTCGATTTCAACTGGCCACTTTGGATCCTATTCAGTTCCGGTACCACAGGTGTGTTGTCCTAGGTTCAAGGGTACGCTCTCGCTCCCTGGCATCCGAAATTGATGGATTCCTTCTCTCGTTCGTGTGAAGGACGACCGAAGTAAAGTTGCATTTAACGGATAGGGTAGGATGATAGCTAACCCAGACCTTTCATTTCCACAGACCGATCGTTCACCGTGCTGGTGGGATGCTGATACAAGCGAAGAAGGAGTTCGTAATATGTGCGGATCTACGGCCTCATGACATTTTCTTCTACTACACTACAACGTCAGCGAGGGCCCTTTATCTTCACGGGGGATTTCAGCTGATCTGTTCATTTTGCCAGGGGGTGGATGATGTGGAACTTCCTCATAGCCGGGCTGAGCGTGGGTTGCACGTTGGTCCTGTATGACGGAAGTCCACTGTATGATCCCGCACTTCTCTGGAGCCTCGTGGACGAGCTAGGTATAACGATCTTCGGAACCAGCGCGAAGTACATCGATCAGCTGGCAGTATGTCTATCCTTGCATCGCACGAGATACACACCCCCGAACCCTATGAATGTCACTGATACGATTCCGTCACGCCTCACTCAATCGCTGATTTCATTTTGCACTGCAGAAAGGTTACAAGCCTGCCGAACACCACAAGTTGACGACGTTGCGGCATATATACTCCACAGGATCGCCTCTCGCGCCCCACCTTTTCGACTTCGTATATGAGCACATCAGTCGGAATGTTCTGTTGAGCTCAATCACTGGTATGTTTACCGTCTAGTTCCGGACCCGCCACCTTCGTCTCAGCTGATCGATTCGTTCGTACCGGTGTTGCGTAGGTGGCACGGACATTTGCTCCCTGTTCGCGGGGATGTGCAGTGCGCTGCCGGTCTTCCGAGGGGAGATTCAATGCCGGCTCCTGGGAATGGCTATAGAGGCATTCACTCCTACAGGCACCGCGGCAGCACCTGACGAAGCGGGGGAACTTGTCTGCGTTAAACCCTTCCCGTGTATGCCGGCGGGGTTCTGGCCCCTTTCGGGATATGACACCCCAGAAACGGTCGAGTCGGCGGCGAAGAGGTACCAGGACGCGTACTTTTCCGAGTTCAAGGACGTCTGGTGTGAGTGCCCCGGTCCTTCCCGCACTGTTTTCGGACACAGCGCTGACGTTGCTCTCGGCATTATGTGACGTGCGCATTGCACGCAACTTGCCGATGATGCAGTCCACGGTGACCATGTCGTTATCACGCGCTCGCGGGCAGGCAATGGCGGCGGCCTCGTCATGCTCGGGCGTAGCGACGGCGTCTTGTGCGTATCCGGATGTCCTCGCTTCCTTTCCTCTATGTCCACCTGTGCGCCACGTCGGCTTCACTAACGCCGCGGCACATATGCATCAGGAACCCTGGGGGCGTCCGCTTTGGGTCAGCTGAGATATACGATGTGATAGAGCACTGCTTCGCGCCCGCTGCGACCCATGCCGGCCACACCGTCGTCGACTGCCTCGCAGTGGGCCAGAGGGTCGCAGACGGGGACGAGCGAGTCATCCTCTTCGTCAAGCTACTCGAGGGGCAGGTTCTGACAGCAGAGCTCGAGAACAGGATCAAGACGGAGGTGCGCACAAGGCGGAGCGCGCGGCACGTTCCAGCCCGGGTACGTACAATTAGGCACCCTGTTTCCCTCGGCCGTGTCGGTTCTCCCGCGTCTCTCTCGAGGCCGCCTGCTGGAGAACTGCGCGGAGGCGAGGCGCCACAACGTTGTTCACTCATGTTTTGGTCTTCTGATCGGTCACGCAGATCCTGCAGGTGGAGGATATCCCGTATACGGTGAACATGAAGCGTGTGGAGATTCCGGTGAAGAAGGTATCGTTGTGATATCCCATTTGTCCACCGTCGGCGACTCCCCCAATATCCCGATGGTGTTCGGGGCTGCTGGGGGGCGAGGTGAGGTGGAGAAGGACCAAGGATGCTGACTGGATATCCGGCAGATCATTAATGGCGCGCCCGTGAGCAGCGTCAACCCGGCCACCCTGCGAAACCCTGAATGTCTAGCTGCATACGAGAAAATTGGGGCGGTACTGCGGGCGGAGGCATAGTGGCCCAGACGCATGCTCAAGGCTCGGGCGGAGATGGAGTTGAGCGAGGGAGGGCGAGCGGAATTCCACGGGGGTGATACGGCTGTGAATGTTGCCGTGGAAGATTGAAGATGGAATGTATAAGTATCACTCTCACCCAACGCTGTCGAGACGACGGGTGAAGTGTAGACTGCCGAGTGCGAAGAGGGAGCTGGAATTGGATCCGGAGCTTGGAGCCCGCGCCGAGGAGGATGTGGCCGGGCCGATCGATCTGCCCTGAGATTTTAGTGTGATGGGATGTCCGTATAGGGCAGGAGACGGGCGCCTGTAGGGCGCCTGCCGATTGAGCGCCCGGTTTTGACTTTGGAGCTGCAGCAGGTTGCTGCCTCGAGGCAGACAGCGGCTTCCATCAGCACAAGGCCGACTTCACTTTGGGGACCTCCTCGCACACAAACAATGGAAAATTTGGGCAGACTTAAGCATCGGGCCCTTCCCAGCTCACGCCCTTTTTCCGAGCCTCCTCCTGGTCCCTGCCTCCGTCTCCCCGAACACACCAGGCCCCTGCTCGTTCGGTCTGCCGGCCGCTACATCCGGCACTTTCGACGGGCACACCCAGGATCCTCCCTGAACGGACACGACAAGACACCAGCCACGAACACGGAACGAGTTCAGAGCACGTAACGAACCGGCCCACGACCACGTTTTTCTCGCTTCGAAGCCTCCCCTTACACCGACCACCGATCCTCCGAGCTCAGCCAGCGCCGCCTGACCGAAGCCTCGTTGTTTTCATAGCCCCATATTGCGCTGCAATCGGCTCGCTTTCGCCCTCGCGCCCGTTCCTGCTTGACCTCGATTCCGGATAGCCGGGGGCCCCGTGATGTCGCCTTCAAATACCAGGGAGCAGAGCAGGCCCAGGGCCCGATCCCGTTCGAACGCCAACAACAACTCTTCTTCTGCTAGACGACCTTTGCTTGCTACACTCTTCTGTCTACCCCGTATGCCCTCTGTGTTTAACATTGTTAGGGTGTGTGTATATGGTGAGTGACATTCGCTTGTATTTGTATTGTGGCGCGAGCAACACAACTGACGATCTTGTGTCTCCCCCTTTCATAGTGGCGGTCCTGGTATGGACGATCGTGTGCTTGGCCATTGCAGCACACTTCCAGAGCATCCTCCAGACTTCGGACCTTAGTAAGTCTTCCTCCATCTCCGTTGAGATGGAATGATGAGGCTGATGCCTTGCCAGCTCGTTTCGTTCCGTTTGCTATCTTTGTCTGCTGTGCAACTATGGTGATCATCGTTGCTCTGTAAGTACATCCTCAAGCTCGCTCAGAGGGGAACGCATGCTGAATGCGGATATCAGGCTGGCCTTTGGATTATGGAAGGAGAGGAACCCTATATCCACGAGGGTTGAGCTTGGATGTCTTGGGCTTGCTGGCACTCTCTGGCTAGGTGTGCCTCCCATCTTCCCACAGGATATCCTGCACGTTTATTCATCGCGCCTTCCTTCCATAGCTCTCGGGGCATTCGTTGCTTCCTCCGACTCGGAGATGGCTGATGTGGAATGTTTCTCCTCGTCTGATGCAGACGCAGAACCCATTGACATCCCGGGATGTAAGCGTGACTATCCTACCGCAGGCGCGCTAGTCTCTGACCTGTTTCACAGTCAATACGGAGACTTACCACGCTCAGTACCATGTCCTGGAGGTCTTCTCCTTCTTCAACATGATTCTCAGTGAGTGTCCCTCCGCCCTGCTGCGGGCTGACTTATGTACTCACACTCCGATCCTCGAAGTCTTTGCGTTCCTTGTATTATTATTGGTGCTTGCCATCCGGCAACACCGTGCAGGCACGAAGCACGTCTGGGTTCTTCCGGTGACCATGATCTCCTGGTTCGGTCGGACCGGTGGGCCTGTGGGCAAGCTTCCCGCCCCAGTCACCCACCGATCGCGGTCGCAGTCTCGGCGGCGGCCGACGGCCGAGAAGGAGAAGGACGAAAAGACGAGGGCACGGTCCCAGACACGCCCCGTTGACGTCCGGCGGAACGAGTCCCAGCGTGCCCTCATGCGCGACGACTCGTACAGAACCAACGACTCACGGCAGCCACTCAACCGCGACGACTCATACCGCACCAACGATTCGCGCCGGCCGCTCAACCGCGGGGACTCGAACCGGACCGCGGATTCACGAAGGCCGCTCAACCGCGACGACTCGTATCGGACGATGGACTCGCGTGGGCGCTCGGACCTCCGCCGCGACGACTCGCGTCGGACGAACGACTCATCCCGACGCCCCGATCTCCGTCGGGATGACTCGAGGCGGACGAATCCAGGGGAGTCGCGGCGTGCGAGGGGAGGTTCGCCGACGCGGAACGAGGCGCCGACGTACGTCTATTGGATCCCGCACAAGTCGCCCGAGGAGGCGCATACGCGGGAGACGCGGGCCCGCGCTCGGGACAGCAAGTTCTTCGGCCTGGCATCCAGGCGATGACAGGCATTGCTTGCTGACTGCTACTGTATGATTATTACCTATACACGATACGGCCATTGACATAGAAACACGCTTGCCCGTGCTGGGACAGGTTATTTGTTTTATTTTTTTATTTCCTTAGGTTAGGACGCATGTCGCTCCTTTGTGTGTACTATAGATGTGATCCAGGTGTATGAAAGGGCGTTTTTGGAAGTGTAAAAGAACCTGTGTACGCGCAAGGTGGGCCGAGAACTACGAGGGGTTTAGCCTACTTGGTTGTTACGCCCTGGATTTCCCATGCGATGTCGGGGACTCGTGTGAGGGTGGGTCGTTTGAGGCGGCGGCGAGCCGCTGTTCTGGGGCGGGCGGTGCGGGCACGAGGCGGGGGTGTGGTGGGAGAGTGCCACTGCCGGCGCTCGACGCGACCACGCGCTCGGTCATGTGACTTGGAACATGAACGTTGGAGGAACAACGGGCAGCTTGCAGCCGACCTTGTGTTGAGCACGACCGCAGACGTCATCACCGCGACCTCGCCAGACGTCCCCTCTGCCCTCGCTGCGCGTCCCTGCCCGGCCTTTGTACGTCCTAACGACTCGACACGACTCCCGGTACCCATATCTCCCCCACCTGTTTCCGCGATACCTGATACCTTGGCCTGCTCAACACCCAGCTTTTCAGGTCTGCGCTCCCCCCCGCACACCTGTATTTTGTAATACCTCGATTTTGACGGGGTGTGCTCGACTGGTTAAATTAGGATGACGCAACTGTTTAGAGACATGCGCCTCTATGGCAATAGTGAGTCGTTGGCTCCTTCTCTAGTGGCCCCGTGAAGCCTGATCGTCTTCTTCCAGTCATCCTGCTGCTCCTCAGCGCTACTGTCTTAGGTATCTCGGCGTATTGGACGAGCATCTTCCTGCCTAACATCCGCCGTGAGCATCCCTTCATGTACTCCTTTCGTCCCACGGCCTCATCTCTTCGGTCGCCAGACGATTACTCTATCTTCGCCCTCGTCATTCCGGCCCTGACCATCTTGTTGTTATTAGTTGGGTGCGTAGCCTGGTTTTTGTTACTCTGAGATTTCTTCACACAATTATCTCGAAGGCTGCAATGGTCAACCCCGAGAACAGAGGCCTTCTTCTTGTTTATCTTTGGGGTGCTCTGGCTCGGTACGTTATCCCCCCTCGATTGGACCCCGGCCACTAAACTTAAATTTTGCATCCCAGCCATGGCGTCCTGGACGACGTAAGAACGTGCCTTTTCCCCTTCACCGATTCTGCTGAGGGACTCGTTTCTAGTGACATCATTGGGAACACTCAATGTGATGCGCTTTCTAGCCAGACAGTGCCGACCAAGAGCGGGATGCGTGGGTATTTCTTACCCTCGAGATTTCTTGATATTAATTGACCCACTTGCAGTCTCAGCGAGAAGCTGGTGCTACGAAATGCGTGTAGTCCAAGCGTTTTCTTGGATGATCTTCTGCCTCTGTTCGTCTCCCACTTTGAGGACAATACACATCGTTCCTTCCATATCTGATCAATCATCCTTGCTCACAGACGCAATCTTCCTATACACTCTGATCTCGCTCACCACACGCGCCAAGGCGCTCGGCCGCCCTTACGCCTGGGCGGAGCCCATCATCGAGCTCCCCTGGTTCGGCCAGTGGCCCGGCTGGCCTGAAGGCCAGTACCCGCCGACAAATGGCATGTACCAGCTCCCGTATGCGTACCCGGCGGGCCAGCCGATGGCCTACGCAGCAAGCGCGCAGCCGCAGATGGCTCCTGGGTATGTGATCCAGCAGAACCCTGGTCACTCTGTAGTAATTCAGCCCGGGGTCGGGGGGCAGCCTCCGACTATAACCCAGATCCCCGGCTCGGTGAGCTCGGTCTGAAACTGCACCGCCCCCCGACCCCCGACTCGCGCTCAAGGTTTGGTGTTGCTTTCGCACCGCGTCAACGTTTGGCGTCCAACGTCAAC
Source organism: Ganoderma resinaceum (assembly GCA_964023155.1). Lineage (NCBI taxonomy): Eukaryota > Fungi > Basidiomycota > Agaricomycetes > Polyporales > Polyporaceae > Ganoderma > Ganoderma resinaceum. The sequence continues at coordinate 2,284,175 of OZ026793.1, forward strand.
TTTCAATGCTCCAAAACGAACACTTTACGCGAAGGAATGATTTTGTACATTATAGGGGTACTTTTGACACGTTTTTACCCTTACTTTCCGGTGATATCCACTTTCCCCGACATCTCGTTACGTTGACGGAGACGAGATATGAGGTGCACGAAGCTTATGACGCAACATCCAGTAAAAGTTTCTACGATAGCTTAGACGAAAAGATCGGAGAGATTCGACTCCATGTGTTTGATTACTTGCTGTGCTTTCTCTAGATGCGAACGTAACAGACGAATTTGTCAGAACCAACGTGGATCAGTTGTCATGCCCAAAAGTCCTCAGCATTCGGTGGACCACGCGATATATGCGTGCATTTTGCTGGCTCTACGTTGTATCCGCATCGCCATACGTCTAAGTACAAAGAAGGTTACGTCTCCGTGACTTCGACACCACGTTGCTCAGGTCATTAAGTTGAATAGGACGTTAGAATTGAAGACCTGTACCGGGATGCATGTTCAATGCATCGCGCCTCATGTCCGCCACGTTCTTCTGTTCCCCGTGCTTATTCCTGGCGATACACGCATGTGCCTTCCCGAGCCGGGGTACGCACACGATCAACGCCCCAGACCTCGCGATGTCGAGGCGGCAGCAGTGGGTCTCTCTCACAATTATCCTTGCCAGGTCAATCAACTCGCGTCAACCTAACCGGTACCCCAGAGCCTCCCTGCTAGCTGATAGCTTCGCCCCATCGTCGACTATCGCTTTACTCTCCATTCTACGATCGCCTCCCAGTTTGAAACGTCCAGAATGCCGCTATTCGAGGGCAGTGGCATGAGATCCATACTATACGGTACGTCACTCTCAACACTGCGCGCGCGATTGTGCAGCGAGATGACAACCAATTTATCCATCTGTCCGACACCGGTCCCCGTTGCGGCTGGCTGGACATGCAGCCGGGGGTGCAGCACTCGCGGCGCACCTGGTTATGATGCTGGTGCCAACCTCTGTTCGTGAGTACCCATCCTCCTCGACACCGTGGTCGAATCCTGCTATTTTCTGAACCCGTTGGTGACGTCCTGGAATGGCAGAAACATATAGCTTGATGCAAACCGCGGTGGCAATACTTGCGATCGCGTCTCTAGCAGTAATGTGAGCACGCGGCATCTCTCGCGAGATAACTAAAACTCACCAAAAGATAGGGTCCTCACGCACCACCGAAGAAGCGGCTCCTTCCTCACGCAGACCCAGGAGGAGATGGTCCTCATCGCAGCTTTCGGGCTGATGTGGTTCGGTATGCAGCCCTGCCCTGATGTGCGCAGACACATCCTGACAGACCTCGTCGCAGCTGTCCTGTTGGGATGGCGCGCGTTCCAGCAGCGCGGGATTGACCCCGGTGAGGCTGCGAACACCGACCTGGCAAGCGCGATGGGACAGTCCTCTAACAAGTACAACGAAGGCTTCACGCCCGGGAAAAGGCCGTACCCGTGCAGGAGCGATTCGGTGTATTGTGTCGTTGAGGAATGGACGTACTGGTGAAGGTTTGAACGCCCGGTTCCGGTTCCGGTTTCAACCTTCAACGCTCGCGTGAGGGGAAGGACTCGCGTTGAGCGCGACGATGCATAGCGCATTTAGGGTCTCGATAACTAAAGAGCGGTGTCGGGATTCTGATATCCTTGGCGCACTAGGTAATACGCTAATCCGGAGAGCAGCTACGAGTAGCACATTTGTATTGCGGTACAGGTGGCACGAACCTACTGTTATATACTCTTCTTGTCAGCGGAACCCTGCGGAACCTTGGATGCAGCCCCTGCCGTCTGCGTACGGCGCTGCTCAGGCATCGTGAACGATGCGTGGCATTCAGGCCTAGCCCAAGGGTGCGCTGAACAATGCACCAGGGTGTGGGCGGAGGAAGAGCGCGTCCAGGCCACAAGCTCGTCCAACCATTACCAACGTGTGGTTGGTAAGGGTTGGTACTAGTAGCGATATCGATAGTCCGGGGTACTGGGTGGAGATTGGACATCGCGCGAACAATGCATGGCTTCGCGAACGAAAGCTTTGCCTCGTGTTTCGAGTTCGAGCCTTCGAGCATCAAGAACCTGAACGAAAACGCGTGCTCTCGTTAGCTTTTAGGAGCCAGCGGAATATGGATTAGGCTCGGTACACAGATGCGCGGTCGTCACAGAACGCCCGCACGATACGGTGGATAGATGTAAGGAGACAGCGAAAAAGTAGAGCGGGGAGGTGGTTGCCTGGGTGGCATGAAAGTTGGACGAGGAGGAGGAACGGTGGCAGTCTGGTGGCGGAGGGATATATCTGGCAGTGGTCGGGACTCGGCTAGATACCGGCACCCCGGGCCCCATATCGGGATCCCCGCCTAGGGTCACAACCCACCGTGTCCGCTTAACCTTCCTCACCATACCATCCACTCCCTTTGTTTCCCTGCCCCATCTCCGCCACAATTCACCTGCTCTTAAACCCTCTCTCTCTAGGCTTGTGTTACGACCCCCCTGACCCTTGTCGACTGGTATTCATCAACCAGCAAGACTGTAGACATCATGATAAGTGCCCATTTCGGTCTATATGGGGTCGGAAGGCGGTATTGACATAGACCTCGGACCTATACAGTTCCCCTAGCAAGCGTCGCATCGAGACGGATGTCATGAAGTTGTACGTATTTCATTGCCCGGAGTTCCTCTTTTCCACGGTGGCAGGGGTCGTACTGAAGTGTATCGCACTGGACGCACAGGTTGATGTCCGACTACGAGGTGAACCTAGTGAACGACAACATGCAGGAGTTTTACGTCCGTTTCTTTGGGCCTGCAGAAAGTGCGTCCTTATGTCGATGTTGCTGCTTCCCTTCGTCCTGACGGCGGCTTCACATATTAAACACCGCACTTCTTGCAACAGCACCGTTCGCCGGCGGTGTGTGGAAGATCCATGTCGAGCTCCCTGACCAATACCCGTTCAAGTCGCCCAGTATCGGCTTCATGAACAAGATCTTCCACCCGAACATCGACGAACTGTCCGTCCAGCTCCCGAAGCTTCTGACTGTATCCCGCTTACTCATATCGCGTGTTCCAGGAGTGGCTCAGTTTGCCTCGACGTCATTAACCAGACGTGGTCACCTATGTTCGGTGCGTCTAGCCGTGTCGTTGATTACCTCGTGAAACTCACTCGCTCATGTCTACTAGATATGATCAATATCTTCGAGGTCTTCCTCCCACAACTCTTGCGCTATCCCAACCCCAACGACCCTCTCAACGGGGAGGCAGCAGCGCTGCTCATGCGGCACCCGAAGGAGTACGATACGAAAGTTAAGGAGTACGTGCAGCGGTTTGCGACCAAAGAGGCCGCCGATGCTGCGTTTGACAAGGACGATGAAGACGGCGAGGACGAGGAGATGAGCGATATTGGCAGCATCTCCGACGATGAGCCTATGGAATCATGAATCATCCTTCCCCCCCACACACACTCCGTCTCCGTCCGGTTCATGGCCTGACCACCATCCCCCGTACTCCCGTCCCAGGCATTCAAATCAGCTCCTGCATACCTTGTTCCGTCACCCCCTTTTCGCATCTTAATACGCCCCACTGCCGATGCGCTCTGTAACTGATATCGATGTACCATCACACCCATCCCGTATTTCCATCCATCCACTTCACTCAATCATTTGGAACGCAATTGTGTAGCTGTGTACATTATATCCCATCCCTCGTTGCGTCCTGTTCCCGGTCTATCTTCCCTTCCTGCTCGCCTTCTGGCGCCTCCCTATACTCCGGTCGGCCCTCTCCTTCCCTATCAGCCCATGTTGCACTTTCCCTTGGGCATTCGGACACTTCGTGCTACGTAATGCATCCGTTTGGTTCGGTTGTACGCAGGTTACCGAGCGATTGCATCGTCGTCGTCGTTGTGACCCGCGAACAGTAGCACCAAGCAGCAAGGTGGGCGACGGTAGCTTGCGAAATTGAAACCAACGTGCGGAGAGGGGTGACGCGGATTTGTCATGGAGACCTATGGCAAATGGGGCGTCGGCACAATCACAATGCAGGTGTAGATTGCCCAGGTTCAGATGGTGTTGGAAGGGGTTGTACGAGGTCGTGAACCTTTCTCTGCACGTCCGTGGCCGTCTGTGATTGCAAAAGTATGAGTCAGGCATTCCTCGCGAACTCGATGAGGAGAATGCACACAGACCTTCATGAGGTTGTCAATATGGGTCTTCACGTTCTCCACAGTGGCGAGCTGTGTCTTGCTTTCTTTGAGGAGTGCTTCCTTCTCCTTGATGAGCTCCTTGCGCTTCAATTCCAGCCTGAACATAATCCTTGCTCAATGGCAAGTGCCGGGCTATGAAAACCGCGGTGGCGTACCTTTGCCGCTCAGAGAGCTCGAAGCTGAGGCGGTTCAGCATAAGCTGATGCTCGTCCGCGAGGACGTTCTCGGTACGCGCCTCCTCTGGCGCGAGTTGCATAAAGTCCTCAAGTGCATGCACGGGTATATCCTGGTAGACAGAGCTGCAAACCGGTACCTGTCGTAAGCTCTGGCTCAGATGAACGGTCCCGGACGGGCTTACGCAAACTGGCGACACTTGTCGATCTCGCGCTCTAGGTGACGCTTCTCATAGAGGAGGTTCTGCAGGCCGAGATAGGTGTGGTCCATCTCCTGGCGCGAGTCCGCGGTTGCTTGCTTGTGGGCGCGCGTGGCATGGTTGGCGGCCCTGTTAAGTGCCTTGAGGCGAGCGAAGAGTGCGCCGGCGCGGATGGTAACGAGGGAGGGATCGTGGTTGAGGTAGGCGGAGGAGACGAGTTCGCGGAGGGCGTCGAGCTCCTTGTCGGGGGCGGGAGGGAGAACGTGGAGAGGGTCGCGGTCGGGGTGTGTGGGAGACATGGCGGTCATGTGCAGGGAGGATGAGAGCAGGAGCGCTGGCGCTGGCGGACACGGACGATTGGATGAATCCGAAGACGCGTCGGCGTGCGTGGGGAGCGGCTGGGGCCAATAGCGGGGCGGGAGAGTTGCCGGGCCGGGGGAGATTACGAGGGAATCAAGATTTACATCATCACTCGCCGATGAGATGCTCGTTCAGCAGCTGCCCCGCTTACCCGTTCCCGCTGCCGGGGACGCCTCTCCAATCCCTTGTCTCTCTCTCCAACGTCCATCATCCGCCCCCTCAACCAGCCCCGCCCATTCCAGCACACCCACAATGGCTACCACAGGCCGCCCCCGCGCCATGTCTGGCACCATTCCCTCCATGGAGACCGCCCATGATGCCCTCAGGGACAACACTGTCATCATCGGTGTGTCCTTCTTCCCCCCCGCCCCACCACCTCACATTAACCATCCCCCCAATACACAGTCCTCGGTGCCTCTGGAGACTTGGCAAAGAAGAAAGTACGCCTCCATCCCTGAATCTCCCCGACGATCCCCCGCTTATGTCGTTGCTTCCACTAGACATATCCTGCCCTTTTTGGCCTCTATCGCATGGGCTTCCTGCCCCGTGATGTCAAAATCGTTGGCTACGCCCGCACCAAGATGGACGATGCCGAGTACCACAAGCGCATCACGTCCTATCTCAAGGTCGCTGACGACGATGAGGACGGCAAGGCCAAGATCGAGGAGTTCAAGAAGTTCTCCTTCTACGTCTCTGGTGGCTACGAGGACGCGCCCTCCTTTGAGAACCTCAACAAGTTCCTCGAGGACATCGAGTCCAAGTACCAGAGCAAGGAGCGCAATCGCCTCTTTTACCTCGCCCTGCCTCCCAGCGTCTTCATCCCCGTCGCCCAGCACCTTCGCCAGCAGGTCTACTCTAAGGACGGCAAGAACCGCATCATTGTTGAGAAGCCCTTTGGAAAGGATCTTGAGTCATGCCGCGAGCTCCTTGGTTCCCTCAAGCAACACTGGACGGAGGACGAGACGTTCCGTATCGATCACTACCTCGGCAAAGAAATGGTCAAGAACGTGCTTGTCCTGCGCTTCGCGAACATTGCCATGGGTGCTGCTTGGGACAAGAACTCGATCAGCAACATCCAGATCACATTCAAAGAGCCGTTCGGGACCGAGGGACGTGGCGGGTACTTCGACGAGTTCGGTATCATTCGTGACATCCTCCAGAACCGTGAGTTTCAAATTACAGTAGAACTTACCATCATTGTGCTCGGATTAGTGATGCTCATCTAATGTCGTTGCTAGATCTGCTGCAGGTGCTTAGCATCATCGCCATGGAGCGCCCAGTCTCCTTCTCGGCGGAGGATATCCGTGACGAGAAGGCGAGTGCTGAGCAAGCATCACAACTCCCACGTGTGTTCTCATGCGTATCATTATAGGTCAAGGTGCTTCGTGCTATCCCACCAATCGAGCGCAGCGACACGCTCCTTGGTCAGTACGTTGCGGCGAACGGGAAACCCGGCTATCTCGATGACGACACTGTCCCACCAAACTCGGTCTGCCCAACCTATGCCGCGACTACACTGTGGATTCACAACCCGCGTTGGGAAGGTGTCCCTTTCATTCTCAAGGCAGGCAAAGGTATGAGTCCTCATCTCACGTGCTACGTCTCGCATTAACCCACCTTGTATCTAGCCCTCAACGAAGCGAAGGTCGAGGTCCGCATCCAGTTCAAGGATGTCACCCAGGGCATCTTCAAGGATATCTCACGCAACGAGCTCGTGATTCGCATCCAGCCGTCTGAGGCCGTCTACCTGAAACTCAACACGAAAACCCCTGGTCTGAACACACGCGCGATCCCGACGGAGATGGACCTCACGTACAAGCGCCGCTTCACTGACGCCAAGATCCCTGAAGCGTACGAAGCTCTCATCCTCGACGCGCTCCGCGGAGACCACTCGAACTTTGTCCGCGACGATGAGCTCGATGTCGCATGGAAAGTGCGCGGTTTAACATTTCTTGGTATCTCCTTTGCCGGACTTGCTCACAAATGACGTGACCGCTCTGTAGATCTTCACACCAATCCTCCACTGGATCGACGCCAAGAACGGCCCAGCGCCACGGCCTGTCCCATACCCATACGGCTCCCGTGGCCCCAAGGAGCTGGAGTCGTTCATTGCGAAGTACGGTTACAAGAGGACCGTTCCCGACTAGTGAGTGCTCTCTACCTTGACAAATGATCGTATGTCTCACCGTAGCTATATCAGCACCTGGCCCGTTATGAACGTCTCGAATCTCTGAGTCACGGCCGCTGGTTTGTACGAGTAGTGTAGTCTTAGAGCAAGCTTTGTTACATTGGTATCGCGGATGTGGATGGATGACGCCTGTACGAGCTCTGGACGCTTGATGTGGAGGATAGGGCGGGATGTGTGGGGACCCCATGCCCGTTGACGACCTTCCTCCCATCGAGCGGTCAGTAAATATGGAGAAAGAAGTAACATATAGGTCTTGCTGTAGCATGTAACAATGATGCAATTTTATAGTGGACTGGCATGGATTGTCGGGTATTTACTTTTCACGCCTCCACCTGAAAGCTTGACATTGACAAGCAACGCGTGTTCCGACACGTTCGCGACAGTGATAATTGGTCACTGGACCGCGTTGCACTTGGCAGCATTTCCCACTGCGAGCGAGCCGGTCCCACCTTTTTCCACCAACACTCTAGAGCTCTGCATGTCCTCGTTTCCAGCAATACACAGCAACGGATACTAGTTGTGCCATTGGATAATATGTGCAGTTCTACATCCTTTTCATGGGCGGTCTGAAGTCAAGGTGAGCGTCCGGTATTTATAATATGTGCAGTTCTACATCCTTTTCATGGGCGGTCTGAAGTCAAGGTGAGCGTCCGGTATTTAAATGCTTACCACCGCAGACCCCCTCCCGAGACCTTTTAAACTTGACTCGGTCCTCACATCCATTAGCTATTTTCATGGGTCAATAGGACTGAACGTTGTATCCCAATTTCGCTGCCCAGATTTTCGTAAGTCTCAGCCTCATTGTCAATTTTCAGGACGTGTGCTAACGTCACTACTTTGGGTCGTGTCTGCTGACGTTTATAGTATCCTGGCAAGCCATATCCCCCATGCTTAACGATATAATTAATCTAATACTGCTAATAGGACTTCCTTCATGCGCTTCAAACGTATGCAGGTCTACTTATCAATGGACGAATCGTTCTATGAGCTTGCGTGTTCGCTGATCATTAGCATGCGTCGGGCACGAGTGGGTAAAGAACAACGTCGAGGGCCCTGAAGCGAACAAGAACTGCGGTGATCGCCGCTCATGTGGCTCGGAGATATAAAGTCTCGACGTATGGGCACCATCTAGGCGGCCGACGTTTCCCCCTTCCCCACAGAGGCGAGTCTTCCACAAGCTTTACAAACCTGACTTACTCACGCAACGCCAAAGGTATTTCGGCTCTTTAGGCCAGCGTTCAACCGTCTGAAACCCAGCAGGTCATTGACCGTTCAACCGGTCCTGCCTTCAATTTAAAAACGACGAGGATGTCTCTGGAGACTTTGTCGCGCCCGATGACCATACAGGACCTTCCTGTGGACCTAGCGCGAATCGTCCTGAAACACCTGGCCAACGACAGAGGCGCGATATCGGCCTGCACACTTATCTCTCGAGCATGGGAAGCGATATCTCGTCCCGAGCTCTTCGCTTCCATCGGTCCCATCCACGCTTCTCTGATCCCTGAATTCACGGTTTTCCTGGAGTCTAGCCCTCACCTCGCCCTCCTTATAAAGGAGATTACGTTCTCGCGCGACCGGGAGTGGCAGGAACCACCCGAGGCACCCGAAACCCTCTCTACGGAAGGCCACGCTTCTCCATTTATCCGCGCTCTGCGAAACCTGCCTGCTCTGCAGAGTCTGCGGTGCAACAGGCTTCATTTTACTCCGCCCTCAAATGGTACCATTCCCGGCCCGTTCAAACTGCGCTGCCTCGCGCTGCACGCTTGCTCGGCGGGGGATGAGCTTCGGACGTCCTCCCTGTTCGCTGTCCTGTCTATGTTCGAGGCCCGCATCCTGGAGCTCACCTCGCCATACATAGACATAGACCCCGACGTGGAGGGCGAGCCGATAACTACCACCAGACCGCTGACCTGCAGAACGCTCGTCCTCAAGGACTACATCGTGCAGGGTGCCATCCTGCCTGCGTTGCATCAGACGCTACAGCCTGGTTGCCTGCGGAAGCTCACCGTTCCTTGCGCAACTAAAGCCCAGGTCGTGACCCTTGGGGCCTTAATCCGCGATCTTGGCCACAACCTCGAGCATCTGGAACTCGACGTCGGCTGCATGGCGATTCTGAACCCACGATGTGAGGGTGAGTGGGAGTCCTAACGGCCTCTTCGTGAGGAAGCATTGTACTCACGGTCCGGGTAAACGTTCGAAGATGTCGGGTGGGATGCACTGAACCTTGCCCTCTGTCCCGCCCTGGCGACCCTGAGCTTTGTGGTCCTCTACGGGTACTACAACCACCGTCATCTGGCCCGCTATTGCAACAGCGTGCTCGAGAGCCTTATCGCGCAGACTTCTATCATTCTACGGGACGTTGTTATCCGACTCATCCCTGCGTTTCAGTGGAGCCCATTCACATTTGAAGAGTCCGTGGATCTCCCCACTACACGGCGTATCTTCATGGAGCACACTTTCTCGAAGCTGCGTGCGGTGACCCTGCAGCTGTGTGACTGGAAACCGCTCCAAGTTGAGGCTCACCGCCGCACCCTTGAGAAGGCATTTCCCGAATTGCGCAAGTCTGGGGTTGTAAATATAGAGGTGGTGAGTGCAAGGGTGTGATGTACGGATATAATAATTTCTAACGAATGTTTGAAGGTTGAAATGGGTGACCTTTTCGAACAGTATCGGAATCTCATTTTCATCTCGACGTTGTCACGGTGGTAGTGACTAGGGCATCAATCAAGTTAAAGAATATGTGGCTCCAAATCAACACTTGGCTTCTTTATTGCAAGTTGTGGGTATTAGTGAAAAATGGACAGCACTCAATGCTATCGGAATGCACGTTCATTTGATCATGACCCCATCCTCATCCCAATCTCAATAGAGCGTAGCTGCACACCGGCTATCTTTCCCAGTCGAACGGCTAAGACCTAGCCTCAGCCCACAAAGGCAAAGCGGCAGATAGCCCGGTAGGGCGACAGATGAAGCAAGACTGGATTCATTTCAAATACACAGGTGAATGCATACGAGCGGGGGGCAGCACGAACGGGCCGTGGTCTACAGACTACAGGGTGCCACTTAAGGATGGATAATGGAGAAAAAGCATTGCACTATAAAACTGACAGCAGGCGACGGACTTGGAGCACGATGCAGGGAATATGGAGAGTGAGCGTGATGATGGATGTGGGAAGCGAAAAACAGAAAAAAATGAAGGTCGTGAGCAGGTCCGTGAGGTATGGCGGAGGACTGACGAAGGGAGGAGCACGGCGCGGGGAGTATGAGGACACCACACAAATGAGTGGGAGCGCAGATGGTGAGGGGGGCGCTTAAGCGTACGACAAAACAATGAGATGGCAACGACAGCAGATTAATCCTAAAGACTAGTATGCGCGTGAAACCCACGGGTCCAGGGGCGAGAGTTAGGTGGAGGATCCACAGTTCCAAGAAATAGGCCGGCCGCCCAGCGATGCCACTTTACCTACAGCTCTCCATCCCTCAACATGCCATCATGCGCCGACCCCCCAGCGCTGGGGCCAGCACGCTGGGTGACGGACTGGCCGAGGTACACGGCCGACAGTAAGGCAACGTAGGCGAAGAGCATCACCCACACCCGAACAGCGCGGGGCAGCATCATATAATAACGCACCCGCCAGAGAACCACCTGCAAAGCAGTCGCAGACGCGTAAGCACGTGTCCTTGCAACGGGGAGGGGGGAGGGGGGAGGGGTAAAACCGTTTATCAGGCCAAGACACATAGACACTTGCACATAGGGGAGGAGAGAGGGCACGCGAAATGGTTGCTTACCATTGGCTGTTGAGCTGCTCGATCCAGTGCACGACCAGTCGGAGACGGAGGCGCGGCGAGCGGATGGGTAAGAGCTTGGCCTTCTCGTGCTCGTCGATCGGGAGTGCCTGCCGCAATAGAATCAAATCGATTGAAAACCCGGACCTTGTGAGCCCAATGACGTCCAGGAGGTTGATGAACAAGGACTTACCAGAGCCATCCAGAAGCTAAAAGCGGCGGGGTCTGCGGGCATCTGGACGAAGTTGTTGTTGTTGAGCTGCTGAACGACCCAGGGGGTGCCCTGGCGAGTCTGCTCAATGAACGCATGACACTTGGCCATGAGCTCTGCGTTGGTGGGCGGGCGGGGTGATGCGGGGGCCTTGCCCTGCGCCTGCACGTGTCTGGCGCCTACGGACAGCATCGCCCTCCCGGACCGGACATGGTCGCGATCGTCAGCGGCGACCCTGGACAGCGACAGCGGAGAGGCCGGGATCGCGCCCATGCCGGCGTCAGTGCATGGCTCCTGCGGGGAGGAGGCCGTCGCGGAGTGGGAGGACGGTTCCGGTGACAGGGAGTGCATGTCCACCACCACGTCACCGATCCTTGCCCTGGTGGCGGCCGAGAGCCGGTGCCCAACCCGGCCGGGCTCCGCAGCGCTGTCCACAGCCAGAGAACCTTCGAGGGAAGAAGCAGCGTTCGAAATCGTCCTCTCCGGCGAACCCTCTCCGGCGATAGGTCCCCCATCGTCGTCTTCGCCCGCCGCGGCAAACGCGCTGTGGTCCAGCTCGTCCTCGTAGTCCTCGATGCGCTCAATGCGCGCGACCATGTACCCGTCGCGCATACCGCGCTCCATGATGCGGAAGCGCCATGAACCCCACGTCTCAACAAGGCTCCGACCGTCCGGAAACGTCTGTACGTTCCTGATCTGCAGCATGATCCCGTAGTCGTTGCCGGTGCTCGTTGTTCCGTTGGCGGACGTCGAAGGCGCTGCCCGAGGGGGTGGGATCATCCCGAAGCAAGGATTGGGAGACTCCAAGCATCGTCGGAGCATGAGCCGATATCTGCATGCCCACCAGTGAGCCGACGCTAACACCGAATGAGTAAAGAAAAATATGTCCACCTGGGCTCGAAGAAATGCAAGAAGGTCGGCATGCCCGGAAACCCGAGCTGGCAGATGAGAATGGGAGTGTCGAGGCGGGCATCGCGTTCCTCGGCCTCCACCATCTGGCCACGCTCAGCGTAGGCTTCCGGGAATGCTCGGAGGACTGCATGTGATGCAAAGGTCAACCAATGACACGTTCCCAGCCGATAATGGGCACGCACTGATTGCCAGGATGACTTTATTACAGGGTTGCTGCTGGAAGTAGTCGTAGCCGGGGAGCTTCTGCCTGCAGAGGGGGCACGTCTGGCTGTGGTCTAGGGAACGGAAGAGACAGCGTTTGCAGAATGTCTGTTATAGGAGAATAGTCAGTACCGTTCTCGGACGTTCGCCGTCATTCAAGACTGCAAGTCGGCCTCTGATGATGGGCTACGTATCGTGACAGGGAAGATGCGAGAACAGGACGCAGTAAGGATCTGCCAGGGTATCACCAGGCGGGCACAGACGGGCGGATCAACCGGCGGCGGCGGATACTTGTAAGTTGTACCTCAACAGGGATACTCGCCATCTTAGCCTCCTCAATGTCCGTTTCAACCCCCACAAGGATGACCGATCCAGAGCACTATCGCACTGCGCTCCATAACAGATGTGCATTCGGAAGCACGAAGCAGGTGCACAGCAAAACCACGCCCCTCGCTATTCAAGGACCGCCCCATGAAGGGGAGATCCAGGCCAACACAGGAGAACACACGGAGTAGCGTTTGGGACTCGGAGGGGTATCTCAGCGTGTGCTCGCGGATACGGATGCGCGCACAAGCCCCGACTGTGGCGGCAGGGTTAAATGCAATGGCCCGAATCTCTATCTTTCGTGTGGGGGTCCCAGATGAGGCGCACGATCGACGCTCGGAACCGAAAGAACGCGATTCATCGAAGCACGCCCGTGCACCAAAGCGGTCTTTCCGCCTGGCAGTGGTAAGCTACCCAGGTCAGAGCAATCATTTCGCCAAGGGGCCGTTGCACGTCGGGCGAACGATAGGGCACCACGATGGCCTGCGACTGCGACTGTTGCACAGCGACGCAAAGCTTTACTTTCGACGAGCGCCGTGGAACAGATGATTGCCTTCACGCACTCAAAGACAAGTCTTGTGAGAGGGAGAAAGCGGAGAGAACTCACGTGTTGACACGGGGTAGTTACGGGCTGCCAGAACAGCCCGAAGCATATCTCACAAGAGAGTTCCGTGAGTAGCTCCTTCTCCAGGCGGTCGCTGGTATGCCGGTCATGATCGTTGTGGTGGTGGGGTTGCGCATGGGACTGAGAAGACGCCACAGAGAGGCGAATTCGCCGGCGGCGCTTGCGAGGATGCAAGCAAGGACTGGCCTCTGGTGAGCGAGGACGTCTGGGAGAACTGGAACCCGGGGCAGTGCTAGAGTCTGCCGACTCCCTTGAGGGGGACAAGGTGGTAGGGAAAGATGGAGATGCGGGCAGCAGAGGGAGATACTCGAGTTCGGAATCAGACTCGAGGTCACGGTCGGAATCTGTGTGGTCATCGTAGTCGTCCGAAAAATGCGGTGGAGGGGATTCCGGTTGGATGCATTCGCGAGAAGCACGGTCGAGAAGTTCGAGGAGCTTGTTCGTGGTGACGTCAGTTGGAGGTGTGTGAGAAAATGTAGTGAGGGAACGAGGAGAAGGCGAGCACGTTGGTAGGCGGCACTGCGGCAGGGTTGAGGCGGATTCAGGAGCTCTAGAGGTAGATGGCACGTTGTGTGGGGCGAAGTGGGATGCGCAGAAGGTGTGTCCACAATGGAGGGTTACTGGTGCGCGAAGGGGGGAACCGGGGGGACAGAGAGGGCATTGGAGGAGGGGGAGGAGGTCGTCGGGTAGCATCTGGGGATGTAGGAAGGGGTCGTCGGACAAGGGAAGTGAGTAGGTACTGGCATTGGAGGAGGGGGTCGGGGAGGGGGGGCTAGATGTAGGAGGGATGCGGTGATGGGCTTGGGATCGCGTACTGGCCTGGTGAGGAAAGTGATCTATTGGACCGAGTGTGGGAGACGGCGGACGTGCTGGGCGATGGGCGGCCGCTGAGACGGGCGACTTGGTGTCCTGTGCGCGATTCGCAGCCGGGCGAGGTGCCTCATGCCCCTCCTCCCTCCGATCCCCTGCCAGACTCGGGCTCTGCTCGGAAGGGGGGCTGCCAATGGGATGGGAGCTGGCGGCGCAGTCGGCGGGACGGTCGGAGGGCATATGAAGTGGGACCGTGGGATCTGTCATTTGCAAGAAAGGGACGACATGGATACGAGACAGGGAGGATTCAGAGGTGGTGACGCAGGGCAGCCGCACAGAGACGGGCCAGGGTGCAGGTGCAGTCACTCCCAGTCCGACGAGACTCGGCACACCAACTCGGGCGCCCAGCGACAACGGCCGACAACAGTCCGCATTTGTCGGCGATCGTCGTGCCTCATCCCCACGTGCCCCTTCCCCGGATCGAGCCAGATCTCCCCCAGATCCCCCTCTCCGCTTCCTCCCTCTTGGTTCCGACGGTTCGTTAGCCATCGCTCCCCCCTCACTCGCACTAGTCTCCGTCCTCCCATCCACGAGTCACGACAACAATCAATTGAGCCTGTCACCCCCCTCTTCCTACAGTTCGCACGAACGTACATCGCACGCCTTATACTTGCTACCGAGTTCAATGCAGATATCCGGATCATTACTTGGAACGCCCCTCCACAATCTCCCATTCAATCTTCTTGCCGGCCCAGAAAGGAACTACATGCGTCGTTCCTGCTCCATACCCCTCGATCCCGACGACTCTGTTCGACGCCCGCCGGAGCACAACCCGCTCGCCCCCCTCCTTCACAGGCCGTCCGTAAAACGCCCGCCCGTGTCCACTGACAAATCCCTCCAGCTTGTCCAGCGCTCCAAACGACTCCAACAAATGTGCAACCAGGGGCAGCAAGATGGGCGACGTGTACAAGCCCGCTGCACAAGCGGACGTGGGTGTGGCCGCCGACTTGCTCCCTGAAGGGTGTGGCGCGGAATCGGACCCGAGGAAAAATCGAGGATGTCCTGTAATCGAATGGACTCTAGGATTAGAACTAGAGCTGCTTGGCGCTCCGCCGCCAGGTCGCCGGCCACGGTTTAAAGCCCGGAACTTACCTTCTTTAACCACCTCCTGGAGCGCGGCGCGGTCGTCGGGATATTTCGCAACGGGCTTGCAGAAGTGCCACGACTGCCCCGCCCAGTCGTCGACCGTCAGCGACAAGTGGTGGGCCGTGATCGTACATGCTACCGTCGACCCTAGGTTCTTGACGCATTCGACTACTGCACGCGTCGTCGCATGCTCGAGAACGATGCGAAGCTTCGGGAACTCCGCGTGGAGCTTCCGCAGGTGGGGGAGGAAGGCAGGCTCGGCATTCAGGACGCAGGTGTTGGTGGCGACGGAAGAGGGGACCTCGCCGTGCAAATTAAGGACCATGCCGACCTCTTCCATGGCGGCGAAGACGGGATAGTAAGCTTCGTACGATTCGATGCCGCCCTCGGAGTTAGTCGTGACACCCCGCGGGTATGATTTGACGCCTGGGATGGTGGTCGTAAGCGAGGGGAAATTATCGTTATGGCAGATGGATCGCGAAGAGCGGCATGAGGCGTACCGACTATCCCAGCCAGTGCCGCTTTGCGTATTTCCTCCGGAGTGAGTTCTGGAGAGAGGTAGAGAGTCATGAGGTACTCGACGGACGGGTCGATGGCTTGAAGCTGTTCCCGGTAAAGCAGTGCTTGCTCGGTATTTGTTACGGGCGGTTTCAAGTTTGGCTAAGCGGGAATGAGATGGGCGATTGGAGGAGGGAGAATGCCTTGGGAGGACGTGCCATGACATAGGCGAGGGAGAATCCGCCTTTACGGACATGCTTGGTGACTAGTTGGGCAAGCTCCCCTTGACGCAGGTGGACATGAAAGTCTGCTGGCGAGGGAATGGAGATGTTGTCCGTAGACGCAGACATGGTGGAAATTGTTCAATCCTGTACTCCGAGTCGTCCACGCTTGCTATCTACGCGTGAAGCGCTGGCACATCTAAGCGCCCGATGAGAATGCGATCAGGTGACGTGAAGGGAGGACGCGTTGGCGCCGGGCAGGCCACGGTTTGGTTTCAAAGCCCCCGCCTCCTCGACATTGAACGATCATCCTCGCCCCCCGCATGCGAAGACCAGACTCCGGTCCCGTGCGAAGGTCTAGAGCTCACAGTATACGGGCTGGACCGCACCACCCCGCGCTCGGCGGTTGACCACCTACGCCGGATCCTCCGCGACCTCAAGCAAGGCGTGGGCCGAGACCCAACCCGCGATGCCCTCTACGACGCAATTGTCGTCCGCACAGCCGACACTCAGAATCCGTTCGACTACGCCTACGTCTCCCTGAGCCAGGAGCGCGTTCCGCAGCCAAGGGCGGACCTCCTTCAGGACCTCAGACAGACCCTCCTCGACTCCACCCCTTCCTTGCGCGTACAGTGGAGAACCCAAGCGGGTCCAGACCGCACCCGCCGCGCATTCTTCGCCGCTGATAGCAAAGAGCATGCGCTCGAGCTCCAGAAGGAGCTAGACAAGTGGTTCAAGGATAAAGGGTACGCCTCCTATTCTAACTACGTCTCGAAGCCGCTGGGTCCGTGGCGCGTTACCTTTGATTTCCTCAACCCGGCTCACGTGGACGCGCTGCTCGAAAATCCTCCCATCATCGACCGCCGGCCCTACAAGCCCCGGCGGCCCCGCTTCATCACCCCCTCTTATGGCTATCAGGTGGCCTTACTGGGATGTCGTGACTGGTACTCAGCGAAGACCGTCTTGGATGGATGGGTTCGCCAGCTCTTCCCCCACGACGGCTCCGATCCCATAGTCTACAGTGCCATGGAGCTCGAAGGCGAGGCTTACACTGCGGTTCTCCCTTCATGGGAACACGCCGTCAAAGTCGCGAGCAGCGACCACGACCTCGAGCGCCACCTCGCGGCAAAGCCCTTTACTCAACACATCAAGCCACCGCCTCAGCCTGGCCTCCTCTATTGCCTCAATGGAGTCGGCCTCAGCGTCAATCGGCAGCCAACGCTGGATGCGCTCTCTTCATCGCTTCCGCCGGAGTTCGCTCAGTTCCGACGCGAGTTCGAGCACACCCGCGACCAAGGCGTGGAGATGATGAGTACCCTTTTCCGCATTTCCACCCAGAACACCGAAGCCATCAAACATCTCGGAACGCAGATGAGCATCTGCAACTCAAACTCAACCGCCCTCGCTATGTCCCAGTCCCTCAGCAACCAACTCCTCGACGTCAACATGTGCCTCGCCGAAGCTCGCCGCGAACGCAGCCAATCCCAGTTGTTCCTCCTTCAACGCGACCTGCCCCCGGATGTCTCCGAGTATCACCTCAAGTGCTCCCGCGAGCGAGACGAGGACATCCAGGAATACACGGAGCAGAAGAAGCGCCTCCAGGCCGACATCGCCGCCATCCACCACACTGTGTCCGCGTCGCTTCCGAGCCCAACCGCCGTCTCAGCGCAGTCCATTCCGACCGATGCCTTGGCTGTGACACAAGCCGCCCTGCCGACTCACCCCCCTGTGGTCGACAACCCGTCGCCCCCGCCCACGCGGACCTCCACCGCGTCAGTCGAAGAAGCGATGGAAGAGGTGCGCGTTTGTTTCCCTGTTGTCCCGTCGGCCCCTAATGGGCTTTCCCCTACTCGGCCTAGCAATGAGCCCCGAGTTCCCCCCCCTGACTCGGCCACTGCTCCGGAGGTCGCGCCCCGCCGCGCCCGCGGAGCGCCTCCCCCTCGGCCGCATTCCGACTTACTTTCTATTGCGTTTCCCCCCCCTGCACGCTGCTTGCCGTTTCTGCTTCTTGTTTTTGTGATTTGTCTCTCCTCTGTCCCGTCCGCTACGGCCACGTCTCCCTCCGTGTCCGCGCTCACAATTAATTGTAACGGCCTTGCGAACGTTGCCAAGCAGGCCGCCATTTCTGATCTCATAGCACGCCACAGTCCTCATGTATGGGTAGCGACGGAGACAAAGTCTTCCTTTCTTATGCAAGATCGTATTCGTGCGCCCCACTATAAGAAGTTCGAGTCCATTGGGCGTCCGCTCGACCATGGGTGGGGAAGTAAATGGGGCATAATTGTGGGGGTTCAGCAATCCTTTCACGCACAGCAACTTCTCTTAGACCCCGTCCTTGAAGGCCGCGTCATCGCGCTTGATCTCATAGTCCCCACTTCAAATGGTCATGGCTACCTCCATCGCCTGGTGGCCGTCTACGCTCCCTGGGATCCCGGGATCCCTTCAATTATCAATGACTTCTGGGGCCATGTCGCCTCCCTATGTGCTTCTGCACCCCACTCCTGGATGATTATGGGAGACTGCAATGTTACGCTCTCCCCCTCTGAATCCCTCTCACATGTGCCAATGGGCCATGTAAAGCAGGATGCTTATCGGTCCTGCCTCAATGCTGCTAACGGTTTTGATGTCTGGCAGACGCAGAATGATGCCGACGCCCACAACTCCTACACCTGTCGATCCTACGCAGGTCACGGACAGTCCATCATCGACCGTATTGCCGTCTCACGGCGGGGTACTCTGACGGCTACTTGTCTTGTGCCGAGGGAATTTATTCCTGTGACCGATCACAGGCCCGTCCTCGCCAACATGTCCTTATCCGTCCCGCATCATCTCGCGGGCCACACACCACTCCCTTCCCCCTCCTGTCCCACTCCCACCTACCCTCCCCGCTTTCGGTATCCGAAAAAGACTGACTCCGCCAGATTTTGTTGAGTTAGCGCGTGTCTGTAGAGACCGCACTACGGTCCGAGGTCCCGAGACTGATGGCACCTGTCAAGAGAAATAAGGTTTGTCGGAGACTCGGACCGAGCACATAGCCTCTTAGGCGCCAAGCTGCCTTTTATGGCATGTATACTGTACAGTTGCTCGGTAGCTACTCGGAATGTATCTGTGATCACTGCTGTGATCACAAGTCCCCTTATATAATCCTGTACATCAGTTAGTATATAAGGACAGCTCCCCCGGAGCTGTACAATAACACTTCTTGTTCTCTTTCCCTCACATCAATTAAGCCTCAGCCTATCCAGGTGAGTTGAGGTGCGTCCGCTAGAGTTGCAGCTCGGTGTTGCCTCCGGGCACCGAGTTCAACAGGTTATGAGCCCTGGTCGACGCCGTGGGAACTGCGCCGCTCACTGCGTGCTGCGACCCACTTGGCTCCCAGCTCACCGGGACATCCCTTGTCGCCGTTACGGCAGACAACCTGTGGATTGGATGTGGCGCGATTATCCGCTGCCTGCCATCCACAGCAGTGGAGTCGGATGTGGCGCGCTCGCTCGCTGCCTACCACTCCACAGAGGGGGAACCTATGTTGGCACATTTTATTGTTGCCATCGCTGTTTGTCTTGGATGAGATTGACTGACTAGTCTCTCTTCCAGACTCTAAACACACCTTCGATCACCATGTCGAACGCGCTTTACACCGCTGTCACCAACACGCTTACTGGCCCCAACTACCAAGAGTGGGCCCTAAGCATGGAGGCCTACCTGATGTCCGTTGGACAATGGGAGGTCATCACCGACAGCGCCCCTCCTACCACCGAGGCAGAGAAGTACGCCGAGTGGAAGAAGAAGAACACCATGGCGATGGGCAGCCTCCGCCTTCGCATCAACCCGAGCATCGTGGTTGCTGCGATCGCTGGCAAGGACACCGCTAAGGAGGTCTGGGACCACCTGAAGACCACCTATGGCAAGCCCGGTATCCCACTTGTCTATCAAGACTTCCGTGCCGCTGTCAACCTCACCATTCCTGGTGATTCCAATCCCATCCCCATGCTCGACAAGCTCAGCGCACACTTCCAGCGTCTCGACACGAACAAGTTCGACATCCCCGACTACGTCAAGGGCATGATGCTCATGGCGAAACTCCCATCCACGATGGATTCGACCGTTCAGGTCTACACTTCCAGCCTCAAGCCGACTGCCGCCGACCCCGCCATCAAGCAGATCACTCTCGACGGCGTTCGCCAGGCTGTCATCATGCACTGGGAACAGCGTCAGGGACATCACGCTCAGCGCAACGAGCGCACCGATCGCAACGATGTGAAGAAGATCAGCGCTATCAAGCGCAAGGGTCCTGACCCTACCTTCAACCAGCAGCAGCAGCGTCCCCGTAGACAGCAGCAGCACCAGCAGCGCCCTCAGGGGCAGCAGCAAGGTCACTCTGGACGTCCGCGCGGCATGCGCTCTAGACGAGGCCGCGGTCAGCAGCAAGGTGCGCACGAACACGCGCACTTTGCCCATGTCGCTGACATGCCGTCTACCACCATCACCAAGGGCCCCAACGGCCCTCTGGACCCCCGCGCCCTCATGCGCAAGCCCGTGCGTGCACACACCGGGGACAACAAGTACCCGAACATGCTACGCGCCATGGACCTCACCAACGACCTCGGAGTCACACCCACATACGAGCGCATCCGTGCACTCGAGGACATCACCAGCCCGCCACCGTCTTCACCCTCATCGACAACATCGTCGACGCCATCACGCGCGAGCACAACCCCCGCATTCAGCCGCAGCGCATCTCCGATGATGAGTGGTGGGCACGTGTCCAACACTGGCAGAATGGCCAGGATCGTCGAGGTAGAAACCGACGACGAGGAACCAGAGGACGAGGTGCACCCTCTTCGCAACAAGCGTCGGCGCACACTTCTGGAGCGCATGACCCCCAGCATGCTCGAGGAGCACATCACACCTCTGGACAACCCGATGGACAACGAGTCGGACGGCGAATCCGCCATATCCCTCGGAATCACTGAAGCCGAGGAGGAATATGAAGCATTCTTCGCGAGAGCGGCACAGTTAGTCCCTTTCCCTCGCAACGAGTTGTATGCTGACTGCCTGCATCCATTTGCAGTAACTAGTGTCGCAAGTTCCTCTCGTAGTATGCGCATACCTGTAGCTACACCTGTACGATTAGCTACAGACGATAATACATGTACTCACCGCTCATCATTCGCGGAGTGCACGCGCTGCAAGGGAAAAGGAAAAGTCAAAGAACGATCAGACTCAAACATGTGGATGCTTGATTCTGGTGCATCTATGCACTTTACGTTCTCAATGAACGACTTTGCCGACTTCCGCCATTATAAGGTCCATGAACCGCTGTTTACAGCAGATGGTGTAACGTACATGACTGGTGAAGGAACAATCTTCCTTTTGCTAGAATCAGGGAAAACGTTAAAGCTGACCAGTGTCGCTTACGTTCCTAACCTGACCCACAAGCTTATCTCCATGGGAGCATTACTCCGAGATGGAATGCAGGCGCGTGCATCAACCACCAGCATCTCCTTTCATCGGAAGAATAAGCTTGTAGTTGCGTTCGAACCACGTAACTCTGGTGACACTATCTATGTCATCTATTCGCAGCCTAAATTGGCGCGTAATGCAGTCTCAGCCCTTGAAGCTGTTGACTATGATACTCTCCACCGTCGCTTAGGTCACCCTTCGCGCGATGTGTTGAGACACACTCGGAAACACACAGACAAGTGTCCAATTGTTGAAATCCCTGCCAAAGATTCGATCTGCCGAGGATGTGTGGAAGGCAAAATGCCTTCGCAAACTCACCCGCTCGATCTTCGACGTGCATCCAGACCTTTTGAGCTTGTCCATACGGACCTCAAGGATTTCCCTGTCCCCTCGTACCACAAATACAAGCACGAGATCCTGTACTATGATGACTTTACATCGTATGTATGGACGATTGGTCTTCGTACCAAGGACACTGCACTTCAAACCACACGACAATGGCTCACATTTGTCGAAAACCAATATGGTGCAAAAGTGCAGAAGTGGAGATCTGACTCTGGAGGCGAACTTAAGTCAAGCGCCTTCACGAACATGCTCAAGGACAGAGGCATCGATATCATACCTAGCGCGCCGCATATACACCAACAAAATGGCCGCGCAGAGCGAATTATTCGTACGCTCATGGATAAGGGGGAGGCTATGAGGCATGATGCCTGCATACCCCAATCCTGGTGGGAATTCTCTTTTGAACATGCAGCGCATGTATACAACAGAACACCGATGCGTCGCCTTGAATGGCGTACGCCGTTCGAAGTTCTAAATGGCTCCAAGCCTGACATTAGTCACCTCCGTGTCTTTGGATGTGGGGCTTATGTCTTTCTACCACCCGAAGTTCGTAAGAACAAATTATCACCCAAGTCGGAGCTGATGGTTTACCTCGGAGTCGGTGCTGGAGGCCATAACTACAAGTTCATGCGCATGCCAAACAATGTCGTCTTCACTGCTGCGCAAGCGCTATTTGACGAACATATGTTTCCGAAATGTCCACATGAGCGAAAGCGACAAAGGCAAAATATTGCCCCGGAAGAGTTAGAATGCGAGAAACCTACAAACCAGGTCCCCGCTCCTTCTATTCTCCCTGATAACGATGAAGAACCACATCGTCTCCCTACAAAACTTTCTAAAAAGGACAAGGGCAAGGCGCGAGACGTCGCACCTGCACCGCTGGCTGAACCTCCTGTTCCACGCATATCGCGTAGACAATCGCTGCAGCGTGTGCCTAGCCCTGTGTCGCCGCAATCTCCTCCAGTTGAACAGTCTCGTGCGAACTCTCCACGACGACCTGTGAGAGAGCGGAAAGTACCAGTTCGTGAAGGGAATATCTATGGTGAATCACGACACCCTCTAGACATCTTCAAAGATATTGAGAAACAGACTTCGTGGAAGAAGCTGGTTGAAGAACGCGGTGAACCGAGTCGCTCTCGGCCCGCTACTGCACCACCTTCTAGGGATGAGAGGGTTCCTGGCCCTAGCTCTCCCAAATCACTTCCACGTTCACGTGACAAGTCTGCTCAACGTCACCCTTCAAAATGGAACACGCCTAGGGAACCTACCCCTATGGTTTCATCTAGTGGTAGCGACGCTGAGGATGAGCATCCTGAACCTGCAGTTGCACGCTCTAATCCTCACTCAGGCGCTCCTAGTGAACACGGTTCAGTGGCAAACTCAGAGGAAGACTCTGAGGATAACGACGACGATGACGACGAGGAATCATCTGACTATGACCAAGATGATGAGGAAGAATCAGATGCATCATCAGACGAAGTCGAAAATGCCCTGCGTGATCCAAACAGAACTGAAGTGGCAGAACTATGCCGGAAAGGGGGAGCACACCTCATCCAGTACTTGATTTCCAAGGCTATCCCACCAGATGAGAGGGAGAAAGCCCCGCCACTTAACGTGCGCGAGTGGGCTTTTCGTGACATCGCCAGACTACCAAGCTCTGAGCGAAAGGAGTGGTTTACTGCTTGCCGCGAAGAATTAGAGGCTCTCCGCAGGCGCGATGTATATGACTTGGTTGACCGTCCGAAAGGACGAAAGGTCGTAAAGAATCGCTGGGTATTCGACGTCAAAACTGACGGTCGTAAGAAAGCCAGGCTTGTTGCGAAAGGCTTCTCCCAAGTTGAAGGCGAAGACTTCGACAAGATCTTCTCCCCTGTTGTGCGTTTCGAGACAGTCCGTCTTATTGTTGCACTCGCTG
Organism: Ganoderma resinaceum; assembly: GCA_964023155.1. Lineage (NCBI taxonomy): Eukaryota > Fungi > Basidiomycota > Agaricomycetes > Polyporales > Polyporaceae > Ganoderma > Ganoderma resinaceum. The sequence continues at coordinate 2,307,741 of OZ026793.1, forward strand.
CACTTGAGAATTGGCACATATCAGGTCTCGATGTTCGCAGTGCCTATCTATATGGCAAACTCGACGAAGAGATCTACATGGAGCAGCCAGAAGGGTTCCGCACCCCTGGCACTGAGCACAAAGTCCTTAGACTTAAACGTGCTCTATATGGGCTTAAGCAGGCAGGCTTAGCATGGTGGCGCACCCTGTCTGAGTCCATGAAGTTGATGGGCTTTAAACGGCTCAGCAACGATGCAGGCCTATACATCTACAGACAACCAGATGGTCAATTTGTAGTTGTAATCGTCTATGTTGACGACGCGCTCTTTTGTGGGCCAAATCAGAAGCTTGTAGCTCGACTAAAAGCTCGCTTCATGCAGAAATGGGAATGCCGCGATCTCGGCGATGCGAAAGAATTCTTACGTATGCGAATCGTGCGCAAAGGCAGCAGTATCTACCTAGATCAATGCACCTACTTGGAGAAAGTACTGGAACGCTGCGGTATGACTAATGCGCGACCAGCTCCAACCCCACTTCCTGCAGGCTATTGCCCTGAGCCCAACAAAGGGCAAGCAATGCCGGAGCTTCGCTCCAGGTATCAGACGGTCATTGGATCTCTACTATACCTCATGTTAGGGACCAGGCCAGACTTGGCGTTTGCCGTGACCAAACTATCACAGTTTGCGTCCAACCCATCTGAAGACCATCTTAATCGTGCACTCTATATCTGCCGATACCTTGTTGGAACCAAGAATTATTCTTTGGTTTACGAGGGCCGTACTCAGACCGGCCTTGTGGCTGGCACTGACTCTGATTGGGCTTCAGACCCTACTACCCGTCGATCGCAGACAGGCTTCTTTTTGAAGTTAGCGAACGGGGTCTTCTCGTGGACTTCACGTGCACAGAAGACTATTGCTCACTCCGCAACGGAAGCTGAGTATATGGCGATGAGCGATTGCAGCCGCCAAGTAGTCTGGGTTCGCAATTTACTTGCTGAGCTCGGATACTACGTCCACCACATACCTATCTCTGGAGACAACCAAGGGTCGATCTTTATCGCATCCAACCCTGTTACGGAGTCAAAGTCCAAGCACATTGACATCCGCTACCACTACATCCGAGAAGTATGTGAGAAGGGTATTGTCGATATCTTCTTCATTGATGGTAACGACAACCCTGCCGACCTGTTTACCAAGAACCTTGGTGAAGTGAAATTTCTCAAGTTTCGCTCACAACTTGGTCTCCGCTTTCCCCAGGCAGCTTAATGCGCCTATTACGCTCACGTGTCCTATGCGGATACTTAGCGAGGGGGAGTGTTGAGTTAGCGCGTGTCTGTAGAGACCGCACTACGGTCCGAGGTCCCGAGACTGATGGCACCTGTCAAGAGAAATAAGGTTTGTCGGAGACTCGGACCGAGCACATAGCCTCTTAGGCGCCAAGCTGCCTTTTATGGCATGTATACTGTACAGTTGCTCGGTAGCTACTCGGAATGTATCTGTGATCACTGCTGTGATCACAAGTCCCCTTATATAATCCTGTACATCAGTTAGTATATAAGGACAGCTCCCCCGGAGCTGTACAATAACACTTCTTGTTCTCTTTCCCTCACATCAATTAAGCCTCAGCCTATCCAGGTGAGTTGAGGTGCGTCCGCTAGAGTTGCAGCTCGGTGTTGCCTCCGGGCACCGAGTTCAACAGATTTACAGCCTTCACGCTGCGAGTTGATGCTGCCATTGCTGCCAGCCACCTCGGTGACTGCCCGGTAACTGACGACACATCCTTCACCACCCGCTATCAAGCACTCACTCAAATTCTCCGGTCTTGCGGTGCTGACACTTTTGACCTACCCCAGACACCTTCCTTCCCCGCGGCACGAGTTACTTCCCCGCATCTTCGCGCTATCCTGCGAGAGATCCATCATGTAAACCAGATGGTGGCTGCTCTCAGGCAGGGCTACCTTCTGCGCCTTGTCTGTCGCCACCACTGGGTGCACTTGTACCTACAAGATTTCCGACACACCCAACCTGATGCGCCTCCACCCTGGCACCCTGACCATGGTGCCGCTCTCCTATCCTATCTCACCTCCCTTTGCAGAACCTTGAATCGCCTTCGCTATCGGGCAGAGTGTCAGGAGCTCGAGCGACGCGCGACCCAGTCCTCCCGGGCACGTATTAATGCCGCCCTCTTGGGCGGCTCAAGCAAACAGCTTTTCGTTCACGCGCATGACACCGATGGCCCACCCGCCGCGCTCCAGACAGGTACTAATCCTCCTACCTTCGTCACAGGCCCGACCGATATCAAGCAACACACCATGAAGTACTTCACAGACCTCTTCCGCCGCACTCCACGGGCACCATCTGCTAAACCATGGTTATCCACCCCTTCGGTGCAGGCCATACGTGCTCGGACGGTGGCGCACCCCTTTCCATGGCCCCAGCCCCTCATGCTGCCAGACCTGCGCTTTCTCCTTCGCAAAGGCAATCCACGTCCGGCACCGGGGCCAGATCTGTGGGAGAAGTGGTGTGTGCGGTCGCTCAGTGACGCTGCCCTCACCCTTGTGCTCGATCTTCTCAACTATGAGATTACAACCTCTCACTTCCCCGCCGCTGTCAAACCTGCAACCATGTCCACCATCTTCAAGCGGGGGCCTCGTACTGACCTGGCTAACTACCGTGGTATAACCTGTGCTAACTTGATAAAGAACCTCCCCTTCGCTTGGCTCAATCACCTTCTCTCCCGGTATCTTACCACTCACCACATTCTTCCAGAAACCCAGATTGCAACGCAGCCTGGCATCCAAGCTCGGGACCTCACATCATTTCTGGCACAAGTTGAAGCCTATGCGCACCGTCACCGCCAACCGCTCTACCTCCTACGCCGTGATCAGCGAAAAGGCTTTGACCGTCTGGAGCCCGAAGGGTTCTATGATGCAGTTCATGCTTACGGCCTTCCCCCGGCCCTCATTGATCTCGATCGCTCCGCACAAGATGGCATCTCCTGCCAAGTTAAGACAGTTCACGGGCTCACAGATCCGTTCATCCTCTCAGGCGTCACCCAGCAGGGTGGACCTTTTTCACCTGTCAAATCCACGCTTACTACCAGCCTGGCAAACCATTGGCTCCATGACGCTCTCACTGTTGATCAGCGCTTCACTTTCTGCACCCATCATGGCTCACGCAATGTCCCTCACACACCAGATGACCGTTTGCGTCTACGGGCTCAGTTTGTTGAAGCGATGGATGACTCCATCATCCTTGCCCCCTCCCTTGATGCTTCACGCACGGCAGGTTTACACATGGAACGATTCCAAGCTGCATATGGTTGGGAGACCAACTGGCCAAAGTCCCTGCTTGCCGTCCTTCATGCAGACCATACTTCTGCCTCTGAATTGATGCTTTCCGTCGATCCCACCGATCCGGACTCTCCGCATCTTATCTCCCACTCCGTCCCGGTGACTACCGACCATTGTGAGTTCCTGCGAATCCAGACGAATGATCCGGAGGTGCAGTTTCAACGCATCCGTGCTATCATCTCTGATTTCTCCTTCCCCGCCCTCCATACCCGCCTCCCATTCACTGCTATTCGCCGTATCATCATACAGTGCCTCATTTCTCGTATCCGTCCCTACCTCTCCTATCAGCCTGTCACCAGGCCTAAGGCTGCTGAATTGGATCGTTTCTTGGCTTCCCGTATCCACGCTCACTTCCACTTCCCCTTCCACTTCAACTCCTCCCTCCTCTTTCTCCCGCTTTCCCAGTTCGGCTTCGGGTTCCCCTCAATAACCCATCTTAATGATGTAGCGGCCGTCTCTGGCCTCGTGCGGGACCTCAACCATCATATCCCCACCTTTCAGACTATGGCTCGTATCACCCTCGCAGACTGGGGGTGTTTGCTCAACGACTGTCGTTCCCCTCTTGAGGGCTCAACGACACGCTCCTTCATCCGCTCCCGCCACATCCTTCCGGCGGCGTGGGTAATTGCCCTTGAGACTCTTCGCACCTTCCACATTGCAATCCGCTGCTCTGACCAATCTTTCATTTTCTCCGGTGACATTGCCCTCCGCCACCTAGCCCACCTTCTCAAACACCACCCTTCCACTCCATCCTCTCTTACCATCACAAATTTCGAACGCGCCCACTTTACCCACCTCTCCCAGCTTGCCTGCTGGTCTCACTCTCCCCCTTCACTCCCAAGTCTCCACCCACTCCCTCAAGTGGCCAACGCTTTGCAAGGTTACTCGGCATATCACGACTGGCCGGCCATGGCCCACTGGCTGCAATCACTTACCCTACCACATGTCACCAATGCCGCTGCTGGCCTGCCCTGGTCCAGCCCCGCAGTAGAGGGTGAGGGGAGCACTGGTGGTATGTGTACCACTCGTGGTTGGTTGGCCGCATCCGGGAGTTCTCGTGGCGGACACGCCGCGCGTGTTGACGTCCGTGCGACGTCGGGAAGGCCCAGTTCGGGGAGTCCTGGTGGCGACCATGCCACTCGTGCCGGGAGCTCTGGTGGCTCGTCTGCCACTCGTGTATTAGAAGACAGTCAGTGGATGCTCGCTCTTCCTCCACGAACGCGACGGGATATAGCAGAGTCGGCCATCCTCGCAGCTGCGAGACTCTCCCCTCATCCTCCCTTTCCACACCACGACATCCTTGCCACTGATGCCTCGGCAGTGCGTGACCCCTACCCCCATGTTACCTTTGCCGCCGCGACACCGCACTCGTCCGTGGTCCTCGCTATTTCGCCAAGGGATTCTTCCGCCTCTAGCCTACACGGGGAGGTCTACGCCCTCGTCACCGCTGCCCTCCTCCATCTCAGCCAGCCTGTCTCTCCATCAACCCACCGTCCTCCTCTCTATACTGACCACCTCAACTCCATCCGCTTCCTCGACACCTACCTCACCTCCTATTCGCCTTCTCCACCCCTCAATCCTGCCCTCCCTCTCTATCAATGGCTCGCCGACATCCTCCGACGTTCCGAAAATCCTCCCCTCCTAACATACACTCCGGCCCATACTTCTGACACATCCATCCCCGCGCAGGCTAATCGTCTCGTTGACCGCCTCGCATCATCCTCACACTCACCCGCGCGCTCCGTGCTCTCTCTACCTTTACCTACCTTTACGCTTCCTCTCCATGTTCTGCATGCCCCTTCTCACAGCTATATCCTCCCCTCCTCGATTTCATCCGTGCTCAATGATCTCCTCATCGACTCGCGCCTGTCTGACCAATCCGCCCGTCCCAACTCTGTTCTCTTCCGGCCCCTTTACGATAGCCACCCTCCCCCACCACACCCATACACCCGTGCCTCTTCGTCCTATTCTGCGCTCGTACAACTCTACTCGCGCTCTTCCCAGCTGGATGATGCCTTCACGCGATATCGCCGCTTTGGCAATGTTTCCCCGGCTTGCCAATTCGGCTGCGACGCCCTCGACACCCTGCATCATATTTTCGTCTCCTGTCCCCGCTTCGCCGGCGTCCGCGACGAAACTCTCCGTGCCGTCACTAGTGATACGTCCTCGCTGCTTCACGCAGCGGAAACCCCACTCCCCACGGACGTCATCCTCCGCATGGCGCGCACCCTTTTCGCGGATGACCCCGACATTTGGCCGCAAACACTGTCGCACTACTACTACGGCATGCTCCCACCTCTTCCCGCCGTACCGGCCACTCGGGACCAATGCACCTCTCGGCGTCTCCTATCCCGCATCGCCGCTCTTTGGCACTCAACGTCCATCCGGCTGGCCGCGCGCATCTGGGGTTCATATAAGCGAGCTGTTTCTCCCTTTCCCTCCCATCCGACGCCTGTCATTTCCCTCCCTCCTCATCTCAGCCATCTTTTGTAGCAGCCCCCTTCTTGCATTCCGATCCCGTTCCGATCCGATCTCTCACACTCCTATTGGGCCAGCGAGGTGCCTAGTTTACACTAGATTACCTGAGCTATCTGTCATAGCGTAGTTGGTTCCGTGCAATCAGTTCTCAGTTCAAGTTTGCATGTGGCAAGCGCGAGCCAAGTTGAACACTTCACTTCACACTCTTGCTCGCAGCCGCATCTGCATCTCCTGGACCGCCCGCTCCCACCACAAGGGCCAACACTGCTCCCTGCCCCCTACCAGTCCCTTCCTCTCCCTATAATACACCATGGCCGCTGCTGGCTCCATCACCGTTGCCGGTAAGTCCCTTCTTCTGTGCCCGCCACCCGCCCCAGAGACGAACAGCACAAGCATGTGGAGAAAGCGCGTTAACGGAGCAACCACCGCATTTCAGTCCGCGTCCGCCCTCCTACATCATCCGAAGCAGCACGACTCCCTCAGCAAGTGTATGACTCGTGTATCCGTGGCGAGGGTGCCCTTTCGACACCCGGGCGCGTGGCAAACACGTCGACTTTACGCGACATTGTTCAGATCGTCGACGACCGCGTCCTCACCTTTGACCCTGTGGAGAAGGACCAAACACGCGCATTTGTAGAGCGAGGTTTCCTTCCACCAGGGACGAAGAGGTACAAGGATAGGCGGTTCATATTCGACCGTGTCTTCCGACACGACGCATCACAGACAGACGTCTACGGCGCGACTGCGCGTCCGCTGCTAAAGAACCTCTTGGACGGATATAACACAACCATTTTTGCTTATGGCGTAAGCTCCTCTTTCCTTTGGTGAGTCCATTCCACAGAGCTGACGGTGGCACCCCTTGCGCAGGCTACTGGCTGTGGCAAGACACATACAATAAGCGGCACAGATTCTGACCCGGGAATCATCTACCTCACAATGGCGGACCTCTTCCAGGAGATCGAGGATCGCAGGGAAGACCACATCGTTGACGTCGTCGTCACCTTCCTCGAGATCTACAACGAGGAAATCCGCGACCTCCTTACCGAGGCCGGCAACCCTACCCCGCGCGGCGGTCTGCAAATACGAGAAGACAAGTCTGTGAAAGTTGTCGGCCTCACCGAGCTCCGCCCTGCGAGTGCCGACGAGGTGAAGGAGATCGTCCTCCTTGGCAACTCGCGGCGCACACAGAGTCCAACACACGCCAACGAGACCAGTTCGCGTTCGCACGCTGTCCTCCAAGTGCACGTCACGCAGGCACCACGAACCGCCGCCATAACTGAACAGAAGACCATGGCGACCCTCTCGATCATCGACCTGGCAGGAAGCGAGCGTGCGGCTGCGACAACAAACATGGGCCAACGCATGGTTGAGGGCGCGAACATCAACAAGTCCCTTCTTGCGCTGGGCAACTGTATCAACGCCCTCTGCGAGAGCGGAGGTGCCGTCCGGCACATCCCCTACCGGAACAGCAAGCTCACTCGGTTGCTCAAGTTCTCGCTCGGCGGCAACTGCAAGACGGTGATGATCGTTTGCGTGGCGCCTACAAGCGCTAACTTCGACGACACCCACAACACGCTCATCTACGCCGAACGCGCGACGAAGATCAAGACCAAGGTCATCACGCGCAACGTCGTTAACGTCGACCGCCACGTCGGCCAATACGTCGAGGCAATCAACCGGCTCAACCTCGAGGTTGCCGAACTCAAGGAGAAGCTCGCGGGGAAGCGCGATCAGGAGCGCGACGCAGAGAAGCGGAAACGGCGCGAGGCGCTCCTCGACGTCGAGAAGGCGAAGAGCGACCTGCAGCTCAAGGCGGAGCAGATGCGGCTCAGCATCGCGGACGGCGCGAACTGCGCGGGCAAGCTTATTGTCGCGGAGGCGAAGCTCAAGGTCATCCGCGCGCGCTTGGCCGAGCTCGATGCGCTTGCCGCCGCGGACCCTGCCGTACCCCTCTCTCCCGATCTCGAGACGGAACGCGCACTTCTGCAGGCCCTCGCGGGCCCCGAGGAGCAGATACTTCGGCCGGAGAGCGCTCTCAACGTCCGTGTGCAGCGCGCAGGCAACTCCGGAGCGCTCTTCGAAGGCACACTGCGTGCCGTACAGGAGCGCCGCTCGTCGGACAGGCTCGACGAGGTGTCCGTGGACAACGTCAAGCTCGACGCACGATGGCGCAAGGCAGAAATGGAACGCACCAAGGCGGAGGCACAGACGGACGCTCTGCGGGAAGCCATCACTGCACAGGCGGAGGCGTTGGTCGGACTCGTCGGACTCGTCGGGCGTTGCACGGTTATGCTCGGTGAGGCTGGGAGGATCCTGACTGCTGCCACGGAGGAAGGTAGGGACGGACTGGAGCAGACTGCGAAGTCGCTCAGTCTTTCGCTTAAGAATGTCGCGGAGGGCAATGATGCGGCATTCAAGTCACTCCTTGGCCACTCAATCGCCTCCTACACCGTTGCACCGGTCCAGGAGAGCACCTCGTCCCTCAAGAATTTCAAGGGCTTCGCGAACCTCGGTGTCGGGCGCGTCGTTTCCAATCCTATCGTGTCTCAACAGCCGAAAGCAAAAGTCTCCAGGCGATCTTCCTCATACGGCTCTGGGACCAGCGGGTCGCCCCTGCGTAAGTCGCATAAGAGTCCGCGCAAGTCCCTTCGTTCGAGTCTTGCGCCATCGTTAGGACCATATAGGCGCGTATCCGACAAGGACAAGGGGAAGAAGAAGGGCGTCCAATGGCGTGACTACGCCGGGCAGGGCAACCTCGACGACGGCGGCGAGGGTGCCGCATCGGGTTCCAGACTCGTAGTCATCTCCGTCACACCCGCCGATGCCAGCTCCGCCTCATTCTCGATCCCCGCAGAGACGTCACAGCGCAACATGTCTATCGGAGGATCAGAGAGTGAGTGGGAAGACGAAAAAACGGACACTAGCATGGACTTCACGCTCTTCTCCGCACCCTCAACGTCGTCCGCCTCCTCGTTATCTGCAAGCACCGCTATCCGGGGAGCTGCCGGCAAGCGACCAAGGGCGAGCCGCCTTGACCCCAGCTTCCTCAAGTCACGCTCGCGCACCTCCACGCTAGGTAGCCTTGCCGAGGACGACGAGTCTGTTGCACTCGGCTCACCACGGCGCGTCTCCCCCCTCACGGACCGCAGCCTGAACCGCGTTCCCTCCCTCTCAGACGAGTCGAGCTCCTCGTCCACCGCCGCGGGCAAGGCGCGCGAGCGGCACCATACCAGCCCAGCGAAGCGCGGACCGCTGACACCCAAGGCCGCAAGCAAGAGCTCACGGCGGCGGTCGAACATTGGGCCTGTGCGCATCGAGCGGCCGCGGCGACGCTCGAGCCTCATCCCCCAGCTGTCGCCGCAGGCCCGCGCATCACTTGGGGGTGGGAGCTCGTCCGGTGTCGGGGGAAAGGGGCTGGGGCCCAGGCGGGTAGCGCTGGGCGAGAGGTCGCCCGCGAAGCGGCCAAAGAGGATGTCGCTGCTCGCGGTCTCGTCGGCTCGCATCGCGACGACGAGGCTAAAGGCTGCGGACCCCAACGCGAGTGTGAACATGGACGTAAGCTTTCGGAGTGGCAGTGCCGCTGGAGGCTCGAAGCCTACCTGGCGGTGAATGAGTCCGTTTCTGTGTTGGATTCCCGGTTCGGGCTGGTTGGGAGGAGGTCGGAGGGTGGATGAGGACGCTTTGTCATATATAGACGTAGAGGGTGGCAGAATGTTTGATGTCTTGGAGGCGGGAACCCAGGACGACGCAGTCGGTTTTATTGAATATGTACACTCGATTTATCACGACGCGACACGACCAGTTTTCGCATTCTCCTTTCTTGTTTGCTATGTTGACTCGTATGTCTGTTCCACCACACACAGCACATACCATACCCTCACTTCCTATATACATGCCTGCCTCTCGCGCTCCTGCATACATTTGTTTTCTGAAGCATCTTTTGTAAACTGCATACCCTTTCACTCATGTTGTCTTCTGTTACACTATGCACATCTCTACTGCCATAATTTATGGAGTTTTCCGCTGAGTGTGTCAGGAATGGATAACTTGGTTCACGCTCGTTTCGAAAACGGGATACGTCCCCTCCTCAATAGGCCAGACCAATGCGTGCGCAGAGTGTCGATACTTCACACTTATTGGACGATTTGAAATCGAAAAGGCAATAAATTATGCAAGACGACATATAGTCCACTACTAGAATGCTCGTTTGACCTCGAAGAAGGACTGGAAGGGTACACAATTCAGCTAATGCCGTGAAACCGACGGTAGAAGGGGCACATACCTTGAGGTACCACACCTGCCATGCTACTACTGAGAACAGAACAATAGCTTGAAGGATAGACCACCACTTGACACGATCGTTGGTTGACTCAGCGGTGTTTCGGTGTGTCCGCTCCCGAACGACAATATACTCCTGCTCGTCCTTGACTGAAGTAATGTCATGGGATAGAGACCGAACCTCGCGCTCGATGGGAGAGACGATGTCTATTCCTTTCGGTGAGCGGTCAAGATATAAGATACATATACAGCAATAATTTACCTTCGTCGTCTACGTAGATAACACCATGGACGTTGAAGCTGCGCGCATTCGTAGAATATGTGACAAGGTGCGCGCTTCGCCTGCGGAAGTGACACGTACCTGACCATCTTATCCACCACGGTTGACATCTGGTTGGAGAAGCAGTACTCGTAGCGGCCGTTCTTCTTGGCAGTTATCTGGACAGTCCCTTGTGACTGCTTTATGTCCTTTCCAAGGGCGACGTTGTCTGGGTCGGCAAGCTGGGGGCATTGATGGTTCACGTTGGGCGGCGCATGCCAGTAGAAGGGTATGAACGCACCCAGAAGTCGATGTCAAGATGGCCTCCGCCTCCTACTTGGTAGGTAACTGTCATCTGCACACGTATAAGCAAACGATTGATGTACATGAGTGTGGTCTAAACGTACTTTGTCGTTCACGTGGAGGTCCTCGAAGAAACATTCCTTCTTGGAAGCTGGGACCTCGATCATATGGCTGGAGACCAAAAGGGGGAAGACAAGGAGAAGCGAGAGCCACATTATCGAAAGCGTAGGGGTATAGCGTCGTAGCATAGTCGTTGGAAGTAAGTAGAGTGCCTTCTCGCCAGGCCGCCGTGCACGGTAACCGGGTCCACGACACGCGCCATCACGTGCTGGACGGGGGACCCTGGCCACCGCTGATAATCTCGGGGTCCTACGCGAGATCTGGCGGAAGGGTTAGATGTGCGAGGCCCTGCCTCTTTACTGCACTTTTTCAAATCTCTCTCTCTCATCTTCACCGCACTCTCCCTTTCACGAACCATATCTTACGACACAATGGCTGAGCCCTCCGACGCCCTCGCTCCCCGCGTGAGTTGGTCTTAACCGAATAATGTGGTCGACCTGTCCCCTCGTGCAATCGATGCACAAGAGAGATTGCGCCACTGCGACTTGTCAGGAATTGCTCTGATATTCTCTTGCATACGCAGGATGAGGAGCACGATCCTCACTTCGAGCCCGTGATCAAGCTCACCGAACAGGTCGAGACTAAGACTCATGAGGAGGACGAGGAGGTCCTCTTCAAGATGTGTGTCCAGATTCTTCGTTGATTTGATCTCTATGCTAATGCTTGCGTTTGTGCTGTAGGCGAGCGAAGCTCTTCCGGTTCGCGACCGAGTCCTCGGAGTGGAAGGAGCGTGGTACGGGTGACGTCCGCCTGCTGAAGCACAAGGAGACCAAGAAAATTCGTCTCGTGATGAGACGCGATAAGACCCTCAAGGTCTGCGCGAACCACCTCAGTGAGCACGTCACCTTTACCATGTAGCTTTTTCTCGGTTAGCTAAAATCGCGCAAAAGTCTCCTCCGAGATGCGCCTCCAACCTAACATTGGCTCGGACCGCAGCTGGGTCTGGAAAGTGGCCGCTGACTACTCCGAGGAGCCCGCCACCTCCGAGACCCTCGCCATTCGTTTCGCAAACGCTGAGAGTGAGTATGTCCATATTATCCGGAAGTTCAACGTCAGTTTACGCGTGGAACCCAGACGCACAACAATTCAAGGACGAATTCGAGAGTGCCCAAAAGCACAACGTCGGGCTGAGCAGCGGGGCTCCACCAGAGGAGAAACAAGAGGAGGCTCCCACTGTCGAGGAGAAGAAGGAGGAGCCCGCCATTGAAGAGAAGAAAGAGGAGGCCCCTGCTGCAGAAGAGAATAAGGAAGAGTGACCGCACCACTTTAATGTCTATATATCCTCGGATGCTCCCGTCAGCATCCATATCCATCTGTGGCATACATTCGTCCATCACCAGATTCGAGGGGGGAGGAGTTTTTCATGCGTTCACGTGTAGTTTTTGGTAGAGGTGCTGTCGGGGTGTGTATCCAATAGGGTGTATCTTTGCATTCATCCCCACTTCCGCCCAATGATTCTGAATTTGTAGTGTGCTTATCCATCCCATTTCCTACACCACGTACAATACAGCATGGCTTACAGTACTTAACATGATACGGGAATACGATCATCGATAGTCCCGTGTGTGGTGATTGTCTAATGTCCTGACTGCCTGAGTCACAAGGCATTCCCTGCGTATCTCCCTTCTTCCTCGGACCATGAATTGAAGAATTTTGAGTATTCGACCTTCCCAGCACCCCAGTATCGAGGTGAGCTTTCCTCAAGGACAGCTGCCTCATGGATGAGGATGTGCTTGATCCACTAAGTTCCCCTTCGTTAAGAGCGGTTATGTATCGTCGAAGTGGCGACTTACCGAACCACTGATACGAAACGGATTTAGTTGTACAGAAGACGGAGATGACAAGGAACAGAACTCACGGAGCTTCATACATGGGGTCGAGAAGCAAGGTCTCCTGGAGTGAGACCAGTGAAGTGTATGGGAGATGATCGATACGATGCAAGAGCAAGACCACTGACCATAATACCTCTCAGGCCTCTCGCACCGCCACCCCTTGCATACGCCATCCTGCATATCTGGTCGATCGCAGCGGAGGTGAACCGGATTTCGATCCCGGAATACCCAAAAAGGGCCGTATATTGCGAGATGAGGGAGCTCTTGACTTCGGTCAGGACGCGGCGCAGATCAGATGGGGTCAACGGCGACAAGGTCGTGATAGAAGGCATCCTCGAAATGAATTCCGGAATGAATCTGGTAAGGAAGAGGCGCGAGGGGTCAGACATCGTCCCGGCGGCATGTCGAGATGCGGAAAGGATGATGCGATTCCATGCGCTTACCCATACTTGACGAGATCTAGCATGGCAATCGAAGCCGTGTGAGTTATGCGTTGCGATGGAGAGACTCCCGACGCGTTTCCGTACCAGATGGCTCGACCTGACCAAGGATATTTGCACTCGAATCGCTGTTTGGGGTGAAGAATGGCAGGCTCGACGGAGAGGATTCCTCGAGGGATGAAAGGTTGGCGGTGAACCCTATAGACTTCGGGTCCAAGAGCCGTCAGGATGTGGATCGGAAGGTTTTGGTGGAGTTGACCAACCCCTTTAGCCATCCTCCGCCTGATGATAGCATCGAGACCGACAAAAGCGCCGCTCAGGATGAATAGAACGTTCGACGTGTCTACAGCATACGACTCTGGCCACTCTAATGCAAGTAAGTCTAATCAGAAGCAGACAGCACGGAACAGTGTGCAGAAAACGTACGAACGGTCGCAGGCATCGCCTGACCACGTCCTGATCGGGTACCAGCCATGGGTGGCGGTATCGAAGGACCTTTGGCGGGAACATTTATGATTGAGCCCTCCATCATGCGAAGAAGGGCCTGTTGCACCCCTTCGCCTCCTACATCTCGAGTAGATTCAGGACCTGTCGACTTCCGAGCAATTTTGTCCACCTCGTCGATGTAGATGATGCCCATGCTGTGATACATCAGAAACCTGTCTGCATTCAAGCGTATTGGCACATACTTCGCTTTGTAGGGGTCCCAATTTGCCGCATGAAGCTATGTATGGCATGGGTAGAGTGCTTTTCGAGAGCCATTGCGGTGCTCACCAAGCGTTGCACACACATCTCGACGTCGTCTCCTACGTCTTCTACACATTGGTTAAGATTGAAGGATCAAGCAGATGGCCGGGCTCACATCCTGCCTGGTAATCACGTCAGTATGAGGATGGATTAGAAGGAGTTTGATTCTTCACACCTGAGTGAAAGTAGTTGCATCACTAACAGAGAATGGCACGTCTAGTACGTTGGCGAGGGTCCTCGCTAGTAGAGTCTTCCCTGTACAAAATGAGTTCTTCCAACATTATTTGAATGTACCAGTCTCCTACCAGATCCGGTGGGGCCGCTGTGTTGGGGGGACGGCAGGTCAACGCAGCTTTCATGCCACGAAATGTGTAAAGAACTCACATTACAAGCACGTTGCTCTTCTCAAAGAGTGGCGGGTGCACATTTGGCACAAGAGGTGTTGTACTTTGATCTGAGTGGGATGTGGTGGATTGAGTGCCGGCCGAAGGTGCTACTCGTTGCGTTTGTGGGCCACGGCCTGACGTACGGGAAAACGTGCGCGTACGGATGTGCTGACTCGAATAGCCTGATATGGACACATGCGGCGGTTCATCATAGTACATAACCTTCATATTGGCGTGCACGCGATTGTAGTGGTTGAAAACACTTTGCAGGCCAGAGGTCAGTTTAAACATTCCGGTGATATGGGGAGTGGACGTACGCCACAGAGAGGACCTTCTTCGCATTGTCCTGGCCGACCACGTACTGATTTAAATAGCTCACAAGCTCGCGTTCGGATCAGAATCGACATGGATCGACAAAAATCCACCTGAGAATGTACCTCTCTCGGGGTCGCGAGCCCAGATGGCCGGTATGTATTGTTGGGGTTATCATCAGGAGGCGCATAGTGAGGTTGGGTGCGTATGGATCGACAAAGGTTATGCGACAGAGAAGGTTTCCATGCGCGGGAGTTGCGACACGAGCAAACGAACTTGTTCGACCAGCTCTCCAGCATAGTCCGAGTGTTGACGATGGAGCAAGACGACAGGGCTGGTCGCCGTCGGCTTTCGTCCACACTGCTAGGCCTTCGGCATGGGCCGGGCCGGGACCAGGTACGATAGCCTGAGCGCTGAGCGCTGGCCACTGAAACTCTGCCTTGAGCCCTCTTGAGCCTCTGTCCAACCTCTGTCGACAACACTCGTCCTACGACTCCTCGCTCACCATCATGCCGAGGGACTACTCGCGTTCCGTTTCTCCTGATTCTAGGGACAGAACTCGACACCACGATAGATCTAGGTCCCCTAGGGACCGGGATGGCCGCAAAGACTCACGCAGGCATGACGACAAAGACAACTACGACAAGAGTCGTCGGGATCGTCGAAGAAGCGAAAGCAGAGATAGAGATCGGGATGCGGCCGATAATTCGCGTCGCAGGAGGGACCGGAGCGAGAGTGGAGAACGGGATAGGAAAAAGTACGCACGTCCTCTTTGATGACGCTGTGAACGATGCTGAGACCAGTAGCGTAGGCGTAAGCGCGACAAGTCAGCAGAACGCAAGGCCCGCAAAGCAGAGAAGAAGCGGGCGAGGGAGGAAGAGGAGGCTCGTAGAGTTGCAGAGCTTAGCATTTACAGTGCTACGGATAACCCCTTCCACGATGTCAACCTGGACCAGCAGTTCCGTTGGCACAAGAAGAACGAGAAGGAGAGGAAGCAAGGCTTGACAGTTGCAGAGGCCCAGAGGAGGGACGCCGTACGACGGCAGGAGGCGAAGGAGGAGCTGGAGAGGCTGAACAAGCGGCGTGCGGAACGGGAGGCGGAGCAGAGGTTGCGTGAGGAGGAGGAAGTGAGGATGGCCCGGCTCGCGGAGTCGGCTCAGATGGCGGACTGGCTGTCGAAGGAAGAGGACTTCCAGCTGGAGCAGGAGCGAAACCGCGCCGTGATTCGTATTAAGGAGAAACGCGCAAAGGCCGTCGACTTCCTTGCGTTGAACCTACGTTATGTGAATCCCATCAGCGACGAGGAGGATGAATTGACCAAAGAAGGTCTGGAGATTGACCTGGACGAGCCATACAACATCGTCGATGTGCGTGTACTCTTGCACCCTCAGAATGCTGCATCCACTGACCTGTCCACAGAGTCTCACACCACAACAAGTGGAAGAGCTGCATGACGACATCGAACGTTACCTCAGACTAGAGCAATCGGATACAAATACCGAGTTTTGGACGGTGCGTGTGCAGGGGTTACCGTGTTACACACATCTCACTGTTTCTTTTCCAGAACATGATGGTCGTGACGAAAGACGCATTAGATCGCATCAAGCAGACGCAGAGGATGGGTGCTGCAGCTGCAGCTGCAGTAGAAGCCGATGTTACGGCATTATTGCAGGGAAAGTCGTACGAACATTTAGCCCATCTGCAGAGGCAGATTCAGGCCAAACTGGCAAGCGGAGAACCGGTTGACACGGACTATTGGGAGGGTCTTTTGAAGAAGTTGCTTGTTTTTAAAGCTAAGGTGAGAATCCGTGGTCATAGAAAGGTCAGCTTAGATACTGATAGTATTATCAGGCCAAGCTGCGGACTTTGCACGAAGTTGTGGTCCGTAACCGTCTTGAGCAGCTTCGTAAGCGACAACGGGACGAGGCCCTCCAAGCCCAAGAGGAGTTGCTGGCGGGTGTCGCCAAATCAGCCCAACGAGGGGAGGCTCGCGTCATCCCCGCGGATGCTGTTGCAGAACAAGATGCTGCGGAACAAGTCGAACCGTACGACCGTTCAATGAGTCCACCTCTTATCGACATCCGCAAATTGCACCACGAGGAGCGCCAGATCGACATCCTCACGACTATGGAGGACTTGCGTTATTTGGTACGTTAGGCCCCTTCGCAACTTCCATGGGATGACTATGGCGCTGACTCTCCATTGAAGTTGCAACAACGCCGCAGTGTAGCTGGTACCCGATTCATCCCCAAGACCGTTCAAGCTGCACCCGAGCAACAAGATATCGAGGCACCCAGCAACGCAGATCTCGCCGAAGCGCTGTACCGTGCTGAGGCGGAGCGCGAGTTGGACGAGGAGGAGGAGCTCTTCAACGTCGAAGAAAGCATCGCCCGACCGACGTCGTATAACTGGGAGGACAAGTACCGCCCAAGAAAGCCCAGGTATTTCAACCGCGTACACACCGGGTACGAATGGAACAAGTACAATCAAACGCACTATGAGTATGTGCTCTGTGCTTCATGTGTCTCGTGAACTCAATTTGACTATGCTATCCAGTACGGACAACCCGCCGCCAAAAGTGGTGCAGGGCTACAAGGTATACTTTACATGGTTTATTAAAGCGGACTAGTCTGACGCGAGGATTAGTTCAACATCTTCTATCCCGACCTCATCGACAAGTCCAAGGCTCCTACGTATAAGATTGTCAAGGATCCGGGCAACGACGAGACCGTACTTTTGCATTTCAGCGCGGGTCCTCCCTACGAAGATATCGGGTTCCGCATCGTTAACAGAGAATGGGAGTTCTCTCACAAACGGTGGGTCCTGGTCTTCCATTGGTATACCGCACGGGGATTAAATATTTTTGTAGTGGGTTCCGAAGTAGTTTTGATCGTGGATGCTTGTCGCTTTGGTTCAACTTCCGTCGCAACGTATGTGGCCTGGTCGCCTTCATAGCGCTGCATTTCCTGACCCTAATACCAATACTCGCAGTTCTACCGCAAGTAATACTTCCGGCAGGGTCGTTTTGAGACGACCTGTGTATATTAGGGTGCATGCACCCGGATCGCCATGTCTCATGTTGTCGCTATGAGGACCTAACTTTAACTACTTACTGTTTTGCTACTATTCGGGTTGCGAACATCATTATTTACTTACTCGAAATTAAGCGCTTGAATAGCGAATGATTATATGACCCGATCAACCCCATCACAAACCGAGATACGAGATTATCTTCCCGACTTTGACTCCTCTGGCGCTCTCTTGCACTCCCTGAATACCCATCCGCTACTGCCTTCCTCTCCCAATCGTCTTTCTTCGCCTGGATTGGCAGACTGACAATGCCGACCGTCTCTTGTGACAAGGAAGAGCTCTGGAAGAGACTTGGGCGAGAGTACTGTGAGTGTTTCTCGCAGAGCACAAGTCTCATGCTAAGTCTGGACAAACAAAGCTGCAGAAGAGTTCGATCATCTGCTTTTCGAGTTCGGCTTGGAGCTCGATGAGGACGTATGATTATAAAGCTATCTACTCGCCCCTCCCGCCGACTTATGCATGTTTTCAGACCACAGAGGAGGTGGAGGCCGCCATCAAGAAGGGACTTCCAGCGGAGCGTCCGGTACGTGATTCTTGTTTCAGCGTTGAATTAAGTACCTGAACAGGGCACGATCAGCAATTGAAAATTGAGATCCCCGCGAATAGGTGAGTATCATAAGAATGCGTAGTACGAGTAGTCTGAAGAACGAGGCGCACAGATATGACCTCCTTTGCATCGAAGGTATCGCGCGCGCACTGCGTGTCTTTCTCGGCTTGGACAAGCCCCCGCAGTACAAGCTTGCATACCCCCTTGGTGGAGAAGCAGATCTGATCACGACTACAATTACTAAGGAGGTGAGCAGTTGTTTTGAATACGAAGAGTACGTCCATTCAACCTTGTATGGCCTTCACAGACCCAAAGAATCCGTCCTTTCTTCGCTTGCGCGGTCCTCCGGAACGTCAAATTCACTGAGCGATCGTACGAATCGTTCATCGACTTGCAGGACAAGCTCCACCAAAATCTCTGCAGGCGACGGCAATTCGTCGCTATTGGTACGCACGACCTTGATACCATTCAGGCCCCCTTCCTGTACGATGCGCGACCGCCAAAGGACATCAAGTTTGTTCCACTATCTAAGGATAGGGCGTATACTGCAGAGGAACTGATGACGGTGTATGAGGTGCGCGGAGGCAGGTATCACACTCCATCTAAAACTAAATTCTCTTCCAGTCTGAGAAGCACCTGGCACGTTACCTGCCAATCATCCGTGACTCGCCAGTGTACCCCATCATCTACGACACGCAGGACCGCGTGTTGTCCATGCCACCTATCATCAACTCTGAGCACACTAAAATCACCCTCAACACCCGAAATATCTTCATCGATATTACAGCGACGGATGAGACGAAGCTGGGGATCGTTGCGAACATCATCTCAACGATGTTCTCTGAATACTGCGCTGAGCCTTTCACGTACGTGAATCGTAAGATAATCGGGCTGGACTGCAGGCTGATGTTGTCTTTAGGATAGAGCCATGCAAGGTTATATACCCCGATGGCAGTGTCCGCATCACACCCGACCTGAAGTACAGAACGACCTCGGCACACGCGTCCTACGTCAACTCGTGTACTGGTCTTGCACTGGGCGGAGAAGATGTTGCCAAGCTCCTGGAACGCATGACACTTACGGCCTCTGTCTCTCCCAACAATACCAATGAAGTTATTGTGAGAGTCCCGCCAACCCGGCCAGATATCCTCCACGAGTGCGATCTTATGGAGGACGCTGCCATCGCATATGGTTTCAACAAGCTCCCTGATACTTTCCCCGCAACAAGCACCGTCGCACAACCGCTCGCGATCAGCAAACTCAGCGACATCGTCCGATCGGAATGGGCATTCGCTGGTTGGGTTGAGGCCCTCCCGCTCATCCTCGTGCGTTTGGCTTTCATTCACATCTTCTCCCCCTGGGAAAACCTGACCACTCACCTGAGCAGTGCTCGCACGAAGAAAATTTCGAGTGGATGAACCGCAAAGACCACGGCAAGACGGCGGTCCGGATCGCGAACCCCAAGACGCTCGAATTCCAGGTTGTGCGCACGTCCCTCCTCCAGGGTCTCCTCAAGACGATTCGTGAGAACCGCTCGCACCCGCTGCCCATCCGCGTGTTCGAGACCTCGGACGTCGTCTTCAAAGACACTTCGTACGAGCGGCAGGCGCGCAACACCCGCCACGCCGCCGCGGTCTGGTGCAATAAGACGGCCGGGTTCGAGGTCGTTCACGGCTTGCTCGACCGTATCATGCTGATGCTCGAGGTACCGCGCATCGCGGGCGATGACGCCAAGGCGCACACTGGGTACTACATTAAAGAGTGTGAAGGTGGGTGTCCATAGGCACTGTCATCTAATTCTGGATTATCTGGGTATCCGGATATCCAGCGGCAGCGGTTTGTTGACGGACGTTAACGTGTTCTGCCACCCGTCAGACCCTACCTTCTTCCCCGGACGTGCGGCAACGATCTACTACCGGCCGCCTAAGGACACATCCGGATTGACCGTGCTGAAGCGCACACTCAAGGCTGCTCTCGACCGCCCCGACGACCTCGAAATCGGCGTGCTCGGCATCCTGCACCCCACCGTGCTCGAGCGGTTCGAGATATCATACCCCTGCTCCGCGCTAGAGTTCACCCTGGAGCCGTTCAAGAAGGAGCTGCAGACCCCGTTCGCGTAGATCACGAGAGAGAGTAAGAGAAGTTGTGTTGAATGTATCTCTGCCCCATAATGCACGTGTTGTACTAGACAAAACCAATGATGACGATGATGGCAGTAAATATGCATTAAATCCAAGTACAGATGTTACACGAAAGACAGAATTCTAGCAACTGCAGCTCAGCGATTGGTTTGAGTGTGGTGGGGTAGAATGGAGGAATCGAACCCAATACATAACGATAACGTCCAAGAACAAGAGATTAGCAGCCCGACCGACGGATAGACCAAGAAGCAAAGCGTATACAATGACAAAATACGGTGCATCCGAAGCTCTCCCAACGCCGTAGTAACCAAGCTATCTCACGTACGCGCATCTCTATTCCACCCCCCATCTAGTCATAACAGCCCTGCCGACCGCAGGTCCTGGTGTAGTCGCGCCTCGTCCGCATATGCTCGAGCAATGCGCTCATTGCGCTCGGGATCTGCAGGATCGAGGGGAAGGATGTATGCGTTGCGTGTGGGTACCTCTTCTTCCTCGACCTCCATCTCATGGCGCATGGCACCAGGGAAGCCAAGCCCTTGACGGAGGAGGGAGCCGTCGGCGAGCCCCTGCAGCCCGAAGACTCGCTCGATGGAGTGGATGATCGCGGCAGAGCGGGCACGCTCCTCGGGCGTGGAGGGGGCGGGGGTCTCATCTTGCGACGAGAGGATACCACGTTCCCAACGCTTCACACGCCAGAAGCCGAGGAGGGAGGTGAGAAGGATGAACCAGCCTGCAGTGAATGATCGGCTGATTAGCACTATCGAAATTGAGGTAGGACAGGGTCATACGCACCGATTGTCATTAGCAGGAAGGACAGCCATTCCGACGTTGCGTCCCCTACAATCATGACTTCATCGGAGGTCGGCGTGGTGGGCGTAGGCGAGGTAGCATTGAGGTTGTTGTAGTAGGCCTCTGCCTCCGCCGCGGTGGCAAACGTTGGCTGCGGGTCCGGTTTCCAACTTCCCCACACGTCTCCATTGTTTGAGCTCAAGTCGCCCCGTCCGCGCATGGCAAACCCATACTGGATGAGCGTGATGCCGAGGCCGGCACGGGACCCGAGCTTGGCGGCATGTGTGGTGTGGAGGAGGTACGTGAGGAGGAAGCCGACGAACTGGAAGGAGACGGAGACAAGCATGTTCCAGAGGAACGAGAAGAGGCTGCCCGTCGGCAGGGAATCGATGATGACGTCCCCGGGTGTGTTCGACGCCGATGGTGCATGGATAGTTGTCTCCCAGTATGGAGGAACGGCGTCGGCCTGCGCCTGTGCATACGAAGGGGGCACTTCCTTTTGCACCTCTTCGGGAACAAGGAGTACGTCATCGCCTACAATGCAAAAGCAAACGCTTCAATGCCCTGAAACGGCAAGAACGGTAGCACCCAAGGGCTCACGCACCTTCCTGTATACGGACCTGCCGAGAGGGCTTCGCAGTGACGTTCGCGAACACACCATCGTTGACGGTGCCACCGCCGACAAGTCCTAGGGACCGGCCAGAAGGCCCCAGCCCCCACCGCTCCCCATAGTGATTTGGCAGTACCGACGCAGCTGTCCTCCTAAACCAGTTTCCGGTCCTTGAGCTAGACGATGCGTCCGTGCGGACGTCACTGAACGACGGGACCAGGCCGTTGGAGTTGCCAAACTCGTTGGGAAGTGCTCGCGACGACGGACCAGGGGGTGAGCCTGGAGGAGGCCGGATGTAATCGTAGTTCGTGTTCTCAAAGTCGTATGCTGCAGGTGCTGGAGCCTGGGCAGCCGAGCGACTCAAATCCTCGTGGTTGCGGCTGCGTGGGAGGGGCTCAGCGTTGGGGAGGGAGTGGTATCCATTGCGAGAAGTCAGCGGGGTACGGTCGTCTTCTTCGTCGTCCGAGTCGTCGAATGCGGCCTCCATCTCGTCAACTGCATCAGGGTCGGTGTGCGGGTTTGGCAAGGGGGCATAGCGGGCGGACATATGGCGAGAACGAGTGAAATAAGCGGACGGAGTGGGTGGACTGCGTCGCAGTTGGACGGGTCGTCGGAGTGAGTGTGAGCGTTGCGTGCTCCCACAGACGCCCCCATATCCGGTACCGGCGCCTTTCCCACCTCCAGCCAATCCAGTCCATCCTCCTTGCTTGGCCCTGTGTACATTGTGGCGCAGCACCCTCATTGGCTGGACCTTTGTTCCCAACCTTCCTCTCTTGAGCCTTGTGTTCTTTCGACCACTCGTGGTGATATCTGTTCACTCAGACCAGTGCAGAATGGAATTCTTCTGACTTCGTTTAATCACAGATTGATATGTATCAGTCGCGTCTGGCGCGCTGGGAATACACACAACTGTCTGGAATAACGGCCACCGCCACGGCTATCTATCCCGAAAGGCTACCAACCATGAGAATATGGGGAATCGCGGGTACAGCACGGTAGATGAAATCCATAAATCAGCAAGATCACGGCTTCGCAGCCTCGCGAGGCGGCCGGGAGTGCCGTTGGGCATCCGGGCAACGGGATGCATCGCCCGCTCAGGTCACAAGAGACGGAGACGAGCAAAATGCAGAAGTTTAGAGCGATATGCGAATCCTTGCTAGAAGGCATCCCTGTCAGCGCCGACGACCAGCGATATGGGCGACGCAGGGCACATACCAGAAGGCTAGCGCATGTGCAAGTCAGCCTGGTTCGCGTTGCGAACCATCCGCTGCACACGTTGGCAGCTCTCCATGCGCGCATCCATGAGCTCGGAAAACATCTCGAGCAGTCGCGCGCGAGGCTCGGATGGCGGCGCGCGATGTGGGCGACGCTTGCGCGAGTGCGCGCCGACGCCATCGAGCTTGAGACGCATGATGTTCTTCCGCCGCATCCAACGCGTCGCGTCGGGGTGAGAAAGCGTCGGCGGGGTGAGGTCGG
This sequence comes from Ganoderma resinaceum, assembly GCA_964023155.1. NCBI lineage: Eukaryota > Fungi > Basidiomycota > Agaricomycetes > Polyporales > Polyporaceae > Ganoderma > Ganoderma resinaceum. The sequence goes on from OZ026793.1 coordinate 2,330,880, forward strand.
GCTCTCTCTTCACGACGGCGGAGGAGGTAGCGTCGGAAGACACGGAGGATGCAGGGGAAAGAGGACCCAGGGAGGGGCTGGGCGAGGGGGTATTGGAAGCGTTGGGAGGTGCGTCGATGCCCTTGGTGAGCGCGAGCTCGAGTGCGGCGCGCGTGTGGTGCACCCAATAGCGCTCCTGCTGATAAAAGGCTTCCAGGGAGTCCAGAAGGGAGATGGCAGGGTGTGCGATCTCGTGAGAGGTAGGAGACTGGGGAGGGGTTGGGAGGACGCTGTCCGGAGAGGGAGAACGGTACTTCATGTTGATTGGAGGGACGGGACGGGGGGTGAGTAGGAGGGGGCGTTGATTTGGGGGGGGAACAGTTGTTGCCGGTTGGCTGCAGCCCGCATTTTATGAGCCAGAGGCGAGTCTCGACTGTCTCGAGAACGACCGCAAGGGAGCTTGTGTGGATGTCCAGACCAATAGCGTTCCAGACCTCCTCCTACCGGCCAATAGGATTCCGCGTTCTCATTGGCCAATCACGGCACCAATCTCAGCGCCCACTTGCATCTGTAACGCCCACCGCTCTCCTGCCAAACTACATATTTGTTGTGCCTTGGCAGAAACATGATAGGAAACCGCCTGGAGATGGAGATTGGAAGAGGGGGGGGGGCGAGTCGACGAAGGGGCAAGGCTGGGACAGGCTCGCCACACCGCCCCCGGGCATTGTCAGGGACGAGAAGCAAGCAAACACGCGACCAAAGACGAAGGGAGCGTCCCAACCTCGGAAACTGATGACGACACAGGCCGTCCCTCCATTGGCTCGTCTCGCCATTCCCGGCTTCACGCTCGCGTCCCCTCCGTCCAATCACACCCCACGCCCCCAGCCACCCGCGCGTCTATCAGACCTATTCCGTCCTGCATTCTCATTCGCTCTCACATCCCAGCCATGTTCTCCCCTCTCATACCCCTCCTCCTGGCCGTCCCTCCCCTCCTCGTCTCGGCCTCCCCTCCCTTGCGTCTTCACCACAGGGTCTTCCATCCCTCTCTCCCAGACTCCCCCTTTTCTGAGCGTGCCATCCTTCATGTCTCAGGCTCTGGGCCCGCAGCTGAAACCCGTCTAGTGTCCTCCCAGACCCACGCCGACAACCTACGCGAATACTTGTCCGCAGCCGAGAGCCTGAAAGATGCTCTCTACCAGGTCGCACTAGAACGCCCCGGCGATGTAGACCAGACACAATGGGCCATATCGTCTGTCCTGGCTGTGAGTCTATCCTCTCATCCGGCTACCAACCGCTTGCCACCGTCACCTTGTTACGGACTACGGCGCTCTGGGCGGACCGCCGGTATCCCCACTTTGCGCCGCCCATCGATGCCCAGTTCGCCCGAGCCTGCGCTCTGCAATCTAGCTGCATTCCAATCTCTGACTGGGCTCAAACAAACTCACAAACTCGCACCTTCTTTTAGTGCCACTTGGCGTTTAGCACCTCGGAAGCGTTCACGATCCACCTCGACCAGCGTGGCGCACCATTTACCCTCGATTATTTCGTGGGTCCCGTGCCACACGACGGCGCGTGCCCGAAGCCCATCGGCCGCAAGGCGAGCGCGAGTGCGGGATCGAGCCCCGCCCAGCTCCGGCCGATTACCAACACGACAGTCGCGCTCCGATCTCCGACGTTCCCACCGCTGTACGTCCTCCTCTTTCTTCTTCACCCCTTCTGCCCGCTTGCCTTTTCCTATTCCGTTGTATGTGCCTCCGGGGCCTATTGCCACCGCTTCTCCCGTTTCGCCGGTACTGCGGTTCATTGGGAGTACTGGTGGTCGTGTTCCTCGCCGGTCCTCGCCGGCTGCAATGAAGTTACTGTATACTCATCACGCATGATGATGCAGACCGGCACTCCGCGTCCCCCCACCCGTGTCGGCCGAAGGCAAGCCCATCGAGCAGCCGCGGGAGAAGTCGTTCATCGAGAAGTACTGGATGTACTTGGTGATCGCCCTCATCGCTATGTGTAAGTGTATTGCCCCGCCTTTACCCCGCATGCCGTTCTCGCAGCTGCTGACGATCTATCATCTCGCAAATGCGCAGCACTCGCTCCGGCGCCCGCAGAGGAAGGGGAGGCCCGGGGACAGGGATCAGGCGGCCGAAAATAAGGATGGATAGCGTGTTCGCCACGCCGGGAGCGCGTGACGCTATTGGTTGTTTTTGTTCATGTTGTGGCGCGAATGCACTGGGCTTCTCTGGGCGGGATTGCCGACCGCGCTTTCCTCATAAAACCAAGCCTTCAGTGTGTCAAGGGTCCCGGGGCGCCTGGTTGTGGTGGAGGAGATACGGAACTGAGGTGGCTGACAGATGTGACACGATTGGACCAGTCTAGTTGCCACTAGAACGGCCGATACTATGTGGATTTGTAGTCACTGTCAGCTGCTGCCGCGCTGATCTGTTGGAGTGCCCGTGTTGTGTGCTTGGAAGCCACCTGCGGGAGGGCGCTGCGGGGGTTGTCTGCTTATCTGGTCCGTTGTGTAAATGTGTTTTATCCCCGCCGACGAAGGGATTTTCTGGTTGGACGTTCCTGGCCACGGAAGAGAGGGAGTTGGCGCGCAAATTGGTTGTTATTGGTCGTTAAGCGGTTCAATCACGGGGAGAGAGCTAGGAGGGCACTCGACCGGACTAGATAGGTCTTTGAGCTGCTTCGGTGCTTCGAACGGAGAGCGCACAGTCGAGTAAATGTTGTGGAGCGATCGCCGTCGCTCATTGGCCGGCAAGCAGTGACGAAAGGGTCGCCCCGTGGCGGCGAAGAACGGAAATGGCAGCCGTTTTCTTGCGGGCGCTCGATGTCAGCCCTGGAGCCAATGGGGGGCGAGGGAGGCTTGCGTTGGTGAGACGTTCTCGGGTTCTGGAAGCGGTCGTGCACGCTCGCGGCCACGGCGCCGACGTTTTTAGTTCTTACTCGCGGGCCAATGAGGACTGCTCCCGAGCGTTTACGTATTCAACTCTGGGTGGGAGGGCGCCGGTCGGCCGAGTGACGTGTGTGCCCTGGCAGTGGATGATGATTAATATTCATCGACACCGTTCGAATCCCTCGGCTCCTTCACTTTCCGAGGAACACCGGCTCTCACCGCTCCTTGTGTTCGAGTTACACGGACAGCTCTATCTGCACCCTCAATGACTCCTGCAATGAGCCAAGGGTCCAATACCTACCCTTCGGGGTTACGCTACTCGTCTTGGCTTAACCCCACGATCCAATCGCACCGCTACGATCACCGGAGCTTCGTTATAGCAAATTGTCACACCGCAGGTGCTCTCTAAGTATGAACCTAATCCAAGGCGGTCAACGTTTCGTTCAGGTCGTTCTCAAGCTTGCACCTCTAGAGGTAAAGCCTGAGTAGGCATCTCCCTATAACCCAGCCAACATATTTAACCACTTACTTCGTTGTTTCGTCTTAGTGAAAGTCCTCAAACTCCAAACCAAACGTCCCGGCTGGTGCTCCCTGAAGCTCCTTGTACCCAAGCTTCTCGTAGAACCGTCCCGCCGCTTCATTCTTGGGGTCGATTCCCAGCCACAACCTCTCCAGCCCATGTTTTTCCCGCAGGTACTCCACCGCCCGTCCAATCAGCTTCCGGCCCCACCCCTTCCGCTGGTACTCCGGCAGGATGTCGATGTGCATGTGCGCCGGCGAATAGTCGACCTGCGCCTGCCCCGCGCATGGCGGATTGTGCAGCATGTTGATGTACCGAATATCCGCTACCGTCGCGCCCTCGTTCGCCTCTGCGGGGTAGGCGTACTTGGCGCACACGCGCGGCCACCATTCCTCCTGCGCATGCCGCTCGTACGCGCGCGTGTCGTGCGTGCCGAGGACGTATCCAACCACTGCGTCGTCCTTGGCCGGATCGACCATGACGAAGCCCCACGTCGTAGGCAGGCTGACATACGGGTCAGCGTAGACAGTGCCAATCAGCTCCCCGAATTTGTGCAGGGGCTCTGCGGACTGCCCGGCATCGCCGGTGAACAGGCAGATGCGGTTGACGGCCGACTGGTCCGCAAGGCGGGCTTCGCGGATGTAGACGTCGAGCGTGTTGCGATGTTGGGAGTCGGTCATGGTTCTAGATGGGCCTGGGTCAGTGATGTTCTTACCACACGACATGGCAAGCGCGTAGGACAGGGACACTTGCATCGAGAAGCCAGGTCGTGGTTGAAATACAAGTGCAGGCCTTATCAGATTTCGCTCGATGCGCCGCTAAGCATTTATGTGTTCTGGAGAGGGTGCGTCTGGGATTCCTCGACCCTTCAGGGTTGGCAGGTGTTGGAGCCTGGTTGCACCTCGTGTTATCGGCGAAATACCGAAGGGAGAACAGGCAGACCAAGGATGAACAGACGAGGACCAGTCGGCTAGCGCGCAACGACTGGAGGAATCTCGGCGGAACTGTGCCGGGCCAATCAGAAAAGGCGCAACAACCGGATTTGGTATTCAACGCCTCCAACAGCACAGCTTTCGGCGTCTCGTTCCTGGCCACGGATGATCGTGTCCATTGGCGGTCCTAGTTGGGCCTTGGCCGATCTTTCCTTCCATCGCCTCCGGCTGCGACCATGACCCCTCTCAACGCGGCATGTCAGTACTGCCACCTGCTAGCCTCTTCTGACCTTTTCAGGCTGAAAATGCCGGTCCGGTTGAAGGACACCAGTCGAGGTTGAAATCGAGCAAGCCAGAGGCTGACGGGCCCTCGTCATGAAGAAGAGGAATGAAGGGATTCGACTTCGCAGTCTACTCGCACTTCTATTGGCTTCTCTGCGGGGGCCAGCATGTCTTACTCCGACTCTTCGCCACGGCGTTCGTCCATGGCACCTCGCCGTTACTCTCACGCTGGCGACTCAGAGGCTCGGCGGTGTTCCCATGTCCACTTCAACGACGAGGACGAGCTAGATCAGGCATTCCAAGAAACGGAAGACTTACTCGACACTCTGCCGGCACGTTCCTCCGCGTCTGGTGTCGCGTCTCCGCAGTCCGCTCGGCCCTCCGCGGCTCGCCCGGACTGGCATACCCCAAATTATCAGCGCACATCCCCGCCTGGACGCGGGAACGGAATTGCTCGACCCGAGTCCGCTGTATCTCCTCTGTCGCCAGGGAGGGACTCTCGCCGGGCGTTCGATGATAGCAGTTCGACCCTCTACTCTGGGAGTAGCCCCGTCAGGAGGCCGGCTCTTCGAACACGGGAAAGCTCTCGATATTCGTTCTCATCCTACCGCCATCCCTTTGACATCCGTCCACCTCATGGAGCTTACGACGCATCGTCTCCTCGCACCCGTCCTTCCATGGACGCCTCCGTCTCCGAGTATTCCGACGGCGACGAAGATGATCGGCGTACCATGGTGGCTTCTACCGTCGATCTTGGGAAACGGGAAGAGCGACACCGTGGATACCTCTCTAATCTGCTCGATCTGTACAACTATGAAGCGGGGAGTAGCACTGCGAGGGACGACGGAACGTCTGGGCTGCGTCGTCGCACGCGTCTCAACAGGTTCAACTCGTCAGACTCGGCTATGACTAGTCATGACTCTGGATATGGCATGCGACGGCTGGATTCCTTTGCTTCGGACTGTTCACAGGTACTTGATCCCGACGACCCAATGATTACTGGGGAGCGCAAGAGGGAGCTAGACGACCCCGAGGACATCGAGAGGGCAGTCATGAAGCAGATGAGCTACAAGGCCCGGCGCAAGCATCAGCAACGGATCAGGATCGAGTTCAACATCTCATGTACGTCGGTTCCCCTTTTCACCTCTGCCCCCAACCCATCGTAAAATTACCCAGCCGTGCTCCACCGCCAAAAGTTCCTCATGCGGCTCGCCAAGGCGCTCATGACCTTCGGTGCGCCGTCGCACCGCATCGAGTCGCAGCTGCTTTCCGCAGCGCGCATTCTCGAGGTCAACGCGGAGTTCATTCACATCCCGGGCGTCATCATCTGCTCGTTCGGCGACCAGGAGACCAAGACGTCCGAGATGCACTTCGTCAAGTGCTCAGGCCGCCTCTCGCTCGGCAGCCTCCACGAGGTCCACCAGATCTACCGGATGGTTGTGCACGACGAGATCAGCGCGCGCAGGGCGACGGAACGCCTCGAGGCACTGATGTCGGCGAAGCCGCTGTACGGGCCGTTCATTCGCATCGCGCTCGCGTTCTGCCTGTCTGCGCTGATTTGCCCGTTGGCGTTTGGCGGGTCGTTCTTGGACATGTGGATCGCGGGCGCAGGCGCGACGTTCCTGTGTCTCATGCAAATATCGGTGGCGGCGAAGAGCCAACTGTATGCTAACGTCTTCGAGTAAGTCTACGTCGCCATGCCCCTCCGCCAAACCATTGACGCTTAGCAGGATCTCGGTCACTATTGTCGTTTCTTTCGCAGCCCGAGGGTTGAGTAGTATCCGTAGCCAGATCTTCTGCTACACAGCTATTTCGTCGGCGAGTATCATTGGAATCCTGCCCGGATATCTGATCCGTGAGTTGCCGGGTCGTCTCTTCATCGAGTTCAATGCGAGCACTGACGGTCACCTCTTCTAGTGAGCAGCTCCCTTGAGCTCGCGTCCAAGAATATCGTATGCGGGAGTGTTAAGATGGTCTATGCTCTGATCTATACTCTTTTCTTGGTGACTTTTCCATCATCTCTGTCCTTCTGGGATCACCACTAATTTTCTCTGCGTAGGGGTTCGGTTTGCAGATCGGCTCTGACCTTTATCTCCTATTCGACCGGAGCGCAAGGACTGAGCTTGCTGCCCTTGCTGCGCGCATGATAGCCACCGCCTCTGTCACCGGCACCTTCGTCTCGGACAACGGGACCTTCGTGAACATCAACCGCGGCCAGCCGCTCACCGGCACGTTCACGTTCACGACCGACCCGCCGTACTCCAATGAGCACATCATCGAGGGGTGCTACCGACCGTCCGACTTCCCGTGGTACCTGCAGCGGTTCCCGTGGTACTCCGAGTTCGCGATCGTGCCCGTATTCTCCGTGCTCTCCTCGCTCTCGAACCTGCAGCCACTCTGGACGCGCGAGCTGCTCGTCATGGTCGTCATCTCGTGTGCGTCCTACGCGGCGAACAAGACCGCAAACCACTTCATCTTCAACCGGTCGGACGTCGTCTCCGCGATCGGCGCGTTCGCGGTCGGCCTCCTCGGGAACATCTACTCGCGCAAGATGGGCGGGACCGCGTTCACGTCCATGGTCACGGGGGTGCTGTTCCTGGTCCCTGTAGGTATTTTCGCAGCGTGGTGTCCGGCGTCCGTACGCTAACATTCTGGCGCAGTCCGGTTTGTCGCAAGCCGGAGGTATCACGGCACAAGGTAACGGCATCGACATTGGGGGTGCGATGATTGCCGTCACCATTGGTATTACCGTCGGGCTCTTTATGAGCCAGGCACTCGTTTATATGTTCGGCTCCCGCAAGAATGCCGCTATTTTCTCGTTCTAAGCCATCCATACATTGTTCAAAGTCATCTCCGCACACCGTATACCCACTTTCGTTCATAACTTATTCCCCTATACCCTCTTGTAGCATTACCGCCCCCCTACCCTTCGCGTCTGTAAATAACTGCTAGCGTATCCGTATCACGGGAATTCTCTCTTGTGATGAAGGACCTCGATTGCTCTTTGGCAGTAATACATTTCTATTTGTATGTTGCTGTACAGATGAGTACAAGTTTCGATGCTACGCCCCCACGATCTCAGAACCTGACTGCGGGAGACCTCTCTACGCTGTCTAGTGAAACCTTGTGGCCAACGAGCGTCCTAATATTGTTGATGCCGTAGCTACGTACCAAAACCAGGTCAAAATCAACATAATAATAAGTATCCTGGGACATGGGAAGCCGCACGTACCGAATCATCGTCGGGCGCTCCAGCGAGATACCCCAGCCATGGACGTGAACATCCTTGGGGAATCCCATTGGCTCGAGCATCTCGGGCCGGAACATGCCAGAGTTGCCGACCTCAACCCACTTCTTGAGCTGTGGGTGGAATGCGAAGATCTCCAGGGACGGCTGCAATAAGGGGCGTAGTAACCAGCAGGAAGCCACCAGCCACCAGTGATCGTCAGTCCAAAGACCAGGCACGGCCGAGACCGAGAAACCGAGATCACCGACCTCTGTGTACGGGTTGTACGCAGGCTTGAACCGCAGGTTCTCAATGCCCATCTTCTTGAAGAACACACGCATGAAGCCTACATGCATGTGATGACCACGGCAACGCGTTGAGCCAAGCATCGCAACACACACACAAAACGAGCTTGTGCGGAAAAACACAAAACAAACGTACCAATCAGGTCTGCGAGCGTGAGCCCGCGGTCGGCAACGACGCCCTCGACCTGGTGGAACTCGGCCAGGTGCGTCGCGTCCATGGTCTCGTTGCGGAAGACGCGGTCGATGGAGAAGAGCTTCGCCGGCCGGAACCCATCGGGGCCTGCCTTCCCTGCGCCTGGCACGGTCGGGCTCGCGTGCGCACCCTCGCGCTGCACGGCGGCCTCGGCGGATGCGTCCGCGCCCTCTCCGCGGCACGCCGCGGCGAGCTTCCAGAGCATCGCGGCAGAAGATGCGGTCGTGTGCGTGCGGAGGAGCAGCTTGCGCGACTCGTCGTGCGACCATGGCGCGCGGTAGCCGGTCGAGCCATACCCGCCGTGTTCATGCACCTTCGCCACACGATCATAATACTCTTTTGGCGGGGGGAGAGATTCAGCGGGGTCAGAGAGGTAGAAGGTGTCTTGGACTTCGCGTGCGGGGTGCTGTTGGGGCACGAAGAGGGCATCGAAGCACCAGAACCCGGACTCGACAAAGGAGGATGTGGGCATCTCTGCGAAACTGAATTGCCGCTGCGTTAGAATGTTCCATGCTGTGGGACATCAGCTAACATACCCCATCTCAAGAAAGATGTTGCGGATTTCTTCTCTGACTTTGAGCAATGGGTGGAGGGCCCCGCCGATTGGTGGGACACCGGCAGCTTCGAAGTTGTACTTTTTATACGTTGATGCCTTCCAAGAACCACTGACGGCGACGTTAACTAGAAGTCAGTACAAATATGAAGACAACATACGAGGTGAGCATGTCCACAGTAAGATCGGTTTCAGGCTTGGCTGTGGATGTGCTGAATTGTTGGCTTTTGTGTACGGTGAACCATTGGCCCTTTCTGTAAGGATCGACATTGGTCATTCGTCCTCCAGTCAATATGTATGGCCATGCATACCTCTGCACGATCAGTTTCCGCTTCCGGAGTTCGGCAAGGGCCTTCTCGCCAGTCTTGAGGGTTCCTGTGGAATCCACTTCTCGCATCTGGAGTTGAGTGCTGTCCACGATTTCGGAGACCTAGCAGAACGATGAGGTACAAGATTTTATACTTACAAGAGGGATTACATACCAGCTTGACAAGGCCATCCCCCTCTTTTCCGATCCACTTGTTCTTGAAAGCCTGACCCTGCCCAATCTTCGCGGTCTCTGGGCTCACCTTGGCTTGGAGCTCTTTTATGGAAATTGGGGGAGCCTCTCCCTTGGTCGGGCACGCATTCCATACTCGAGCTTCATGCGAACCCTGAAGTGCGATCTGTGCGCCCTCCTGGGTGAGGACATGGGAAACGGTTTCTTGGGTAGTATAAGTGATCATCTGAAAGAACATGGGTATCTACACACAGATGGACGTAAAAGCAATTTACATCACGGCTTGACAAGGAGTTGAGGGCCCCCAAGATGATGATTTGGGAGTCATGAGTGGCAGCAGGCTCCTTGTAGCCCGGGAGGATGAGGGTACGGGTATCTTGAATGGAGCCCTGCTTGTCAAGGGTATCGAGAATGAGTTGTTGGATCGCTCCCGCCATCGCAGTCGGATCCCGGCAAAGTCAGAGGACCGAGAATAGAGGAAAGTGCCTGGAGGAAGCTGAGGGCGAACAAGCAGGCTAGGTGGAATATGTAACGGTTCTTGAGAGACTTGCGCGCGCGAGTATCATGCACTTGACAGTCTTGACTCGAGAGATCTCTCAACGAAGCGCCCATTGACGATCGCGTCTTGCACGTGAATGGGCAAAGTGTGGCCGAGTGCAATCCGAGTCCGTCCTCGCCTGCGCCATGTCCTCCTTCCTCCATGTCCTCCGCTCTCCCCCTCGACGTCACTCACTCATGGCAAGATGCCTGGAACAGTGCTCAAGACACTATTGCTCGAATACGCGGTGATGTCGCATCGTCCTCGTCACCTACACCACGCGTCACACGCGTCGGAAAGGTCGATGCAGAACTACTCGATGCGGAGCTCGTGCAACTCCTCAAGGAGCCCTTCATCAAAGCCTTGAGCTTGGTCGATGTGCGTGTGCTATGTCTTGGGAGAAGGGACGCTTGCGTTGACGGAATTTTTCTAGTCCACATTCAAAGCTAAGTTCGATCCCGAGCTCACCCTGTTTATCCACCTGGTTCTCTACAAGCTTTCCGTTTGGGACTGTGGGGCTAGCTATGGAGCGAAGTTGCAGGGTCTCAAGTACGCGCCACCACGAACTGCAGCCCGCACCCTCACAGGTACGTAAGCTCTTGCCTTCTTAATGCGTTTCTGTTGAACCCCCTTCATAGCCTCCGGGCTCCCTCGGTCGACCCTAGCGCTTCACAGCCTCCTCACACTATTCGTTCCATATTTCCACACTCGAATACGCGCACATGCATTGTCCAACGCATGGCCAGACGCACCATCGTCTGACCGGCGACGTAGAGCTTGGGAGTTGTTGGTCCGTCTGGAGTCTTTACATGGACTCATCGCCCTAGTCAATTTCATCGTCTTCCTGGGGAATGGACGGTACGTTTGCTTTGTATCACAACCTTCGGCGGGTTCATAACATCGATAGTCAGATACCGGACGGTGGCAGACAGACTTTTCGGCTTGCGTTTGATATCTGCGCGTCGGCACTTCCAGCGAGAAGTATCATACGAGTTCATGAACCGCCAGATGGTCTGGCACGCGTTTACGGTACGGAGTTCCTCTTGTCATGATCCCCCTCTTAACTCACTTATTTTCATCCAGGAATTCTTGTTATTCCTGCTGCCGCTCATCAACACAAGAGCTCTCCGACGACAAATGTCATCTTTGCTGTCTCGCATGACCCTTGCGTCCCTTCTCCCAGCACCTCTCCGCACACTCGTAGGCCCATCTCCATCTCCAGATGCGCAACCTGGGAAGCGAGCACGCCGGGGCAAGTACTGGTCTCTTCCTACAGACCAATGCGCCATCTGTGCCGACAACGCCTCCACAAACCTCAATTTCTCCGATCCCGCCAACGCGCTCGCGTCCTTCGGCGCGGTCTCTCCATGCACCACTGTTGGGACGCATCCATCTGACACGGAGGATCCAGACTATGTCCCCCAATTCCCCATATACTCCGCATACATCACCTCGTGCGGACACATTTATTGCTATTACTGCCTGACGGAGCGCATGATGCGGGCGGCAGATGAACGGTCGGGCGTAGGTCCCAAAGGCATGCTGTGGGAGTGCCTACGATGTACGGAACCTGTCGCGGCGGCAGACAGACTCGAGGCGGAGGCGGAGGGCCCAGAGTTCGAGAGCGGGGTAGATGACGAGGACGATGCTGAGGACAGGTCGAGCTTTATCTCGAGTTTGGACAACTTCACGGACACGAGCGGAAGTGTGGGGAGCTTGGGTTATAGCGAGTACTCAGGCATGAATGAGGACTCGGATTAACATTTACTCTATCATCCCACTGTCTACAGAACAGATGTTGTACACACTAGTATAACCACCCCACTCTATTGGTGATTGGTGTTCACAGAATGACAGTCGTCGAGGTCGTGTACTAGAATGTGACCCCATCACTGTGGAGAGGCCTTCAAGAATCCCGATGCGCGCCATGCCATGACCCACCGCCTGACATCCAACTCTTCCAGCCGCGGCATCCTCGCGAGGGTCTCAGACACTCCCACCGCCTTCTTCGTTTCCAGTTGCCAGAGTCCGAGAGGCGGCTTCTCGCGTCCCTGCGCGAAAGAGCGGAAAAAGTCCAACAGACGCAACGCTGGGTTCTCTCCGAGTCGCGCTACGTCACCCTCGTTGCCTTCCGCACTGCCGCTTTCGAGGGCCGCGAGCCAACTCGCGTACGGCACGAGCGGGACCCCGAGCTCCTGGGCGATGGGCGCGATGAGGTCGTTCCAGGGAACGGGGCGGGGGTGGACAAGGTGCAGGATCGACTCGGGCGAGGAGCGCATCTCGACGAACGCGCGGGCGGCGGGATAGCTGAGGAAGAACGAGGCTTCCTGTAAACGAGGTTTAGCACACCTCGAGATGTTTGCAACGGTAAGGACAGCGCACCCCTTCGACGTCAGGCAGGCAGCGCGTGAAGACGGCCGACTTCACGAGGGCGGGGAACCACTCACGCTCGTTCCAGTGGCCCGTCTTGTCGCCGCTGATCTGCCCGAGGCGGATTACTACGCTTGGTATCCCTGCGCGGTCGGCGACGTTGTGAAGGATTCGCTCTGCGATCCACTTCGATTCGGAGTACCCCGAGCCGAGTGCGGAGGAAGGGTGGAGGGGGACTTCGGGAATGGGAGGTGGGATGGTGCAATCTGAGGAAATAACCCAGCGCTATTAGATGCGGCTCATGGAGAGTACATCGAGAAGGATCGTAGGTGTACTGACGTTCGAAGACTCCGATAGAACTGGTGAACTGTATCTTGGGCGGCGAGTTGTGCGGGGAACTCAAGGACAATTCTACGAGGTTGCGGATGGCCTTCAGGTCAGGTTCGAATGACGATAGCGTCAAGGCAAAGTTCACAGTCCATGCTACAAAAGACCATTAGCACGTATCCTCCAGTTGTGAGCGAGATGCCAACGAACCGTTGTGTATGATGTGGGTCAGCGAGGCTCGGATCTACCATCCGCCCTTACGATGAGCACGAGTATCTCTTCACCTCAGGAAGATACGTACCTCAGCCAACAACTCGGGTTCGATTCCAAAATTGGGCACATCTAAAGCTGCTTCCACCATTTGGAACTTCGGCGTGAAGAGGAGCGAATCGTCGAGAGACCGCTGGCGGAAGCGTGCAAGCTGCCTATCCAACGCTTGCGATCCCAACCGGTTGAACGCATACACCTTCTCTACTCGTTCGTCGCGTAGAAGATGCTCGAGGGCGTCGCATCCGAAACCTCCGGTGGTTCCGGTGATTAAGACGACATCTTTGTCGCTCTCTCGAGGGCGGAGCGGTACTGGTCGTGTGGGTAATTCCGACGAGTATTGATCGGCGATGCGAATGAGATCCTCAGCGGAGCTGGCGGTCGACGAAGCGCTGCCATTGTGGACAGCGCGGAGGACGGCGTCGGTGAGTGCAGGGATCGTAGGTGCTTGGTAGATGACGTTCATGTGGAGTCGTTTCACAAACGCGGGGGCAAGCTCTCGCAGAGCGCGGAGGATCGTGTTGCGGATCCAGGTAGCTTGTAGACTGTTCGTTAGACCGATTAGCATCGACACCGACAGAGATGATAGCGCATGTACCTATCGCAACCGTTTCTAAAGAAGTCAGCATCATCAGGTATGGACTTCCTGAGCACCTTCTCGACGACAGTTCGCAAGAATATGCGCGTATTCTCGGAATTCCACTCCACAGGGCCAGCCACGTCGCTTTGAGCGCTTTCCTCTACCACCGCGTACAGTGTATTAATATCTTCTTGGTAGTCCTTCAGAATCCATGATCGACGAGGGTAGCCTTTGATGTTGTAAGAGAATGGCTTCCCAGGAGACGTGACGATGATCATCTGTAATGCGTTAGGACGCATGGATAGACATCTTCACTCGCAACGTACCTCTTTGAATAATCGCGAGTGCTGTGGCGCAAGCTCGTTGGCTCGCTCGATGGACTTCCTTCGGGGCCGTCAACAATTGTACGAAATATTATAAAACTGGGCCTACCAAATCTTGCTCCTGTACTCTTCAAGCTTCTTGACATCATCTTGCGGGTTAAACCTGTACTCCGGTTTCGGCTCGACGAGCACACCATTTTGAAATTTCCCTTGTCCAAATATGATGCAACTCTGAACGTACGGATCCTCGCTGATGATGGTCTCTAAATATGAATGTAAGTCGGTATACATAGCATAGTCGGGAGAATTTGCCCACCTAGAGGTGTGGGGTTTGTCTAATACGCGGGTGAGAAGTAGTTATGGTGTATATTCCAGAGTAAGTCTCCCTCTCACTCACCTTCTCTCCGTTGGATAGGATGATCTGGTCGTCTAAACGTCCGTAATACTTGTACCAACCCGGGCGAGTGGGGTGAGGCTCGAGAATATCATTCGTCGCATACGCATCCCTCCCTTCATATTTCGTGTTCAAGATTGGAAGCGGCATCTCCGGGTTAGACTTCACCGAACACGAGTAAGGTGTATGATTATCGGAGATCTAGGAATCCAGGTCGAAGGACTCACGACGACAATAAGCTCAAATCGGCCTTCTCCTGCGTCAATCACCCTCTGCTCAAGTAGCGGATTAAGTTGAAAGTATGCCCAATCCATTCCGGCGTCGGCTGTTACACAAGTGCATCAGGACATTCCTGTAGATGCAGTGTAGACATTGAACCGACCAGGGAAGAACTTAGCAAATGCGCCGATTTCCGTGCTAAAGGAATCGTGTTAGTACACTGTTATCCCATGTCACAGGACCTCTTGTTCCCTCACCTCCCATATAGCGAGTGCAACACTATGCCATGCGACGCTAAAGTGTCTCCAACCCCTTGGTCCAGCGGGGCGCCTCCAAATATCTAAGATGCAGCACATTAGGATCCGCCCTGTGAATAAACTTCGCTGATTAGTGGCTGACTTACAATACCCCTCATGGTCTTCATGTGCTCAACCTTCACCGGATCTCGTGCCCACAGCTAGAATGCCCTCTTGGACGTCATTTCCACGGCTATGACCTGACGGAAACATACCTCTACTACGGCAGGAGCAGTCATGACGTAGCTAGACGACGTCTTCACAACACCATCAAAGACGTTCTCGGGCGTAGGAAACGTCGGCGGAGAGGATGGAGGGAAAACGCCGAGCGGCATACCGTCGTTTCCCTACGGCATTTGAGCTTAGCATATGCATCACTAGGTGGGAGCAGGAGGTAACATACCGCTAAGCAATACATTAAGACACCGATAGCATGGAACATCGGCGTGCCATGTACGCTGAGAGTGGCTTGATGAAAATTCACGTCACCGTACCCTGGCACGTATCAATCCAGAAGGTCATATGTGTGATCATACAGGAAAGATACTCACAAGGGGTAGTGGTCCAGTTTGTCATCCTCTTGTGCGTCCAACGGATGGGTTTGGGATGATTTGTGGTACCTAAGGACATGTGTTTATGTTGGCTTCTTGTGGTACGCACAATCGCAGTTAGACTCACCAGAAGAGTGTAAGATCATGGCCAGACTATTCTTGTCAAATTGCGTGGGCAGGTCTTCCACACTGTCTTCCTCAGGCTTCGCGGGATCGTCAACAGAGATGAGGGTCTCGAATGCCGGCATCTTGTGTAATGTGACACTCTCTACTTCCTCCAGCACGGCCTGTGCCAAGGTTTGTATTGGGGCATCCGAGGTGAGAAGCAGGTGCTGGCACCCAGTCTTGCGCAGCATGTCGGCCACCGCGGCGGGGACATTTCGAGGAGAGATAAGGAGCATGATGTACCCTGCGCGGAGGATGCCCAGCTGAGTGATGGTGTAGGTAACCGTGTCTATACGAAGATCTCAACATCCGGATCCATGGCTGAACCAGCATATGCAACTGATCATACCTGCGTTGGCGATAACACCGACGATTTGAGGCGTCGTGATACGGGCTTTGACATATCGAGCTGCGCGGCGTATTCCTATGATAGCCTGAGCATAGGTGATGTTGGTGAGCTTCTTGCCGTCGTGGAAGCGGTAGAGTGGGTAGTCCGGATTCTCCCTAGCATGCCACTCGAACAGCTCGGGCACAGTCAATTTCTCTGAGCAGACAAGTTCGCGAGGAGAGTGAAATGGTGGTGAGGGTGGCATGGCAGATGATGATGAGAACCCAAACCGATAGAATCGACTGAGGGGAGGATTATGCACGCCTCTACCCCCGAGTTTATATAAACTTTGCCCGGGAGTCCCGCTGCCGGCGGAGGGGTCCCGTCACAGGAGTGGCACATGAGAGGCGGATGACGACTCCACCCTGCTTCTAAGGGCGTCCGAGGCCACATTCGTGGAACACCGATCCAATCCTGTGGTGGGCCGATAATGAGTAAGCTGTAACAGGTATTCTTTCCAAAATTATCAGAAGGAGAAGCTTGGATCCTGGGCGGCGAACAACACGGTACTCCAGGTGAGCGGTACCCCAGTCCTGGCACGGTTTCGATCACCAAGAGTCAAGTGAGCGATACTTGCATAGCAAAGATACTGCATGCCGGCGTAGGAGGAGGGTTCTCTGGGTCGCCTGGCCACGAAGAGTACCTGGATAACTTGCATTGCAAAGAATGGATGTCTCGTGAAAAAGTTAGGGTTCAGCACAAATAGAACTTTCAACACCAAGTTGACGTAACCCTAAGTTTTTTATATAGAAAGTGGACAGATTGGGGGCCTTGGGTGCCCAGTGGGATGCCCTTGTGAATGGGGTCATGCATGGTGAAGCGACTCGGAGTCGGAAGAGTATCCCAAAGTCACTATGGGCGCTTATGGAGGGTGTGGGCGACAGCCACCGACGCGTAGCCGAGGTCACGCCTCTCGCGACACTGAGTCGGACTCCTTCACGCCCGTACGCGTCGTTGACGCGTCTCTTGCCCCTGCCCTCTCTATCATTCTTATTATTGTCGATCTCCCCACCATTCACAACATGCCTACCATCGACGACTACCTTACGAAGCAGATCTATATAGACAAGAGTGTTGTAGGTCGCGATTCCCTTTCTATCCTGTGGTCCGTCGCGTTGACCACCGAACCCTGCTAGGTGACGTTCCGCTCGCTCAGTCGCCAATTCGGCATCCATGTCAACGCTGCGAAGAAGTAAGGCGGATGCTACAAGTCCAAAACCCGCTCACTGATCATCCCCTTCTTACAGTGAGCTAGCCACATTCCACAGCAACTCCGTCACCCCCGATACCCGCTCCTTTGCCACATATCTAGTTTCGGGCGAAACCTTCCCACAACCCCGTTCGAACTCGACAAGCTCCACCCAGACGACGGAAGACAGTATGGACGTGGACTTGGCACTGCTTGGGGCTGGGGATGAGGAGGAAGATCAAGAGGATGTGCCCATAACCACTATGACCCTCGTGGGTGAGAACGACCTCGAAGGTACGTACCAACGTCTTCCATCCGGATGATTCGTCATACATCGCTTCCTACCTCAGATGCAAAGTCCAAGTATGCGCGCATATTCTCGGTCCATGTGTACTGTCTTAGCCCATCCCCTCTCAAGGTCCGTCCCTTCACCAGCATTCCCTCACGTTTACTGTTGGCTTAGGTTCTTTCAGGATGCAGGCCACATCTGTGACCCATCTGTGGTCGTGTACAAGGCGGATGCGGTGGATGCCCCAACATCGTCTATTGCCCTCGGTCGAATAAGTGGTCCAGACGTCCGCGTAAGTATCTTCTACATGTTCATAGCAATCTACTTTTAACAAGGTCGCTATATAGATCGGTAAAGTACCTTCCCCTATCGCATCCTCTTCCAAGGCCCGGGAACCGGTGTCCCGCAAACCTACTCTTAAAGCGCTGAGTGAGGACGCCAGGCCAGCAGAGGGCGCGAGGCAGAAGTCAGATATGTCCAGGCTCAAGGCGTCCGGCACACTTGATTGGAGCAAAGCCAAGAAGGCGCCTGAGGCAGGCAAGAAGAACGAGAAGGACATCAAGGTGAAGAAGGAAGAGTCCCTAGCACCACGCAAGGTGAAGGAGACCACGCTAACCAAATCCGAAAGCGAGTTGCCCCAGGATAATGGGAAGGTGGGATTCTTCGCGCCCATACCCCAACGTGCACTGTACAAACATCTTTGTGACAGCGTGGCGTCAAGCGAAAAACTGCCCCTCCGCCAACGTCCGACGTAGAGGAGAAACCCAAGCCTGCGCCGGTCAAGGACATCAAGCTCAGGAAGAACCTCGTCGTGTCTGATGACGAGGATGAGGACGAGGCTCCCGTGCCGAAGCCCAAGGGTAATGCCAAGTCCCGAGCATCCGCGATCGCCGCTGCACTCCAGTCCGAGGAAGAGCGCAGTCTGCGCGAGATGATGGACATGGACGACGGTGCGTGTCCCCGTCTTCTCTCCCTCTCCCCTCGCGCGCGCTCGCGTGTTGATGAACACAACACGCTGCCTCGACAGACGAAGTCGAGAACGCCTCCAAGGGACGCCTCCGACCAATGCCATCGTCAAGCCCCGCGGTCCCGAGCGACGAGGACGTCGAGATGGCTGCATCAGAGCCAGAGCCCGTGCCTCCCTCGGAACCGGAGCGGGAGGACGATGAGGACGTGGACATGGAGGAGGACGTGCCGCAGCCAAAGAAGGCGCAGGCGCGGAAGAAGGCTCCGAAGGAGCCCGTGCCCGTCGGGCGCAACGGGTTGAAGAAGAAGAAGGTCAAGCACACGGTCGTCACGACAGACACGAAGGGGTACATGAGTACGTCCCAGTCTGCGCTCGCGCCGTGGGGGAAAGGATGGGTGCTGACGAGGGCGTTACGCCGACAGAGTCGACGGACGTCTTCGAGTGGGAGTCCGTGGACGAGGAGGAGGCGGCGGTGGAGGAGGCGAAAGAGGCACAGAAACCGGCGAAAGGAAAGAAGGCGTCGGCGGCGAAGCCCAAGAAGGGCGATGCCGACGAAGACGGGAAGGAGGTGGGCGCGCCGAAGCCGCTCAAGCCCGTCGCGCGCTCGAACAGCATCAAGAAGGGCGCCGGGCCCAAGCCCAAGCCCAGCGCGCAAGGCAGCTTGAAGGACTTCTTTGGGAAGCCCAAGAAGTAGCCCTGTGGGGGAGTGGGATTGGGGCGGTGTGTCTGTCTGTTTCGATATACTTATGCCATATTGTTAGACGCTCATATGGATTGGGGCGGGGGAACGCGCGTGTACGTCCTTTTCGCATGTCCTGTCGTTCCTTCTCATT
The DNA here is from genome assembly GCA_964023155.1 of Ganoderma resinaceum. Taxonomy (NCBI): domain Eukaryota; kingdom Fungi; phylum Basidiomycota; class Agaricomycetes; order Polyporales; family Polyporaceae; genus Ganoderma; species Ganoderma resinaceum. The sequence goes on from OZ026793.1 coordinate 2,349,961, forward strand.
ATGGGGACCGTCCCATCCCTCGTCGTGTCTATCTGGAGCAACATCGTTGCCGAGCTCGAGTACATGGCAATGATAAGTCATCCGACTCGGTCCAATTCGATCGAACCAAGGTTTCGACCGAGGTCGAGTGCGCGGTGAGGAGAGAAAAGCTTGGGGGGATCGGTTGAAGGGCCACCCATGCAGTCCATAGACCCTGAAAACTCGACACCTTGACGAGCGCCATCCCACGTCTGATGGCTTCCTCATTGTCTCCTAATCCGGCAAGTAATCCTCCCAGTTCTCGGGAGCAGCCAAACTGGCCATGAACGGGGACTGCCATCTCATTGACGGAAATCGCCAGCTCGGTGTCGGAGATCGCCAACTCGATGCCGGGGATCGCTAGCTCGATGACAGGGAGGTACCGACACCTATGCAGCGGACGGCACCGCGCGTATGATGTACAGTGTCACTCAGGCCCGTCCGAGGTTGCTCTTTCGTTGTCAATTCCTCTCCACTGCTGCCTTCCACACTCCCTGTTTTGAAACAGAACTCGTCCGGCAACACGTTTTACGATGTTTACGACGACGTTCGTGCCAATCACGCCAATTACCCAGCCCCCGGAACCAACCTCCACCTCGATAGTATACAGAGTGCAAGCGAGGCTAAGCGAGGATACCTCACCGTGTCGCCTCAAGTCGACTTCAAATTGTCGGTTTTCTCTCGAACCAAATGGACATCCAAGGTGTGCTCTCTCAATCCGATTCTCCCATAAATATATCAACACCTCACAATTCCCTCTCCCCGTCCTGCCCCACATCCAACCCACTCCTCCACGATTTCCGTGCTATGAACGTTGCTCAGACCTCTGTCGACACCGTCATGGCGGGTACCATCTCCCAAGAAGAAGGCTCTGTGATAGAGGTATGGCGTAACGCCCAGTGCCAACTCCGCGACGCTGCCCTATCCATGGTCAAAGCCCGGGACAACAAGTGTGTTCTACCTTCCCTTATCATCGTCTCCTCCCTGGCTTATGCTGGAACCTGGCAGGCACCCGGCGCGGCGCTGAACACCTTGCGTCAGGTCCATGCCGTAGCAGCTCAAGAGTATTTATTACCAGGCTGCTCGTCTCCTCGACGAGCTCGGTGGAGATGCTAGGTTCTGGGTAGGTGCACTTCCTCCTCTGACCCTGCCGGGGGGTTTCATGTATATGTCCCCCGACCCCTCCCAGCTGATCCCCCTTGGCGGCATGCCGTTGAGGCCGGAGGATGTGCATGCTCTAGAGCGTGCCATCGCCCTTGGCCAAGAGGAGATGTGCCGTCTCTTTCGTGCGCTCAGCGCTGTATCCCAGTTGCCTCAGAGGGAGAGGGACCAGCTCATCGAACTGTGGCCGAGAAGCATGATCCCTGGACCCTGTAAGGGCGGCGTATGATACGACACAACATTCGTCGACACAAACACACTTCAGGCCGACTGTCGCGTATTCAGGATTTAACTTCCGGCCAGTCTGAAGCACAATAGCTATACCTCCTGTAATAAATGTACATACCATGCCGGAGTTGGTAACAAGCTACTGTGGTTACCGCTGTGACGGCTGAAGGGCTTCAAGCTCGGACAACTGTATTAGTGCAAGATGCATGAATTTTGTAAGCGCTGATAGGGTACGCAACGATGATGTGCAACTAAGAAATGAGAAAAATCGTAGATGGTAGCAGGTTGACATAGCATTTCGACGTGACGTTATGCAAGAGAGCCCTTCTGCGCCAGCATGACTTGAGATCTATGGCCGATTGCCCGTAACCGCATCGTAGATCTGCTTCAAAAGGAGTGGCTCGGCTTTAGAGAGGTATCGAGACTGCAGCTCCGCTCCACCGCCGCACGCCGCCTCAGCCTCACGCAGCTTGACGCCAATGTACGCCGTGAGCGAGGTCGTCCGCACTGGGTCGTTGTCGAAGACCTGGAATGAAAGGCAAGGTGGCGTCAGCATTGCTCCATCCGCGTATGCGACGGCATGGGAAAAATCTCGCATACCGCTCTCCGACGCTCATGCTCGAGTGTCCCCTCCGTATCGGTGTTCATGTCGTCGAACGGCCGGTCCCAATACAGCGTCAACGATGAGCTGCGCAAGATAGCCAGAGTCAGAGTTAGTTAGATACCCGCGTAATCCCCGACATCGTGGTGTATGTATAGCACGCACTCGTTCTCGGCGTTGTTCTGCGCCTCCTTGATCTCTCCGAACACATCGATCCACAGGTTGCAGATCTCGGTAGACAGCCGGTCGAGCACCTCCGGGCGGCCGGTCGACACGAGATTCGCGATGCCCATCGCGGTCAGCTTGCGCAGATGCGGCTCAGACATGTTATCAAACTGCATGGAGGAGGAGGAGGATGACAGGGACGAAGAGGAACAGGGCGAGGGCGACGGAGATGGAGACGAAGACGGGGACGGGATGGGAGACGGGGATGGGGGCTTGGTCAAAGTGGGCGCGAGCGGCGATGAGGAGATGGAGAGACGTACCCGCGTCCACCACTGGTTGAGGATGGGCTCCCAAATCTGCTCCTCAGGGAGGTTCAGCGCGGCGGCTGTTGCGGAGACGAGCTGGAGGAAGAGTTGCCTGTCCGCGATGGCTATGCGGGCAAGGAAGTAGACGTGTTCTGTTAGGACGAGCGCTGTGAACTGGTGAATGTGATGTTAGCGTGTCTGCTAAAGAACGTCAGAGGTCTAAAGGCACTACTTTCTCCTCTTCCAATGCTTTCCAAATAGACGCGAACACCCCAGACGTATGCAGCGCCTCTCCCCATAGCGCAGGCGGCGCGACCTGTGTCAGCAAGCAAAGGGCACCGGTCATGTGCTTGAGGTTTGCGGAGAGAGCTTCTTTCATCGCCGTGTTGAATGCGCCAAGCAACTCGACGGCGGCAACCTGATGGGACGAGCTAAATATAACGAATGTCAAGTGTAGGAAAGAGACCTGCCTGGAGAATGCGGGATGCGTCAAGCAAAAAGTACGCCTCGAGGATATGCACGATTGTGCCCAGCATCTCCAAGTTTTCTGAGAGCTGCTGGATGATCAAAGGTACGAGTTCAACAAGGCCAGGCGCGCCGTCGAGGGTGTTCGTATTCCGCAGTGCGCTCAGCCAGAGTGCAAATGCGTCACCCTCGAGCTGTATTCGAGCCTATACAAAGCTGCAGTTTTAGCCACATACTCTTTACGAGCATGTTATAGTTCACTCACAGGAGGAACGAAAGATTCGCGAACAAGGGGTACGACAAGAGCGCTCAGGGAGTTGGCATGCTCTTTCGCTGACTACTTGGCGTAAGCACTGCCTGCCACTCAGAGAGAGCTTGACACTTATACCTCGACGAGCTTCTGGACCGTGATCAACAAGCAGGCCTTGAAGAGCCAATCGTCTCCCGCGGCGGTCCCTAGGAGCTGCATTGAGCATTGATCTAGTTTCAGGCAACGGATGAACGTACAAAGCTGGGGTATTGGCTCTGCGACCATGCCGATCAGAGGAATGATCTATCGCCGCTGGTCAGCAGCTCCTCTCGGAAGGTCACAATCAAAAGGGCATACCCGAGCCTCCGCACGTTCGATGACCGTGTTCAGACTATCGTTGATTCGCCGCTTGGCCTCAAGCGAGTCCGCCTCGGCCGTCAGCTGCACCAAGCACGTCACGACCGTCGGCAAGAACGGCGCAAACGAGTCTGCGTCGAACTTCAAGCTCTGGAGGGGTCGCAAACTTTAACCGGGCACAGCATGGATGAACAGCAAGCCAAGGTACACGTACGTCAACGCATTCGCGGATATTTATCGCCGCCGTGAGGCGAACGACCGCGTCGGAGCCTGGACCTTGATCCTGCAGCAAATGGACGAGGACCTGCCAGAGAGTGACGTTGTTCGCCGCCAGACATTCGTCCAGGACCAGCTTTCCAAGAAGCCACGCGATTCGCCTTTTGACGATGGGATAGCTGGACTCGCATGATCAGTGTATAATAACATGTGGTACTTTCTATCATTTGCGAACCTTGGGTGCGTTTCTTGAGCTTCGGCCATCAGAGACTTCTCTAGCCATTCTTGGAAGGGTATCGTGTCCTTCAGACGGATCGCACAGCGGCCCACCGCACAGTATAGTGCCTCCTTTTGAATGATGGCTGGGAGGTCTGTCGCACGTTTACCTATACACTCCTGTGAGCACGTGAAACGTTGTCTGCCTAGCGACGGCCCACTCACCGACGAGCTCGTTGAAAGTTGCGTGGATCAATGGCTTAACATACTGCGGATATTGAGTCGCTAGTGTCATCAGGACACGCTCTCCGCAAGGCTTAAAACTTGTTTAGTTCAAGGACAACCTAAGGTCTATGAAAAAGGCCTTACCCTAAGTTCATATTCCCACTGTTGGTTCTCCTTCTCTTCCGCGTTGACCCACTCCTCGGGATCGGCTATCCATTCTTCAAGGTCTGAAGGGTTCAGCGGGATGAATCTCGTCACCAGGATCTTGACGGCATCCTCTACAAACTCCTTCGTGAGCACTGTACAAAGAGGATGGGTCAGCAAATCGATTGACGAACATACGCGCTCAGGGGGGGCACACCTCTCTCGTTGGAGGAGCCGTCCTTCTTCATAGGCGCCCATTGCGCGAGACTGTCGCGGAAGAGTGCCATGCCCTGCACGAGGAAGCGGACCGGGTACACTGCCAGAGAAGAGTCTGCGCGAGATGTTAGCCTCTATGCTAGGCGAACTATGCAGCCAAATGAGAGCATACCGGCAATTTGGTCAGGTTTTGCGTTCGTGGCCTGGACGACCTTGCTCCAGTAGTAGAGGACGAGGTCCCCACACATAGGGAGGGTCACGAAATACGAGGCATTCTCGCGCTGCATGTGCCTGAACAGCTTCCCGAAAACGCGCACGTGGCGCGTGAGCAGGTCGACTGTGCGCTGGGTTATGGCGTCTCCGGGAGTGGTGCCGAGCGCAGAGACAAGGTTGATGCGCAGCTCCGAGAGGGCTTGGAGCTGGATGGCGGAGTTCTGAAAGAACTCTTGGACCCAGGGTGCGAATTCTTGGTAGTCTTTGCAGCAGGTGAAGCGGTGGTACGCCCATAATGCGAGTTTCACCAGGCATTTGAAAATAAGGTGGGTGAGGAGGACGTCTTCGACCGTGTGCGCTTGGCCGAGGGATGCGGGGTTGATCGACGCCAGTGAAGATGATAATCGCGCATAGTGGGTTTGAAGCGGTAGTCGCAAGTCTTCTACGAGCTGCAGAAGCGAGGTGGGCCAGAGAAGGTTAGGCTACATAAATGACCATACCTTGCCCATAGTGTGGACGCCGGTTAACATCTTGAACGCGGAATACTCCTTGAGGATAGCGTTGAGAACTTGCAGTGAACGACGTAACATGAGTGTCGCATTTGGATCGCCTGTTGAGTAGCGGGCCTCTATGGAAGAGTTGATTGCGGCGCCGAGTTGCGACATGAGGTCTTTCCTAAAGGCTCATGAATGAAAATAAGTAGTACGGCGATGGGGATAGACTTACCAGGAAACAGGGTAGTCAATTCTAGCGATCTTGGCGACGACCAAGGCATTGCACTCCGCAATCTAACATGTATCCGGGATGATAGGTATGCTGAAGGCAGGAGAGAGGCACAGGGAAAGAGTGCTCACAGTATCGTCCGTTTCATCTAAGAACGACAAGGTGCGTGTCCTTATGCGATCCTTGATCCCGGGGGGGAACATTCTATGCAGATGAGGTATGAGACGGTTGAGACATGACATAAGACAGGAGATGATAGTTACCTGGCGGATCTCCAATGGCCGGTGGTGGCATTCTTGAACTGGATTATTGCCTGTTGGCGGACCTGTAGAGGGACGGTCTTCTGAGCAGCGATCTCGTGCAGGACGTCATAGGCTCCGGGTCGTGCGAGGAGCTCCTTGAGCTGATTGGTCGACTGTTGCACTTGAGCAGGGTTTTGGGACGCGGCGGCGCATACGACGTTATAAAGCTCTTCGGGAGAGACGGGCTGGGGCGGCGGAGGTTGAGTGGGAGGACTCATGGCAGGTGAACAGGTTCAAGCGGTGGGGGGTAGTGCAAGGAGAACACACGGAGAGAAGAGACTAGGATTGGACGACGATGCGAGTTAAATACAGACGGCGGGTGGCGACAAAGGCCGGGACACGTTGAGGGAGAAGAAAAGCGATCGGCGGTACCCTGTCGATGTCGATGACCCCGAGGCTGCAGGGCAGCGCGAGGCCTTCTGTCCGGCGCTCAGGGCCACAGTCGCGGCGGGACCAAACAACGCGTAAACAACGCCACGCGATTCTCATTCCAACGCGCGACAAGTTGGACGCGTCTGTGCGCCTCCCCAGTCCAACCCCCGCACTCGCCCACTGGCCCTCGACGCGCGACGGCGGATGCGGCGCGGCCCCTGCCTCTCTCGCCTCGTTCGTTCCTGTCGCCGCCCTCCCCACGCCCGCGCCCCCACTCGCTCTTTCGTCCTCTTACCGCAGCTCGGCTCCCCTATTAGGACTGCTTTTGGTGCTCCGGACACAAACCATAGCCACATGACGCGCGCATTTCCTCCGCCATCCTTCTCGCGCAGCCAGAGTTGGGCCTCACAAGCGAGAAGCGACACCACTGTCGAAGACTCTGAGCCGGAGCGGGAGGAGCGGAGACTCAAGGCCAAGACCGTGCGCCGGGTGCGGAGGAAGAAAACCCCTGTGGTTGCCGTCGCTAGTAAACAGGCAGAGGACGTGATTGAGCTCACGGATAGCGGCCCTTCGCGTCCAAGCACACCTGCACCTGCACCCCGCCTGCTTAACACTCACCCTGCGCCACTTGTCATAATTGACGTGTCCGGTGAGTGCCGGCCACCATACAGGTGCCCGTATACGAAAGTTCGGCGACTGATTCGCTCTTTCAGATGACAATGAATCACCTACTCGTCTTGATCCTCCTGGAAGCCCGCCACGCGAAGACGACAGCGACCACGTTGTCGTCAACGGGTTGGGCATCGAGATTAGTGGAGGTATGCCTTGGCGCGAACGGAAATCCGGTCTCCGAACTGACGAGAAGCCCTAGACGACACGCTAGAAGACGAGTCGTCTCTTCCGTCTATAAGACACGTCCTTAGTTTGCCTAAAGCACGCGAACAGAAACATACAAATGTCGCAGGATCCGTACCTTTGGTGCCGCCAAGGCCTGCACCGCTACTTACATCGACAACCACTTCTCCACAACTATCGGAGGATGACAGCGACAGCGACCAAAGCAAACTCAAGCTTGGACGTTTTGTATACGCCGCTCCTAATCCTCTTCGCCGTACTGCATCAAAGACACACTCGCCCGTTGAACCGGATGCCCAGACACCCGAGGTCATGTCCGATACAAAACGCACCCCGACCCACCGTTTCGCCGAGGACTTCACTCATGCACAGCTGTCGCGCCTGCTTAAATGCGTCTCTTGCGAGCTTGCCTGGACTGCCCGCAAGTCCGTCAAGGAGAAAATGAGGCACATACAATCCTGCGCGAAGAAGAACAGACTCACGGATGAGACCATCCGTGTCCTCTTGCGTACAGAGCTTGCCAATCTGCCATCTGCACCTGTTGCATCTTCATCCAAGTCCAAGTCGCCCGCCGGGCCGCCAGCACCCTCTGTGCCGGAGACACTGTTGGAAGAAACTCTCAGGGACAAGCAACGGAAGCGGTCGGGTCCACGGCTCCAGGTCCAACCAACAGTAAAGAGCGTTTCTGAGACCCGAGACGATATCCTCGACAAGGCTCGCCTCCTGCTCCAGAACGGCCGTAATGGTGCTCCTGCCTATAGCGCACCTCGCCAACCAGCAGAGCGCTCTACTGGCTCGGCAGAACATGACTTGGCTATTCCTCCTCCTACCCAAGCGTTCACAAAAAGCAGCGTTGCTGTGCGTACTAATGACCTCGCGAACGTGCAGCTTGCGGATATGACGCAAGCCTTTGGATCGAGTCGGCTCGGTGTCGCTCGCATCCAAGGCGGCATTATCAACGCGGGGGGTGCCATCGCTGGGGAGTCGGACGTGTCCCCTCTCACCCAGGTCTTTACAAAAAGCGCGTTGGCCGACGTCGAGCCCCCGGACGACATGCCTCCGGCGACCCAAATGTTTGCCCCGAGCAAGCTGACAAACGGCGGGAAAGCCGCTCGCAAAGTCGTCCCTGCAAACGGCCCGATAGACGACCCCACCTCGCTTTACGACACCTCCGAGGACGACCTCGACCCGAGCAAGTCCTCTCCCGCGCGGCCGGTAAGTGCCATGTTCGTCATCCCTCCCCAAACGAGACTGATAACAACCAGCCCGTCATCGAAATCCCCTCTTCTCCTAGCTCAAACGCAAACCTTGTTCCCACCTTCCCGACACAGACGAGTCCCCGCGCCGCCGCCGCCGCCGCCGCCGACCCGGCAGCCCCGGACCCGCGTTTGCCGTCTCCACGGGCACGGAGCCGATCACTACTCGCTGGTGACGAGCGAGGTCCCCCTGGGTACTACGACGACGGCCCGGATTTTCATGTACAGAACGAATATGAATATCTGTGGAACGAATGGGACGACGAACAGAACGTGTGGGACGAGTATGGCGGCGGCGGAGACGCGTTCCTGCATTACAACCCTGACTCCGACACCCACGCCACGCCCCTGACGAGGTTGGACCCGTCGAAGATACCCTCGCCGCCGTCCCCGCCCCGACGGCGACTAGCGGCAATTCTGGAAGATGGGGGCCCTGTCGCTGGATCCTCGAGGGTTAGGGACGAATCCCTCCCTCCCACCGAGGCGGCGACGAAGAAGAAAAAACGGGGGCGGCCGAAAAAGGTGACGACAGACGAGAGCGATGCTGAGCCTGGCTCCGGTCTCGGGAAGGACATATCCCAGGACGAGCTGAACGCGAAGCTCAAAGAGGCCGTGTTGCAGGACGAGGTGCTCCATCTGCGCATCTTGCGATACGAGGTATGTATTTCAAGCTGTCTCGTGGTCTGCATGTCTGAGTCTGGGGTCTGATGATAACCAACGCGGTCTTGGAAAGCCCATCCACTTCGACGTCTTCATGCAGCTCGCCGCAGACGCCGGCATCACAGAGAAGAAGACCAAGCTCAAGGGCAAAGTGCGCACATTCCTGGACCGGAAGGTATGCGTACGCGGTTGGCATGTTTCTCTGAAGCATACTGATGACAAACTCCTGACACTGCAGGCCATACATTTCTACGGAGCGGAACCGACCAAAAGCAGGACAAAACGCACACGGCATCCGTAGCCTGGCCATCAATGCACCCGCCACTCGGTACTTACGACCGGCAAGCACACATCCTCTGCGAACACGAACAGGGCTAGTTACATTATTTGTAAATTATCTGGGCCTGTTGAAGGCTACAAACCCTACTACTACGCTCTATATAATGCGCATGGTATGTCAACGTCTAGAGCTCCTGGTATGGGAGCAAACGAGTGCATGAAATCAAAGGGCAACGTCGGACAGACCGGCAACCTCGATAACACCGCCGACGAGATGCAGGCTCCCTGCAACGAGGACGTCCAGAGGCTTCTCGCCGGACGCTTCGAGCTTCCGAACGATGTTCACGGCGTGCTCGATGGATGGTAGGACATGAATGTTATCCTGAGGGTACGAGGGAAGGAGAGATGACCACGCGCCGGCGAGCTCGTGCTGGGTCTTCAGGTGCAACAGCTCATCGTCGGAAAGGGCTTTTGTAGTGAGATCTGTCAAAAGCAGTGTCAGAACCCGTACGAAGGACCGACTGCGTGATTGCAACGTACCGCCCTTGAAGTTGCCATCGGCGTAGGTGACGTTCGCACAGAAGATGACCTGGTCGAACAGGGCGCCAGCCTCCTCCGAGCGTCCGTACTTCTTGAGCTGCTCAGTCGCACGAACAAGCATCGCTCCCAGAAAAGCATTCCCGGCACGGCCGCTCGTGCAGTTGAAGATCAGCACCCTCGTGCGCCCGCCACTGTGAGGCACGGCGAAGGTTTCAGTTTCGGACGGACCATGGAGGGAGGGACACGCTCACAAGCTTTCAGAGGATCTCAAGGCGATTTCAGGGCTGACATACCACTGTACGCAGTAGTCTAGACTCTCCAACGTATGCGCACCGTCGAGGAACCACATCATCTGCTCATGTTTAGGATCGACAACTGTCTGGCAGCGTCCTGGCCATTTAGTCGCTTTCAGGCCATGTACGAAGGTCTCAGGTAGACCCTCATCAAAAACGCGTGCTGTTTGGGGGGCGATCAAGAACCTCTTGGTTAGGGCAATGGCAAGGTTGGCGTTCTGGTACTGGTGACTGCCAGCTAAACCTGCAAGATCGTGAACAGCCTGATTGGGAGAAAATCGCTCAATATATGCGTACCGAGTTTGATATTTGAAAGCCCTTGTATGGGTGTTACGACCTCAAATTCCGAAGCCTGTCGAAGCATAAGCTTAGCTAGAAGTGGGATGGTCTTCCCTGAAAATTGACCTTTATTCTCTCGGCCTGCTCTTTCAGGACTGGTGCAGCCTCCTCCGGTTGTTCAACGGTCAGCGCTGGCACGCCTTCCTAGGGGACAGTATAGTGTGTTAATTTCGTCATAACACTTATACACACAGGGTGAGCTCTCACTTTGAAGATGCCTGCTTTCTGCCATGCGATGTCTTTCAAAGTCTTGCCGAGTATGGAAACATGGTCGAGGCCAAGGGCAGTGATCCCTGTCACGATGGGCTTGGGGACGATATTCGTGCTGTCATATCTTCCACCAACGCCGACTTCGAGCACTGTGGCGTCAACCTGGAAAGGATAAGTACCAGGATGCTCCGCAGGAAAATCCAGGCGAACCTTGAGCTGTAGGAATGCATGGTATGCCACCAGCGTCAGGAAACGGAAATATCCAGGCATGATTGGTGCATTGGGGTTTGCAGTCTAAGTCCGTTCTTGAGCATTTTTCGATTGTGATTCTCGCGTACGGCGTACCTCTGCGGTTTGCTGGAGCCTATCCCATACTTCATAGAAGTATTTTACAAAAGTGGGCTCGTCAATTGGGGCGCCATTGATACGGATTCGCTCGCGGACAGCAACTAGATGAGGCGAGGTATACAAACCTTTCGCCAGGGTTAAGGCGGGGAGTGAGCCTCGAGAAAGGCGGTCACTCACCAACTTTCCAATCCGGTCGCTCGGAACGAAGGATAGAGTCCGTGAAGGCGGACGTTGAGCCTTTGCCCTTCGTTCCAGTGATGTGAATTACGTTCAACTTGTTCAAGTCGGACGGCTATAACTGACGATTACGATGAGGCTAATCACGGAATCATAGGGGACCACTTGCGCTGTACCCTATTCTACGCAGATATCCGATCATTATCGGGATAGCAGATTCGTTGAGACGTTCGCCAGTGGCTATGGCCATGGCATTGGATTGGAGCGAGTTGAGGTGGTCGACCGCGTCGCGATAGGTCTTGTTCGACATGGCGCGGCGAAGAAAAGCAGGAAGGAAACCTATATGTACAGAGAGATGACGAGACGATAAGGGCGAAAGCAGGGACATCAAGGATGCATGGTTTAATCTGACCGGCGCTGGGCCACAGTCCGAGTCTGAGTCGGGTTCCGCGCGGGCTGAGGACAAGAATCAAAACACCGCAAAGCAGGTCACGCACCCGCGTCGCGCAAAACCCGCGCGTAGCCGCCCGCCATCCCATGACACCACGACGCACTCACAGGCTCAGGCTGCAGCTCTCTGCCTGCTCCTTTACTCTCCTCCTTGTCAATCTGGTCTGGAGACAATGCTACGGGCTACCCGTCCATCTCTGACGGCCGTCATACGCCGGTTCTCGACACTGACGAGTACTGAAGCCCGTGGGGCAGCTACGACCACAGTATCCCCAAAGACTTTCCGATCAAAGTCCCGCACTCCTCCTCGACACGCAGAAGGGACACCGAAAACATGGAAAGGAAAGGCGAAGGAGAGGTCAGACGAGGGTAGTGGAGCGGAGTCGAGACCAAAGCGTCTTCTCAAGCCACATGAGCTCACGCTGAGGTTGACCAAGTTGTGCGAGGAGGACAAAATGGACGAAGCCATCGAAACTCTGAAAAACATGCCCCTAGATGCGCAGAATACGGCAGTATGGAACACGATGATCAACCAAGCCGGTCGCGCGGCTCGTTTCCAGCTGGCCTACCAACTGTACATTGATGTGAGTAATACCCTAGTTCCCGGCACTCGCCTCACTTCAATGTCTAACAGTGTAACCGCAGATGAAACGGCGTGGCCTCAAACCAACTCTCCGCACCTTCACCTCTCTCATGGGTGCTTTCATCCGGGTCCCATCATGGGTGGATCATACAAGGCTTCTCCAGAACGTCCACAAGACTTACGACCAATTCCTGGAGTACCTCGAGGTCGTCAAAAGCCACAATCCTCAGAGCCCCGAGCTCAGCATCGCCCCAATCAATGCGTACCTCTCTGTCCTCTCCCGCGCCGGTCAACAGCAGCGCATGTTCGACATCTACAACTCGCTCGACCAATCCGGGCCCCTCGCCCCCACCATCATTACCTACAGCATCGTCCTCGGCGCGCTCGGCTACAACAGCTCGATAACGCCCGGCGACACGCCTGCCGCACGTGCCGTCCGCGAGCGTAACGCCTCCGAAGCCCGCTTCGTCTGGCGGCAGCTCACGAAGCGGCTCGAGGAAGACGACACCGCGGTGCGGGTGGACGCGTCCCTCATCGCGAGCCTCGTTTCGGTGCTTGCGCTGGGTCGCCCCGCGGACCAGGTCGTCGCGTTTGACGTCCTACGCGAGTACGTCGGGCTCGCGAAGCCCGGCGAATCCGCCCCAACCGCCACGGTCGAGCTTACGGGCGCGCTACTGTCTGATGTGCTCTGGCTATGCAATACCGCCAAGAAGCACCGACTCTGCGTGCACTTCATCCAGCAACTCATCGCGCAGGACTCATCCGTGCTCGACCGCGGTCATATGGACCATGTCCTCGCGGCGTATGGTTCGCTCGCGGCGACAGGCTCGACGACCGAGGCCGCGCGTGCGCTGCAGATGCTTGAATGGATGATTGAGCAGGAGGTAGCGAGCGCCCGCGGGCACCTGATCCGCCCGGGACTGTCGACGTACACGCTCGTCCTCGTCGCCTGCTGGCGCGCGAAGGATTGGGAGAGCACGATGCGCACCTTCGAGCTCATGACGGGCTACCGCGCGAACGACTTCGCCGACGGCGCGACGGACACCCCGCAGCAAACGGCCCGTACGCGGGGCAAGAACATCCTCCCCGACGCCGCCGCGGCGTCGTGCATCGCGCGGGCAGCGCTCGAGACGGGTGATGAAGTCGCGATGCGCCAGTGCCTCCGTATCGCGCACCACCTGAATCTCACAAGGTTCCTCTCGGGCGCGGAAGAGGGCGCTGAGGCCGAGCACGCGCGGGTCGCACCGCGGTTCAAGAAGGACACGGCGTTCTACACGCACAAGATGGCGTCCGCGCTCGTGAGCATCGTCGAGACCCTCGTACCGAAGAAGACGGAGGGCGGCCCGCGGCTGAGCCCGGAGGAGCGCAACTTCGTCGCGATCCGCTCCGCGGCGCGGGGCTTCCTCATCACTCAGCGGCACCAGCGGCTTGGCGCGACGCCTGCGCTGGAAGAGCAGCTGCTGGGGAGCGAGCAGAGTCTGTCTGACATGGACGACAGGGTGCACTGGGAGCGGATATCCAGAGAGCAGAAGGCCAACAGTAGATCTTTCTAATTACCTTACTAATCTTTCACGCACAACTCGGACATGGAATATTCATGCTATCGACTCGCATCATAATAACGGACGCAAGACTACCTGACGATAGTTACACTGCAAAGAACAAGAGCGAGCAAAAGAGTGATATTGAACTGTGCACAGCGAGTGGAGCCCCAAAGACACGCGCACAAAGCGACAGCGTGGAAGGCTGTATCCAAAACTCCAGTCCGTTCCAAGCATGCGACGAGGCAACAGATCTGCCACGTCACGCCACGCCACGAGAAACTACTAACAAGGAGAGGGTCCATTTGTCATCGACAGAAGAGCACAACATGATGCGGATATGGGGCGAGGGCAGTGAACGCAAGGGGATGTGGTGTGTAGAGCCTAAGTAGGAAGGGCATTACGGACAAGCACAAAAGCTGAAGCTAGGGCGTAGAGCATGCGTGCGTGCGTGCATGAGCGACATAACATCTCCCCCTCCCAATCCCGTTTTCCAACTAACAACGCGAGCGACAAGCATAACAATAGTCCATCATACGACAACTCCACTCCCCACCTCATGCAACAGACTTCGGCCTATCGCCCGCCCGCACGACGCTGTCGAAGCCCGGCTTGGAGAACGCCGGGCTGGGAGGCACGAACGTGTCCTCCGTCAGCGCCATCGACACAGGCTGGTACGCCCCGAGCCTGTCCGATCCGGGGTCCTGATGTGCGACGTAGGACGACGGGCGGGTGAGCGGCATGGGGGTGCTGCGCCCAGGGGTCTTGCGCGCGCGCGCACGCGTACGGCGGCGGCACATGTACACGATAGCGGCCACAGCGAGCACGAGGAGGACGAGGGCGTTGAGGGCCATGATCCCGAGGATCGCAGGGATGTACGCCTGGAGCTTGGCGAGCATGTCTACAAACTCGGACGAGACCGAGACGGTCGTGGAGCCACCGGACGCGGCGGCACCGGTCTGGGAGACGGCCTGCGCCTTGTAGGAAACGTCCAAGGCGGAGCCGCCGCGAACCTTGTGGAACTCTGTTGATGCATTGTTGGGGTCGACGAGGGAAAGGAGCTGGATGTACGGATCACCCATCTGACCGGAGCTGTCAAAGTCGCCGAAATCATAGACAGTGTACAGTGACCGCATCACGTTGTCGCCAATAAGCCAGTCGCTGCAGACACATCCAGGACGTTAGCTTGGCCGAAGGTGGTACTCTAAAGGTGCTCACAATTGATCCGCCCCTACGGATACGGTCTGTGGCAGGAAAGAGCCGACACACATCGTGTCGTCGTTGACATTTGCTGGCGTTACATCCAGAGGATGGAGTGGATACACGGTGGAGCTACATGAATCCGACAATGAGTAAATAGCCAGTGCGACTATGCCAAGAGTCTGTTCATAACACCTACCCGAACTGAAGCGCAACATCGACCTCCGCATCACAAGGGACAATCCATTGACCAAGAGCAGAGCTGTACGTCGCGCCTTGAATGTTACCATAGATCGCGTCACATACGGACTTCGGGGCATAGCTAAGCGATACGGTGTTGAGATCCCGCGCAAATCTCGGGTCACAGGAGTCATGAAGCTACTGACGTGTATGACGTGCCACTGTCGAGCATCACAACGGCCTTGTCTGACGGAGCGCCAGAAACAGAAGTCGACAGAGGGATGACCGTGTCGGTGTTGCCGAGGAGGATAGCGTCGAGGAGCATCGTCCAACGAGTGGGATCGGACTTTGGGTACGTGGATATCTTCGGGCTGTTTACAACGTCCTTATAGTCTTGGTCGTACTCGCCTAAGGAAACCTGGGTCAGCCAATATGAGCAGACATGTGCCCCATGCCTCATACCGATTGTGAACGACCCCTCAACATCCCCACCGGCAACAGTGGCCCTCTGCAGCGCGAAAGCGATGAAGTTGGGCTCAGACGGGTTGTCTGCGAAAAGGTTATAGAGAAGGGCCTTGCCGTCCGACTTGCCGGACTTGTTGAGGGTACTGTCGACATTCGACAGTTTGGTGAAGCCGAGGCCGACAATGCCATTGACACCATAAGAGAGGATGGGGTTGTTCGCTTGAGATGCGTCGATGAAAGCTTGGTTGGGCACGTTGATGCTGAAGGGACATGCATTGAGAATACGGCGGAGGTGGTGGAACAGGACTTGCAGTCACTTACCCGGCGAATGCCACGGATGTATAGGAAATATGGCCATATGTTGAGCCGATGCCATACTATCGACACACTTAGAGGGGGTCATTGTCACAAGAGCGACGAGGAGAGGCTCACTGTTACATTAAGTGTCAAGGCCTTGAGATAGGACGCGAGAGGTAAGTCAGGCCACAAAGAGAG
Source organism: Ganoderma resinaceum (assembly GCA_964023155.1). Lineage (NCBI taxonomy): Eukaryota > Fungi > Basidiomycota > Agaricomycetes > Polyporales > Polyporaceae > Ganoderma > Ganoderma resinaceum. Next base: position 2,366,009 of record OZ026793.1, read on the forward strand.
ATCTCAACTGGGACGCACGGTTTGAGTAGTGTTGGGGAGTGGGGAGGTGGCTCCCTTGACCCAGAGGTCAGAAGATCCAGTATCAAGTTGCAAGGGGTATTCTAGAGGTGGATGAAGCCAAAGCGAAGCGGGATTAAAGCACAGGTGACATACCGGTCCCTCCTACGGTGACCTTCAAGAGAGGGTGAGAGGGATTGGCAGAAGTAGGTAAAGCGGCTCACGTTAGCAATATACAACAGATCGTGAAATGAGCTATGATGCACAGGTCAGCTTGTACCTTGGAACAGGAGGAAAGAGGACGGCACCAACCTAAGGTCGATATCTCCGGTCTGTGAGGAAGAGGTTGACGAGGCAGCGGCGGCAAGGACGGGTCGGCGGAAAGAAGTCTTGCCGGAACGCTTCTGTGGAGAGTGACTGGGACGTTTATGTTGTGTGAAGGAGACCTTGGCGGCCTGGGAGAGCGGAGCGGAGACCAGAAGGCCAAGGGCAAGGGCGGAGGATCTCATAGTGCGGTGTGCCGAGGCGAGAAGGGAGCCGAATGAGTGACTGGAAGAGAACGTCGGGGGTCAGGACGGGCGGGAGGGTGAAGACGGCACGAGTCTGTGAGGACTGTGTGTGTCTGGGAGGGAGGAGGGGGAGGGGGAGGGGGAGGGTATATGAGAGGCGAGACCAGGGCAAGGCCTGACGATAGCACAGAGCATTGATCTTCTCGAGCTCCCCGCTCTTGTTCATTTCCAGCCGAACCCCGTCCCAGCCGACACCCGGCGCCTCCCTCTGTCCCATCTCCTCCCAACGCCCTGCCACACCGCCGCTCCCGCTTCCTGTTTTCCTCTTTCCGCGCAGGTCCTCACGACGATCCGCATGAAAACCGGCATGAACAGCCCTGTGGACAGAGCCTTGATAAGTCTTCCTTCGATCTAAGGCCGCAGTACCCTCCTCGCTTTCCCACCGGTCGGATGTGCCATCTAGACTCACATTCCCTCCGTTTACCGGCACCCAGATCAACAACAGTGCGCTGTGCGTCTTCAATGATTTTCCAATCGACTGCGCACGCACTCTCAACCATACGCTCACCAGCGCGCGCCGCGCGATTGGATCGTTCGAACGAGCGGAGTGGGCAGACATCTGAACGTGGGGGTTCTGAACCTCCATGAGTTTTCCAATTGTTGTTGACCCAAATAAGGACCCCCGTACTTGCTAGGTTATGAAACAGAGCGTACTAAATCTATCCACCGTCGATCGACCTTTGGCCTCCTCTACCTCCTTGACGACAGGCATCGCAGGCCAGCATGCACAATATTATACGTACACACGTAGAGCCCACTTTCGAGTACTTTCGAATAGACCAGCCGTCAACACCATCTGTTAGCCCATATTATCTTAAATTGTTGCGCTCTGAGTTTGCTACAACTGTTCACCTAGTCTCTAATAATGCCTGACCGCTATGTAGAGCGGTAGCCTGCTCCTACCGAGCTTAGTATACTCCTTTCAAAAGGAATCCTCACCCGCCAACGCCCACTTGTGACCAAGACGTCCGTGCGAGGGGTCTGGCCGAACTCACACTTGTGAACGCCAATGATTATTATGATATGCACAATTGACCATTCCTGAGCTCCCCTGTTGCTGCAGCCTTCGGCCGAATGGGCCCCGGCAAAACCCATAAGCGTCCGGAAGTGCGTAGTAGGATATAAGCGGTCACAGGACTACCTTCTCGTGACCCCACAGGCGTCTTCCCCACACCCATGAACGCAGCTCTCAGACTCTATAAACGCGGGGCCCCTCCCGTTCCGCTTTCTGTCTCCGCCCTCTGAGTCTCTGCTCCTACCTGCATTCTGCACACCATGTCGACTGCTGCAGCCTCAAGGAGTGTCATTAGGCGCCTCATCAATGCTGCCCAGCACACTGCCTGCCCCTGCCATGGATGTCGGACCGGCGGCGCACACAACCCCATTCACGCTCTCCAGCAGATGAGAAAGTACGCGACCCCGGTCGAGAGTCTCCCTGTTGATAAGGAGTATGCTTTCGAGGTCCGTCTCGCACATTGTCATCTCGAGAGGAGCAAATTCAGAGCCCGTGTGATGCCGCGCAGGTTGCGGCAGCCAATCTCCGCTTCGGCGAGGGTGTCACTCGTGAGGTCGGCATGGACTTCAAGAACATGAAAGCACGCAAGGTAAGTGCACTCTAATCCGGCAATACCCACGAGGTGCTGACAAGAATGTCCAGGTGGCAGTCTTCACTGACCCCAATGTTGCGAAATTGCCCCCTGCGAAAATGGTGCGTGTACTTTTATGTTCACTTTATATAATTTGTCATTAACTGGACTGTAGGCCATTGCCTCACTAGAGGCACAGCAAGACTTGCCTTTCGAGGTCTACGATCGAGTCGTCACAGAGCCAACAGAGGCAAGTTGGAGGGACGCTATTGCTTGGGCCAGGCAGCACGATTGCAGTCACTTCCTCGCGTGAGTAGACCAAAGCCTTAGAGGTCTGCACGTTCCTGACCCCGGCAATAGAGTTGGTGGAGGAAGTGTGATGGACACGGCCAAGGCCGCCAACTTGTAAGACCATCTCCCCCATTGGGTGTTCATCTGAAACTCATTTCGCGGATCGCAGGTTTACGGTGTACAAGGATGCGGACCTCTTCGACTTCATTAACGCGCCTGTAGGCAAGGGTCTTCCTGTCACAGAAAAGCTTCGTCCTCTTATTGCAGGTTCGTGCTAGAGCATTGCGTATTTCGCATTTTGTTGTCACTTGTTTAAACAAGGCGTACAGTACCAACTACTGCCGGTACTGGGTCGGAAACCACGGGTACGGCAATCCTTGACATAACTTCTATGTCCTTCAAGACCGGTATTGCCAACCGCGCTATGAAGCCTATGCTTGGTATTGTCGACACGCTGAACACTAGATCATGTTCCAGGGGTCAGCGGCATTTCAATTCATTCGTATCGTACCTGACTGGCCATTCGTCCTGCAGAGCTTCACATCAGCGCTGGCCTCGATGTCCTATTCCACAGTTTAGAGAGTTACACAGCAATCCCGTGAGTTCTTCGACCCATGTATGCGCGCTCTGTAACTAACATGAAGCAGTTACACCGAGCGCACACCTCGACCTAGCAACCCCATTTATCGACCAGCTTACCAAGGGAGCAACCCCGTGGCAGACATCTTCTCTATGTGGGCGTTGAACACGACTGTCAAGCACCTCCCGCGGGTTGCGAAGAATCCCGATGACTACGAGTCGTTGTCGCAGATGCTGTATGCCTACTCCAACTATTCGTATTGTTGGAGGCCGCCCTGATCAGAAACTCTCTCACACAGGTTGGCCGCTTCCTTTGCTGGTATCGGCTTTGGCAACGCCGGCGTGCATCTCTGCCACGGAATTAGTTACCCCGTCAGTTCTGTTCCATGTGGCACTCGGCTGGTATCATGAGCCGACATGTGTTGCGTTTTAGATCTCTGGCCTGAACAAGAAAGGTCCCAAGTACAAGTACGCCGGCTACAACGTCGACCACCCCATCATCCCGCACGGCGTGACGTAAGTTAATCTCCTGTCCGTCTCAGACCTCCATACTTATCGACATACCCCATATTTCCCTATCAATAGGGTCGCCCTCTCTGCCCCGGCCGTGTTCCAGTTCACGGCACCCTCCTCGCCCGACCGCCACCGGGAGGCCCTCGCGATCTTCAACGGCGTGAGCGTGACAGACCCCTCGATCACCGCGATCCCTGACAGCGCCATTGGTGCGCACCTGTTTGAGGCCATCGCGCGCTTCCTCGACGGGCTCGGGGTACCGCGCGGCCTCAAGGCGGTCGGGTACACCAAGGCGGACGTGCCCGCGCTCGTCGAGGGCACGATCCCGCAGCGTCGCGTGCTGGATCTGGCGCCGGGCATCGGGGACATTGCGGGCGAGGACGGGAGGGAGTATCTGACGAAGATCATCGAGAACTCTTTGGAGTACTGAGTCCTGAGAGTCGAACATTGAGCATTGGCCGTTGGCTTGCGGAGGCGGATCTCATTGTAAAATAGCACGGATCCACCACAATGTATAGTTACATCTTTTGGAGACTTCGGCTGCGTTGCGACGGATGAAAGAGAGGCCGTAGATGCGCACATTATTGACGAGCCCGTAAACAGGGTCGGTTCTCAGATCGGAGATAGAGATCTGCGCGAGATGGCACAGTGTCACTTGGTGGCGTCGGCGAGTCGCGCGTTCATTTCTAGGTCTACAACGTTGTTTCTTGGTATCGACTTCCACCACGCGCAAATCATGGCGCAAAACCCGAACCCACATCGCATATCGCTCTTCCGCCCGTGCATTGACCTGCACAACGGCGAGGTGAAGCAGATCGTCGGCGGCACCCTCGACGAGAATGACCCAAGCAACCTCAAAACAAATTTCGTCGCAAGGTGCGCAGGGCCGATCCAGTCCGCTGGGTTCCTGATCTGACTCCGAGGGTTCGGCAGCCATCCGTCGTCATATTTCGCTGAGTTGTACAAAAGGCATGACCTCGAGGGCGGGCACGTCATAAAACTTGGCCCAGGCAACGACCAGGCGGCCAAGGATGCACTTGCTGCTTGGCCAGGTGCGTCCGTCCGCGACTGACTAGGGTCAAGGCATTAGGACTGCGTGGCTGACAAGGTTGCTCCAGGACATTTGCAGGTTGGTGGAGGAATCTCTTCCGACAACGCCAGCCAATGGATCGCCGCTGGGGCGAGCAAGGTGATTTTTGCAGCTGGGACCTCGATCGCTTTGATGATGGCTAATATGAATATTCGTGCTCATAGGTTATCGTGACGTCGTATTTATTCCCTGACGCGAAGTTCTCCCTGGAAAGGCTGCAGGCCATCTCCTCCGCCGTCGGGAAGGACCGTCTTGTGGTGGATGTAAGGTACGGTGTTGATGAGACCCACGGTTGAATGATTGGAGGCTAACTTAATTTTGACGTTTAGCTGCCGGAGAAGAGGAGATGGGTGGTTTGTGGCCATGAACAAATGGCAGACCATAACCGATATGGAGGTGAGAAAAGGTAAGGCCATGCGCGGTGCATATCGAGCAAAACGTTTGGACAGATCGATTGATGCTATACCGTTAGATACTCTTGATTTGCTATCGGAGTATTGTAGGCAAGCAGCATTTCCACGATTCTTCTTCCTGATTCCATTTTGATACCCTCAAGCGAATTCTTGGTTCATGCCGCCGACGTCGAAGGCTTGTGTCAAGGTATAGACGAAGAGTTGGCCACTAGTAGGTTTTGATTTTTCTTTTCTATTCCATGTGCTGAGAAAGCGGGCGTAGAACTTGGAGAATGGGTAACGATACCGACGGCATATGCTGGAGGGGCCAAGAGCATCTCCGATCTGGGTCTAGTAGACCGACTGTCAAGGGGGAACGTCGACTTAACTTACGGAAGGTGTGTCCGAATTTCGAGCTGAACCGAACGAGATCATGCTCATTTGTTCAGTTCACTTGACATTTTTGGCGGCAACCTGGTCAACTTTGACGAGTTGGTAAAATACAACAGTGGCCTTCGGGAGTAACGATACCGGCGGCCGGACTGTAGTTTTCATCCATCCATCTGTATCTACTTACACAACATGTATCAATACTTTGAATCTCTAGGCCTTCAAAAATTCCGACACCAGCTTCATATACTTCTCTCGCTCCTCCCAATGCGGCGTGTAGCTTGATTCCGCAAAGGTGTACCACTTGACCTTGGCGATAGCCGTGAAAAATGGCATGACGGTACTATCTGCCGCCTCGTCGTATGCGCCGTTGAGCAACAAGGTGGGTACCTCGATCTTGCTCGCCTCCTCCACTATACTCCAGTCCTTCAGTAGACCAGTGACATAGAATTCGGACGGGCCATTCCTACACAGAAAGGTTAGTATAGCAAAGGCATCCGCTTCCCAGTACTACTCACATCGTGAAGTAGACTGTGTGGTCTTTCTCCATGTACTCGAAGCTCTGGTTCAGCTCCGCTGGCCATGGCCAGAGACGGCATAGATGGCGTTTGTAAAACTCCAACATCGCATCCTGGTACTCCGACGAGTCCGTTGTACCCGCTTGTTCGTGCTTGATCAATGCGTCCTGAAGAGCAAATATGTATGTTGGGTTAAGTCAACAAGAGGCTGTGATGTAACACATCGACTTACCCGCACAGGCGGTTCCAACTTTGCTATAAGCTCCTCGTTCGCCGCTTTCACAAACAGCCGCATACATGCCGGGCTGTTCGAAACGACAAGGCGTTGAAGGCCCTTTGGTTGTCTCGCTGCATGGCGGGCGGCGAGCATACCTCCCCAGGAGTGCCCGATGAGCGAGTAGTTGTCTTGGATGCCGAGATGGTGGAGGAGGTTATCAAGTTCATCGAGGAAGAGCTGTTCCGTCCAGAACGACCCCGCCTCGCCGGACTTTTCTGGCAGGTGCGTTGATTGCCCGTTACCCAGCTGGTCGTAGAATACGACCGGGATGGAATATTTGGTGGCGAGATCGGCGATCGATAGGATGTAGTGGTGCGTGGACCCTGGTCCGCCGTGGAGAGCGACGAGGGGGGTCGTACCAGACTTGAGATCTCCAAAAACCTTGTATGCGGTATGACAAGGGTTCCCAGCCTTTGCGTTGAATTCAACGGTGCCGGTCAGAACATGAGTAGCCATGGGTAAGGGCGGCGGTCTGAGCTATTTGCACGATACGAATATGAAACTTGGGAGGTTCGCCGAGTTATCTGTGAGAGGATTATAAGGGGGCTACTACATATAGGTATCGCAGGCTTACGGCACTGCGATGCGTTCGGAATTACGGAGAAGATCTTCTCGCAGGAACGGTCAACGGCAGAAGACCCGGCGTATGCTGGGTTAAGCAGGGAAAGTACAGACATCCCGGTGAAAGGCGCGCAATGGGTGAAGCAGCATCAGTCCTTCCAAGCATGGTAGATCTGTAATTGCAAACAACATCCACACTGTGCAGAAGAGGAGAGTCAGGAGGCACCCAATGATGGGGCTACTGTAGCAGTCCATTCGCAAGCGCAAGCTTGTACCAGCCTGTACAGTACTTACCAACCCGAAATGCACTGGGTTTTCGGCGGGTGGATGGAAATGCTTACATAATATACCGTTTCCCGACCTTTCCGGCACGGTCACGGCAGCCCACCTCGACACAAGCTACAATCATGGTCTCCCTACAGCGGACTATCCGCTCCATCCGCCGGGTCGGCCTACGAGAATGGTGGAGGCAGATGCAGTACATTGGCGACGCGAAGTCGGGTCGGTTCGTGGGCAAGGACCAGTGCGTAACGTGTCATCTTCAATGTCCTTGCAACGCTGAGCAAGCAAATTCGTCCAGGTTCGGCAACCGTTACTTCGAGAACTACAACGCTGAGGAAGAAATTCCTGGTTAGTTCAATCAGTTTCAGTCAGAAATCATGGGTATTGAGATGGGCAACCAGGCCGTCATCGCTGGGTGGACTACGCTCAGGTGCGCTTGTCCCATGTCTGTCTCCCGTGCTCACCCGAATTAACTTCGTCTTGCATCTAGCATGACAACAATGCTACTCAAGTGCCTCCCGAGTGGCACTCGTGGATTCATCACATTCGCAAAGATCCGCCGACCGAGGATAGGATTGTGCAGAACTTGACTCCTCCATGGAAGGCGGTACGTTTTAGCTTCGTCTGACATTGCTCACGCCCCTCCTAATTGTTCCCCGCAGCCATGGGTGGAGAACCTTACTGGAACTCGCGGTGCTTACCGCTCCTACAACACTACTCGTCCTAAGGTCGAAGTCTGGGAGCCCAAGACGGCCGCTCGGGGAGAGTCATCCGCATAAAGGAGGGGTTTCCTCGTTCCGTCGGTATCGCATGTACACAGTACTGCCCTACTGTATACGCCCGCCCCCCATCATATCATCAACTACGTACTCAGCGATCGCGAGACTTGACGTCAATCCAGGGCTCTCTATCCCAAGCAAGCTAATCAACTCCCCTTCGCCCTGCCCGTTGGCGTGGTCCCGACGGAAGACGAAGTCCTGGAAGCCCGCGCCCGGCCCCACGATCTTCGGTCTTATTCCGCAATAGTCGGGCTGGAACCCGTTGAACTCGACGCCCGGCAGGTACTCCTTAACGGCGCTGAACATTAGCTCCATGGGAGATTCGTCGGGTATAAGATGCCGTTGCCAAAAGTCTGCGTTGTTGGTATCGTTGGGTGGGACGAGCCAATCGAGGTCCGGCCCAAACCGGACCTTTCCCTGCAGGTCCAGAGTGAGATGAGTCCCGAGGGAGGCGAACGCGTGCTTGTCTTTGCCCACAGGCGGGCAAGGGTATATGAGGTGGGACACGTTCTTGATCCCGGGGCCCTTGTATGAGGCGTACGAGCCCCGTCCGAAGTACATGGGGATCCTTTCGGCTTCTGGGAGGATGGCGTTGAGGATGAGAGGGGCGGACAGTCCGGCGCAATTGATCACGGTACGGGCAAGGAGCGCGTCTCCTTCCTCTGCCTCACCCGTCACTAGCTGTACGACCCACCCCGGTGTATCCCGGTTCACGTCGATACGGACAGCCCGGGTGGAGTAGACGATTTCGTTGCCTTCCACATCCAAGATCTCCTTCTCCAGAGTTTCCATCAGGGCATGCGAGTCCACAATGCCAGTCTCGGGGCTCCAAAGGGCGGCGACGATATCGGTACTAAGATCTGGTTCCAGCTCGCGTGCCTCCTCGCTTCCTATGAGCGTTGTGGGTAGCACTGGTGACTGGACGTGGGAGGGATCCGAATGCGCGGGCCATTGGAGCTTCTGCGCCTTAGCGTAGAGACCCTGGATGTATGGTCTTTGCTCTTCGCGGGCGACGACGAGCTTCCCGGTCCTCTTGAAGGGTATGTTGTGCTGCTTGCAACGGTCATAGAGAAGTGTTCTTCCGCGGAGGCACAGTCTGGTCTTGAGCGACTCTGGCGGATAGTACAGACCTTCCCTGGTTTGTAAGCTCAAAGGGGTCGAGTCACAGGTGGGGGATGTAAGAGGATTTGCTCACCCGCATGGATGACTTCAGAGTTCCGAGCGCTGTGCGACCGACGTCAACAACTAAACGAGTAGCTGGAATGTGTATGTGGTGACTCACCTTGTCTCCTCTCCGGGCAGACTGTGCCTTTCAACAAGGTAAGTGGATTTGGTGGGGAACCTCTGGCCGAGCCGCTGTGCGATGGCAAGACCGATGACACCTGTAGTCGGGTCAGACCTTTGACGGAAATGGTACTTCGGGGGCGTTTGGCGTTACCTCCTCCAATGACAAGGTGATCTACGGCATACTCTGGGCTCTGGTTGGACATCATGTCTTAGCTTCCTTTTAGGCACACGACTTCTGCTGCAAACACACCTTGAACTTGAATCTCTTAGTGCCATTGAGGGCTGCACGGAGCCCTCTCACTTGCATTGGGAACGACTAGACTTATATTCCAAGAAGGAACAAACAACGGCGTTGTTAGGTCGCGATCGGCAAGAGCCTAGGAAGCGGTTCCGGATGTCTACACCGTGGTCGGATCCTCCGAGCTTGAATTATACCAGCAAGTACTGTAACCACCCTGTCAGCGTTCTGTCAGATCTCGTAATTTGTGATGGAAGTAATAGGGTCCAAATATCAAGTCACTGCAAAGTCGACAGTATGAAGAAGAGGTCCTGACCTGTCTACTTAAGTCGTCGCATTCAGGCAACGATTTGTGGGTGGGAAACGATCGCGAGTAAGTCGCTAAAAACAGCGATGCTGGATTTACGGGAAGATTAGATTAGATATTGACCGCCCGGATCAGAAACAGCTCTAATCTCGAAGTTTGCGTCTCTAGACATCCACATCCACTGCTTGTCTACCTTCTAAGCCCTCGTTACCATCTTGAAATCCCGTTCTCGGATAAAACAAGCAAAACGGTCCCCAAGCATCAATAGATTGAATCCCGTACACCCAAACTATGGCGACCGAGAGCCTTCCATTGCCACAACCCCCCTCCATCGAGGAGAAGTTGGCAGCATTCGATACCGTTCCCCTCTTCATGCGATCTTTGCCAGAAGATGGGACAGAGGACCCCGCTATCGCAGCCTTGCAGAGCCTTGCGTACGAGGGCACGCCAGATGGTAGGTAAGCCATCCATTGCCGAGCGCTGCAAGTTTGTGATCGACAATGTGTTAGAGGTCGCTCAAAACTTCAAGGAGCAGGGTAACGACTACTACAAGGGGAAGAGGTATCGTGAAGCACTCGGTTTCTACTCGCAGGGCATAGACGCGAAACCCACGGACAAACCCTTACTGGAAGCGTTGTTGTGCAACCGGGCGGCGTGTAATTTGGAGCTCCGTGCGTCGCATTTGTTTTATATGTCGGTCGCATAGTTGAAAGTGAAGGCCAGAGAATTATGGTTCAGTGCTCCGAGATTGTTCAAGCGCGATAATTACGAATCAGCGTTCTTCGAAGGCGTACTACAGGTCTGCCATGGCCCTTATCGCTCTGGAGCGGTATGATGAAGCCTTGGACGCTTGTGATCACTGTCTCCAGTTTGATCACGAGAACAAGACCGTACAAACGGCGAGGGAGAGAGCAGCGAAGCTGAAGGAGGCGAAGGATCGCAAGGAGCGCGAGCGCCAGGAAAGGATACGACAAGAGCAGCAGAAGCAGGAACGGCTACGGGCAGCCTTCCGGGTGAGCACACTTCAAACGCGCCTGGATGACGCTCTGATGCGATGCTGCTCCGGACATAGGAACGTAATATCATTGACATGCCCGTGCCGGACAATGTGGCGAGGAACTCGTACGAACCGCATTTCGACCCGGAAGACCCGTCGGGCAATACGATGATCCTCCCGGTCCTGTTCATGTACCCACAATATGCGACGACCGATTTGATATCTCACTTCCAAGAAGACACGCCATTTTCGGCGCACCTTAACGTCATGTTTCCCCCAAATGCGCCACCGCCCGAGTGGGACAAGATGGGAGAGTATGTCGATGGGAACCTTGTGGTCTTAGGGTGGACAAGGCGGCGAAGGCTACTCAAGATCGGCAAGAAGATGACACTGCGCGACGCATGCAAGGCAGCGAAGGCGAAGGGTGGAGAACCAAAGGATGGGTTGGAGATGCGTGACGGAACGTTGACGTTTGTAGTGTTGCCGAAGGGTGCGGAGGAGCAGAAGTGGGTGGAGGACTTCAAGAAAACCAGAGATTCTTCTTAGATCGTGTAGCCCCGCCTTGTAATGAATGTTCCCTGCGCATCAAGCCTAAATGCCACGACTGGACCCTGTGATGAACGCGTGGTAGTAAAAAAGCGAAAAGCGCGACAACAAGTCAAGAGTTTGTTGGACAACTCTGCGACAATCGCGGAAGACCGACAATTAGCGCTGGAAGGAAGTCTGCTTGTGCTTGTTTGCCACTTTCCCAGCCCGACAGTCTCAGCGCTCGCAAAACGTCGGCCACAAGGCACCCAACGGACACACTATCGACGACGGCGACAGGTTCGGTGAGTGTCTTTATCCTATTTCTTGGCCTGAACGAGACGGATGGATGCTGTTGAATATACCGCGGAGGATATGGAGTGAAGGAACGGCTGGAATGGGATGGATTGGCCATGTGTTGTTTGGATACTGACCAGACCTTGGTTCTCGTCTACCAGGATCCTCAAGACAGCAAGATGTCCGTTCAGCACAAGATCTTCCGCACGGCCAACGCGCCGAGGACCCCTCCCGATGAGACTGAAGTCGCCGTCGCGCAGGCGATTATCGACCTCGAGAACAGCGCACCCGAGCTCAAGGGTGAGCTCCGCCCCCTCCAGATCTCGGCTGCGCGCGAGGTCGATGTCCGCGGTGGCAAGAAGGCCATCGTTATCTTTGTTCCCGTTCCCCAGCTCAAAGCATTCCACAAGGTCCAGCAGAGGTCAGTCTCTATGCAAAACCTCCAGCTTTGCTTGCGCCTCAGAGTGGATAATGTTAATGTGCGGGAGCTGAATGGACCGTTTCTACGATCTTCAGGCTGACCCGTGAACTCGAGAAGAAGTTCTCCGACCGTCACGTCGTCTTCGTTGCTCAGCGTCGGATGCTCCGCAAGCCTACGCGCACCTCCCGCGTACAACAGAAGCGCCCCCGTTCCCGCACCCTGACGAGCGTTCACGACAAGATCTTGGAGGACCTTGTTTTCCCCACCGAGATTGTTGGCAAGAGGACGCGGGTAGCGGTCGACGGCTCAAAACTGCTCAAGGTGTACGTAGCGTTTTTAGTCTCTTTCGGCGGATGGGGCCACCTGTGGCCAACTGACACGGGGGGGGTGTAACAGTTTCCTTGACGCCAAGGACGCCACCTCCTTGGAGTACAAGCTTGATTCGTTCTCGTCGGTGTACCGCCGCCTGACAGGAAAGGATGTTGTTTTCGAGTTCCCGGTGCAGGCGCAGGACTAGAGGGCTGCTGCTTGGCGTTATGGGTGTATAGCACTATGTCATTTACTGTCTCACCACGATCAAAAATGTATGCGCGCATGCCCCTCTACATGCCACCTACGCTGCGCTATCTCGATATGGAACCGGACCGGGTGTTTGAGAACGTCGCGTTGACCGAGCTCAAGGGGTAGCGGCAAGTGAGAAAGCGATCTGCAGCCATCTGCAGTGTGGGAGCAGCGCCTGTGGAAGAGCGCCTGTGTCGTCCCGAGTGAACCGAGTGGCCGGGCGATAGGCGCACGTGGGAGAAGTGGTTCTCCATCGCAAACGGCTGAATAGAGGAACGGTTGCTCCTTAGCCCTCTTCTTTCCCCTCTCCCCCCTCGGACTTTGCGTCCCCCTCCCCCTCCGTATCGCGGCTCCTCGCCCCGTACGACCCGACGCTTTCCTACCATGATGGCGGAATATCCACGTATGGATCCCTACCGGAGGGCCCGATACGACCAGGGAGTCGATGCAAAGATAGTGATCATGGGCAACACAGGTTCGTGCTTCCCTGCTTCTTCATACCCTCGCATGTGTCGCTATAATCTGCGTTGGGCCGCGCTCGCTGACACGTCGTGCAGGCGTCGGCAAGACCAGCCTGTTACACAGATATACCCAGGGCAAGTTCGACCCCAAGAACACCACCTCCACCACCGGCGCGTTTTTTGTCACCAAGAAGGTGACTGTAGATGGGACAAAGGTCAGGCTTCAGTTGTGGGATACCGCGGGCCAGGAGCGGTTTCGTAGCATGGTGCGTTTCTTCCCCATATCTGCAACCGCCGCCGATAGTCGGTCACGGTGGCCCAAGCTAACGCCAGTGTGGCTAGGCACCGATGTACTACCGCGGCGCGAACGCCGCCCTATTGTTGTACGATATAACGAACGCATCCAGTTTTGAAGACGTCCGCGGTTGGCTTGAAGGTACGCACAATGGCACTAATTGCATTTGATGCGCGCGCCCGCGCGTTTGCTACCCGGCATTCAGTCATCTAACGTCGTCGTCCGAATAATCACCACAGAACTCAAGAAGAATTGCTCTCCCGACTTGATCATATACATCGTTGGCGCGAAGGCCGACCTCCACCAGTTCCGACAGGTCACGTCCGACCTTGCCCGTCTTTCCCTCCATACATGGTTTCCACCACCACGCCCACCAACGCCCCCTCCACCCCCGGTTGTGCCATCAACGTTCTCCTACATTCGTCCTCGCTTTACATCCTTCACCTCCATCCGTTCTGTCCCAACACTAACGTCCACCAACTCGAAACCACAATCCCCCACCCCCGAATCCGACAGTTCTCTCGATACACGGTCGACAGCCATTAAGCGTGCCAATACCTCTGCCTATACCCGCCCGCGCGCAAAGAGCGGCGACCTGCTCATACCCAGGTCGCAGTCCGTGAACTCTGGGGCGCGACCAACACCCTCCCGATTCGCTTACCGACCAGCGGGGTGGAACGAGGTCGGTGACGGCAGCAGTAATAGTCTACCAGAAGACGACGATGAAGCGGACACAGGCGAAGATCAGGAGTGGGGCCTTCGAAGGGGCATGGAACTGTTCGAGGTATCTGCCAAGGATGACTTCGGTATGTGAAAAATTCAATTGTTCCTGTCGCTCGGTGTCAGTGTGGAGCGTTGCAGGGATGCTTATTTTCGTTGCTCCTTCTTTTACAGGGATCCAACATCTATTCGACAGCCTTATAGCCGCAATCATTGAGAAAAAGGACAAGATCGAGCGCGAGAACGAGATCAAGAGGCGCGACAGTGTCCTGCTCTCAAGTTCCGCAACGCCTGTATGGGCGGCCCAAGCTGACCAGGAAGAAGCTCGCGAAAAGGCCCGAGCAACCGCTAGCTCGTCATGGAGTTGCTGTCAGACATAGCGTCCACCCCCCTTCTCTACGCTCGGTCTCGGACGGTCTCTCTTCCTCACTGCGCCCGGTTACCTATCCACTGCTTCTACACTTTATGACTCTATGTTATTACCTTTTTTACGCACGTTATAGCCATGACCCTCTCCTCAGCTTCTAGTAGCACGCCTCTCTCAGCTTTCCACACGTCCAATGCCATCCTTGTCTGTCTCTCTACGTCTATCTCTATCTCATGACACTCTTCCGATTTATCGCTTTTTACTGCATATCGTATTGTACATACATCGTCCATAGTGATGCCGCTCGGTTGGTTTTCGTAGCACTCGTGATGATGTGCAATGCACCTGGTTGCTGCTTTGAAATTTTGTCCAAAATTTCTGGGTTGACTACGAACCTTCGCCCTGGTCGACTGGTCAACCGGACGACGTTTCGAGGTTTCAACTGCCCACAGACGCGCCTGATTTGGTTAGCGGAGAGGATTGTCGGCGCCGGCCCTCGCCAGCCGAAGGACAGGTCCTTAATTGTTTTGCTCTGCCTCTCCGCTGCTTCCGTCCATAGTACGCTCCCCTCCACTCCACCACTCCCCGCTCAGAGCCCACCTCGCCATGTCCAACGTCGAGTCTGAGCTCCGCAAGCCAGGAGCGGAGGTCGAGCAACTCTGCCTTCCTGAACACTGCTTCCACAGCTTTGATGCCCTCTTCTGTGCACTCACGTCCTCCAAGTCCATCTCGGCTAAGTTCCCCGATGGCAAACAGTATGTATTCCCCCAAAATTGCGTGCTATATCGAGCTCGTTTGATGACGCCCACAGTCCCCTCTTTGTAACGTGGAACACTCGCTCGTCTCGCCCCGGGAGGTCACCAAGACTCCGGGGCTGTATCGGCACCTTTGAGCCCCAGCCGCTCCGAGATGGTTTGGCAGAGTATGCACTCATCAGTGCCTTCCGTGACCATAGATTCAAGAAGATCGAAGAGTGGGAACTCGAATCCCTCGAATGCACGTACGTTCTCCGCTCCTCCGTCCTATGTGCCAACTGAGGTGCCAATCTGCCATATTCTTTCTTACACCCGCTCCACCCCACCCCTCACACCCTTACCATCGCTGATCACATGTACACACGTACACTTCCGCGACACGCCATCGGACCCCCGTGTCCGCGTCGCCCCACACAGCGTGTCGCTCCTGATGGACTTCGAGGACGCGGAACACTACCTCGACTGGACCGTCGGCGTGCACGGCATCCAGATCTCGTTCCCGCACCCGTCCCTGCTCGCCGTCTCGCCCTCGCCATCCTCCGCGCCATCCCCGCTCTCGTCCACGAGCGCGAGCGCGCTCCCTACCCGCGCGTCGCTCAAGCATTCCTTCTCGGCGTGCTATCTCCCCGAGGTCGCCCACGAACAGGGCTGGGACCAGCTCGAGGCGATCGACAGCGCCATCCGCAAGGCCGGCTGGAGTGGGCGCATCTCAGAGGACCTCCGCCGGGCGGTGAAGGTGCGCAGGTACCAGAGCCGCCACTGCACGGTCACCTGGGAGGAGTACACCCGCTGGAGGTCCGCAAACGGAGGCTCCGTATAGAGAGAGTTCGTGACATCTCCGTTTCCGACTCGTTCCTCGTGACGGTCATTGCGGTAGAGCTTGCTTTAGTGCGTTTCGTGCGTCACCATCACCCCCATTTGCTTGTGAACGTGTTGAACTCCGGGACCTCGGTCTTGTCACTCGTTCTTTTCTTCTACATAGAGTGGTCGGAACCGGGGCACTCTTTCCATACTCACGTAATGAATTCCTCGCGAGCAGCATAGCAGCAGTGGTCAATGAACGGACCTGTACCATATAGATTGCTTCCATTACGGCGATCATAACGTAGATATCTCCGGTGGTGTTGATGCGTGTGTATTTGACAATGTACAAGATGGTCATGGATCCTGGAATCGGTCCCGGCTCGTGCGCAGGCCCTCGAAGTAGTGCAAGTCAAACTCCTGCTGGAATACCCTCGTCCGCAACACCTCCACCCTCCCGTCCCACACCACTCCGTACCGTTCCCCCAGCCTCTCCCACACCCCACGCAACAGCGCCTGATCGTACCCACTAGTGATCGCGAAGGCGACCAAGAGCCAGTACACGGTCCGGCTGCTCGGCTTCGCGTCCTGCGGAAGATCGATGAAGTGGTCGAACAGGATGCGAAGCTGGTCGAGGGTCCACTCTTCTGAATGACGCTCGCCGTGAGGGACCCCCACGCTGGCCGTGTACGCGTGGCCCGGCAGGACGGCGTACCGCGCAAAGCCCAGGAAGAGGGCGCGGAAGATGGGCAGAATGGGGTGCGGGAGCATTGGACCCGAGACGGGGACGTGCACGTCCACGAGCCTCCCCGTGATGCGCTGCGGCGACGTCATCATGTGCTCGAGGACGGTGAGGGCTTTGTGGAGCCGTCCGCGGTAGGCGTACACCTGGATGAGCGCGTAGTACGTCACGGCGTCGGGCTTCAGACGGCGTTCGATCGTAATGCCTTCGAGTTCGTGGAGTTCCCTGACAGCGTCTTGGATGTCGGCGTGGTCTTCCGATGGCTGCTCCGAGCCCGCGTTCTCAAGGAGCAGACGATGGCGAAGAATGCGATAGATGAGACCAGCAATGTCTAGTCGCCCGTTTCGACCGTATGCCCACAGGCACAGGTTGGTACCATCCATACGGAGCGAAAAGCGAGTCGACTTTATCCGCCCCAGTATCGCACGCACACCCGAGAGCTGGCTGCTCTCCGCGTAGTAACGCATGTAGGTGAGCAAAGTGGTACGGTTTGGAGCCAACCCTGAAGATGCCAATTCGGACTGGGCACGGCGAATGAGAGTCTCATCCCGCGAACGCGCGGCAATGGTGAGGAGAGTGGTGTACGTAACGATATCAGGCGTAACGCACTGAGAGGCGACGAGGGGCTGGTCGTGAACCAGGACGAACGGGTCATCGGAGAGAGATGCGCCTGGAGCCCGGTTCGCAACCATGTCCCGGTAAACGTTGAGGGACGCGTTGAAATCCGCGACCCTCGTCTTCCGCCATCCAGTCCCTGCGAGCTCGATAAGCGCATTCCACTCCCACAACCTAACCTGTCCACCGGTGTGATGTATGGTACTGAGGACAGACAGAAGGCGGAGGAACGTCTTCTGAGTGCGCGACTTGGTAGGCGGGATCCAGTCCGTGCGCGCCACGAGGCGGGAGGCGAAACTGTGAAGGTATTTCTGAGGAATGGGTTGCCTGAGATATAGAGGGCGGTCCTGCAGAAGCTCTTGGTATGTCTCCCAAGCGTCGTCGATGTCCGCGGTTTCCACTAATTTCTTGTACGAGTCCAGGCGACGACGGTGCTCTTCGAAGGCCTGCCGGCTCCGAACGGCACTGGGTGTCATTCTAGGAGTTGGATGCTTTGGAAGTCGGGACTTGCGCGGTCCAGGTCTGTACGGCCGCAATGGGAAATGGTGAGTCTTGGCCCCCGTTAATAAGTCCAGCCAGTGAGTTGACTGGAAGTCACTAGATGGGTGAAGAGTAACAGGTTTCGGTTCAAGAGAGGCCGCCCTCAAGGCGAAGATCATCTCTCGAGTGGTGAGGTGGGAACGACGGGATGACGCAAACCTCGATTTGGTAGTGGGGGCCGGCCGGAACGCGGTGGTCGACGTTTTACGTTTCGACGGGGGAAGGGGGTATGTGGGCGTGGAGGCGGGGGAGGGGAATGTACCGGAGCCACAGACCTTGGGAAAACCCTTTGCCATCTGATCCGTTGTGGTTGAGTGGATGCGCGGAGGATCACTGATGAGCAGCGTGCTTTCATGGCTAGAGAGTTGGCGTAGCGATACATGAGCTTGTTGGGGGAGTGTGTAGCGCGAGATCCCATGAGTGAACGCGAGGCCCAGAGAGGACGCTCTCAGCATCAATGCAATGTCCAGTCATCCTGGAGACCATGCATGTCAGAAAGTGTGTAGCAAGTCTTCCACTGACAGGACTCACCGCGACACGACAAACCAGCACGACCGAGTGCACAGACGCTGTGACGCGCCAGCGTGCTGCCTTCGTACACCTTCTTGGGAAGTTTCGTCTCGTGAATAACACGGACGAAGGTGATAACGCCAACGATCGCTCACCTGGCACGCCGAAGAAGTCCAGACGAACGTGTCTGAATAGTCTAGAGGTGATGGATGCGTGCGGTCGAGAACAACGAGCCTGTCGCCCGGCGTCACTCCCATTTTCGCATTCTTGCCGGGCGCTTCTCTCAATGGCTCCCTTCTGATTGGCTCCAGCCTCGATCTCATCGGCACTCACAGCGACTTCAGCCTCTTCCACCTTCACCTTCCACCTTAAATTTATACGGTCTTTCATCCGTCCAGTGAGTGCCTGCGCTATCATAGGGAGACGGATTGCTTCGAGTAAATATCTCTGCTACTTTCTCAAACATGTCCGACGTACGACGTAAGGCCTTTTACATACACCAGATGCATAGTACAAACGGTAGCGGTGGTTAAGTGGGCGCAGTACATAGGCGCGATCGTCCTCCAACCCGACTGTGTCGTGTCAAAGACTTCGTCTATTGTGCAGCCCGGTTGAGTGTGCTAACGATCGCCTGGTAAGCCTGTACCGCCTGACGAACACCCGCATCGGCCTTTGCTAGTTGTTGTTGAACGGTGGATGCACTTCCCCCGTGGAACACCCTGGAGTCACTTTCAGCACCTATGATCTTCTTGTACTTTCCACCAAAAAGGCACTTACTGCAGGAGATTATTTACGGCGTTCCTGGCCGTTTGAGCATCGTGCTGAATGCCATTGGCGGCGTTATTGACCGTCTGGGCTGTTTGTCGGAGAGCACTAGGATTGGAACCTAGTACAGTATCATATGGACGCGTCAGATACCTGTGGTGGCCAATAAATTCTTACTCTCGATCAGTACTCACCGATTTGGGCAGCACTGGTAGGAGAAGTGGCTAGAGCGAGGAGAACGGTGGTAATGAAGGTAGTCGAAAAGCGCATTTTGGCGGAAGGTGAGGGAATTGGTTACGAGAGATGCAGCGGATACAGAAATGACCGAGACGATTGAAACCTTTATACTGTCTTTTGCACGCCAAGCCAAGCACTAGCACTCGCCGAGTTTGTGCACATTGACAGTCCTGTGCATAATTGGCAATTGGTCTCATATCAAAACTGTTAGCGTGCCGCGTGGACGACGGGAGGCGTTCGGTGGAACCTATGTACTTGTGCACAATTGCACGCACAGCCAGACGAGCATTGGATATTGAGTGTCAAGGCAAGTCAAATGTGATGGGTGTCGGAGGTATGTTGCATGGGCGGTCATGTCATTGGCAATACAAAGCATAGGGACGATGCGACGTAACGGTAGAGCGAATAGTACATAATAGCAAATCATGCCCGGGCCTTGAGCGTCCCAAGGAACGCGGCCTTTTCCTCCAGAGTCTGGAACGCGCCGTGCTATGTGTCCAAAGATGTGAGTCGACAAGTCCAATTGTCTGCCATATCAAATAAGCACTTACACCGAACTTGGACGACGTGTCGATGAACTTAAGGTCAACCTTCTCGAGATCCCGACGAGAAGTGTGAACCATGAGTGACTTGCGGATGGTGATGACACGCTTCTTGGTTCCGGGAATGGAGCCCTTCAGCATGAGGTAGTCGTTCTTGACGATACCGTAGTGGGGGAAGCCGCCCATGGGCGTGATTTTCTTCTTAGTAATATCGTGCTCAGTCGAGGCATTGCCATCATCTTCGCCACGGCCGATACGGTAGATCTTCTTGTTGAGCTCCGTACGGTGGTGGTAACCGTCTGCGGTGACATATTAGCACACAATTGGGCACGCGAGAGTCTGAGGCGTGCTTACTTTGACCGGCACGAGCAACCGAGAACATGACCTTCGACGGATGCCAGGCACCGATACAAGCAACCTTGCGGAGACCCTTATGCGTCTTGCGAGGAAGCTTCTTGGTACCCCAACGGTGGGTAACACCCTCGAAACCGTGACCCTTGGTCACAGCGATGACATCGACAACCTCATCCTGCTCAAAGACGGAGGAGACCTCGATGGGCTTCTCGAACAGGCCCTGTGCGAACTCGACCTTGTCGGCGACAGAGCCACCGTTGACCTGGATCTCCATGAGGTGGGCCTTCTTCTGGGAGAGACCAGTCTTGCGGATCTGGGTGTGGGCGAGGACACGGACGACGGTGCAGTACTTGCGGATGCGCTCGAGCTCACGAGCGATGGACTTGCCACCGTCCTCGGCATGCTTCTTGGCGTACCGAGTAAATGCCTTCTTCTTGGAGCGGTACCAGTTCTTGTAGAACCTCCGCTTGAGCTCGTCGGAGAGGTGGGAAGCCCAGACAGTGGTAAGAGTACGAAGACCGCGAGGAGTCTCGACGTAGCCAACAACACCAACAACGATGAGAGGGGGGGTCTCGACGATCGTGACAGCCTCGACGACTTCACGCTTGTGCATCTCTGTAGGTTTGCCGTAAACATTTGCTCGAAAAGAGAGAACGGACATGAACACTCACTAGATCCAGGACGGTCAAGATCACGAACAACGTGGGTCATACCCGCCTTGTAGCCCATCACAGCCGTCAAGTGGACGGGCTTCTTAGGGTCATCCTATCACGAGCAGCCTCAACACCACTCCTACTTCCCCAATCAAGTGTGTAGGAGCATACCTTGGGGAAGGCCTTGACCTTTCCGCGATGGCGCGCAGCACGCTTGCGGGGCAGGAAACCAAGCGAACCGTGACGGGGGGCTTCGTACTAGAGGGATAAAGTCAATAAATTGCTTCATTGCCCTCCAGTCTCATCCTAGACAGACCTTACGGTGACTGCAGAACACTAATCAGCAACATTGAAAAACACGAAGACTGGTCTTCCATACCTCATTTTGAAGGGGGGGGGGTTTGAGGGCGTCGATAGCGTTGAGGACGACGACGACAGAATCTGTGTCAAGGCCGCGGCTGTGGCTGTGGCTGTGGCTGATGGAACTATACAGTACCTCCTAAATAGGAAGGTAGCGAGATATCGGTTAGGCGCTGAAAGCGGATCTAATCGCCGAGGACGCCAGTCGCGCAGGACCGCAGGTCTCGCTCAGGCACCGTCACCCTACTCTACAGACTCTCGTGCTCTGGTTATCCATAAAACCCTCTCGTTCAGCTTCTCTCCGCCCTCTGCTAGCACATCAGGGCTGCAGATCAGACTGCACTTTACTACCTCTGTCCAATTCTGTTCCCTGTCAACGGACTTGTCCTCAACGTCAACGGTTCTCTGATCGCAGAGTTTATCTTCGGGTTGCGTACCCCCTTGCAACAAGAGCTACATAAGGACCCGAGACAAACTGTTGGTGAACCTAGAGATTGTGGAAAGGAGAACATCGGAATCTCGTCGTCATCCACATACTTGGGCGGTCTGTCATCCTTGCGTCAGCTGTATCTTTACAACAGACCATATATTGCGGGGTATAGAACTATATTCATCAGGGATACTCGCGTGCGGTGTGTTGACTCGCCTTTGTCCCTGAACGAAACTGGTGCTGGCTCGAAGAAATGTTGCCCGGGACGAATTGGTTCAAAACTTTGCAAGGTCGTTTGAGGCGGCTTTGAGTGGAGCAGGGACCAAATTGATTGCTTCAACAGTTCAAAGAAAGTGTTGTTGATTCGGTGTCGTATGGACGCCAATTGCCAAAAACGCGCTAGTCACAGCGCATGTCACAAGTATAAGCGCCCGTGTGCAGGACTCGGACGTGACGATGGCAGAGCGACGTGTGTTGGTCGGACAGGCATCATCATCGACCTCGTCGACGAGCTCATTTCCTCTCACGTCTTTCCCGCGGTCTTGCTTTACTCTGCGCGCGTCCTTCGGCTTACAACAACGCGCCATGTCTGAGTCACCCTCCCCTGTCATTCGACGAGCCGCTAGGACGTATGGCAAGTCGCCAAAGTCCTCAGATCATGATACCTCCTTCGACACCAGTTTCGAAGCAGACATAGATCCCGACTGTTCCACGGGTTCTGGGTATGATATTCCACCATCTTCTGACGCGCCTGACTGTCCAAACGCGTCCCCTCATCGCGAAGGCTCGTCCGGGGATAATGCCAATAATGTGTCCGAGGACAGCGACGACAACGCGTCCCACCCTTATCCGTATTCTTGGAGGCATCAGCTGGATGATATCAACAGTCAATATGATAGTGCAGCACCAACGGCGACCACCGTGCTGGCGACTCAGCATGAAACTCAAGGTATCCAAGCACCTCTTGCTGCGTTTTCATCCAACCGGGACCAGTCCACGTCGCACGCGTTCAGTGGCTCACGACCCTTACTAAGTGGCTCTTCACCACCCAAATTGCTTGCCCAACTCTCTCCTCTGGCACCTAGATGCATTGACTCCAGTCCTATTCCACGTCCTGTCTCGAATCACGCCGCCCATCGACCCTCTACGCCCCAGAGCCCTCCTCGCCATCCTATCGGCACCCCGAGATCAGGTTCATCCCCTACTCCCCCCACTTCCATCGAGGCGATGCCGAAGAAAGGGAAGGGCAAGGGCAGAGTCATTGAGCCACGCCGGTCGAATAGCGACGACGAAGCCGCGGGCAGCTCAAGGCCTTCAAAGAGTTCGAGGGCGGGAGGGAAGGTGAAGAAAGTCGGCGCACGCACCAAGGTCAGTGGCTCATCACCGCTTGCTCACTGCTTAACTCCAATCGCTGTGTGTATATAATAATGCCTTTGTGCCCAATTCAGGCGCCCACCAAGAAGGAGCGCGAGGAAATGCAAAAGACAACGGCCCGGTTGGTCGCGGACCAGCCTGTTTCATTGCCGCGACCTGAGGTCTCCAAACAATTCACCCTTACCGGCCTCTTATCACGGTGAGGCTCCCCTGCGCTGGCCGGCTACTTCATAGACACTGACGTATCACAGTGTGACCCTACCAAAACCCGAAATACCTCAGATTCCGTCTTCGGACCCCATTCAATCATCGTCTCCACCTGCAGAACGGCGCGAACTCGGTCCTGAGCCTCCTGAGCCATCAGAAGCGGCGCCCAGGGACAATATCTTTGTGGCGAACGGCCTGCTCGCAGATGCTGAGTCGCAGTCCGAAGATGAAGACCTTCCGGATGGCCTCACGCTGATCAAGCAGAAGCAAGCAGTAGCAGCTGAGACCAAGAGGCAGCAAGAACTACGCGAGGCCAAGCTGCGCGTGCTGGCGCAACAGCAGCAGCAACCCATGGCAGACGATGAGGAAAGCGACCTCGAAATTGAGGACAATCAAGTAAGTGTCCTGCGTGAAGCGGACCAGGCTCGTCGCGCGGAACACGCCCGAGGCATGCGCCCCTCGAAGGGAAGGGCGAACCAGCTCGCCTACGCTAGCCCCAACGCGCGGCAGAAAGTTGCGCGCTTTCCTACCGATGACGAGCAAGTACAACGTCTGTTGGAGGTTTCTGCAGCCTCAGCGTTCAACCCGCCGTCGACAAAGGGCGCAAAGCTACCGAAGCTTTCCACACGGGAGCTAAACAAGCTCCTCCTGCAACGGGCGGACAGGGACAAGCAGCAGATCGACAAGGCGAAGCAGGAGGATTGGAAGCGGCGCGGCGGGAGACTTGGGGAGCAACTCGAGGCGCCCGTCACGGCGAAGTCTCCAGCAGAGCTGTTGCAGGAGATCATACGACAACGTCAGGGTCAATCGAACGATGCGGAGAGGGTCTCCGATGACGATGAAAGTGACGAGTGGAAACCTGAAGGAAAAGGCCACGGTGCGGAGGGGTCCGAAGATGAGGAGGAGGGCCGACAAAGCCCGATGCTTGTCGACAACGATGAACAGGCCGACGACGAGGACGACGATGAGAACCCCTTCCTCGTGCCCCGCATGCGGCGCCCTGGTGGCCATAACCGCAGTCGCGTAGTGGCGACCCTGTCCGATGATGAGGACGACGGGGAGAACCGTCCCCCAAACCAGTCATCCTTGGGGAGCATCCTCGCTCTCGGTTCGAAGATCCCGCCCGAAGATGCTCTGCCTCCCGACTCCGCGCCCCCCTCCTTGGCCTTCACGCACCGCAACTCGGTCTCGTCGCTCGGCGACATCACGGATGGCAACCGTACCGAGGACGGGACAGACAAGGAGAATGACGTGCGGCTCAGCTTCGACCGCGGCGAGGACAAGGAGAACACCAAGGTCCACTCGCCGCTCTCTGCCGTTCCCCTCCGCCTTGGCCGCAGCTTCAGCACGCTCTTCGCCGACGATGCACAGATGTCGTCGCCTTCGGGCTCCGTCCGCCGGGGAGACGTCCGCTCGCCGCTCAAGGAGCTCCCGAAGGACGCCGACGATGACGACCCGTTCGGGTTTACGCCTGGACCGCTGTTACGGCTGGGCGGGCCCAGCGGAATGGCGAGCCTCGAGGCGTCGCCGATGCCACTGGACCTGGGAAAGGGGAGTGGTCTGGGCCTCGAGCCCGCGTTCTCGCTGAAGGTCAAGGAACGGGCGCGTGACGACAGTCCTCTTGGGGAGGTGCTCGACCTCGGTGGTGGTGGGTTTGGCGGAGGAGGTTTCTCGCAGTTCGCCACCCAGGCAGGCGTAGGTGGTTAATGATCTTTGTGGCTGGACAGTGACTCATAGAAGGTTTTGTGCAGAATGCTCGGGGCTTCGACCAGTTGAAGGCTGATAACGACGACATCGACCTGACTCCGGAGCCCGGTCTTCAGGCTGTGCTCGATGTCAGTAACACTTTCCTCAAGAAGGCAAACGAGATCTTCGAGAAGGAGCAAGTGGCCCTAGCAGAACAAGGACTTGCTAGCATTAGCGACGAGGCAGCCCCGGAGATGTTCGTGGATGCGAACGGGTGAGGATCCTGTCATGCGACAATTCTCTGTTTGTCAGGTGCTCATGGATCATGGCAGCTTCCTAACGCAGACACGCCCGACCGTTGACGAAAGTCCGATGCGCTTCAGATCCCCGCTGAAAACGCAAATCACCCCGGGCTGGCGGATGTCTTCAGCCTCCTCCTCAAGGAGCGTGTTCTCGTCACTGCGAAAACCGCTAGCACCTATCCTGTCGCAAGACCCCGACGAAGCCGACGTCCCGGCTCGGAGGCGGCTGCACAAGCGCGCCGTCTCCACTTCCCCAGAGCGTGCGCTGGAGCCGGTGCCGAAGCTACCCAGCGCGTTCGACATCCTCGGGAAACGGACGTCTCCTAAGCGCAAGCGGCCGGCGCGGTCCGAATTTGTCGAGGGCGAGGCAGAGGAGTCCGACGACGAAGCCGCGTTTGGTTTTGGGGCGAAGAAGCCGGACGACGACGAAGAGGAAGATGGGGAGGACCAGGACAAGCACTTGGAGGACTTGGTAGACGACAAGGAGATGGACGCTGAGACGCTCGCGGAGGCTGCGGTCCTAGAGAAAG
This sequence comes from Ganoderma resinaceum, assembly GCA_964023155.1. NCBI lineage: Eukaryota > Fungi > Basidiomycota > Agaricomycetes > Polyporales > Polyporaceae > Ganoderma > Ganoderma resinaceum. The sequence continues at coordinate 2,391,712 of OZ026793.1, forward strand.
TTCGGTGAGTGGCATGCCTCAGTGCTTCAATTGTATGAGATGATAACGTTACGCTTGTCAGGGAGCACCAGGAACAGGACGACAAGATCCTCGAGAAGGTACATGTGGATGCCGTTAAGGGTGTCTACCGCAACCGGCGCAGGGAGCGGGGAGTTGGCTTTGAAGATGATGACTCCGACGAGGATGACGTGCGGCGGCCGAGGCCCAAGAGAGTGCGCACCGACAACGGCAACATCGCAGCGCTAGGTAGGTGACACCGCGTCTTCAGCGGATCCGCCCGCAGAGGGATAGTCGCGCTGACGTCCTCACAGCAAAGAACAAGGAGACACAAGCGTTCGCCAATGAGTACAGCGCCAACATGTGCGATGACGAGAATGAATTCTCTCACTTGAAAGACAACGACAACCTGATGGAGTTGGATCCGGCACAACCAGAGGAAGCGCAGTCCGACAAAGAGCCTGGAACTGTGTCTTACGCCCAACTTTTCCAGGAGCTGCGGCAAGGGGCTCGAGAGGTGAGTAAACCCGTGCTTTGTTTATGGTTGTACGAAGCCAATTTCACCCCATCGAACAGCGCGAGGGAGCGGATGCGTTCAATCCTCAAGACACATCTTGGATGGACCGTGCCGACGGGAGCGACGGCGAGATGGAGCAAGAGCCGCGTGTGAGGGAGGTCTCGAACCAGGCAGTTCCCGCGCGCCGCCAAGTTGCGGAGGTGCCCGTTGAGGTGAGACCCATTCAGTGACATCCCCTGAACCTGCTCACTCACCAAGGTCACACTTTCTTGTTGTCCGTCGAACAGGGCATGGGCTTTAGCAACGGCATGGACGAAGTCAGCCGCACCCGCCTGACGAAGTGGGCCAAGTCAGAAACATCGTCGCGTACCGCCGCAGTCGTCGGACGCAACACGGGTGGATCGGCGGCCGTGACAGCCCTTGGCAAGACCAAAGGCGGCGAAGGGTCATTCAAGGCGCCCCGAGACTCGGCGTCATCATCGTCTGTCACCGTTGTCAAGCCAACCAAGATTAACAAGACGGCCAGTTTCCTGTCGAAAGCGGTGCCAAACCGACGAGCCAAATTTGGAGACTCAAGCTAGGGGCGATGTTGATATTCAGGAAGCCGTAGGATGACACCGAGTCGCGATCTACTTGTGCATACCTGATGTATAGCCATGGATAAGCATTCTCCTTGTATTCGCTTTGTAAGATTAGAAACATGTAGCTCGTTGAGGACATTTTCGAATACTACGTTGAACACTGGTTGAGGCGCGACCAAACGTGCGCACTGATGCAGATGACCGCCGCCAAGGATGCTTTTGTTGCTTCGGAGAGCGCTTGATGAAGAAAGGTCTCACAGCCCAACACCAGCATGGTAGCGGGGACAACAACGGATAGGTATTAAAAGAGTCTCGGGGTATACAACGAGACGCAGACAGCTCCGAAAGCATCTAGAAGTGTGTTGATAGTGGTATACAATCAATGGTTTTGCTTTCCATACGCCCGTCCAAATCGAACACCAACGCTCCATGGAATGTTTCGTGGCGGTCGTGACGGGGAGACGTTGAAGGTTCGTGCGGCTCGCCGGGCTTGCGTAGAGGCGTTCCTCCTTCGGGAGTTGTCCTGCTGCAGCTACCAACACAGAGTGGGGGGACAGGGAGAGCTTGAGTGACTGCGCGGGGCGAGCACACGAACACGGGAGTGCGGGGCTTACCTTGTGCCTGAGCATAATTAGCTTGGCCATGCACGCAGGTGGACCCGACTCGCGAAACGGTGTTCCTATAGATAGAGGGCTCAGGCTGTGAAGGGCGAGCGGGGAGGGGGCACGAGAACAGGAGGGCGGACTTACGGGACGCAACGACCGCGAGGCCGGCTTCGTGCGCATCCAGAAACTCCTCTCCCCCGGTTATCGATGCCCAGACGGAAGGGAAGCAGAGGCAGGAGAGGAGGAGGGAGGCGAGGAATGACAGAAGGGCGAGCATCCCGGGCATCGTGCTCGACGAGCAGGGTGGCCGTGGTGGCGGACAGTCCGCAGGCTGGGGGACGTGGGGACCGATGTGTTGCAAGGGCAGCGAGACTGAGAGGACAGCGTCCGCCCTCCGCCCGCGAACCCGACGCGTGCTATAAGCGACTGTTCGTCAGATCCTCAGCCCCCTCGGCCCGCTTAGTCAGTCATCCTACCCCGCCACCATCGGCCGATCGTCTAGTTGCCGTACCTTGCCACTCGGACTCGCCCCGTCCAGACAAAATCAGACTTGCGACCACCCTGACAGACTCCTCGACCGCGCATGAGTGGCTTGCGTTCAGTATCGGCTCCAATTTCGATCGCAAGAAATTGCCAAAACATCAAATTCGTCCACAGGTGCGTTTACGCAATATCATCAAGGGGTCGCGCTGGCGCTGGAAGGACCCGAAGTTGTCGTCTATTTGGTGTACTGTACCTTCCTATTTCGCAACTCAACGCTCAAGAACGTCTTACGTGAGCCGCCTTCTCGATTGTTCCCGACTTATCACCTCGAACACTTTCCCCAAGCTCCTCATTCGCTCATCCCTGCCATGTCATGCTCTCAGCGCACTAGGAGACTATCTAGAGCCCAAGAGAGTGTCTGACGTTGTCCGAGTCGTGTCTTGAGAATTATCGTGAAACAATCTTGCTGCAGCAGCTGAGACATCGGAAAGATCTAGAGTATAGGGTCATATTGTTAAATAGTACGTATCGCAACGGAATTAATGCGTTGTTAATACAACGAGGACAACGTAATTTAGCGATGGCGAGAAGGGTTCGGTAAGCAACCGTCCCCGACCGACGGGATGGCATTAGACACGGGTAGGGTTTAATACTGCCGAGATGCTTCAAAATCGCGCCAGGCGGCGTGCAGGAGCAGAACGAACGCCTGTCCCTCGGGACTGTATTGGCCAGGATGCGATGCCGTGTTGAATGTGAAAGGGTCCACGGTATTGAGCAGCCAACCGTCCTCGTTCACGCTCTGTTTGATGACCTTCAGGGCACGGTGAGCGCTCGGGATGTGGGAGGAATCATCAGTAATGGTAGCTAGACGGAACGAGACCGCGCCAAGGAGCGCTGTCGAGGAAGAATCGGCGAAAGTTGATGGGGAGTCCTGATCAATCCAGTTGTACAGCGTTCCGTTTTCGTGCTGCAGAAGTAACATATATGTAGCATCAAGCACCGGTCTGTATCCGCTGCATGAGACCATCTCACCTGGAAAGCCCAAGAATGGGTCACAATCTCATCGATCCATATCGCAAGGTCCGCCAGCTCTTTTGAAAACTTCCAAGCATGCTGCGAGCGAGCGATGGTCTCGAAGACACGAAGCATGCCCGCAGCAGCCCAGCCGTTGCCTATAAGCGGTGAGAGGGCGAAGTCAGCCTTCGCCTGTGACACGAGGTGAATCCAGTCGGGCCGACTCACCCGTTCCCCAGTGCTTGGTATCCTGCCAAGACCCAAGCACAATGTGCTGCCAAAGCCCACTCCCATCGCTCAGGTACTGGCGATACAGCTTGCACTGCTTGTAGGCCTCGGCGAGGAGAGAGGCGCCATATTCACCGCCCGCGATAGCGCCGTAGTACGCGATGAACGGCGGCGCCATGTACACGAAGTCGGCCCTGCCGGAATGAGCGCGTGCGTGTTAAAATCAATGGAAGAACCCTTACCAGAGCTGGACCTGATCAGCGCGGTGAGAGATAGCTCCATCCGGGGTCCGAGGGGCGACATTGAGGAGATAGTCGAGCTGGTTCTTGGCAGCGTCGGCGAGCCTGCTGTCGCTGAGGTTGGTTCGCGTCCAGTTTGCAAGGAGCACTGCAACGCCAAGGCCTGGGATGGATGCGATAAGTAACATGAACGAAACGCCACCGATACAGAGGGAGTGGAGATAGACAGCTCCGCCGTATTGAACTTACTTGCGGGATCGCCGACGGCGCCATCCCCATCCGTGAGAGGAGTAGGTCCGGTAAAGTTGGTAATGTTATTGACAATTCTGGATGCAAGCAGTCAAATTCGTGCGACAGGGCGCATGGAGAACTGAAAAGGTCGTACGCCGTGGCCTTGCGAATGACATCCGCAGCGGTGTCGGGAGTAGGGAGCTGGGCAGGAGGGGGGACGGTACCATGGAAGACAGAAAGCTCCGGCCATTCCAGCTCCGTCAGGGTCTCCAGCTCTGTCCCGATCTCCCAACTGTATGAGATAAACATTAGACCATGGAAGGCAAGAAACACACGAAGGCATACGCACCTGTGGGTGGCAATTGTCCCCAAGTTCGCCTTGACCTTGGCGAGAGTGCTGTTATCCAAGCCCCCTGGCGAGACTGGGCTGGCAAAGGCTACCGAACAGGCCGCCAAAAGAGCAAGGAGTCCGATCAAAGCCATGCCTGACTCTAGCGGAAGGGCAGACAAGCAGAGGGGAGGGCCAGGACCCACAAGGTGGTCAGTGTACCCGAGTTTTATATCACTGCTGGGACGTCGTCACAGAGAGGGTTTTTGGATCATTGCAGATCATTCCTGCGGGTGATATGCGGCAGTCGATATGAACGTGCTCGGTTTCTGGCGGTCTGATGAAAATATTTTCGCTAAAATGTAGAGATGTGTTGCGGTGTCAAAAGGGCTGCTCAATTCTTGCAGGTCAGTTCACTTTGCAAGCCCTCCCTCGCCTTGCGCCACAATGATGAGCTAGCCGAGCGTAGCCACTAATGGGAGTGATTCCGCGCTTGTCCGGGCCCTTTGAGCACGAAATCGCATCCCCCGCCTCTGTTCTCTCCTTGGGGCTCAGCATTGCGCATATCGTTCGAAAGGCATGGTATTCCGCTATGCATACGTAGATTATGACGAACACGCGGCGGGAGGGAGAGCGGGAATTGCGGATGGGAAGGAGCTCAGTGAACGCATTCTGACCACTGGATGTCAGAGGGGGCATCGCCACCATCAGTCGGCTACGAGGAGCTCGGGGACGGATTTTGGGCTAAGTGAACTGACCTGCAAGAATTGAGCAGCCCTAAAATTGCAAACGCCAGCCGCCCTTCCACAAGGCCCGGAAGGGGCACGATCATGCCACCGCCAAGGTTGATGTATGATGATTATGTTGGAACATGTTACAGCCCAGACTCGGAGAGATTCCGAGTCGGAGTTGCGTGCACGGATGAGCCCCTCGATGAGCCCCGTTCTCGGGAGACCGGGTTTGGAGCCGGAGACGGTGTTCGGCATCTGGCTAGGACAGGTGACAGAGCGGATGACCTACTTGCCTGCCCTTACTTGGCACCGCATGGGGACACTATCTTGAGGGCATAGTGTCTCCCCCTTCTTCATCGAAGCCGGCATGCGTCGATGCAACCTGCAAAATGCGTGGAGCAAGTGCGACAATCGCGGGGTTGGAATCCCGTTATATCTGGTGACCTTACTTCAGCTATTCCAATAGTCAACACACCGCGCCTACTTGAATGTGTGGACGCGGACAAACACCTACAGCTTGTATGAATCCTCAACAGCCATAGGATACTCACTCAGTCGTCGTCATCGGATGAATGCTATCCAAGATGAGAACTGGTCCGGTTCATCGTCAGTCGCCGCCCATGTCCAAGACAAATTTCGACCAGTCTACCACTATTTGGGAGAGATCCCTTCCTTTCTCCACAGCTGGGTGGATTGCACAGTCGCCAGCGCAGATCGAACTTTGCGGAGAGGCGGGACATGGATGACTGGGTGGGGTTCCAGGTTGTTTAGTACTAGCCTCCCTCAATTCTCCATTGTATTTCTCCTCCCCCCTCAAGCGCCGTAGCTTACGCGCGTGATGTGACCCAGGAAGCTGATCTCCCGCGCAAGAAAATAATTCGAACCTGTAGTATATCTGCCTCCGAAGGTATTTTCGGCAAAGATCCTCCAAGAAGGCGTCGGGAGGGACGAGGCGGGGGACCGACGTTGGGCGGAAGGTAGCAGAGGGAGCGTGGGCGGGATGGTTTAGTTGCAGTCCGTCTCGCGTGATAGCCGAACCGCCAAATTCCGCACTGCGCACGTCGCGCCCCTCCCCTTCGTACGCTTGGACTTCGTATAGTATACCAGTGGTGTATTTACTTCCTCGAGATACTGTTTAGAAGGCTTACTAGGGATACCGAAGATGAGGACCGAGGCGATGAGAGAGGTGGAGGGCGGGAGGCGCAGTCCTTCAAATTCGCAGCTCTGGTTCGACGGCCTGAGCTCGCCTATCATGATAGTCTTGGAGAGGCCGTGGAAGCGCTCGCCCGCCCTCCACCCGCCTGGCACCGTCCGAGGTCACTGCCTTCAATGTTCTCCGCCGGTGTCTCAACAGCTTATCAAACAGGTATACCAGGTGCACTATCGCAGGGATTCCCGAATATTTGTGAGCCAGGGAATGGTCCCCGCGTCACATCAAAGTGTTCAGTTGGGTTGATATAAGCAAGCATACGCACCGGCTGGACACCGGGAACATACGCGGTTGCTCCCGGACGCTGGACTTCAAAAACGGTCACCAGCTTGCAAGGACTCCAAACAGAGCAAATCAATCGGCGGTGCCAAACTCACACGAAAAGGTTTGAATATCTTTACTCCCCGTCGTGCATGTTCAGGGATCTCCACGACTACGGGAGCTCAGGAAAGCTGGCGCATCTCTTGTCAACGCCCTCCCTGATCGCGGGCAGGCTGCCAGGAACAGTATTCTGAGGTCCAGAACGGCACGGTATGAAAGACGAGTTGAGCGCCCAGTCGGTTGCTTACTAGCGCCGAGGCATGCAAACAAGGCAAAGCAAACGCGGGTGGTGGCGAAGCGTCACAGCGGTGGCTGCTTCCGTCCACCACACCTTCTCGTCTTTGGGTTCGCTTTCTTTCCGTTTTCGTTCTAGCATCCCATGGATATCCTCGAGTCGATGTACAAATGCCTGGACAACTGGGAGAATGGCGGAAGCATCGAATGGTGCGTCGCAGATCGCTCTAAATGGTCATCCCCAATTCACTGAAATCGTGGCGATAGTCGCAGTCTCGTTTCCGGCCACCACTCCAATCCACACGACCCTGACTGCAATGCTGCGCTGATGACGGCCTATCATGCGCTGCTGTCCTCTACTCTTTTGTCTTGGTCTCCTGAAAAGTCACTCTCGGTCGACGATATCGTTGCTTTCGTCCGCTCTGTGGTTGACCATTTACCTTCGTCGTCTGCCGGGTCCGAGAGGAATCCTAATGTTGCAGCGTTCGGAGAAATACTGGTAGACATACTGTGGGCCGTCGACTCCGAGCTCGAGGAGATCCTTGGAGATGCGAAGGGGGCGGCAACTGCGGCAGAACAGGGCGCCTTGTCTGCAGCCACCGTCGCGCAGGCGGTCAAGGCCAAGGCCAACGCGGAATCAGACAAGGAAACACTGGTTGTGATGGTTAGGAGGTTTCTAGTACGTTGCCGTTCACTCCTTCCGCGTTCAAGAATTTTGCGTTCGATCGTCCTCGTGGTTAGTTTCGCTGCGGCAGGTCCTGCTTCGTGTACAGTCTTTGGTTCGGGGCCATGAAACACACATTTAGGACTAGCTACAATAATCTGGTCCATGATAACTATCCACGTTCTATATGGAACTCAGCCATGAAAGCTGTACCATGAGTGATGTCTTGACCTTTGTAGCTGTCTTTCGTCTTGTTGTCTGAAGTTGTAGTGCCGCGCTCTTCATTTTGCCCTGCTGACTACTTCATTTACTTGATAGGGTATTGGCATCCTCGACCCTACTGTCTGCCGCGAGAGGCTCGACTTGGGACTGGTCGCCAGCGTTGGATTGGTGGCAGACAAGCTAGCCTTCGAGAGGAAGGAGATCAGGACGCGAACGGGACTATTGTGAGATTTGCTAGTTTCAGGCACCCGTTTGGTCACCATTCCTAACTTTCTTGACAGCTACAAGCAAAACAAGTTCAATCTGCTTCGTGAACAGTCAGAGGGATACAGCAAATTGACGACAGAGCTTACAAGCAGCCTTGGCCCCGCTCATTCCCCGTCAAATGGATATCCATCTGAGTCTATCGAGGCGATTGCGGCCCGCGCTCGACCCACATGGGAGCGTACCCTTGGCCTCATAGGATATTTCGACCTAGATCCCAACCGTGCTCTAGACATCATTCTTGATGTCTTCTCCGTCCATCTCGCTACCCATCACAGCTTTTTCTTGTCTCTGCTGTCATTTTCACCCTGGGGCCGTCGGACGCGCCACAACATCAAACAAGAAGATATGGCGGTTGAACCCGATCCGGACCAGTACAGGGGCAAGACTCTCAGCGAAGTTCTCAAAATCGCTGAGGAGCGCGCTGGGTACCGGCTTGATGATAGCGGGAACAACACCACCCAGGTTCTGGCACAGGTCCTAGGCTTCAAGTTTACATACTATCAGGTGAATGCGTTATGGCAGCCTGTTTAGAAGTTGTTGTTGAACTTTGCGCAGTCTCCAGATGTGACCGAAACGACGCCACAAAACTTGTATTTGATGGCTGCTATCCTCATCCGTGAAGGCTTTTTGCCATTAGAGGACCTGTATCCACACGTGCGTCCGTTTGCGGTCAATTGCTGGATGCCATGGCTGATGATCTCTATTAGATTGGTCCTGCAGATGAGAGCATGGGTGACCTTCACAAGGCATACCTTGCTAGTGTCGAGACCCGCATTGCTGGAGCTAAGGTCAGTCAGCTCGCGATGGCGGCTCCCTTGGAGTCAGGCGGCCCTTCGAACTCGAAGGTCCGCTCTGCAGCTCCAGAAGGGAAGAAGGAGGAGATGGTGGTAGAGAAGGAAGCACCGAATCAGAAGCTAGGACTTTTGAACGCGTTGCTTTCTGTGGGTGCTTTGCGTCCCGCAATCTCTATTCTGTCCAAATTTCCTTGGATGGTGGATGCATACCCCGGGCTCGCAGACTTGATGATCCGCGTGTTGAAGCATTCGATCGTGCCGTTGTTCGACACGATTGTACCGCAGAAGGACAAGACTGCGAGTTTCGTGAAACCTCGCGCGAGATTCGGTGCTACGGGATTAGTTCCCCCGCCGGAACGCAGGCCGCAGCAGACCTTGGTTGCACCTACCCCGCCGAGCACCAGCACGGTGGAATTTGTCTTTTTCTTTCCTCATTGGGCGCAGCGCATTCCTATGTGCTCCTCGGACGATGACCTCATCGACGTACTGGAGCCGTTGATGCGCTTTGTAGGGCTTCACGTATCTCGTGACGCGTCCTTCCTCACGAAGCTTCTCCGTGTCGGTCGGCGACACATCACCAATACTGTGAGTTCAGTTATCACATACCACTTATTGAATACTCACAGCAATAACGCTAGCTCGATGTCGATCCCGAGACCAAAAAACCCATAGGGACGCCGGATCCAACGCATCCCACCATGGTGTTCTGGTTCAAGGTCTTGCGCATGTACATCCTCCCTGCTCTTTCCCTCATCCGTGGCAATGCTGTCTGTACCGTGGACGCATGGAGCATTATGCACCAATTCGAGATCACCCGCCGGTGGCAGCTCTATGGGGAATGGAAGACCCACACCTATAAATCCCACCCAGAGCTCCGTATACGACAAGTTCAGACCGATAGGGAGTCCAAGGGCATCCTCCGTCGTCTCTCCCACAATACCATCGATTCCTTGTCAGGCGCCGTCGCAAAGCTCGCATACTCAAACCCGTGTATCTTTTTCACCAATGCCGTCAACCAAGTCATGGCCTATGACAACCTGGCTGGGGTTGTGATCCAGGCGCTCAACTACGTGACGATCATGGGCTTTGACGTGCTTGTGTATATCATTCTGGACGCGTTGGCCAACCCGAACAAGGAGAGGGTGAAGGACGACGGCGTCAACATCTCGGACTGGCTGCAGAGTAAGCATTCTTGACACGGTTTGTTATTTTTGACTGACTATCCGCAGGTCTCGCTGCCTTCACTGGCATGCTCTTCCGACGTTACAGCGCGGACCTAACGCCATTGCTCACATACGTCGTGCATCAATTACAGAACGGGCAAACCACAGAGCTCGTCGTAATTCGTGAACTCATCTGGAAGATGGCAGGAATTGAGCCCCTTCCGAGTTTGTCGGATTCTCAAGTCATGGCTATGGCCGGGGGCCCAACCTTACGGATTGAAGCTGTCGCTTCGAACACCCGCGGGGCACGGCTCGATCCTCGAGAAGCTAAATACGGAGCTCTCAACCGTCTAGGGAAGGCTCTTTTGGATTCCTCGCTCGCGCTTCCCCTTCTCGTCCAAGTAGCTCAGCAGCGCCAGTCGTGCGTATTCCAAGCGCCTGATGCCCACCCCAAGTCCCTCGCCAGTTTGTTCGACACAGTACGCTCTATTGCGGCCCTTCCAGCTAGTCCATTTATTGACGCTTGTATCAGACGCACGGTGTCCTGCTGCAATACTTGGAGCTTCTCACCACGCCGACCATCATCGCCGCCCAAGATTATGCCACAAAGGTTGTCCCTCCGCTCGCAGAGCTCAACGAGAAGTATGGCATCTGCGCGCCGATATGCATGCAGATCTATAGGCCTATTCTCAACGGGACCCTTCTTGTTAGTTTTTCATTATTCCATCCCTTGGCGAGCATGACTAACGGGGCTTCCAGGCGGCTGCACTTGCCATGCAAGAGAAGGAGCGTGTGGCGAGTGAGGAGGCGGAGAAGCGGCTGAAAGCAGCCCTCACGGCGAAACGCGAGCCAAATGCCGCCGTGTCGCGGGTGGCTTCTCCGAACCCTGGCACTGAAAGCGCACCAAATAGCGATGCCGTCCCAGAGCCCAAGGTAGTGGTTTCGGAATCCCTGTCTGCCGACATTGTGATGGAGTCCGCGGAGGAGCAAGGTCCTACCCCAAGCGAAGTGCGTTGCATCCGTACCTCCGCTTCGTTTAAATCAAGTGACGGATTGTGCGCAGAACCCATGGCTTCCCGAGCTGTACCCTCTGTTCGAGGACGTGAAGAAGATAGCGCCAGGCGCTGCAACTGAAATCATTGGGTGCGTGCGTTCCATAGGTTTCGAAGGAGAATCCATCTGACCCCCCTTGCAGGCCCGCTTTCTACCTCACTTTCTGGCAGCTTTCTACGTACGACCTCTCTCCTCCGGCCGCTAGATACGACGAGGAATGTGCAACGCTTCGTGTCCTGAGTCGATCCGAAGATTCCAAGTTCATTGTTGCGGATCGCTCGGCGGATCGTGCCAAGCGTCTGACCGCTGGCATCCACAAGGATAGGCGGAACAGGATCAACGCTGTTGTGACTGCGCTCAGCCAAGAGTTTAAGGAGCAGGCGGCGGCACGCGCCTTCACTATTAAGCGTCTGGCCCGAGAGAAGCAGCACTGGTTCGCGCATAGTGAGTAGATTCGGATGTCCATGGTGGAGCAAGCTGACCGTGAGTTTTAGACCCCAAGGCTGCCACCCTTGCCGCGTGCATTATCGAGTACTGCATCCAGCCACGGTGCTTGATCTCACCCATGGACGCGGACTTCTGTGCCCAGTTCATCAAGGTGATGCACCTCCAGGGCACATTGGGCTTCCCTACGTTGATGACCTATGACAAGGTTGGTTCCTGTGACACGATAACTTCGCCGGTGCTCATTCAAGCGTCACCCGCTAGATCCTGGGAGAACATGTGAAGGTCGTTATTTTTTCTTGCAGCGAATACGAAGCGCGCAACTACGGTATGTGACAGTGTCACCAATCAGTATTTGGCCCCAGTCCTGAAAGTAAACAGGCCGTTTCTTGCTCGGTGTCTTGAACGACATCCAGAAGTGGTATCTAGATGAGCAGTTGTTTGTGCAAGAGAACCGTACGAAGAGCGGTGGAACGGTCGTCCTCCTGCCCGGCCTTCAGCTTCGTTGGACGCCCAAGCAGGTCATCGCTCAGGAAGACCTGATCAAGTGGAGCGACTTCAAGCAGGTGGTCCGCAAGTGGCATCGCAAGCTTGGCAAGGTATTTGATTAGCTCATTTGTCGGCACTTTTGCTGCATCCTGACATTTTCCAGTGCTTGGCAGAGTCCATTGAGTCTGGGGAGTTCATGCACGTGTACAATACCATTATCGTCTTGAAGGAGATCCTCCCGGTGTTCCCAGTCGCTTCTGTTTACGAATTCGGCGGCTTGGGTCTCAGCAGAGCCATCGAGAAGTTTTTGGAGAAAGAGGACCGAGGAGATCTCAAGATTCTCGGGCGAGCGTATGTCATTTCGTCTTACAATGTCACATGTTTCTCTAACGATATTTCATAGCTATTTCGCGAGTTTGAAGAAGCGAGAGGCAATCTGGGCCGCGCCGTCCAAGGTACATATTGCTTAGTTAATGTCTCACCCAACGCTAATGCGCTCTCTCAAAGCCAATCGCTCCCCCGGCTCCAAGAACCCCTGTTCCACCTTCCCAGCCTGAGAGGTCTCGCAATGGCACCCCTGCTGCGCCCGCCGCTTCAACAACTTCTGAGCCACGTAGGCCGGCACCCATTTCAGCTCCATCGGCTCCCAAAGCGCAACTGGCATCGACAGGAAACACTGCTTCGCCAGCTCCTCCAGATCGGACCGGCACCCCGACTTCTACCAAGTTGGCTCTTGAAAGGTATATACCATGTCCATTGGTTTGCTAGGCTTTCAAATATTAACCTTTCTTGCAGCGTTCCCCGGCCGGAGGTTGTCAAAAGAGTCAGACCCGAAACGAGGTCTACTCCAGATGGCAAGACGGTCGCAGAAGCCAGGACTGTACCCAAAGCCGACTTGATGGATGTTGACCAACCGGTACCACAGTCAGCCTCTCGCGACAGTTTGACTCTCCACAATGCGCCGTCCAAAGGCATTTCACCTATCCCATCTTCTCTTAGCGATAATGCACGCTCTCGACCGTCGACCCCTAGTCAGCCAGCGGCGGTCCGCAATGCGGCGGCCAAACCGATTCCAAGTTCACCTCGGGGGTCTTTTAACAGCCTTGACGTGAAAGGACAACGCCCGGAGGCTCAACAGACGATGCCTCCCCCCTCTGAGCCTAGTCAGACACTTTCCGCACAGGAACTCCGGGAGACCGCGAAGCAGTCTCGGGTTGACAAGAACGACATTGCAGTGCCGACGGAGCCCCGCTCCCAAGCGCCAGCTCCGTCACCGCGCCGCAGGTCTCCCTCTCCGACGAGTCGGCCGGGCACCAGAAACCCCAGCTCGGAGTCTAGAGCGAGCGGTGATCGTCGTTCCGCGCGGGGGGACAAGGTCGACGACAAGCGTCCGGAGCGCGAGGCTCGTCAAGAAGGACGTGAACCTTCGCGCAGAGAAAGCACCCGCAGCGAGCGTCGAGCAGCCCGCGAAGACCGAGAGAAGGACGGAGAGCGCGACAGGGAAAGGGGACGGGACAGACATGGGGAGCGCGACAGAAGGGACCGGGATCGCGACCGTGAGCGCGATCGTGACGAGAAGCGCGAGCGCGACAGGGAACGAGACCGGGACGGCCACAGGGAGCGTGAAAGAGAGCGGGACCGTGACCGTGACCGTGATCGCCATCGCCGAGACGAGAAGGACCGCGACCGCGAGAGTCGGAAGGACCGCGAGCCCGGGAGAGGGTCGGTCGCTGCGGCTGCGGCTGCTCTTGCTAATGCTGACGATCGTGGATTGCCTAATCGACCTGAGACGGGCGGCCGACACCGCGGCGACGAGTCTCTTGGGAAGCGGCGTCGGGGTGGCGACGAGGAGGTATGTGACGATCGCTGCGGACATTCTATCTGGAATCGCTCATTTACTGAACTGAAGACGGACCGCTCTTCTAAGCGTTCGTCTCGTAAGGACAGTCACCACGAAGACCGTAGCCGTCGTTCATCGGAGAAAGATGGTCACGAACGAGGCGGCCGCGACTCCGAACGGCGTAGGAGGGATCGTGACGGAGGAGACGCAGAGGGGAAGGGCCTCTCAATCGACACGAAGGTGAACCTTGCGCTTCGATTTGCTGGTGCTGTTGACTAAACGTTGCGTGTCTTTGGCAGCTGGGTGACAAACGCATACCCGAAGGACCGGCCTCTGCAAAGGCGTTGCCCCCTTCAACCCCATCTGCACCTCGCGCAATGACTGGCGGAGATACCTCACGCAAGGAGGGTCGTGATCGTGATTGGAAGCGCGACCAGCCTCCACACGCGTCTTCGGGGCCTTCAGGCGGTGCCAACGGCAGCTCACTGGAGTCAAGCCAAGGCGGCAGCCTTCGCTCACGTATCTCTGCCGCGCCAGGTGACAGGGAGTTGTTGCGGGGGCTTCCGCCAGCGCCTTCAGTGGCCTCTGGTGACAGGAAGCAAGATGATGATCGCGACGGCGGCAGGAAGCGCACGATATCTGGTATGTCCATTGCTTATCCTGCCTACTACTTGAAATTACGGTGACCGCTGACCACCACGCCTTATGCAGACCGTGAGAGGGACGCACCGGAAGCCACCGGCAACAGCGAGCCAGCGACCCAAGCTCCGAAGCGCCCCCGTCTCATTCGCGATCGCTATGCCACAGCGTCCAGTGGTGGATTGGCGAAAAAGCTGCTTCCGATCGACCCCCAGGCCGCAGACAAGGCTCGGGCGGCACGCAAGGATTAGCCGCAAGGGCGAACTTTTCCTCTTTGGTAGCATAGACCACGGCAGATATCGCACATTGTTATTGTATTACCACTCCACTCGGTGCTATAATCCTGACATTGCAAGGGAGTTTCTTCGTTCCTACACAGCCTGCATTGTTGACGCCAGCATATCTGAGTGTCAACGACATCATTACATTGACAAGCGTTTCACTGAGTCGGAGCTCGCAGTGTGATAAGCTGTGTACGCGAAATACATGGTATACTACAAGTTGAATTGTACTAGTACAATATCGATGTTGGATCGAGGAATTCAATGCGATAGTTGGTGTTGGAACCGACAAGTGGAGTTGTGTTAAGAATTGGCGGATGGAAACATGGTGTTGGAACCAATGAGTGGTGGTGTTGGACCAGTGAGTATGCGAATGTGAGGGAGACTCGGTGTGTGCGCTGCGAATACAATGAACTGCTTCCAGACGAGTTGAATCGACCCATTATGAGATGTGCGAACGATAGGTAAATAAATAGCGGGGAACCCGTTACCGGCCTTTCATGAGGGTAAGGAATTCTTCGCGGGTCTTTTGCTGCGTTCGGAAGCAGCCAAGCATACATGACGTGACGGTCACCGCGCCAGGTTTTTGCACGCCGCGCATGGTCATGCACATATGCCTGTGGAGATTTAGAATCCGTCAGCGACTACAGACGACACGAGAGCGCACAAAGGACAGATGACGGCGTGAACGTACGTCGCTTCCATTACAACCGCGACGCCGCGGGGCTTGATCGCCTTTTCTACAGCGAGGGCGACCTGCTTTGTCAGTCGTTCCTGCACTTGCAGCCGGCGACTGAACGTCTCGGCAATCCTAGCGAGCTTGGAAATCCCAAGGACCAATTTGTTCGGGATGTAGGCAATCGCAATCTAAACATAGTTAGAAGGCTTCCGAAGGTGCGGGACCGGCGACTTTGGCAACGAACCTTGCCCGTGAACGGCACGAGGTGGTGCTCACACAAGCTGGATATCTCGATGTCGCGTACAAGGACCATTTCCTCGTGGTCCTCTTCGAAGACGGCGTCATTGATAATGTCTAGGGCCGAGTAAGACGCCGCTCGGGGACCCGAGAAGGATGGTCAAACGCACTCACCAGCGAGACGTTCCTCATAGCCTCTGGTCATCCAGAGGAGAGCCTTCGCATAGCGATCGGGGGTTTTGAGGAGCCCTTCCCTGTCGGGATCCTCTCCGATGCATTCTAGTATTGTGCGCACTGCGGCCGAAAGCTTCTTCTCGCGTTCCGCACGTTCTTCTGGGGTAGCATTCATGCGGAGGTGGGTGGACTTTGCTTTGCGCGGCGTCAGAAAATGTCAGCTCATTCCATATGGCCACGATGGTAAGACACCGTGAACTCACCGGGCCAACCGAGACCATGTTCATCTGGCAAAGAGTTGACCACATTTGTTACGGCTCTAGACGGGTATGCGGGGGTCGAGAGGCCAGAAGGAAAGCGGAAGCCATAGCCCTCATGCCTGTGTGCGGAACCCACTTGACGCGAACTCGAAGAGGATCCTTCTCCCAGTCCATCCTGGCGGTACTCCTCTGGCTCTTCAGCGATCGTGGTGTGCGAGTCCTGCTGAAGTTTGAATGTATGGAGGCGTTCTGAGAGATGGGTCTGGCTCGCAGGGTCATCGAAAGACATGGTGGTGAGATAAACTAAAAAGTTGAAACGATTCCGGGCTGAGAGTCAGCGACGTCTCGCCCGGCCCACCCGGCGCTAGTACTTAACCGGGACTGTTTAGCCGCCCTGATTTTGTCTTTGCGGGTTTGGCCGGGCGGGGGACGCTGGTGTGGCTGGATCCGATTCCTGTTTCGTCCGAGAACTGTAGGCAGTGCCAGTCTCAGCGACTCTCCGCCCGCATTCTTGGTCGTCCATCACCACGAGCAGCCAGTGCATCTTCAGAATCCAGGCACACCAGACAATGCATGCAGATGCGCGTGTATCCGTCATGTCCGTCATGGCACAGGATGTTGCAGGGATGCTCACCCCAAGCCGCCCCATTACCGCATACAACCCAACATTGCCGAGGTGCGAGATTCACGCCGACTCACGGTCTACCCAATCTCAGGGTCACTCCCTCGGTTACGTCCTGCCGTACACCTCTCCTGCTGCTTTTTGAGCTAGAATGGACCGCCGGGCACGGATGGATACATTCGGACCTACAAATCGGCAGAATGAAACTTGAGAACATTGCCATAGGAACTTTGAACACCGCAGTCCTCGACACTTTGACGACACAAGCCCGAGAGGAGAAAGCGCGGCGTGATGGGGCGACATGCGCATTGCCCGCAGCGGTCGGATGTGGCCATCCCAGTGGTCCGCCCCCAAAACGGAAGGTACAAAGGCTGAGCGCCGAGCGACAGGATGCGCAAAGCGTGCATCAGGTTCACCGTGACCAAGTGAGGATATCTCAAAGACGCTTGCAATTAATGCTGTTCCGCCCGAAACATTTCTCCTTCTCCAATCCCATCCTCCCATATCCGGTACCCTTGCACGCACTAAGCGGCCACGCCTGCCTCTCGCCCCTTTGCCTATCAAGCCTCTTCCAAAGACGTCTGGCGCCTTACCAAACAGTCACACTGCCTAAACATCACAATTTGGTCCGACCGCTCCCCTTCGGTGCGTGCTTCCCATAAAATGCCTCCGCTCACGAGCAAATGAAAGCGCTGACGATCCAATCTCACACCCGGACAATAACGCTCCTGGCGTGGACAGGAGGGGCTCCATCCGGGGCGTTCTGAAGCCTCTTTTTATAAAGCCCGGTCGCCCCAGATAATTTGAGCGTTCTCCCGTTCGGTCAGCATGCCTCTCCTCCTCGTCTCTCTCCTGTCTGATGCCACTCGTCAAGCCTGTTCTGTCGCCAAATATTTTTCCCGCTTCTCTCACGATCCTCCCCCGAAGCCCCTTACGTCCCGCGAGCGCGTCAAGCGAGACGCCTCGGACAAGCCACCGGACCTATACGCAGATTGGTTAGCGTCTCGACGTTGCTCACAAAATGACAACGAGCATCTCCCACCAGGTGCACATCGTCGGTTCTCCTTCGATAATCTCAAAATCGCCTGCAGGCTTGCCAGATGTTGTACTCCTGAAGTACTTTCTTGCTTATGGGATGCCCACCCATACAGAATATCCCTCATGGTCACCCTCGATCTCGTACGGGGCATTTTCCCCGCATTTCGTGGCTACTCGCAGGCCGTCATGATTGACGAGGTCTGTACCAAGCCAGTTGCTTAAAACAAGGCGCTTCTCACGATCGCAACAGCTTCAACGACTCATTTCCTCGGGCGATTTCACGCTCGCAAACATACTACATCAAGCTGTAATGGAGCTCGCTCGCATGAGTCTCGAAGCCGCGATTGATATCATTGCGTGCGTTACAATCTTGTGGCTAAATTATCCGGGGCATTGATCCTTCCCATGCAGAACTTCGAATGAAAATATCGTCCACAATTCCTCCCGCTTCCTCGTGGAACGAAGGCAGATGGAGCAAAAATTACGGTTAGATGTTCCGACGCTCTCCGACCCACTGGTCCGCGACGTCCTACAAGAGTCAGATACTTTTGTCCGCTCCTTCAACGGCTTTTCCGCATTCGGCGTTTTTTCTCCCTTCGACGCAATGCGTCTCCTGACACTCATTTCCGAGGTCTTCACCCACCTCTGGGTACTATCGTCATTGACGTTTGGGGGAACGCCCTTGTCGATCATTCTCCTCTCTATCGCTGCGTCCGCTTTGCCGTCCCTGCTTCCATGGTTAGCCTGCGGACAAAATACATGGGATCAGTTTGACAGTCGGCTTGAAGCGCGACTTACCGCAAAACAAGAGGCTATGCGCGGTCTTGCTTACAGTGACTCTTACCGGCCAGAGATTCTCCTCTTCGAGCTCGGGCCGTGGATATTGAAGTCATGGTCACGCGCACGGAAGTCGCTCCTCGGCTTCGAACGCAAGCAAAGCGGCGCGGATACAAGCTTATCCTCCTTCCTCCTTTCGCGAATCTATTTGAACGGCATGTTTTCCACGTTTCAAAACGTCTGTACCGCCCATCTTGTGATAATTCATTTTGATCACTCACATCGCCTTCCAGGTACCTTTATTGCTCGTCCTCCATTCGACATCAACTTCCGTCGGTACCTTTACGTTGTACCGAAATACTCTGCAGAGTCTATTCTTGACCGTCGAGACCCTCCTTCGTACATTACGCATGGCGTTCCAGGGTGTATTCCTGATGGGCGCGTTCTGTGCAGCCTCGGCCTTGAAGCCCCGACTCCAGCCCGAGGTGCACAAGACGACTTCATATGAGCCTTCCAGCGCGGGGATGGCCATTGACGTCAGGTGTGCGCCAGGCTTGCCTCGCTTATCAGCTGTGGCTAATTTCTCAAAAAGGAACCTCAGCTTTCGCTATCCCGAAAGCAAAGTCCCAGCGCTCAGTAACATCAATCTGTCCGTGAAGGCGGGCGAGTCCCTCGCCATCGTCGGCTACAATGGCTCTGGTCTGTCCGCACCCTTGATCGCCGTTTTCGCGCTCCGTTAACCGACTTCTCCCCGGCAGGGAAGACCACACTGGTCAATGTCCTCCTGCGCATCTACGACTTTGAGGGTGGTTCGCTGCACGTGAATGGAGTCGATATCCGCCGGCTCGACCCGCACGACTTCCATGCGCACGTCTCCCCGGTCTTGCAAGGCTTCTCAAAGTTCAGTGCGTCTGTCAAAAGTAACGTCGGTATCGGCTACGTCCCCGAGATGAACAGGGCCGATGCCATCGACGCCGCATTGGAACTCGCCGGCGCCGCAGACCTCGTCCGGTCGCTGCCCGAAGGCGTCCGTACACGGCTGGACGGCGACGAGCTCGGCCGCAGCTGCGACACGTTTTGTAGCGACAGCGCCACGTCCCACAAGCTTCACGGACTCTCGGGCGGGGAGGTAAGGTTTTCTCGAGAATGTCGCGGCGCCTGTAAACCACATTCTAACACGCCGAATTCCCGTCCAGTGGCAACGCATAGCCATTTCGCGCGCCCTAATGCGTGCACGGCGTTCGGAGGTGGAGCTCTTGGTCTTCGACGAGCCGGTAAGTGCCGCTGGTGCCGCGGCTTCCTTCCCCTGAGTTTGCATCTATCTCCCACCTGTTCCCGCGGTTCACGGGAGTTCTTTCGTCGCCACCCTACCCTTGAGGCTTGAGAGCTCATCGCGACAACTCTCCCACAGACGTCTTCCCTCGACGCGCATGCCCAGAAGCACGTCTTCGATACCATTGAGCATATTTCGCGTGGTTCGAACGGCCACCGGACGAAGACGGTCATTTACATCACGCACAGGCTAGCTACCGCCCGCCGTGCTGACAAGATAGCGATGATGGAGAATGGGGTACGTCGCAGAATATGGCTCACCATTCGCGCGTATATCACTCTTACCTTTACATGCTGACATTGATCTCCTTCTCCGGCAGACAATCGTCGAATTTGGCACGCACGAGCAGCTGCTCAGTCAAAACGGAAGATACGCCGCTCTATATCACGCTTCTGTCTAGACCAACACCTTTTACTACATCGTATTTGAACCGTAATATCGAGACAACGGGTAGTGCCCCAGCAGTAGATGGTAACCGATGGACAGAATCAGCCTCGAAGTGGAAGTATACATGTACAATATAGCTCTTTAGATTATTGTCCGGAAATACCGATAAGAATAGTGTGTGGATGAGCCGTAGTGTTGTCGTAACATCCCAAACGGTCATACGCCGCCGTCCAGTGTGGGAACGGCAGGCGAACGTTATACTCCTTGCGTCCCCCTCTGTGCGTGGTCGACGTAAATCAATACACCATCGTGAAGCGTGGCATCAACGCCGTTTGCCTCCGTCCCCGCGGACGTGGGGAGTCTTTCGGTGTCCTCACGGAGGCCATACGTCCCCACGAGCAGCCCAAAGTCCTTCACGCCCTGTATCAGAGAGGGGACTTGCGCCTGTAGCACCATTAGTACCGAATCCCAATGCTAGGGCTAAGATGACACGCACTAGCAGTCCTGCTTCCAGGAAGACCCCCAGCAAGTTGTTCATCTTCGCGAACTCGATCGCTGCGTCCAGACTCCACAGCCTGTGGTCGTGCGCGTCGTCAGTGCTGAGCGCGGTCGCGCTGGGCGGCGCGCGGTGCACCTCCCCGCACTGGGAGGCGAGGAAGACGGGATCTGAGAAATCACGGACGCGGTCGGTCAGCACGGCATCCCCTCTCTATCTCACTTTCGTAGCTCAGCGGACAAGAAGGCGGTGACGTACAGTTTGGCTGCTTCCAGTTGAGAGCCGCGCACACGTCCGGGGCGAAGGACGTAAAGACGACCGGGCGGCGGTCAATGGTCCCCTCTAACGCCGAGGTGTCGTAAACGGTGCGTAAGACCGAGTTGACGGCGTCGTTCAGGTCGAGCTGGTTTCGCAGCGAGTGACGCTTCCGCACGCGCGCGGGCGCGTACGCGATCTCCACGCAAATGCCGAATGCTGCAGGGACAATCTATGGGGACGGAAGGGAAGCGAGAAGAAAGGGGCCAATGCCAAAGAAGCAACAAGATGTGAGATAAGAGATGCTTGGCGGGAGACGACGTGAGCGCGAATGAATAATCAGACGCACCCGCAGTAATTCCTGCATGCTGATCATGGACGACGCTATCCATCTCGCCCAGACGGACGGCGGTGACGACACGTCAGGGAGCGAACGGCCACGACCTAACCGCATCGCCAGGGACTGGAATTGAGATAGCGTGACATCTGCGACACCCAGTTCGTAGCTCTCGTCTGGTAACCTCCACTCCGGGAACACGACAGGGTGCAAGTCTCTGGTGACCTGGACGGTTACGTATATATAACTGCCGGTGACCGATGAATGGGTGAGTGAGTGCCCGGAGGCCTGTGAGAGCGTCTGGTTCGATGGGGACGTCTGTGCGGATCCGAGGGTCCGTCCATGCTGTTGTGTGGGCCGCGACGTCAGGAGCTTGGCGCTACTGCCGCCGGGGACGGGCATCGCGAGCGACTTCCAGTACGTCTCGACGGCCCCTCCAATCTCAAGCTTGACCCCGCTGAACGGCGTGATGATGTTGACCTCGAACGACACCTTCTCGCGCCGATTAGCCGATTAGCACTGGGAAGCGGTCTGCGTAGGCATCGGAGTGCACCCACCTCTCCAATGACGTGTAGACGAGGATCCAAGATAGGAAGGGTAAAGGGCTGGCTATTTTGAATGTTCTGGAATAGGTGTGGGAGGCCCGTCGCGCGACCAATGGTTTTAGTGCCGAAGTTGGGATACAGGGAGAACTCCAGCGAAAGAGCGCTCGGAGATGGGACCTGGAACGAGAAGACGATCTTTTGGTCGCGGATAGGAAGGGATATGCTGTATGGCGCCGATGTGGTGACGGGCGCCGCGGTCATCACGAGTTTCAGGAGGGGCGAGGCGTGCAGGTGCCTGTCTTCGTATTGCGGGCCAGCAAGGGGATGTCGAAGTCGCACGGCTGGCCCTTCGACGCTGGCGTCCTGGTAATGTGTGGACAGGTGGCCAATGGTCACTTGGACCAGCGATGCCTTGTCCAAGTAGTTGTGCCCGTAGACGCGGTGAGGCATCATGGGTGGGGGGAGGTAAAGCGAAGGGATCGCATCAATGTCCGACTCCGTCCCTATCGACCTCTGCGTGTTGGTGAGCGGTGAGCCCTGATCCATCGGAACCTGTGCAGCCTGAGCCTTCGCGGCCGCCTGCACAATGAGCGCAACGCAAGTCCTGTGACCGTACCATGCGGCGTAGTACATGGGGGAATTCCCAGCTTCGTCTGTCACGTCAATCCGACTACCAACTTCGAGCAGGACTGTCAGACAAGATTCGCGACCAAACCGCGCGGCATGAAAGAGCGGGGTCCACTCGTTGTATTTGTCCGGGATGTCCCAGCCGTCGTGGCGTGCGAGAATGCGGACCACCTCTGCGTGGCCCTCTTGCGCGGCGAGATGGATGGGATACTCTCCATTTGTATTTGGGAGGCTCGGAGCGCCATATTGGAGAAGCAGGACCACCACGTCCATGTGTCCTGATCGCGCGGCGAGCGTGAGCGGCATCAGATCGCTGTTCGAGCTGGGGGTCTGTACCGAGACTTTGCCGTCCTCGAGGAACGCGCGGACGCAGTCCACACAGCCTTTGAGGGTACCATAAATGAGAGGCGTGCAGTTATCAACATCGACAACATCAGGAGGGAGCCCGACCTGGATGAGTCTCCGACAGATGTCATCGTGCCCATGCATCGCGGCGTAGTGCAGCGCAGAGCGACCGTATGCGTCCGTTTTGGCGCTCTGAACGCCCCCTGCGAGACAGAGGCCCACCAGGCGCAAGTGACCCGCGATGGCTGCTTCGTGGAGGCATGTGCGGCCGTTGATGTCGTCAACGAAGGTGTAATCGAACGGACGGGAGGTGGAGGAGAGGATCAGGTCCGCTGGCTCCTGTGGCGCGTTGATGACCGCCTTCCAGAGGATGCGAGTAACATGATGCCGGGCCTCGCGAGACTCTGCGAGCGAGTCGGAGTAGCGTACGAGGTCCGCTATAACGGTTTTGTCGCCGTCGGCGAGTGCCTTCCGGAGGTTGCTCTCGAGGTCGTAGAATGGGGCCATTTGCACGTTGCGGTCGATATTCAGCTGATGGCTGAGGATGATATCCTCCGCGACATGGAGCTCGTTACCAAGACCAACGGACAGATCGGTCATATCTAGGAGACAGGCGGCGACTGTGTCCGCCAGCTCGGAGATCAGCTGAACAAAGGCGGTGAGCAGAGTAGGAGCGGTCGCATTGGGGCGAGAAGCGAAGCACACCTGTCGGTTGAATACCGGCTGGACCTCGACCTGGCGGGCGAGGTAGAGCTCCTTGGTCGTGGAGCGCGAACGTTTGTCCCACTTCTTGAGGATCTTCCGGAATCCCATCGCGTTGATCTCGATAAATTGCTGAAGAGAAAGGGGCGGAAGATACGTATAATGAGCTCGGCGACACGCAGGCGCGACCATCTACCTGCAGTTTCCCAATGTCCCGCTCCAGCAGCCTGAAGCCCTCTTCGACGGCGCTCCACTCGACATGGTTCTTGGTCGCGTCGTCCATGGCCTCCGGGAGGAGGCGCATGGCCGCGGCGCGACGCTTGGAGAGAAGGGTCTCGAGCCGAAGCTTGAGCTCGGCCTCTTTCTCGAGGTAGAATGCATTGATCTGCGTACCGATGATACGGCGGAAGGTATGATCGTCAATGGACGTGTGCGGAACGTAATAGGGCGCATGTGCGCGCACCTTCTCCAGCTCTCGCTCAAGCTTGAAGAAGAACGCGGCCTTGTGGGCCTGGAAGCTGGGTCCTCGATCGTCATCCTGGCCCAGGGGCGCGTACAAAGGGGGCTCTTCGGTCGTCAAGGTTAGCGATGTAGCCCCAAGAGGCGTCTGAGGAGTGGTGGGGGACGAAAAGATGTCTTCTGAGGAGAGGGTGTCTCGGGGCGCGAGAGCAGCGGCCTCGGCAGGAGGGCGATTTGCGGCAAGGGAAGAGATAATCTTCTTGAGGGCCTTATAGTCCAGGTAATAGGCGGACCAACCAGGGACCTGCTCTGCCTGGATGTGCTTGCCAAACTGCACGAGGCACGGGGGATTAAGTGCGAGATATGGAGGAGAGAGGTGGAAGTGATATGACCTTCATGATTGCCGGAAGTCACTGGCGCACGATGAGGGCGAGGCGACGAGAGACTGTTATGGATGGAAATGAACGGCGGACGACGGACTCGGACTCGAGCAAAGAGCAAACGGCGGCCCCATTGGCCTCAGTCGAGGAAAAGGAAATGTCGCGGCGGCTGCTCTGGCTCTGTTCTGGGACTCGGATTCGGAACTCCTCCTCCATGTCCGACCCACGTGCCCTGCTCTTGCCCAGATCTCTATCTCCATCATCGTCTGTCTGAACGGTCCCCCTTTCCGGCCACCCGAAAACCGAAACCGCTACGAACGTGCGTATACCCGCGATCGTCAAAATCACATTGGAAGCAAACTGAAAGTCATAATCCCCAGGCCTGCAGCACGACTACGGTATGCGTACAACACCTATCACACGAGGATTTTCCTCAATTGCCACATGCGCGTCCGTACTAACGTCACCGGACACCGCCCGTCCTTCTCCACCCGGTCGTGTGCGCAACGATAGCAGAAGACATACCCCGATGGAAATGCCGTCGCATTCGCGATCGGATTTCGACACAATGGGCACATCCCATACTCCACGTCGTCCACCCTGATCCCTTGTGGATGGGGCGGGTGCAGGCGCGGCGGTGGCACGACCGGCCCGAGCGGAGAAGTCGACAGCGACCGCGCAGGTGACGACGGAGAGTACCACCACTCCAGGAACTTGATGAAGAAGATGGCCGTGGGCAAAAGCACCTTCAACGAGTCGAGGAACACCCGCGGCGACTTTCGTAGTAGCCGCGTGAGGGCTTCGAGTATGCCCCGCGGTTTGGGATCAGAGGGTTCCCGGACTACGGCCTGCGCAGTACGCTGCGTCCTTGTCAGTTTTGCTCCTGTCATCACTTGGAGGGAGGTGCTTACAAGATCGTCCGCGCTTACTCGACGCAGGTCCACCCCAATCCAGGATAACCACGGTCGATAGTACGGTGTCCGTTCAAATAGGTATGCGACGTTATAGATCAGTAACCAGACCTCGAACGACGTGTTGAGCCAAGGGTATGCCGCCTTATATGCTCGCTTTAATCGGCCTTTCCACGACTATGCCCAAGTCAGGTCACCAAATAACATATCGTCTAATCAGTCGCACGTACTCCTTCCACGGGTGCTGACCGAGTGTCCTCAATGAGATCCGTCTGAAGTCCGCCTCCTAACTCTTCGAAGTAGTCCTGCGCTTTAGCACGGAGATAGGGAAGGCCAACCTGGGATTCGCAATCACGTCACATCTCAACAGAGCTTCATGAGGCAAGAGGAGAGCCTCACCAGAAAGAGCAGTGACCGCCAGATCTGCCTATTCCTAAGTTTCTCCTCGGGAAAGACTCCGCCTACAGCACTCCTAGCGCGTTCTGTCTTGAACAACGGTGTGCGTCTTCTCTTCAGGCCATAAAAGTTCTCCGCGAACGATGCGCCTGAATTTCCCCATCACGAAACCTTCATGGCGAAACAAACATGCGATGCTCACCATGTGTGCGAAGATAGTGCCTCTCCACGAAGAACATGAGCAACGCGTAAAATTCTTCATGCTTGTTGACTATCCGGAGCAGATAGCGCGGATACGATTGTGCAAACACCTGAAAATCCTTAGCATCCTGCGATATCCCGACGGCACGACGTCCGCTCACCGAGAGGACATACTTGAGTGCAGGTTGCAGGAGATCCTTCAATTGCTCCTGCGCGACAAGCTCGAAGAGAGTCGGCTTCAGCGGATCATCTCCTGCATCGTTAAAGAACTCCATTTCTAAGAGCACAGAGCAGTAGGAGGGGTGGAAAGGAGTGGAAACACAGTTGGAGTCAATAGCTACACGAGTGCATTGGAGGGAAGGTCGCTGCGTGGCGCGCCGGTCTAACTCCGAGAAATACGGAAGTGGCGCCCACGTGTCAACCACAACAATCACCCGCCTCAGCGGCCTCAGTCAACCCCAGGCACCTCGGGTACTTGAAGAATCGGCCAGTGGTTCAACTTTGTCACCACAATAGGATTCAATATCTCAATTATCAGCCGTCCACAGGAAACTTGTCACCCTTCGACCATCCTCTTCGATGTGAGCCGTCTCGGTCCACGTCCACACCACGCCTTGCTCTTGATCGCCAGGCTCGGTCCTGCCATCCGCGATTCGCAAGATTCGCAGTGACTTCGTCGTGGCTATGTCGGTCGCTCCATCTTCCGCCATGTTATCCAAGTCTGAATCAGTTTCTAGGGAAAATAGTGGTTAAAGCGCTATCGAGACGATCACGCACCATCCGGGAATTCCGCCTTCCACTCCATGTAGCGTTCCAGAAGGACAGAAAGCGTGCCGAGATGGTGCTCGCTGTCGCTCGGGTCGTCAAAGGACAACGACGGCAAGATGGGCAGCTTGAGCTGGTCTAAGCCCGAATCGAAGACCACTAGCTTGGACACGGTCGAGCTTCAAAATCACGGTTGTTGGGGTCTTCAGTCTCGGGAGTACACCATCGCATGGGCATTGAACCTTACCTCCTAGGCGACCATGACGATGTGAGTGCCAGTGCGGAAGATACTATCGAGAGATAAGCTGAGACACTGCAACTATTCTTGAGATCAATGATTGTGTCGCGGTTCTCATAAAAACGCACGTCGCTTGGGTGGTTTCTGCAGAGAAGTAGGCTGAGGGCTCGTGGAGGACGAGCAGTGTCGGCGCAGCTTCCATTGTGGTCTTCCGATGGTGCAGCGTATCGTCATACTCGTGTAGCATTGATAGAGTAAGCCGCAGGTGTGCGAGAGTTGGGGGGTAACTGCAACAAAATCAATATGATTTCAAACAAGGCCACGGAAACGGAGGCGTACAAGACCTGAGTGCGTTGTGCGCCGCCAGAGCAGCGCCCGGTAGCGCTATGGCATTCGAGCCACCGATCGTTGAGTTCGATGAGCGCATTCTTGAAAGATTCGCGATGGGGGGTTAGCAGGACCGCCTTGTCTTCGGGGTTCTCCAAGCCATGAGATAGCAGGAGGTGTATGGGCGCAGATGGGTGATAGGAGCCCCTGACGAGTAAACTTTGAAAATCGGGCAGCTGAGGAGATGGATGAGGAAAGAAGGAGACCATCTGAGGCTCAAAGAGAAAGATCAAGAGGTTAGTGGAAGGAGAGGAACTTCAAGCACAGAAAGTTGAGGCTCGGAAGCTTAGCCACTCTACACAGCCACAGATGAGAGCACTGGTGGGTCGAAAATATTCTATTCGCTTGCAAGTACTGGGGATAGCGACGTAATACGAGAGGACGGAAAACTAGGGACAGCATATGGATAAGCGAAAACAAGCAAGGTAAATCATTTTGAGGACATAAGGAACCGAGGAACACAGATTCGTTCAAGCCCACATCGCGCGGAACTTCTCGTCAAACTCGGCGGTGAGCCCATTCACAACCTCATACACCCTCCAGTCCCGATCAGACACGCCCACGGGTCTCTTAAATTCGCCCTTCTCCGAACCCTCGATGTCCGGGTCTGCCTCCGCTGGATCCATGCTCGCGAACCCGCTGTCGAGCGCCGACGCGACCGTATCGACGTCGTCTTCGCTCCTCGCGCTGGCGGACGCCTTCGATAGGAGCTGTGCCAGCCCGGTCCGGATCGCCTTGAGGGTGAGCGTGAACTCCTGCAGGACGTACCACATCTCGCCGTCGCGGATGCCGTTCGCCGCTTTCAGCGCGGCGGTCTGTCCGTGCGTGTAGAAGTCAAGCAGGTACGCGTTGAGCGCGAACTCCTCGTCGTCCTGCCCCGGGATAGAGGTGAACTGGCGCATGGTGGGGATCACGTATTCGTTCAGGTGGAGGCCCTGTCTGGACGTGACGCTGAGCTCCTTCACCGAACGGAAGTTATCCCCATGACCCGAGGTAGCGACGAAGGGAGAGCGAGCCACAGGCGTGACCGCCGTATCGCGCAGCTGGTGCGTAAAGGGGACAGAGGGCGCGCTCGAGGAAAGGGGGCAGATAGACCTTCCACTGAACGGGAGCCGCATATCGTGGCCAAGTTCCTCGGCATGTTGAGAAACGTATGCCAAAGCGTATCCGGTGAAGACGCGCTTGATATGGTCTTCGTGCTCGAGTAGCACCTTGCGAGCATATTTGGACAAAGAAGGTAGAACAACGATGGAAGGCGACTTCCGGGTTATCGTCTGCAAGAAGGTTGCAGAGGCGTAGGCCTGGGGGAGGTATCGACGACCGAAGAGATGGGATAGAAGAATCATGAGCTCGCGCTTTGCTGTGATGATGCTGCTCTGGTTGCTGATGCGGTGGATGACACCATGCCGTAGGAGGGCGACGAGAGCAAGGTTGCTAGGTTCAGTGTAGTATAGGTGAGCCGCGACGCCGAATAGATTGATAGGGTTCCCGTTCTTGTCGAGGAGGCCAGCGCGACGGAGGTAATCGATACTGAAGCGGATATGGTGGAGAATCTGCACTCGACCAACGGCTGATATGAAGCTGACGTGAGGAAGGCGAAGGAGACTCTTGATGGCGTTACGAGCGACCGGAGCGTCGTCAGATCCTTGTAGCAGGTTGAATAGTCGAAGCACCATAGTCGACGTCAGGGGGAAATTACCACCGAGCGAAGGAAGTTTCGAAAGCACGAGTCGCTGACACCTGTCCATGGGAAGACTGTAGAACACGACTTTTCCGAGGAGATCGAACCCTCTTCGACCGGCACGACCAGCGCATTGACGATACATTAGGGCAGTGAGGAAAGGCGAATCTCCGCAGAACACTGAGGTTTTCGTTGGAGCATTGATACCCAGTGCAAGTGTGCCCGTTGCAATCACCACCCGGAGGTATCCTGCGCGGTACAAACTACAAACCCACACGCTCAGCTTACCCGCCATACTCATGTAAGGAGGTGCCTACCTCTCGACCAAAGTACGATAGTGCTTGTTCATTCCGGAGTGGTGTACTCCGATACCTCTTCTCAGGCACTTTAAAGCCCACTCTGGAGCAGAATTCCATCTGGCAAGACCGCGCGACTCCTCCTCGAGGTCCTCCTTTGTGAACGCCAGAGACAACCCTGCGAACGAGAACTGCGGTGACGGATCCTCTGGGTTGAACGATGCCTCCCAGCTGGCCTCGAGCTGTGCATCGGGAGAAGGCTCGTCCTCGTCCTTCTTAACCTTCTTCACTCGCTGGGCTTGGCGTTCGCGCTCCTTTGCCCTCGACACCCAAAGGTCCCACTGCTTGACCTTCCTCTTCCATTCAGCGCTTGTCTCGCGCCACTTGGTCTCAGCGTCCTCAAGGACCTCAAGGATGGCAGTAGCCATTTTCTCGCAAACCTTGCGGTCAAAATTGAACAGCAGCGCGGGCTATGGGGCATCATGATCATGAGCTCGCACACAGGGAAATATGTTTGAAGTAACTCACCAAATCCCCAGAGGCATGGAGGTCGGACACGAGAGTAATAAGATTTTGGAAGAACGCGTCCGCGCTTGGGACGAACCTCTCGTCTGACTTGGCGACGAGAGGATCAGAAAGCTCCTGGATCATTTGCTTTAGAGTCGAGTGCTGATCCTGAGGGTCTGTCGAGTCGATCAAGTTGGAAACGCGGGTCGTCAACGCAGCCTCGTAGCGCAAGATGTCCCTCTGTGTCAAGAGTGTGCCATTACGTTCGGCAAAGAAGACCGTGGGGTCCAGCGGGCCAAGGTCGAAGTCAACCCGGACTGACTCAAGGGCATCATACAGCGTCAGACAGTCCGCCGCTTCCAACGAAAAGTCTGGAGGGAGGCGGCGGGCGCCAAACGAGAGCATGGAGATAGGATGAATGAAGCGCATCCGATCGCTCTTGCGATACTCTGGGAGACTCTGGAATGGGGAGACATTGTTCTTGTCTTGTAGCATATATGTGAACTTTCGAAGGTGGGAATATCGGTGAGGATGGTGGATGAATGTATGCTTGAAGCCGTGAGCTTCTTGTACAGATGCCAGCCACGCGTTGAATTTTTCAGGCTCTCCGATGGTGGCGGAGAGACCACTGTATCGAACCATGAGCAAGCCTTCAAAGTCGGATCGCTCTTAGACTTACACGAGAGGACAAGGGGCAAGCAGGATGATCTGCTCCCAAACCGCCCCTCCTTCCTGTTGACCAATGGTATGGATCTCATCCAAGATGATGCTAGGAAGGGACACCGCTCAGTATAAAGTTGCGTAGTATTACGTTGCTTGATCTCACCGTTTGATCCTTGGCGTCCATGATCTAGCAAGAGGGGGAGAAAGAAGCATGGTTGCCAACATTTCCGGAACGGTCACCAGGATCTGACAGTTCTGGGGATTGTGCACGCGGTAGTCCCTCGTGTGAATGGCCCAGCAGGCCTCTATGTCGCATAGTTAGCAGACGAAGACGCCATCTCGTAACGGAAACTCACTGCTGCCAAGCTCTTTTCTGAAGCGTGCGTACACTTCGGCGGCGATCTGGCTGACGAGTGCCTTGGTTGGCGCGACGTACACAAGAATGTCGTCGTCTGAGGTCCTGAGAAGCTTCTCCATAGCGTAGTACGAAATGAAGGTTTTCCCGGCACTCGTTGGCGCTATGATAAATGTCAGACGAGAGGACCACAGAAATACGGGTGAATGTTGTACGTACCAGCCACTAGGACAGACTCGTTCCTGTCCAGGCAATCCAGAACCTTCCTCTGCCAGGCATCCGGCTTGAACGACACGCGCGGATCGCTCGAACTGTCCATACTCCTGTCCATGTACTCCCCAAAAAGTCGCAGCTGCCACACCACCGAGGGCTCAGTGATACGCATCCACTTGTTGACTGCATGTCCACTCTTCGACTTCACGAGCTTCACGAAGTCGAAGTTCAGCCTGCGATCTTCGCTCGATACCTTCGCCGCGTTCTCGAAGGATTCGATGTAGTCGTCAAGACCAAGGGAGAGGAGGCACGAAGCGAGTTTCACTGCAGCCGTGGGGAACAGCTCCTTCGATTCGTAGAGATCCTTCACCATGCACATGATAGTGACGGTGAACCTGTCGCGAACGGACTGCGATTCGCGGTCGGGGCTTTCTAACCATCGGGAAAACTCAAGGTGAATCCGGTAGAGGCGAGACTCTAGGTACAGCCAGCCTTCCTTGGTTCGTTTGTTCCGCATGAGGTGCTCGATGGCAGTGATCTTGGCCGTCGTTGACCGGTCTTCGAGGCTGCTCAACTGCTCCTGCCACCAAGCAACATTCGAGTCATCTTCTTTGGCCTGCTTCTTGGCCTGGTTTGCGAGACGAATCTTGTCTGCTGAGGAGAGTGTCTCCTTCTTGCCTTTCTTACCGGCGCTACCTTTTGCAGGTTTTGCAGGTTTGGGATCCTGCGATACGTCTTTTAAGCCTCTAAGGTGGAGAGCTCGGATAGAGAAGCTACCATACCTCGACCTTTGTGGAGGTGGGCATCCTCGACTTCCTTCCCATCGCGGCGCTCGGGATCACCATCTGCTGCAGCGGAATGCCGAGAGCACCTGTGAGCGTCTCCGCTTGCCACTGCAGCTTTGACATGAACCTCTGCTCGCTACGCAGTTGCCGCTTCCTCTGCCATTCGTCCATTGGGGCCGTACTGTCGTTACCGCCCAAATGGGAAGGGAGGATAGCGCGTTTGTGATTATGCCAGTGCTGCGTGTCATCGAAGAGGGTGTTGAATTCGAGGTGAGTGGCAGATGCTTCTTCATCATTCTCTTCCTCGTCGCTCGAGAGCTCCTCTACGTCGATATCGATCGCGGCAAGTTCTTCACTAAAAAGTGGGTGTTTGAAGGGTAACAGTTGGAGGGGAGAATGCGCCGTTTCAACCTCCTCCTGGGGCAAGGTTGGGGCAGGAAAATGACGGCGGAGAGCAGCATAGTCTGGAGAAGGAAGTCCATGCATTCTCCACAGGTCTTCCACCATTGTGGCCAGTTCGGGCCCTATAAGGACGCGAAGAGAGGTGCCATGGTCTCTAAGAATGAAGTCCAGGAGAGCGGCGAAAACCCGTCCGTCTAGGTCCGAGACAGATGCGACATGTTCGAGTGCGAGGTAGGCTTTTGGAAGGAACTCGCATGTCAAGAGACCGAGCAGTTTACTTGGCAAAAAAATCCGAGGTCTCATACGTTCTTTCAGATCGAGCCGACGGACGTAGAGCATATGTGAAATAAAGAGTTGGAGGAAGACGGGGAAATGTTCACGTCGAAGGTCAGAGGATTGCGATATATTGCGTATGAGGCATGCCACCGCATCAGAAGTCGAGGAAGCTTCAACCAGTGCGAGACGGTGCACTGGAAGTTCTGAGCGGGCGTTGTTTTCGTGGGTTTCCAATGAGGCTGAAGCGTTCGAGACGGCTTGCCAGAACTTGACATCGAACCGGCTCTTGGCGGTGCTATCAAGCCGTTGTTCGTATACGAACGACATAATCTACCATTTCCCCGTTAATCCAACAAAGCACAGAAAGAACTATGCAGCACAAACCTTGGAATCCCTATATTCCGCGCCTCGCAAAAGCGTCAGGGATACTCCTTGAGAGTGCAACGAATACAGGAATACGCGTTGCAGTAGTATGCGTTCCGCTGCGGCAACAGTTGAAGAGCCTCTAACGATGCCACCGTCGTCAGTCATGATGAACATGGGCTGAAGTTTGATCAGCATCTACATGTATAGACATGCGTTGAAGGTCCTTACCCTCCTCAACCGTTGATATGCCAACCAAGCGGGGTCAGACATGTCGGAAAAAATATGGACGGATACGTCCAATGAAGCGATATGGTTGAACAGGATGGTGCGGGCGAGAGAACGTGAACTCGTGATATAGCCATCCTCCCCGTATAGCAGGGTCAAGAATCGCCGCTCTACTCACAATGGGTCAGCTTAAGGTCAAGGAGAAGGCGCCTTTACGCACCATGCCAGAAGACAATCTCAAACGAGTCCGAGCGTTTAGATATCTGATGCAAGATACGTTCGACGGTGTAGATGGCATGTATACATTGAAAGCTGACGTCTAAGACGATTCACATGAGCTCAAGGAGAGTGCTGACGAAGGGACATCTATGACAAACCGTGTTTTCGACCCAGTGCGAGAAGAGGATCATCCAACACGAGCGCTATCAAAGCTTCACCTACGATAAAATGAATACACGAGTAGCCAACGTGTTGAAGAAAGGACGTACCATCAATGACAAAAGGTTCACTTCCTGCGTAATCACCGATCAAGTCCATCCATCGACCCCCTCTGTTCAGTGGGGAGTACCATTGCGTATCGATGAGATCGACGGCAGCCTTTGCGGTTCGCGCTGACTCCGGGGGCTCATCGTCGAGAGAGAGTTGAGCGATAGCAAGGTCGAAGTCGTCTAGATCCATGGATCGTTCAAGTTGTGGCAAGTGGATTAGGGTCCTGTCTCAAGCGTTAGCTCTCTGGCGTATAATAATACACGAGATACAACGCGTCGAGGCTGCGGTAGTCAAGGCCACGAGTCGGAGAAGACTTCATTTTTGCAAGGGGTGACAATGAATATTTTGTCCAAGGTGCTGCGGTAAATGCCGGACGGTCCATCGACGCATCTCATCTCCGGGAGACGCTCATGACTTTGAGCGCCCGGCAAGCACATCGCGATTCGCGGATCCATTGGTATTCCCGGTCTGGTCTCTCCTACACACATCCTCAGGCCTGTGGTTGTCGCGATGCATCCTTTCGCGTCATATGTCCTTCGCAGCTACTACAAGCAGACTGGCTGGAACGAGGACAACCTCTATGCCAACCTCACGCGGTCCTCTAATGGTAAGCACATGCATCTCTATCTATGTATGTAGGACAACGTCCGGACGCTAGAACAGCCCTCCTTGACTTTAGCGTGCCCAGGGGACTGCATTTTGGAATATCCAAGTCCCCCAATCCGCTCTTCAAGACGACGTACTCAATGAATGCGCTCCCGTCGCTCAATGGGTCCGTGGGGTACATCTTCACGAGTTGCAACCTGGATGTTAAGGGCTCTGGAGACGTCCGCTTCAAGGATATGGTCGACCGCTTCAAGGTGTTTGACCGACCAAGACGACCTGACGGTAAGGAGGAGGAATGGCTTGCCGGAGATCGTGTCGACACTCGCGGTACGTGTTCTCATTCCTCCGCGTACAGTCTTGGATTTTGAGCCACCGTTGTTCCAGATTACTTGCTCTATGGGCGCATATACATACCCACCGGACGACTAGATGCCCTCTACTCCACACGCATCACGCCCACCATCCAAGGAATGGTTGCTGCCATCTCTGACCCTCGCGTGCCTCTATCGTCCGAGAAGTCTCGGTCGCATGCCCCTGGGAGCAACATCATGTTCAGCCTCCAGCACGATACAGGAAAGGTCTGCACCGAGTACACATGGAGTGCGGAAGATGGTATGTGGGGCGTCCGTTCGTTATACAACTTTGGCCGGATCGGTGTGCCCGCAGAGTCGTCTGCAGAAGAGGGCGAGAAGGCAGGACGTGCGCCCCTTGCCCGCCAGAATGGAGTGAAGGTCAAGAGGGTGGATGAGGAGGACGCGATGGAGGGCGGTCTGAGGGGGCGGGTATCTGTCGGCGGAGAGTTTTATTTCAGCGCAAAGGAGAAGAGCGCAGGAGGTGAGCCCCCTTCCCTTCATAATGCCCCCCCAAAATACATCCTTATGTCTCCATCAAGTCTCTACTGGCATCCGCTTTACCACTCTACCCGATGCAACCCCTCCGTCTTTCCAAATTCCTACATTGTCGGCCGCGGGCCCTTCCACTCCGGGGGGGCCGCCTTCCCAGCCCCCCACCACAATCACCGCCTTGTTCAATCCCATGCTTGGTCACATTTCTGGCGCATATGCAGCCCGCGTCTCCCGCGACCTCGCACTAGCCTCACGTTTCGAGTTCAACGTCTACAGCTATGAAAGCGAGTGGTCGATTGGTGCCGAATGGTGGCAACGTCACGCTAAAGGACGTCTTGCACCCACACTTTCAGACGGGCGAATTCCGGGTCAGTGCTCAATATCGGAGCTAGCTGATGAGGTACAGGGGGTGGTGAAGGCCAAGGTCTCGACTACAACTGTGCGTTTCTCTTTACCTCCTGTGCCTGGCGTTGGCTGAAACTGCTGATCCCTCAGGATGTGTCACTTCTCTGGGAAGGCCGCCTGCGAAATGTGCTCGTCAGCTTCGGTGTTGTCTCGAATCTCTCCAGTCGCTCCAAGCCTATAAAGTCAATAGGGCTTGAGTTATCGTACTTTAGTTCCGGGTAGCGATTGTAGCCGTACACAACCTAATGGTATTGCGGTGAGGCTCCACAGCAGTGGCCATTCATAATAATTATATCGTTCCCATCCGCGAGACGCATCCAGATGTCATAGTACAACCACACCACCACCTGAAGGATCCACGAGATTAGTCCGACAAACACGCGATATCGTATACAAGCAACAGGTTCGGGGTGAAGACGCGAAGACAAATGAAGCAGAGTGAGACAAGGTGCAAATAGATAGGAAAGATGTTGAAGATGGGAGGGGGGATATGATAGCTTTATCTGTGAGCAGAGAGGGTATAAACCAATTGAAGATGAAGCAGTCGACACCGCAAATATTTAAAGCAACGTAGATATACACAAATGAAGAGATCACGTAGCGTCTTAAGAGATTAGGAGATACCGGAGCGATGCAGGCGTGCCCATTTAGTCCTTGGAAGCCGCCGCGACGGCCCCGGCCTCGCGCTTTGGCGGGGAGGCCCCCAAGGCGCGCACAATGCCAGACAGCGCTGCGACGGTGATAACGGGGCGTGTTGCGTGCACAGTTCGCGAGTGTGCCGTTGACGTACCGGGCCCTGTGGGAGGAGACGAGTGCGTGCGGGCGTGGTTAAAGCGGTCCCGCCGGGACATTCGATCGTCCGACGACGGGCCGTCGAGGAATGACGCGTGCGGAGCGCTTAAAGGTACTCGCAGATCCCGAGGACGGCCCATGGTGTGCGCACGCCCATGACCTGGGCGGAAGTTCGGCGTGGAATGCGAGGTGAAGTTGCTAGGCGCAGAGTGCACGGGTGCATGTATCGACGCAGATACACCCTGAGGCTCGGGCGAAGGGGAGGCGCTCGATGCATCAGGGACGGCCAGGCCGCCGGAATTGGGTGCACGCATAGACTCAGATAATCCGCTCTTGAGAGGGACATCGACATCGACCGCAGGGTCTGGCGTCTGCACCGGGATGGGGGTTTTCCGCGGAGCGCGCTTTGTGAGAGCGTCAATCGCACTAACAGGCTTTGCGGGGAGGGAGGGGTGGAGAGGAACATTCGCCTGTTTAGGTGGGGATGGTTTTGGGATCTCCACTTGATCTACCGCAGGTTTGTTAGATGTTACAGGTGGCTTCCCATTCGTATCGCTTCTCTTCCGCTCCCCGGGTTTCTTGAGGCCAGCCGCAGGCGGTTTTTCAGGCGCAGACTGGTTCTTGGAATTGGCTTTGGAGCTTGTCGGTGGACCACGAGGCGTATTGTCTCTGAGACCACCTTTCGCGGGAACCCTACCAGCCACTGGTGGAATTGCAGGCGGGGGAACGGTAGGCGCTGCCAAAGGAGACCCAACGTCGATACTTGGGAGAGGTTTGAGTGCGTCCGCAAGCATCGGTGAAAGCAAGTCTGGCTTCTCCGACCGTTCGGGCAGGCTACTGCTTGTGTTCTTGTCCGTTACGCTCTTGACACCCCAGTCGTCCAAGTCAGGCAAGCTGTCATCATCTTCTCCGGCCCAGTCGATGTGGCTTCCCGGAGTGTGTGGTCTGTCCATGGCCACCGCGCGGACGCGTTCGACGAGCGCGTCAATGTCATGCTTAATGTCGAACGAGGGCATTTCGGGAGGGGGAGAGGGAGCAAGGTGCGGAGGAAGGTCTTTAGTGATCACAAGAGACCGCTCGGCGCGGAGATGGCTCGTGCTAGACTCGCTAGAAGGCGACTTCTTTGATGAAGAGATGGAGGATGCGCTCCGGTTCTGGTTCTGGGAGCGTTTTCGACGGGAGCGGTTGGGCGTTGTGGCAGAAATTGGAGAATCCGACGCTGCGATCGGGGCTGGCTCGATCACAATGGGGGGCACTATTTTGCGCGGGGGTCTGGCTTCAGAGGCTTTCCGAGGACGAGGTTTGGTGTCCTTCGACGAGGCAGATGCTTTAGACAGCGCAGGAGACGGGGTCTTGTTGTTAGATGCAGAGGTGCTCGGCACAGCCGGCGCGGGGGGAGGGGCGTTGAGAGAGGTGTCCTTTGCTGAGGCGCCATCGGGTTTGGAACCTCGGTCATCCGGATGCGGGGAGTTGGGACCTGCAGCCCTATTTCCCCCTCGTCCGCCTCCACGTCCTCCACGCCCACCACCTCTGCCTGGCCTTCCTCGGGTCATACCACGGGTCATACCACGGAAGGCGGAACCTGGCTCGCCGCTTCGAGCCCATCCCTGCCTGCCGGGGCCCTGGTTCGCCCACATCGACGAGGAAACACCTCCCGAGGGCGTGGATGGGGATGCTGCGGAAGCCATAGAGACGAAGGGCTAGTCTGTGGTACTTTCAGTGACCTTTGGACATATCATGAGGCTTCTCTCAGCGATGACGCTCAAAAATAACCCCAGAATAGACGTACGGGAGGTCTGGAGTGCTGCTGCAAGGGAAGTAGATGGAGCAAAGAAATCGTGAAACAATCGTGGCAAGATATGACGAGATGTACAAGGGGCGTAAGAGGCGTTAGGATGGGAGAGGGTCGTGTTGACCTGGAGGTCTTGGCCAAGAACCTCGTTCCGGCGAGCCAGGACAGGCCAAGATGCATACCGCTTCCGGATATTCCCACGTGGCCCGTGGCCCGTGTTCTGTCTGTCTCCGATTTGCGATCCCGTATCCCTCTCCCGTCCCCATCCGTCCCCCAGACCGTTCGTCACCATGTCCAAGGCCTCCCAACCCGAGCTCAAAAAGGTACGCGCGCAGCCGTTTCATAGGCATATTCACAACCCCTCACACGTTTGTACACCCGCACAGTTCATGGACAAGAAGCTCTTCGTCCACCTACAAGGAGGTCGCAAAGTTAGCGGGACGCTACGCGGATACGACCTGTTCTTGAACCTCGTTATCGATGATGCTCTCGAAGAAACAAACCCTGCACAAAAGCATCCGATCGGAACCGTTGTACGTTCGACTGTATGGGATGCGACCGATGTTGTTCTCATACTTGCCTTCTTCTTTCCAGGTCATTCGCGGCAACAGCGTGACTTCCATGGAGACCCTCGAGGCAATCCGGTGACCCGACCCTTGGTATGTAGGGGTTCGGTTGTGCCTTGTATCATATCTGTATTGTTACCCTCCTCCTGTCGTGCATTATGCATGGGATGCCAATCATCGCCTATACGCCTACATAATTCTCATGAAGCTTTAGAGTATCGGACGCGCAAGAAAGACATCCGCTCAGTCTTCTTCGACACGCCCAGCCACTACACGATATTGCAAGCTACTGGTCAGGAAAAGCAGCACTTGCTATGGGGCCGAAGCAAAAGTACACGAAATCAAATTAGCTGGGTAGTACGTAATGTCAATGGAGAAAAGCACGATGCCACGAAGCGAAACGAGAATAATGCAAGCATGCTACCGTTACAAAGAAACCTGCCAACCGGTAGGCCATTACTAGATGTCGAGTATAGCTGAAAGTCCAAAGTCTCCGTGCCCATGTCTATGTCAAGCGGAGCGAATGTCCTCAAAACGATGTCCTAAGGAAAACCGATAGACAAGCAAGGGCGCTTAGGAGCGTGCCGATGCCCGGGGCGACGACGCTGCTCATCGCTCCGTTCGCGCCACCCGCGCTCGTACCGCCCCGACCGCGGGTCTTACCGTTGTTCCCATTCGACGTCGCGAGAAGAGTTGCGTCAATCGTCATCGTGTTCTTCGTCTGCGTAATCACCGTCGTGGGGTACGTCGCCACGCTCTCACTGATGGCGGCCTGTTGGGCAGAATCGGAGAAGAATACAAGGGCGGCCCCGGGGGCGGGCACCTTGATCTGGCACGTGTTCTTCGTCTGGTCGCATTGGACCGTCTGGACAGACTCTGGCCCCTTCCAGCGTCCATCAGACTCGAAACGCGCACCGAGTGTCTACCCCGAGGAAAAGACATCAGTCTGTGACATTCGTGTCGAGCTGAAAAGAAGCACGCACCTGTCCCGCCCAGGTAATGTTGTCCTTCTCCGAGACGGAAGACGCCAGGAGATATTTGACCTTAACAGAAGCCGGCACACTGTTCGCCTCGTTGAAAGGGCTTCCCCCCACAGAGACGGTCGCGGTGTAGTCGTTAGCACCGCTCGCGTCCGTCATGTAGTTGATGAGAGCCATGCGCGCCAGCTTGCCGTTCTCGAAGACTGCATACGCGGGAGTCTGATCGTTCTCGTCGTTTGGGAGGAGGTCCTTGACCCGCGCCGACCCCGACTTGCCCAGTGCCTCGGCGACGAAGATAGAGGAATAGAAGATGGGACCGGTGGTCCATTGGTGGACCTTCGACTCGTTTGTCGGTGCCGCGGTGAAAGGCTGGTGGACTGTTGAGCGCCTATGGCGGGATATGCTCATGAGGAAAGCGGACGACATACATTGTAAGACACGTTCTGACCACCAAAGTGGAAAAGGGCTTGGGTAAAGTTGCTGTTTGCCATCTGAAGGGCATAGTCGACACCCCACAGCGCGGAGGTGAACGTGTCGCTGATGCCGGGAAACCCGCCGCAGGAAGCGCTGTTCGTCTCGAACATGATAAACGGTTTGCCCCATTGCTGCGCGAGCATCGTGGAGTTGAGGTAGGGGCTGACGAGTTTGAGCCCAGCATTGTGGGTGAGATACTGCGGGAACATCTCCAGAGGATCCTTGGGTGGGTTGTTCGGATTCGACCAGACAACAGCACAGTTGTCGCTCGGATAACTTCGCACCGGGGAATGTCAACAAGGACATTGTCATCAAAGACAATGTAACTCACTGCTCCACTGCAAGGGCAGTCAAATACTGGCTGTATGCTTCCACAAATCCGGTATCCCACACGAGTTCCGGTGCCCAGTTAGCCGAAGAAACACTTGGTGCGATCAGGTTATTCTTCTTGGAGACCAAAGAATCGCCCTTGTAGGCTTCGATCATGGAGCCGAACTCGTTGAAAAAGTCCGGCGCGCCCCATCCCTCCGGCCGGTGTCCGTGTCTGTATATGTATCGCCTAAGAAAACAGGAAGCATAGAGGCAATAGTAGAGCTCACGCCGCATAAAGATCAGGCTCGTTAGAGGCCTGGAACCCGAGGAGCTTGTCCCCCAAGATGGCTTCGCCCTTCTCCGCGATCTGGAAGCGCCAGTTTGTGTCGTTGAAAGGAATGCCGAGATACCACTTGATGTTGACAAGGCTCGAAACGTTGCCCAGCATGTATAGCAAGTCTGGTGTGATGGCGATAACCGGCGTGCTCGTCTGAGGAAAGTGACGTCAGGTTTGTCCCGAAGGCCCGCCAAGACAACCTATCAACACACCGGGTTAGAAGCGTCCTCCTTGTTCTTCTCCAGGAACTTTCCATCTGGGAGGGAGTCGACCATATACGCCGTTTCCTGGGTGTTACCGCCCACACGAACATGCACCTCCCCGGCAACAGAAGCGATGATGCTCATAAAGTTCAGGAATGGGACGTGAAGATTCGTGCTGCAAACCCCGTCAATCAGATCTCACGGACCGTAACGATGAAGAGAACAACACTGACGGACTCGTTCCGACTATAAAAGGCAATCGACGTTGTTGGTGCGCAGCACAAGCAAGGAAAGGACAGACTCACTGAGTTGGTTGGCCACCGACATTTCTATGGAGAACCCAAAAAAGTTGCCCTGCTGCGGTACCGATAAACCGTTCATGATCGTTGCGTCAGAGGGTACGTTAATCGTGAATTGATTTGCTGGAGCAGGGCTGGGGATGGAAGGCGGGACCATGTAGACCGGGTTGTAAGCTGCGAGTCCGGTGTATTGGGGGGGGCCGGGCGTGGTCACGAAGGATGTTGTCGAAGGACCACTCGCAGATGTGAAGGAACCCGACACGACTGGTGCCAGCGTTGTCTGTCCAGTGAGGCCATAAATCGTGACTTCGGCCTGCACCGAGGCAATGAGATAAGACGAAAGAACGACGAGGGATGCGTACATGCTGGGCATGCAGCAAAGGTTGTCCAGAAAGCCGAGAGAAAAGAACGTGAGGGATGACCCGGATGAGGGCTTGGGGTATCCGTGGACGAGCTTCCGTTACTTATATTGGGGGCCACCCGACGCCAGAGAATGCTTGGCGGATAACCGAAACGGCAAGGGTCCCCCGTCGGCCCCGCCTCCAGCTTCTCTTCATCGAATGACGCCCATTGAACGCACGCATCAGACTGAGGCTTGAAAATGGAGAAAACCCCATGAATTGACTGTGGGCCGTAAAGACAGACAGGTAAGTCGACCGGAACTTGTGGGAAGAGGAGAGGAAAGATGAATGTATGTCACAAACTATGGCAAATGACGGTGCGAAAGCTCGCCATCCGCCTCAAACAAGGACGGAGCAATCTTCCACGGCAGATAGACCCCATTCGAAATGTGTCTGCGAGGACGTCTCGAGGAGGCGTAGAGCGCATCCTTGTGGTTCTGTAGCAAAACGAAAAGATTCTCATGGGCGGTTATATACTCTCTCATCACAAACGCACGTGGCAGCGTTAAGCGATCGGGATCGGGAGCCGTGGTCCTCAAGGGCGAGGGTCACCGGCTGGCGCACTCTGTGCACGCAACGCGCTCCTTCCCCCCTGCTTCATTCTTTCACGCCCGTGTGTCTCTCAAGGAAATGGCTATCACCCCAAGAACATCCGAGTTCCGTCAAATGGTGAAGGAGAGGGCAGGGCACGCTCCAGAGGCGAAGCGTCGCAAGCTCTCAACACCTCCGAAGCGCTCAACCGCGGAGAGCGAGAAGCAGGAGCTGCTGAACAAGGAATACATGAAGGAGGCGTACAACGTCGTGAGTAGTCCTGCGTGTTCTTGACAACACGTTGGAGTACACGAGTTCAAGCCCGTTTCGTAGCTAAACCATATAAGTACCCTCACTCGCATGCTCTCCTCAGTACGTAAGGCGTACTTGAACGTCGACGGCCGGAATCCACCGCTACTACGACCCACAAGCCGCACCATCGACATTTCAGGAGGAGACCAGTCATGGGGCGATATCCGGAACCTCACGAACGAAGAGCGAGACCAAATCGACTTGCAGGCCCGGGTCATCCTCTCCCGATGTAAAGACCGCGTCGCCCAGCTCGAAGAACTCGAGAAACGTGAGTCCCTCACTCCCTCTCGGCCCTCCAGGGACGCCGTCTCGCCATCGTGGGGCTGAGACTGACAACCGCCTCCCGTGACCATCACCAGGCCGAGTAGAGTTCGCTGCGAGCCAGCAGAACCCCCTCACCCGCTTCCTCCCCGCCCGCCTCCGGCAAGACGAATCGACCGCCGCGTCCGACTTCGTCGCGGCCCACCACGCGTCTATCACCTGGTACCTCTCCCGCCGCCTCGCCTCGTCCGGCCAGCTCTTGCGCGACATGCAGGAGGAGCGCATGAAGCGGCAGCTGGAGCGCACGCGCACGCTCGGGTCCGGGGCCACGCGCGACGCGGTCTTCCTCGGGACGAACCCGACGGGCCAGGCGAATATAACTAACGTCACCCCACCGTCCCCTGCGGAATCAACCGCGAGCGGGGGCTGGCTGGGCAACGCGTCGAACTTGGCGTCGAGCTTTGCGGCGAGCATCGGGTCGTCCGCGTCGCCGTTCGAGCCGGCGCAGGCACAGTCCGCGGCGACGATCCGGCCCGCAGCGAGCGCCGCGGCGAGCGACTGGATGTCGGAGACAGACGAGGACGAGCTGGAGCTCAGCGCGTCGCAGATCCAGCAGTTCGAGGAGGAGAACGCGAACATCCTGCAGTCGGTCCAGGACACGCTCCAGTCGGTGCAGCAGGCGGAGGCGCGGCTCATGGAGATTAGCGCACTGCAAATGGAGCTCGTCGCACACCTCACGAAACAGACGGAGCAGACGGAGCAGCTTTACGAGGACGCGATTGCGACGGCCGCGACGGTCGAGAAGGGAAATGAGCAGCTCAAGGAGGCGCGGCGGAGGGCACGGGACGGCCGCAAGTGGATCCTTCTCTTCCTCATCGGAGCTAGTCTATCATTGCTGTTCTTGCATTACTACTGAACGTTCCGTTGTCTCCTGCTTTCGGATCTCGTACGCCCCTCCGCTCTCACCTCAGAAGTTATGCCCAGTTGTTCAGGATTCTATGTTTGTTTAGATGCACATGGTCCGAAGGATTATTCGCCCATCTCTATCAGACTGTATATATATCATACCCCCAGTCACCAGACAGGCATGACATGTATCATAACAATGCTTCACATATGGACATCTCAAGCAGAAGAACCATCGTACCTTGCTCTAGATTCGCTGTGGGGCCCCAGTAGCGGCGCGCCCTCCTCTGCATCTTCGATGGCTTCAGCGGCGAGTTCATCGATTTCGGGCGGGACGCCATGGAGGTGCAGGATCTCCTTCCGCATGAGGCGGTAAATGATCCTAGACGTCGTCGCATCATCATCTGCCGAACAACACGAAACGAAGACCTAAAACTTACCAGCTCGCGACGGCTGCGATGATGACCCCACCGACAGAGATGGAAATATTCAAAATCTTTGTTGCTGCGGACGTGAACAATTTGGAATGAGCTCGCGTCCGCAATGCCGACGATGAATAACTTACTTGTGTCCATGTGCGACCTGGTTTCACCGTCGGATAGCTCAGCAAGACGCGAACCCACGAACACGAATATGGCGATCTTGGGGAAGACGATGAAGGTTGCCAGGAAGAACTGCCACAGGGAGACGGATTGGATGGACTGGGTACCACACCAGTCGTAGTCAGCAAGGCTGAGGAGCGCGTCATAGGGGACTTACAGCGAAGAGAGTGTTCGAATACACCCACGGCGGGAACGGGGACGCTCGGATGAGGAAGATCAGAGGTAGGCCCTTGGAAGCCTAAGGAAGATAGAGAACGCGATCCGTCACATGTCTACGGCCACGATCAGACGTATAACATACGACGACAGTCTCTAACGCCTGCCATTTCTCACTGGACTCGGACCACCTGCGCAGTTTCGTGATGAAGAGGAGCCTGAGAATGACGAAGGTGAATGCAGAGCCAAAGAGCGATCCGGCTGCGGCGATGGGAAAGCCTTGCATGCCGTAGGCATAGCCGCAAAGGGTTATCAATGTCGTATGGCCGGCGAGAGGCGGGAAGGAGATGACGACTAGCATGAAGCTTGTATGAGCATCCTGTTTCGCCG
Source organism: Ganoderma resinaceum (assembly GCA_964023155.1). NCBI lineage: Eukaryota > Fungi > Basidiomycota > Agaricomycetes > Polyporales > Polyporaceae > Ganoderma > Ganoderma resinaceum. Next base: position 2,436,266 of record OZ026793.1, read on the forward strand.
GCATAGACGAGTACTCACAAAAGATGGATGTAAGGATGAGCCAACCGAAACGGAGGTGGCTGATCCTCTGCGCGAAGTTGTACAGTGTCTGTCCGATCTTGTCTGCGCCAATGACGAAGAAACCCGCCGCTAAGGATGTGTACAAGAAGATGGTGCCCCAGACAAACAGCTTTGGGAGCCCTAGAGTGAGCGATACTGGCAGGTGTCGATGGTTGTAAGGGAACGTACCTTCTGGTAGATGTTGAGCTTCTTGTACCGCTGAACGGCTGCTGCGCCATACTCCCTGGCTTTGGTAAATACCAGTCGCGGCAAGCTTGCTTTATTTTCTACGGTCATGCCGCGCGACACAAGTGGGGTAGGGAACGTGTGATGAGCTCAGAGCGTCTTGTTTAGAAAGGGGGGAGAACCAGTGGGGAGGAGAGGTGGTGGAGGAACTGACGTAAGTAAGTATTCGGAATGGGACCATGCATATGAGCGTGCCGCATCCAACTCGCCACCCGCAGTACAGCATTATTGCGATGTGTGAGATACGGACGAGGTTGACGGGCATGGAACGAGCAAATGGTGTCCGGATACGACGGGTTTGCAGCAGGACAACCTTCTGAATGCTTTCTGAAGGTGCGAGACGAAAAAACAAGCGCAAGAAAGGCGTCCTCGAGTTTCCGCGCCGAGGATGTTCTCCGTCTCGTTGATCGTAACAATCGGGCCGGGTCCGGTGCGGCCCCCTCTTGTGCCATGCGCGCCACAGCGGTGGACTGGCCAGTGGCCAGCAGCATTGAGCAGCGCGCCCGCAGCAACGCGTCCACTGCCAGTCCACGACCATGGAGAAGTTCTCCGCGTTCAGGGTGCGTACAGTGGCCTTGTATACTCATGCGTACGTTGTACTTACGACCAATCTTAGGATCCGGGCACAGGCATCCAGGTCCGTCTGTGCCGCAAGCATGACAAACTGACAAAAATGCTGAAATGAGGTTTCCTGCATCAGCCTTTCCTTAAGCCCATACCTCCTTCTGGCTCCTCCGAGGCCCTCGTGCATGTCTTGGCACCCGTTGGCCATGCCCTCGGAGCAGTGAAGACCCTAGCTCTGGTCGGTCTTGCCGTCGTCTACCTTGTCTTAGTCAAAGGAGTATGCTTGGTATTTGTGAGTACAGTCATCCGCCCATCCACCCTTGTTCACTTAAATGAATATGTATCAGTACCCCATGCGTCCATTACATAGGGCTATCACTCACCTTTTCACTGCCTTCCTGTCCCGACTAGCCTTGCTCCTCGTCGGACTGTACTGGATTCCCGTGGAGGTCGTAGCACGTAAACGCGGGTACGTCTCTAACATGTTTACTTTTTCCAAATACCCCCATTGATCCTGGCAATAGGCGGAACATCCCCAGAAACGAGACTTGGAGTCCCCGCGCAGGCGACCTCATCGTCTCCAACTGGGCCTCATGGGTAGAGCTCCTGTGGCTTGCGTTCCGGTGCGCATTTTCCCCATCGCCTGATGCATTCATGCCCATACCCATCTCATCGTTTCCCTCCTCTCAGTTTCAACCCCACGTTTGTCCTCCCCGTCGTTGACACCCTCGACATCCCCCCGCCCACCGAAAAGTCGGTCCTGCTCTCCCGCACACCGGGCCGCCGCACCGGCACCGGTTCCGCAGCCATCTCCTCCCCCGCCGCGCGCACGCCCATGCAGCGCACGCCTATTCGCGGCTTCCGCCGCGTCGGTCTCCTACGCATGCTGGCGTCCACTGCGCACCTACCCCTCGTCTCGGGCGCTACGTCTGCGAGACCGGAGACCCTAGAGGAGATCCGGAGCACGGCCGGCGCGCCCGTCGTCGTCTTCCCGGAGTGCACAACGAGCAACGCCCGCGCGCTGCTCAGGTTCGCGGACGTGTTTGGGGACGTCAAGCTTCCGGTGATGAAGTACAAGGTGTTCATCATGTGCGTTCGGTAAGCGCGCGTTGTCTTGACTGATCCCTCTTATTTGCGCTGACGGACACCTTCGATGTAGCTACGACCCACCAACCGCGTTCGCGCCGACACTTTCCCATTCCATCCCGTCGCGATTTGCCAACCCCTTACCGCACGTCTTCAAGCTGGCCAGCGCTGTCGCACCCCACACGATGTCAATACGCTTGCTCTCGCCCTCCGAGTCGCCCAGCTCGGGTTCGTTCCTTCTGAGCGAGTTTCTCGCGGGGGGGACCTACACCGATGAGCTCTCGGAATGCTGCGCGGCCCTGATGTCGCAGATCGGTCGCGTCAAGCGTGTGGGGTTTGGGTGGGAGGACAAGGCTGCATTCCTCAACTTGTACAAGGGCAAACGGTAGATTACAGTACAGCATATGGGCGCATTCGATATAGAGCAATTGGCGATGCAAATGCAAAAAACATACAGAACGTTTTGGACAGTCGCATGGGCTCCTACACAGGTTCGTTGGATCCTCAGGCCCCAGGTCTCTAAGGCCACTACCACGGCGGGATATCTTTGTAACGGGGACGGCTATCTGAAGTGCCAGCTGGACGAGTTTCCCCGATCCCGGTCATGACCACTTTGCGTATCCGTGGCATACTCGTGTGGCAGAATCCCGTCCGCGAACAGGGTCGAGTATCCCCCCGTGCTTGGTGTATACGGCGGCATGTCAGACGACCCGGAGAAGGCACGGTCTCTTGAGGTCCCGGCGGATTGTCGAGAATGATATTCAGACTGCGCGCGATACGACGGTCCCTCGCCCTGGGCATGAATATATCCTGTGCCCGGACCTTGCGCGGGACGAGAAGGGGATCGTGTCCTAGCCGTTCGCGCCATCTCGGAAGGGTGTGACTGGCCACTGCTGGGTGCCAGCGCATGCTGCAAGGTTATGTCAGCGTCGCCGAAGCAAATGGATCGCAGGGTTCTTCGATGACAAGCACTCACTTGTCGCTGTACTCGTACTACGTGTCCGAGGAGCTCCTTACCATCCAGCTTCTTCACTGCCCGGTCGGCGTCTTCTTCCAAGAAGTAGTTGATGAATCTGTACTCCGAGTCAGCGACTGGGATCACGGGCACCGATAATATAACACAATAATACTCACCCTCTGGTGCGATTGTCTCGGTCGACATCACAATACGCAACCTGGCATCCGATTGAACGACCAAAGTCTTTCAGTTCCTAGTAGTCCTGGTGAGACCAGAGCGTCTCACAGGAATATTAGCAGCGACATACCTGCCAACATGTACGTGGGTTCATACCCTTGACAATGACTGCGTATCTCCTCTTCTGTGCGTCGCCGGTACGTTGGGAGGGTGGCGGCGAACCAGGTCTTTAGACGAGGAACGGTCAGAACACGGCGCTGGGCAGCACTGCTCGGAGAGGGCACAACATACCCTTCAGGATAGTGAGAAAATCGGTCGGCCCGGGCCAGCTGCATCCTGATGTCTATACGGCTCGTGAGGCGGTACTGTAAGCGAGGCAACGATGGCGAGCTCGAGGGCTCACCTGTGCCCAAGAACGATCGGTTGGAAAAGGCGCGAACGGCATCCTGTGGCGAATGTTAGTATGTAGCGACAGTGTGAGCCATATTGAACGAGCATTCTCACCAGTGCATCCTAACCATGATAAAGTGAGGATACATGCCAGATGGAAGGCTAGTGTGTCACTCACCTTCTGGGACTCGAATTGCACAAAGCCATAACCTGTTGAGACCGAGGAGTAGGTGCTCTCTACTCAGAGGGCGATTCCGAGGGCTCATGCGTGGCGTACCAGGTCGCAGCTTGATCTCCGTGATGCGTCCATAGGGTGCTAGGTGCTGTCGCATAGTGAGTGTGAGATCCGAGGTGCAAGTGTTCATTATCGGCGAGCACCTTGTATATCTCTTCGCCACTCAAGCTGTCGGGGACCCCTACAAGGTACGCGTCAGGACGAGGCAAAGGTGAAAATAAACATGGCATTTGTCACCGCCTAGATAAACCCGAGCAGAATCCATCTGATGGCAAGCAAGCCTAGCAATAGAGGGTGAAGGGAAGAGACAGAAGGAGCGATGGATGAGGGACGGACAGAACGACTGGCGGGGTCGGGACAAGGACTGGCAACTTGAAGCTGTGAGGGTTAGTAAAACCCCGCGAGAAAAGTTCGCCCCAAAGACAACCAAATACACACATACCCAGCACTTCGGGGCATCACGCGTGAAGGGTCCGAGAGAACCAACCACCGCCTGCACAGGGCAGTGACGCGTGATACTTGGGTGCCAAACGTTCATCCTCCACGCAATGCAGCTGAACCAACAGGGCGACTCGGATAAGATTTACGCTCTCAGTAAGCTGGTTAGGAGTTCTATCGAACAGCCATCGAGGCTCCTGGTTGCACTGGTACGATCGATCCTGTTTTCCGATGGCATTTCGAAGGTTCTACAGGGGTGGAGGCAAACAAAGCTCTATACAGATCTGCACAGCGTGCCGACGCGAGCCTCAGAACGTGCCGCGCCCGCGGGAGAAAGGAAGGACGCGCGACTGACCTACAACAAACTACCGCTGCACAGCTCTACACGTTCCTAGTACAGCACCCACACGCTACAGCCTCGCCCGGGTCGACTTCACGATCTCCTGGAATGCTCTGCGCAGGTCGTCCTTCAGGTCCTGTACGGGGAGAAGATCTGCTCAGCGGGAGCGCTGCAGCACAGGTTTGCTGGGAACGCACCTCGAGGTCCTCCACGCCCACGCTGACACGAATGAGCCGCGGGTCCGCCCCAGGGTCCGAGTGGACGCGCTGCTCCATCAGCGACTCCACGCCGCCCAAGCTCGTCGCGGGCTGCGTCCTCGTCAGTCCCAAACCCCAATGCCAGCATACACAACGGCGGCACTCACGATGAAGTACTTGACGGCGTGCGGGAGCAGCGCCGCGTACTGCTCCTTCGTCATCTGCGTCAAAACCGACGTCAGCGGTTTCGGATGCCGAGTCACACGCCTAGGCTCTGACTCACGAATAGGGCGAACGTCGGCGGGTGGCCGCCCTCGAGCTGCGTCGTCGGGTCGAACCCGCGCGCGTCGATGCCCTGCAGGCTCGAATGCCACACCTTCTCGATGACGCCCGCAGGGATCCCATCATGCGCCTTGCCCTGGGAAGACGTCAGTGCCATAAGTTAGTGCGATGAATCATAGGAAGGAAGTAGAAAACACATACGCCGGCGGCCTTGGACAGCCACTGCGCGAGGCCGGTCGCGTTTTCGGACTGGCGGGGGACGCGGAGGTGGAGCGTGCGGAGGGAGCGGAGGAGCAGCCAGGACTCGAGCGAGCCCATCATGTTGCCCAGGAACGTGCGGATGTGCCAGAGCTGGATGGACGGGTGAACGCAATACAGGTATGTCTGTAGTTGGGACATACCTGCTTCCATTTCTCGAGGGTCGGGGCTACGAGCACTCCACATAGGAGATCCGAATGGCCGCCGAAGTACTTGGTTCCTGCATTCTGGTAAGTAACACGTAGGTAGACGGTCATTCATTCGCTCGACTTACCGCTGTGCATGATGATATCCGCACCCCATTTGAACGGGTACTGGAGGGGCGGCGGGCCGAACGTGGCGTCAACGAGCAGCCAGCCTCCAGCCTTGTGCACCTTGTCTGCGTAGTATTTGATGTCTCTGCCACAGCGTAAATTTCCTGCAGGATGCAGCTAACACTGTCGCGTAGACTAACCGAGCTTCGCCGGTGGGATTCAGGGGCGTCTCGAGCCAGCAGAGGTCACCTGGCTGGAAGTCGTCGTCGATGCCGATGATAGGAAGATTTCCCTGGCGGCTACGCTTGTAGACGTCGATTGTGGCATGACATCCATGGTAGCCTGCTGTAATTGCGACACGCTTGGGGTTGAAGTAGACGAGAGCCTGAAGGGTGCATGAGTCCAAGTTAGCTGGACGGTATTATTCGTCGTATTGGTGAGAACACTAACGGCATAGGATGAGGCGAGACCAGAGGCGAATGTAATAGCATAACCGTCCTGCATTGAAATTGTCAGGTATGTATTTGGAGAGGGAGCCGGAGAGACGGACGTTGATCTTGCTGAGGACACGCTCAGCGCGGGTGCTGACGTTCTGGGTGTAGCGAGAGTAAACATGACGGTCTGGATTCCATTCGTCGAACTCCTGTTTGGGAAACTTGGTGGGATCGGCCGCTCTGAAGGCTATGGAAAAGAGATCAGCTCGGAGGTAAAATTACGGGAAGGATGTTTGTGCCACTGACTGGTGGAGACAGAGATAGAGGGTGCCACCTCTGGACCATGAAGGTCATCGTCGGCGTGGATGAGCTGTGTTCCGGTGAGCTTGGTGGTGTTCTTGGGAGCCATGTCGTACACTGGGACTTGACCTGGTCGTAAGTATGAGAAGTGAGGTGGAGAAATGACTCAAGTACCTGGACAACAGCCGGGCCGTGCTTCCAGCTTCGGCCATGGCGGGCCACGCTGCTTGTTGCCTCAGAATTCATATTCCCGACTTGTGCCAATCCGGGACGCGTTTGAGTCATCTTGACGCGATAAGTACATAGTACTTAGTCCAACATTCCCAGCACGTGAGTGTGACGCGACGCGTCTCGGCCCGAGCGCTGCCCGCCAAAGAACGCAGTTGCGGCTGGAGACAAGTCGCAAGCCGCCTCTCTTGCTCCCGCTCCAGACTGACCGTTGGACCATTGGCCTGTCCGCCGCTACAGTGCGCCTCCCAGCCTCCAGGCATCTCTATCCGCCCTGCAGCTCTCCATCTGCGCAAGTCTACGCCGCATAGTCGCCTCCTGCCCCCCCCTGGATCACATCGGCCACCATGCATCTTAGTGCACTCCGTCTCGTGTCTGCCCTCCTCTCTCTCGCTGCTGTCTCTCGCTTGGCACCACGACGTCCTGGGTACCCTCTGGGTGTTTCGGCTCTGGATATCAACGCGGACCGCATGGCCTTGGAACGACGCTACACGACCCCTCACTCCCTTGGCGACAACTATATCTTTGATCCTCGCGACGGCTGGCAGACTGTCAACACAACCAACCTCCTCTACAAGTACCAACGACGCGCAATCACCAAGCACGCAGCTTACGAGTCTGATCCTGATGATCGTCCTGACTCTGGCAACCCACCTTTGGACTCTGACGCTCGCAAAGAAATTCGCGGCTACACGCATGGGACTGGTGGAATGAACTTGACGCCCCCTGAAAGCCATGACCACGCCTACACCAACGGTACCAGAAGAATGAAGCTTGTCCGTCGTGCGAAGAAGTCTCAGCCCGGCTCGAAGGCATCCAAATCAAAGTCCAAGCCCAAGTCCAAGCCCAAGCCCAAGTCAAAGAACTCGAAGCCTGTGTCCCAGAAGAACGCAAAGAAGGACATTCTCGGCGACGCCAGTACGCAGACCGGACTACTCAACAGTTTCAGGAAGGTCCTCCAGTCGATCAAGCCTGTCGGGAACCCCGAGCCAGTCACAATTACCTGGTATGCGGGGGTGCCTTGACGTCTGTCTGGAGGTGTCTTAACGTCGTCTCCGGGTCGGCCGCAGGTACACCGGACATGACCTCGAGAACCCTAGTTGCTGGTCCAACCCGACATGGGCCCCGACGGTACCGTTTTTTCTGCTTTATATGCTTGTCCTGCGGGTCTCTGAACCGACCCGTGTGCGATAGGACAAGTCCTTCGCGGCCGCGCTCACGCTTGTCGGTTGGGACAGCAAACCCGAGTGTTTCAAGTTCCTCGAATGTACGCCTACTTCTTTGATGTTACTCCCGACTTTCTCAACGCACCCTCTGCACGACAGTATGCAACACTCCCCAGAAATGTGTCTTTGCGCGCGTTGTCGACTCCTGCGAGGGCTGCGCTGAGGGCTCCAAGCACGTCGATCTTACCAAGGCCGCGTTCGCGAACCTCGCCGACCTCGATGAGGGTCTTCTCACCGTGCAAATGCGGCAGGCATCGGACCCCGAGGACGGATGGTACGTTTTCCCGCCCTTGCCTACTTTCTCTCTTGCGGCCATGGCCAACGGGTGCTGATGCTACCCTGCACTCATCGCGGGCAGGCTGGAGGAGCTGTGGGGCCCCAAGATGACCGAGAACCACTAGCTGAGCATACGCAACAAGGTCTAATTTCCCCGCACATATCTACTTCTACTCTCTCTTTCCGTTCATCACTACTCTCGCCTGCACGGAGTGGCCGCCAGCATGTATCGATAGTGGACCATGTATCCTACCAGACACAGCTTACAGTGACACGCTACGCAGCCTATATTACCTTTTTCTACACCCTCGCGTCCTCTCTGAGAGCATCTCATGGTCCCCTACGTCTTCACGTTGACCCGTTTGCGCTTCTTCCCGCCCTCTGCGATCTTCTCCCTGACCTGCTCCTCCGTGAGCGCCTCGTCTGCCTCGAAGAACTCGGCCGTCCGCCGCGCGTCGTTTTGCCGCTGCACGAAGCGCAGCGCGGCGAGGTTGTACCCGATCGTCTCCTTCTGGCGCCGCAGGCCCTCGCGCAGGTTCCGCCGGAGCGGGATCAGCGCGGTGCGCATCACGCGGTTCGCGACGACCTGGTGGTGGTGCGTCTTGAGCAGGAAGAAGATGATCCGCGACGTCAGCACGACGTTCCACTCCTGCGTTGCCAGCGTCAGCCGTGTCCGTCCCGCCCCAATCGAATAGGGAAAAGAAGAGAAAAGAAAGGAAAAGAAAAGGGAGAAGGACGCACCCGCTGCGCCCAGACGTTCAGGTATCGCATCAGGCTCACGACCTTCCCGAATGGCAGCACGAGCAGCGCGTCGTACAGCGCGGTCCCGGGCACCTTCTCCACTACGCGCAGGACCCACTCCTCCGGGTCGACGTCGTACGCCGCGAGCACCGCGTTCCGCGGTGGGGGCGCGACCGTCGCCGCGAGCCCGCCCTTCCGCTTCGCCTCCTCGTACTCGCGGAACGTCTCCAGCTCCGCGTCCGCGAGGTCGAGCGCCTCCATGATGCGCTCCCCCGCCATGAGCGTCTCCGTCGTCTGCTTGGACACGCTCGTCGTCTCTGCCGTGTTGGCGGCGGCGGCTGGGTCCGCGTCGGGTGCGCCGGAGCCGATGGGCGCGTCGGCGCGGTTGAGGGCGTCGGCGATACCAGTCTCGTACAGGGCCTCGAGCTCGCGCTCGCGTTCTTCCTCTAGGAAAAGCTATGGGACATGACCGGGTAAGCGCAATGTAGAGGAGGAAATCGTGGACAAGCGTGTACCGGTTCGTCGAGCTTCTCCCAGACACGGATCGACTTGTCGTGCGAGCCCGTGACGACGAACTTGCCGTGGTGGCTCACGGCGAGCGCCCACACCTCGCCGTGGTGGCCTTCCAGCTTCTGGATATTCTCGAACTACACAAACCACACCCTTTAGCCACCCACTTTTTCAAACAGCCGGCCTGCAAGAGGTGTGCGCACCTTGTCGCCGTCCCAATACTTGAGCAGCTTGTCCTTGCCGACGGTCCAGAAGCAGTGCGACGGCTTCGCGTCGTGGTCGCGCACGTCCGTGCGCTCGAACGCGACCTGCATCACGCTCTCGTCGTGCGCGAAGATGCTCTTGTGGCAGTCGCCGAAGTCAAGCCCCCAGATCTTCACGTTCTTGTCCGCGGAGCACGTCACGAGGAGCTTCGAGTCGGCCGAGACGTCCATCGCGAGCACGGGCAGCTTGTGCCCGTAGAGCGAGAGGAAGAACTTGAGCGTGTCTTGGTAGAAGACCTTGACGGTCGAGTCGAGCAGCGCGACCGCGAGCAGCTTCCCGTTCGGGCTGTACCGCACGGAGAGCACGTCGTCCGTCATCTTGAGCGTGCGGATGTGCACCAGGGTGAGGAGACTGGTACTGCGGGGCTGCGAGGAAGACAGATGGGGTCAGCAAGAATGGCCATCGAGGAAACAGGCGAAGGAGACCAACGTTGTCACCGTTGGCGGGTTTGCGCTCAAAGTCCCAGAACTTGACCTCCTTGTCTGCGCTCCCGCTCACGAGACCGGTTCCGTCAGGACGGAGGTGGATGGACCATACGGTTGCCGAATGCGCCTGGACAGTGTCGACGAGGGAGGAGGACGCGATGTCGTATATGAGGATCTCCCCAGATTTTGTGCCCACGGCCACTTGGCGGTCCCCAGGCAAGAAGGTGCTGCATATTGCGTATCCGCAGTCCATGGTGCGTATGCATGCCGTTGTCTTCATGTTCCAGATTTTCAATGAGCCTGAAAAGCGAGGTCAGTACATGCGGACGTGGACATGTCAACCCCACGTGCCATTTGATGCTGAAGCCAGGAGCTGGTCATCAGAGCTCAAGCATAGTGTTCGGACGTCTGTCCTGTGCCCTGGAAGGTCTACAGAGAACAGACGAGTAGCGTCGGGAGGGTCGCCCTTCGATTTTGTTGGCGGGGGAATGTTGTACACTTCCAACGCATTGTTCGATAGCGCAACGAACAGCTGGGTGTTATCCTTCCCGCCGTTTTCCTCACCACCAAAGTCAAACGAGCGGACCTTACCGCTCGCCCGCACAATGAGGTATGGCTGGAAGAGGTCCGCGAGTTCGACACCCTCCTCCTCCTCTGGGACGTCCATCGGTATATCAGCATCCGCATCCTTTTTCTTGCCCTTCTCCTTCTTCTCTTGCTCCTTCTCCTTAGCGCGCTTGCGTCTCCGTGCCTGCTTTTTCTTGATCTCCTCTTCAGTACGGATTCTGAACACCTCTACTGTTTTATCATGGGACTGGACCGCGAGATATGGCCTATGGGGGTGGAAGGAAATTTGCGAGACCCTGTGAGACGAGGCGAGGGGTAACGTAGTGACCAAGTTGATGAACTTGGCGACCTAGCCCAGTGTTAGAAAGACTCCATCGTCGCAAAGAGTTTGACCTACCTCTCCAGACTCCGTCTCCCGCAAACCCTGGGCAAGAGCGTCATGGTCTATCTTCCACGCTTTCATTTCTCCCTCCCCGCTCCCGGTGAAGACAAACTCCTGGTCTGGACTAAGAGCCATGGTCCAGATCTCCGAACGGTGGCCGACGATGGTCTGAATGCAGTGCTGAGTAGAGAGGTCCCAGAGTTTGAGAAAAGTGTCTTTAGACCCGGTTAAGAGGAAACCAGGAGCGGTCCCAGTAGAAGTCGAAGGGGCAGACTCGGCATTTGGACGAATGAAACGAATGGCAGTGATCTGGTCTCGGTGTCCCCGCAGCCTACGCACACGTATAAACAGGAAGAAAAGCACAGGTAGGCGAGGAGACATACCGGTAAAGCCCCGCTTCTCCGACGACATCCCAGAGAATGAGGTCACTGTCCTGCGATCCCGACGCAAGTCTGGTGCCGGTTTCGTCGAACGCGAGTGCAGTGACGGCTTTCTTGTGTCCATTGAAAGTCGCAATGACTGACTGGGATGACGCGCTCCAAAGGCGGATGGAACCATCGGCGTATCCAACTGCGAATGCATCCGTCTGAGGGGACCTCAAAATGCAAGTGACTTCTGCGCGGTGACCGGTTTCGTGCCACATTGCGAGCTGGGACGAATGAATACCACCTACATCATAGACGGAGCCTCACGCACCTGTTGACCCTTCTTGACATCCCAGACCAGAATATCCTCAAGTGCCGGGACGTAAGCTAGTTTCCCGTCGTAGTGTGAGTTTGATGAGGAGCTGCACACGAGCCCAAACGCCTGCGCGAGATGTTCATAAGCTTGTTCATGGGCGCGATAAGTGACATACCTCTGTGGGCCCATGGCGCAGGTAGGACTGGACCATAGCGAGGGCAGGGACTCGGAGCGCAGAGAGGGAAGACGCGACGAAGCGATCGGGAGCCAATGGGAAGCGAAAACAGGAATCTTTTCGAGGGTTCCCACGGGTGCTACGCTCGATGCTGCTCCGATCTCGTCTCGCGCCGCCGCCTCACCTGGTCTCAGCAGCCGTCGCTCGTTCTCACAGACCACACAAAGCCTGCCTAATCCGTCCAATCTATCCGCCACTCCCATCCAGTTCCTTTCCCTCCCTCCGCACCATGACCATGATGCAGCGTGCAGGCCCAGAGGCTGCACACAAGCTCCTCGACTTCGTCAACGCGTCCCCCACCCCCTTCCATGCTGTCCGTGCGGCGTCCGCTCGTCTCGAGAAGGCAGGCTTCCAGAAGGTACAGACACGCCAACATGTTGATCTTCAGCAGACCGCTCATGATGGTCGTGCCAGATCAAGGAAGAGGACGACTGGGAGAAGAGCCTGAAGCCCGGTGGCAAGTACTACTTTACTCGGTGCGTCGCTGTTCTGCTCTTGTGACTTGCAGGGTACTCAACATGACGCAATAGTAACCAGAGCGCACTCCTTGCGTTCACCATCCCACAAGACTGGAAGTCTGGCGCTGGCGTTTCTATTGTTGCGACACACATCGACAGCCCTAATCTCCGAGTCAGTCCAGGCCGATCCGAGGCTAGGCTGCCAATGCTGATCATCTGTCCGACCAATAGGTAAGGCCCGTGTCCAAGAAGAACAAAGTTGGATATCTCGAGGTCGGCGTCGAGACCTACGGTAGCGGTATCTGGCACTCGTGGTTCGACCGCGACCTGGCATTGGCCGGACGAGTCGTCATCGCCGACAAGGACGACAAGTTTTCATCCAAACTCGTGCGTATCGACAGGCCTCTTCTCCGTATCCCCACTCTTGCCATCCACTGTAAGGGCTTTCTCCGGACTTCCAATGGATCTTGCTATTCACGATGACTTCCAGTGGAGAGAGGTGCATCAGATAACTTCCAGTTCAACACGGAGACCGAATTTGTTCCTATCCTTGGCCTCATTCAGTCTCAGCTGAATTCCAAAGCCACCGAAACAAAGGGAGTGCGCAAAGCCACCAGCATCCAGGAGAACCACCATCCTGAGCTCTTGTCTTTACTCGCCAATGAGCTTTCCGTCGCGCCAGAATATATCCATGACTTCGAACTGTCCGTACTCGTCCAAGTTATTGCGATATGGTGCTGATTATTCATCAGGCACCTGTACGATGCGCAGCCATCTGTCTTGGGTGGTCTGAACCATGAGTTCATCCTTAGCCCCCGTATGGACAACCAATTCTCCTCGTAAGTGATCGACCTCCCCTGTTCTCGATATTTGTCTGATCAAGCTTACCAGGTTCTGCGCTGTTGAGGCCATCGCTACTTTCGCGTCCTCCGCCAACTTCAATGTTCTTGAGGGTAATGTGAACGCGATCACGCTCTTCAACCACGAAGAGATTGGGTCGGTCTCTACCACTGGTGCCGAATCCTCCATTATTCCGTCCTTCCTCCAACGCCTTTCGCCAACTCCGGCGTCCTACGCTCAATCCGTTGCACGATCCTTCCTTGTGAGCGCTGACATGAGTCACGCCGTACACCCCAACTACGTAAGCAAGCACGAGGACAACCACGCTCCGAAGGTCAACGGTGGTGTAGTGATCAAGACAAACGCGAAGCAACGCTACGCGAGCGACTCGATCGGCTCCTTTGTCGTCAAGAAGCTGGCAGAGAAGAAGGACGGACAAGTGCAGGAGTTTGAAGCCCGAAATGACATGTACGTGCACGCTCAACTGGCAGAAACCTGCGTTGGATCTGGCGCCTTACTCACTGTTTGAATGGCAGGCCGTGCGGGTCAACGGTTGGGCCTATGCTGTCAAAGCTGGGTGTTCGGACAGTCGACATCGGCTGGGCGATGCTCTCAATGCACTCCATCCGCGAGACAGCCGGGTCGCACGACGTCCAATACGCGATCGACCTCTTCACCTCCTTCTTTGAGCGCTTCAATGAGCTCGACAAGTCACTCACCGTCGAGTGACGTGTTCCAGTTCCAGTTCGACCAGTGCTCCACTGGCTCTGCATGAGCACGAAATGTACCAACACAATCAACGTTGTAACAATCTGCTCTGTATAACTGTCCGGCTATCTACCTCATTTGTTTGGCTTACCATCCACCACCACAATCTAAGCGCGACCCTTTAAGGGTGCCGTTGCATACCACTGGCGACACAGTGTCAGTATTTCAATGGGCGGAGGCGTATATATTTCCTGAACTGGAACCTCGTGATATACAAAATGTTACTGACGCGCCCCGTCGTTGTTCGCTCCAGTTCGCGAGAGTGATCTGCAGAGATGATTTCGTGGTAGATGCTACGGAATCTGGCTTGTCATGGATGTTTCGGGGGCACGATGCCAAAACGGGGCATCGGCTTGAATGAGACCCTTCACGGCGGGACGGACATGTGTTCTTCTGGTGCGTTTTCCCAGTGCACGTCGCATGCACAGAAGCTTACCGGATTTCATCGGTGGCTTTTGGGAAGGGTTCAGCACAGTGCGCCGTATCCCTTGAACACCACATCTCCCCATCCGACATCTACTACATAGTACATACTACTTACTTTTCACGCGACAGCGTTTGACGTAAGTACCACATGGGCTTGGGCCACCGTAACCTATCGGGTGCTATGTAGGCGCTAACCTCAACGCGCCTCAGAGAAGGACGCGAGAAGAGCGATATCAACCGTCAACTTCTCAGTCGACAGCTTCATTTCCAACTGCCGCCCTCGATGCCTCACACGCTATGCCACCTGCAGCTATATAAAGGCCTCTCACTTCTTCTAGAGGGGGCTCATCCCCGTCGCACACTTCCGTTCGCGAGCTCTTAGCTGGGTACGCCATGCAGTGCCATGACCTCGAGGTCTCCTCGGCCGTTATCGACGAGAAGACCCCGCTATATGTCACACAAAGCAAGGAAACAATGGAAATCGTCCCTATGAGATATCGTAGGCTTTATCCTTTCACCAGATCGAATACCATCTCACATAAGCGTCATCTAGGTGACTTGTTACCAGCGGCCGAGTCGCTTCGGAGAGCATTTTTGAACGATCCCCTCATGAGATACGTTGTTGTGAGTCCCTGTTTGAATGACACTGTCCATCTCCGTTCATTAGTGGCGTCTATCAGGCAGCAGACACTGCTCCCTTTCAGGTCACGCGTAGTAAATTAATCAACATGGTAGACTGGGTGGGGGCCATGCGTCAACGCCGGATGTTTATGGTCAGAGGTGGCTCGTCGTTCCTGAAATAGTGCGTCCAGGATACTGTCCACTTGGGACATTCGTGCCGTATATGTTTGCCAATATTGAGAATACCTTAGTGGACCACCGGGCAACCAAACTAACCTCCCCTCCGTCGCCTACTTGATGAAGACCCTCGGACGGTTGCGTCCAGAAGAGTGCGCTCAGGTTTGTCGGATAGCTCCGTACGTACGCGGGGTCTACTCACTACAAGGCTAAAGCGGTGGAAGGAATTCAATGAAATGGCTCACACCCTGGTGGTCGAAGCGTTTGGTGATAAAGTCCCGGACATGTACGAAATCCAAGCGCTCTTCACCGATCCCCATGCGCAAGGTCGAGGGTACGCATCGGCGCTCGTCGATTTCGTGCTCAAGCAGGTCAGTGGTTTCCCGTCACATCTCTTCTCCCACCGAAGTGCTGAAATTGCAGTTCTCAAGGGCGATGCTGAGGGTCGCGATATCTGGTTGCTGACAACTAGCGCATACGGATTCTACGAACGCTTCGGTTTTGCAGTCGTTAGAAACGGTATGATTGCGGTGGACAACCCGGCGTGGGATGGCGAGCCGATCTCCCTGCACATCGTAGGTCGCATCCACTTTCTCCACCTTTCAACGCGCTGATACTGGCAGGTGCAGATGCATCGACGGGCCCTGGCGTTTGCCGGAAAATCATTAACAGGATACAAGGAATAGGTTGTTCCTCGGGTGCAGGGAGCACGTGTCCTGCCCTCAAACGAATCCTTGCGGTTGTGTGGACGAAATGAGTGTAGGCCACCACCTTCCGAAATGTATCGTGGCACTAGCGAATCACAAACACTTTGAAAATGGACTTGGATCAGCTAGATACCTCAAGTGCTCTGCTGGGACCCTTACATCTCGCACATCCAAGCTTGCCGTCTGTTGTGGCTTGTCTGCCAATGCTGACTATATTTACTGCTTCTTCACACCCCCTTGAGAGTGGATCTGCTCCGCCACTTTCCAATTCCTTCCGCACTTCTTTTCTTTCCGTTTGGCAGATAGTGATCAAACCTCGTGGTCATCAGTCCACTTGAACGCATCCGCACCGCTATCACCGGTCATACAACTCGGGGTTTTATGCCATGTCGGCCAGCTAGAAGCTGTCCGACCAGTTCGTCATCAATCTTTACCACATCCAGGCAGATTTTATCTCTCCACATCGGGCCCAACAGGACTTCCTTCTATTAGTACGCCCCTCATGTGTCAGTCCTTGAATCTCTTCTCACTTCGCCGCAGTTTCTCTCCCTGTTCCCAGATGGCATGCCGGCCCAAGTGTCCTCAGCAGGGCATTCAATATATTCGCCTGCCATCTATAAAGCTTGCAGGATCTCGTAAATCGCTTCCGAAATCGCCATGTTCATCCCACCTCCACCCCTCCCATTTCTAGACCAGCTTCCCGCCCTTCTTGCGCGCAGCCCCAATCCTTCCCTCAACGAAACCTTTGGGGCTGTCCTCGTTGGCACTTTCTTCAGCCTCATGTTAGTAACACATGACTTTGTCGTCCTATCTACTCAATCGCTGACCACCGCCTCAGGCTTTACGGGGTCACGCTCCACCAGGCCTACAGATACCACACCTTGTACTCATCGGATAGGCTGTTGCTGAAGTCTGCAGTGCGTGTTCAAAGCCCTAATCATGTCTTCCGTCCTCTAATAACTCAACACCATCCACCAGGTATATTCAACAGTGTGAGTCCGTACACATTGGCGATCTGTTTTTCCTCGTGACTTGATCAACCGAAATATGGCACGACCCAGCATTCTGGAGACGGCTCACATGGCATTGAGTTGCCATACTTGGTCCGTCTTTTCATCTCGCTGGGATCCTCTCGTACAGTAGTTGACAAGCTGGCAGCTACTTCTATCTTGTCAGTAACTTCGCTAATACTTCGGCCCTCCAACACCCTATACGGTGAGTTATCTTCCTTTATGCAATCAGCCTTGGCACTCGTATGCCAATCGCTCAGCGATCCACGACAGAACCCTCCAAGTACGTGTCATTCTTCGCCTGACTCAGTTTACTCCCTTCGAACATTGACTGCCGCAGATCCTACCAGTCCTCACGGTGAGTCATTAATTGTCTCCCTCTTCCATAGCGTGTCCTGACATGGCGGCTATCATAGGGTTTGGTGATTGGGATATCTCAAGCGTAAGCTTTCACTACCCAGACTAATACACTGCCTCCGAACGACTTACATTATTCTAGCTTTTTCGCCCGTCGTGCATATGTGTGTGAGTACCTGTAAGCTTAGATATTATTGCTGCATGCATTGATTTACTGCCTGCGGACAGTCGGAAAGCAGTACAGAATCTGGGTGTTCTTCGCAGTATGCTCTTTTGTTGGTCATCTATCTGAGCCCCGTCGCTGACCGAGTCTCGGCAGATTTTCTTCCTGCTGGGTGAATTCGGTTTGTGTTTCCGTCTCCCTCCATGTGTGCTTTGTTCCGCTGGTTATGACACGGCTTTTATTGCATTCAATACTTCGTGCCTGTTCCGATAGGCTTTTGCGTCGGTACGTCAACCGCAGTTCTTGAACTGTACTAACAAAGTACTCACACTAACTATACGTAGTATCCACCATCGTCGAGTGCGTCGTCTTTCATGACTCGGTATACTTGTAGTAAATTGATAGTGTCTGGTATCAGGATAGTCCTAACGAGCCGTGGCTTCTCCGCATTCGTCCCCCACACAGTGAGTATCCATAAGCGTTAATCACCTTGTCGAAACCCTTTCTGATGTTATGCTACAGTGGGTCATCGCGACTGCCTCCGCCATGGCCGTCTGTGCGGACTTCATACTGACCACCGTCCTGATCATTGCGCTCCGCTGCAGCCGCAGCCGCAGCGGACAAACACGGTGCGGATTCCTTCGAGCACCAACTAGTCCGATGCTCATCCACATTCTCTCGAGATCAGGACAGACTCCACGCTGGACGTACTCATATTGTACACGATTACAACTGGTGAGTTTCTAGCCGCTGCTTGCGCATTAACTTCTTTCTTCTGACCTTTCCCCTTCTACCTGATAGGACTCCTGACGAGGTACGCAGCCGCGGCATCGTAAGGTTATCGTTCCACCTGACGTCCGTCACATTGGTAGTGTGTCGATGCTTACCCTGTTCCTTTTCGTGAGTCGGTCGCCCTTGCCATGACATCAATAGCCGACTTTCGTATCGAATAGGTGGTGCTCCGTCCGGCCGACCTCATCTACACCGCCTTATCTCTAGTCTCTACTAAACGTATGTTCCTTCTCGGAGGCTCTCTGCATCCTTTCCGCCACCTCAGGCTAACCCAGCTCCAATAGTGTACGCTAACGCCCTCCTCGCCTCGTATGCCTTCCAACCTCCATCCGTCGTTCCATCGACTCACTTTCGAGATTTTTTCCCTTCTACAACCTCAGATTGAATTCCCGAAAGTCGCTTAGAGACCAAACCTACGATTGTGCCGACCAATCCGCTTTCTCAATACAATTCGTAGAAGGCACTAGGGGGCTGGAGCGATCGTGCACTTTATTCGACCAATCGGTCGCGATTGAGCTGCCCGAACTGCCTAAACAACTTCCCAATCCTCGTAGGCGTTTTCACCTCTCACAAACCCCTCGTTCGATGTGCTGATCGGTGTGCACGATCACAGATGAAATGGAAGCCAAAGCCAGGGACGGCGGAGAGCGCGCTTGGTCGGAGGGTCCGACTAGGATCGGAGGGCGATCCTTCGACTCGGAGTCCAGGAGGACCCTCTGGGAGGCAGACTCCCTTCATGACTCAGCCTGTGTCGCCATCGCGATCTAATCCAGAAGCATAAGGTGAATCCATTTTCTGTTGCCGTTAAGAGGCCTCTAGCTGGGCGGATATAGGACCCTCACCGTATTCGCCATTGGAGTTTTGGTACAGAGATGCATCTCAAGGCTCAACTATCGTGTGGAACCCTGCCTCTTGACCTTCGCCAGTAGCCAATAGCTTGTAACTTCGAATACGCCCTCGTATGTGTAGCGCAGTCCTCTCCTTCACCGAATGTATTTTGTATTCCCTGTCGTCACGGCTGTTTATAAAAGCGTATTGCCATAGCTATAGCCCTATGTATTTTGCGATACGTATGGACAGATTGAACGTGGCATCTGAAGTATGCACACTGTGCTGAGTCTCGGCCATAAATGCAGGCTATTGTGGACGGCCCAACCGTTCCATATGCATCGACAGCACAAGTTGTTCACAAATGAGTTGGCTTTCTCACCTTCGTCTTTCCCCCCTTCTGGCATTGAGAGTACTAGTTATCGTGCGGGTTAATATAGCGCTTGCTGCGCAGCTGGTTCCTGAGCAGGAATTGATCCGTGCTAGGAACGGAGCTCATGCCGTTAAGTTTGGCTTGGTGCCGGAGTGATTTGGATAACTGCGGCCACTCGAATCTATTCCCTCGGATGCCTTGGAGGCCCGATAACACGCTCCACTATAAAATATCGCGATCGGCGCGCCATTTGGAGTGGCATCCATTGCCATCCCAGGCCCCGCGCTCAGCCAGTCCCCGCGATAACGACTCGGAAGCATCATCTAGCCCACGATCCTTAGGGTCCGTCCCAAATGGGCGACGCTGCTGCTACCAACTCGCTAGATAACTCTGCCGGTGTATGTTCAGAGACCACGCCTCTACTTGGGAACAATGAACGTCGGAGCAGAAGCTCACCAATTATTACGCACATGCGCTACAGTATGGTTCCTTAATGGGCCCAGCCTGGCAGTATGTCTTGTTGACGTTGTCCTATCGCATTATAGGAGAGTTGTTTACCACAATTCACATGACACGAAGGACATTCGTTAAGGACAACTTGAGGCTCTATAACTCTGCGAGCCACTCCATCTTCATCTTGCAAGCCACTGGGCCAGCAACTCACCGACTGGGCCAACTTCTACGAACGTCTATGTAGTCAGCTGATACTTCGCCCGCATGGAACCTACTGGTCCGGATATGTATTGAACCTACTCACCTTCGCGGCCGAGATCTATCGGAGGCGGATGATTACCATTGACTATGGGGCATATGCTGTTGTAGTTAGTCTTTATAGCCTTCTCCGAGTCGTCCGCTATTCCTATTCCTAACATTACTACCCTATTTTAGCTCCGTGCTAGGAGATCCTGGTATGTCATGGATCATTACAATTGTCGTCAAACTCTTGGGTAAGCTGACTACGAGAAAACTTACAGAGGTATGGCCGTGTAGTCCTCAGATGCCTCTACGGTTTCGCTAATGCTTGGTTTGCAGAGACAAAACGAGGGTTCGGCAAAAAAACAAGAGTTGGTCAAGGATGCGTTTGGAGATCATGTGAAAGGCATGTACGAAATTATGGCCCTCGCGACCGCGCGGGAGTCACAAGGGCGTGGCTATGGCTCTGCCTTGGTGAAATATGTCTTGGAGAAGGTGATCTTGGTCTGCTGTCTTGACATTCGATATGCTAACACCTCGTTGCCGATTCAAGAGTGACGCAGAAGGTCGAGAAGTTTGGGTAATGACGACCGAAGCATACAAGTTTTATGAAAGGCTTGGATTCTCAGTTGCTCGGTCATTTCCCGTCGACACGGATACTCCAGGGTGGGATTGGGACCGAAACCCCGTCATAATCTATATTGCAAGTACTTTAGCAACTCCTTGCAAACATCACAGGCTGACCTTCCGAAATCAGATGCATAAACCCGCCAAGGAGGTAGAATAATAGGCAAGGGCAATTGTCCGCTATGGTTGACAGGGAGGTTGTGTTATAAGTTGTTGTCTACCATCCTGGTGTCGCATGGGTGGATGGTAGGTGTGTATAAGATTTCTCGTATCAGCGCACAACTGGCGTGAGGGTAGCCAAAAGCTGTCATCACGGAATTGCAAGGACAATGGAGAGCAACGAAAGCAGATAAATAACAAGTGAACCGGCTGCTACCGCCTTGCTCGCTTCTTCGGATTTGTTTCTGAATTATCTTCAGCGGCAACGGTAGAGGGTCGTGGTGGAGGTCCACTGAGCAAACCACGCTTCTTCGCTGTCCGTGAGTAGTGCGCCAGCACCCATTCCCGTTCCGCTTCAGTCTGCTCTATGGTTCCTTGACGGATCTCGTAGGCTATAAAAGAAAGGTTTAAGAACAGTAGGTCGTGGATCGATAATTTAGCCTACGTTTCATCTCAAAGCGGGGCCCGACCTCCGCTAGCTGGATCTGTTTTGGAGGAATCTTCATAAAGACGTGATGCCTAGGACTAATGTCAACCGTGAGATCAAATCCGATTGTGGCATACCCACCTGAAGGAGATGAAGTCATCTTCGTTCGAGAATGTCATTACTCGTTTACTGTCCTCTTTTGGAACTGGGAACAGATATTTCAAAACGTCCTGTATCCGTCCACCGAGCTTTGAAGAGAAGTTTTCGAATATAAGATGAGGGTACTGCTCTGAGACGGTCGACGACTTGTACGAGGCAATGTCGTGCCGTAGTTGCACGTTGTGTAGAGTGAAGTACACCGTGGGGCCATGAGGATAGTGGGAGACGATCATGGCATCTAGCATCATGCGCCATTTGAGAGAGGAGACGTGCTGTGCAGTATGGACGGACGTACCTGGTACACCACGATGTTCGTGCAGAATGATAAGGTCTGACACATCATTCGCCCTACACGCCTCCGCTAGCTCCTTTACGACGTAGTTTCCTCGATTGATGCGGTGAGAGTTGGGGAACACGAGGCGCATTTCCTGCCGTGGGGGAGAGCATGATTGGAATGGGAAGGAGCTCAGACAAGTAGGCAAGACATACCTTGGCGAACTGCAGAAGCTTCGAGCTCGGGTCTCGTGACGTTGTAACAACAATCTTTGGGTCCAAGATACCTGCGCGCGAATATTCGTTGTCGATGTGGCTTGACGGCTCTGGAGAGGCACGAGTGTGAGACGGAGTAGGCCAAAGGACAGAGTGAGCACGCACCTGCTTGAGCCTCATCAAAAGCAAGGTCTCTTCCTAACGTTCCTGCATCTTTCCTGAGCTCCGTTGGGAGAGATTTCCCGCTCGCGAGCGCGTCCTTTATTTGCTGCTTGCGAACGTATGTTTGCCGCTCCTGTGCTTCCAGTGACTTCGCATAGATGTATTGTCGGCGCTCCCGTGCCTGTCTGCGGATCTATAATAGATGCATTAGTAGATATTAGGATCAAATCACGTTGGAACCTTACCATGATGCGACTCTCGAAAATCGTAGACTGAGAAGGACGGAGGCAGAGAGACAGACGCGAGGGAGTCGAAGCGCCCGGACACCAAGGGCGCTTAGCAAAATTCCAGACAAGATAAGATAAGATTCAAGGTGTGTCAATAATGGGGGCCCGCAGGGAGCGGCAGCTGCAGCTTTCTCGTCCTCGAACGTGTGACCACGAGGAACGTCTCTCCTAAGTGTTGCAACCAAATATGTGAAGTTTTATCAGTGGCATTGCTGTCAATGAAGACTAGGACTTTCATGAAAACGCGCTGATAGCTCAATATCCCTGGCATTCAATCCTGGCGAGCTAGGTAAATTACAGACAGACGAACAAAAGCCCACACAAGCCCGACAGCACAGTACACGCTCGTCACCATTAAGGGCAGGAACTCCAACGCGGATGCCTCACTCTCCGTTTCATCGGAGTGATCAGAAGCGGCTTCAACAGGAGAAGACCGTTTTGTCAGGAGAGGGAACACCATGACGAATAGTTGGAGGAGAGGGAAACAGGCGAGATACACCCTTTCCAGGAAGTCGATGGCCACAAACGGAAGAGACGTGGGGAACCTGGTGGAGTTGTGGGCAGCTCGAAAAAAGATGTACATGATATAAAATCTAGGCTCACTGATAAACCTGACGGTGGATAGGCCGCAAGACGAAGACCACCCAGAGAACGGAGTACACGATCTTGATCAAGGTTTCTGTAAAATTTGTAAAGCGTGAGCACGTCTCAGTCACATCATCACGGCGTAACATACCTGCTGGCGTGAATAGCAGGGGGAACAACGAGAAGATCCCAGCTACCGAGGCGAGCTCGAATGTGCGGAAGTACTCATTATTTTCCGCCGCAAGTAGACTGGTAGAATACTTCTAGGCATGTTCTGAGATGAATCATGGGTAAACGACGTACCTGAGAGGTACCAAGACAAGGAGGATCGCCTTCTCGTGGACATGCCACCCAAACATGTACGACGTGAACCCACAGAGCGTGAGCGCGGTGACGAAGGACTTGTATGAGGTGTTTGTCCAGAGCTTGCCCATGTAAATCTGCCGGTGCTCAACTTCAACGCTAAGTTCACGTGTCATGATTAACCTTTACATACTGTCTGGAGCGCGACTGTGATCGCGAAGGTATGAATGGGTTTGACCGTCGGAAGGACTGCGAAAACTGTGTCCCCGACGAGCCCTCGTGAGGTGGATGAGACCCCCGACTCGTTGACAGCAAACCCGGCCAATCGACCTGCGTTGACGACTATTCGACGTGTTTGAGTTTATATCTCTTCTCACATGAACGAGGAACGAACCTTTGAGCAAGACGCGGTCGAGCGCTGTGACCAACGACCAGACATTCGGCGCCCAGTAGGCATGATTCAAGCCTCGGGTGAAGGGGAACAGACGGCTGAGGAGCTGTGGGAGCTGTCCCATGAGTAGGAAGGGGCCAAGCGACACCAGGAACGTCAGAATGACAGCATTGGCTAATGACAGGAAGCGACCAGGAAGGAGCGTGTACGATGGGGACAAGCAGTAGGAGCGGAGAAGGTATACGAAGTAAGCCGGCTGCAAGGCAAATTTGAGCTAACGGGGATTTTGGTGCGCCATTGGTGGACGTACCGCGAGGTATAGATAGATGTGCTTGAAATTGAGGAGCACCGCAAACAGGAAGCCGCTGGCTAATTTACGGTCCTGTGGAACGAAGTGAGTGAACGGCACAAAGATCCGACTGAACGGACATACGTTTCGAGCCATCAGTAGCGACCACAGCAAGATACCGAACATGAACCCGTTGTATTGGAAGTGGATATGATCCACAATAAGGAACCCTGGATGCAGGAAGAGAGAAGCGGAGATGATGCGCTGCATCGTAGGGTTCTCCGCGCCGCGGATGAACCTGTAGAAAGTGGCTCAGTAGCCTTCTCGCGAAGATTTATGCGCACTCACTTGAGCACGGCTGCACCAAGGACGAGTTCGGTTACGATTACGGTGGTACGCTGATATGCAATGACAGACCATGCATCATATTTGAGATTGTTGACGTCGACTATTCGGGGGTCGACAAAGTAGGCGGGGATGGACAAGAGTTTCTCGAAGTACGC
The DNA here is from genome assembly GCA_964023155.1 of Ganoderma resinaceum. NCBI lineage: Eukaryota > Fungi > Basidiomycota > Agaricomycetes > Polyporales > Polyporaceae > Ganoderma > Ganoderma resinaceum. The sequence continues at coordinate 2,460,593 of OZ026793.1, forward strand.
AAAAAACGGTGGGTAGTCCAGTGCTTAGAAACATGAGAGACGTCACATTTCTGCAGCTGCAAAGTACTCACTCCATTCAGACGTAGTCTACATTTGAACGTAAGTGTGTTAAGCACGCATCATAGTATGGAAAGCGCGTACATCGTAATACCACTTGGATATTGGTAAGGAGTGGGTAATGGCAAGCCAATTCCGATGCACCTCAAAGTCTGTGGACCGACTGAAAACGCAACTCAGCGTGCAAGACCGGTTTACACTGGGAGGATACGCACTATGCGGGGAAGAGTAACAGCTTGAAACATGTTGAGGCAATGAGGATGTCCCACTCTGTCTTCGTTATGTCCAGCTTCAGCGATGACAGCCATCCCGACCTGACTATTGACTTCTCCTCTGCGCTCTTGACCTCCTTGCTGGCTGCTGCGCTTTCTTCCGGTATTGAATCCGGTACCGAGTTATTCTTCTCGCCAGGGATCACGTTGCTTGACGGACGAGTCGTAATCGGCGACAGATGCTGTTGGCTCATAGGAATACAGTCCTACAGTTATGCAAGCTTCCGAGGAGATGTGTATGGTCGTCACAGCATGCAGTTTGGGGAAGTGATAGGAAAGTGGTAGCGAACGCGTGCAAGGTGTGCTACATCGGGTCCCGGCGGCATGGCGGCTCACATGACGTAGAGACGTGTCTCAGGCACAGTCGCGTCTGGCTCTGTCCATAACCACGACCTTTGCTGTTTGTGCCCGCTGTTGTAATCCTCAAGACTAGTACAGTGTCTGGATCGCATTGAACATGAGTGAGCAAGCCGCAGTTGGGAAGGTCGTGGAACAGCAAGCTGAGCAACAGGGGTGAGTAGCCATCATATACTCGTCTTGCCTAATATTTGTATTTTGTTCATCCCATCCGCTGTAGGGGCGTGCTTATGAAGTTGATCATATTCGCACTGTCTCTGGGAATTCTTCCCATCTCATCATATTTCTTGTCAAGGGACTATCTCTGGAATGGTACGTTCCCCAATCAACCCGCCATATACTGACATGTTTCTCATTTAAGTCATACCGTAGGTAACACAATATTCGCTGCTATCACAGCAATAGTTGCAGCCAACATGGTCCTCGTCGCATATATCGTAGAGTCTCTCCGGGAAGAGACTCGCCTCAAAGCAAAGGAGAAAGAAAAACAGCCTGCGGAGTCTAAGAAGGATCGGTAGCACCTCAGTCTTCCTCGTTCGTTGTTTATCTCTTCCTCCTATGCTCCGTTTATTGTCTCTACCATCCGTCACAAAATGAGCTGGAAGTACGACACGTCCAACCACCTCCCAAACTTCCGGCCAACCTCCTTAACCGTCCCTCGTAGTTCGAACCCGCGTTCCGCCCAGAACTTCATTGTCCGTTCGTTCTCGGATGTGACACTTGCTGTGCAAGCCCCTCAGTGATCAAGACGTCCTGCGATAGTCCAGGCCCTTTGGATGGTCAATATTCAGGTGCTCACCTATGATCACATGGAACCGCTCGCCCTCTTTCCTCGCCTCCTCCAGCAAACGTGTCAGGAGCCTCTCCCCTACGCCCTTTCCATGGAAGTCCTTGTGGATGTACAGTGACAGCTCCGCCGTCCTGTACGTGTCTCTCCCAGTCAGTCTCACGACCTGCACACGCGACGTTCGAGGTGACTTACGCGTCATATGCTGGCCTGTCATGATAGTGTCGGAGGTTGGCCCACCCCACGGTACGCTTTGCTCCTGTTGCTGCATCTGAGAGTACAGCGACGAGGCAGGGGTACTGCTTGGCCTTGAGATCTGCGAGCCATTCTACGCGTTCCACAAGAGTCTGGGGCTCCGTATGGAACGTTGCAGTCCCATTGAGAATTTGGTCGTTATAAATCTCAAGAATCGCGGGAAGGTCGCCCTCAGTGGCCTCGCGGAGATGGGGCTCCATGTCGAAAGCGAAGGTGTGTCAGGGAACACAGATCTTTCTTTCTTACGCGCGCGCTATGTATATCAACCCCAGCTCAGACCGAGTCACCTTCAGGACACAGATAAGGCCAACGCACGCGTTCATTGGACATCGCAGATTGAATTCAACATATCGATTGCATTGGATATCCTGGGATTACAACTAAGTGGAGATACATGAGATTGTACAGTCTATGACGACGCTAATGCCACAAGTCTAGATGTCATAAAGTATTGCAGATGGATGATTGTTATGAGAAGCAATGCAAAGGAATAAGATAACCGGAAGTGCATTAACGATGAGCGCGACGAAGAACCATTCCAGACACTCAGAAGTCCTCGTCGAGGATGCTGTGGCCACAACGTCAACAAGCAGCCCTCCATAGTAAAGCAAGAAAGATACTCACAAGGTCTTGCTTGTGCAGACCTCGGAAGTGGTGCTGGTCGCGGACGCGTTCACGCCAGCCTTCGAGTAATCCGATACACGCTTCTCGAAGAAGTTGGTCTTGCCCTGGAGCGAGATCATGTCCATGAAGTCGAAGGGGTTTGTCACGCCGTAGGACTTCTCGCAACCGAGCGCGACGAGCAGGCGGTCAGCCACGTACTCGATATATTGGCACATGAGCTTCGAGTTCATGCCAATAAGTGCAACGGGGAGCGCATCTAGAGGGGGATAGGATGGTAAATTCGCGACTTGAAGGCAACAACGGTCAACACACCAGTCAAGAACTCCTGCTCAATCGCGACAGCCTCCGTGATGATCTTGCTAACAACCTCAGGGTGCGGCCTTCTCTTGAGGTGACTGAAGAGCAAGCACGCGAAGTCGGTGTGCATGCCCTCGTCGCGCGAGATGAGTTCATTCGAGAAGGCGAGACCGGGCATCAAGCCACGCTTCTTGAGCCAGAAGATGGACGCGAAGGAACCGGAGAAGAAGATACCTTCGACAGCAGCGAAGGCGACAAGGCGTTCCGCGAAGGCGGAATTCTTGTCAGAGATCCAACGGAGGGCCCAGTCGGCCTTCTTCTTGATGCAAGGGATCGTCTCGATGGCGTCGAAGAGGTACTCACGCTGCTTAGGGTCCTTAATGTAGGTATCGATGAGGAGGGAGTACGTCTCGGAATGGATGTTCTCCATCATGATCTGGAAGCCGTAGAAACAGCGGGCCTCGGCGGCTTGGACCTCGTTGGAGAAACGCTCGACAAGGTTCTCATTGACGATGCCGTCCGAGGCGGCGAAGAAGGCAAGGACGTGGGAGACGAAATGGCGTTCATCGTTGTTGAGCCTGTTGTTCCAGTCATGGAGATCCTTGGAAAGATCCATTTCCTCAGCAGTCCAGAAAGAAGCCTCGGCCTTCTTGTACATTTGCCAGATCTGTTGACGTATTTGAACATCGGGTGAACCACCGCGTCGCTGCCAGCACAGCACCACCGACCTCGTAATACTGAATGGGGAAGAGAACGAAGCGACGCTTAGACTCCATGAGGAGAGGCTCCATGTCTACGCGTGATGCGTTAATTAGGACGCGTCGCAGAACGCTATGACGCGTGGGACCACTCACGTTCAGGGAGGTCAACCTCACCAACCCATCGATGCCTTGATGATGAGGCGATGGGCTGTTCAGCGGAAACGATGTCAAGCTTTTGCATAGCCGCGGCAGCCTGAGGTACAGTAGATTAGACACGGTCATATAAGCACACGCGGCGCGTCTTGGCACACCTTCTTGGAGGGCGTCGGTGGCGGAGAAGATACACGAGGAACAGCGTCGGGAGACATGGTTGATGATGGGAAGGACGTAGTCAGAGGCGTACAGGCTAGGTTGGAGCTTGAGCTCGTTGTTGAGGGCGCGCTGTGGGTATGAGGAAGGCGGAGCGAAGGGCAAGGGGTTATATAGTGTAAGATGTTCAACAACAGCGCGTGCGCGTTATTTGCCTCTGTTGACGCGTCGCGTCTCGGCATGTTATAAGTACCCTCAAGGCATGACCGCGACCGTGGGAACCCCACTCAGCTTTGTTTGTGAGCCCAGGTCTTGCCCAGCGATATGATGGATATTATTAATATCGCTGCCCAAAGCACAAAAGCCGAAATAAGCCAAAACTCAGGCGCAGGCGGTCCGGCTTTCTCCGGACGAGCTAACTCCCAGCACGTGATGAGCGCGACTCATTGAATGGGCGCCTGCGCGTAAGTAAGCAGATCCGAGATTCGCGTCGGCAACGCTGCCTTTCTAAGTCTTGCCAATCATTGCCAGCGGATACAATGCACCACTTGCCACCAAACCACTGTTCTGCTCCTGTGTCGGCCCAGCTCTCCTGCCTTATGTCTTCATATTGTGAACAATCACCGCCTATGCCCTCCCAGTCGGCCCCCAACAATAGCTCGTCACCATACGACATTCCGCCGTCCCGCAGCAAAGCTCACACGACAACTGTCTCTTCGTCGCAGCATTCACCGAGAAGTCCGATTGCTAAACACCATGTCTCGAAGGACGGGTCATTCTCCAGCATGACTGAAGAAAACCCCTCCCGGTTTCCAAATCTATTAAAGCCCCAAGACAGGTTCGTCGGCGATGTTGAATTGCCTGAGCGTACGTCGTTGTGAATTGCATACACCTGTCGGAAGCTGATGAAATGCATTCAAAGATCTTGAGCCTTTGCTTACTGAATCAACACGCCGATTTGTGCTGTTTCCAATACAGTATAATGAAGTACGTCCATGCTTCGCTTTGCTACTTCCAGGCCTTGACGTCTTCCTTGGTAAGATATGGCAAATGTACAAGCGAGCACAAGCGTCCTTCTGGACGGTCGAAGAGATCGACCTCTCGCATGATCTTCCCGACTGGAATGGGAAGCTCACAGATAGCGAGCGTCACTTCCTCTCCTATGTCCTGGCCTTCTTTGCGGCCTCAGACGGTATCGTCAACGAGAACCTTGTGGAGCGGTTTTCTAACGAGGTTCAGGCCGCCGAGGCGCGATGCTTTTATGGCTTCCAGATCATGATTGAAAACGTCCACTCCGAGACCTACTCCCTTCTCATCGACACTTACATCAGGGACCCAGACGAGAGGACGTTCCTCTTCGACGCCATCGAGACTATACCCTGCATCAAGAAGAAGGCCGATTGGGCATTACGCTGGATAGCTGATGACCAGTCCGTGTTCGCTGAGCGGCTGGTCGCCTTCGCCGCTGTCGAGGGGATATTCTTCTCCGGGTGTTTCGCCTCGATCTTCTGGCTGAAGAAGCGTGGGCTCATGCCCGGCTTGACGTTCTCGAACGAACTCATCTCGCGCGATGAGGGCATGCACACCGACTTCGCCTGTCTCCTGTTCCAGCATCTCCGTCGACGACCGCACCCAAGCAGAGTCGCCAAGATCATCACTGAGGCCGTCGAAATTGAGAAGGAATTCCTTACCGGTATGCTAAGAGTGCTACCAGGGAGGAATATGCATTCACTAATCCCCCCATCGCAGATGCCCTCCCTGTGTCGCTCATCGGTCTGAACGCGACCTTGATGTGCCAATACATCGAGTTCGTCGCAGACAGACTGCTCGTCGCTCTCGGAGACGAGAAACACTACCATTCAACTAACCCGTTCGACTTCATGGATATGATCTCACTCCAGGGCAAGACCAACTTCTTCGAGAAACGTGTCTCTGAGTATGCGAAGGCTCACTTCCACCGCACGCTATCTCACGAGGGCGAACTTCCACCAAATACCTCTTCCCAGCATGTCTTGTAAGTCCCGTCCTCGCTCCTCTGCCGTCTCGCCTTGACGTAGTCGACAGCACCCTGGATGAAGACTTCTGAGCGACTTCTTTATGGACGATTATTCGCGCTTTGTATTGCTAGATGCCATATCCCCACTCACATGTATCAGTTGCTCCGGACCTATGCCGTACCTTAACGTCTTACTTACTAGTCATATATTCTTGTTTTAGTGTTATTGTAATCGCTGTTGCTCCGCATTAACGTACTTTACGACACACCCCTACTCATGCTATGCGAATACATGGACATCAATCTTGCACGCAGTAGAACACTGGTGTCGCTAGGCACTCTTTCGGTCGAGCTGTCGTTCATGCACGGTAATGCGTAGTAAAACAGGTAAGGCTACAATGATGTGGTATGTAATGCAACAACGCCCAAGGGTCTACTTTTTAGAGATATGCACGACTGCGGGACAGGGTCAGTAGACAATCTCAACAAGCGGTGTATGCCAAGAACGCACCATCCTCGTCCTCCAACACATGCTCGAGGCCGACCTTCTGCCCGCGCGAGTGCTTCGCGCTCGCGCCCCACACGATCGCGTACTTCATCTGCTTCGCGATCTCCTTGTGGATCGCGCTACAGAAATCCTCGACTGTGCACTTGCCGCGGCGGAGCACGACGGGCGAGCTGTAGTCGGGAGGCAGCCCGCGCGGCTTAGTGTAGACGCGCACGAGGTTGAGCGTCGTCCACATTTTCTCGATGAGCTCGTCGATGTTCCACCACTCGCGTGACGAGACGGGCACGGACATCGGGATGCGGTACAGTAGGTCGAGTTCCTCTATCGAGATCGCGTCGATCTTGTTTAGCACGTAGATTGCGGGAATATACACTCTGGATGCGTGGGCGTGGGGAGAACGCGCCAATGGACGAACATGAGCATAAAACGCTCCACAATATATCATGCCCTGACTGAAGCAGGCAGGCGAGGACGGCACGTACCGGTTGCCCTCGATGACGTCGACGAGATCATCAGCGGTAGCACCTGCCTGGCGGATGGCGACGTCGGCATTGTTGATGCGGTATTCACTTAACACGGCCTTGATCTCGTCGTGATCGATGTTCGTCAACGGCACGGTGTTCGTGATCGCAATCCCACCCTTGTCCTTCTTGCGCACGATGATGGCAGGGGGTTTCTTGTTCAGTCGGATACCGAAGCCCTCCAGCTCGCTCTCGATGATCGCCTTGTCGCCGAGCGGTTTGAGCACGTCGAGGACGATGAAGATAAGATGACATGTCCGCGCGACTAGCGGGGTGGAGAAAGATGCAGGGTTCAGATGGGGAGTGCAGGATAGGGGTGGAAGGAGTGCGCACCAGCGATGACTGTGATTGTGGATGCATCGAGGTCAAGGTTGGAACAGCTTATGGTGAACTGTGATGATACTCGTACCTTGTCGCCCCCGGCCTCGACCATCGTTTGCCCCTTCAATGATTCCGGCTGTAGTTGTTGACAAGTATGAGGAGCGGCCCACGGAATGGCTGTTCGAGATACACACGGAGGTCAAGGATTTGAATGGGTGCGCCGTGCACCTTGAGCGTGCCGGGGACGGTGGTGAGGGTGGTGAAATCAATCTCTGATGTTTCGGAGTGGGTGCCAGTGAGTTTGGACATCAGAGTTGACTGTGTCAAACATGGATGAACAACTGAACTGTTTCACATTGAATAGGAAGGGAACACACCTTGCCCACTGAAGGGAAGCCGACAAACCCGACTGTTGCAATGCCCGTGCGAGCGACGTCGAAGCCGAGGCCCCCGCCTCCACCTCCGCCGCCGGTGGGGCCCAGAAGCTCACGACGGAGCTTCGCGAGCTTGGCCTTGAGCTGACCCAAATGGTAGCTGGTGGCCTTATTCTTCTGCGCTGTAGTTTGTGATGGTTTTCAGAGACTAGTCGAGTGGGCGGGAAAGCACTGCACGTACTCCTGGCCTGCGATACTGAGCATTTCTCCAAGCGCAAGTCGACAGTCTGGAGCGCTTACCATCTCATCTTCGACTTCCTTGTGTTTGAAAACATGTCAGCACTCGAGAATTGTGGTGTGGCCTGAGGGAATACCTTGATTTTCTGTACGGTGGTCATTGTGGCAGAGGAAGAATAGTGGAGACGGGCGCTTGTGCGGAGGCGCTATTTTGGGATTGGTTGGAAGCGAGCGGAGGCTGCGACGGCTCTTGTCTTCGTCGCAACGCCTGCCTGTCTTTCACCGATCCCCCCCTCCGCCTTCTCCCCCGGTCCCCCTGCCCGTTCTGCGCATAGCCTGTCTGACTCGCTGACACCGCCCTCTGCGCACTCAAGGCCAGCGTCCATCTCCAACACCACATCCAGGTTCGCCTTCGGTCGTTCCCCAACTGCCGTTCCTTGTTCCCCCTGCGACTTGGCTGGTCCGGGCGCTGCTTCACACACCGAGGCCGCCCCCACGTCGCAATCCACTCCTTTGTGCTCCACCGTATAACCCCTCTATTGCGATCCTGTAAGCCCAAACCCCCGCCCTCGTCATGTGTAAGGGAGGTTCGTGGAAGCGAGAGGTCGTCCCCGACCACAAGGTGCGTCTCCCCCTCCGCAGTCTAGGTCTGGGTGTCGCGTGTTTGCTGGCTGACACTTTCTCTGGACGCTATAGTTCGACTTCGTCGACACTCGTGAGTTCCGGGACACAGGATTTGGTATGCGAATGAAGTGAGTCCCCGAACGATGAGTAACGGTCGACGCGGCATGAGATATGCATCAACGAACGAATCGGTGCTAAAATAGGTGCTAATCGCTGCTTGTGGCGACCACAGGTACCTCTGGCTCTACGTCGGCGTCCTCATTTCCTTCCTCGTATACGTTTCCGATATCTTCACGGCCGTGACCATGCTCACTACCAACTCCTGGTCCAACTCCATCTTTAAGTCTTGCCCCCCGAGTGAGGATAACGGCTGCGTCTACATCCCGTTCAAGATCGGTCGTTGGCTCTTCTTCGGATGCGTCATCTTCTCCTTCCTCCTTGTATGTCTATTCCCTATTAGCATCTCAATCCAGAGGCCGGCGCTGACTACGGAAGTAGCTTGCATACGATGCATACAAGGCGAAGAAGATCATCCAGAGTCGTGACATTTCGTACGCCTTTACCAACGTCATGGCCAACAAGTACTACTCCCTTCGTGAGTAGTCCTGCAATCACACGCGCGATAATGGGTGGTAATATAGAGGTCATCCTGCAGGGTCATACGACCATTTCTGTCTCTTCAACCATATCGCTGGCTCCACGAAGCGTATCGACGACTTTGCGTTCTTCGTTTTCTTCACTTTCAAGAGCTGGAAGCGCCTGCTCTTCGCTGATGGTCCTCGTCAGTCTATCAACGCCCTGACGCTGTACGCCTTCTACCTATCCAGACAGAATCAGGGCAAGTGGTACGAGTTGTCGAAGTATTTCGATGGCGACCTCATCACCTCCGCTCTTACGGTGTCAACGACTTTCACTGTGTTGGTCTTCGCTATTTCCCTCTTGATGCTCATCGTCGCCGGCATCTGCTACATTCCTCTACTTGCGCACATCCAGGGTAACCTCAAGGTATGTTTTCAAACCATCACGTCGGCCTGTATCGAGATGCTCATTTGATGCAGGAATACTGTTGCCACAAAGTTGACAAGCGCATCTCCGAGATTATCAAGCGGAGGAACAAGCAGCGTCTGGCCAAGGCTGCCGCTCTGGCCAAGAAGGAGGCGGCCGGTGACTTTTCCCACCTCAAGAACAAGAAAGGAGAATTCATTGCCAAGCCCCTTCCCCAGCCTACCCTCCCCAATCTCTCCGTCGACGACGACATCGACGACACCGCATCCATGCGGACCCGCGGGCCGCCTCCCAGCACGTTCACTGGCACCGAGTACTACAGCGACTACAAGTCGGACTATAACAGCGACTACCCGCCGTTCGACTATCCCCCTATGCCCGGCTACGCCCAGAGTGGCTACCACTCGTACAATAACTCGATCGGCACGCTTCCCGACCAGCCACAGATGCACTACGACGACGACTATGCTAGCCAAGCACACCTTACCTCCGCCGCGGCGCCGTTCGCGCAAGACGATCACGGCTCTATAAACCACAGCGCGCATGGTCGGTACGCGAACGACCCGTACCGCGCGGCAAGCACCGCTCCCGACTACCGCTCTGGGAGCGTCGCGCCGGACTACCGTTCTGGAAGCGCCGCACCAGACTATCGTTCTGGGAGCGTCGCCCCAGATTATCGTTCTGCGAGCACCGCGCCCGACTACCGGGCTGCAAGCGCCGCACCTGACTATCGTTCGGCGAGCACAGCGCCATACGGCCGTCAGGGCCAGCAGATGTACCAAACCCAGGACGATTACCCGAATCCGTATTCCCCGGGTGCGCATCAGGCGCTTGGGTACGGCCACCAGCAGCACGGTCAGCAGCACGATCCTTACGGATACCAGGCGCAGAGTGACGGGTACGACTACAGTGCCGGCCATGCCATGTAGTTGTATCGCACGACCAACTAGCATTCCTTCCTTTCCACGCACGCTTACATACTCATGACATGTCGTACAGTCGCCTCTTCGTCGTTATCTCGTTGTCGCAGTTCGTTTGCACCGTCGTTTGCTCATTCACACTCCAGACACGCGCCCTCCCCCCCCATTCCTACCAACCGTTGCATTGTTCAGTCAGTATCCCCATCTCCTTATTCCTTATATTGGCAAGCTTGATCCATTTTTCTCTCTCTTGGCCGTCCTTCACTCGCATCTTCTCTATTATATCAGTAGTGAAGCACGCTGTACCATCATAATCGCCTTGCGGACTGTAGGTAGATGTCTCGAGGATGCAACAAGGCCCCAGCCAAAGCAAGCCCAAAGGCTCTCTGTGCCATACACTACAAATTCCATCGATCGCGAGTGCTCATGGAGGAAGAGAGGGAAGCACAAAAGAAAGACTGACGAGGGTAAGCGTCATCGTCACGCCTTAGAAGTTTGAGGATGCGTTGTCGACGCGATCGTGACGCGGGAGTTCCGCCACTTCTCTCGCTCGAGGTCGGCCTGGCTCTTGCGCCAGCCTGGCGTGCCCCGTTTCGCGTCGGGTCGGGGTACGAGCGGCTGGCCAAGGGGCCCTATGCGCTCCCATGGCCAGAGGATGAAGGAGAGCCTGGACTCTATCAGACCGAGCGGAACCTAGGACGCATGTCCGTTTCAGCTCTGAGATGGTCACTGCATGACAATGGTATGAGAGGCGCACCGGCCCAAAGCGATTACTGTCCTCGGTGCGGAAGGGTTCATCGCCTGGAGACGACCCAGATGTCAGCACTTCGCCGAAAGGGTTGGCGAGAAGCGTGTGCGCGCACCTTCGACCCATGCGCACCCCACTGGGACACGGATCTCCGCGTCAGGATACGGCGGCAGGGTTCGTACCTGTGTTGCGATTAACGGGGGATGGATGGCAGATATCCACGGGGACGGTGACGTACGGTGTCGCCCTCTAGCGCGATGATACGCTTCACGACCAGCTTGGAGTCTGCTGGTGACCTGGTGGTACTCGGCGGTGAGCGTCACCCATGCTAAGATGCACATTAGATTACTCACTTCAATGCTACGACGTCCCCGCGTTGGAACCTTTTCTGAAGCTTGACGGAGAAGCGGTCGAAGAGGACGATGTCCCTCCACAGCGAATCATCCGGATTCAGGGTGGGCTAGCTAGCATAGGGCGTGTCATTCGGGGTGAAAAGCGGCAGGGCGGGCATCACGCACCTGCATGCTCCGACCCTTGACCGATTTGACGTTGAAGCCGTACTCCGTCACGAAGAGCCCAAGAGGAAGCCAGACAAGGGCGGAGAGGAACCAACGGAGGCGCGGCCGCTGGTTGAGGTGGTCACGACCGGACTGGCGGAAGGATGCCCATCCCGCTCTTGCAAGTCGAACAGTCTGCATTCAGAATGATTCAAGGGGTACAGAGGCAGCAATGAAGGCAAGTGGCTCAAAGACCGGTGAGCGCAGACGACCCTTACAACTGGGCGAGCTTCCGGACCGTCCTTGCCGCGGGGCGCCTAGGAAGGGAGGACAGCCGCATTCGAACAAACGCTGAAACACACGGCCCGGGACTCCGGGCAAACAGCCCTCTGTGTCTCGAGGCGTCGACCTTGATACCATTCACACAGCAGAGTGCGTACTCAATCCCACTGCTGCATCTCGTGTCCATCTGACTGCTGTAGGATCTAGGAATACCCGGCTAGCGTTACGAGGGGTGTAGGATCGAGAGGGTTGGGCTTTGCGGGTCTTCGCTTTTCTACGGATCCAGTATGTCGAAGACTATATATAATACGACATCAAACATAGTTGCATGCTTCAACCCTTTGACGGGTCGAAAGGACTCAATACCCTCACCAACTCGTATCAGGCTACCCTTGATGTGCTCGTTTTTACCCTATCATGTGCTCGTTGTGGGCGCATTCTTGTCCTTTGCCTGTAGACGGATGCGAAGGTTGCATTCTAAAGTTGATGTACATGTCGTGTAGGGTGACAAACTAATCGTATATGTCTCTCGCGATTGGTTGTGTATCGTTCTAACGAATCAGCGATTTGATTCGAGGGATAGCCTGTTGACGGAATCAACCATCGAGATATTACCCTGATATATCGTAGTTGAAGTGCCAAAGGACTTCGCTCGCGACCTGGTTTCCAAGAGCATTCAGAGTCCTCAAGATGACTGTCCTCGACTCGTCACCATTGCTTGTCCATTCATCTGCCACCTGTATGCCCTCCAAATCAGACCTTGCGACTAGAATTTACTTCGTAGGAAACACTCACGCTAAGTGGCTCCACGCTGACCACATGGCGCTGAAAGCCGACAACAGTCCGCACGCTACTTAGCACCTCGTCCGGGACCTCCCGTGGCGGTTCTGCAGAGCCTCATGTTAATGCGGCCTTGAAACAGCATAACGGGGATAGACTAAGGAGGACCTCGCACCTGCTTCGGTCGCGGGTGTTTCCAAGCAATGTTCCGGGTGGGCGAAGGAGACATAGTGGTTCTTGTCCAAGAGCGGACGGAACTTCTCCAGGGGGAACCATTCATACTCTTCAGGATCTAGCATATAAGTGGGCGAATATTCGCCCTTGTACCGCATCTTCACGCAGCTATGGACGTAGAGGCCTAGACATGAATGTGGTCATCAATCGCAATGTAGCAGCGGCGCGAGAGGGAAACAGCCGTCCTTACCTAGATAAAGGAACTTCATGTCTGAGAGGCCTGCCGCGTGCATTTCTTTCGCGAGGGACACCTCCCGCATCGCGCTGAGCTACAAACCCGAACCTCAGTAGGAGCTTGGGAGAAGATAATGCGGTTCCTGCCTTTCCCATGGAGAACCTCTCCCACTCCTTCTCGTACATGAAGTAAACGCTAGACACGCCATTCTGTGTGATGTCAACAACACTCATGGCCATGAGCTTTCCGTCCACTCTGTGCAGTTGGTGGTACGACCCGTAGAACTGAGGAAGAGCGTCTGGCTTTCCTGAAGGATAGTCGATTACCTGCCGCTGTCGGCGATCTGAGGTCAGCCAACACCTTACACGCTTAGGTTGATAGAGGCCCAGCAAACTGATTTACATACCACAAGCGGCGACTTGCACAAGAACCGGGTGAAACCCCTGGTGGTGACGTCGTCGTCGTTGTGGATATCCTTTTGGTAGCTTTCGTACAGAGCGAACTTCTCCGCCGTGAAAGAGGATTGCTCCAAAGTAACCTAGTGGAGTCAAACGGCCGAAAAAGAAATCACGAAGCGATTGCGAACCTCGTATTTGTGAGCCACTTTCTGCTCCCCGAGAACCACAGACTCGGTTGCATGTATGTCGTGCATGAGTTGGAATACATGCTCTTCTCTCGCCTTTCCCTCTGCTTTCCCCTTCTTTGATTTCCTGTTGGTATTGATGAAACACCCGTTCAGGATGAGCAGATGGAACGGGTCCATACCCGTGAGTTCCATCCATGGGGATATCTTCGTCTTTCCGATCTCCGTGTAGAATGAAGCGATTAAATCTGGTCATGTCGTCAGCAGTCTGCCCTCACTGTCAACCCAAGGCACCTATAAACTGACTTATTGACCACCTTCCGTTGACTCTTCGAAGGCGCGAACTCCAGACCGTCCAACCTGGGAACGTGAACCATCGGTCATTTTTGCACAGTTGCCAAACCTCCTACCTAATGGTATATTGAGGGCAGCATGACCGCTTCAAGTCCGGTTTGTAGAGGTAAGTCCCCGATCGCCTCCAACCGCGGTCCATCATTTCTTGGTATACCTGAGGGCAATCGGTGGTTAGTCCAGCAACGAGGCCCTTTCCAAAGCTGCGACAATGCAGTACCCGACAACTCATCAGTTCTGTAATCCCCTCTGCGGCATGATAGTTGGTTGGTGCCTCACTACGTTGCCCGGGGGGGCCGCAATAACCGCAAGTAGAGTTGTGTGGTGGTAGAGGGCTAAAAATAGTCAGGGGCTCCTGCGTGGCCATGATCGCCTTGAGTGTCGCGGTCGATGGGTCTATAGACGATTGAGGTGCAGCTCTTTAGCAAGGTGGCAAGCGATACGTACGATCCGAATCCACGTATAGGTCAAGGTGAAAGAGGTTGAAAGCTGTGCTAGGAGTACCACACAGCTCCGATCATGCGAGCTAAAGTTTATGCGCTGACGCGTTATCATCATAGCAGAAGCAACAGCGAAAATCAATGTATGTCATGAACATATAGATACAACATTAGTCACGGTGTGCGGTGGGTGCGTGGTATTACATATGTGATGTCGAGGCGTGTATGGAGTCGTCTTAAAAGAGCATAAAGGCATGAACGAGGGCATTATACCGGTATCCGAGTCCTGTGCGCACAGAGCACCTATCTGAACCCCAATGACTAGCTGAGCAGGAGTGAAAAGTGGAAACCATGATCATAACTGCAAAAAGTCCGTCCATATCCGAACCCAAAGCGTAAGAGCGAGTGGACATCGAAAAGCCAGAATCCCCAGCTTCTATCCCCAACCGTCCCAACGACCGAACCGCCGAAACTCACGCAGGATGCAATCCCGTCCAGGTTTCTCCTCCCGTTCCTTACCCTTCTCCGGTCTAGTACCAAACGAGGAGCCGCTGTGTGATCGAGGGCGCGCCATAGCCATGGAGATCGTCTTCACGCTAGGCGGCGATGTCGATAACGGCCCAGGGTCTCGAAGCGACGGCGCTGACTGTGGGACCGGCGAAGCAGGATGTGATGGTGGCGCTGCGGACGAAGAAGATGAGGATGTCGGCAACGATAGACGATACCAGCCCCCAGTGTAGGTCAGCGCGACCAGCTGATGTTCGACGGGCGGTGCTTGCCCGCGTTCGTCATGGTCTTCTGAAGGGACCTGGATCCAGCCTACAACGCACTTCTCTTCGTCGACAACGTCTGCGGTTGGCGACCTGGTGGGCTGACCGGATATCGATATGTGAGATGTCTGTGATGGAATCCGATACTGCGCGTATGACCATTCCGAGTCGAAGTATTTCGGAAGGGGCACATAGGACGTGAGAGATGAGAGTGTGGATTGCCGGTTGCTAGAACAGCGTCAAGATGAGATAACATTGCGCTCACAAGGTGCGGGAAACACTCACGCGGCTCCGGAGCCGGCTGTTAAGGCGAATACGTGTACGGTTCCCTTATCACTCCAAACGCACACCTGACGTTCATCGGGACGGAAGGCGACGCCATATATCTCGGCCTTGTCCGAGCCTCTCCGAAGCTCCCTGATCAACTTCCCAGTAGTTGTGTCCCATATTCGAACCAGAGTTCCTCGTGAAGAAGTGGTGGCCAGCATACGGCCAGATGGCGGCAGGGAGAGCGTGTTAAGCGAACTCTCGTGAGCAATAATTATTGTTGGCGGTGGTTTCGCCGGATTAGGTGGTGGCCGCGTGGGAGGCGCAGATGACGGGGGGCCGATCGGCTGAGGGGGAGGACATGGTGGTAGATGTACGAGCTGTATGTGCCCCATCTGACGTCCGGGAATAGCCAGTAGTGTTGAGTGGGTCGCAGTCGCAAGCGCAAGCAGACCTAATCATCGCAAGTCTGATCAGGTTACAGTGATAGTGCAAGCCTAACGTGGAACGCACCTCGGACATTGTCACATGTATCCCATTCGCCGTACCGCTGCACCGTCTCCCCCACCTGGAATACGACGACCCGCCTGCGCAACGCAATAGCGAGCCATCCGCGTCGACATGCTACCCCTCTAACCTTCTCCCTGAACTCCAGCTCTGCGACCTCCTGCGCGATCACATCATCCCACAGTACGACCTTGTTCGGAGGGTAGCGCGGACTCCTACCGCCGCCGACGAGGAAGAGGAGGGACGACGTGTGGAGGGGCACGACGATAGACAAGGTTCCGCCGACGATCTCTGGAACATGCGTCAGACGGAGCGTCTGGGCAGCGACGTACGCGAGCGTACATACCGCGTTTCTGGAGGAGCTGCAGCGGCCATGTGCGATAGATTGCGAACCCAGCCTTAGTGGAGGTGGTGAATATGCGGCTCTCGGGATCGAAGCGTGCGTCGAAGATGAGGACAGGGTCGGTCGCGCTGATTGAGTGCCGCGCAAGATTCATGTGTTGGTGGTTGCGGATGAGAGCGCAGGACACCCTTTCTGCTCCGTCTGCACGCTCCTGCCATTATTGCTATCACGTGAACATCGCTCAGAACGGGTACTGTGGCCTCATGGTTTCCAGCCGTGTTCGCAAACTAGGAGAGGACGACTAATGGTATCAAAGCAATAGATTGTACATTTCGGAGATCAATGAGTAGAGACACAAGACACAGATGCGGATAAGTAAGCCATACACCGTAGTACGCCGGATATGATGGTGATCCTGTAGGCTAGAATGACGCCTACAAATACAAGGGGTAAATTGAGCATGTCATACATATGCATTCGTCCCGAACCCAGTAACCTGACCCTCCCTTAACACGTTCAAACCCAGTATATCACCTCTCTCCTGGCGGATAGCTCCCAGTGTTACATCCTCAATGTGCGCCCTGAGCCTTAACCGCGCGATTGAGTGGATGCGGCGCTCGCTGCATAAGCAGGCGCACCGACGAACGCAGACCGTCCATAAGTCGACGACGTCGAGTTGCGGTTCGGCACCTGCGACCGCGGCGTGCTCTGCACCTCGCCGCGCCACGACTTGGGCGGCCGGAGGTCGACGTCTGCCAGCTGCTGGCGCGCCGCCCTGAACTCGAGCTCCTCCATCTGGTTGTGCGCGACGACCGCCGCCTTAGCTTCTGCCTGCCGCTGCAGCTCCGCCTCGGACTCGTCCGAGAGGTAGTCGGTAAATCCACCCGCGGTCTCCGAGCTGTCGCCGCTGCTCCCGCTTGATGCGCTCGATGAGAGACTCATCTTCTCGACCCTATCGACGACCGCTTCTTCGATCGTGCTCCCGCGCCGCGGCATAGCGACGATGTCCGTAGCACGTTCGAGGGGAGGACGATCCGGCGGGCGAACAGATGCAGACGTCTTATCCTGGGGAGGCGAGTTGGATGATGTAGTGGCGCTAGTTGTCGAAAAGGCAGGGATCGTGCGACGACGCTGCGAAGTCTGGCCCGCACTGCCCTTGCTCATGGGCGCAGATGCAGTGATGGAAGAGATGGATGGGCGGCGCTGCTCTGAACTTCGACGGGTCATGGTACCGAAGAGCTCGGCAGGCTTGCGCCCGGGAGAGTTCTGGGATGTGTTCAGCGGGTCCGGACGTTTATCGGCGAAGACGTCCATTGCAGAGCGCCGACTGCTCTGATACTGGTCCACGACGGACGCGTTTGAGAGGGACGGAGGCGTACCATCACCCCCACCCCCACCACCAGTGCGAGGAGAGAGCGACGCATTCACTTGCTGCGGACTCCCTCCTGACCCCGAGCGGCCCTTAGTCGGGATAGCCACAGGATTGGTCCTCGTGGTAGACGACGCCTCGGTTCTCGTTGGGCTTGCAACATTGTAGCTAGATCGCCTGGATATGCCCGGAGCGGCTGTGGTAGCGGTAGTGGTAGCCTGCACACTCGTGCCACGCATACTTCCGCTGGGGCTGCAGAGGGGAGGCGTTCCCCGGTGGGACGTCTGGCCCGCATAGATGCCGTCGAGAATCGACTTGATCTCCTGTGGAATCGGGATGCGATGCACAAGACTGACGGCAGGCCAGTCTGCAGCGCCGATTAACTTAATTTCCTGGGGATTCGGCGGGCGGCAGCATCCCGGCCATCCTGGGTTCTGGTAGCCTGCGCGGGCAGGTGGCGGGGAGGTCTTGGCCCACTGCGCGCGCGAAATAGTTGAGAGGGAGGTGATCGACAAGGAACGGGGCGCCGAGGGGCTTACCTTACAGAAGCCGCAGCCTTGGAATGTCTGCACTGTGAGCCCGATCTCTGGTTAGACCGCACGGCGATAACGGAGGCAAGGGCGAGGGGGACCTGACCCTCAGCATTCTTGAGGAATATCACATCATGGCGGGGATGGTTTGCAGAGTTTCGGCAGACCTCCTTGACGTGAGGACACCTAGATAGGCGAGGTGTGGGCGCCAGAGGGAGGATGGAGCAGGAGAGGAAGTATACCTGGCGCCGCTAGGCTTGAAGACCTTGCACATCGGGCAAGTGCTAGTGGCTTGCTGGAGTGAACCGACTGCATAACACATGGTGGGCGCGGTGAGGACGAAGAGGATCAGAGAGCGACGCGGAGAGAGGATGCAGGGAAGGACAGGACGGCGGGGAGAAGGCTAGAAAAGGGGGCCAGAGTATTTGTACTGCGAAGGGAGAGGAAGAAGGCAAATGCATGCGGTTCCTGTTCACGTAGCTGATCAAGTCCATTTAGGCGAGCCGTATATGTTGGCACGATAAACCCAGGGAGTGGCAGGAGAGACAGTCTGGCTGACTTGCGAGGGCACTTGGAGCTTGCAAACGGTGGTTCTACGCAGCTTACAGACGTGCGTGCTTCCTTTCTCTGTCCTCCTTGCCTCGAGGCAGGAGCATGCACCTCGTCTCACCATGCCATCAGCCGCGTTTCCCTTACATTTCACTTATCCTCCCGTAATTAGCTGCACACACGATCCCACAGGGGGTGGTGCGTCGGTAGTACGGCGGAAGTGGTGCGGGACAAGGCACACTGGCGACGCAGAGTCTGGGGGGCATGATGTGCGTCTGGAATGGAACAAAGTCGGGGCGGGAGCAGAAGACATGGATTGCGGGAGGTATGTCTTTATCGGGACTTATCGCACGACTATGACGCAGTCCGAGCGGGCCTTGCCACAGCCAAGTCCCAGGCCCAGCAGGACGCGGAGCGCGGAGCCGGAATGCTGCCCGGCTACCGGGCACTGCCTCGTCCAACCGTGAGGTCGGGTCCATTGACCTCTGGGCGAGGCGCAACCAACTATCGTCCCTCCTCTCATCTCGCACGCGCCATGGGTAAATCGCAGAGCAAACTCTCGCCAGAGCAACTCGCTGACCTCCAGAAACACACCTACTGTGCGTGTGTCCCATTCCGACAGCCCTGACACTCATGAGACATGTCATCCAGTCGATAAGCGAGAGCTGCAACAGTGGTGCGTTACGCGCTCCCCGATCGTGGTGCATCTATTCTCGTCTTCCTTACGCACAACCCCTTCTCTCCGCCTCCCGCGCGATCCATTGTACACAGGTACAAGGGTTTCCTCAAAGACTGCCCATCTGGACAGCTCGACAAGGCCGAGTTCGGCCGAATATACAAGCAGTTCTTCCCCTTCGGGGACCCTGGCGAGTTCGCGGACTACGTCTTCAATGTTTTCGATGAGAACAAGAATGGGACCATTGATTTCAAGGAGTTCATCTGTGCATTGAGCGTGACAAGTCGCGGTCGGTTGGACGAAAAGCTCAAATGTGAGTATTGTGTACTGTTTCATGAATCCTAGGACGTGTTTCCCCCGGCGCCACATTGACGCTGACATACATACATGCTCTAGGGGCGTTCCAACTTTATGACATAGATGGGGATGGATTCATCACATACGCGGAGATGCTCCAGATCGTCCAGTCGATATATAAGATGACCGGTCAGATGGTGAAGCTACCGGTAGATGAAGACACGCCGGAGAAGGTCAGTATGCCGATCTAGCATTCAGCGCTCCTGTCTCATGAAACCTTCATTACTTCCCGACGTAGCGAGTCGACAAGATATTCCGAAACATGGACAGGGACAAGGATGCTAAACTCACGTACGAAGAGTTTGTGGAAGGAAGCAAACAGGACCCAACGATCGTCCAGGTGCGTCACTCTCCATGTCCAAGATTGGGGAAACCAACTAAGGGCTTGTCACCCTAGGCTTTGTCATTATACGATGGGCTTGTATAGATGAGTCGGCATGTGCTTGCTGCCTGGCGATATTGCGTTTTCGGTAAGTGAATAAGCATCTTAACGAGCCGCTTCCAGTCGCCAGAATCACCTGTCCCGTTCTCAGGTCTTTCTGGGACAATCACACTATACACACACCGCCGGCGGTTTTGGGGAGATATTTGTGTCACGAAGTTGTACGAGCTGAATTGATGTACGTGGGCATTCGCATGGCCAGAGAAGAATGTACGTTTGTTATCATTATCGATAAATTGCGACCTGTTCTGGAACTACTTCCCATCCGCAGGTAGCCTACCATACTTCTTAAGAATCCTCGTGTCGACGTCCTTCGCGATCCACTGGTGCAGCCCCTCGGAAAACTCCAGGTTGTCACGCTCCACCTTGAAGAGCTTGCTGTAGTCCTGGGCCTGCCCGGGCTGAGGCGTCGCCGCCGCAGCCGCCGCAAAGGGAGTTGCCATGTCTCGCGACGAGTCCGCGGCTACACGCGAAGAGAAGGACGGGGAGCCATCCGTCTTTTAGCGAGCTATTACGGGACAATGTGAAGAAAGAGACGCACAGTTCTCGCCGCCGAGAATGAGCCGGTATAGGCCATTGAGCCCGAAGAAGTTGAGGAAGTACCACGAGAGAGACGACACCCATCGCACGTCCATGTCGGGGGTCTCGACCCCGCGCTGCAGCATGCTTTTGAAGCCGAGGGTGAGAGGGAACGGGAGCTTAACTGCGGCACATTGAATGGTCGGTGGATAGCATCGTGTGGGGGTCAGTATCGGAAGCAATGGGGGGAAGGGCGGATATTGTATTTCCGTGCAAATGGGACGCGGGGAAGACGGGATACGGGATGTGTGAAGGGAAGGGGAGGGGGGGGGACTTACTGAGGACGAAGCCTTGGAAGAAGAAATTGATCCAGCCCATGATGACCATCTGCGGCACCATCATCACCATCTGCGTCTTCATGCCCGCCATCATCCCGTCCATGGCGGCGGGGTCGGTGAGGGGGTTCGGCGGTGTGCTGGCAGGCGCGTCACCTTTTGGCGGGCCGTCCTTGAGGTACGTGCCGTCGGCATATGCCTGGGAGAGGTATTGGGAGATCGCCTTGTAGAAGGTTGGGGGTAGTGGGGAGTGGGCGGACGTCGCGCGGAGGATCTGTGACCGGACAAGGGCACGTCTGCACAGAAGTCCCGGTGGAGATGTGAGGCAGCACACGGGATTGCGCTAGTGGCAGACGTACTGTTCGCGGATGGCATTTCTCGGGAGTTTCTTGGGCGGGGACTGAAGGAGCAGTACGACATAGTGCCGTAGAACGCCAACGAGGATCTACGCCGTCCGGGTTGAGGTCTGGACTGGGTTAAAGGTGCAATAGAAGCACGCACCATGACCACGGTGATTGGGAACAAGACCCAATCCCGGATTTGAGGGTCGAGATACAGTGAGACTCTGCATAGTGATGCATCTCAGCAGGAGGTATAGTGCGACCAGGGGTATCGGGTAGCATGAATTCGACATACGTAGAGCTCGACATGGTGGAGGTCGGAGGCACAGTTACGGAGGCCACCGGCAATGTCCGTGGCCGCGTACTTGCCCAACGCTCAGCGCTCGATCCATCATACATGGGCGCTTCTCTACCCGTTCACTGGCGTAAGTAGACGCTCTTAGCGTTTCGACGAGCAAGGCGACATAAGGCTGAATTTGTCTCATACATGAGCAGAATATTCTTCAAATAAACTACAAAGAGTGTGAATAATATGCTAGAAACACTTTGAATAAGTTAGATATACACAAGCCTAAAAACGGCGGTCAACATCTTCCACTACGCAATGTGGACCACCTGGTAGTTGAAGTTACACGTGCTACTCGTATCCGACACAACATCCTGGGTGCTGCTGCCTGCACCCAGAACGTTCCCGCTCGCGTCGACCAGCTCCACCTTCTGCGCGCCTGTACTGATCGTCACGCCTGCCATGTTCAGCCCCGCAGTCGTCGCCAAATTCGCGACGACGTTGCCCCCGCTCGTCACACGGACCGTCACTCCGGACGTGTTGGACGGGAGGAGGACGGCGATGTTGATCTGGTCGCGCGCGTTCTCCGCGCCCTGCGGCCTCCCCAGATTGTCCCCCGTGCACGCCGCGTCCCTGAGCAGCGGCCTGTACCAGAACGCACCCGCGAACGCCCCGAAGGGCGTGATGTCCGTCGCGTGGGTCTTGCCCGCCTTGTACGCGGCGATGAACGGCGCGAGGACGGCTTGCCACGCAGTATGGTCGTAACCGTTCGAGTACGCCTGGATCGCGGGCGAGCCGGAGATCGCCTCGGGCCAGTTGTTGCCGATATAATGGCTCTCGCCCGCGTCGTTCCAGGTGATGATCTCGACGAAGTCGGGCTGGAGCGCGAGGATTTGTACCATGCGCTCGGGCAGGTTCAGCTCACCGATGCGGTACCAGTTCTGGCCGCCGTCGATGTGCTTGAACTGTAGGGAGGAGAGCGCTGGCCGGATCACTGGTTAGTACAGCGAACGGGATTGGATGTGGGAACGGCGAGCGTACGCATCATGTAGACCTTATTCGCAGCGCGAGCGGCCTGGAGAGCGGCTTGATCCTTGGAGTCGCTGACATTGACGAGACCCTCGTTGATCTGGGGCCAGGCGGACTCCCAACTGAAGACGCCGTCAACGACTGGGTAACTGTTGAAGAATGTGGAATCGTATGTCGCGCCTCCGTAGTCGTCAAAGTCGGGGACAAATAAGGGATTCACACCCTGGCTGGACAGCACATCCTTGAACTGCTGCTGCCAGCCCTGGTTGGGGCTGCTCGCGCCGAACGACTTCGCGCCGCCGTCGAACGTGCTGACGAACGGCCGGCTATCGTGCTGGTAGTACGCGGCGTTGCCCTTGTACTGGTTAAAGAGCGGGAGAAAGTCGGAGGGAGCGTTGATCGTCGTCATATCAAAGGAAAAGAAGAGCCTGAAGCCGTTCTGGTTGGCGGCGTCGAAAAGGAACCCGAGTGCATCGGTGGTAAACGGGGCGGAGGGCTGCTGCACGTTGAGCGCGAACGCGTCCAAGCCGAGGGCCTTAGCGTCTGTGACGTCCTTGACAGCTTCGTCCACACCTGACATGCCACCAACCTATGTTACGGCGCGTTGAGTATACGAGACCAGAGGGTCATAGTAAATACTCACAAGGTAATGCGCGAACACGTTCTTCAGTTCTGCGTTTGTGCGGCCAATCAGACTTGCGAGCAGGCTGAGGGCCCCGAACGAAGGATGCAATGGGCGCATGGTGGTGGCGAGTACTAAGCCTGGCGGGATCTCCGCGTCAATCGTCTAGAAATGAGAAGAGGAGGGTTGGAGGAATTGGTCGATGAGAGCCGGGCATATATATGCTTGGCGACATCAAGGCTACCTGAGTCATGTTCCACGAACCCAAGTATAAGGTAGAACCCAAGTCCGACTATAAACTGTCGTCGCATGTGACTACGGCAGTGTTCTCGGGTGATATTCGCAGTGGTCAGAATGTTGTCGGTCATCAGCGCTCAGCAATTGAAGGGGTTGCGTGTCCATCGGGTTTCGTGCGTTTTGTTGTGTGGTCGTCATGATCAGTGACCCCAGTGAGATGGCATGATGGGGACCAGATGTGGCATTGTTACATGTGCGAAATCCGGAATGCGTCTGGAATGCGTCACTTGTCAATAACCCCCAGGTTATGCCGTCCAATTGGCGACGATTCTCACAAGCTATAGCAGGGGTAGTTGTGATGGAGAGCTACTGTAGATGTCTCAATAAAACCAAGACTAAAATAATGGCAGAGTCTCGCGAAACGGTAGACGTAATGCTAGAAAAGACGACAGAGAGAGCGAGGTTAGGCTGGCATGCGGTCGAGATGCAGTGCGCCGGTGATCGACTGTCGTTATCCGATTTGCGCCGCTTCAACCTAGCGCTCATGAATCGCATACGAATTTGACCCGGGCCGTACTGTCACAGACTCCCAGACTCAGACTCTAGTCGTCACTCCCACTTGCGCTTCAACCATGTCTTGCACTCTCTCATGGCCTACCAGACATCGTCGACCGTCCGATGGCAACCCTGCCGGCTGACTTTCCATCCCACAATTCGTACGGTACGTGCCACACATCGTGAATATTCATATCGTTGGCAGTACGCAAAATACAAACATCTTGATCGTCCTGACACCATAAAGCCCTTTATATTGCCCTTCAACATATAAGTAAGCAGTGACACAATTGGGACGGGGTTACTTACCCTTCCAACCCCCTGCACCAGATATGGAAGATTGGAACGCTGATCTCTCAGACAACCCTTGCAGCCATCCCCACGGTGGCACTGGCGGCATCAGCAAAAGTGCAAAAATATCCTGCATGCGTGTCGGCATTGCCTGAATTATGGATTGATGCATGGGAATTTCATGGATTGCACTGCCATGCAATCCTCGCAATCCTTGCAAGATATCTGTGGATTGCACGGGATTTTTGGGTGTTGCATGGTCCACCTCTCGTTTGCACGCCAATACAATGAACTTCGGATAATGCATGAGCATTGTCAGCATTGCCTTACGGCACAATACGGCAGGACATTTTTACACTTTTGCTCATGCCAGTGTCTATTGCACCTATCCTCCGTGCAATGCCCCTGCAAACAGCCAGTTTTTCTGTCAGCGGTGTGAGATAGGGCAGTACTGCACCGCCAACCACCAGACTTTTGTAAGTGGGATGTTTGATCACAATTCTGGAATAAAACGTCAACCCTTCTTCTCAAGGACCGTCCTCGCCACAAAGATGAAGACGAATGTGATCCCACCACGCTCACAGTCGGAGACAGCGATGGAGCTAGCGCACGTTCTCAGGCTATAAATGCGCTCCTCTTTCCCGTCGACGAGCAGCATCCCCGCCTCGTCAACCTCAACTGCACTGTTCAACAAACCGACGCCATCCCCCACCCCCTAAAGGTCCTCCTCGTCCGCACCGACCCCCTCGAGCAATGCTCCATGGCGTCCGAGAGCTCGCTCTACCTCGCGTTCACCACCGCGCCGCCCACCGACGGCCCCGACGTCAACCTCTCCGCCCGCCAGCTCACGCACGGCACGGCCGCCGTCCGGTGGCGCGGCAACCTCATCGGGTTCCGCACGCGGGGTACCTCCCGGCGACCATGGGTGACCTCCCCGCGTTCGTCGAGTTTCTCGGGAGCTACCGCCCGCCCTTGATACACTTCGCCGGACCGCACGCGGTCGACAGCGCCACCCCCTCCCAGCAGCCGGCACACGGCCGTGGCGCAGGGAACGCGGGGGCTGGCCGGCTGCCGGCGGGCGAGATCGAGGACGTCCTCGCGTACCACCTGGGGACGATGGTGCTTCCCCGCTTCATGCCCAACGTCCGCTTCACGCTGGACCGCATCCCGATTCTCGACCAGATGCTGGGCATGTGCCTTCCCCTCCCGAGCGCAACAGCCGGCAGAGGCCCGAGGGGAGGCGTGCACGCGTCGAATGCGGAGCACCAAAGCCCGGTGTGGTCGGAGGCGGTGATCCCTGGAATGGCCGGCGAAGCCTCTGTGGCCCATCTGGGGACCTTTGATATCCTGGAGGAACGAGAGGACACCGGGGCGCTAGACGAATCGCCCCGTCTGACATTGCAGGTCTCACGGGAGGAGCTCGTAGGCATCGTCAAAGACGCGGTCCGAAAGGAGGGACTGAATGCGCTGATAGACACTACGCTTGGCATTTCCCAGCAGGGGAGGTGGAAGTGACGAAGACGGAGGCGCCATGTCCTTGAGGGCCATGATCTGCATTGCAATCGTCCTTGGCTTACTCCTCCTCGTGGCCGGCGGAGCAGGCTGGTACTACGGATTTAGGCACGGTTGGAGCGGGGCTATCCCCAATCCCATTGCGAAGGTGGTCGAGTTATTGGGGTCGGTTCTGGACCCTATCCGAGTCAAAGGGTAGAAACTAGGCGGAGCTGACCCCGGCGAGGGTCGGTCAGGGCCGCATTTGCAGCGTTGAATGGAAGAACACCGTATCCTATTATCGTTACATTGGACTATACTCTACCTGAACCCTGTATACATCGATTCCCTGCATATCAATGTACGCATCTCCAAAGAGGGAATAAGATACATTCATGGCGCTTAGCTAGATGGCGTCCAGGACTCCAGTTACGAAGAGGTCTCTGAAGCCTCCTTCTCGCTGTGTGGGTGGGCTTCAATGTCCCTAGCGACTTCCACAACGTCATCGTCATCGTCGTCTGGATCCTCCTCGGGAAGGATGAGATTCAGGACCAAGGCGACAAGTCCAGACATCAAGACTGTAAACCCGGATCCTCAGCAGCGCGTTGACAGAGAAATACTTGTGGGGTACGTACAGGGAGTTGAAAGCACGATAGTGATCGAGTCGAAGAGACCCTGAAGGCCCTTGTTCGGGTTTCGGACGCCGTCGAAGAGGTGCGTGAAGATCGTTGGGACTAGCAGGTTGCCAATGCCGAATGACATAGCCGACGCGAGGATGAATCGCTCCCTGCGCGTGAAGCGGTTGTACGACAGCACGCGGATACCGGATATTGCAACGCTAGCGAAGAGGAAAGTGGTAACGCCTCCGAGAACTGGGTTGGGTACTGCGTCGAAAGGAGATCATGAGTGTATGCGGAGGGATCGTGTGGGTAGAACGACGCACTGGCCAAGAAGACACCTGAGATCTTGCCAAGGACGCCGAAGAGGATGAGGAAGAAGCAGCAGAAACGGCCGGCTGTTCGATTCGCGCAACGGGTGATCGCAATCACGCCGTTGTTTTGGGCGAAGATAGACAGAGGTGTCACTGTAAACAGCGCCGAGAGGAACCCGCCAATGCCGTCACTCTGAAGAGAAGGGGTTAGAGACGTTCCGAATGCTATGCATCGCCATACTGACCAATACGCCACCTTGAATGCGGCTGTCGAACTCCTCTCCGACGACTGGAACACGGGAAACTTCTGCGGAGGCAGTGATGTCACCGATGGCTTCCATGGCAAGAGAAACTAGAAGCCTTGTCAGAATGAGACTGAGGATTGCTAATTAGCGCGACCTGCCGTAGACCGCCAGCATAGGTAGAATTGCGGGTGGATAAACACGAATCTTGAAGGTATGCACCCTGAAAACCTGAGGTCAAGAACAAGCGTCGAACCAGAGACTGTTCGTCCATACCAAAGGAAAGTGATCGCAGGAGCGGTCTTAATGCTGCTGCCGTCGATGTACCCTGTAGCCCCAGCGACGATACATCCTACTGCTAGACCGACGATGATAGAGATGTTTTTGAGGAAAGGTGACCCGAACAGTTCCGTGAGGATGATGCTAATGAAGGACAAGAAGCCGAGCCCGATGAATTCGGGTGATCCCCAAGGAAGTGGACGCGGTGCGAGTGTCGTTGGGCAAAGCTGGAATATACCGGAGGTCGGGCGATTCATGCAATCGTTGGATCCTCCGCCCCAGTTTGGTATACCGGAGGAACCAATAAGGGATGCACCAATCATGACGATCACAGTCCCTGCAACGCAGTCAGTATGGTGGAAGGAAGGAAGAACACAGAGATATTGAGTCATACCCGTGACCATAGGTGGGAATATACGCTTCAGGATACGAGCCGGGATGAATGACATGAAGATTTCCAGGAAGGCGCAAATGAGCGACGTTCCTGCAAATAGGTTAGTGCTAATGCGTCGATAATATGCATTCCCCACGCACCTAGCACCATACCGTAGGCATCAGGACAAGGCCCTCGTGTGATCGTCCCATCATTAGCCACTGTCGACGGACATGTCCCGTCGACATACATGGTGTTGAAAATCTGTTATGGATTGAGCTTGAGCACACTCTCAGAAGTCTATAAGAATACATACAGCATTCGCAGTGCTGAGAGTAGCGAAACTCGTGCCCACGACAGAAATTAGGCCGGTACCCAAATAGTATCCTCCAAATAACCTCAACCGGGACATTTGCACCAAGCTGAGGATACCTGCGACGTCATTACTTTAACATGCGACAATATATTGCAACAGATGAATGAGTGACTCACCACAGCCGATGAGTGACGCGGAGATCATGTAGGCAGATGTCGCGGAGTCGAGGTTCAATGCGCTAGCGAAGATGATCGGTGGGGTGATCAACCCCGCGAGCATGGCCAAAGCATGTTGTAGACCGCTTGCTGCAGCGAGGACGATGGGTAGCTCCGAGTCGAGTGCATAGAATGGAGGACCAGTCCTTGCCCGCTTTCCCCCTCGTTTCCAAGGAAGACTAGGCATGCAAAGCCAGGCGTAGTCATAGTCGCCGAGCCAGCCATGCCTCGTCGTGACTTTACGCTTGATGTGCTTCACGCGACCTCCAAGGCTCCGGCTGGAGAACTCCGGGAGGTGAGAAAGCGAGGGGGGTAGGAGCTTCTCAGGCTGCTCAGCTGTGACTGAGTGGACCGACATGGCTGGGGAGTGGGTGACTGAGCGGTCGGTGGGTCAGTCAAAACGGTTCGCATTGCCGTAAGACTAAGAGTGGTATATATTGAGCGTGGCGGGCCTGGCGGCCATCCCAGACTGTTGTCATTTTGCACGCGAAGAGATAAGCAGAGAAATGGTTGGCCCCCAGAGCGATAAGGACCCAGGTTAAATAGTTTGGCGCACTGCCAACCGAGTTCAGTGGCGGCGCGCTGCATCCGGCAACCTAGCGCCCTTTGGGCGTCTGATAGATAAGTGCGCTCGTCGCTTCCGGCCGGATCGGCGGCTCCGTCCACAGTGCAGTGACTGCAGCATCGAGTCTGACTGCCGCAGCGTACGTTTCTCGTTTCTCCCCTTTCCTGCTCCTCAACGTACACCCCATCTTCAAGCTTCGTCTTATACTGCTGCTGCTGTGCCGTTCACTGGTCGACTGAACTCAATGACACCGACATCAAGCCTTGCAGGACATCTGGAGTATCTTGTTTGCGCGCCCGAAGATCCAGGAGATCGCGACAAACGCCTCCTCGACGAATGGGCTAGGTCTGTTATCCATCCGCCCCTGTTATATTACTCTGTACCTAATAATTGGATCGCAGGTACAACCTCACGGGGAACGGTGCGTGCTGCGCCTGACCTTGTCGCAGTCGTCGTCTCTTTAGGCTAATGTATACGCCCAGCGACTTCATCCTCCAACGAAGGGACGGATCTTGAGCTGGGCGAAGAATGGGACACGGTATTAGACGTCCTGAACGGGTCTCCAAGTACTTCCGGTCAGCCTTCACATGGGTCGTTGCTTTCTGCTATTTTGTCGTGTGTAAACTTCGAATAATATATTTGTTTTCATCCCATTTACCACACTCCTCTTTTTTCCTCCTTCACAGGAAACCTGAACTCGACCCTCTCCTTGCGTCTCTTTTTTCCCTTCTTTCTTCTTCTCGGACCGATGACACTATATCTGAGGAGCTGGTAGAGATGCTGGGCTTCGACAATATTGAGGTCTCCATGCAGCTGCTTGCGAATCGTCAGGATGCTGTTAGCGAACTCTTCTCGTACTTGCGTGCTAGCCACGAGGTGCCTCGGCCCCTACTTGTTAACGGTAGAAGCAAAGGGAAGCAGCGAGAAGGTAGATTTTCATCCTGAACAGCAACCTACCTTTTAAAGCCCACAATTATTGCGTGACACAGATCCATTCGCTCTCCCCGAAGTTCTTAATCCTGAGGAAGCCAGGAGACGTATGGAGGAAACATTGCGTGCCAATGCCGAGCGTCCTCTCTTCAGTGGCACTGCCGTAAGAGGTTCTGTTTACAGACGGTGATCATTGTAGCTGACACGATTGTGGTTCCTTGCATAGCAAGATGCCCCGGAGGTGCTCCCTCACGTATATACCTCCTCCTCCATCGTACAAGGAAACATGCTGTCACATCTGGGACAACGCTACATGTTGCCTATGGGTACCACTAGACAACAGAAAGAGGTTTGTTGGACGAAGATACGGTCCTTTGCGTCTACTGAGATTCACATCACACTGCATCTAGGAATATGAAGAGGTGACAGTACCCCCCGCAAGAGTTGTCCCTCCGCGGGCGTCAGAACGGCTGATATTTGTGGCCGAACTGGAGCCGTTGGCGAAAGGCTCGTTCCCGGTACGATTTAGAATCGAGGTCGTCACTGCGCTGCTGACGGATTCGTATACAGGGATATACGTCTCTCAATAGGATTCAGTCAATCGTGTTCCCAACAGCGTATCAATCAAACGAAAACATGCTTGTATGCGGTGAGCCATTTGCTTCCTTGAGTTGTATTAATCTCTATCTCACATGCTAAACCGATACCACTTCCCCTAGCTCCTACCGGTGCGGTTAGTACCTTGCTATTGGGATCGCTTGCGGTGTACTGAAAGTATCATAGGGTAAAACTGACGTTGCCATGCTCACGGTGCTCCGGGTTATCAGTCAACACTTGAATCCATCCGCACCTTCCGGTAACATGGCAGGGGCCGTCCAGAGAGACAAGTTCAAGATCATTTACGTGTAAGTCGCTCTCTCAACGCATATTGCTCTGATTACAGCTCAACCCGATTTCAGTGCGCCAATGAAGGCACTTGCAGCAGAGATCACGCGCAAACTAGGAAGACGGTTGAAGTGGTTATCGATCCTTGTGCGTGAACTCACTGGTGCGTCGAGGATTGGATACGAGGTTACATCACTGTTGAATTCCTGTCAGGTGACAT
Organism: Ganoderma resinaceum; assembly: GCA_964023155.1. Classification (NCBI taxonomy): domain Eukaryota; kingdom Fungi; phylum Basidiomycota; class Agaricomycetes; order Polyporales; family Polyporaceae; genus Ganoderma; species Ganoderma resinaceum. Next base: position 2,491,320 of record OZ026793.1, read on the forward strand.
GCAGCTCACGAAGCAAGAGATCAACGAGACCCAGATCATCGTTACTACTCCTGAGAAGTGGGATGTTGTCACCCGAAAGCCTACCGGGGAAGGAGAGCTAGCATCGGTCGGTCTGAAACCAATCGTATCGACGTTCCTTCGATGCTGATGAGCAATCATTCCAGAAAGTAAAGCTGCTTATCATCGACGAGGTCCACTTGCTCAACGACGAACGAGGCGCTGTTATCGAGACCATCGTCGCACGTACACTCAGACAGGTGAGCCAGGATGTGACTGGAAATGGTGTCTCGCTCGTCGGCTGAGTCAGGAACAGGTCGAGTCCTCACAATCCGTCATTAGAATAGTCGGCCTTAGTGCGACGTTGCCCAACTACATCGACGTCGCAGACTTTCTGAGGCGAGTCACATCCTTCATCTGGGAGATATCCTTGTCCTAAAGTCGAAATTGCAGTGTGAATCGGCAAACCGGATTGTTCTACTTTGATTCATCCTTCCGTCCCGTCCCGCTGGAGCAGCACTTCATTGGCGTGAAGGGTAAGCCCAACAGTGCAACAGCGAGGAAGAATATGGACAGCATCGTGTACGAGAAGGTTTCGGAACTCGTTCGCGAGGGCCATCAGGTCATGATTTTCGTCCACGCGCGGAAGGAGACCGTAAAGGCGGCCGAGGCCATCAGGGAGGCTGCCCAGAATGATGACACGTTGGATGAATTCAGCTGTCAAGATCATCCGCAGTTCGAGTTCTTTCGGAGAGACATTGGGAAGTCGAGGAATAAGGAGATGAAGCAGCTTTTCGATCTTGGGTTCGGTATTCACCACGCTGGTATGTTGCGAGACGACCGGAACATGATGGAGCGAATGTTCGAGGCCCGGGCGATCAAGGTGGTGTTGACATGAAAATCCGTGGAAGGAGAATCTAATTCTTCCCCAGGTTCTCTGCTGTACAGCGACATTGGCCTGGGGTGTCAACTTGCCCGCTCATGCCGGTATGTAGGGACAGATATGATCGGAGAATGTCGCTGACTCCTCCCTCCAGTCATCATCAAAGGAACGCAAGTGTACGACAGCTCGAAGGGTGCTTTCACAGATCTCTCCGTCCTAGACGTTCTGCAAGTCTTTGGGCGAGCTGGACGTCCCGGTCTGGAATCGAGTGGTGTCGGTTATATCTGCACTAATGAAGAAAAGCTCCAGCACTACCTCGACGCCGTTACGGCCCAAGTACCGATTGAATCAAAGTACGTGAATGTGCCCCACCCTTCTTTGACCGGGCCTTACGAGCTTGACGTAGGTTCATTGCCGGAATCGTCGACGCCCTAAACGCAGAGATTGCCCTCGGCACAGTCGCGAATGTGCACGACGCGGTGCAATGGCTCAGTTATACCTACCTCTTCGTGCGAATGAAGAAAAGCCCATTCCAATACGGTCAGACATTTTTCATGGGTAGTAGCCTATTGATATGTAGTTTGATTCTCTGCAGGCATGCCTTGGGACGAGGTAGCACAAGATCCGACACTCGGTGCCAAACGAAATTCCTTGATCACTGCTGCTGCAACTCAGCTTGCGGAGGCTCGCATGATTGCGTTCGACCGCGGCACCGGGAGCCTCATTATTACTGACCTTGGACGGATCGCCGCGAAGTACTACATCCGCCACAAATCGGTTGAAATCTTCATTAAGCAGTTCCGAGAGAAGATGACTGAAGCGGACGTCTTGAAGATGTTGTGCGACAGTACAGAGGTCCGTATGTCAGACAGCGCTTCCGCTCACCGCTCACCGTCGTGATAGTTCGACCAGATTCAAGTCCGGGAGAACGAGGTGGAGGAGCTCAAATTCTTCATGGAATCAGACGCGGTGCCCTGCAAAGTTAAGGTAAGATGAGGATTATACACGCCCGGGACAGCGAATGAACCATATATCCAGGACAAGACCGACACCAGTGCGGGAAAGGTCAACATCCTTCTCCAGGCTTACATCTCTAGATTGCGACCAGAAGATTTTGCGCTTGTCTCCGATCAGGCATATGCGGCCCAAAACGGTGGCCGTATCGCGCGGGGGCTCCTCGAGATTGCCATTTCACGGAAATGGGGGAACGCCGCCTCTGTCCTCATGGGCATCAGCAAAGCCATCGAGAAACGCTTGTGGCCGTTCGAACACCCGCTGAAGCAATTCGAAGGGCTGAAAGCCGACACGTTGCACAACCTAGAACGTTGGGCGGATGATTACAACATTTCTGAACTAGCGGAAATGAGCGCTGAAGAAGTAGGCAAACTCATCCACCTGAACGAGAAGCATGGAGCCGCCGTACGGAACGCCGCCAAGCAATTCCCTAGTGTTCGTATCAGTTACAGCCTACGACCTCTGGGCGCGGACGTTCTGAAGATCGCTGTCAAGGTCGAGCGTGCCTACAACTGGAGCAGCAAGGTTCACGGCTCTGTCGAACCATTCTGGCTATGGGTCGAGGACCACGAAGGGACTAATATCCTGCAGCTTTCCCACCTCATATTTCGACAGACGACGACGTTCGTGGACGTCGACTTTGTCATCTCAGTTTCAAAAGATAAGCCGCCGCCTTCTGTGACAATACGGTATGTCTCGGACCGATGGATAGGTGCCGAAGAAGAGGTCGTAGTGTCCCTCGAGGACCTCATCATGCCAACATGGTCTGACTCGCATACATCCCGTCTCGATATCCCCTTCCTTCCACTTTCAGTCCTTCGAGATCCCCCTCTCCAAGAGGTATACTCTCATAAGGTGCACGGTCTGAACGCCATTCAAAGTCAAGTCTTCTGGAGCATTGTTCAAACACGATCGCATGCACTGTTCTGCGCACCCACGGGATCCGGTAAATCTATAATTGGCCAACTGGCAATATGGTGCGTGATGCTCTGTTGCGCCCCCCCTCCCCATGCGCATGCTCATGGAACGCAGGGAAACTCTTCGAAATTCGCCGAACGACGCATGGGTCCTGGTGGTGACACCTCGAAAGAGTATCGCCCTGGACCTTCGAGCAGAGCTTCGCTCGGCGACAAGGACCACAGGCACCTCGGTCGAGCTTGTCGGAGCAGATCATCTCTTCGACGCGCCCTCGAGGCGCAGTGTTAGAGTTGCAACTGCGTCGGACCTCTTCTCGGCACTTTCACGGCGCCCAAACGTCAAGGAGGCTCTATCACGGTTACGCCTGGTGCTGTGCGAGAGCCTCGAGCTGCTCGATGCCGTATACGAGCTCGGCGTATCGCTGCTCCTGCACGCAACACAAGCATATCCAGTCCGCTTCGTTGGCCTCTCCGGCTCGCTCAGCGACCCCGCCGACCTCGCAGCGTGGCTGAACATCGGCCCCCTCGCCGTGCACAGCTTCCGGCCGAGCGACCGTGATCAGGCTCTCGCCGTCGCGACACAGACGTTCACGATCCCGCAGTCCGCTGCGCTCTTCAAGGCGATGGCGAAGCCTGCGCACACCGCGATCCGTGCCGCCCCGGGGGAGCCTGCGCTCGTCTTCGTGCCATCGCGCAGCCAGTGCGTGCCCGTCGCGCTCGACCTTATCACGCAGTGCGCACTCGAGATGCTCTCGCAAGGCTACCTTCCGGACGGCGTCTCGGTTGAGCGGCTCGAGCGCAACCTCGCGCGGCTGCACGACTACGACGGGCTCAAGGACTTCATCACGCGCGGCGTCGGGTTCTTCCACGACGGGATCGCAAAGGCGGACCGGCTGCTGATGCTCGAGCTGTACGCGGAGGGGCTCGTGCGCGTGCTCATCGTGCCGCGTGACGCGTGCTGGACGCTGCCCGTGCGCGCCGTCACGGTGGTCGTGATGGGCACCCAGTACGTGTACGTGGCGCCCGGGAGCAACGAGCGCCAGCTGCGCGACTATCCGCTGGAGGAGATCGTGCGCATGGAGGGGAAGGCGGTACGGCATGGCGGCGCGGGGCGGTTCTACTTGCTCTGTCAGGCGGAGGGGAAGGACACGATTACTCGATTCCTCAACGACGGTCTGCCGCTCGAGTCGAAGTTGCTTGAGACGGGCACGCTGCGGTCGTGGTACAAGGACAGGCGGAAGGATGAGATCATCATCGGAAAGCAGCAGGCGGTTGACGTGCTGTCGTTCACGTTCCTCGCGCGCCGGTTGGTGAGCAACCCGGCGTATTACGACGCGCGGTCGACCGCGGTCAACGAATTGCTGTCGAGGATAGTGGACAAGCTCGAGGCGTAGCAGATGTGTTGCGTAATGATACATAGCAGTCAGCAATTTTACCAAAAGTATACACAGCGATAACGACCTTCTATCTGTCTATCTAACTACCCGCACGACGTGATTGCTCGACTTCGACTTCTGCGGTTGGTCCGACCGATGACCTCTGTCGGGAAAGGGGGTTGCGGGTTACACGAGGTACTTTCTGAGGTTCTGCAGGCGCTCCACAGCATGCTTCAGCGTATCGACGTCCTTGCAGAAGGCGAATCTGGCGTATGCCTCGCCGATCGACGTGTGCTCTTCGCAGTAGAACTAAGGCACAAACGTATGGTAAGTGTGAGGACGAGCGGGCCCAGATACAATGGCAGCCATACCTCGCTAACGGGAATAGAGGAAACGCCAACCTCCATCGCGATAAACCAACATGCCCTACGTAAATGCAAATTGAGCGAAGAGCTGCGCAGATGGAGAAATGTCGCCCCACTTGAAGTCACGCCCTCGCCCGAGGACGCTCTCAGGGAACGGATAATTGTCAGGCCACTTGACGTTACTAATGTCCTGCACGAAGGTTCAGCCACCGCATCCCCCAAGAAGCCGGTCCCACGCGGAGGTGGAGCAGGATAGAACAAGGACACGAACCAGGAGGATGAAGTAGCTTCCTTGGGGATTTGTGTACTTCATTCCGAGCTTGTCGAAGCCGTCCGTGAGGATCTTGCGGCGCTCGGCGTACTCGTCCAGCTGCTGCTTGAGGAAGCCGCGCTTCTTCGCCTGCTCGAGGCCGACGGCGGTCGCCTCCTGGAGCGGGGAGTTGCTGCAGAAGACGATGCGCGTGGTCGCGGCGAGAGTGGGGTGAATTATCGACTGCGGGCCGATGAGCCAGCCAACGCGCCAGCCGGTCGCCGCGAACGTCTCTACACGAAAGAGAAGGGGAAGCACGGGTTCAGCGTGATGTTCGGCGCCGTCAGGTACGGAACATTGATTGACTTACTGCCTGCAGAGCCGACGGTGACCGTCCTGTCCCACATCCCGGGCAGCGTGGCAATGCGGACGTGCTCTTCGCCGTCAAACACGAGGGAGTCATACTGGGTTTTTGACGACGTTAGGAACGACGGGGGATGCTCGGAATGGTTGATCTTGCGGCATGGATACTCACGACCTCGTCAGACATCACGAGCAGGTTGTGCTCTTCTGCAATGGCCGCGATCTGTTCGAGCTCGGGCCTGGTAAAAACCTTTCCAACAGGGTTGTGCGGCGTGTTGACGATAATCATCTTCGTGCGCGGCGTAACAGCACGGCTAACACAGTGTACGATCGGTTAACGGACAGACCGGGTGCTTTCGCAAACACCGTGGCGTGACGTTACACATACCGGAGCTCATCGAAGTCGATTGTCCACTCATGGCTGCTTTGTTTTCCGGCGCCAGTCGGGGGGTGGAGGGGCACGTAGACAGGAACACCGCCGTTGAAGGTTACGGAGGGAAGGTATTGGTCAAAAAAGGGTTCGAACATGATAACCTCATCGCCCTGTTCCAAGAATGCGACGAAGACAGAGTACTGTCCTGGGGTGGGGGATGTCGATGAAGAGGCGTCCGCATGACCGGTAACCAACTCGATGAACACACCTTCATTTGCTCCACTGGTTACTAGGATCTCTGTCTCTGGGTTGAGCGTCCTGCCGAAGTCGGGTTCGTAATGTGCCTTAATCGCTTCGCGGAGGCGGAGACGGCCTTTAGGGTGGGAGTAGTGGTTTGTAGCGACGGAATTCAGTGCTTCCTCGGCGGCCTGCTTGACCCACTGTGGAGGAGCAAAGTTCATATATCCCTGTCCGAGGTTGATGCAGTCCGATGGGAGGTTGGCAGCACTTTGCGCAGATAAGTCAGTTCATGAAGTGGCCGGACGTCGCAATGGCTGAACGCACTTGAATATAGACCAGACGTCCTGAGCAAGCGCTCTGCCTTCGCGAAGCCTAGAGGAGAAGGGAACGAGGTTCGAGCGATCCTTGCCATTGGGGGTGGTCCCGTTGGTAGTCATGGTGCTGTGAAGACGAGTGAGAAGTTGAGATGAGGCGAGAGCGCGGTTGCAGGTCCTGGTCTGGCACACAGGGAACACCGAGGCGAAGTTGAAGTGAGATCGAGTCAGACAGTGAGCGCGAGGGATTTTGTGGACGCGCGGATATATAGAGGAAGCCAGGACGCTGACAGTGGGCTCGTACGAGAGGAATTCGGAGTCGATGGCGCAGGACTCGGAGTCGCTGTCAGAGGCCGATGGCCTGGCGTGCGATGGGTCCGAGTCACTCAATCCCCATCCAGGACCACCATCGCGTCAGCATCTCGCCAGGATTTGCGACCGCGTTCATCGCCCTCTCCTATGCCACTATCACCGCTCCCACTCTCAAGTTGCTTCCGATACCTATGCCGCCGCATTTGTTCTGCTTGACTATTGCTGGCTCCGAGAATGCTGGGTTGAACGTTGATGAGCCAGCGTATACCCAGCTGCTATTTTCGGACGAAGGCCACACCCCACGAGACTAGAACTGACTTGTGACGAGTCTTGAGGCCCAAATAGCGAGTGACGTTCTTGATGTGTATTGGTGGTGCAGCGCTCGAGGGAGATAGAGAGTAGCTCAATGCGCACGCGCACACTGTGGTTGATTGACCAATAGTTGGGACAGCGCAAGCCTAGGACTGCACCGAAGACGAAGATCTGGACTCGAATCGATACTTATCATCAATCCTTGGATTGCTCACATTTGCGCTTCGAGGAGGGCCGTATGAACAAACAAAATTCAAGCTTTGCGGAGGGCTCGGGCCGGCCGCCTCATCACCAGTTTGAGTTAGCGACCGGGAGACCGACCAATGAATGGCTGACCATATGTTGAGTCTGTCTTCTTCGTCTTTCATCTCTCGAGACTCAGCGCCGTAACCCCTAGCTCTGAATAGGCTCAAGATAGAACTCTACTCCTCGGATTACTTGCCCGCATCACGGCATGGCAGCATCTCCCGCAACGTGGTCCGTCTTGTGAATAATAAATACGAGATCTGGTTGTCGCACTTGTCGGCATCGGAGTGTCCACTGACAGCTTGTCCGACCTCTCAAATAAGCTTACTATGTCCGCGTGAATGGGGTTCCTCAGTGAGTACTGCCGCATTCACCTTTCGTCATGTCTGCGTTACACGTTATCTCGGAGGGCCCTAACTCGTCGACCCATCCAGTGTCATTCGTAACCAACGTCAGAGACGTATCTCATCTGATTCTGCGTTGCAGATCGATGCTACCTTCCGGCAAGCTACTAGTTGGCAGCGAAAGTTTACAATATTCCATGTCCTTGCCCCGCCAGTGGCGTTCCTGTGGCGTCGCGATCTATGGCCTTGTCGGATCCAGAACATGTATGTCTCTGAGGTATGTGGTTGTGCCTCTTTACCTGCCTACTGTCAATCTGTCCTGCGTCTCCTCACAGGAACACTGAGCGCATCGCCAATCAACTTTCGCGATCGCTGCGATCCAATGATATGTTTTCGGTGCTTCTCTCGCCACCGCCCGAAGCGCGTGAAAACTGTCGCATTGAATACGGTCCTGTACGACATCGACCCCTTTCTCATTCTCGACCGATTCCAGTGTTTCGGTCTCGTGTATGCCATACGTGTCGAATTTAACCTTGACACTCATGCGGTCATGGAGTCGTGAGTGGTTTTCATCACAGTTACCGATGGTCTCCGCCCTGCGCTCTTCTCATGTCATATGTTCACATGCCAACTTACTTATCATGTACCAGGTCATCCTGGTGCCATTTCCCACTCGTTCCATTGGTGCCTTTGTGGCTACGATGCAGTGCTCCATCACCTCGATGAACTGCCGGACCGAGCCTTAACCGTCGACCATCCGAGTCTCTGCCGCCTGCGTGAGGCTTGGGACCAAGCTCGGATTCAGGCAATCTGTCGTCGAGATCATGTCCCATCTGCATTCCGGAACGTGCTCGAGGAGCCAATGCACTTGCCCCACCGTGGATTGAACTGGCCCGAGCATTTCGAGATGTTTACCCCGGATCCTCAACAACCGCCGAGGCGTTCCAATTCAGGTTGAAGTCTGTCATACTGCCTCAATGGCCAATGTCCTCGGGATGCTGCCCACCTGTGCTTGACTTTGCTATCATGTTGTGTAAATAGGATGCACCGCAGGTCCGCGCGGTGTACGTCAAGGATCACGCGGGCGTGTACGGCCTTTCTACCAGACTAGACGGAAGAATACAACGGGTGGCTGTAGGTGTTACTAGGTGAACCCCTATAAATACAGCATCCCGTCATCACTCGTTCGCCTCACGAAGAGACCTCTCGAGACGAGTCCCGCCTCAGTCGACGATGTCCTGGTCAGCCCCCGACATGAACCTCCCGGCCCGCTTTCGCGTCTACAACCCGTCCAAGGCCGACTCCAGCTTCAAAGTCGAACAGCAAAAGGAGGCGATCAGAAGGTTGTGGACGATCATTGGGTCCATCGTCGCGTTGCTGTTGGTTGTCCGGGTATTGCGTCTTACGTTCTCGTTCCTTTTCGGCCGCCGCCCCTTCGCATCCGAGGAGCATAACGCGACGATCGAGAAGGTTGAGAAGGCGTCGTCTCCGGAGCTGGTCCTCCCTGGCCGAAATGGCAAGGCGTCCTGGCGGCGTATCCCCGCAGCCTTTGCCTCTGGCTTCAGAATCGTCGCATTCCGCGTACAGGTCCCGCTCGGCGTCGGTGGGGCGTCCATCGCGGAGTTGTTCTTCATCTTTGCATACATTGCGACGATGTTGAGTCTCACATTCACGAATAGTACGCATCTCTTTTACCTCGCAACGTGAGCTCTGCTGACGTTGAGCTGCTGACGTTAGCTAAGGGCCTGAACTACTGGTTCTATCAGGACCGCGGCGCGCATCTTGCGGCTTGCCAACTTCCGTTCATTGTTGCACTGGCTGGTAAAAATAATATCATTTCCTGTAAGTGTAACGTCTCTCTCTCCGCTTCGGATCAACAGGCTTATCATATCATTTTAGTCCTCACGGGTATTGGACATGAGAAGGTTTGTGACATCGTGTCCCACAGCCATTTTGAGGAACCTATGAGGTACTGACATTTTCACTCGACAGTTGAATATCCTTCATCGCGCCGCTGCGAGGACCTGTCTCATCCTGCTCTGGGTCCATGCGCTCTGTCGAGCCCTCGCCGGGTACGTGATGTCCCCTATGCGGCATCGCAATGGGATCTAACGTCATACTCTCCGTATCCCTCTCAGCCTCACCGGAAGGGAAGATTTCAGCCACGCCTGGATGCGCTGGGGCGCTACTTCCTTGACAGCGCTCACTCTGTTGAGCATCATGTCGGTCCGCGTCATCCGGAACGTGTTCTTCGAGTTCTTCCTCATGTCCCATATCATCCTAGTCGGGTAAGCCTTGCCCACATCCCACATCCTTTTTTATGGCTGACCGATGCCTATTCCGGATTGCTTAGGATTTTCATCATCGGTGGCTACCTCCACGCTCGGGATGTCGAGTAAGTTGTTCGGCATTTTGTGCACGTGCATTCGATGCGCCTACGTCAATGACTGCCTGTGCTGACCTCATACTCACAAGTTACGGCGACTACTTCTGGCCTGCATTGGTCGTATGGGCGTTCGATCGCGTCCTACGTACTACACGCATCATTTGGAATAATAGGGGACGTGGCGGCACACAGCACGAGTACGGCTCCGCGGTTATCGAGCTCGTCTCCTCGGATACGGTTCGCATGACGCTCCGCCGCAAGATGGACTGGCGCCCCGGCCAGCACGCCTACGTTGTCCTGCCCACGGTCAGCAGCATGCCGAACGAGGCCCATCCATTCACCATCGCAAGCATCCCCCAGCCGCTTGCTGGCGGCGGCGTCAGCGACTCAGGCGGGCGGGACGTGGTGTTTCTCATCCGCGCACGCGGTGGGTTCACTGGTCATCTCAGGGATTATGCGGCTAGGAATGGCGTCTGTCGCGTGCCTGCCTTCATTGACGGGCCGTACGGGTGTCCTCCGGATTTGAGCAAGTTCTCGACGTGCATTCTCGTCGCCGGTCCGTCTCTTCTGTCCCTGTCCTTTGATCTGTGACTGACATGGTGCGTTAAGGCGGTTCTGGCGTGTCATACACTTTGCCCCTGCTTCTTGATCTCGTGCGGTATGTTTTCTGTCCGACCCCCTGCGTCATGACATTCGGCGCTCATCCGAACCTTTCCCCTAGCCGTGCACGCAGCCGGACCACGCACGTCCGCCGCGTGATCTTCATGTGGGCCGTCCGCGAGTCAGGTATGTCTCCGCTCTCCGCCAAACCTCCGTTCCATCCGCACCCTCTCACGCGGATATTGACGCTACGCTACAGACCACCTTGGCTGGATCTCCAAGAACCTGTGCGAAGCCCTTGCCGCGGCACAGTCGACGACACTCATTATCGAACCCACTGTCTACATCACCGGCCCTACATGTGACATTCCCCAGATCCCGGGCACGCTATACGCCGGCTCGGATAGCTCGGGCTCGGAATCTGGGGAAACTGCCGACAAGGAGCTCCCTGTGTATTCGTCCCTGAAGATCATCCATGGACGTCCTAGCGTCCGTCGCATCCTCCAGGAGGGCGTCGACGGGTCTTCCGGACCAGTCTCGGTTGATGGTGAGCGTCCAATATATGACTTGCTACAAGAATGTATAGCATGGACTGACGAGGGTTGCTCCACTGGCAGTTTCTGGTCCCTCGTCTCTCACTTCATCGGTTTCCAACGCTCTCGCTTCTAAATTAACCAGCCCGGCGAGCGTTTTGAAGGGCACCGCATCGGTGACCCTCCACGTCGAGACTTTCGGGATGTCGCGGTAGATATTTATGAGGACTGGACAGGATTCTGACTGCTCCTTGTGTTGTGCAATTCTTCTGGCAACTGCTGGCGACTGTTGGACGGAACTTAAGCTTATTCATTCATTCTTGCTATTTACATTCGTTTAGACATCCTGTGTGTACCGATAGTTGCTGTCCCTGTGTAGCCATGGCATCTATATAGAATATATATTCTTTGGCCATATGCATCTCCGGACTCGCACGAGACCTCGAGCTTCTCCTGCCAACAGGCGCCGTTTCATTATCGCGGTGGTTCGGTCACGTGATGGGCTAACCTCTGGCGAACTTTTAGCCGAGCCTCGCGGATGCCGCTGTCGGATTCGCTTGTCGCACCAACTTTTCGCTGTGACCGTGCTATGAGCAGCGATTTCCTCCACCCCCTACACCACCTTGCCCCCATAGAAGAGTGAGTCTTGCTGCGCCAGCTCATGCCCCTAGGCTTACAGTCACACCTGTGCCACAGAGTCGCCAGTTCCACCCCGTCACCAGTGTCGCATTCACCCTCCATGCATGACGAGGAGGACGAGGAGGAGTTCGTCTATCCAGGGCTCGAGGACAACGCATCTCCTGTGCAGGCCCCTTACTCGGAGGAGGAATCGGTGACGGCCTTCGAGTACGAATCCTCGACGGCCTTCGAGTGCGAATCCCAGGCAACCTTCCAATACGAACCTCATGAAGAGTACGAGCAGGTGCCACAGCTAAAGGTCCAGAAAGTCCTGGTATCACCCACTGCCTGCGCTGTTTCTCCCCCCACAGAGCCCGCAGGGCCCTCTGTGCAAACAGTGGCCTCCTCCCTTGTGCCGTCCAAACACCACCCGTCGCCCGCCCAGCTCGAAGCGCTCCACGCGGCGGCCACCTCGGGCGACCTCCGGCACGTCCAAACGGAGTTCAGGAGCGCCGTCCACGCGGATGACGTGGAGCCCTTCGAGCTCGCGAACGACGCCTCGCCACGGACGGGCCTCACGGCGTTGCATGCGGCCGCGAGCCGAGGCTGGCTCGACATCGTCAAATGGCGTGCGTGTTCCCCTGCATCTCCTTTCGTGTTTTGGCGCGTTCTGAGGCCCCTCTCCTGTTCCGGCGCGAAGTTGTGGAAGAATGCGGTGCGATCCCGGACATTGAAGACAAAGAGGGCGAGGTGAGGCTCGGTACTGCTGCTCGGGTGCTGCTATTTCTGGACTGCGGACGGGTTCCTGACGCGCCGTGGGGGTTGGGGTGTGACAGACCGCATTGCACAAGGCTACTCTAAACGGGCATCTGAGCGTCATCGCGTATTTGCTGCCCGAGAAGGCGGACGTCCATGCGAAGGATGCAGACGGGTGGACCGCATTGCATAATGCATGCTCTAAGGTGAGTCTTGATCTTGTTCTCGAAGGGGCTACGTGTGCTGAAGTGCGGAAAGGGTTATTTGGACATTGTCCGCTGGCTCTGTGAATGTGGGGGGGCAACGTCCGAAATCGATGGAGCTCCGGGCGTGGATGTGAGGAGCAAGGGTGGATGGACACCATTGAGTGAGTACTCCATGTTTCAGAGTTTTCTTTGTCTCACAAATACACGTTCTTCCACTTAGTGAACGCGTCGTCAAAGGGACATCTGCCAGTTGTCCTGTATCTCTTAACCAAGCAGCAGGCCGACCCGCTAGTTAGGAATAACTGGGGAGAGACTGCGTATGATGTAGCGGCAGCCGTCTTCGAGATTTGGGTCTGCGAGGTAAGCACCTCACGCCAGGACGTGTTCCCGCTTGTCTCATTTCTATCGTCAGGTTCTCCAACGGTTTGAATCAGAGAAGTGGCGCGACTCGAGCGTTTCTTTCAATCCCTTGGGGGTACACACCACTGTTCCTCTAGTATTATACGAAAACCAGCGGCTCGATGTTCGTCTGAAGACGCTGGCCGTTTCCGGCGGTCGTCCTAAGTTCTCGGCTTCAGGACTGGGTCGACGCGGACGCCAGGCGCCGTTTGAACTCATCCTGCCTGTCCCCTCCGAGACGAACGGGAAGAAGGTCGGCGCGTGGCGAAGCGACGTACAGCTCCCGCTCCGTGAGGACCCATTCACTTTACCCAAACCTGGTTCATCTCGAGAAGGTGCTGATCGAAGTCATTTCTGGCTGTGAGTACAACATTCCGCATTTTTTTCTAACTGAACAGAGTTTTGATTTTTTGTAGGTCGGATTGGACGTTGGACGTTACACCTCCCGGCGTCGACGCCCAAGAAGGATGGCAGTATGCCCACTCGTTCTCTGATGCCGACGACCAGTGGTTGTCTGAGCCGCCAGCGCAACTCGAACGTCTACTCAACGGTAGTGGCGCAGTTGCCGTCGGACTGGCTGGTGGAAGCTCCCGCAGTCGAAGCAGCATCCATGGCAGCACAAGCACCGGAACACACTCTCCACAGGCATGGGTCCGCCGCCGGCGGTGGGTGCGTGTGATGCGACGCAGGCTCGATATACCCCCGCTCCCGTTCCTCCTGCCGGACGGCGCGATGTACCATCTAGCAGATGGGCAACTTATACCCTACGTCGAGCACGGTGACGGCGAGAGCGACTTCGGAGGTAGCGATGGACAGGAGATGAGCGCTATGCCTACTCTGGGCATTGGCTCGCAGGATTATGTGGCTCGGGCGAGGTACCTTGTTGGTACGCCTCATCCCGACGATGATGACATGAGCTCCGCGCTGGAGGCAAGACGCATGATTGCGAAGCTGGAGCGCGCGACAACAGAACTTCGACAGGGCCTTCTTGGTAAGTGGCTTGGTGTACGGCTGGATAAGCTTCGTGCTGACAAAGGGCAGGTGACGATGACCACGAGCGTAAAATCCAGGCTGAAGTCCTTCTAAATGCGTATAACCGAGAATTGGAACGAAGACGGCTTGCTGCCGGTGCTCAAGGTTTGCTTATCTCCAGTGACGGTAAGTTCCTTTTTATGTACTCTCCATTACTCACTGGCTTCTAAGCTCTCGTTGTAGATGGTGTCGATATCGACGATGATGACGACGACGAAGAGTTCCATTATCCGGGAGCTTCTCCCTTGGAGACGACCGTCCGTGCATCATCAATACGGTCTACAACCACCGATTACTTTGGTCGCGCCACCAGTTCCAGGGGACCGACAGATCTTACGCCTCACTTGTCGCAAGCTCCAGAATTTCGCGTCCCCACTCATGAAGCGCCTCAGAAGGTGCTTATACCAAGATGGTCCGCGCCTCTGCCCCACAGTCTGCACGCGACTTGGGAACGAGACGACCAAGTTTCCGAATGTCGGGAATGCCGTCGTCGCTTCACCTTCTTGAATCGCAGAGTGAGTCCTGTTTTCACCCGCGAGGTTCTTTGTGCTGATGGCACGTGCTTAGCATGTACGTCGTGCTGCTAGGCCCTCTGTGCCAAAGGCTGACATTTCCTAAGCACTGCCGTCGCTGCGGACGCATATTCTGCGACCGCTGTTCATCCTACAGGGTCCTCCTCGATCCGTCTGACATTGTCCACGACCCGTCGTTCCAAGAAGGGACTCCAGGAGCAAGCCAGCAACGCGTCTGCCAAAGTTGTCACGAGGACGTCTCAGCAACGATACCCAATGGCTTGTCTGCATCGCGCACAAACTCTCTGGAACGCATTTTCATTGACCAAAGACGACTTAACGTGCCGAGTCCTACTCGCGCTCAATCCAGTTCTCAGCTGAGCGACCTCGCCGAGTAATTATTCGTATTACCTCTCCCTCAGATATCGTACTGATGAAACCACCAGGTGTCCCGTATGTCAACTCGCATTGTCGGATCTTGGGCCCCCTCAAGTCCAGGAGTCCCACGTAAAACACTGTCTAGAGGGTGGTACCGGCAAACCCCCTCAAACTGCGAAATACCTCGTGTACAGGCTGCCCGCGGAGAGCTCCCTCATCGGGACGGAATGTGTGATCTGCTTGGAAGAATTTATGAAGGGATCTACGGTTGCTCGACTCAGCTGCCTCTGCAGTTTCCACAACGGTAAGATCGCCTACGTCACGTTGCCCTCACTGTATTCTCACTGTGTCGCCTTCTAGCTTGCTTGTCGTCATGGCTGCAACGCGGCCGGAGCTGCCCGGTTCATGCCCGCTAGGTAACCGAGTACAAACAAGAGATGATGTCCCATTCTCGATCAAGAAGTGGAAGTTCGGCGTTCAACCTAGCTTGAGTCCGTTCCCTAACTTTGTTGAGCTTGCGGGGTATGTACCTGCTGTTGGGTTGTTGGCTCCTACTTCTTGTCTGGTTGGATCAACATCATCTCTTGTTTGTACTTTCCCTGCGACGTTATCATCCACGTTTCACCCTTACGACTTCTTGATGTTATTACTAGTGTTGCCTTTTCGACCGTACTCCTGGATATTATGACGTACTGCTACACATTATTTGTTACATCACACCTAAGATACATATCAACGTCACCGCAATGCAGATGTCTACTACTCTTCGCGTGGTATGGACCATGGGATTCGCGCTTCATCAATGCGGATGACACTTGACAGGTCTTCGTAATCTGGTTCGATGATATCTTGGCCTTTAATCCCGTCGTCTTGATCGTCTTCGTCGAACCAAGAGGGACGGGCTTCTTCATCCTCCTCTTCCACTTCTTCCTCGTCGTCGTCGTCGTCTTCGAGGTCTGAGTCAGTAGGCTTGTATGTGCTGGTGGGAATCCTTAGTCGGGTAGCACATATATTCTCGGAGATGAATGACGTACAGGAATGCGAGCATCCGCGCATCCATCTCAGCACGCGTGATCTGCTCACCAGGCATGACTTCTCCCCGCCGCCTTCGCCTATCGATCACTCTCGCCTTGTGTTCTTGTTCGCGTTGATATGTCTCCCGAAGAATATTAGTGGCCTCGTCGTATGACATGCCTCCTGCTGCAGCACCTCTTGCCCCCGAGGGATTCTGAGTGGCGGAGGCACGCATATATCAACCCGGTTGAACGAATACTAATAGGAGAATGTGGCAGCACGCACCCATCGAGCGAGTGCCCGCGCCTTCGCACCAATTGGCCTATACTCGCTTGGGGGTGGCGGAGGGGGATCAACACTCATGGACTCTTCTTCCTGGAGTTTGGTGTGCTCTAGCTGTGATCGGATGCCCTCGACGCCGAGATCGTTGAGGCGGGATCTGATGGCCGCTTGCTGGTCCTCCAGCTGCTTGATGAAATGCGAGCTCGACGCGGACCTAGTGGCCGCATGGCGCGGAACGGAAGGGGAGACGAGACGAGAGGAGCTTGGTATTACGACGTGGATCGGAAAACTCAAAAGCTTGTCGAGCACTCACGTCTCGGCTAGGATGCGCGCGCTGTTTTGGTACCGCTCCTCGAGCTCTGCGGCAGTGAGGTGGTTCAGGGTTGCGTTTGCGAGAATGGTCTTCACGCCCTCGGGTTTCGGTGGACGCCGCATGAAGGACGGCAGGTCGCCGTTTGCGGTGGATCTTCGGGGCCGATTGGAGGACCTGGTTGGCGATGGCGGCATATTGTCTTGCGTGCAGCAGGTGCTGGTAGTTGAAAGCAGTCTGCGATGGATCTAAGAGCAGAGGTGCGTTGGGGGATGAGTTGTGGTCGGGAATTGAAGTGTTTGGTTGGAAGTTTATATAGTGGAAGGAGAGTGGATGATCGGCATACGTACTACGCGCGGAACCTTCTCACCCACGTCACGCCCTTGCTCGACCCTCCTGGCCGTTGCCACGGTACCAGTATGGCTGCCACATCCGTTTTGGGGAAACTCGGCTTTTAGCTATTGTTCACGTTCTGATACATGCGGGCGCAGCAGCCCAGACTCCCATACCAAATACAGACGCTACCCGAGGAGGCGATTCCACGCCCAAGCACTACCACTGACCACGACTGACTCGATATGATACACGCATTGGCAGTACTACAAGTGAATAGCCAGAACCGGAAAGCACTACAACAGATTATTTCCATATTCCACTGTCCGGCATTCCAGGCATCACAAATGTCCCCTTGTTATCAAGAAAGTCCCTGACTATCATGAGATCTCTGCTTATTCCTACATAAACATGTCCCGCTGGGAAAATTGGGTGAGCCCACGCATGGAGACAAAAAGGCAAACTACTCACCGAACCAGGAGGAGGAAATTCATCGTTATCGGGTTCCTGGCCCCCAAAGGGGCCATTGCGACCTCCAGGGGGCATGCGGCCAGGGAAAGGAGCGCCAGGACCAATGCCAGGACCGACGGGGTCAAATCGAGCACCTGGAGGTGCACCCAAGGGAGGGAGGTAGCCGTCGCCACCCCATGGGCCCATTCCGCCTGGGCCAGGACCACGCATCCCGGGACCAAAGATAGGATGGTCGGGCCCCACAAACATACCGTCCCCCCCGTTGTCCGGGAAAAGTGGAGGGGGTGCGAACGGGTTACTGGGGAAGGGGTCCCGGTCACGCCGTCCAATTTCAAGAGGATTGCGCGGGGATGGGTACCCGAAGGGGGCACGGGCGGGAGGGCTCGGCGGCCCCTCCGGCCGGGGTCGAACGGGGGGCGCTGCTGCTGCCGGGCCCTGGGGTTGGCTCGGACCTGCGCTCGTCTCTGTAGCCGTTTCGGTGTACCCCTCTTTACGTAGTCCCGGGATCAGCTTCTGCACCGTCGTGAGTTTGAATCGCCCGATGAAGTCGTCGACTCGGTTCGATGAGATGAAGCCGTGCACGAGCGGCGCTGAACTTGAGGATAGATCATGGGGAAAGAAGGAGGGAGAGGTAAAATCGTCTGTTGAGATGTCAAGGCTAACAGTGTTATTGGTCTATCGAAGTGATATGGAGGTAAGCATAGTGCGGTGGCAATGGACGGGAATAGGAGTCACCTCAATCGCGATCGAGTTGATCAGGGTGCGACTGCCGAGTTTTACCACCTTGACAAGGAACTCCAAGCTGCTCTGCTCATGCTTGTATTTAAAGGTGTAGTTACCGGGACCATGCAGATTCCACTCTTCTGGCAATACATTGTTCTCGAATGTGCGCGAGGGTCCGGTTTCATCTACACCAGTCAGGCGGAACGCCAGGGTGGTTAGCGCGGTGTGTACGAGAGCGGCAAGCGCATCCTGCTGTGACTCTAGCTTTTTCTTGGAGGGAGGGAGGATATTAGGCACTGAATGAAGAAGGGCAGATGCATCAAGAATATTGGCAGCCATGGCGAGTGGTGGAGGAGCAGGTCAAATCCAAAGTCCGGCTCCGTGTACCGAGTTGGAAGACGCTCCAGTTACGCAATCCTTCCAAACTCGGCACCGAAAACAACAGGGCCAAATCGACTGAAACGGGCGGGCGTCTAAGAGGACTCGCTTCTTGCAGTGACCACCGAGGCACGACCCGCAGCTCTCCCACTCTCACTCACCATGGCTAGAAGAGACAGATCCTACTCGCCAGACTCGCCGAATAAGAGGGTAAGGCCGTCTCACCGTTCACCGCGGTCTCCGTCGCCAACGAGGCGCAACGCCCCAAGACTCACTAGATCGAGGTACGACGATGACCGCGACCGCGGCGGCTACCGGGACCGAGACAAGGACAGGGACAGGGAGCGGGATAGGGACGGAGACAGAGACAGGGACAGAGGAGATAGAGAGAGGGATAGTCATCGGGACCGGGACCGGGATTCGCATCGAGACAGAGACAGATACCGCGACGATAGGTATCGGGACGACCGGCGCCGCGACTTCCACGACGACCGACGGGATGACCGCCGCCGTTCACGCTCGAGAGACCGGGGCCACCGCGATAGACCGCCTTCTCCTGCCCGTGCGCAGCCGCCATCACAGCCCGACAGCAAAAACTCGACACCCCCAGTGGAGGACGAGAAGCTGAAGGCGAAGAGGGCGAGGTTAGAGGCGTGGAAGAAGGAACGGGATGCGAAGAAAGCCTTGGACGAGGCGAAGGTCAAGGCTATGGCGTTGGCCGGAAAGACTGCCCCAGGTGAGTTTGTTCACTCCTTCCGTTCAATTCGGGATTTCACACCACTTGATCCCCTGTAAGCAGTAGGTGCAACAGTGAATGGAACCGCTGGCTCTCATCTCAATCGCTCCGCGTTGGGTAGTCTCGGTTTGAAGGGCCTTCCCCTGAAACCAGAACTACTGAAGACGTCCAAGTCATCGCTACTTGATGACTCTGTTGAAACGAAACGCAAGCTTCAAACGCTCGACCTCCCTGATGTGGATATGACAATGACCGATGGCCAGTCCAACATTGGCGATCTCGAGGCCGATGACGATGATGACGCCACCACTACCCAGGTGAAGGCCGCTGAGGCCATGGATGAGGACGACGAAGTTGACCCACTCGATGCATTCATGAGCGGCGTCAAGGAAGAGGTGAAGAAAGTCAACTTGGAGGACATGAAGAAGATGAAGTCCACTGGTAGTCTCGGTGTTCGCTTGGATGATGGTGGAGCGGATGAAGGGGAGGACCAAGGGCCTGATCCGGACGAATTAGACGCGACAGACCTCAATCCTGAGGATATCCTTGCGTTGGCTGCGAAGAAGGCAAAGAAAAAGGACCTTGCAGCGGTCGACCATTCTCGCATCGCGTATGAACCCTTCCGCAAGGAGTTCTACACTGCTCCTCCCGATGTCGCTGAGATGACTGACGAGGAAGCGGAGTTGTTACGCCTCGAGCTCGACGGCATCAAAATCCGTGGTGTTGACTGTCCCCGTCCTGTCACCAAATGGAGTCATTTCGGTCTTCCGGCAACATGGTGAGCCGCTCCTTCGGCTTGTGTCTTCGTCCCAGATACTGACAAAGCTTTAGTCTCGAGGTCATCAAGAAGCTCAACTACGTCGCCCCCACACCCATTCAGGCTCAGGCCATTCCGGCTATCATGTCTGGTCGTGATGTCATCGGTGTCGCCAAGACTGGCTCTGGCAAGACCATTGCGTTCCTTCTCCCCATGTTCCGACATATCAAGGATCAACGACCATTAGAGCAGATGGAAGGCCCCGTTGCCGTTGTAATGACCCCGACTCGCGAGCTCGCAGTGCAAATCCATAGGGAGTGTAAGCCCTTCCTCCGCGTCCTCGGTCTTCGCGTGAGTGTTGTTGATTTGCTTACCTCACACTATCCCTAATCCCTACTTCCAGGCTGTCTGTGCGTATGGTGGTTCTCCTATCAAGGACCAGATTGCTGAGATGAAGAAGGGCGCGGAGATCATCGTCTGCACGCCCGGGCGTATGATCGACCTTCTGACAGCAAACTCTGGTCGTGTCACCAACCTCAAGCGCGTCACCTACCTTGTCTTGGACGAGGCAGACCGCATGTTCGATATGGGTTTCGAGCCTCAAGTGATGAAGATCGTTAACAACATCCGACCCGACCGCCAGACCGTCCTCTTCTCTGCGACATTCCCGCGACAAATGGACTCGCTCGCCCGCAAGATCCTCCGAAAGCCACTCGAGATCACCGTCGGTGGCCGATCGGTGGTCGCAGCGGAAATCGACCAGATTGTCGAGGTCCGCGAGGAAGACTCCAAGTTCAATCGCCTGCTGGAGATTCTTGGGCAGACGTACAACGAGGATCCTGAGTGTCGCACGCTCATCTTCGTCGACCGGCAGGAGGGCGCTGACAATCTCCTCCGCGATCTCATGCGCAAAGGCTACCTTTGTATGTCCCTGCACGGAGGTAAGGAACAGGTCGACCGCGATTCCACTATCGCAGATTTCAAGTCCGGCGTGGTGCCTGTCGTCATTGCCACGTCCGTCGCCGCGCGTGGGCTAGACGTCAAGCAGCTCAAGCTCGTCATTAACTACGACGCGCCGAACCACATGGAGGACTACGTCCACCGCGCCGGGCGCACGGGCCGTGCGGGCAACAAAGGGACATGCGTGACGTTCATTACGCCAGAGCAGGACAGGTACTCGGTTGACATTTACCGCGCGCTGAAAGCTAGTAACGCCGCAGTGCCAAAGGAGCTTGAAGAACTCAGTAACGGTGCGTGCGCGATCCACTTTCTTCGATTGTGGGACAGACGCTGATTTGGATGTTTTAGGCTTCCTCGAGAAAGTCAAATCTGGGAAGGCGAAGGTCGCCGGATCCGGATTCGGCGGCAAAGGCCTTGACCGGCTTGACCAGGAACGCGACGCCAAAGAGAAGGCAGAACGCAAGGCATACGGCGAGCCAGAGGAAGAGAAGCAGCAGCAAGAGGCAGCAGCCACCGAGACGAAGAAGGAGGGTGACGAGATGACATTTGGCAATTTCAAAGTCGAGGTCAAGCGCGGCCCTGCCCCTGACTCTTCCAAGGGTCTTCTGGGTGTGGCGGGTGCGGCCGCGGCGGCACGGCGGCTCGCGCAAGCCAAAGAGGAAGAGAAGCTCCAGAATTCCCTGCGCGCGGCACAGGAGGCTGCCGAGCGCGCAGGCAGGGACACCGCGGCGAGCAAGCAGGCGTTGAGCGTCGTGGCTAAGCTCAACGCGCAGTTGCGGGCCCACAAGTTGGTGGCGCAGTCACAGGTGCAGCACGAAGAGCTGACGAGCAAGCGGACGGCGATCGACGCGACCGAGTTCCACGCGATCATTCCGATCAACGACTACCCGCAGAAGGCGAGGTGGCGCGTTACGAACAAGGAGACGATGGTGCAGGTGAGCGTGGAGGTGGTGGCCTTCGAGTTCGTGTTCGGGCGCTGACATCGGGGCGCGTGTCTTTAGCTCATCGACATGACGGGCGCATCTGTGACGAACAAAGGTGCGTCGATCTTCTACCCAACTCGAGCTTCTATAGCCCGTGTTGTCAAAATGGATTGCTCATTTGCCCGACAACGTCAGGTATCTACTACGAGCCCGGGAAGGAACCTCCGGCGGAAGGCCCCCCCAAGCTGCATCTGCTCATCGAGTCTAACGAGGAATGGCGGGTGAGTAGTCCCATGAGCAACTCCAATGCCGAAAGGAGACTAACGGCGTGTGACAGGTCGAGCAAGCCGTGCGGGAGATCAAGCGGCTGTTGGTGGAGGCATCGGCTGCCGCGCTGCAAGCAGAGATGCGGAACCCCACGGCCACCGCGGGGAGATACAGCGTTGTGTAAGGTTAGGTGGGGGGCTCGTTGTAGTGCATGTTTGCTGTAGTCATTGTGACGATGAGTAGCCTCGTTTCCTCATTTTGATACTCTGAGCTGTGCCGTTGGCAGCGTCTGTGATCAGGAACCGGTCCCGGGAAACGCGGAGAAGGGCCTTTCGCTGTGCTGACGTCTGTGCATGCGACTTGTTGCATCTCCGCGGGAATATCTGGGACCGGAGGAAAACGATTGAGACGGACTCGGACTGAGGCCTGCTGACCGAACGGCCGGGTCAGACGGAAGTTACTTAGGAGTTAGGTTATAGCACATCATTACAGGCCTACATTCCATTAACAGTCGGTGCTACTAGTTCCTGATTGGTAAGATCTGGAGATGAAATGGCTTCCGACGGCCGTGGACAGGTTTTGTTCTTGGACAAATCTCGAATGACTGTCGAAGGGGCAATCATATATATCTCTTCCTCTTGCCACCATGCGTTCCCGTGCTCTCCTCGTTCCCCTCTGTCCTCCGCCCGGCATCCCGTTCATCCATGTCGGCCTTCCAAAATGACATTGCGCCCATAGAGACCCCCAGAGCATCCCGGCCCTCTTCCGTCTCGTCGGGAACTCATGTTCACGATTCCCTCCCTGCAATGCCTGCCGACCCCGTTGAGAAGGCGAAGCTAGAGACCATCCCACACGGTGGTGAGGGAGAGTCTGCTTTTCCTGAGGACAAGAAGGTGCGGATCTTCGCATGACGAAACATGTGTAGTTCTGATCTCGCCGGCGGTTCAGGAAGAAGCACTAGAAAACGCTGAGGATGATTGGGCGCATGATCCCATCAACCCTAGAAACTGGCCTTCAGGCAAGAAATGGCTCATGGTGACAATTGTTCGTCCACCGTTCCATACGTCATGTTTTTGCGTTGACCGCCCGTTCCACACGACCAGGTATCATTGTATACCTTCGTCTCTCCGTTGGCATCCTCTATGATGGCCCCTGCACTTCCCGACATCGCTATTCACTATCACATCACGAGTCAGACTGAGATTGCTGCCACTCTCAGTGTATTCTTGATCTCGTTCGCGATCGGTCCTCTGTTCCTCGCACCATTATCTGAAATCTACGGTCGTACATGGGTGCGTCATGAGTCTCAGCGTGTTCATGGACCTGGGATTAACGCATACAAGTTGTTAGGTGCTGCATATAGGCAACCTGGCCTTCCTTGGCTTCAATTTTGGATGCGCCTACGCACCAACAGCAGCTGACTTGATCGGCTTCCGTATTCTGGGTATGTCCTCCGCATGTACTCAGCTCTTCCACTGTGCACTCATTGGACCTTCCAGCTGGATTTGCAGGGAGTGCACCAATAGCATGCGGCGGAGGCACGATCAGCGACCTCTTCTCCGAGAAGGACCGCGCATCCGCCATGGCGTTGTATTCTCTCGGCCCGCTTCTGGGTCCCGTCGTCGGCCCTGTCGCCGGTGGGTTCATAGCAGAGACGATCGGCTTCCGGTACATTTTCGTTGTCATCGCCGGCCTTTGCGTCGTCGCCGCCGCCTCCGGCATCCCATTTTTGCGAGAAACGTATCATCCAGTCATTCGCCTGCGCCGCGCGAAGAAGTCCGCGGATCCCGAGACCGCTGCGCGGCTGCACCCTCACCTCGTGCAAGAGCACAGCGGAGGAATGCATCGTCTATGGGTTGACATGACGCGGCCTTTCATTCTCCTCACAAGGAGCATTATTTGCTTCCTACTGAGTGCATACATGGCCCTGTGAGTCACCCCCGTTTCCTGTTCCGCTCTCCTCGTGCTGACAAACCTCGCCGCGGGTAGGCTGTATGGTGCGGAACACCTTCATCTCGAGACCTGTCTCTGAGTGCGCTAAACTGTTGATAGGCATCTACTATCTCATGTTCGCCGTTTTCCCGGGTGAGTCTCATATTGTCAGATATCCTGCTTTCTGTCTCTGACTGACATGATTGTTTAGAGGTCTTCACCGGTATCTACGGTTTCAGCATTGGTATCGGCGGCCTAGCCTACATCGGTCTTGGCGTTGGATTCGTATCAGCGACCTTGGTCAGTGTCTGGCTTTCTGATGGAGTGTACAGTAGGGTGCGTGCCTTATTCTTCTTTTTAAGTCTTCGGACTCACCCAATCACCGCCCCGTACAGCTGGTGAAGAAACATGGAAAGGGGAAGCCCGAGTTCCGTATCCCGGTGCTCGTGTTCGGCTCTATTTTCGTTCCCGTCGGCGTGTTGTGAGCTCCCATTAACGACTGTCCCTGAGTCGCTAGTTGACATGTTTCACAGTTGGTATGGCTGGTCGGTACAAGCAAGGATCCACTGGATTATGCCGATCATTGGCACGGCCATCTTCGGCTTTGGGTTGATGACCACCTTGTGAGTCCGAGTCCGGTTCTTGTACCTACTTATGCATTGACACACGCTACCCGCCATTGGCTAGCTTGCCGATACAGCTCTATCTTGTCGACACCTTCACATTCGCAGCTAGCGCCCTTGCTGCAGCATCGGTCTTCCGATCGATGCTCGGTTTCGCCTTCCCTTTGTTCGGCAGCCAAATGTTCGATACCCTCGGGGTCGGCGGCGGCAATTCGCTCCTCGCCGGGCTGGCCATCGCGCTCGGTATCCCTTTCCCGATCTGGCTGTGGTTCTATGGCGAAAGGATGCGCGCCAGGAGCTCGTTGGCTCGTTGATGAGGCAGCCTTAGGTGTGCTTTATCCGAGAGCATGGTCTCGTTTGTTAGACCTAGTGTATGGTACTCAAATATTTTATTGCACCTTGGCACCGCAGTACGACCCACACACGTTCTTACAACACGCACAGTCGCATTATATCCTATCTCTAACGCGACCCTCTGGTCTCATCCCACGAACTCTCCAGTATAGCCTTCATGTTGTCAAGCACGCCTCTCGCCTTGCATCGCAACGACAACACGCTGTCGTATACAGTTTGCTGTCACCTGTAGCTTTGTATTCTACATCTTTCTTGTCAAAGCTCTATATGCACATATCCATACCCGTCTATTAAACACCAATTAAACACCAAATACAGATAGGCGCGAATATGGCGCCAGGAGTAGGGTTTCGAAGAGTTCCCGTAGAGTGGCACCAAATCCCGGCGGCCAACGGCACTGGTCATCGGCCAGTGCAAATGTCTACTGCGGTTGTATTGTGTTTCGGAGCCGAGCTGCTAGTGGCGATTACTGTCCTTGCAACGAGCCACACAACATGCTGTATTCGATAGCTGTACTACATATATATGCATGAACCCCCTCCCCCGAAGGGCCCGGGTTGAGCCGAGAACTATCGCCCGAAGTTGAGTCCGGTGCTACAGCAAGGTGCGGCATACGCTACGCAGACAATAAACACTGCAAGGCCTGAAAGTCACGAGCCACGCCAACGCCGATGGGGTCTGTTGGTCGGTACAGGGGATGGGGGCATCACAGTTTCCTACGGACCACGATGCGCTCCTTCCCGACGTGGCTCTCCATGCTGATCTTCGGCACCTCGTCCAGGACCTTCTCCCAGCCGTCGCCGAGCACCTCGTCGTAGTGCTCGGGCCGGACGTGGAACGGGGGGCCAAACTCGGTGTACGGGAGGATGGGGAAGACGAGGCAGATGAGGTATCCGCCAGGCTTGACGAGCTCTGCCATCTTGCGGCCCCACTCGGGGCGGCGGGGAGGGAGAATGGCCACAAAGAAGCTATGAAAACACGTAAGAAGGGGGAAAGGTTTGGCCAGGAGATAAGACAGCGCGCGCTCACGTGTAGTCGTAGACGACGTCGAACTGCTCCGTCATGGCGAAGAAGTCCGCGACCTCGTAACGGACGTTGGCAGTCGTGCCGGTGGAACGAGTGTACCTAGCAGACTGATGAATTTACCTCGGGTGACGAACGAGATCATCGACAGTGGGCTTACTCTTCGGCTTGCTGGACGGCAGTGATGGATATGTCGGTTCCGATAGTCTCTAATCCAAGGCCCTCGGCGATGCAAATCGCATCGTAACCCTGTGATGAAAGAAACGGGTCAGAAAAAGGGTGGACAGCAGCGAATGGTCTGCAGGCCACAGACTTTGCCACAACCGGGGACGAGAGCGCGACCCGTCGTCGGGAGACGAAGGACCTTGGACTCGACGAGCTCCTTGAGAGGAGGCTGCAACGTGCCCGCATCCCATGGAGTGACATCCTTCTGCCTGAAAATGAACACACTATCAGCATAGAACAGCACGAGCGGGCGGTGAGAGAGAATACCAACCATGCCTCATCCCAGCCATCTTGCTGGCGGGTCTTGATGATCTCCCGGATTCCGGCGATCTTGACGGGGTCCCAGATGTCAGTGATGCTCATGACCGGCGTGCAGCAAGGAGTGGAGGGAGGGCAGGCAGTGGACTCCGTGAGGAGATGGCGAGTCCTAGCTCGCGCACCTCATCTATATATACCTGCTGGATCTAGACACAAATGGGGAAACTCGGGCGGGGGAGCGACGGTGCAAGACATAACTGAAAAATTGGCCGGGTGTATGTGTGCAAGGAAGGTGCACCTAAAATCGTTGTGGGAGTTCTATTCGAGGACCGTGTGCTTCGATCCCGCAGATGTCACATGGGGGAGTAAAGGTCACCCTTATGAGATTCACTCCCTTCCTCAGGTGGCTCGCTGGAGACATTAAGGTGGGTTTTGCATCAGTCTTTTCGGTGGCAAAAGCTGGGAGGGCTGCAAATGGCCTGTCAACATGGAAATGCATAAAACAGAAAACTTGGTGGGGATGTGAATTGTTCGATAGGCCGTGGTCAGGATGTGAAAGCACATGGACGGACTTGAGTGGATGGGATGGTGGTTGGCAATGAGCCAGCGAGTCACAGTGACGCCCATGTTACGTTGTACTAACCACGTGTTAAGTGGATGCGCGTAGTAAAAAAGGTAACCAGTGGTCACAGCAGGTCCCAGATTATGCACATCGCCCGCACAGTGGCCGTTGCAACCCATAGGACCTCTACACAATGCCGATGCGGCGCACTCTCGCGCCAAGCTCCGTAAGTCAGGTAGGATGGTACGAGTCCGAGCCGTCCTGCCAGAAGCCGCCCGAGGATATCAATGTCCGAGTCGCGCACTCGTCATGAGTAGAAAGAAGCTACGCCGTGGTGCCGCGCCGTTTGATTTCCGCCGATGTCTATTTTTGAGCCCAATGTCTGTATAGGTCTGTATATAGCTTTTGCAAAATTAGTTCAATACCCGTGTTCCTCATAAAAACCTGGCTGGAGAAGGTCGCCCGATAGTTCTGACCTTCGCGAGGAAGATCAAACGACTCGATAGACGTTTAAAGTAGATGCGTGTCGTGTGCGTACTTCAACTTTCATTATCTGGCGGGTAAAAATGCAAGGACAGACCTCCTGGCATGTCTGAGGCATGCGATAAATTTACGCCTTATCGTCCGACCACTCGCATACGGTTTCGCACATCGCACCGAACCCAATTCAGAGAAGTACTTCTACTGGTCAGTAGAAGTACTTCGACTCAAAAATATGCATGCTCTTGAAGCAATAGTTTATGTCTCCACTGGCTGCTGACTGACCCTAGTCAGCTAGCGACGGAAAATTTCGCTCTTGTATCCAATCACATCCAACTAACGCCTTTGAGAGAAGTATTTCGATTCCTCAGACCGACAGGAGGCTATGAAGAACCCCCGTTATCATGTCCCTGTGACTGCACCATTCCCGCCACCGTGTTTGCTGCTCACTCAAAGGCATCGTTGTCATGCTTCCACCGCTGGAGAATCTGACATCGGATTCCGGCTACCAACAATAGCCTCACGCTCAGACGGCAAGGTACGAGACCAGGTCCATTGAAGATCATGACCGACGGATGTGAACAATGACCCATCCATCATGTCCGCATAGAGACCGAGCGACCCACCGTCGGCGATAGTCGATAGATCCTGGCATCGTAGCTCATGCCGGACTCTACGGGCGGTTGAAAGGCTTGAGCACGTAAGATTACAAGGCAGAGATGCACATCGAAGAAAAAAAAAGTACACGGTCATGAAAACGCTGGGGGTCTCGCAGGGCGCACAGAGGGTCTCATCTCATCGCAGGCCGTAACCCCTCGACTTTGTGCTTGAACCCAGGAGAATGCCAGCCTCCGTACTCGTCTTCACGCCCCGCTCGATGTCCGCGATCTTCGTGTCGAGCTCACGGACAGCACCATCGATCCACTGCAGGCTCTCGAGGTGGCTACTGAGGATCTGTGCGATCTGGCCCATGGGGTCTTCACCTCCATCCTGGCCCTGGCCGCTGGCTCCGCTGGGAGGTAGGGAAAGTGCGTTGACGGCATCGATCATCTGCATGAGCGAACCCGACAGGTCGTCCAAGTGCCCATGCAGTTCGGTCGCAAGCATGTAGCTGTGGGGGAGGTGGTCAACACAGGTCCGACCAAGATAGCGGTGACATACGCACTTTTTGTCGCGCTCCGTATCGGCAGGGCCAGTATCGAGAGCACGAAGGTTGTTCCCTTGTCCGCCGAGGATCTCCTCAGTCGACTTCTCGTAAGCATCAAGTGTGGCGGCAAGGTCCTTCTGCTGTTGCTCGATGTGATCAAGCGACTGGTCGATATCAGTCTGTTCCCGCTCGGCTGCGAGAACGGTAGTGTAGAGGCGTTGAATCTGCGCGGCAAGTCTTTAGATCATGTCTGGCAGGAACATTGAAACACTAATTGTAAGAATACGTACACTGTTCCCGTTCTCCATCAAGGCACGATCCCAAACATGCACCTCACTCGCGAACTTGTTGAACTCTCGGACATGAGTCTCGAGGTCTTGCGACCACTTGTTGACGATCTCCTCCACATTCTTTCCCCGGAGGGCGGAAGGAGGTGCCACCGCAGTGGCTGTAGTCGCCGGAGCTGCTGTTGATGTTGTCGCGCTAGTAGTGGCACCAGCAATTGTCGTGCCTAGAGTTGGTACCGTCGTCGTGGCTGCGGAAGATAGCGGTTGATGAGGACTGGTTTCTCGACATGTTAAAAAATACACACTCGTGCTGGTCTTCTTGTCATCAGGCTTGGCTCCGAAAAGGTTGAAAGCGGCTGCGGGTGCGCTAGCTAGATCAAAGTTAGTACATACCCTTGACCTTTGCCAGATGCCATAGTGATATTCACCTGCTGCGCCATCCTTTTTCTCATCCTTCTTTTCCTCCGGTTTACCGCCGAGACTGAAAAAAGAAGGTGTCGCGGTGGTGCCCGCAGCCCCTGTTGTAGTTGACGCGAAGGCACCATCCTTGCTACCACCCAGTGCTGGCGCTGCGGGTGTCGTTCCAGTCGTAGTAGTCGGTTTGGTGCCGAAGAGATTACCACCGAATAAACCACCAGATGGCACAGCTGGTGCCGTTCCTGTGGTCGTACCTGCGGCGCCCGTTATACCCGAAGCCGCGGTAGCCGCAGTAGTCCCTTGGGGATCGACGGGTTTAGGTGGGAGACCAAAAAGGTTGCCCGAAGGGGCAGTGGGGGCTAAACCACAAGGTGAATAAAACAAACACAATGAACGAAGTGAGCGTACCATTGGTGGTCCCAGTAGTACCCGTTGACGCAGTGGCGGCTGGTATGCCGGAGATTAGATACCATCAACTCGTGCAAGGGTGACATTACTCACTACCGCCAGAAGGCGCGGCGGATGTCGTTGCTCCAGTCTGACCCGCGGGCTTGGTACCAAACAAACCCCCAGAAGGCGCAGCCCCGCCAAAGAACGAACTTCCTGTCGCCGCCGGTGTTGTAGAAGTGCCCGTCATTCCGCTCGCACCACCGAACAGACCACTAGCAGGAGTTGATCCCGTAGTGCTACCGAACATGGACGGGGCACTCGTACCAGATGTGCCTGCTGCAGGTGTGGATGTGGACGCAGGGGGCTTCGCGCCAAAGAATCCACCGCTGGCAGTCGCCCCTGCTCCAAAGAAGCCACTCCCTCCTGATCCCCCCGTCCCAGTCGTGCCCGACGCCGTGTTAGTGTTCGTGTTGCCAAACAGATTTCCACCGGTAGTTCCACCTCCACCGGACGGTCCGCCAGTCGTCGAAC
This sequence comes from Ganoderma resinaceum, assembly GCA_964023155.1. NCBI lineage: Eukaryota > Fungi > Basidiomycota > Agaricomycetes > Polyporales > Polyporaceae > Ganoderma > Ganoderma resinaceum. The sequence continues at coordinate 2,521,429 of OZ026793.1, forward strand.
CTGTTGCGGGGTCTGCAGGGGTGTTCGTGGAGCCAAACAACCCTCCGCTGGGTGCAGATGTCGTGGAAGGCGCGGAGGACGCTCCAAAGATATTTCCTCCTGGTGCGGGTGTGGTGGTACTGGACGGGTTGGAACCAAACAGGGGCCCGCCCGCTGCAGGTGTCGTGGCATTCGTTTGACCGAATAGACCTCCGCCAGGAGCAGGGGTGGCAGTGGACGTGTTCGTCGAGCCAAACATATTTCCGGTAGGCCGCGCTGTATGAAGATATTCGGATGTTACCCCAAGCAAAGAAGTGATGCGACGTGCCTCCAAAGGCTGAGCCACCGAACAAGCCTCCTCCCGTTGTTCCTGTCTGTCCTGCTTGTCCGGCCGGCGGTTGGCCTAGGAATCCGCCACCCGTTGAGTTCCCTGTCGTTGAATTGTTGCTCCCCTGTCCTGCGGCCTGTCCGAAGAAACTCATGGCGTCGTGAATGGGGGGAGGAGAAAAGGAGACTGAAAGGTGTTGGAACACCTGCCGCAACGCGCACAAGGACGCGCTGCCAAGTCACGTGACCTAAATACGCCAACATACCACTGCTTTCGAACAGAGAATATGCGCCTTCTTTCTCAGGTTTGCATAGCTGCACGGCGCGGCATAGATGCGAAGGTCTAGTGATTGCATGGTGCAGCAGGAGGTAAAAGAAACCGTAATAGTGCGTTACAAAAAGAGCGTGTGAGTAGAGCGATATCATGCTGTACTATCCGACGAGTGCGAAGGGTTGGTTACTAATAGGCAAAATTTGTGGTTAACTAGATGAACCCGTAACAATACTATATATGTATCCATCTCACGAGCGGGTGTAAGTCTTCCTCCTCTCCGGGTGGTGGTAATACGTGCTGTATCGCTTGTTTGTGCCTGGCGACGCACCCGCGACCACGGGTCCTCCCTCATCGGAAGGTGCGCCCTCGACGATCTGAGAGTCCATCAACGTTGACGCCTGCAGTTCCCCGTAGTCGTCCGAGTCGCTGTCCTCGCCCAGCCAGTCTTGGTCTTCGGGGAGGGCAATAACGCCGGACGCAGCGTCGAAGCTGAGTCGCCTCTGCACTTGCCCGCCGTTCGAGCTTCTGTGCCCACGTGGATGCGGCCGCGTTGGAGCCTGCTCCATCCATGGATTCCTGTCGATGAGGGAGCGGTCTGAGGGCTCGGGGTGGTCGCCGCCCGACGGTGCTGCAGGAGTACTGTCTGGTGGCGCGCTCGAGCTACTCGCCCCGGACTCGTTGCTCTGCTGGCTTGGTGGCCTCGCACGCAGAACACTGTACTTCTTGCGGAGGGTAAGCACGACACCGGGGCTTCCGTCGTCGCCGGTGTCCCGATGCCTGTTCAGGCTCTGGCCCTTCTTGATCGGAAGCCAAGGAACGGGAAGTACACCCGTCAATGCTGGGTGTCCGTATCGTCGCTTTCCGGTGCTAGAAACTCCGATGAGTAACCCCTCATTAGTTGATATCGGGCAAGATCTTACTTCAGAACGCCACTGTAGAAGTTCGCCATCGGTGGTTGAGACTGCGAGCGGCGTGAGCGGAGCCATTGGTACCGTTTGACAGGGAACAACTTACGTAGTCTGTGCGCTCGTCTTCCGGTGCAACATACAACGTTTCGTCATTCTGGGCATAGCGGCGCCGGTTCAAATTGCTGCAGACAAACCGGGCCGCCAATGTCAAAACATATTATAACACCGGGGTTCTCACATACCTCTGCGACCACGTCACAGGATGACCGGCACGAAGCCTCACTACGTCCGCGCTCTCCTCGCCACGCTCGACCTCGTATACAGAACCCAGGCTGACGAACTTGCTCAGCGGCCGGAACTGCTTGTCGGTGTAGTACCACCAGAGCAACGTGCCGGCAAGCAGAGGCGCAAGAAGTGTAGCCACGATGAACGACTTCTTCACGATGAACATGCCGCTCATGAAGATAATGAAGATGATGACACCCCAAATGAGGCGAACGAAGGTGATTGGCCACGCTTGGCCTTGGGATTCGTACGGCTTGTAAAACACTGAGGCAAGCCAAATTAGGCACATCTCACAGCCACAGGAAAGTATTGGGCCTTACCAAAGAGGAGTTTGTATTTGTACACGACATACGCCACGCCGAAGTAAACGGCTCCGAAGACCAGGATGAGTGGTTGGATGACGCTGTAGAGAAGAGTGATGACAAAAACGAGGATGGCTTGAGGATAGACGACTCCGTAGTTGATCATGGGTGGAGCGTTAAGCTCAGCAAAATCTAAGAAAGGGTTAGCGTTTGAGGTGTTGACTGTCCTTGCCATCTCGACATACCTCTCGGTGTCCGAGTGATGAACAGACGGAAGAAGAGTCGAGGTATGATGATCCCTAAGTTAAGCAGCTGTAATGGCATGAGGCCGAACCCTATCATGTGGTGTCAGTCACCGAACCTCGCCTGTCGTACAAAGAACCGACTACATTACCTTGTAGGATCACGTAAGAGACAAAGAAATGTCTCGCATTACCCGCATTGAGAGCCTGTGCTAACTTCTCGAGACCTTTGGCCGGTGACTGCGCAAGGTCCCGTACAAGTTGCCAGTATGTACTGGCAACAAGGAAGATGAAGACAACGTTCACCAGCAGGAAGAGGAAGTATCTGGCAATCATGAAACGTTGGCTGATGACGGTTGTACTATGTCCTGTGGGAGACTCACTTCTTCATTACGGAGTATTCGATCCAACTCCTCGCCGGGAGGGCTTGAATGTAAGTTAAACCTACGGGAGTGATAGATTAGGGCGTGATTAAGGAGAGCAGTAAAATGCGCACCCTCCAGCAGGAACGGTAGCGTCGCGTTCAACATCACCATACCCAAAGACGACAACGTCTGTACGAGCGCCCCGATCTGCTCGTTGCGATCCATCCAGTTCGCGAGCCACGGTATAGTCTTCCTAATCTCTTCGGGAGAGAGCAGACTGGCAAGGGCCGTGATAGGGATGAACCAGAAGAATTGCAGGACTACCATTGCGCCCATGACCAGCCACTCACGCACGAGCGCGTTCAGCGGCGAACGTGAGATGGCAGTCCACACGATATCTCGTGGTTCAGGCGCGAGATGGGTCAAGCATTGCATCGCGTATGGAGCATGAACGGCTTGGACAGCAATTTGCTACACAGAAGTGACAAGTGCCTTCAGTGTACATGAGTTAAGGAACAAAATAAATACCCACTGCACTGGACATTTTCTCGAAGGTGACGAAGGCCACATGGGTGGGCTTAAAACGTCCCGCGCGCCTCCGCTTCTTGACTAGTTCATCTGCCTCCCGGAACTTATCCTCATAGTACTCGATGGCGTCCACTTTCCTTGAGAACCACCCAGGACGCAGAGTTGGTCGTTTGCGATTAGGCAGGACGAGCTGCTCCGGCTGGCTTTCTACGGATGCAACGTCATCTACATCGACCAAGGGATAGCGGATGGAGGTATTCGGCGCCACGACGCTCGGATTTCCCAGATAATCGACCCAGGCGGATTCAAGCTTGAATAATGCCTCCGTGCGAACGTCGAGTAGGTTCCTCAACGAGCCAACTTCCCTGCAGATGTTGACGCTCTCCACAGCCAGGTCCATCTGTTCGAAATACTCGGCCAGGGCGGGCTCGGACTGCAGATGCAGTGGTAGATGAGTAACCATGACTGTTCGTGCGGGAACAGAGTGCACAAGCTCCAAGGAGAACAATTGGCGGGACCGAATGAATCTCTTGAAGTTCTTGTAGATAGCTCTCAGGGCCAGAATGGTGAAAAGGTACGTGAAGAGCAGATGAACGGACAAATAAGAGTTAGCGTCGCTGATGAGGTCGAACCAATTGTCCCAGGTTGTTGGAGGTACAGTGGGATCGGTTGTGGGAGGGTCGTCGAAATTGGTGGGTGTGGGCATGGGCAGGGGCGCGTCTTCTCTGCCGTCTCCAATGTCAATGTTGTTCTGGGTACGCGTCATGGTCACAGTGGCTGCGCGATAATCGCGGGACTCACCTTGAGATTGATAGGCATGAGAATGACTGCAGCAAGGACTGAGCACGACGAGAATAGCCAAAAAGACATCTTGAAGAAACTGAGAAGCTATGACAACAAAGAAAACTATGAATATGCAGACCCGGCAGAGAATGATTGTCAACCACACACCACAGCAGCATCGAGACCCACGATCTGTAGAACCGTGAACTCGGAGATTCGGATGGTTGGGAGGATCCAGCCGAAGAAGGCTTGCTTGGCATGGGCCTCATGTGGGGAGAATCCTGGTGCGGGTATTTTATTATGTACGTATATGGTGCCCACATACCAGTACGCACCTTTGAGCTTTGTGCGAGGGGCGAAGAGGAGTGGCCACCTGGTGCGGCAGTACGAGAATACGAGAAAGGAGACGAGGCCGATAGTCGCAGACAGGATGAGTTGTGTTGCGAACCAAGGGCCATCGTACCTCACTGCGTAGAGCATCAGTAACTGCAGACAAGGTTGCGAAGTGCAGGCATACTTCTTGGTGGTGAGCCGGGAGGGGGACCGGTGTCGCCATGATTGGGGTCGGTGGGGTCAGCGAAAGCCGTAGCGAGTAACTGGAGGCCGAGATTCGATTCTGGTGACATGCCGTGGAATCAAAGCCAAAGAGAGCTATATGGGGAGGAAGAAGGGCATCCGGACGTCGAGGTCGTCTGCCAGTCTCGGGCTGGATGGTGGTCGCCAGAAGCGGCCAAAGCGCTCAGGAAGCGGCGCCTCCACGACGCGCTGCGCGCTCGCAGTCGCGGCCCACGTGACAGACGCGTCACATCGACAGACGCCCGTTCCTCCAAGCGCGCGTCTCTCTCCCACTCACGCGTCTTACTTGGCAACCGCTCTATTATCTACATTTTCCTAGATACTCTCATGCTACCCAGGATACCACCTGGTATCGATCACTGGAGGACCTGTTTATCGTGGACCTTCAATGATAGCAACCCATGGAGATGCGACAGCGGGACCAGAGTTGAAGGGGATGGACGGTATGGAGCCTGAGTTTGAGGGCGCTATAGCTTGTCTGCTGACCCCGAAGCATTACTTATCTTATGTCCGTCTCCAGCGATGACGATGCCTATGTGACCTTTTCCTCGCTGAAAAACCAAGCCCCAGAAGGATGGCAAATGTACACCCACCCCCGCGGCTCCATCTACTTCCGCAACACCGGACTCAGGTTAACAGTGGACGAAGACATCCGCATCCCTGCCAATCTCAGCCAGGCCGAGGTGTTCTGCACCCAGTACGACCCGCAAACCCTCCTTGAAGATACGGAAGCGTGCATGGCCTATGGCGTCGATGCCTCAACCTGCCTCTTTGTGAACCACAAGCAATGTGTTGCTGGTTATGACATTTCAAAATTGAAGGGCAGCGTTCTCAGAAGGTTATCTGCGGACCGTTGTAGGTGTCAGCGTTTCAGAGACCTCAATCCCGGATTAAGGAAGCCGCTTTCAGTACTACGGTTCAGGCGACTTTACTGGAATTTTATGAAGAATCATCCCTCTCACCACCCGTGTCCTAGAGAAGGCTACCGTGAGGCTATTGATGCCCTCCGATCATACTACCATGGTGCAGTCATCGACCCTTTCGTTGGAAGGGGCTGTATGCTCATTAAGACTTCCAAGACCATCTTGTTGACGGTTCTCGAATCGTTTGCCCGTTTTCGAAGACTGAATGCGAACAACTGCTCGAAGTTCTGTACCGTGATAAAGGTAAGTTCAGTGCAACAGTGGAGTGAAAGTGAGTATTGAAACTGAACAATATACAGAGGATATGGGCGAGTCTCAACTTTCCGCAATCAGCTTGCTGAATCTTAACGGATGTCTGTACGTTCAATATTATGCGCATTCACGATTGCCACCTTCTCATCCTCATCCGCCTATTAGACAGCTTTCGTACCGGCCAGCGCTACGGACAGATTACTTCGACTAAGAAGCGCTCGTGCCGCAAAGCCCTCTACAGGCCCCCAGAACAATCTCCTCGAGAGTCTTTCATAACGAGGATACTCCTACAAGTGATCATTCACGTACCATTCTTCGGCATTCCTCAGACGTACCTCGCTCATATCAAGAAAGCAAGTGTGTTCAAGGGACATCTTGCTGGTTTGCGGCAGAGCTGAGAGTCCTACACGCGTCAGCTTGTGCAGGAATATTCAGACTTCATCCTGATTGTAAGTATTGCGGTATATCCCTCCTTTTAAGCCGATAAATGGTAACGGAACACTCACAGGCCACTGTGTTGCTCTCGTGAGTATTTTTACTTTACTAACAGTGGATATTGTCCCTTAAACGATTTCAGAGCTACCGTAGGGTTGCTGACCATCAATGATATCGATACTATCGCTCGAGCCGCAGCGCTGTTGCCGCATTTGCATCCCTCGGTAGCATCACCGTCGGCGTTTTCTTCATACGGAGACACCAGCGAAGCAACACTGAGATGCCATCGTCCGTGAGTGGTTACACTATTTCCTCGCATGCGGCATGCCCACGCAACCTCGGTATAGTGACCCCCCTTCCGACAGTTTACATACCTCCATAACAACCCACTTGGGTTGTCCGGTCACGCTATCCTGCTTAACCTTCCTCCCGTTCTGCTGGTATGGTCCATCATCGCGTTTGGTACTGGCACCCTTGCGTACACGCTTCAGGGCGTGAGATCTACCTCTGCGCCTGCATGGGTGGTCCTCACCATTTTCGTCGTCATCTTCATCGCTACTACCGTTGGATTATGTACTTTCTCGACGATCTGGAGTTGGCAGACTCGGGACGTGTGGTGGCGATCTCTGATACCCAGGTCACAGCGCTCTAATCTAGCTACTAGTGCTGAATGACACGCCGCTTACATTTACCTAACCCAAGCCGCGTTCTCATCGATATCCATGACAATACAAGAAAGAACGAATGCTACGAGTACAACATGGTCCTAGACAGGTCAATCGCCTTTGTCGCCCTGTTTCGACGATGGCTGCTGTTGCGATGGTGGTCGTCCGATGGAGATGTCCATCCTCTGTGCAAGCCTCACGATCTCCGTTTCCATCCGGCTGATTCTCGCTCGCCTGTCCACGGCATGTCAATGAGCATCGAAGACTGGAACAAGAGAAGAGAACAGCACGTACTCCTCCGTAGACCGCTTGCCGAGCTCGAACGCCTGCGACAGCCCAAGTGTCTCCCGATTCTCCCTCCGCGTCATCTCCTTCTCCTTCACCTCCTTCAAGTGTGGTAGCAGCCGGTCCACGTCGCGGCGTAGCTGCACAAAAAAGGATCCTGAGCTCTCAAAACTCTTCACACACCATCTCCAATCCAGCACACATACCAGCTTCGCCCGCGCGAGCAGCGCCTGGTCATCATACTTGCCCGCGCCGACGACCTCCGCCTTCATCCTCCTGAGCTCCTCGAACCACTTGCTCTCGCTCTCGCTCGGCTCTGGGCTCGCCTCCGCCATCAAGCCCTGCAGCACCCGTTCCAGGCGCTCCACCAGCACCCTCTGCTTCTCGCGCGCCTGTTCCACACGGTCCTGCGCTGCGCGCTGCCGCGGGCCTCCGAGTGCACGCACTGTGTCGAGCATCCGCGCGCAGGCGTCACGCTGGCGCTTGAACTCCTGCACTTGCAGGGCCGCGCGGGCGTCCGCCGCACGGTGCGCGAGCTCGATATCGTGGATCTGCGCGGAGAGCTTCTCGACAGTCGTCGCGAGGAAGCGCAACGTATCGGGCTCCACGTGGTCGTCGATGAGCGCGGAGCCGTTCGGCAGGGAAAGGCGGGGAATGCTCGGCAGGCCGTTTGGACGGGCGATGGCGTCGGGGATCTTCCATGGTTGTGCACTGAGAAGGGACACGTATGCGGGTGGGCTGTCAGAGGGAGCCGGCAGGCCACTTAGGATCGGCGTGGAGACGGATCCGGAAGGGATCGGGGACACGACTTTTGACGGTGGGGTGCCGAATGATGATGGAAGAGATAGTGGGTGTTTAAATAACGAGCTGGATGTTTGTGGCGGTTCGTCTGCAGGCTTCGCCGCATGGGCTGGTTGGGGTTCTGAGACCAACGAGGTCTCGGAACGGAGGGTTAAGGGGAAGACGGACATGCGCATGCAGGACGTGAGAACGAAAAGGCTGTAGGTGAGGTAAACATCGTTAGGAATCGCGACACCGACCACGGGTGTCGAGGACCTTTAAGGAGATAGGTCAGTCAGAACGGTTTACATTTGCACTGAAGGTTGGACGAACTTATGTTCTGTGGAGAACGTCGACAAGACGGGCTGTACATCGGTGCTTTTAACGCTCTCCAGACCGACCTCCATCCCTGAGGTACTGTTGGCCTCGCTATTACTGCTGTCGCGTAGTACGCCTGCAAGACTCTTGAGTAACCCTCCCACGTTCAAGGCATGCACTCCGAAGGCATGGTAAACGTAGAGATTATCGTCGTAGATGGGGTCGAGCAGGAAAGAGGAGTGGTTCCCTTGAATGAGGTCAAGGAGGGATTGTCCAGTCGGATCGCTGGACTTCCTCAGCGAAGACACGATGCCAAGGTCGATGCTTTCGTAAACCGCAAGCATCGGGAGATCAGTTGATGGGTGCTGGAAAAGATGGTAAGAATGGAGGCCGCCTCGGTGCAATGTCAGGGAGCGAACCTGCTTGTTCTCCCATCTTGCTTCGACCTTCTCGACGTCCAGGTACACGTCGACTTTGCCATCCTGGAACGCCACAAGGACCAACCCAAGACGTTCAGTCTCGCCCTCGCTTTCCTCAGCAGCATCGTCGCCGAAGGACATGTAGACAATGTCCGTGGCGTCTCCACCTTCACTTCCTTCCAAATTTCGGGGTGCTGGCTGGAGAAGGAACGGGCCTTGCCGAGCGCGCGAACACTTGATTGTGGTGGGGGGATGCATCGGCACCAGACGCGCTGTAGCAGGCCAAGCCGTGCCCGGGGGAAGCTGTTTCAACAGCGCATTGACATATTTTCTTTGGTAGTCGTAAAGTGTTGTTAGGATATCTGGGGATGAAGATTTGCCCGTTGTCGAAGTGGAAAGGAACTCATGTTTGGCAGAAACGTAGCACTCGAGTGAGTGCACATACGAGGAGGGCACTGAACTGTAAGGATACCGTTAGTCTTAAGTGTGTAGCACAGTTCAAGGACGATGCTTACGCGTTCTTCGGCAAATATGGTGAGATTGCGTAGATATCCCCGCTCCGCATTACGGCATACACTGTGAGAGGACCCCAATCCGCTCGACCTTTGCCAAGCGCAAAAGAGACCGTCTCACGTTCGCCGCCGTCGTCGGCAAGAAATGAGCTACCCTTCTTCTTTTCTGAAACGAAGGACAGAGTCTGTTGAGGTTCCTCTGCATCCTCGGAGATGTCGTACTCCCTACAGATCGCTTAACGGAAGGAAAGATTGTAGAAGAGAAATACGGGACTGACCGTAGTTTACCGTCGGTAGTTAGGACTAGCAATGTGGACCCGCCTTGGCCCCATGGATGCCAGTCAATCTTGGCAACCGGCGCTGATATTTCACTGGCATGGTGGAACTGTCCTACCTGGAAGGACCTGCTACCATGAACCTCATGAGCACAAAGCAACAAGAATAAACGCTTACTTGCACTCCACGGTTGCAGTGACGAGTTTATTGTAACCTGTCCGAGGAAGAACCACTACCGCCACCTGGAAAGCCCCCGCGACTGCAAGGAGCCTCCCGTTCGGGTTCAAGGCAATCTGATGAATTTCAAATTGCACCGAAGGTGTATGCAGGATCTACATGGTCCTGTTAAGTTCAATAGTGTACTATGCCGGATGTTGGCCGCGATACACACTTTGTACGTCTTCCGAGACGTGTTCCTCGCCCCTTTCGATTCCCCGAGCGAGGTTATTCGAATCTCCGATCCAACCGCCACGACGAGGTCCGCATCCTTGACTGCAATGGCCTGTCTTCGTCCACAAGGAGTCGGTTTGTCCTCAATAGGGTCCAAATCAACAAAGTCTGGCAGGGAGCTAAGAGAGAGATTAAGGGTCTCCTGGCCCCTCCCCGAGGGACCGGCGAGGGTCTTTGGGAGAGAGAAGACAGGATGGCTCCTCAGGAGTTCGTCCCAGTCATCTCCAGGACTCATAGTGTGCGATAGATGGAGCGAGACAATGCGTGGGGAGGGGAGGAGGAGGGGGATTGAGGATTGGGTTCACGAACGCGACTGCAGGGGAACGCGGTCAGTCGACGCCCATACGCGCCTGTCCCGGGACAGCAAGTGGTTCCCACGCGCACGCGTCGATGAAGGGTTGCGCGTCCTGTGGCGTACGCACTCGCCTGGTCTCGGTTCCCTCGTCTCTCCCTCGTCTGTCTCCATCCTCTCTTCTCTAGAACCCAGCTGGTTCACCGCTTGTCATGACCTCCATTGGAACTGGATATGATCTCTCCGCTAGCACCTACTCACCCGATGGACGCATATTTCAGGTACGATCCCGGAACGCGTATAGCATCTTGTTGCGGCTTCTAATACAACCCATAGGTGGAATATGCGAACAAGGCGGTCGAGAACTCTGGGTATGCCTTTCCTTCTGTAACCTATTCTTGTACGCTTAATGCGTCATATTCTAGGACCGCCATCGGCCTTCGCGTGAAAGATGGTGTTGTGCTCGCCGTAGAGAAGCTTATCTACTCAAAGCTCCTCGTACCGGCCGCGAATCGGAGGATACAAACAATTGACAAGCATGTCGGCCTCGTACGTTTAAATTTATCATGACCTCCTATGCAGTACCTTACGCCGATGATTTCTAGGCCTCAGCAGGTTACCTCGCGGACGGCAGACATATCTCAAACCGTGCCCGAGACGAAGCATCCAGTTTCCGCGAGAACTACCGTGCTCCCGCTACCCTTCAGGTACGTTTAATTTTAGTTGTGGAGCCCAACCAGCCACTGACCGCCCGTCCGATAGTATGTTGTAGACCGCGTAGGTCTCTATGTGCAAGCATACACCCTCTATTCCTCCGTCCGGCCTTTCGGTTGCAGCACCATCCTCGGTGCTGTTGACAAGAATGGGCCTGCATTGTTTGTCATCGAGCCAAGTGGCGTATCTTATGTACGTATCCCCATTTGATTTCGGCTTCAGATAACCTAACGGCTATATAGGGCTACCGGGGGGCTGCCGTCGGGAAGGGTCGTCAGCTCGCTAAGACTGAGCTTGAGAAGCTCAAGTTTTCGGAAATGTCGATGAAAGAGGCAGTCATGGAGGCTGCACGGATGTGCGTTCGGCCTCCTCTTGTCCCGCAACCCCTCACTGAACTCACCCAACCGAATCTAGCATTTACCTCGTGCATGACGATGCCAAGGAGAAAGACTTCGAGCTCGAGATGTCTTGGGTAGGCGACGAGACAAACGGCATCCACCAACCAGTTCCTAAAAACCTCTCCGACGAGGCTTCGCGGAAGGCAAAGGAGGCATTGGAGAACTTCGAGTAGTAGTTGCATGGGCATACCTTGCAGTGTAATCTATATGGTCGCATCAGCGACTTGACGGCCCTATGTACAACATTAACACGTCTTGGGAGGAAGGGAAGAGCTTCAATACTAACATCACAACAAAGACAGCAAGTTGTCCGAAACCAATACCACTGCTAATCTATACAATCTGCTCAAGCTCGCGCGCGTACTGTAGGTTCGCAGAGATGAGTTTCTCCTTTGGTATCTCAACCTTTTCCTCGGTTTTCTTTGCAAACGAGATATTTCCGGCTGTGAGATCTACCTGCCACCCGCGCTATAAACCGCCAGTCTTGTTAGCGCCACATCCTTCCAGCCACGATCTGAGATAGAGACGTACCTGTTGCGCGAAAGTAAGAAGCTCGTTCTGGCTCTTGAAGAACAACAAGGTAGCCGCGTCCTTCAATGGTAAACTGTCGTATGCCGCCTCCTCGCAACTCGCGATCTCGTTTCTGAACACGCGGAGACCGTGGAGAACCCGCATGAGCACACCACTACTAAGAAGACCGAAGAGGGTAACACACCGAATAGTACCCATAAGGCTGTCAACGAAGAACTTGTACTCCTCCGTTGGAGCCTCTTCTCGCGCGTTCCAGACCTTGCTATAGCTTCCTTCCATAAGCCACTGCTCGAGATTGATCGGATGCGCGATGTAGGGATTTGCGGTGAGCGAGTCGGCGGGAAGGGGGAGGGATTCGAGCGTTGTATGGAAGTCGGCGATGCGGTTCTGAGTGAGGAGCCGGATGAGGTTCAGGCCGCGGAGTGGGAATTCGCGTGGTGACGGGGGGAGGGTTGAACTGCAAGAGTCACGGCTGAAATGAGTGCATGATCGGTTTGAGAAACGCGATGGACGCACCTGTAGTCATTGTAGAAGGCTTGCAGTTGCGAGAAGTACCGATCAAAGGAGGGTATGTCTTTTGTTCGGATACTCCAGAATGCACCGACTTCGAGGATGTCGCCTATGTGACCCAAGGACGATGTGTTCCATGAGTACCTGTATCGCCCTCGGGTGTATGCCGCTGCCACTTACGGGCAAGGACAAGGTCTTGGGGATCCGGGTTACCAAATGGCACCAAAAGACCCGCCTCGGTGAGGCTAATCTATGCCCAGATCATCGACATAAGCGACATGTAGTATGGGGAAGGGCCACGACGGAACGAATGCTTACCTTCAGCTTCGTTAGTAGAACTGCGGTCTGTTGCAAGTTCCCAGCGATGAAGACCTTCTGGAGCTCCTTGTACAGCTGTACTATTTGCGGAGGTGCCATGGTAGGATATGGTAAGCGCAAAGTGTCTCAAGAGCGGTCAGGAGAAGGTGCCGATGGTAACAAGTGAAGGAGGCGATCGCAAGAGACCGAGAGCTGAGAGGATGAAGCGAAGCGCCCACGACGCGCGTCGGACGCGTCACCCCTTCAGCCACTCGCGAGTTCCGTGCTCGCGCTCATCCCCTCTCTCCCCCAATACACTCTCAATCCCCTGCACCCCCGCCCTACAATATGGAGACAATTGATATCGCACGTCTGAAGTCTGGCGAGGTCAACCTCGGTGTACGTTTCGAGTATGCGGCTAAGGATGTGGAATCAGTACTAATAAGTAGCCTTGACATACAGACCTCGATCATGGCCGTCCAGTTCAAGGATGGCGTTGTTGTCGGCGCAGACTCTCGCACAACCACGGGCAGCTACATTGTATGGCTACTCAAGTGAATCCACAAACACACCTCTAACCATTGTACAGGCAAACCGTGTAACGGACAAACTCACACATGTGCACGACCGCATCTACTGTTGTCGGTCGGGTTCCGCGGCAGACACACAGGCCATCGCAGACCTTGTACACTACTCTCTCCAGCTCCACACGTATGTCCTTCCTCACGCCCTCATGGCGTCGGTTCCCCAAAAGTATGTTCATGGCGCGATCCTACTAGACAAATGAGCGGCTCGCCTCCGCCCGTACACACCGCCGCGACCATCTTCCAGAAGTTCTGCTACGACAACAAGGATGCGCTCTCTGCCGGTATCATCGTCGCCGGCTGGGACAAGGAGGTCGGCCCCAGCGTATACAATATTCCCCTCGGCGGGGGTCTCTTCAAGCAGCCCTGGGCGATTGGCGGGTCAGGCTCGACGTATGTGTATGGTTACTGCGATGCAACATACCAGGAGGGCTGGGATCGTGACCAGACAGTCGAGTTCGTCAAGAACAGTACGTCACTCCTCGCGCTTTCCTCGCGGACATACCAAACCAGAACTTGCGATACTGACTGAACCTGTAGCACTCGCCCTAGCTATGTCCCGAGACGGCTCGTCGGGAGGCGTCATCCGTATGTGTGTGATCACAGAAGACGGCGTCGAGCGGCTGTTCGTTCCTGGGGATCAATTGCCGAAGTTCTGGCAAGGGAAGGAGGTCTTGGGCAGCGACACCAAGTCTGCCGACCTCGCGTCCGCAGTGGCGATGGCGGTCGACGCATAGAGGGCGGATTTTTACGAGCATGCGTCTGTACAATGTACCACAAGACGATTACACCAAGCGATCGGCGATGTATTGGTAGGAAAGTACTCTAAGTAGGCGATGCGTGTGCAGAATGATGAGTAGTGTGTACAAATATGTGAAGGTATAGTATTAATTGGCGGAATCTTGGGACGTCGATGTGCGCGCGGTTGTTCCTGTCCAGCCCAGAGCGTTGTCGTGTTCATAGTTATCCTCGAGTCCCTGTTCCCATATACGTATCCTCCATAGTGCAATTGCCAGCGGAACCGTGTCACCACGAAACAGAGTCTGCTCATCCGAACAAACAAGCACGGCATGACTTGCTTTCTGGTTCCCTTTTCCTCGCTGGGTATAGGTACTCTCCTCCACAGCCACAGAATATTCTCTTGTCCGTTCGGCACACTGAGTCCCGTGTCGCAACCTAGCCAAGCCTTCCGCCCTCAAAACTTCACCAAGAGCTCCACATAATGCAGCCCGTTGTGTCCTGGAAGGGAAGAGCGGAACACCATTATAAACTGGTATCCGTCTCGGCGGGAGAGTATGTTGGTCATCGACAAGCTCCCAATCTTCCTGCGGAACCGTAGGATACAACTCGGAGAGAACGTGTGGTGTAGAGTCGTATCGGTCGCCTTCGACTGGGAGAGAAGAGTAGTTTGGTATGGGGCGTTGTTTCGTCTCTGGATCCCGGTTGGGAGGGGGTACCACCATAACAGCGACGGCGTTCTTGAAGGGCACTACGCCAGTTGATTTAATTTCGTTCCATTCCTCACGCGTGAGCCGTCTGACCAGAGGAGGAACCGTAGGTTGTTGTATGCATCGTAGTTGCCTTGCCAGGAGATGCAGCTCGTGAAGAACACGAACCCGAAGGGCATGGCTTATTTGCTCGATAACCAAGGGGTGCATCGTCATTTCGGACGAATTTTCGGGCTTGAAGCGTTTATATGTTCCTGCACCAGAAGTTTGGTAGGCACATGGTCGCGAGGTGGGGCAAGCACAATAGTGACATACCTATCTTCAATACTCGTTCGAGGATAGGTTTCCAACACAGCAAGTACTTGGACTTCCCTCCTCTGAAATGGCGGAACGCGGGGTGCTCAATCCCACTGGGAAGAAAGGTTGTCTTCGTAGTATCTCCAGGGATGATTGCAGGGGCCATTCGAATCATGAGATCTATCGTGGTTGCCTCGGTCGATACGAGATCATTAAGACATACTTGCGGAGCGTACCTCGGGGCAACGTCCATCCACTCTCATAGCACTGTCGCAGGGGGCTAGCGAGCGTCCGCACTGACATGCTCGTCAGAAGAATGTTCAAGAGGACCAAGAAACAGAACATACGATAAGGGTTAGCATGGAATGCCCTCTCCTCTTGAGTCATTGTTCTCGGCATCCTTCCTGGAGGAGCGCGTCCATTCCTCTGTTTTGCAATCCATCTGGCACGAGATACGCGAACTTCAGGGGCCAAAGTCTTTTCCCGCTGGTAACGCGCGTGTCTGTAGATGAGACGGAGAGTCCTTCGGTCTAAGAGAATGGATTGAGTGCGACCGGTGGGTGAGATGTCGACTTCTTCTGGCCGCGTAAAGTCGCGTATGGATAGCGCATCGCCGACAGTCGACTTTGCTATTGGCTGTAGAGGGGACTTTGGAGTACGGGTGCGGGCATGCTGGAGGTTTCGCAGCAGTCGAGGGATGAGACGAGGCATACGCTGGTGGCCGACCAGCGCGGAGTCTCGACTCCAAACGTCGACCGGCGGCAGCGCGCTTCTCAGAGCCCTCAGACCTCATGATCAGTCTCATCTCCGAGCCAGCTACAGGTATGTTGCGTTACTTTGTTCCTGTCTTTTCGACAGCACAACCCCCAGGGAGCTCTCCAGGACCAAGTTAACTTCGATAACTTTGGATACCTTCGGCCGCGGAGCTTCCACAATGATCGGAGAGCGTGTGCGCCGCACACATGCTCATCCTCCACAAAGCCAAACGGAGGCCGTCACTTGATATGCAATCCCTTCTCTCTCGTTGGACAAGACTCTACCGATCAGCCAGATCAGGCACTCGTGCTGTTCCGACACCGCGGCCAAAGCCTCCGTCACCTGCTGCTGGTGGCGGTTCTCCAGAAAGCAGAGATAGACCAGATGACCCGAGTCGAACATCACACTCGTGTTCGGGCCGTAATGCCTCTCTCCGCCCTCAATATCAAAAGCGCATGGCGACGTTCGTTGAGGCTTCCCGGTACTTCAGCTTCCACTCTTCTGAACGCAAACACCATGCCGCACGAATTGGGGGACGCTTGCGCACCCATCACTATCGCCGTTATCGGCTGCGGAAACCGTGGCAGGGTACGTACCGTCCTGTTCTATGGCCTAATGACACCTATACTCAATCAATTGACCGGACACAGACATACGCTAGCTATGCTATCAGTGAACCGACCAAATGCAAGGTCGTCGCCATTGCGGAGCCTCGTCCTGTGACTCGCAAGCTTATGGCGGAAGCCCACTTTGTGGACAAGACACTCGTATTCGAGGATTACAAGGATCTTCTCAAGGCGTCAGCTGAAACCATCCAGACTCTTGGGAAGCGGCTCGCCGATGCTGTCCTTGTGACAGTCCAGGACTTCATGCACGAAGAAGTGACTATTGCCTTTGCGGAGCAGGGCTACCACATCCTGTGTGAGAAGCCCATGTCGACCAGCCTCGAGGCGTGCTTCAGGATGGAGGCTGCGGTGAAGAAGGCTGGGATTATCTTTGGAATGGGCCACGGTCAGTGCCTCCCGCATATACCCCACGAATCTTGGCATCCGTATTCATGGACGAATTCATCCCCAGTCCTCCGTTATTCTCCATATACCAGAGCCCTGACGGAGGTCATTCGCTCCGGAACTTTGGGTCAACTCATCAACGTCGTACACATCGAACCGGTCGGCTTCTATCACTTCGCACACTCGTATGTGCGCGGCAACTGGGCCCGCGAGAAAGACTCTGCATTCTCGCTGATGACAAAGAGCTGCCAGTGCGTGCACCGCTCCGCCACCTGCATGATCTCTGTCGCCTTTACTTGATAAACTTCTGACACACGTATCCCTTCTACTAGCGACCTGGATATCCTGTGTCATTGGCTCTTCCCTGGTATCGTCACCCGAGTATCATCTTTCGGCTCGCTACAGCATTTCCGCAAGGATCAGAAACCCAAGGAGGCTGGTGATGCGACGCGCTGCCTCGACTGTCTACACGAACGCGACTGCGCATATAGCGCAAAGAAGGGTACGTGGACTCCGGCCCGAGCGCCGTTCCACATCTGTAGCCAGATGTCTAACGTACACCCCTTGTTTTGCCAACCAATACAGTGTATCTCGATCCTGAAACGTTGCGTGCTGAGGCCTGGCTGTCCTCGGTCCTCGTTGACGGCATCCCCGACATCGAGAACGTCACGGCTGCGCTCAGGACCGGGCCGTATGGACGGTGTGCGTACGAGTGCGACAACGACGTCTGCGACAACCAGGTGCGTACCGCATGCCCTTCGCCATGCTGAAACCACGTTCATTGAACCACCACGACTGTGCAGATCGTCAACGTCGAGTTCTCCACTGGGGCGACCGTGTCCTTTACGATGATTGCGCACACCAAGCTCATATGCGAACGCCAGACGCGCATCCACTTCGCGTTCGGGGAGATCGTCGGCGACATGGACTCGTTCACCGTCACCGACTTCCGCACCCGCAAGTCCACGCACCACGCGCCGAAGAGCGAGGGCGGCCACCACGGCGGCGGCGACGTCGGCCTCATCCGCACGTTTATCGAGGCTGTCCGCACGAAGGACCAATCGCTGCTCGGCACAGACGTGACCGACACGTTGAGGAGCCATCTCGCAGTGTTCGCGGCGGAGAAGGCGCGCTTGGAGGGCACTGTGGTGGATGTCGTGCGGTTTGAACAGGAGATGAGAGCCACGTACGCCCAGGAGGCGTAAGAGTACCATTGACCATCGCTGCAAGCTGGGTAATAGTGTAGGGATATCCTGTACGTCTCATAACTTAGTAGGTACGCTCAGAATTGGGGTATTTTCGAAGCGCCCGTATTTTGGTGCGCCCGTATTTTCAGATACTACAGTACGATCGGCCTGCTCGTCACTGCCGTCCCCGGCACCCAGTCACGGACGTCACTCAAATCAACGAATCCTCTGCACGTATGTCTAGTTTTGCTGTATAGACTGTCTATTACTCCATTTCTACTATAAACCCAGTATAAGTAAGTATTATGCTATGCTTCGAGACCTACCAGTCACCAACTTATCCGAGTCTCTCTCGCGCCAATGTGCAGGGTTTTGCGAGCTCCTTAGACTCGCGCTTATCTCGCGGGAGGCCCGAGACCTCCCAGATTATGTCTCGAGGCTAAGGTGAACGGTTTATCTCCGTTTCATGGCACCACGGCGAGTGACCCGTTCACCATAGGTCGAGAATCTTCTTTCAGGCTGCTAGGCGCCCACCGGCATCGGACATGCAGATATTCAGAATCTCGATGAATTATTACTGATCAGACAGGCACAGTCATACTTCACAAGATCCGCTCCACTCAGCGTAGAGTAATAGAGGATACTGAGGACAAGATACAGTACACGATGCAACTTCGCTCATCTCAGTGACGAGCAGGCCGATCGTATCTGAAAATACGGGCGCACCAAAATACGGGGGCTCCGAAAATACCCCAATTCTGAGCGTACCTACTGAGTAACTGACAGAGACAATTGTATCAACAAAACTTCTTCCATTCCACATGCTAACTTGAAATGCTACACATGCTAGTAATAAGGTATGCAAAGCTAGATATAGGAAATCATTGCAAACGCGTCAACGTGACTTCGACATCATCAAAAGCGTTAACATCGTCGAGAAGTCATAATCAGCAGTCTCAGAAACATACCTACCTGCACTGTTCGTCCGTGAGATGAGCATACCGCAAGAAAATAAAGCAACAATAAAAATGTGAGAAAAGCAGACGTAGTGTGGCGGCACTCAGTCCATGGACTCAAGCTCCCTGCGAATGCGCTCGCGCACCTGGCGCAACCCTCCACCCTGAACCTTCACCTGCCTGGGGCTGCGCGTGAGCAACTTCTCTACCGCGCTTTCGTCCCTCGTCTTCAGCTTCGACGGACTGCTGGGCACTGAGCCAGGTACCTTCCCCTTCCGAGGACTCGCCGACACACCCGCACCCGAACTCGAATTCGAACTTGAGCCAGAAGCAGCATCGCTCTCAGGCTCGGCGGGTGCAGGCATCTCGAGCCATTCTTCCCCGGAGATGTTGAGCTCGCGCAGGAAAAATGGGCACATCTTCGCGAGCATTCCCAGCGACTCCTGCACCTCGGCGATCGAGAGCGGCACCGGGGACGACTTGACGACCGCGGCGACGACCTCGGACGCAGGCATCGCACGGCGTTTGCGTGCGGTCGGGGTGGCAGTAGCCCCACCGGCGGGGTTTGAGAAGTACCTGTGGTACAACAGGGATCAGCTTTTGATGATCACACACACGCTATGCCCCGCACGGATGAAGAATGACAAGAGAAGACGATAACTGGGGTACTTACATCCAGACGCTCTCCGCGATGCCAGATAGTCTGCCGAGTAGTAACCGCCGGCGCATCTCTTCCTGGCCCAGCCTGAACAGTTCGTCCTTGGACAAAGGCGCGCCGGTGGGGTTGACTTTCGTGGGCGTGTTCTGGAGTGAGCGCTGCCGAACGCGCTCGTACAATGCCTGGCGGCGCGAGCTCGTCGGTGTCTGTGGGACTGTGCTTGTATCCGGGCCGCGCTGGTGCACAGGCGTCGAGGGGACTGACTTGTCGGATGCGGTTGGTGTTTCGCACCCAGACAGGGAGGGGGTGCGCGCGCTCGTGGGCGTCCTAGGGTCTCCATCGCTCGCTGCCGAATGCCGCGAAGAGGGTGTCTTCGGGAAGAGAATACGGTTCGTAGAAGGTGTCTTGAAGATACGGTCTGTAGATGGCGTCTTGAAAATGCGGTCCGCCGAAGGCGTTTTGAAGATACGGTTTGTAGGAGTGCCCAGCCTGCTGGAAGGTGTGGCTGGGGACGGGACGGCAAAGTCGCGATCTTTCTTGCTAGGAGACTTCGAAGGTGATCTGGAAGTGGACCGCGTGGGCGAACCAGGTGGCTGCGGCGCCGCAAGAATTGACGAGGCGGACGGTGACTTGGGAGATGAGGAGGCTAGAAGACGAGTCAAGTTTGACGGCTTCTGAGTAGGAGGCAGGGAAGGTAGGTCAGCAGTTGGGATCGGAGGGATGGGGTCCAGCTTCTCATGAAGCTTCAATGAACTCAGGTGAGTACCGACCAGCCAATTAGAACCGAGGTGCTTACCTTGACCCACTGCCGCAGCTTGGACATGACTGCTTTCCGCCTGGTCTCCTTCTCAGCCGTCCAGCGCGCTACCGCAGCCATGCCACCCTTCATATCCTTGTCGATGTCCATTTCGACCTCGATGCCGATCCCATAGACCGGGATCCTGCTCGCCGATGACTTCTGGTGATGAGTCGCCTGACTGATCACAATGCCCATTGTGCCTCGTGTCCAGTCCTTCGGGGGAGCTTGTGCGGCGGACTTTGCGTCGTCCAAGAAGGGATTCTCTTCCTCGTCCTCTGTAGCCTTCCCCTTACCGGCACTCGAGTCAGCCTTAGACAGAAGAGCCTTCCCATCCCATTCCCACAGCCAACAGAGACGCTTCAAGTCCTCAACGGTAATGTTTGTTGTGAGGCCGGTATATGCGCCCAAAGACATGTGATTGAGGACGTTCCGAACGATGCCCGTTTCTTCTGAAGGCGAGACGGCACAGGTTGCAAGGGCATGAGATAACGCATGCTGAAGAGCAGTTTGGATCTTGTCTAGACGTGAGATGTGATCAGGTAGGCTGTTGGGGTCTGTCTCGGCCTCTGTCTTGAAATTTCGACGCGAGGTGGTTGATGGGGTTGGGGGGCTGAAATTCAGAGTGAGTTCAGGCTGTCACATTGACGAGACCGGTGGTTACGGACAGTATGCTGTCTCGCCGTAGTCGTTTGGGAGTGAGCACATCCTCATCGTCAGATGTGGGCAGCGTGCGCTTCTTTTTGGGAGAGACGCGAAGAGCAGTGTAGAGATCAGACATAGTGTGTGTGGTGGGAGGAGCAAGGGCTGGACAAGAATGACGGCTCGGAGCTGCCAGTGAGCGTGAGCGTGAGCGCGTCGGCCAACTTGAACATAGGCGCCTGAGAGCGCATCTACGCGACAGGCGCCCATGTACGACGCGTTTCGACAGGCGCCCATTCAGTAGGCGCGTTTTCGATCTCCGACAACGCGTTGGTGGCGGGTGGCACCCCTCAAGCTCAAGGGCTCGGTCGAGACTCGTGAGTCGTCATGATCTAGTCGAAAGTCATGTATACGGTCAAGAACTAAAAATACACGCATTTTGATTCTGATACATATAGAAAGTATCACCCAGACTTCCAATTCTCTGCAGAGTTCTCCCTGAAGGAAGTCGTGTCACGGTTACTCGTGATGCCCAATATCTCATCTGCTTCACGAGAGCCCGCCGGAGGAACGTCCTTGCGTAGGGAGACTTTCACAGGGGACACACCCTCGTTATACGCGAGGGCAAATACGACGTCCATGTCTGCCACCGTCTGTGAGTCACCTGCACGAAAGCTGGAAGCAGGGAATCAGTCGTACCTTCCAACGAACGGCCAGCGGTCTCCGGGAAGAAGAAATAGACGATGGGTATGATGAACGCGTTCAGACAAGCAAACACTACAAGCCCAGGTAAGCACGGGAACCTCGGGCAACCCAATCGCTGACTCAGGACGTACCGATGTAAGTTCCCCAGCTGATGTTGTTGAACGACGGCCCAGTGACCATGACAACCATGAAGTTAAACGTCCAGTTCGACGCCGTGCTGAATGCGTTGGCAGGGGCACGAATGCGAAGCCCCACGATCTCCGCGGGCTATACAGGCAGCTCGGTCAGCTTAAAACGAAAAGGTACCGATGGAACGTCAAGCGAGCATTTACGTAGAGCCAGGTCATACCAAGCCACCCGACCGCGAAGAACGAGTTGAACACGAAGAGAAGCACCGCCGAGGCCACTTGTGTCCGCGAGTTGTCGATACTGCCAAGTACGGCGAGGAGCATCATCGTGATTGCCTGCCCGATGGCACCGAACAGCATGAGCGGCCGGCGACCGATGCGGTCGATGAGGAAGATGGCAATCAGCGACGCCAAAAAGTACTCGGTGCCATTGCATGCAGCAATGATCCGCGCCTTGACGTCGTCGATTCCCAATCGCTCAAACAGCAGCGTCTGTGGGATGCATGGAATGTTTGTTTAGTCATCGGCAAAGCTTAACGAAGGATTCTGCAGCTTCGCGGAGGCGGAGCCCTCGGAGGGGATGGAAAGTAGGATGTGAGAACTACGTACTGCATAATAGGTAATCAGGTTTATGCCAGTGATCTGCTGGAAGCATTGCACGACCACGCCCAGGAACGTACGGCGGAAGTTCTGGGAACGTCCCCCAGTGAAGATCTCGCGCAACGGCGAGTCATCGTCGCTCAAGTGCGCCTCCGCCGCGACCGCCTCCCGAATCGCGTGGAACGTCTGATGCACACCCTCGTCCGTGTGAGGCTTGCCATCGAGCGCAGAGATGACCGCCAATGCTTCAGCGTTATGCCCGTGCTTAGCAAGCCATCGAGGTGACTCGGGCAGCTACGGGTCCCGAGTCCAAAAATCAGCATGGGCCTAGTTTGAAAGACGCAGTAGACTTACGAAAAAGATTCCAACTATCATGATAAGCGCGAGCACTATCTGGAGGGCTATGGGCACGCGCCATTGTGTCGAAGAGTCGGATAACCAAAAGCTGTCATGATATTAGAGAAGAACTCTTCGACTGCACTTGGGATGAAAATTGCACGCACAAGGCAAAATCTATCCACTGAGAGCATGGGCAACCACGAGTTTAAAAGATGTCAAAACAAGAGAATGAGTCCCCTCACTTACATACCTATAACAAGGTTACAAGAAGACGCGTAAGCTCGTGGCAGGCTTTAATTTGGGGGCACATACGAGATCATGACACCAAATGTTATTAAGCTCCCCTCGATCATGATCAGGCTTCCTCGTCGTGAGGCCGGCGAGCATTCTGCATGATACGAGGGTACAGTTGACGTCTGCGCAAGGAAAATGCTATCAACAAAATGGAATGGATGTGGACCAAGCCCCAAGCAAACTCACGTTCAAACCATTACCAAGTCCTGTTATGATACGAGCCACAACCATTTGTGCGTAGCTGTACGACGACGTTTGAAGTATGGCTCCGATAATCATGATAATGCCTCCTAGAACGATAGTTCTACGACGCCCTAGCCAATCGCCCACCCACAAATTTGATAGGGCACCGATGAGACAACCAATTTCCTACGTCGAGCGAGCATGAGGTGTGCATGGTGATGAGCAGCAGATGAAGAACTCACATAAATCGCCACAATAAAACTTTGTAGAGTCGCATGGTTTGATGGATGACCGTTGCCGGTAATCACTTGGGGGAACACATCCTCGAACTACAGGTGATGCATTAGTTGACACCTCCGTGACATCTCAGCTGACGAGATGACGACGGACCTGTTTCGCTGTAAGTAGTGCGGACATAACCCCTTGATCGTAGCTGAAGCACGACGTTCAGATAGACTGCTCAGATCTTAGAGTATAGAAGGCGTACCCAAATAATGTGAATCCCGTGCCGGCCACGAAGGCAATTGCCGCTGTCAGCATAGGCCCCCTCAGTAGAGGTGCGGCGGCTTCGACCTCAGTCGCGAAGTCCGGTGATCTTGAGTGCACCGCAACGCTTGTCTCCGCTTTCTTCGATTGGTCTCCGTTGTCGGAGACCCTGGGGGAGGTCGATGATCGTGACATGGCAGAAGATGCGGGGACGTAGAGGTAATGACAGCAGCCTGAGAATGCTCGTCGGGCCACGAGCAAAGGCGAGTCGCACCATCCCTCCTGCGGTCCTATATAAATGGGAGAGAAGTTAGCGTCAGGGAAGCCGGTGGGCCGCTCAAGCCGCTGTGAGCGAGCACTTAGGCGATCACATGGCTGCAACGAAGGTTCTCCTTCGTAACCCGTGAACTCCACCTGCAGCGTCACGGGTGCAAAATGCTGCCAAATGCTGCAACGGCCTGTGGGCGGCACAATGCACGATGGAACGGATGTGAGATGAGGGTCTGCAACATTGACGGTAAGTGTTTCCGAAAACTAACCGACCAGGAACAGGTGCGCAAAGTGCGTCGAGCAGACGGCGGTCGTCATTGGAGGTCGGGCGTGGCATCAAATGTAGGAGTCGTAGCTGAGGATGACGTCGGTGTCGAAATGCTTTATGATAGCCTGTAACGGCACAGTGATGCATCAACGGGGAGCTCCACTCCTCGAACGCCTATCCGATTATCGTAAACCATGCGTGCATTGTGCAAGGCCGTTAAAATTCGGTGTGGCTCACCGGCCTCTGAATCTTCAAAACCTCGCGCCCCGACTAATAACTCCATGTCTGGGGAGTCGGCATCGGATGTCATGCACAGGCGCGGAGGTGGATAGATATTTTCGCAGCATTACTTTGTAGCCACAATAAGAGAGGGAAGACGGATGTTGGATTGTCGTCTGTCGCCGGCAAGTAACAGGAATCGAAGTAGATCCCATGGGCGACGCCCAGTGCGGTTGACCGTTAGATCTGCCACTGTAATTGATGCTTGCTTTCGAAGACGTCGGGCGGGGTGAGAGATGATCAACAACAGGTGAGACGAAGGGTCAGTACGATCGGTTGCAAGAAGGCTTCGGATTGAGAACGAGGAGGCAAGCCTGGGATGGAGGTGGAGAGCGCCGCGGAGCATGAAGAGGTCGGAGGTCGATGTGGGTGGCGCGGTTGCCGCCACAAAGCCCCCGGCGCTTCGGTCCATCAATGCAATGCACATCACTCGCACAAGAGAACAAGGACTTTGTCATTAACCAACTCTCGTGGGCTCAGCATATGCTTGGCATCC
The DNA here is from genome assembly GCA_964023155.1 of Ganoderma resinaceum. Taxonomy (NCBI): domain Eukaryota; kingdom Fungi; phylum Basidiomycota; class Agaricomycetes; order Polyporales; family Polyporaceae; genus Ganoderma; species Ganoderma resinaceum. The sequence goes on from OZ026793.1 coordinate 2,546,437, forward strand.
TCAATCGACTGTCTGCTACGCTTCGTTCGGCTGGGAAGCATATCAATCAAGCTCGACATGAACCGCGCCTTCGTGTCGATGTGCCAGCAGTTGGTGCCTGACGAAGTACAATGCGAACGACTCCCTTGAAAGCTTCTTCACCTCATCCTTTAGGCGGCCCTTTGAGATCTCCCAAAAGTCGTGCGGTTCGATGGATTTCGTCACCGGGGGAACGAACGGGTAAGTCAGATCCACGATGCCCATGAATCGAATCCTGGATTGTTGCAGGGTGACCGTCGTCGGAACACACCACAACACTGCCATTTTCCCTGCAAATCTTGCCGCATCGTCGAGCTTCAATGCTAACTGTTATCATCGTTCCTCATAAGGCGTCAACGAGTGGAGGATACAGTATCGGAAACGGCCAAGCCTCCGACTAGTCCCGTTTCGGTGTGGAGGACACTGTGCAAATAACGAACTGCGAAATCTTTCCGTTGTAGGTTGGTGAGACTTTACCTCTTGAAATCGAAGACCTTTTCTTATATAATTTCGCCGAAGACGACGAGGTAGCTCCGGGGTGAGTTCTAGAAGCGCGGAGATATGATGCGTTCGCCGACTGTTCCCAACGACCTGACCGTGGACTACAAGAAGTTTCACGAGTTCAATTTGCAGCCCACTCACCAGTATCCTTCCGCGTTTCGCATTCAGAATAGCCCCTTACATTGGCGATGCTGGCACTTGAGGGGGTTGCAGCCGTGACGAAGGGAAGCAGCAGCGCTGGCAATAATCTCCGTTTTGTGTGGTACAGACGCCTGCCACAAATGTCACCAGAAGGTAGAAGCTGCGCCCGGTTACGTGTTCTGACGACCAGATCCCCACCGCCCTGGTCTGCGTTTGCCTTAGCTAGACTTGCCGCGGCAAGCACACGGGACTCGAGTCAGCAGCGTCCACGATCTGGTTCGGACGCGACCCACCGCGAAATCTCCATGGAAGGACCGCAGAGCCGGTGGGGTCTGAGGCGAGGCGCAGCCTCCTCGACACGGTCCGTATGGAGGACGTATCGGATCGTAGACCCTGAGACGCGTGTCCTCGTTCTTCTGGGATGCAAGCAGCTGCGGGAGACGGGAGAATGTGTCGCAGTGCCACCACATCCTGCCCATGCCGGATCCATATATCTCGGCGCTTTCCTGTGCCTTTCGGCGAAGGCAGCAACAGGCTTCGTGACCGATGCGCCGGGTCGGGGCTCGTGGTCGGGCGAGATGCTGCTCCGCCATATGGGGCGACCGTTGTTCCAATCGGGGTACATGGCGAGGAGGGGTTGCAACTGCGGGCTCCCCGCGCGACGGGGGCCGGAGAAGGGGAGCTGGAGGAGGTGGGGGGCGAGGCAGGGGAAGGCAGGATGTGGTCCGGGTGTACAGGACGGGGGGGACCATCATCTGCAACAGATTCATGGCTCTGCGCCGTGGGAGCAGAGAAGCTGACAAGGTTATCGCCCAAATTTATCGACTTCCCTATTTCGCGTATCCGGAAGAGAAGCAGTTCTGGGCATCTAGTCAACTCATTCCCGTACTTCCACTGGCAGCAGGAGACATCATGCCTCGGCGGTTATAAGTACTTCGCTCTGCTCCCCCTTCCCCTCCCTTCTCCATCCTCTATTCGCTCCTTCCTTCTCCTCTTCCCTACCAATCCCTAATTCCCTTCGACCCGCACTCATGGCAGTCACTACCAAGCAGCTCTGGTCAGTCTCTTGCCCTCCCTGTCCGTCCGCCTGCCGCTCACCTTTCCGCCCTTCAAATTCGCTTAGGGAGAATGCTATTGCTCACCTTCGTGGTACGTCCATCCTCTGACGGAGCCGTTCGCGACTCATGTCCTTCATAAGACCTTTCCAACGCCACCCTCTACCAAAAGGCGGAACTAGAGGCGCGCGTCGCAGAGCTCGAAGCCGAGCTGGCCGACGTCAAGATGGCCTATTCTAACGCGACCGACATGGCCGCCCTCGATAAAAAGGCGCATAACGCGCAGCTTTCGTCCCTTAACAAGCAGATGGTCTCGAGCTTCTATCAGGTACGATTCCGTATGTGCATCGCGGCGCCGTTGTTGTATGAACATGCCGAACAGGCTCAAGACCCGCTCGTCCTATGTGTGATTGATGGGGACAAGCTCCTCTTCCGCCGTTCCTTGATAGAGCAAGGTGCACAGGGCGGCCGGCAAGCCGCGGAGGACTTCACCAAGGCCGTTGCGCAGGAGCTCGTCCAGCAGAACCTGATCAAATTCGAGCGTCTCTCCTTCTGGGTCACCATCTATCTCAACAAGAGGGCTGTCATCGCCAGGTTGGTCGGGGAAGGGATTGCTAGCCCAGAGCAGTTTGAAGACTTCCTCGTCGGGTTCGGCCAAGCTTCGCCTCGTTTCTTAATCATGGATGCTGGGCCAGGGAGGGAGCAGACCGAGGTGAAGGTCAAAGGTATTTTGTCTCCGATCCGATATGTGGTCTCCGCTCAATATCGGAACGTGCGACAGAGTATGTAAAGACGTTCGTCCGGGTGCCACAAACTCTCCGTGTGTTCTTCGGAGGTCGGTCCTCATGTCACCCCCGCTTCTGTGGTTCTATCCGCTCACTCTAGCAATCATCCAGGTGTCGACGACGGCTACTTTGGAATGTACGACAGCCTCATGCAAGAGGATCTGGCAGGCAAGCTGGTTTTGCTCCAGCCCCCCATCGACCCGACACCCCTCGTCCGCCAGATGGCGGTCCGTCGAGCCCGCTTCGACGGTCTGTTCCTAGAGGAGAGGTTGAGCCCCATTCCCATGCGCCGCCCCGGTCCGCTCGGTATCTCAGAGTCCAACCTACATCCCCACGTCATCACCAATGGCGGCCTGATCAGCCCCCAGTCGGAGACGCAGACCTCCATTTCCCCTCCCCCCGCTGATAGGTCTCCAGACGGTCTTAGGCAAATCGATCCGAGCAAGGTTGGTAGTCCGTATTTCCGTCCCCAACAAGGTTGCTGATCTCCGAGTTTGGCTAGCCGTTGCACAAACGTGAGTTTCGATATCGTATTTATCACGGTCGCGGATACCCAAGTTGTCTATAGAGAACCCGCCACCATGCAACGAACACTATTTGATGACCTGTTCCAAGGGGGTGAGGCTTCCATGTTTCAGGGCATCGTTGGGAGAGTGCTCATTAGCGTTGTAGCCCAACTGCAAGTACTCTCACGAGTGGCGTCTGAGTTCTGAGCAGCTGGACGTCTTGGCACGCAACGCAAAGAAGGCCCCGTGCAACTATCTCAAGAACGGTGTGTAATCTATCCTTGTCTGTTGTCGCTAGAGAGGAGGCTTACCCATCGCAAGGTCTTACTTGTCCTTACGGCGACAGGTGCTGCTGGGTATGTGTAACGTGTCAAGCACACAATATGGGTCCTAACTGATCGTATTCCTGCCAGGGCCATGTCTGTCCCAGTGGGGCTCGTTGCTTCCATCTGAGCAAGGGCAAGTGCTGGTTCAAGGGCGGTGCGTGGTTAACATTGCTTGTAGGGGGTTTACGTCTGATTCTTGAGCCGTAGATGGTATGCATCCTTCTCCCGCCCCTTCACCCGTTGAGTCGGCTTGAGGTCGCGCACATCCATATTTTCGGCTCGCAGCGTCTGCATGTTCTTGGATAGATTAACGCCACAGCATTCGCTATTGTCTGCGTACGGCGACACACACCCCTTATTTCGTGGCAGGCTGTGTACCAAGTGGGATGGGTAAATTATAGAAGCGCATAGCGCTCTTGATATATTTGTTATATTGTACGGATTGAAGTGTATGTTGCTGCATTTTTACTAGATTAAGAATCACTCCTGAGCGACGTGCTTCATGTATCGCAAATCTACTCGTTATTATTCTTCATATGGAGTGTCCGCACGACCGATCATTCTTGAACATTATGACACGGGGCGGGCAATGAAAGAGTCGAGTCCTCGACTTGGAGGTAAGTAGGTGCACGTGGATGTTACTAGTCCGAGTCCCTACTGTATTTCGTAGTACTTATATACCACCGATGTCGGCAATGACCGTATAGCATGCGTGGGAAATCGATCGATACTAAAGGGGACAGCCCTTGGCGAGAGCACCTCCAGAGCGCTGGATATTTCGTTTCTGTCCCCATCATCGACCATCATCGCCATACCGCCATGTCTGCTCCAGCTGTAGGTGGATAGCATCTCTGTCCTGTGTTTTACACTAATCCAGACCCGGTAGCACGAGGAAGACGACCTCGCTCCCACCTCCACACCCGGTAATCTCGGAAACTCGCTTCCTTGGTCCGGAGGGTGCTTGACTGAAGCGGACCCTGTACGCAGGCTACAAGCCCAGCGCGGCGAAGAGCGTAGACGAATACGCGAAGCTCGATGCTGAGGACGAATCGCTTGCCCGCTGGAAGGCCAGCTTGGGCATTGTTCCCGGCGCGTCTACGGCTCCCGCTAATGGTCCCAGGGTGAGCGCTGTCCTTCATCTCAGGTCCCCTTCATGGCGGAGCTGACCTCCCTTTGTGTCGTAAGGTTACCGTCCTCTCCTTAGAGCTGGCATCACCGACTCTTCCCCCGGGCAAGCGTCTCCACATGGACTTGCAAGACGAGCAGGCACTAGCTTCGATCAAGAAAAACCCTGTTACCATTCAGGAGGGGGTCGATTTCAAGTGAATCCTTTTTCGCTCTACGCTCTCATTGTGACCCAGTACCTAACCCCTCAATAGCGTTCGCATCAACTTCAAGGTTAACCACTCCATCATCTCTGTAAGTCAGCACCTTTGCTTCATCTCTTACCTGGAATGCGAATGTTTGTTTGCAGGGCGTGCGGTACATCCAGATCGTCAAGCGAAGCGGCATTAGGGGTAAAGGCTTTTTGTCTTCATGGACAACATGCACTGAACCTTGTATAGTTGACAAGATGGAGCAAATGCTTGGTTCTTACGGCCCTCACCCCAAGGGCGAGGCGTATGTCAAAGACTTCGATCCAGAGGAGTCGCCGTCAGGCCTAGTGGCACGTACCGGAACATACAACGTCCGTAGTCGTGTTGTTGACGATGATGGCGAGGTCTACGCTGGTGAGTCAAGTATAGCATGACGATAAGTCCCTTTGCTGACATTGACTTTCTCGTTCTTACAGACTGGGAGTGGTGCTTCAAGATCGGAAAGGAATGGTAGAGGAAGGAATGGTTCTGCATGTATTTTTTCTTTGTTGCATTTATACCTCTGCCCCGCATATTTGTTACGCCTTACAACCCATGTAACGGAATTCATCAACCCTATACACGCTGTTTAGATATTATCGTATTTGTTGGGTGTTTCGGGACAGTCTTGAGCTTGCATGTGTCGTTGGACTCGACGACCCGTAGGTAAGCGCCCCTAACCATTCTCGGTTCTCTCTATTACCATGAGCACCCTTCTCCGAATACATGCAGCCCGTGGGGCGTGGTTGCTGAAATACCGCTCTTCTCTTTCTCCCTCTGGTCATTCTTTGCACACTTTGCGCTGTTATGCTCGGCCTAATGCTCTATACAGTCCTGCTTGCCAGCTTAGTCTGCTCAAGGGTCTTGTTCGTCAATCTGGGACACTATCGAACGCGCCTTCAGCTCCCCCCACGACCTGGGTCGACCGCCTTCCCAGGTCTATTCGGCCGTATTTATACTTGACGCGTATTGACAAGCCCATCGGAACTCTGTTGCTATACTATCCCTGCAGTCAGTCTCTTCCCATTTTTCTTCCCCCCCAAACAAAATCATTGACTGTGTCTTGCCGTTAAGCATGGTCCATCACCATGGCGGCTTATGCCCTGGAGGCACCATTCACGACATCGTTAACCTATCTCAGCCTTTTCGGTCTCGGCGCGCTCGTCATGCGAGGAGCGGGGTGTACCATCAATGATATGTGGGATAGGAACTTGGACAAGGGCGTAGGTGCGTGCTGACTTTAGTCGTGATTGCCCCCATTTCTCACATTTTTCGCAGAGAGGACCAAAACGAGACCGCTTGCTGCAGGGGAAATTACCTTAACTCAAGCATTCACATTCCTCGGCCTCCAGCTGACCGCTGGACTGGGCGTACTCACCCAGCTTAATTGGTACAGGTGGGTATCGTCCACATATGCGTATTCATATCTTCCTCACAACGAACAGCATCCTATTGGGTGCCTCTTCTCTGTCTGTGGTGACTATCTACCCATTTATGAAGCGGGTGACGTACTGGCCACAGGCTGTCCTTGGTACGTACCGTCTCCTTTCCCTTCTCATGTCACGCTGCATCGATGTCATCGGTGCCATTTACTCTTCTAGGCCTCGCGTTCAACTGGGGCGCGCTTCTCGGATGGTCGGCTGTTGCAGGGGTAACCAATTGGAGCGTTTGTTTGCCGTTGTACGCCGGCGGAATCTGCTGGACACTCGTCTACGATACCGTATACGCCCACCAGGTGAGCCACATCCACAAGCGCGACCCGAATGGTCAGAGAATGACACAGTTTGGGATTTCAGGACAAGGGCGATGACGTGAACATGGGCATCCGGTCCACCGCGTTGTTGTTTGGCGAGCGGACGCGTCCTGTCCTGGCCGCCCTGTCTGCGTCCTCTATGTCCTTCATCACGTATGCGGGTTTCTTGAACGGTCAGGGCCCCCTGTTCTACGGCGGCGTTGCTTTGGCTACTGCTCAACTTGCCCGCGTGATCTGGAGGACCGATTTCGATGATCGCCCAAGCTGTTGGAAAGGCTTCGTCGGATGTGGGTGGTCAGGGTTCTGGATCTGGATGGGTACCTTGGCCGACTATGTCACTGTATTGCTTTCTTCTTCGGGGTAGTTGCTCCAAGTGATTACGATATCTTGGGTTTAAGTAGACCTCACAGCTCAATGCTCAATGTCGACCATAGGGTTCTTAAGGAACGTGCCTTTAGAATTGGATATCAGCTCGGTCTTCGTGGTGTGGGCGTTGAACGTTTTAACATTGAACAAGGTATCGGTAGGAAATGATATGCCATATTTACGATGGCTGGGATGTACGTGTATGAATGGGGATCGACGTGTTGAGGTCGAGGCGACGCGTCTGACACGTGACCGAGACATTATTTTATGTCGGCGGGGATCAAGCCAGGACAGGCCAGGACACGCGCGGTGACACCGACTGCTCGCAGCTCGACCTTTGGGCTCTACTTTTGACTTCACCCTCTCTGAACTGGTGGACGATCCTTGTTCCTTCCTCGCCTTACTTGCTGACTATGGACGGTTCTCACCGTTTGAAGGAGCTCTTGCAACTCCAGTTGGCCTCCGACTCCTACGCTGTCCTGCACCTGCCTTTGGTGCTCGAAACACTATCAATAGAGGACTTCTCACCTTCTTCGCACACACAAAAATGGGTAGCCCGTGTCAATTCCCTTATTCACTCTAAAGATCCTGGGGCAAAATGGAGTGGGTTGTGTCTGGCTTTCCAGACGGCTACGTTCTCGAAGGATCTCATGCTGGAATGTGCTCAGAGTTGGGTCGGCGCCGCGATGCCCTTGCTTATAGTACGTCTCCCGTCCCGTCACTCTATATTTTACCTAAACAATTTGAAGTGTAGAACCAGCCCCCTCCCACCACAAAAGCTGCCATCAGGCTTTTGAGACTTGTTTTCTCGAAAGCCACAGATGTTGCTGAGTTTCAGCGGCAACTATGCCTTCCCAATGTCCCTAAGTTTGTCAATGCCCTCATCACGCTAGTGGAGAAGGAATCGGGTGCCGAGACAACGGTATGTGCACCCTCAGACGGTCCGCACGCTCGCCTTTCTGAACATGATTCTACAGGTGCCGGTGCTCGAGACCCTTGCTCACATGGTGTCTCTCTACCCCTCGCTCTGCCGTCCTCATCATACACAGTTATCCAATGTCGCTCTTCGCTCGCTCAACGGCTCAACCCCAACTCCAGTCCCACGCGAGCTTGTTGAAGTCGCCTCTCGACTCTACGCTGTGCTCCCTCTTACGGGCGGAAAGGTGAACGCTCCAATTCTCTGGCGGAAATCCGTGGACGATACCGTAGCTTTCGCTTGGGGTGCTTTCTTGCAAGTGAGGATAACGTACTCCGACCGAGGTGAGTAATTCGTCGCCCATCCCCGTATTCAGTGACCTGATTGTATGCGTCACAGGGTACGGTATTCCTCGCCCTGCACCTCCTACAGAAGATCCAGTTGTAGCTGTACCCCTATCGTTGGACCGCCTACGTGCTGCTGCACGAGCAATTGGGGACCTTGTCAGGCATGTTTCTACAGACTTGGTGGTCTACCATAAACACTGAATATAATATCAGGACAGCCACCTCTCGACCAGTATCGCTGCCTTTGGGATCGTTAGTACGCTTTTGCTCGGCACTCTTACAATGCACGCTTGATGAAAAGGTTTGGGACATCTGCTTGGATGCAACGATCTTTGACTCAACGTACATATAGGGTGTTACACACGCAGACCATATCGTGCATGCACTGGAAGCCTCGGTCATTCCAACACTATGGACACTCGCCTGTGAGATGTTAGATGCGGTATCACAAGCGTAAGGTCTCCCGTCGCTTCATCTAGCTTCCAGAACTCTCATGAACGTTGGTGAACAGTGGCCGACATCACTTGATTCCCCACCTGCCTTCGCTATTAACGAATCTCGCATACCATTTAGAACAACCACAGAAACCGTGAGTCCATGAAAGTAGTCGAAGATGCACGGCACTGAAGTACTCATGTGCGACAGAGCGCATATGTTACAGTTCATACGCACGACGTCGTCTCTGCTAGCGAATGAGGCGCAAGTGTATGACGGTGTCATTACATCGCGTCTGATCCGTGCGACCTTGCCTCTCCTCGCCAGAGTGTTGTCAAAGCGTTCACAATCTGGGACCGAGAATGAGCAAGCGTCGGGCCAAAGCAGAAGCAAGAAAGGCAAGAAGCGAATGCGCGGTTACGAAGGCGACGAAGTCTTCAAAGTCGGTCGCGAAATTGTCTGTAATACTGCAGAGGAAGGCAACGTTCTCCTTGCCTCTGTCGATCGTAAGGGTCGTGTTGTTTCCCGTCCTCTCAATCACTGATGCCTGTTCATTGACAAACAGTAATCGGAACTTTGCTGCGTCGAGCTGAAGTCCACCCACCGGTACACTCAATTGCCTCCCGACTCTTGCTCGCAATCTATGGCTCGCTGCCGCAGCTCCCGCCTGCCGTCCTATCGTCAGATTTGTCACTTCATTCCCGCTTTCACGCTAAAGTACAAGGGGTGTGCATGACTCTCGCGATCGGAACAACGAGCACTGCGAGCAAATCCCTTGGCCTTGTATTGAACATATCGGGCGGTATGGACGGACAGGTGAGCTTGGAGTCTAGATCCTCGTCATACGTTTAGAACCTTACAGACCTATGTTCCAGTGCGATCCGATGGTACGTGCAGAAATCGACCTTCTCCTTCATCCTCGAGTCCCGCCGTTGGTACGATCCCTGCCTCACGTCGAGATGCTTTCGCTGTTCCGTGCCGAAGAGGGCGAAGAGGAGTTGGATACTCGGAGATGCATTGCACTTGATACACTGCCCAACCGCAAGGACCCAGGGTCTGATGCCTTCGAGAGCCAAATGCTGCTTGATGCAAGACGGACAACCCCATGGAATATGCCTCGGCTGTCGCTTGAAGCAGCAAATAACTCCGGGGCTTCGTCTCAGGACCTCCACAACGCTGTACCCATGCAGGTCGATGCCCCCGCTGCTCCGGCAATGGTTCAACCTTCGCGGCTTCCAGCGCCACCCTCTGTCGGACTGAGACACCCGCAATCCCCGCCCCCTCATGTGCCCTATCCGGCAGAAACCGAGCGTACGGTGCAATCGCCGCTGTCCCCGCCACCTGATCCATTGCCGTCCAGGAGTGTTGCAGTTGATGCAAAACCAACGACTACTTCAATCCTTTCAGTAACCCATGAAATCACAGTGCCGGCGCCGACAGGTCAGGATGATGACAGCGACAATACCGACGAACCTATGCCAACTATTGATCTGGGTTCCGACTCTGAATCCGAATAATCCTTCTTCCTCCGTTGTTTTCGCCCATTCGTCAATGTATCACGTACAATTTGTAGTTGCGGTGTTACATCGTCCTGCAATCACCGAGATCGCTTCATATGTAGGCTACCGTCGCGGAGCGCACAGTCATGCGCGGTGTTTCTTCATGTCCGGGTCCGCTTGCGGGCCGGCGTCGGTTCGTCAACGTTCATTTTCTCGTCATCGGAATCAGGTGAGTGGCGGTCCTGAGGTGCCTGTGTCGCCCCCGGCAGCTAAACGCCACAGTAAAGCAGTTAGCGAAACGCCTGTATGCGTGGATGCATGCTGGATGTGCGGATTGACCTTACTAAGGAAAAACTCGGCCACGACATCTTCTGGGTCGATCGCTCGGCTGCGCTCAAAGTGTGCTTGGGCATCGCGTACAAGATTAAGATCCCAGCCCTTCCCTGAAAAGGCGGTTAAACCACCAGCGGAGATCAGTTATCTGTGCAGATGCGAACCCCGGAATCCCCCAAGTTCCCGCCCCACGCTGAAACTGAAACACATAGTTCGGAGCGGAGATTCGACATGTGGTCCCGAATATGCATGACGCCGAACCTGCGCACACGACGAATAGACTCAGCGAGAAGAACGACAGAAGGGCATTGTATACGTGGTTCTGTCGTAATGCACCACCGTTCACCACCCCGAACTAGGACGCAAAGCATACGTGATAGCGAACAGAATTGCTGAGGCCGACTATTACTACTCAGATCATCAAGTATCTGTGAGTATAGTTGTGACCCCAGACCTGCCGTGATTACTGTTAAGGTGGTCGCAAATGGTCTCACCCTGTCACCACCGAAGAGCTCCAACGTCTGCGACACCTTCCACAATATCCACAACGGTCTCATCGGACGTCAGGCCTGCGTCAATCAAGCAGCCTGTACAGCGTTGAATGGGGTGGTCTTCGGGCTCACAGTTTTTCACCTGTCAGCCCGTGCTGCTATTCTGAATATATGAACCCATCCCTGAACGAGAGCCAATTGCCTCGTTCCTATTAAATGAACATTTTATCCCGAGCGCCGCGTCATGAAAACGGGACTTTCGAGGGCGACGGACGCCCCCTGTGTCATGAGGGTTCTGAACTCAGCGTGAGAAGGACAAGGAGGGAAAAAAGGGAGAATTTAGGAGGACTGCTCGGCGAGGTAAAGTGAACGGACCATGCGTCATCTCCGAGGAGATACCACTCGCTGGCTGCGCAAGGTGAAGCGCAATTAACCCGGCGTATGTGTGGAAAACGGGGTTGTCTTGGTATGGGTACGAGGGGAGGTACCTGATAAGCGAGCTATTGCATGTGAACGGTAGCAGAAGTTGTGGCCCAACGACGTACAAGTCCAATTCTTCCATGGCTCGCCTGTACATGCCTGCGTGTATTAGGCGCAGCACTAGTTCTTTGAGTATAGACTCGCGCTAGAGGGATGGAGGAATAGGGTAATTCTCAGTGCCGGAAGTTTGCCCAGGGCCCAGGAAACCGACGTACTTCACCTGGACGCTGTCTCATCATGACGCTAAGGAAGCGGACTTTGTCTCCGTTGGCCTGGGTTTGGTCGATATCTTCAGGGCTTCCTTCGCCGAGTAGTAGAACGCTTGTCCTCCACGTAGTTTTCCAATCTACTTCCTGACATCGTGCTAAGATGCCCCACGTGCGTTTGGCTCGGGGCCAGTCTTGACGTTGTATGCAGAGTTGCAGGATGTCATATAGGCGACGTATGTGAAATTTCCGAGCGGTGTTGGGTTGCTTAGAGTCAAGCGAGCTAAAGAGGAACGAGTACTCGCTCATAGACATGAAGACATAGGACAGAGGGAGGGGAATCGGAGGGCTCACATTGAACTCAGCATATAGCGGGCTCGGAACAACGGCCCATTACTGCGACGGCTAAGCGCCTTGGCCACACTGTCCGCCTTCGACCTTGCAGCCGCCAATCCATTCTCGATTCCTCCCAGCACACTCTTTTCGCTCTGTGGCTGGCTACCCTCCTCACACGACCACTCGACGTCTAATGGAAGACGATATTGCCTTTGGCGCATCTGTGTGGGGTGTCCCGGCCTCGCCTCTTCCTCCCTTGGTGAAGCCCTCCGCGTTCGGGATATCGCCCGTGTCATCGACCGCTCCAGATGACTTTGATGGCTTCGACAATTTCCGGACCCCCACGGAGACGACAGCAGGATCAGGAGATGAGGGGGAAGATGATGATTTTGGGGACTTTGGAGACTTTGGAGAGACAGAGCAACTCCCCGTCACCGCAAGTTTCCAGACGTCTTTCGGAGAAGTGGCATATGCGGAGCCAGAGAGCATTGGGGGACTGTCAGTCAGTCGGGACTGGCAGGCACTGAAGTTGGACCCATTACCATCGCGGGAAGAGTTGCAGGAGCATGTGGACGAGATATTTGGACCGCTATGGATCCACGACGACACATCGCACCTGACCGACGACGCTATCCGAGAAGTTGGCGGTCTTAACCAGACACTCGTAACAAACGAAAGGTATCTCTGTTCAACTGCATAGGTGCAACCTGTATCTCAATTCACAGATGGTTCCAGTCGCCAACTATATAACGCCTTACTACCCCCATCCCCGCCTTCATTCCAGCCTGTGAACTGGACGCGATCGCGGATACGACGACAGCATCTGATACACCTGGGAATCCCGATTAACCTTGACGAGGTCCTCCCACGCACTAATGGCGTGTTGCCGACACTCGAGATCACAACGCGTCCAATGTCGGCACCGCCGGGTCCTCGAGGGGGGCTGAGCAGGTTGCAGACAGGAGCTCTCAGCCAGCGCCGAAGTGGGTCGCGTCCCGGTTCGCCTTCGTCGCGTCGCGGACCGTCGGCAGCGGCACAGCTGCGCTTAGGTCCGAGACCGGAACTTGACGAGGCGAAGGTTGGAGAGCTACTTAGCCTTTCTGCCGGTATGTACCTGATCGCTCTCGTCCCATCGACTGGTGCGCTGACAACAGGCACAGACCAGATGTCGCTCATGCCTACATCCACGCTCGAGGGATACCTTGCAGACATGACAGCCCACACGGCAAAGTCCTCTGCATTGTTGACGTACCTCTTGCAGACGCGGGACGCTTTGCAGCAAGACTCGGAGATGTACAACAAACTGATTGGAGAGTTGGTTGGAGAGGCGCAGAAGATCAAGACTGGAAAGCGGATGACTGTCACCCGGCGTGGCAGCGGAGCGTAGTATATGATGTGCATTGTATTGTTAGACATACTCGGTGCTGTTATTTCCGACTTGGATACCCTCAGTTGGATGTGTACTTGCGCATGCGTGGTGCGAGGTCGAGTGCCGTTGATTGAATGAGCAACTTGTTCGTCCCCGCCATCAAGTTGGGCGCTCCGCCGTCCCGCTTAGCGGGAACGCCGAGGCCGATCACAATTTTTGGTTTCTGTATTCAACGCCTCGATCGTCCTCAGGCGATTCCGAAGGCCATTGCTCCGAGTCTCTCTATCTCCAGAGTCTTCCCTCTTACTCCTTGAAGTTCTCTGGCGACCATGAATATCTCTCACTCTGTGCCCTCGACGGTCGCCAGCATCTCCTTCTCCTTCCTCACCACAGAAGATGTCCGGCGAATTTCAGTCAAGCAGATCGTGAACCCCGTCCTTCTCGATGAACTCAACCGGCCTAACGTTGGAGGGTTGTATGACTCTGCTTTGGGGCCAAGTGACAAAGGGGACATGTGAGTAATTCTTGGCTTGATCCATATCATGTTCTCACCCTATGTGAAGTTGTGCGACATGTCGCTTGTCCTACTACACCTGCCCAGGTCATTTTGGTCACATAGAACTCCCGGCACCCGTCTTCCACCCATTATTTATGGTGAACGCGTACCATTTGCTCCGAGGGACCTGTCTGTTTTGCCACAGGTTCAAAGTCAGCCGGTTCGTGGTACGTCCTTGCCTCTTCTTCCCTCCCCGTTCTCTGTCAAACATCCGTATATAGCTATGCAAATTCGTGGCCAAGCTCCGTCTTCTTGAATACGGATTCCTTGTCGCTGCGAAAGCGTTGGACGACATCAACTACAGCACGAAAAAGAAGCGCGGCGCTGACGAGGAGGATGACGACGAGTCGGCTGAATCCTACGAGGCATACGAGCAGCGCATCAACCTTTACGTTGCTGCACATATGGCCACTGCCTCCGGTAGCAAGCGTGACGCGTACAAGGATGGCTTGGTCTACCAAGCGCGGAAGGATGTCATCCAGGACTTCATCAAGACTACCATGACGAGGAAATGTCAAAACCCCAACTGCAACGCGTGAGTACTTCGCACATCTTCGGCGCGCGCTTGCTCACTAAACTATCCGTTAGTCATGGCTACACCTTCCGCAAGGAAGGCTATACCAAGGTCATTGAGTACGACTTGACAGTCAAGCAGAAGCAGCAGCACGATGCGATGGGGTTGCGACGACCGAAGGTCATGCTCGACGAACTCAAGTCGAAGTCGAAGGCGCCGAGCTCCGGTCCGCAGAATGGCCAGTCCGGGGATGGGGATTCATCGGACGAGGATATGTCCAGCGACGAAGAAGAAGACGAGGAAGGTGAAGATGTCTTCTCGAACGATGAAGATGAGGACGAGCGCGAGCGCCCCATAGGTGGTCAGGCCCTCCCCAAGTCGGCCAGTGGAAAGGTCAAAACGTCTCGTGGGCGCAACGAACGCGTGATGCCTCCAGAAGAGTGTCGTGCCCATCTCCGCCGTCTCTTCCACAACGAGTCTGTCATGTGCTCGCTGCTGTTCGGCCGTCATGGACCCTTCGCTCCCTTAAGCCAGCATAACCTCTCCCTTGCCTCCGCCGATATGTTTTTCATGGAGGTCCTTCCCGTCAGTCCTACTCGCTTCCGGCCGCCCGCGAAATTGGGCGAGATGCTCTTCGAACATCCGCAGAACGAGCTCCTGTCAAAGGTGCTGACAACGTCGTACAGACTGCGCGACTTGAACAACAATCTTCGTCTCGCGTCGGCCAAGGGTTCCGATGTGGATGAGGTCACTCGGAGACGTATCCTCCAATCCCTCCTTGACTCCCTTATCCAACTTCAAGTTGACGTCAACAGTTACATCGACAGCAGCAAGAACCCTCAGCCGATTCGGCAGGGCCGCTTGCCCCCGGCCGGTGTGAAGCAAGGTTTGGAGAAGAAGGAAGGCCTGTTCCGCAAGCACATGATGGTCGGTCACTCCATTCTCTTCTCCCCCTGGTTTACTAATTTCCATTCAGGGCAAACGTGTCAACTACGCTGCGCGCTCGGTCATTTCCCCGGATGTCAACATCGAGCCTAACGAGATTGGTATCCCGCCTGTCTTCGCGCGTAAATTGACATTTCCGGAGCCCGTCACGCCGAACAATTTCCACGAATTACGCCAACTGGTTATCACAGGCGCCCGTGGTTATCCCGGTGCCACGATGGTCGAATTTGAGGACGGACACCTACAATTTCTCGTAGGTGGCATCTTGTCAAATGGTCGCCATTTTTTTTTCTGAAATGGTGCTGCGTGACTTCTCCAGGAAAAGCTCACGCTTGAGCAACGCACAGCAATTGCAAACCAGCTGTTGACGCCACAGGAGGGTTCACATGGGTCCGCACAACGACATGGCCTGTACACGTCTACGCCTGCTGTCAACAAGAAGGTTTACAGGCACCTTCGTGACGGCGATATCCTCATTCTCAACCGTCAGCCAACGCTCCACAAGCCGAGTATGATGTGCCACAAGGCGCGAGTTCTGCACGGAGAGAAGACGATCCGGATGCACTACGCTAACTGGTGAGCTTTTCTTCCCTCGTCAACTTCTCGTAGTTATGCTGAAATTGGCTTGCAGCAACTCGTATAACGGTGAGTCCTATCATGTCGGACCTTGATGCGATAACTTACCCCCGCGCTGTCAACTAGCCGACTTCGACGGTGATGGTGAGTGTTACCATGTTACTGTCCCAACCTTGACTTGACTTCTATTAGAAATGAATATCCACTTTCCCCGTAAGTAAACTTGAACCCATTGGACGTTAATAAGACCCGACTAACGCTGGGCTCGACCATTCTTAGAGAATCAGGTTGCGCGCGCCGAGGCGTATTATATCGCCAATACTGACAACCAATACCTCGTTCCGACATCCGGAAAGCCTTTGCGCGGTCTGATTCAGGACCATGTTGTCGCCGGCGTTTGGATGACAGCCCAGGATTCCTTCTTTACGCGAGAAGAGTATTTCCAGCTCCTCTACGGAGCGCTGCGTCCTGAGGACGAGCCGCAAGAAGATACCCGGCGGCTCATCACACTTCCTCCGACGATATGGAAGCCACAGCCGCTGTGGACAGGGAAGCAAATTGTGCGCATCGGGTTTCATTGACGCCACGGTTCTTCTGTCTCACATTGCCGCCTGTTCATGATAGATCTCAACGGTCCTGAAGAACGTCACGCCGGCGATCTTTGAGGGGTTGAACCTGCACGCGCAGGCCAAAATCCCTGGTCACCTGTGGGGGAAGGATTCTCGAGAAGACCAGGTAGTCTTCATGGACGGCGAGCTCCTCTCCGGCATCTTGGACAAGTCTGCGTTTGGTGCCTCGGACTTCGGTCTTGTTCATTCGGTGTACGAGCTGTACGGCGCGGACATCGCGGGCAAGCTTCTTGGCATCCTCAGCAGGCTGTTCACGAAGTTTCTTCAGCATCGCGCCTTCACCTGTCGTATGGACGACCTTGCCTTAACCCCTGAAGGCAATACCAAACGCGCCGAACTTCTGGTCAAAGGCGCGAGCCTTGGCACTGAGGGCGCCATGGAGAATTTCCCGGTTCTGAAGACGACACCAGACGATGAGAAGTCCGAAGTATTGCGGTCGCTCCTAGAAGACGTATTGCGAGATGACACCAAGATGGCCGGCCTCGACATGACCGTCAAGGGCAAGCTTGCCAAGCTCACGAAGTCTATCGCAGACGCCGTCATGCCTCATGGCCTCCTTCGTCAGTTCCCCCACAATCATATGCAAGCGATGACAGTCTCCGGAGCGAAAGGAAGTGCCGTCAACGCACAGCAGATATCTTGCGCACTTGGCCAACAAGAGCTGGAAGGCCGTCGTGTGCCCACGATGGTCAGTGGGAAGACCCTGCCGTCCTTCAAGCCGTTTGAAACCCGAGCGATCGCCGGGGGCTACGTTGCCAGTCGCTTCCTTACTGGTGTCAAGCCGCAGGAATTCTTTTTCCACTGCATGGCTGGACGCGAAGGCCTCATCGACACGGCGGTCAAGACCTCACGTTCAGGGTACCTTCAGCGCTGTCTTATCAAGCACCTGGAAGGCATCCGAGTTCATTACGATAACACCGTCCGTGGGAGCGATTCTTCCGTATACCAGTTCAATTACGGAGGCGATTCGCTCGACGTCACGAAGCAGAAGCACCTCATGCAATTCGAGTTTATCGCCCGCAACGAGCTCTCGTTCGTCCAGCGCCTCCAACCCAAGTCCCTCGGCGGCCTTGTCAGCGAGGAGGCGGTCGACTACATGAAGAAGATCGTCAAGTACAAGGACAAGAAGCACAAACGCAACAAGTTCCTACCGACCATGTCCAAGTATCCCCCTCAGCGGAACATCGGGAGCACCTCTGAACTGTTCGCCGATAAGGTGGAGGAGTACGTCCAAAAGAACCCCCACGGTCTCCTCAAGGGAAAGGAAGACATGCAGCGATTCAAGCGCCGCCGAGCCCCCCTGAGCAAGAAAAACTTCCGGCTGTTGACTAGTGTTAAGTACATGCGCAGTCTTGTCGAGCCTGGGGAGGCCGTTGGCCTGCTCGCGTCACAGGGGTAAGTTCCATCTGATTACCCACACCTTGGAATGATTTAAACTTGTGTTTCAGAGTTGGAGAGCCGTCAACGCAAATGACCCTGAACACGTTCCATTTCGCAGGTTCGTTGTTGAACAACCTCATAGATCCGGGTTGATACTGAAGTCAACTACATAGGTCACGGAGCAGCCAACGTCACGCTCGGTATTCCCCGTCTCCGGGAGATCGTGATGACGGCCTCCCAAAAGCCCAAGACACCGTCAATGACAATGAGGGTCCGGTCAGGTACGACTCCATCGAACATTCAGAGCTTCTGCAAGAAAGCCAGCCGCCTCTCGCTCTCTCACGTCGTCGACAAGGTCACAGTCACGGAGGAGCTTGTCCTGAAGGGGGAGTCACGAAGCAAAGAATTCAAGATCAACCTTGACTTCTATCCCCGTTCGGAGTACGAGCAGGAATACAGCCTGTCGCCGTTCGAGATCCTTGCCTCTTTTGCTCACAAGTTCCCGCTCATTTTCAAGAAGGAGCTTCAACTGGAACTCAAAAAACTGGACGCGGACTTAAAGAGCCAGCGCGCGGAGCTTGGGAAGGGCCGAGCAATGCGGGATCAGCAAGGCGCCACTGCCCACGAGGAGGAAGATGGGGAGCCTACCAGCCGGCGGCGAGACGACGACGACGAAGCGAGCGAGATCGGGGATGGCGATGCGGCGACTTCCAAGATGCAACGCCAACGAAAAGAGCAAGCGACGTACGAGGATGAGGACGAAGAGGACGAAGAGGATGAAGGAGGCGAACTGGACGACATGGTCATCGAAGCTGCGTATGCTTCGCCTCCCGAAGACGAGACCGAAGACGCAGACGTGGATCGAGATGAACCATCCATGTCGGAGGAGCATGGCCGGGTCGAGGCCTTGTTCATGAACAGCCTACCGAGTGCCACATCGTTTTCCTTCCGCGATTCTGGTTGCATGATCGGATTGCAGGTGAGCCATTGCTGCGCCACCACGTGTATACGAAATTAATCCGTTTTTCCTAGTTCGGATCAACAATGCCTAAGCTACTACTCGTTGGGTTAGTCGAACGAGTCTGTCTGAAAACAGTCATACGTGAGATTCCAGGCATTACGGATTGTTTCATGAACGAGGAGGACAGCAAGAATGGGGAGAAGGTCTATTCTGTAAGTCCATTGGATTGCCGTCATCCGCAAATAACTCACTCCACTCTTACATGGACAGCTGACGACCAACGGGTCAAATATTCCTGGGCTGTGGCAGTTCGCGCGGGGCTACAGCGAGAACATTATCGACGAGAACGGCGTTTACTCCAACGACATCTACGCGCTCCTCTGCGCTTACGGTGTTGAGGCCGCACGCGCCGCCATCCTGAAAGAAATCGGTGGCGTGTTCGCCGTGTACAAGATCGACGTTGACATCCGTCACCTGGAGCTTATCGCCGATTACATGGTACGTGCCACCGCTGCTCTGTGCAACCCCCCGCTGATTTGTGCCTGCCAGACGTTCGACGGAGGTTATAAGCCCTTCAACCGTAAGGGCATATCTACCAACCCTTCGCCTCTTCTCAAGGCGTCCTACGAGACAACGGCCGCCTTCTTATCAGACGCCACGCTGTATGGCGACTTCGACGACCTGACAACGCCGTCCGGAAACATCGTCATGGGCAAGCTCAGCCGCATGGGCACGGGAGCTTTCGACATTGTGATGTCTGTTGACCATACGGGTTCTGCCGCCGATATGTCATGACCTATATTCGGAAGAGTGAAAAGTATTGTAGTATCCATATGTGGCTAACCGTCGTACACCTCGCTTTCCGGACTTCCATGGATGATGAGGTCTAGGACGGAACTGACTTGAGCTTAGTTGTCATGCTGGACCCCAGCACAATGTCATTCACTTGCAAGAAGGGCACCCAATAGCCCGCGCAGCGGGTAGACGGGGACGTCTGCAACGTAAAGCACCACACTAGATGTTCCGACGTCTACCGCGCCATGTATCAGTATAAATGCTCCGAATAGTATCGGGTCAGTTGCGCAGCGACGGAAACACACTTACAGTTACGGCAGTGGAACGCTCACTGTTGACAATTGGAACGCGCTGTCCTACTTCCCCCAAACCGGTCGCTACGTCCATCCAGTCCATGCACCGAACGAAGCGGAAAGGAAATTTGCGTCGTCTGGAGGTGACAGTGGCATAAGCAACGACGAGGACCACCGTGTGATCTGTATCAAGGGCGAGGCGAGTCGTGGGGGAACGAAAGATAAATAGCCCGCCGTAAATTAGGTTACCATGTGGGTAATGAATCGAAGATTGTGTTCGGAGCCTAGGACCAGAACGACCACGACGGATCTGTGTGGTTGCAGCCCTATATCGTATTTCCCGTATTGTCGATTTGCCTGCTACAATCCGGGTCCCTTGTTTCGTGTCGGGTCACTCCTGGGCACCTGGAAGCTGTACGGCCGGCGTTTGCTCTTCCAATGGCGCCTCGACCCGGTCATTCAACCGCACCGCTGCGAGGAAGCCCCTTCAGGCGTAGTGTCAGAGCTAGCAGCCAGTGAGATTGCGTCCTCATTGATCTGGCGAGGGGTGGCATAGTGTGCGCTCTCCGAAAAACAGTGAGCGACTCCCGGAGGTATGAGGTACATCTGGTATAAAAGGAGTCTGCGAGTTGTATCAAGAGCACCATCAGGGCCCGCGGCACAACTTACAGACCTCAGTAGAGCCCGCACGCATCCCTCGTAGTCCGAAGACAATTACTTTCGACCTACCTCACCCCTTCGCCCATCCCGCCCCCCCCCCAACTATCAGCATGTGTCGCCGCCGCCAGTACGTGGCTGCTCATTCCACCAAACAGCTATAGTACTGATACCCCTCCCCTATGACAGAGTTAGGACTCTTTTCAAGAAGTAAGGCCACAATAGCAGGCAGGGTATGCGACTTACTCACAATGCTTAACACAGCTGCAACCACGGTGTCACCGTTCCGGATGAGATTGTCAGCCACCTCTAGCTTTCATTGATTTACGATACTTCGGCTCATCACTCGCAATCCAGATCCAGTGCTACGGGGACAACTGCATTTTCAGCCCCAACCATCCCCCGACCTGCGCGGGGGATGCTTGCAAGAAACGCTGCTGGCACTAGTGAGTACTCGACATGCATGCATCGTGGCGAATCTGCCACTCAACTTCGGTTGCAGCCGCCCAGCCCCGCAGCAGTACAGTAAGTTGCTATAAGTGAACGTGCTGCAGTGTGGGACTAACTCGAATAACAGCTGAAGAGAAGGAGGCGTTCTGCCCTGCCTGCGTAAAGGCGGGCCGCCGCTAAGTTGCAATAGCGACCCAGCCACTACCATATTTGCTACCTGACTCTCGCGTTCGCCTGTTGTACAACATGTAGTCCGACCGGACCTAATGACGAATGGTTTCTTGTTTTTGCGCGCCACTTGATACAGTTCGACGAGGTCCCTGTACTGGCTGACGAGACGCCGTCGACGACAACCCCCACAAGAACGGAATATGGAGCGACTAGTCCCGAAAGGCAAAGATAGCATAAAATTACATCCATGGTACAACGATAAGGTGAACTATAGGGAGAGTGAGACGCGGAAACCTGATGAACGGCGGCTGCAACACGTACAGGTGGCGCTCAATCTTCGTCATTGATGTTGTGTTTCTTCTTGAGCTCCGCCAACTCCTCCTCTCTTCTCGCCAACTCTGCCTTCGCGGCCGCCGCATCTTGTTTGGCAGGCATGTGATACAAGACAACGATGTACCTTTCTTGCAGGTGAAAGCCGTTGAGATGGTCAAGGGCATTCTTGGCCTAGGCGCACGCCAACGGCGGCCGCGGGGTAAGGGTAAGTCAAACGTACAAAATCTAAGCCACTCACGTCCATCACGTCGTCAAACACCACAAACGCTGTGCCCTTTGATTTTTGCTCATTCCCTATGCGAACCTGTCGGATGCTCCCGTACCGTCCGAACAGGTCGTAAAGGTCTTCGCCGGTAATTTGGTAGTTCAGGTTCTTAACAAAGAGGATCCTGTTTGCGCCAGGCGGCAGTTTTGACTGGAGAAGCACCAAAAGGGGAGAATAAGCATTCATATCAGAGAGGTACGCCGGAGTAGAGACTGTACCGTGGGTCTGGCCAACGCCATGGTCGTGGTCGCGACGAGAGTCGGAGGCGCCCGGTCAAGCGCTGTGGCTGACCGCATGTGGTGGCACCACTCTCCAAAAAAGGCAACTTTGCAAGAACCGTCTTCCCGGCCACGACATCGGACAAACCCACCACCACAGAATCATGACCTGAGGCTTCTCCGCATCCGCACATCATTTTATTCCCTGTCGCACACAATCGTTCACAACCTTAGCGCTGTTCATTTGTAAGTGTTACAGGTACAACATTTCCCAGTCGACTAGTCCAACAAAGTTCACAGAGCGAGCATTCCCAACACTCCCGCAACCAAAGCCATACCGATCGCGCTCAGTTTCCCCATGCCCACCGTCATCGGAGCAGAACTAGCAGCGTCAGCCGCAGTTGAAGCAGGTGCACTACTCGCTGTTGCACCGGACGGGCTCGTAGCCGTGCTTGCCGCGGCGGACGACACGGCGGCCGTGCCAGTAGCAGTGGTGGTCGTGTTATCCGGGCCGGTGAGAAAGAAGTTGCCCGCGACGGGGCTTCCCAGCCCAGTCTGAGCCGCAAAAGCCGAAATGTTGAACCCACTGATGGGCGTGGAAGCGTTGACGATGCCAGGGACGACTTGACTAAAGTTGGCCGGTTGCACGAAGAGCAGGAGGATGTACCTGCAGGGAAGCAATCCGTTTATTGGTCAATCTCCGTCCAGCCTGAGAAAGAACCCCGGTCAATGCACGGACCGGTGGGGATCAGACCCTGCGGGGGGGGAGGGACGAAGGAAGTCTGAGATTGCCGGTGTATTGTTCACGAGGAGGGCACCGTTCGTGAGGGAGCCACTGAGGGTGATATTGGGGGCCAGGAGATGGCGAATCTCGGCTGACGTGGGGTTTTGGGGGGTTGGAGCATCCGGATCGACCATTGCCAAGACAAATGTCTCTTGGACAAAGCTTGTGTCGTTGCTCGTAAGAGATACCGTTGGGCGGAAAGCGTTCTCTTCCAAGTCAGGTCAGCAAGTATCTCGCATCGTTATCCAACCAAACTCACGCTCTCTCGTCATGTTCAGCCCCGGCGTTACCGTGGTGTTGGTATCCGTAACGTTGTCAAAGAACACGACATCCAACAAACCCGTGGGCTGGAAAGTCGGGATCACTGCAACAAAGCCTCAACAACCCCACCGCCGCAAGGAACAGAAAAACTGACATACCACTAGGAACAATGTTGGCTGCCGTGAAGGCCTGTTCGACTTGATCGATAGTCACATTTGTCGTTTGGGCGGAGACGGCGGCGGCGGCGGCGAGCGTCGCAATGGTGAGCTTTGCAAGCATCGTGTTCGTCACTAACAAGGTGATGAGAGGGAGAATACTGCTGCAAGGGACCGGTCACCATCCTTCTGCTTGACGATCCCGGTCGCTTATATACCGTGTTCACGCCTCACTAGGGGCCTAAGTATGGCGTGGATACGGAAGAATCCACCCGTGTGATCGCACACCAGCGTGGTCGCTGCGCATGAGTACCTGAGTAAGGATCCCAGGAGTCTCCGCTTCCTTCCGTACCATAGAATGACCACGCACTCATTACATGCAGTAAGCTTATGGTAAGAGCTTGAAGACGAGGTCGCAAAATCAAGGTGGGGCATGGCTGCGCAAACCGTGTTGATGTCAAGGAGCGTGCACGACGGGAACCGTTCCAGTGATCCTGTTACAGGTTGGATGGTGATGTTCAGAGGACGTTATATTTCCCCCGTTGCCATTGATCAGCATCCTAGAGCAAAAGGCGAGGAAGGGGGGGAAGTGACGGGTTGTGAGGGCGGAAGGAGTCTTACTGAGCGAGCGTCATCGAGCTGTAGTGCTCCGCCATACTCGAATGATCCCAACATTTCCAACCGGCCACATCCATTCAATCGGCAAGTTTCCTCCAACTGCAGGTTTACTAACATATACCGTACACCCGACAACTTCAACTTGGCGTCCCATAAGTAAGACTCTCAGGCCAAGGAAAACAATCGGCCATTACGGCAGGATAGTGAATTCCTCAAGGCGGCGGAAAATTGGGGCGTCCATCGTCGCCAGGTGCACCGTCCCAGTGAACCCTGGACGCACGGTCCAAAATATCATTATCGAGCTCAAATTGGCACTGCGGTCCATGGGTATGGGAACAACGTAATCCCGCAATACAAGTCGGCGTCCCCGCGCCTTACTAATGTGCGCAATCAGTCCATGAAAGAGGATATCCTCCCGGCGAGCAGGAGTGGTTGCAGCACCTTCGCGGACGGTCGCACGCCCGCCGGGCTTCGTGAATGCATCGGAGACAATTGGTGATTAAGCACTGAAGCGCAATTGAGTTTTACCTTTTCCGCGCGCGTCGTCCGACGCGGGAGACTAAGGCATGTCAGACTATTACCCCATCATTGAAGGGCCCAGAAGAAGCGTCTGAGGCCACTGGGACGGGTGTGTCAGAGGCAGGCAGGATACTCGTCTTAATTGGTGCGCGCTGTGGCCAGTGGCGAATATGCCGTGCTGCGTGGGCCGCACCGTCGGCGGTTCGCCGAAGGGACAGAGAGTTTCCATGTCTGCGCTGGGGGGCTGGGCCCCAGGAGGCCAGTGCGGCTCGTCTGTGATAGTAGAGTTTGGTTAGCCTACTCGGGATATGTGTGACATGTCAGGAGAATGCATGCGTGCAATTAGGCAGAAGGAATAGATGGTTAGAGCCCGACGCCACAAGCCGGCCCCCAAGGTTTCAATGTATCTTGCCGCCGAATGTGGCGAACAGCCTCGCAAGGCTATAATGAGGAGGATTGTGGTTAAGCATCATCCTCACCCTGAGCCGCGGCAAGGAGATCTGAGGATGAAAGTGGATCTCAGCGCCCCCATCGACTAAGGTGGGAGACGAACCAAAAACAAACTAATGGAATGTTACGTTCCTAGACCATCTTAGCCATCCTCTGGGGCGGCTCGCCGCTCCGCCGCACTCGACCCGTAGCGGGACAGCGGGCATGTCTTGTGCGAGTCTACCGTCCCTCAGCCCCTCCCCCTTCGCCCCGCTGCCAACGTCTATCTTACATCACTCCCAATTCTTGAACCCACAAAACGTCACCCATTAGCTGGCGGCCCGCCCTAGCTGCCCAGATGGAGCATCATTCACTGCGAATTACAACAGGTACCTTAACATGAACTTACCGGCAGGGAAGGTCAAGAGGTCGACTACCGAGACCACATGGAGACAGAGCTGAAGCCACGGATGGGCGTTTTGGTGTGAAATCTCGCTTTGGGTAGCCGCATACATGACAGGCAAATCAACGCGTTGCGATCGAAGGATGCCGCGCTCCGCGAAGCCAAAGCATTCCCGTCAGGTATTCGTCTATGCACGGCGTTCTGCCATTGGGGGGTAGGAGCCAAGATGCAATAATATTGATGACACACGACACAAACGACATCTGTTGCACACCGCGGCGCGCAGAAATCGCTCAGCGACGATCCACAACGGACATACAAGGACTAGGAGGGGGAAGGGGTCAAATTTACCTGACAATGACATCCTCGACAGCCTGAACGCTCAGATCTTCTGCGACAGGCGTAGCACGTCGGCGCACTCCTCCTGTCCGCGCACGCAGACCACCGTCGATGCCCCTTGATCCTGTGCGTCTGGGATGAGACACTTGACGTCCTGCACGTCGGGACATGGGCAGTCTGAGGGCTGCGAGACGCAGATGAGGGTGTCCGGGCACAAGTAGTTGGAGCATGGCACTGGATGGCACGAAGTCAGGACACGGCCATTGCAGCTTGCCGAGACAACCCGGTTGAGTTAAGAGTACGTACCCGCATCCGAATGTGCCTGCCACTGTCCCATGCCACCCGCCGGTCTTTGCTCCTGATGTTGATGTCCGCCAAACATCTGCTCGAAGAACCCGAACTGGCCAAAGACCAACGAGAGTTGGAGCGCAAAACACAGAAGGAAAGAGTGAAGCAGCATGTGTGGGTGATAGGAGGTGATAGACTAGTGCAGAACCGAGAGAGACTGAGAGGAGCTGAGAGGCAGAAGGTTGAAATGTATACTTCCGCCTTCGACCCGGCCGCGCGTGTCGGGGAACCGGCGGTGCTGGGGATACGTGTCACGCCGACCGCGGCGAAGCGACCACAGCAACACCTCCAAATAACGCACCGCTGGCTTTCATGTCCCCATCAGGCAGAGCAATTCTTACAAGTGCATATTCCTATTCGAAAGGCGTACAAATTCATGGGGGCTACGCGTATGACATCAAGAGACCCAAATCGACAGGCGCGTACAGCAAGAACAAAATTGATCGCTAGGGCTCCAGTACTCCTCAACTCGGGATGCAGATGAGCAAGCGCATAGCGAATGCATGTGTGTCGAGATGTTGAGATGTGAGGAGAGTGGCATGACACAAGATGGAGCATGGTAGTGTATGTGATACGGGTGTAGTACTGTTGTGAGGATGAGGACGAGGGAACAAGGGAGGAAGCCAAGACCGAGCAAGATATCAAAAAGTAAGATGCGAGAGGAAATCACAAGAGCAACTCATCAGCGTCGTCGACATCGTCCAATTCCTCCTCCATCGCGCGTCGCATAAGCTTCCGCGCCTCCTTGCCGAGGGGAGTCCGACCAGGGGTGGCACCGACAAGGGTCACAGCAGGGCTAACCACAGATCGCAACGTGCGCTCCTTCGGGGTCGTTAGGTAGTCATGGACGTGCTTCGGGTGTGGAGAGGTGGGAATCCGCTTCTTCGCATTTCCCTTGGCCGAAGGCGAGAGAAGTTCGGCCTTGAGCCATGCCGTATCGGAAGGTGTGATAGGAGTAGGAGTCTTCTTCGAAGACTTGCGTCGGGGTGCGACGTTCTCCTTATCATGTTCCCTATCGTCAGGGGACAACGTCGTAGCCAAATCGGCAGAAGAGTTGGAAGCAACAGGGAGGACGATATGGGGATCTTGATGTATGTCGAATCCGGGATAATGCATAGACTGTCGGTTGGGGGGAGTCACCACACGCGGGATGATCAGCGGCGCAGTGGTGAGAGCGCGGATGGCGGTGGTGCGTTCATCCACGCTGGTCAGGGTGTGTCCGGTGTTGTTGGATCCGGATCGACCCTCCTCGCCAGAGGTGAAGGGAGACCGTGAACTCCGTGTGGTCAGCCGGGGTGAGCGGCGCACCTTCGTGGCCTTGATGCTGGCACTGGTGCTCGACGACCGCTTGGGGCTCCTCCGCGGGGTCCCAGACCCACCATCTTCGCATGCGGTGGCGTCAGAAGCCTCAGAACCAAAGTCCAGCCTCCTCGCTGGGCTGTCCGGGCCTTGTAACAGTGCGTGAAAATGAGCGGGCGCGAACCTGGCGCTGGTGCTAGACCCGGAGAGCGGACTCTTCACGTATTTGGGCGAAACGATCCCCTGGCCAGCCTTCAATCTTCTCTTCGTCGGGCCATCGAGCAACCCGGGGCTAGGCGAGTGAGGGCGTTTATTGGGCCGCAAGGGCGTCCCAGGGGCACTGGGAGTAGGCGTAAAGAGGCGGATGTCGTAAGGTTGTAGGGGGCCAGGACGCCGATGCGACGACATTGCCAGAGGCGTGATATGCGACCTTGCTTGTGCGAGATAGGATGTGGTGGGGAAGACCGAGGAAAACAGGGAGAGTGCGGGTGGAGTATTTATGATGGCGGTTGGAAAACAAACGACGACGCGTGGCGCGTCGACACCGCGTCGCGACATCACGTGATAGTCATGGTCACGCAGTCACATCCGCGACAAACGAACGCCGGAGCGAGCACAGCTGACTCGCCATCGGGGTGACAAGGTGAAACGTAGCCCATAAAGGTGCAAGGGCACGTACGATACAAGGTCTAAGCTCAAGCATATTATTGCACACAACACAAGGAGAATAGAAGGAGAACTTCCCGATGTGATTACTATACATGTAAAGCGATACAAAGCAAAGGACAGCCTAAATAAGTTCTGCCGCGTTGACGGGCATCTCGTCCTATAGGTGCTGTTAGATGATGTCATCATAAGAAAGGAAGCTGTGCTCACGATCTGTGTACCGTAGTACTGCTCTGTAAGCGATACGACTAGTGTCAACCATTGTCCCAGATGGCATGTAAACAGACCACGCACCAATATCGCGGAGTATACGAACGTCATCCACAGTCACAAACTGTTCGAGGTGTCAATACGGACTACATGTGAAGAGCGCGGCTGAATCTCACGCACATTGATGGCAACACCCTTCCGTCCGAAGCGACCTGAACGACCGATGCGGTGAATGTAGTTTTCACGGTTCCTTCACACTCTTATGAGAACGAGAACAATGGGCCGTTGTGTACCACAACATGAACCACTTACGCGGGTAGATCATAATTGATGACAAGCGAAACTTGTTGCACGTCGATACCGCGTGCCCAGACATCGGTTGTGATGAGCACGCGTCTGTGTTTAAGTCAGACGGGACTAAACAGAATGAGAACAAACGGTAAACGTACGAAGTGCCACTCCTGAACTCGGCCATGATTGCATCTCGCTCCTTCTGTGCCATCTCTCCGTGCATCGACGAAACAGTGAAGTTTGCGGTCCGCATCTTCTCCGTCAACCAATCAACCTGTCATCCACTCTAGGTGAGCGCGCTTTCGCCAATTGCAATGACCCTACAGACCTTCCTCCTGGTGTTGCAAAAGATGACGGCTTGCGTGATCGTGAGGGTATCGTACAGGTCGCAGAGGGTGTCGAACTTCCAGTCCTCCTTCTCCACCGCTACGAAGAACTGCTTGATCCCCTCTAGCGTCAACTCGTCACGCCTGACGAGGATGCGGATGGGGTCCGTCATGAATTTTGTCGTCATCTCCAGCACGTCGTACGGGAGCGTAGCGCTGAGGAGCACGACCTGCGTCGCAGGAGGAAGATACCGGTAGACATCGTAGATCTGGTCCTTGAAACCTTTGTTGAGCAATTCGTCCGCCTCGTCCAGGACAAGCATCTTGATGTTTCGGGTGCGCAGGCTCCGCCGGCGAATCATGTCGAACACTCGTCCCGGGGTACCTGATACGACGTGCTGGCCATACTCGAGCTTGCGAATATCCTCGCCAATAGAAGTGCCGCCGATGCATGCGTGGCACTGCACGTTCATATAGTCGCCGAGGGCGAGGACGACTGACTGGATTTGTGTGGCCAACTCGCGCGTTGGGGAAAGGACAAGGGCCTGAGTCTCCCGAACGGTGACGTCGATAGACTGAAGGATAGAGATGGAGAATGTCGCCGTTTTTCCGGTACCGGACTGTGCTTGCGCAATGACATCGCGTCCTTGGATAATGGGGAGAATGGCACGCTGCTGGATAGCAGACGGCTTTTCGAAGTCTTCGGTTCTTCAGCAGAGACAAGGACATGATACGTAGGAGAAATCACGTACTGTACGCGTAGATGCCGCGCAAAAGATCCTCCTTCAAACCAAGGTCATCGAAGGTCGAGACAACCGGCACCGCTTCGGAGGACTCAAAGATGAGTTTCTGTTAGGATGTTATCAGCGTTGTCGGCTTATCATGGGTATTCAAATCATGCTATTGGACTCACTTCGTCGCCAGGGTTGATACCGCCAGACATTGTGGAAGAAGTGGTAGAAGGGAGAGGGGGAGGATCGGAGTTCCAAATGTTGAACGCTCTTCGCAGGACGAGCATCTTTAAGCGCCTACGCATTCGCCTTCCCAGACCGGACTCCCCCCCTCGCCACCGTCCAACGTCCAAGTCTTGCCCCACCCCGCCCCATGGACTCCATCTTTGAGGTACAGCGTCAGACCCACGAAGAAATCGAGCATCTGGAGCGTGCCCTCTACACTACACTCTCAAAGCCTCAGCCGACACATCAGGTTCGCTTGCAGAACGAGCACAAAGCCTCCCAACTCCTCGACCGCATACACTCGCGCGTCGTTACCCTCAACAACTTGTACGATGACCAAGACACACGGAGATCGGAGGTCGATTTCCTCTCTGCGCCTCCTCGACAAGATGACCTTTCCTCGTTCTACGACCGGTTAAGCAAGATCCAGGAGCACCACGCCAAGTACCCGGATGCTACCGTCGGGGGGTTCGAGCTGGAGCTTTCCGCTTTCATAAATGAGGCTGAGGATGTGGACGACGAGGAGTTTGAGCAGGATGATCGTGCGTACCCTTTTTTTCATCTCTCGCGCTTGCTTCTGACTGGCTCGCGCCCACAGCTATTGCCCTGCTGTTTTCCGGAGAGGAGAATTACGGCAAATATCTCGACTTGTACGCTAACCATACGGCGTATAACAATCTCAAGCACATTGGCAAGAGACTGGCATACTTGCAGTATCTAGATGTTCTCCTTGCCGCTCAATCTGAAACTGTTCATGCTGAACTGCCCAAAGAGTGTCGTTTACATCGGGATTATGAGATGTACGTTCAACGGCCGTGCTCTCAGATGATGGCTCATTCAATCGTTTGCAGCTACCTCCGAGCACTTCATGCTTATTTGATATCCTTTACGAAGCGGTCGCAACCTCTAGTCAATGTTGAGTCACAGCAGCGCGAGGCAGAGGAACAGTTCAACAAGGCTTGGGAGGAGTCAGAATTAGCAGAGGAGTGGCAGGACTCGAAGCAGGCAAAGACGGCCGCGGAGGTGAACGGAGAGGGTAGCGGGATCTGGTGTCCAGCTTGTAAGTACTCAGCACGCATATCATTCATCACTCGACTTCACATCCACGTTCGCAGGCCAGAAGTTGTACTCGAAGCAAACAGTGTACGATGCACACCTCACTTCCAAAAAGCACATCAAGGCTGCGCAGAAGCAGGCCGGGTCGGACGCACCACCCGCAAATCCAAACGGACCACCGCCCGCGAACGGCACGCCCGCAACCAGTAGTAATGGAGAGGCTTTGAAAATTTCCGACAAGAACAAGCACCGCGCAGCCGCACGCCTCACTCACCTTGTCTCTCAACTTCTCCGCGAGCTTGCGCCCGCATTGAACGAGACGAAGTCCAATGTTGAACGTCGGTTCTCGCTCACCGCGCGCGAACGCGAACAGGAGCTGCTCGAGCAGGCGAAGAAGCCGCCCCCGCCCGCCAAGACACCAGCGAACGGCGAGGGAGCCGAGGAGGAAGAAGAGGAGGAGCGCATCTACAACCCGCTCAAGCTTCCCCTCGGCTGGGACGGCAAGCCGATCCCATACTGGCTGTATAAGCTTCATGGCTTGGGCGTGGAATATCGGTGCGAGATCTGCTCGGACCACGTATATATGGGGAGGAAGAACTTCGACAGACACTTTCAGGTGCGTAGACGTTATTATCTGAGATGCCTTTCGGCGGCCTGATGAGTTCATAGGAATCGAGACACGCCTTCGGAATGCGTGCGCTGGGTCTGCCCAACACGAAGCACTTCCATGAGATCACTCGGATCGAGGACGCGCTAGCACGTAAGCCGATTCTACTCCATCTTCATTCACTTTGATTGATATTTATGCTATATTCCAGTCGCGGAGAAGCTCAAGCGCGAAGGCCGAAATGAAATTTTCGAGCAGGAGACCATGGAGGAGCTCGAGGACGAGGAGGGCAATGTCTATAACCGCAAGACATACGAGGATCTCAAGAAGCAGGGTCTTATCTAGTCCTGTCCCTACTCTTTGTGCTGTACCCTTGACTTCTCTGCACTGCGAGGCGTATCCTTGTTCTCTATCCTAATGTCCCTCAATCGGTCTATGATGATGCTACATGCTACGAGTCAACGGTCTCTGCGGATGGCTTGTTCGGCCGTGTTGGAGGGAGTGGTGCAGGTCTACGTTGCGTGGTTGCTGGCTGTTGCTGCATCGGCGTGATAGGTGCCTGTAGCGAGAGGGCTTGATACAACTCTTCCTCGGAGGATGAGGGGGATGACGAGAGAGACGACTCGCTTGACGAGTCAAACGGATTCGTACTATGACCGTTCCCATTCCGTTTGGCAGTGGGTATGACGATGCCGTTGGGATGATCTGAAGGAGGTCACAGTCAGTGAACGCAGCACGACAATGCACCGCAACAACTCGCCTTGGTCATCCCACCAAGCATACTCGTCGGTGCTGGGCGGTGGTACTGTGTAACATGTGTCAGTGAGCTACCTGTGTAATTGCACATCAACGTACAATCTCGCTCTTCCGAGCTGAACGCTAGGGAGGCAAGCTTCTCGTCAAGCTTCTCGCCCGGTGCTGTGGTCATGACGTTCTCGAGAAGTAATTTTTGGAGTGCTGCTTGTTTGGCATGGTCGACGATCCTGACTTCTGCTCGGAAGAGCGCAAATACTATTGTATGAAAGTGACTCAGCAGGCGACCGGTTCGGACAGCGAAGTGGACTCACCTGGTCGATGGTCGGAGGACTTGAGCTCCGCCCGCGAGTAAACGGACAGATCAAGGTTGTTTCCTTTGTACAGGATACGGTCTTTACCACGGGTGCATTCAGTTACGGACATCTGGGGACCCTTTCATAAAATCGACCTTACCTGTCCAGGCAGGTATCCTCATCTTCTCGCCGCTGTCATAGGTATCGGAGTGCAAGTCGTACTTATACGTGGGACGGAAAAGCAACGGTCCTTCTTGATAGCCATGGAACACTTCACGATCATCTATCGCGCTTCTCAGCTACGGTATGTTAGCTTGCATGCGATTTACGACAACAACTGAATTGGAATACCTGATCAGCAGCAAGGAGGGCGTCGAAGTCATCCACAAGTGCGAGAGCCCGCACGCGTTCATTGTCCAGATCAATGCGGTAGTTCGTGTCTGCAAGCCAGACGACGTTCCTGAAGCGATGTAACCTCAGTGTGACTCAAGGCTTCTAGTACCCCTTGGACTCACTGGTGGCTGTCAATGGTCTTGCCTTTCAGAAAGTGCAACCCACTGATGATCGTCCGGTAGTCCGCATTGCGCTCAACGACATTGGAATGCCCAGCAGCGAGATGTGCGGTGAGGAAGCAGAAAGTGGTATCGTGGTACTCCAGTCGAATACCAACTGCACCTTTGTTACCGGACATACCCCGAAGACCCGTCTGTGACGGCCGGCTTAGTCATCGTCGCCTACCAGGTGGGAGAAACCAACCTTATGAGAGGCTGCTTCAACGTTGCGAATCACGGCCGTCAACTCTTCTTTAACGAGTACGAGAAGGGCTGTGCCAACCAACTGTATGAAAGTTAGACAGGCTGATGACCTGAGCAAGCGAGAAACTTTACCTGGTGGCTTCGGAGAAGGATATAATCGCTCTTCTTATTTGGGCGTCGTTTCAGGGTATCGACTATCTTCATTTCCCACATACGTCTGTAGCATCCCTTCAGCGCATGCATAGTCCGGAATGGACCCACTGAACGAACCTCTTCTCCGGGTCTGTTTGGACAATCTGTTGAGCCGTGAGAGGGACTATCTCCTGAAATCCGAGTGCAAAAATATCGGGACTGCACTTGATCAATCATTGCCACCGTTTGTATGTTAACCACATACTCTGGTGCATCTAAGGATGTATGGTTATCAATGAGACGCAGAGACACAGGAAATCAAGGTATGGTACTTACTGGGACGTGGAAATAGCCATGGCAAAAGAGACTCCGAAGAAGGCGGCTACACGCTGATGAATGGTCGGTTTAGTAAGGGGAATGGAACTACATACTTTGCCGTTGAGGTTCCAAGTCCCCACGAAGATGGTGCATTGCTTCGTTGTAGAATATTCAGGCAGTCTACTTGATTGTCAGAACTTACTGCGTACTAGTGCTAGCTGGAAGCAACTCTACCTGTTCTCCAGAGCCGCGCGAACAGAATCATGGATGGGATCGAAGATGGTGACTTGCCGTTGGGTACTCATGTTCCCCTATATTTGTAATGCATTAAGCTGGGCAACGTGATGGGCGAAGATTTGATGCATACCACGAACATATCAATAGCGACCTGTTTCCCCTTGTCCTGAAAATTGTTGATGTATGCGCGCGACACGCTCTTGGTCGCGTCGGCCAACACGCCCGCGAGGGTACGCTTCCCGCTCCTGGTGAAGCTCGTGTTGAGCGCACCAGTACCCGCATATATGCGAGACAACGCATCGCCGTTCTCAGCCCAGAGCTCTCCATGATTAGACCAGAGCGAGCCTGAATGTATCCACTCTGGACGGGTGAGCTTCAGGTACTGCTCGAGGGACGTGCGGGAGAGGATGTCTTGTACGAAGTTCGTGCGGTCCAGGCTGCGTACGATCCGTCAGGCACGAGATAGGCATCAACGCAAGGAGAGGACACACCAATCCAAACAGTTAGCACGGAAGATGCCCTTCTGCTCCGTGATGATCTCACTAGAGCCAGCATCGGCCATAGCGAAACCAAACCTGTCAACGTTGTCTACTACAGACTCCTGACGTCTGAGGTGTGCACACAAATTAATAAGCAAGTGCAATCGACGTTGCAGGGTTTCACAAACACGTACTGCACATCTCGGAACACACTTTCATGTCCACCATACTTGACTGCAGTGTGGAAGTCGAAGTTGGTGATCCCAATGGTGTCCCCAACAGAATTCCGAGTTATCGACATGTGGCGAGCGTAAGCCGCGGTGAGGAGCGCTTCGTTCTCCTTCGTTCCCAGCAGGTTGATGGCATGAACGGCCCCGTACTCCTCCACCAGACTGGCGAAATGGCGGTCGAATGCAGGTTGGGATGCCTGAGGACGAGTGATTTGGATGCGTTGTCCGAACGTCTGTATCCCTTGCTGTTCCCAGAACACTGGGGGCGAGCGTATATTGTATTGTGGCGGAGAAACCGACGGCGCAGGAAGGATGAGAGGAGAACGGTGAACAAGAGAAGCAGATAGATCGAGTCGAATGGGGACATACATGGCACGCTACCCCGTACTTGTACATAACTATAGGAGTGCTGGTCGGTGCTGAATATGGTTTCGGTCTTAGTAGACGATCAGTACCGCAGACAGATCCAGAAATATTATTGCTCAGTGGTACCTCGACGAAATTGGCGCAATTGCCGTCATCATCTACCCCGCGCGTGTTGAAGCGTGTGCCCGCCCGCTTCCATCCCAGGCGAGAAATGAGGGATACCGTCGCAATGGCAGGAGTGCCGTTCGTGGGGGGAGCCGGGAGGGCGAGTGTGCTTACGCCGACATGCCCTTGAATGGCAAGAACCTGCTCAACGCCCGACAAAAAATGTCAGTAAAATGATGGAACAGACAGGATTAGTACGCACAATGAACTGGTAATGGTCCAATTCAGCTCGTTCTCGCAGATCCAGACGGTCCCGGAAGTCAAGCAAACTCCTCACGATGAACTCGTTCCATACAAAGCGATCGTCATACGTCGCTGCATCCCACGGTTCATCCCTAGCCAAACGACGCTGCAGACGAGAAGATATATCCCATTGTGGCTCCATGGCGTAGTAAAACGTCCCTCCCGAGATGATCTTGCGCAGGGGAGCACATGGATGTTCGGGGGCTGGTGTGGTCGTTCCGCTGTTCGTATAATCCCGCATATACATGTCGGAAGCGTCGGAGTACCCTCCTGGGCCGGCTAGGGGGTCAGCGGTGAGGGTGAGGTCGTCCCATGTTGAAGAAGTGAGACAGAAGAAGCCAACGTCATGGATTTGTGACACAATCTCGGGGATAGGAGCGGAAGGTCTCGTGTTCCCGACGTCCGTCGCCGATGTGATCACGGCAAGAAACATGTCTAGCGGCAACGGTCGGTCGGGATAGGTGTTTCAACACTACACGGGAAGCAGATAGACGTACCGTCCGCAATAGAGATCAAGCCTAAACATCCTTTCACGATCCTCGATGTTAGCTTGACCGCACTTGAGAGGTCCACCTCTGTCTTTGGGAGGAACTCCACCACCGCCTGTGAGGGCGAGTCCTGTGCCGCTCGGAATACGAGGACTCTTGGGGGACATCCGCGCCGCTCATCTTGCGAGCTAGTGACCAGGCAAAGAGTCCGTGGATTTTCGATTAAGAACAGATACATGAGTATCGGGAGGGGTGGGTCGAGGCACAGAACGATCCGAGACTAGACAAGGAGCGGTGTGGGGGTAAGTAAGCAATCTCGCAGTAGTACGAGGCAGTACGAGCGGATTCGCGTGCCAGTATATGGACAAATTCAGTGTGTCGAGCCGCAGCCTGAAGCGTCGTGTGATGGCTGCCTACAGAATGGTGGGCTCAGGAAACGAGGGAAGAACGGTGGGCCCCCATGGAGAACAGGAGTACAGATTGGGCGATGTGGTCGAAGGGGAATTCAGTCGGCAGCACACTGATCAGGCCGTGTCGGCCCTTGGGCAAGTCTCTCACCCCAGTGGCTGTGTCATTTTCCTCATGCGCAGTCCGACTACGGGATATTCGGCATATGTCCGTCAGCCTGACTAGACAGACGGGGGGGGGCACATTCGTTTCAAACAGCAATTTCTCCTGAAGTAAATCCGAAGCATGGACGGGAATAAGTTATAGAAATCCCAAAGCTCTGCCGACTCTGTACTCTTCCAACAACGCAACTAGGAATCTGCTGCCGAGCCCATTCCATACGCCCCTCTGTTCCTCATCTCCATTCGTCTGCTTCCCAACGGCTGACTCTCTCTTAATGACTTGTCAACCGCCGCCCGCTTTGGCGGGGGGCTCAGCGTGAAGGATGGAGATACTGGTCTTGACAAAGGTCGGAAGTTCTCGCCGGATACCCTGCGAGGGGAAAGCAATGGTGATGGAAGATTCATATTGCTCACAGGTCCAAGGCCGGGAGAGACTGGGGGAGGAGCGGTGGGGGACCGTGGGGCAATAATGCCTTCAGTGGTATCCCGACGACGTGGACGAAGGCGTGGGATCGACTCGAGGGGGAGCATGTCATACAGAGCCTTGAACAGAGATGTGCGGCCCTGTGTCGCAACCAGCTTGCTCGGAGAAGGTGGTTGATCGCCTGATCCTATGACGGATGAGGAACCAGGGCCAAGGGGACGGTAGACGATGCTACTCACCGGCATTCGTAGGTAGCGCATTGTCATTTGCACTGAGGCTGAGGAAGAGGAACAGAGGGGCAAGCCATACGCAGACCCCGAAGAAAGTCGCGATGTCACCAAAGTTCGGTACAGCGTGTGGAAGAGGAGGTCCGCGGTACGAGCGGTGGGCTCTGTGTCTCGCTTCTTGAGTGATACGTGCGAAGTAGAAGAACCAGAGGAAGTGATCTGCGACGACAAGCACACACGAAGCTATGAAGCTTGGCGATGATAACGATATAAAGGGCCACGTGGGGGTGAAGTTTTGGAGGTATATGATGTGGCAGAGGACGGAGAAAAGAATATGCTTCAGCGGAAGGGAGTCGTAAAAATACAGCAGGAAATGGACTAGAATGATAACCTGGGCTATAGTTGAGTGCCTGCATGAACTACAAGACAAAAACATGCTCACATAGATAGCCCTTTGTCCTACCACTTTGGCGTGTCGTGAATGTTCTTCAATTAGTTCTGAGATCCATAGCAGGCCGCTTGCTACAAGCGGCAAGGGACGTCAGAGGGGGTTTGCGGGACACAGGTGTGCTACACACCGAGAGACAATGTTAAGAATATGAATGCCGAGACAGCACCCGCAAAACTGCCATGCAATGAGTGATGAGCCAACACACCAAGGACGAAGTAACCATACCTGAGGAGGTGAAGCAGCGTCATAACCAAAGCAGATCAGCAACCCTAGCTAGAAAACCACCAGGGAGCCCGGAATATCGAGGCAACAGACACCAGGACTGTGCACTGTAAAGCACCAGAAAGCTAGACAGAGGCAGGTAACACGCCAGCAGAGCGGGGGAAGAGCAAACGAGCAGGCTGGGGCCAAGTCCCTGCAGCCGAGACACGACTCGCGTGCGTGAATTCACTCGGTAAGCGCTCAATGTCGTGGACACATCGCGGTCCGGCAGGGTCCGGCCCGAGGACACAGACCGTTTCGTGTCGTGATGTGTGTATTTGTATTTAGCGATGCCAGTGTGCGCGTGCGGCCATGTGTTTATGTTTTGTACATCAGCTCGTGTGTAGATAGTAGATACATTGAGCGTGGAAATCTTAAGCATATAATAGTACGTATGTGCAATAGTACGATATGAACGGCAAGCAGTAACGTGCTTGGTATGATGGGCATGATGCGAAAGCAGAACAGTCCGTAACGTTATGCACACACAGAACCAACAGTATCTAGTAGCTACAAATCAAAGCCTAACGACTGTGGGAAGAGGCGACGCCAGGTCAGACAATGACCGAACTCAACTGTAACCAAATTAACATACCAAAATCCCAGATTCTTTGGACTTACGGTGTACCTCTGCAATCTCCGTGGAATCAGATGAGAGTCGGCGTTCTGTTGTAGGATGGGGAGCGGAAAACCCGTTCGATGTCGCCGTTTCTACTCCTGCGGGAACGATGGCAACGCCATCGTCCACGCGCAGTGCAGTACATAGTCAACAATGGTAGGCCATGCCGTGAATGCGAACTAGCCCGTTCTGCGAGTTCCTTTTCCGCGTGGACCACGGCAAGGAACATGCGTGCACTGTAGATCTGTGGGGAAAGCAGGTGAGACAGGCATGCTGAGGCGACTGAAATCAACGTACTCTTCGACAGTACCAAATAGCAAGCAATATAGAGGAATGTCATCGGCCAAAGAACGTACTGCAAAACGGAGGGAACGTCAGGCAACTCGAAATCATTCTAGAATCATACACGCCAAGAACAAGCTCAAAGTGGTTAAAACCCTAAGCTAAAGTCAGTCCAAAGGATAGCGAATATAGCATCAATCGACATACACCGGTACCAAACCAGCACCGACTACACAGAGGATCACGGCTTGCAAGATAACATCGAATCTACAAATTGCGATATTAGACATGCGAAGATCAGAGGTTGGGCAGGAACACACCGCCTGATGCCCATTAAAATTCCCCTGAACAGGAACAATATCGACACCGTGATGACTGTGTCGACTGACAAGTTTGCAGCAAAAGCAGTGTAAAAGCTCCACTGAGGAAGGCGTGAGCTCGACGAATAGTAGTATTTTCAAAAGAATACAGACCTCGAAATTGACCACGTCGTCAAATGAACGAATCTTCATGCTAATTCGTCGTGACATCAATAGTGAGGTACTCACGAACCTGGATTTTGACATGCACTCCTTGATGCCGTACATTATGACGCACGGGATGAGATAGTGGGCCAAATGCGGGTATGGAAGCTCACAAAAACCGAGGGCTGATCCAGTGAATGGCATTGAGCATGGGAAAGTATCTGAAGGACCCGTGCATTCAAGACACTCACCAAGAAGAATAATTGCCAGGGTCAACTAATCAAAAAAAAAAGTCAGAATCGAACCGACATCCAGTGATAGTCCACATACTATGACAACGGGAAAGAAAGCTCTTCTGTTACTGACTGCAGATGGCATGACGTGAGAGCAATGGAGTGCATTGGAGGGAAGCTTACACTTTCATATCTTGTGTGCGTATCCTCTGAACGTGAAGGTCAGTGCGGACGTTCCTGACCACGGTGATGAACAACTCACATTTGAACAAGAGCGGTGATGGCCTCTGGTGCCTATCCGTTAATGAAACATCTTGTGTAATCCACCATACCGCTAACTGAAAAAATGACAACGGCCTATGCACCGCTGTCAGAACGACGAACATTAGGCGAAGAGCTGAACAGGTCAAATATACCATACAACCAAGTGACACTGCCTAAGAGCGTCGGATTACCACGGAGGGCGATGCAATAGTAGAACATGGCCTGTGAGAGAAAGACTGTATGCGCGGTGTCGAGTATCCTATGACAACGCCACCGTAAGGTTGGTATACCTCGCAGAACAGAGAAAAAGATGAGATCACCATATGGCGGTCACCTATACACCCCATCAAAGGCGAACAGCTGAGTGTCGGCATGCACGAGACGAAATAAAAGACGCACATGATATTGCGTCCAGGACCAGAAACGACCGCGGGCGTAACGTGTAAAGTACAGAAGCGCTTGTCCAGTCATAATTCCGTAGAGGCTGGGGAAAGCGACGCATGAGCAACAACTTGTTATTGTAGGCAGCCGAAGTGCTCATAAAAGTGCGATAGCAAACCCTATCAACGCTGCCCTGACTGTGATGTCGCAGTTGACCGGCGAACAGGAGATGGGGACATCCGCGTCAGAAAACATGCACTGAGGTATTCTAATGCAAACGCGGGTGCAACTGAAAGGGCGTCATTCCGGTCTTGGCGAAGGACTGTACGTATTCGTGCAGGCGGACTCGACAAGAGATAGAGATTCAAGTGCGTGTATTGAGAGTAGATAGACCTGGGGGCTTTCCACAAGAGCCACGTCTCTGCGGTGAAGATTAAGGGAAGGAATGTGGGCCGACTGCGGACGTTCCGCCGAGAGGTGACCACAAGTCGGCTCGGGAGGTAGGACTGGAGTCTATCGCTCGCTCGGAGGAAGGGGGGTAAAATTTAAGCAGAAACGAAAAATGTGTGGACAAGAGATGGGGAGTACTTGTGACAAAGCACTGGACGAGCAAAGTGTTGCGAGAAACGCGTCGAAGGGGCGTATGCGTGCCGGTGCGCAGTCGTCGCAACCAAAGGCGGTGGTCAGACCTGGTCGGAAAGTCCTCATACAGCGGCGCCTGTGATGCAACTCCGCCATGATGGCATATGTCTTGAGACTTGTGTTTTGTTCTTGTTTCTGAGGTAGTACAGTACTTCCCTGATGCCAGTGGGCATCGCATTACTTGCGCGATCGTAAACAGCTGGAAAGCTGGCCTCTACTTGTGTGCCCCTCCCGGCATGCTTACGCCGGATGGCACTCAGGCTTAGCGAAAGGAGGTGAGTCGTGAATTTGCATCCGCGAGCCTCGGGAGCGTGGCCGCAGATCTACATCTCGCTTATCAGCATGTACATAATTATTACATAAGAATCATATCTAATCCTTGAATCGATCTCGCAAGCGCTAGGAAATAGGTCTTTTTTTTTTTTTTTTTTTTTATATCTCATGCATTAGCAGTATCTATGCCCGTCGAAGACGGGCGGAATGTACAGTAGACAGCGTGCATGGTATCCCGGATTCGTGTTCCTTCATTCGCATCTGAGGGAGTCCCCACCGCCAAATGCCGGGCCCATATAAGCCTAAGACCATGGTATGGGAAGCCAGGAACCAGGGCGGCATGCCCAATTAAGGACCACGCTGGTTAGAGTTGGATGCCTCGTTGACGTCGTCGTGACCGAGAGCGTCGAGGCTGGAGTGCTGCACCCGCACGTGGTGTTCGTGGAGGTTGAAAGC
Organism: Ganoderma resinaceum; assembly: GCA_964023155.1. Classification (NCBI taxonomy): domain Eukaryota; kingdom Fungi; phylum Basidiomycota; class Agaricomycetes; order Polyporales; family Polyporaceae; genus Ganoderma; species Ganoderma resinaceum. The sequence continues at coordinate 2,587,673 of OZ026793.1, forward strand.
GTCTGCGGCCCGCGGCATTTGACGCTGCAGACTGTGGGGGTACCGATGGAGGAATGCCTCACGTATACATCAGCAAAAGCCCAAATCTATTATAACATCTTATTGGCTATTATTAGGTGCTATAAGACCAGTAATAGCCTACAAGATGTGATAAGACAAAAACAGTAATATTAGCACAGCCACCTAGCAAGACCTCTTCTGAGGCCTCTCTGCAGCTTCACTGTAAGGCTGCACCCAGTGACCAAACTTGGTGGAGACCATCTCCAGACTATTCCCAGCCAGTGTCCAAAATTTGAGCCTGGTGGGCACATGCAATGGAGAGTAGCAAAGAATCCTAGTTGAGTGGTAAGTGTAGTAAGATGATAATATGGTAATAGATTTGGGCTTTTGCTGATGTAATGGCAGCGCGTGAGCGCGAGATGTGGAAGTGGCCCCATGTGCGATTCTTTTGATCACGACGACGTGGGACAGAGGATGGGCCACCCTTTCTGGCGGGGTGGTTTCGCACACCTTCTCTACCGTCCAACTCGTCTTGGACGGCGCTCTCCAGGAAGTGGCTTCGACCGTTGGGCGGCGGTCGGTCTGGATCGAGCTCGATCACCCACTCAGGGAGTGGGCGAGCATGGTCCGGTTGGAAATAAGGCTGCGCGGGGTACTCCCACAAAGTGGTAGCCGCAACAGCCACGCGGATGGGCCGGCACGAAGTGTTGCGGCCAGCGGGGACATAGTGCCGTTCCACAGTGTCATGAGTAACCCATGACGTGGGACGGAGAGTGTAAGAATAGGACTTGTCGCCGGCAGGGGGCCGGCGGGCAAGCCTGATGTGTTCGAAGAGCCAAAGGGGGGGAAGCAGATCAAGCGCCGCTTCCGGCCATAAGGCCCACGCGGTGGCCACCTCAGGCAAAAGAGGCGTAGCCGGAGACGTAGCAAAGACTACGTCGTCAGGTGGGACGGTCAGACATCGCGAAGCGCAGTTGGCGTTATCTTCACAAATGTCCAAGAAATCGTGGTAGTAAAGGTTCTGGGAGGTGTAGCAGCGCCAAAACGCCCGCCAGAAAATGCGGTTGTCCCCATCCGGGAGCTCTTGGCCCCATTCAGGGAAGGAGGTTTGCCGCGGGTGGTCCCACGGTATAGGTGTAATGCAACTGGCATCGGTCACCTGGTAGCCAACGGCCACAATGATGATGTAAGCCTTGGTGGCATCAGCGTGAAATTCCTTTTGGAACTGGCTGAAATGTTTAAGAACCCGCTCAGCGACCGAAAACGGTGTGAGCAGATTGATTTGGGTTTCGGTCATGTGGTCCCAGACGCCAAGAAGCACCGGGATTTCGGCAAACATGGAGGGCGGTAAGTTCCAAACCTGCCCTTTGCTGACGTAATCGAAGGGTTTGACTTCAAACCCCCGATTGTACTTCAGGATGCACGTGGAGATTCGATCAAGTGTTTTGAACGAATATTTGGAGTAGGCGTGTTCCCCGAAAGCGGGGAACCGGAACCGGAACCGGTGGCCCCTCCAATCATGAAGGTCGGAGTAGGCAAGGTAGGATATGAGTCCCCTGTCACGAGCCAGATAGGGCATCCAGCCGGTGAAGGAGAAAAAGGAGAAAAGCGCCCCAATATCGAAGCGTGGGTATGTAAGAGGGCCTAAGTTCACCGGAGGCATAACAAAGACTTCCTCATTGGGGTTATGCGAAAAGGGTTGGCGGACGATCGATCGAGGAGAAGGGTCAGGGCCTTCCATCGTCAGATGACCATCACGCAGCAACTGCTTCCGTATGCGGGAAGGAAGGGGGGGCGGCTCATGGCTGCGCTCCCCCGTGGTGGGATTCCAGTACGTGCCCGTGGACGGGTCGTACCAGGGGTGGGCGACCCCGACCGGGATGGCTCCCTTGCGGCCGGGGTGTTGCATAGATGAACCACCACGTCGACTCGACCCGCCACTTTCATGGCGGGAAGAGGAGCTAGGTCCTGTAGGTGGAGGTAAGGGAGGGGCCAGATCACGGAGTGAGCGGCCGCCATCCTCATCGTATAGGCGTCGAAGTACACTGGAGAGCGCGCTGCGTCTCAAAAGGTCGCTGCTTGACCCCCCAGTGCCCGCCCGGGAAGTGCTTGAGCGATTCATGGTCTCCCTCGAAACCAAAGGAAAGGGAAAGGGGGAACGGTTCAGGGATGCTCTCGACGGATGGACTCGACGATGTGGATTGATTGCGACGCGATAAGAGAAGCGCCCACCAGGTGGTGGTGGTTGGAGGAAGAGAGAGGGATGGCTAGGAAATGGGTCAGCTACTGCCACTCACCGGGGGCATGGCACCATATAACTTGATGTGGCATTGCTGATGTACAAGTGTTACACAGAATGTGTAGCATGCATTCGACATGAGGTAACATTGCTTTTACATACAACGTGGATTGAGCATGTACGGCCATGAGAAATAGCCGTTACACAAAATATTAATCATGAATAACAACAGCAAACCGCGTAATATGGGTGTTATATTCAATGTGAGTCTTACTATGTTTCACCTTGCCACATGGTCAATAAACGTTAAGTGTAATAACAGTAATACTTCCCATTGAAGGTACGTTATACAGAAAATATAACACCTATACAACAGCAATGGAAAATCATGTTATACAGTGGGTTGCCCCCGGTGACTGGTCAGCTGCTGCCGAAATGCCCTGCGATGTCTGACATGTCATACCCGGTGGAAAATAAACAATTCGGAGGGGTCCCTATGGCCTTCATCTGGATGGTGATCGTCCGATTAGAACGCAGAATCAGAATAACAAATTGAGTTAGTGTTTTCCATGTGACACGCCACTACTTATAACAAGACTTCTGAAACGGGGGGAATCTAAGCAACTACGACAAGCAGTACGGCAAGACAGCAAGATAGCATGATCGTGGTACAAAAGGAGTCCGGGAAAGGTTCATCAACAGATAGGTACTATGATTAACGGGCAGGGTGACAGGGTCTTCACAGCATGGAGATGGCACGAGAGCGCTACTATGAGCTACACGAATTCCAGTATCGAGTTAAGGTCGGAAATCATTTACGAGAATCAGAATCAGAACGAATTTAGGTAAGGGGAGTAATCAAGAGTGTCCGTAGACGTAGACGAGACGCGAGACGGAGCCCATCGACATGAAATATAGTTCACAGCAAGTAACGATCTAGGCTAGAAGTGAGGACACAGCGAAAGAAGAACAGTAGTTGTTACACGGATCGCATTATCTGGTCAACGTTGCATACCTTTGGGGAAAGCTACAGGGAGGTCCATGCCATGCGTATCATCCGCCCGCGCCCGAGCGGCTATTTCCCACAGCGATGGACCACCGCGCGCTGCGTCAGCCCATTCCTTGCAGGGGTCGTCGCCTATCCGCGGCGATAAAACCGCGTACAGACGGTCGTCCTTGTTGCGCAGCCATTCCACAAGGAGCCGGAACGTCGCTTTCGGCGAAATGTTGGTCTTCCTGGGGTACCAAGCGATCTGGTACCAAGGGTTCGTCAACCACTTATTCTCGGCTAACGTCAAGACGATCATCTGCAGCGCCTGATGCTCGAGGACCCCGGGAGGTAGACGGAGCGTGCCGTGCTTGAAGTCGTTCCCGAGATCCAGATAGGGCAACGCGAGGTGTGTGAGGTTCGAAAGGAGATTGTGCGGTGAGAAGGAGGAGATGGTCATGTCGAGGATGCGGAGGTGCGTGATGTTGTGCAAAAGCTCAGAACCATCCTGAAGTCGCAGGCCAATGAGGAAATGCCAGTCGTATCGGAAGGTGTGCGTGATGAGGGTCATCGAGTGGAGGTGGCACGGGAAGGGATCCGGCGAAAATGTCGAACCGTCAGCAGTCGCTTGGAGGCGAGCGAGGTTCTGTGCTTGGATAGAGGGGGCAACAGCACGGAGGGACTGTGACATTAACGCCAAGTTCTCGACCTTGGTACAGGCGCGGAACATCTCCACTTCGTTGGTCGGGTTGGAGATCCCGGAGCTCTCCACCCAGAGGTTACGCACCAAGTGACCCCAGGCTTGGGGACGCAAGGGTCGTGCATTGGGAGAATTGTTCGCCCCGGAGGACATACCACGAGCGAACGCCGGCTTCGGGCGGTAAATGACTGTGGAGAAGAGATGGGGAAGGGCGATCTTGCGCGCCCAAGTAGACACGCGAGAGATAGCTTGTGCTGTTTGTGGGTAGTTGCACGAGGCGATCTCAAAGACATTGATGACGAGCTCCGGTGGTAAAGAGGGGAAGGGATGCGTCGAGTCCATCGTGGAGGGAGAGTCGACGGAGCGCCTTGCCGAGAAAGAAGGAAAGGAAAGGTGACGGAGATTGACCGAGAGCATCCGATTGAATGCGTTAGCTGGGGCTACTGTAAACGACAGGTCGAAGGGGAGAACGTATTTGAGCACATACCAACAAATCAGCTACTCGAGGCAAAGGGCAGAGAGCTTGTGGGGTAGATCGGGAGAAGGTGCTGTGGGGTCTATGGGCAAGGCACGGTGGCACGAGGACGTTGCGTCTTATGAGTTGTACGGGGAACGGTCAGGTTGCCGAACACGCCATAAGTGTGCCTTGGTAACCGGCTGTTATACATGAGGCCCATAGCCCCAAGGTTTGACCCGCCGTTAAGTACCGTCTCAGCAGAGGAGTAGTGGCACATACAACGTCGCTATTCGTGTGCAGCAAGCGTGTAGACGTCCGGCTGGGCGTCGGAAGCGGTTTTGTGAGCTACGACGTGTGTCCGTCTAGACGGTGTGAAGGCAAGTCTAGGCGAGTATGTATGTTTGTCGAGAGACCCAAGGCCGTGTCCCGAGGTGGTTTTGGTGAGAGCATTGGGCGGTACTATGAACCAGTCGGCACCTGCAACAAGCAGAAGCGCGAGCGGCTAATAGAAGCTCCTATGCCAGGCGGTGGCCTTGTGCTTGGCGGTTTCTCAGTCTTGTTATCCGGCTGGCAAACACCGGTATCGTACTGTTTATCCTCTGAACAGTACTAGTCCGAATAGAACGGCTCTGTCACACTCTAGACCTTCGACCCGAGCGCCATTCGGAGCATTGAACAAGACCTTCAGAATCTCCAATCTCACTAGGTCTCTCAGCACTCGGCGGAAGAAAAGGGACGAGACTCCGAGAGCGGTCCGAGCAGAGGTTAACTGATCTGTGTAGTGTAAGTATGCATCATCCCGGAATTCCCACTGTGGCCCGGACTCGGAGGCCGAGAGCGGCAGGGCGCCGGGCGGTGAGGTGGCCGATAGAAGGGACGAGCCTTCTGCACCGCGACGGTACTCCTACTCCTCGAAGTACTTCTATCCTCTCCTTCACTTGCATCTTCTTTCATTCGGCTCGACGCCTTCGCTCCTTTTCATTCTGCCACACTCGGCAGCATAGCCAACTGTATCCAAAATCATGTCGGGGCCTATTCAAACGATCGAGGCCGCCAACACGGTCTCAATTTCCGATCTTTGGGACCCGCTGTACGACTCCTTTGACGTTGATCTCATCGTCAAAGTATTGGCATACACGGCATTCAGTGAGCACCATATCACGTAGACGTGTGGGCTTTTCGAAAAGCTTACACTTCGCAGGCCCCTTCTTCACTTTCTTTATCCCGCTCTTTTACTACTTCCAGGGAGCTCGCTGGCCCGACACAGCCCTTGTCTTCTTCACTTTCCATACCGTGGCCGTCTCTGCATTCTGTGAGTCCCCTTCCGTGACCGTTCCCTGCCGTTACTTAATCTGTTCGTTCGTCCAGGGTTCTTGAAGTGGTGCTCCCGTCTCCATCGGAACCAGGGAAACTTACTCTTTGGACCCCCTCGCTTGGACTGGGGCAACCAGCTTGTCGTCGTTACCGGAGGGTCGTCAGGAATCGGGGAACTCATTGCCAACACCCTTGCTGTGCGGAATGTCACTGTCGTTGTCCTGGATGTGAAGCCGATTGTAACCGAGAACTGTGAGTCTCCCTCTTCATTCCCCTCCTCTTCTTGAATCTGTAAGTGGTCTAATGTTTGCCAAGATAACATCACGTATTACAAATGTGATGTCTCCAAGTGGGAAGAGGTTGAACGTGTCTCTAAGCAAATTGTCGAAGAGGTCAGTCTCTTGTTGGCCTTTGACGGCACCTGGCCTGTGAATAAATTGTTACAAAGCTTGGTCACCCTACCATGCTTATCAACAACGCTGGCGTAGTGCAAGGCAAGACCTTAGTAGATTTGAGCCCCGAGGATATTCAACAGTAAGCGTACGCCATCGCTTCAAACAGCAACTCTCGCTAAGGATTTTTCAGAACGTTCTCGGTAAACACATTGGCGCACTATTGGACCCTGAAGGCGTTCCTTCCGAACATGATCAAAGAGAACAAGGGCCACATTGTAAGTACTTCCAAGGCTTACAGAGCCGGTATATTCAAGAAGACTCGGACGTTCATTGACACGTCATAAAGATCAACGTTTCGTCGGTGTCTGGTATGGTCGGCATGGCACGGTTGAGTAAGTGTTCATCACTTGTCGTTGTCACGTTAAGTGAACTGCTTTTCCTGATGTCGAGTTGTCTTACAGCGGACTACGGTGCCTCTAAAGCCGCACTCATCAACCTGCACGAGTCTCTCCGGTACGAACTGGACCACGTTTACAAGGCACCGACCGTCCGCACTACGCTCGTCATCGCAGGACACGTTTTAACGCCCCTCTTCTCGACCGTACGCCACCCGGCAAGCTGGCTGTACAAGTTCTTCTTCCCAAGCATGGCGCCCGTCGACCTAACGAAGGCGATCATCGCCGCGTTGGACGAACAGCACTCGCGGGTGATCTACTTGCCGTTCTACGCCCACTTCGTTCCGTATCTCCACGTCTTACCCAGCTATCTCCGGGATCTTGCGCAGTGGGTGAGTTGCATATTTTGTATTCAAACGTGAAACACGATGTGCTGATGTACGCGCAAGGTCACTGGGTGCGACTATGCTATGGAGGATTTTGTGAAGGTGTCGGGCAGGAGGCCAGAGGAGGGTCCTGCACCTCCCGTCCCGCAGTCGCGCAAGAAGGATGCTTGAGCATGGAGAGTTTGCAAGGTACCATCTTAAAAGCTGTCTTGGGGGTTCTTGGTAAATTTCTGGATTGGTTGAGATTGGTGTACTAATATCCGTGTAATTTATATTGTTGCTCATCCTGCCAACCTCGGGCTCTGGCGACGGGATGTGTTTGACGGACTGGCGAAGCGGGAGTAGTGACGAGGTGTATGCCAGGTGGCCCTCTGGCGTGTGCAGGAATCTGCTCGGTTCCCGGTGTCAGCCCCCTCAAAAGCGCGATGTCACACTGGTACCCCACCCTTCACACAAGCACTCCGACGAGAGGCGACGCGTTTTCTTGCTTGTTCGTCTTTGCCACTGCCCTCTTCATCCCTCTCATCCAGTTCTGTCCCGCGATACATCCTTCAACAGTCCTATGTTGATCCGCGTTCTCAGCCGCGGTCTGTTTTTCAGGCGGGGGTCGCAGGTCGACTTCACCGGCGGGCCGCTCGGGAACAGGCAAGCCAACGCTGAGGGTATCAATGTTGTTCACTCTGTCGCCGGCAATGTTGCAGAGACGGATGCTTTCGAAGGCGGCCCCTACAAGGTACGTGTTCTGTGCCTGAGAGGGGGTGGTTCCGCTGATCCTGGGTGTACCGGAACCTCAGACCTCACCACCGAAAGTTGCTCAAGCCATTGTGAGTTCAATGAGTCCTTTCGGTTAGGATCTTGTTCTGAGAGAAGACAAAGCGCACGGAAGATCCTGGCGTTGAAAACTATCCCGTTATCCCCGATGCCGTTTCGAGCAGACCCGAAAATGCGCAATATATCCACCCATCAATCATCGACAATTCCAGTCATGTGTCATCCTGTTTTACCCACCCCTACGCCTTCGGGAATGGCATTGAAGCCGTAATGAAAGGAACAGATGAAGGGGATGATGCAGACGAGGTCTTCCGGACGCCCTTGCACCAGACGCCATTCTTGGGCCAGGAAGACGGGTCATCGACGAAGCTGCGCTTTGCAAGTGTTCAACCCTACGTCATCCTTTTCAATTCGACTGACTCGAGTTACAGATAGAGCACTTTGACGACACACCCTGCCCTTCGAAGACGCCGTCCCCCAGCGGACCTCCTGACATCCCTATCATGGATACACGGCTTACTCAAGGCGTGCTTTCGGATATCGCGGAAGCCGATGAATCTGGCGTCCAGGACCTATCCACACAAGACTTAAAGCCCTCTCCCAATCTTCTTCGCGTCCGGACACTGTCGTTCTCGTCTTTCGGGTCATCCTACCCTAGCTCATGCTTTGGCTCGCCCGCTTTGAATGGCGCTCTTCCCTGTGGCATGACGACGACGTGCGCGGGGACCTTCGGTCACGATGCGACGTTGTCTGCATCATCATCGTCTCCTCTCGTCGGTTGGACCCACAGCGCGGTTCAACTTGCGTCTCATGACATTGGAGATTCCGCAAGACGTCCGCCTTCCCCTGATTCTCCGACATCGGACTTCGTCCCATTCGTTGTCGAGCCTTTGCTGTCTTCAAATTCTGTGGTCAGACTGGCGGTAGACGAGGGCGTTGTTGACGAACGCAAGGATGGACACGAAGCCGACGTTGCGCCGATGCCTACTACTGCCACGACAAGTGTGGTGCCTTCTGCAAGTACTTACGCAGATGCCACCAACGTGAGTGCCGTGCGGATCCTGTCGCAGGACGGAGCTGACCCTCGTATTAGCTTGCACTGCAGCATCCGGAAATGGCGTCCGACATTCTCCGTCAACCTCTGTCCTCCGCATCTGCTTCTGGCTGTCCATCGAAGTTGCCGACGCCATCGGTCTCCTGTTCTGTCAGTCTCCAGATGGTCCCTCCCGTGTCTTCGTCCTGCACCCCGATGAGGGCTGGAACGCCTCATACGGCAGAGCGACCGAATTGGGCATTGGCACCGGATGTCCAAACATCCGATCGTCCTGCGTTGACAGTAGCATCCAGAGCGCATGCAGTGGAGGATCCGAATTGGGCGTTGGCGAAGGAGACGACGGGCGACCGACGACCAAGATCACGGAGTCGCGGTCGCGGCCGTGGCGGTACCCGTCCCTCATCTGTTACTCGCGCCTTTTCTCGCGGTGCTGAGCTACAAACCCGTCGCGGTGGCCGGAGCTGTGACGCTAGCCAGGCCAAATTGACGCCGACCGTAACTACCTCAGACGTTGTCTCCCCGAAACACAACCAGGAGTCAGAATGTGGTGATGCTCTGCAGGGAGTCCCAAGTCGTGTAGCCGATTTCGAGGATGGGCCCCAACAATGGCTCAACCGCGTCAACTCTTGGGTGGAACAGACGTCTCAGGAGCGGAAGACCTGCCCTGGCACCCCGGATTGTGATCCAGACGCAAAATGTACGAACATTCTTCCGCCTTCTCCCAAGGAACCGACGAGCCGGCTTCAGTGTCATTCGAGGACTGCCAGTGGGCTAAACCCCCATGCACCTGTTTGGACACCAACGCCTCGCGCACGTTGTCAGACGCCGACGGACTCGGACTCAGCGCCACCTGCAACGCAGAGCGAGTCTTCACCAAGCGCCAATTCTGCGAGGGGCCCATTTACCTTCGGTGTTGACGCAGACATAGACCGTTTGCGGGATATGCTTCGCAACTGTGGCATCCAGGACAAAGATGCCGACGCTGGCAGCATTCGTGATGATAAGACCCGATCGACGCCTCCTGGACTGGAGAAGAATGAATATGTTGCGCCCGACGACAAGGGGAGCCAGAAGACTAAAGCATCATGCGAGATGAATGAAGCCGACAAGATACCTGGACACTTCAACACAGGGGATATTTTCAGCTCTCAATCGGACGCCCCCCAGCAAGGCTTCGAGTTCACGACCCCCACATGTCTTGGTCCTCCAATTTCAATCGCAGGGCCGATGTCTGGTCGGACATCCCCCTTCCCCCAGAGCTTCCTCACCACGCCGCCACGCCTCGCATTCCAGAGGTCGAACGCGCAGTACTTCAGGAAAGAGCCCGGTGGTCCGTGGATCAGCGGATACTTCGAGCCAAACGCCCCTTCGTCTGGCCCACCCTTCTTTCCACAGGCAAAGCCTGGGCCAGCTCTGTTCCCTACTCCAGCGGCAGGATCCCCCCACCTATCATTCTCGCAGACTAGCCGCTCGTTCAGCAGGACTTGTCAGCCTTCTGCCGGGGGCGTCTACATGCAGGGCAGCCCGCAGCCGTTCGTGGCAGGTTCCTACAAGGTCCATGTCAACTGCGCCGAAAGAGGTCGAGATGCCGTTCCCGACGCCCCCGCTTCGCCTTTCACGGTTGGTATGAAGCGGCCCCGCCAACCCACGATAGGGCCATCGACGTTTAAGAGCCAGCGGTTTGTTTGAGAAGGAGACGCGACCCATGTGGCTGGTCCACGTAGGTGACACTTCAAGCTTCTATACATCCTACTCCCTCGATCCCCTTGAGTCATCGCCAGCTTTATCGTTTTGTCATTGAACCCCGCCGCCCATTTATGCCTGTCCCACGTTTTCCCCTTTTCGTTCAGTGGTGATCTGGCTCCATAGAATCACAGAATGTTCATATATACATGGGACAATATATTGGTACATCCAACCTAAACCTTGATAACGTGTGTAAGCTTCTCGATGAGCTTCTGCAGCCTCTCCGCCTCGTACTCGGCCAACGTCGCGTTGTTCTCGATCGTAATCGCCTCAGTCAAAGCAGGGAACGTTGTAGCACCATATCCTAAACATCACATCGTCAACTCATAGCACTATCGCTCAAGCATGAAAGGGTGCTCACCGAGCCACTTCCCCGGGGCGACGTCGAGGTTGCGGTACCACTCGCGGTCCTTGATGCCATCCTCATGAATGAACCCGCGCTCGAACAGCTTGAGCCTCTGGTTGACCTGGCGGATGCGCTTGACCGCCTTCTTGAACTTCTTGTGCGGGAACCGCTTCTTGTGCTTATCATGCTTGTGCTTGTGCAGGGCGATCGCCTCGCCCTCATTCATCTCGCGCTCGCGCTGCTGCCTCGCCCACGCCGGCGCGCGTCCAACCCGCGGTTTGAACGGCAACAGACCGTTCCCATTCCTGTTCCGCATCGCCGAGCATTCGAACGCTGTCTTATCCGCAGATACGGTGGGGGCCATGGACACGGCAGACATGTCGTCGTGGAGGGGCGCACAGTCCCGACCGAAGAAGCGCTTGAGCTGGCAGAGCTTCTCGCGGAGGACGCGGCGGACGAAGTGGTGGTGGGCGAGCTTGTGGAAGAGCTTTCTGAGTTTATGCTCGGCCTTGGCTTTCTCGTGGTCGAGCTTGGCGCTCGCCTTCTGGAGGGAGCGGATCGCGTGACGGAGGTCGGAGAAGTCGACGTCGAGCGAGGTGGTTACGGCGAGCGACTCGACCCTGAGATGGGACGGGGTGAGCAGAATGAGATGTGGAGGTTCCACGGCTTGACTTACTTCTCGAGGTACCTCTCAAGCTCGACTGCGTGGTGGGTGGTGTTGATGGGGAGGACGATCGAGTCTGCGAGTCGTATGGTCTCCAATCCCAGGAACTTGGCGACCGCGACGTGTCTGAAGAAGCCAGGGTCACCGTACACCTCCATCCATCGCTCAGAGTCAAAGACAGAGTGATAGTGGTAGACTGGGTCCTGTAGCGTCGAACCGAAACTGCCTTGAGCCGAAGCAACCTGGTACACAAGTCAGTCACAGACATGAAACCCAACGAATGAGATCGTACCCCACTGCGCTGTACAAAGACGGTGTAGTCGCTCCCGGAACCGAGGACGCCAACACCAGTGCCAGAAGCCGCGAGTTCCCTTTCAGCCTCCGTGAACATATCGAAGACCTCAGCATCAATGTGGTCGCCAGTCAACACGCCGCTGTCCTTGGTCGCATCCCAGAGTGTCTCTCCAGGCCGAGTCGGGTGGGGGACGTCCTCAGCAGCTTCACGGAGGAAGTGCGCGAGGGATGGGGTCGCTTGTGCGCGGAAACGCGAGCCGGAAACAGAACCATCTGCGTAGGCCAAAACAGTCAATACACATCCCACACGCACACTTCCTGCATACGCCCGCAGGCGATACGTTCGCCCGGAGGGCGTATGTAGGAACATAAGCTTGGGGACGTACCGAGGTTCAGGTATGCAACGACGTGCTCGTCAATCCAATCCGTGAAGTCCTCGCCCCACTCGGTGCTGCCGATGAGGCCGTACTCTTCGGCATCCCAGCTTGCAATAACAATGGTACGAAGGGGAGTCCACCCATGCCGGAGAAGCGTTCCAAGGCCACGGACGACCTCATGTACGGAAGAGGTCCCAGATGAGGGGTCAACAGCACCCATGACCCAAGCTAGACAACTACCTCAGCCCATGAAAAAGGCGATATGACGAGTGCCTTACCATCGCGATGGTTTCCAACTACGATAACCTCGTCCGTGATGTGCCCCGGGATGACACCAAGGACGTTCCAGATAGGCATGACCTTGTCGTCGACTATTTTGGCTATTCAGTGACCAAACTAGTCATTCAGACCGAGTTTGACACACACCATTGTTGACCAGAGAGATGGTCCTGTTCAGTCCACCTTCTTGGATTTCCTTTAGAAGGAACTGAGCATTGGCCCACGAGATAGGGAGACTGGGAATAGTGGGAATATTGGTGCCATTCGTGCGAGTGCTGTTCTCGTACGACGGATAGCCGGGGGTGGTAGGGTCTCTAAATATATCCACGTCCCAGGTTGTGAGTGACCAATGAAGGTTATACGATAGTGAAGACAGTACCCTGGATAGATTGACAAGAACTGGGTGCTACCCCGTTGAACAGAGTTCGGGTTTCTTGCAGGCCCATATGGATACCTTTGAAAGGCGTAGGGGGTGAGCGAGATACAGATTTGCCTTGTCAACGCTGACAAGACTTACGGAGCGTAGCCATTCTCGACAGTCACGGTGCCGTCGTCGCGCGGATCGGAGTAGATCAAGCATGCAGCTGCGCCACGCTCTTGGGCACCCTTGACCTTCAGAAGTAACCTTGAATCAACGTCAAGGGCACACGAGCATAATGGGGTACGAACCTTGAGGCCACGGAATATGCCTCCGTAGCGAGTGATCACAATCGTGCCATTGAGGTTCACACCTAACTATGAGTATGAAGCCGTCCGAAAGAGAAGGTCGAAGGGGCTCAGGACGCACCCTGCTCGACCAAGGCGTCATAGTCCTCCTTCCTGCCGTAATTCGCGTACACGAGCTTGCCCTGAGCAGAACCCCCGCGACTGAGCCCATGCCAGGTGGTGACCGCGTCGAAGTATTTGCCGGCCTCAGGGTCAGTCTCGTCCGCAACCTCTTCGAGCTCGGCTTTCACGACCACGTTCCCGGCGTCGTCCAAGATCTCCAAGCTATGATCAAGGGGCGTATTCATGATGGGATAGTATGTGTCGATCCATGCCGTAGGCTTCTTCAAGTGCGGAATACCAAGGGTGGCGTTGCGGGACTCTGGCGTCCCAGCAGAATACAGGGGGAGGGAGCCGGATACGCCGACCCCGAGCTCAGTTTGTAGGAGGTGCAAGAAGTCCAATGCGGTCTCGAAGTCCCCAGGAGAGCCAGCCATGTGCGGCTTGGTCGCATACTGGCGGGACGCCGCGAGCGCGCTCTGCGGGTTCGGGACAGACCTGCGTGCATTGCGCACACGACGGTAGACCGCCGGGAGTACGAATTAGATAGACGTTTTGACATGGAGAGCTCGCGATGAATATGTGGGAAATAAACGCACAGGAACAACTTCTCCGCCTTCTTCCCGTGCAGCACCTTGTGGGGATGCCGCCCCCACGTCTCTTCACCAAACACACGCGACATCCACCTCCCTTCATGAGCCTCCAGTTCCTTCTCTGCCCCTGCATTAGACCAGCGCCGCGTGCACGAGAAAACCCATGTGAAGACAAGAGTAAGTGCCACGAATCGCACAAGAACTTGACGGCAGGGAGAGCCACGGGTCGGACGGGAGACAGCAGCAACGGGGACGGGGATCTCGCCCAAGGGTTGCCCCTTCTTTTCATCGAGGTCGGCCATGGTGGTGGTCGCTCAGGAAGAGATAGAGGGCATGAATGGGGTGGGTAGTGGAGATAGCTGTTTTGAGAAGAGGCCAGAGTCCGAGCCGGAGCGCGAAGAGGCCTCGTGAGAGCTGAGAAGTTGCGGGTTACGACAACAGCCGGGGGTCGCACGAAGCTTGTGCCTGGTCCAGCCAACACCACCACGACATGATAGATAGGTCACAGGTGTACACTTCAACAATGTCCTGTCTTCGCCCTAGCAATTGCAGAGATGATGATACGATGATGTCATCGTCATCCGCAGTCGCAGGCGCGTTCTACGAATGAAGACAGTGTCGACCCTGGTCGACCGGTAGGTTGAAGTGCTTGTTGGAACTTTGTCCATCAAAGAGCATAAAATTGACTATTGTACAATTCACGGTCTGCATCCATGTCATACTTAAATTGCGATCCAGCATATTCTCCGGCCTCTGGTAGTGGTCTTCCTCGTCGTTTACTTCTTCGCGAGCACGATGCAAGTACGTGAGGGGATGTACACCTGCAACGCCCGAGGCTTAGACGATGGCTCCTCCGATCCAGCGCTCTGAAGCCCACGTACCTGCGTCCAATTCTTCCTACCGTTCCACTCCATCGGCGTCGTCTGGTACGTCCCGCCAAGCAGCACGTTCTCAAACCCGCCAAAACGCTTCTCGTCGCTAGTCAGCACAACCTCATAGTCGCCGACCTCCTCCACGCCGACCCGGTAATCGGAGTACGACTTGGTCGGATGGAAGTTGAAGACGAACAGCAGCCCCGCACGCTCGTACGCGATGACCTTGTCGACCTCGTGCTTGAGCGAGACGTAGGCGGGTTCGGCGTGCAGCCACCCATACTTCTCCTCGGTGTGGTTCATCACCTTGTCGAACTCGTTCAGGTACTTGTACCGAAGGAGTGGGTCATCGACGACGTTCCACTGCCGGCGAGCATACTGGAAGGAGTTGTTGTTCCCTTCACGGGGGAAATCGAGCCACTGCAAATACTTTTAGCATGTAGTTCACATGCACAAAAGATAAG
The DNA here is from genome assembly GCA_964023155.1 of Ganoderma resinaceum. Lineage (NCBI taxonomy): Eukaryota > Fungi > Basidiomycota > Agaricomycetes > Polyporales > Polyporaceae > Ganoderma > Ganoderma resinaceum. Next base: position 2,602,772 of record OZ026793.1, read on the forward strand.
GACCGACCTCTGGGTGTCCAAACTCGTTACCCTCGAAGTTCAAGTATCCCTCGCCACCCAAGGAGTGGACAAGCAGTCTGTATTGGGACGAGTTAGGACCGAACGCGAACAGCCAGATACAACTTACCGGATCATCTTGTGCAGAGCAATCCCCCGAGCAATGACGGGCGTGTACTCCGTGAGATCCGACATGTTCGTGTACATTTCCTTGTCCATAAGCCAGAACGCAAGCGTTTTATCGCCGACGAGTGCCTGATCGTGACTCTCGGCATATGCGATGCTCCGTTCCCCATAGCGGCGGTTGGTAAGCGTGTGTACGATGTCACCCATATTCCACTCGTCGTCACTCTTGTGCTTGAGCAACTTGATCCACATGTCAGGAATGGCCATCGACAAGCGGTAGTCGAAGCCGACGCCGCCCTTGGAGACAGGAGTACAGAGGAGGGGCATGCCTGAGACATCCTCGGCAATTGTGATGGAGCCAGGATACAGTGAGTGGATTACATCGTTGGCCTGGTGAATATTGAGAAATGCTGCTAGCTCTGAAAAAACTCAGAAACTCACCAGCATAAGGTAAACGATAGCCTCCAAGTCAGCGGAAGAGCCAAAATACTCATGGTAACCTCCGGAAAATCCGGCGCCAATGCCATGGTGGTGGTACATCATGCTAGTGACGCCGTCAAACCGGAAACCGTCGAACCTGTACTCTTCTATCCAGAAGCGGAGGTTGCTGAGCAGGAACCGAAGTACTTCATGGTGCCCGTAGTTGAACAACCGACTGTCCCAAAGTTCATGCCGTCCACGAGCGCCCTCATGGAAGTACAAGTGGTCTGTAGCATCGAAGAGATTGAGACCGTCGAGCACATTCTTGCAGGCGTGCGAATGGACGATGTCAAGCAGGACGATGATGCCCATGCTGTGAGCGGTGTCGACAAGCTCCTTTAGTTCTTCGGGGGTACCGTAACGGGAGCTTGCAGCGAAAAAGCTCGTGACCTGGTATCCGAATGCTATTGTAACAGAGAATGAGCATATGCAGGAGGGGAACTACGTGATCCCGCGCTTACAAGCATAGTAGGCATGTTCCATGACAGCCATCAGTTGAATAGTGTTATAACCTAGGTCCCTGATGCGAGGGAGAATATTCTGTGTGAACTCCTTGTAGGTGCCAACACGGTGTTCCATGGTGGAGATGCCGACGTGTGCTTCATAAATCCGTAGACTCTTCGGGGGGGGTGGACGAGGGTGCTTGAATTCGTAGAGTTCCTCTGAGGGTGGATTCCAGAACCGCGCCTCGTACACGGGAGACACGGTCAAATCTTGGGTGACGCGTTGGATCCAAGCAGGAACACGCTCGATACGCTCCCCGCTGTTCACAATCATGGAGATCTAGACATCACGGCGTTAAGACATAATGCATTCGCAATAAATGTGCGTGTACGAGTGCCTCACCTTAACCTTGGAATCGTGGGGGATGGCGCACTTGCCATCTTGTGGAGGAATAGTAATCTCCCAGACTCCGTACCGGTCCTTCGTCATCGGGTGGGATATTCTATTCCACTTGTCTGACAGAGAACCCGTCAAGACAGCGCACGGACAAACAAGCAAAGTGAACTTACTGAACTCGCCGATCAAGACTGCCTCCTTCGCGTTCGGGGCCCATTCGCGGTAAGTCAGCGTGCCGTCCTCTGCGACGTTGAAGCCGAACTTGCGGTAACCTTTGGTGAACTTCTCGTATCCACCCTCCACGCTGTCTATTGTGTCCTTCCACTTCTTGAAAAGACTGTGCCGGTACACGATGTGGTCCGCATGCTGTTCGAGCCAGGGATCGACGGCAAGCACGGTCTTCTTGTCAATGGGCTCCGTCGCCATGTCTGCCGCCACACAACGATCGGTACCGAAGAATGGTCTGGGAGCGTCGGGGAGGTATGAGATGGGGCGATATGGAGTGGGTGGAGAAGGAGGTACTTAAGACGGGGATTCGCCCTGCAGTTTTCGCCCATCTCAGACCGGATTCGGGGACGCGTCTCACTCTCGCCCAGCTAGAGCCCTTAGGCGCCGATCTTCCCCCCGACGTCACTGATCACGTGCCCGTATCTGGGTCCATCGGGCACCGGGCCGGAGCTTTCTCGGGCCGCACGCCAGCAGAGTGCGGGGTTCCCGGTCCATCGTCGATATCACTCACTGCTCAGTGTCTCCCACCCATCTGGCGCACTGGCAGGCTGCGTCGGTCTTTCTTGCTTTTTATCCGCTCGCTTCCTTTGTACGCTTATGCCACGTATTCGATAGCAAAGTCACCCCTCCACCGTCATGCCTTCCCATTCCCAAACAACGCCTTCAAAATCCAACGCCCTCCATGTCGCGTTGACGAGGGTAGCAGCCATCGGTGTCTTATTGGTCCTTTCTCTTATAACATGGGCATATCAACACGCTCTTGAGCCCCTGTACGGCTCTGCACCTCCCGCCCTCCACCTCAGCAAGATCGTTTGGTCGGCGAGTATCCTAGGAAGCTTCGCACCCACGGTTCCGCTTTCCCGTGCAACCCTTGGGCTTGCATTTCTCTTATATGCTCTCCCAAATTCATCATACTGGGCTGCAGCCTACACTGCGAGGCTGGGGGATCCTGTATGGGGTCCTGTTGCGACCCATTTAGTTGTATTGCTCCCTGTGCTTTCGCTCGGTGTCGCACTCGTGAAGGCATTGCAAGTGAGTACATCATATGTGTGGTCTGTACCCGGCTGAATGTTCACCTCTTTGGTCCCCGCAGGAGGCGCCATACACCGAAGAAAACTCTACACCTCAGTCATCAATCACACTTCCTGTATGCGCCACTGCAATCACTGCGCTCCAAGGGCTCTGGCCGGCGATTGCAGTAGTTAACGTCCTACCTCCAAATCAATTGGTGGGCACTATTTCTTGAAATATGAATACGTCTTGCTCATCCGTTTGAACGCTATATGCATAGTTCCTCTATGCAGGCACCGCCGCTATGACTTGCTGGGCGATAGCACCTTTTTTACCTGACATAAGTGCACCGCCTCCTGGTGCGACAAAACCCTTCGTCTCTACCTCTAGCTCCCAGGCTTCCCCCGACCCAAAGGGAAAGCGAAAGAAGGCTGTCGCGGAGAAGTCAGCTAGTACCGCTCCTCCCCCACCCGAACGCAAGGAGACTTCTACAGGCGCAGCGAAAATCCGGGTGGCCCTCATACCTCTCCTCCTCTACATGACCGGGACTATCTTGCGTGGCCCGACACTTCCTCAACCGCTCCCGGAGCCATGGACTCACCCGTCGTACCCTCTGCGAATTTTATCTTCGGAACAGTCGATGTTATCAGGCGTGGTAGTTGTCGGCGAATCTTTGAAGTCGTCGGACGTCTCTACTGGTATTGAGCATATGCGTTATCTCCGCGCCGGACATTCGCTCCTTGGCGGCGTCTGGATTGGTCCAAAGGTCACGACCATGGATCTAGAGCTCGTGCTCAAAGATGAGGCGGGCAATCCGCTGGGAGACTCTGTTTACACCGCGTTCATCCTGCAAGAAGCAGCGCTTCTAGCAGAGAAGGCGGACAGTGCCCGTCCGAAGAACGCTCTCATTATGTACGTGTGTCCTGACAATCTCCCGTAAACGGAACACGGTTCTCATCACGCACTTCATTCGATAGCGGCCTTGGAGCGGGGATTTCAGCGACTTCGTTCATGCGCCATGGTCTCTCGACTACCGTCGTTGAGATTGATCCCGTCGTGTATGACGCCGCGAAACGCTACTTTGGCCTCCCTGTTCCAGACCATATCTTCCTTGAGGATGCCAGAGGATGGGTGCACAACCGTAGTGAGAACGCCAAGGCCGAATTCCCAACTTTGTCGCAAGCGGCTTCTAAACCCTTCGACATTGTCATCCACGACTGCTTCTCTGGTGGAGGCATTCCTGCGCACTTGTACACGCAACAATTTTGGCAAGAGTTGAAGAACATCGTCCAATCAGATGCCGTTGTCGCGGTGGTACGTCCCGTTTTCTCATCGCTTTCATATACCGAATGCTGAAGTCGAGGACGGTCTATAGAATTATGCCGGCATAATCTCCTCGGATTCGGCCAAAGCCGTCGTGCTTACGCTTGGCTCTGTTTTCCCGCAGTGTCGCGCCTTCTACGACTCCCTCGAGCCTTCCGCAGACGTGCTCAACGAATTCCAGAACTGGGTGTTTTTCTGTACACCCTCGAGCGATCCCCTTCAGTTCCGCGTCGCGGTCTCCTCAGACTTCCTCGGGTCGTATCTGCGCCGCCACGTGCTTTCTAGTCTTGCTGAGCGCGAGGGAGACATCTCTACTCTCGGGAGCGACCTCCCTGCGGAGAAACGCGAGCGTTTCATCCTGACGGACATGGCGAACCCTCTCGGAGATTGGCAGAAGAAGGATGCGTTGCACCATTGGAAGATCATGCGGGATGTGTTGCCAGAGGTGTTTTGGGAGACGTATTAGAAATGCATACGTTGTACAGTAGCATACACATTTTGTAGTACGCGTTATACACGCCCGAGGTTTCTTTCTTCGGAGACAATATTGGGGCACTGTTCCTGTCACAAGAATGCACTCGTGATCCATACGCGTCGGATATATTCAGTGGCACGCCCTAGACGCGTAGCGGATATCGGGGCCGCGATGCTGCTTTAGGCCTTCGCTTCTCAGTCTGAGAATCCCACCCGCACTCCGTGACCTCAAAGAACGTTGCGACCACGACGCCCCCGACCGCATCCAGCATGTCCTCCCCGCGTCCCGTTTCCATCTCCAATTCTCCTGGACGACCGTCTCCGCTTTCGCGCCCGCATTGGCCGTGGTCCACATACACGCATCGGTCCTCTTCGTCCTCGACTTCTATTCATTCGTCCACCAGCAGCTCCATGCAGAACGCGCAGAGTTGGGATTCCAGGACGACTACTGCCGCGTCAAGTCCCAACACCGTCCTCCTATCTACTGGTATCGGAGGCGCACCTAGTCGTATCACGGGCTCCAATAGCCAGAGCGCACTCATGGAGGACGCGACAACGAGACAATGGAACTTTCATGTGAGTGGCTCAGTCTTTCCTGTTGTTGTCGCTCCTGACCACAAGGTATGTTGTTCAGGCATTTGAATGGGTCGTGCGAGACGTGAGCAGGCTCAGAGATTATATCGAGAATCCTCCTTTGATGGCGGAAGGCGAGAACGCGCCCGAGGAGCTCGACGACGAGTTCGACGTGCTCAGGGAGTCTCCCGAGCTTGGTGACGGCAAGTTCAAGCTGGAGATTTGTGCGTGTGTCCCTTTGTGCGTCTTTCATGTGGGAGCTTACATGTTGGGGCAGCCAAAACCACAATGAACGAGCCTGAGAACCCTTCCACACCTATCATACGTGCTCAACCACCGACGTTGTCGCTATATATCACTTCCTTGACGGTCGACTTCGCGCATACCGACTACGAACTGTCTGCGTCCATGTTTGCAGCTATCAAATGCCAGGACGATCGGGTCGGTGAGCGTGGCGCCCGTGCTGAGTGGGCTTGGGAGTACTGGCAGAATAACTGGGCATTCCGTCAGGGGAGTGAAGTTTGGGGTGAGTTACCTATCTGAGTTCCGATCTTTCTGAAACGAGTCACTGACATGCTTCACTTTCAGAGTGCCCCCTTCCCCCTCTGTCCTTCCTGCTCGAGAACCCAAGGATTCGTGACACAGATTCTTTCGTTATATGCGTGCAGATGCACTCCCCCATTGGTCCTTTCTACCCACAGCAACCTTCAGCCTACTACGTTCCTCGTGACCTCCTAGAGGGACTGGAGGCCTCACTTGACAATCCCAGTGAGTATACTCCTTTTATTGCCTTATCCCCAAACCTCACATGCACCCAGACACCGGGGATGTCCGATTTGTTTGTCTTGAGCGGACTTCACCAGACCATGATGCAACACACTCCTTAGCCTCCCTTCCGCCATCTAGCCCCGGTTCCGGATCCTCATCCCAAACGTCATCTTCACAAACCCTAGCAAGGAAACGCATCATATATGCGCACTCAGACATTCTCGTCAAGCGATCGGAGTACTTCGCCACAATGCTCAGCTCTTCATTCGTGGAGAACACGGGCCCGCTTCCGCCAGGCGAACGCAAAGTATATACGATCATCGTCGAGGAAGCTGACTTTGTCACGATTTACTGGCTCCTTAAATGGGTGTATGCCAACTGGCTGCTTTTCCGCAAGGACGACGACCCTCGCCAGGCCGTCGATGGGATTGGCGCAGGTTGGAGCGCGCGCGACTTTCACTCGCCGGGCGTAGCAGACGAATGGGGCTGGAAAGTCTTCCACAAGGGCGGCCCACCCGACAACCATAGCGGCACCGTCAGCGATACGCGTAGTGTCACCAGTGGCGCCAGCGGTAGGTCGACTGGCGAGGGTCCCCGCGAGAAACCCAAAGAACTCCGCGTCGGCGGTTCGTCAACTACCACTGGGATGCGCGCAAGCGGGTCTAGCAATACGTCCAAGTCAACCTCCGCGCCGCGGTCCCCGACGACCACCCGCAGACCGACAGGGGGGAACCCTTCGACCATGACCGTCCCTGTACCCAATCCGACCTCTCCCTCTCGCGGTTCCAAGGCTGTCCCAGTCCCACTTTCCCCCTCCGCACCACACTACCCGCACCCCACCCACAAGCAGCGGACACGCTCGACAACGTCGACGGTGGACCCCCACCCCCACCCGACGCCTGCGCCGCAGCCCGCGTCCGCGCTGTCTATGTACCAGGTCGCGCACCGCTACGGTATGCCAGGCTTGGCTACGCTCGCACTGGAGCATATCGTGGCGACGATCACGCCGCAGTCGAGTTTCCCGGTCTTGCTGGCGTCGTCCACCTGGGACGAGTTGCACTCGTTCATCGAGGTGGGTTCACTAGTTGTTCACATTCCATTTGGGCGCAAGCTGACATCGGCTCGATATCTCATCCAGGACTATGTGGTAGAGAAGTGGGACGAGGTTTCCGTCTCCGACGAGTTCGAACAATGCTGCCAGGAGGTGGCGAGTGGAGAGTACGTGTCCGACTGGCTGAAGCCTTGGCGATGTTGATCCTGACTACCACTCACAGGTGGGGTCCGGAAGGTGGAAAGACTTTGATGGCCCTTTTCAGGAGGCTTCGATCTCCCAGTGCGATGGGATACGCTCGCAACTGAGCCGGCTGCTTAGCCCTTTTGACTATGGTATATGACGCTTGAACTGTACTAATCAGTATATTGGGAAGGACGGATATGGATATATGGATATATTGTATACCACATAGATAAGTGGAATCAAGTATCAGTGTCTCACCTAAAAGCTCGGCTGCATGTCCGGGGGAGGCTGGAGGGTCGAGCGGGGAGCCATCGATGATCGAGCGGTTTAGGGATACGGGTTGCAACTACCGTTACACGAAGGGCGAGTAAGGGCACGCGAGGATAGAGACAAACCACGACACTGACGAAATCGTACGGGAAGCCGATGCCTTCATGAAAGAACAGTTCTTTGATGCCCAGAGTGGCCGCCTGCAGGGCATAGTCTATGGTCCAGAGCGCGGCGCCAGCGGTGTTGCTCACTGCGGGAGCGCCATGGCAGGCCACTACACTGCTCATCTCGCTGTGGGTTGTTGTTAACATCCGACTTGTATCCTGAGAAATTGAACGATGTACCTGAGGACATATGCGAGGCCAAGATGGTGCGTCTCTGCGATGTCTGCGTTGAAGATAGTCAGGTTCCCTCGGACCCCTTGCTTGCTCATAAAGGACGCAAAGGAGATATCGCTCTCATTGCAGAATTCTATCACGGAGTAGTGGTGCTGGGAGATCCTATCAAGGCGGGGTAAGTCTCAGTCTGATGAAAACTGGTTTCTACTTACTGCGTAATGGCCTTCCCGGGTGGGCTGTCGAGGATCCCAAGGTTGAAGATCTGTATCGGGGTGAACAGCTGCTCGACGAACACAGCCCCTTGGACCGAAACGGGTCCACTAGCTCCGTCGATACCCGCTACCTCTACCACAGGACCGGCGATGGAAATCCAGTCCTCGACATACGCTTCGACGGTCCAGTTGCTCGAACGGAATCCAGTAAAGGCGTATATATCCACCTCGTTGCCGATTTCGAGGTGGTCCAAGACGACCCCGGATGCCTTCACGGAGTCTGTGCTGAACGCGCGGACGACAGCCTTGGCTATGTTCACGGCATTGGTTACATTGTCGGCCCCCAGGTTGACGCCCCATGTCATGTGCGTGCCCAGGGGGAGGAAACGGGAGAGCTCATAATACGCATTCCCGACGACAATATGCGTTGCCTCGGGGTAGGGCGCGTTGGTACTTGCGGGAGGAAATTGGTCTTCGTTGGTCGTTACGGTCGGGGACCAGAAGGTGTGGTCCTCGGAGTCTCCACCGACTCGGATCTTTGGTGGTTCGCCGGTGAGCTTTCCGAGAGTCATGGGGGCACTATAGGTGAATTCGTTACGAGAGTCGATGTCAGGCCATTCGGGCCAGCGGTCCGCTTCGATCGAGAAGGAGACGATGGTGCGAGCAAGGGCCCGGGACTGCGAGCCCAAGGGAGAGGATATAGGCAAGGAGACGTTCGCGGCGGAAGACCCGAGCAGGTGGAGGGCAAGGGCGGCCACTGCAAACAAGCTAGGACTGTGATGCATGGCAGGAAAGGTGGCCCAAGGTCCGCTGTAGAAGGTGGAGATTGGGGGCGACCTCCCAGGGCTTATATACAGGGACTAGTCAGACAGATCCAGGCATCAGGGAGGGCCTGGATTGGAATGCACCGACAAGAGAATGATCGGCATGCGCGGGGTAATTTTCAATAGGCATGGACACATGGCTGGGGGGACGGCAGTCCTACTAGTCGCACCATTCAGTAGCATGCAACAGCGACTTCGTGGGATCATAAGAAGCGTACCGACCACTTCCTGCTAGAGTTGAAGGAGGAGATCCTAGTATTCGGTAGCCTTCGGTCCGGGCCCCCAGGTTGGCTACTGAATTACTAGTAATCTGAGACAGTACTTACGATAAGAGAATACGAAGGCCTCGAATGCTGGCAACTCGGATGGAATAGCGTCATAAGGACTACGGATAACATGTTGCACCTACACGCTCGCCATCACCATTTGGGCACTGGGCCGGAGTAGTAGCCTCGCGAGTCACAAGCAAGGAATCATACTGCTAGGGAGGGTACTGAGGCGTCATGCGTGACGTACTGCCGGTCGCGCTCTCGTCCAGAACGCAGTAAGTGCTTAAGTTCCTCCCCGCCACCAGCCAAGATTCGGCTTGAACAGCACAGCAATTTCCCGGCCGCAACTTAACCACAGAACAGCATATACATAGAAGGCAACAGTACCCTACAATACTTAACCAGTGCCTGAAAGTTATGATATACATACAATTCAAGTCCAAGCATTGCGCTTGGCTGCCAATGGCCCTTAGGTGGTACATAAAATCGTAGCCATTCATTTACAGTCCGTCATCCATCCATCGTACAGTCTGAGAACGCTACATGCGTCCAACACAGAATATGCTTGTGCTATACAAACTCGACTAGGACAGCCTCTGTTGAGTGGATATCAAAGCCCTTGTTCAACTCGACCTGCTCCGTCACGAGTCCACCTTTCGGCGACACATTGCTGTTCTCGTAGCTCTGCCCCGCCCAGGTCAAGCCCGCCGTGTCGTCCGCATGGCCAATCACAAGCGTCTTCAGGCGAGCACGGCGTCCCCAGAAGGCGTCGACCTGGCTTTGCGTAGCATTCGCCCCGCCAGCGAAGTCCAAGTCAATGTGCACCGACGGTCGCGTGCCCGTGCTGCTGGCGAGCCACGCATGGAGGTTGACGAACACGGCGCGCACGAGGGCGGCGCCCTCGAAGACGGCGTAGCCCGAGACGTCCGCATCGCCGACGTCAAGCTCGACAACCTTCGATGAGCCGGTCTTGCCGACGAAGGAATTGACGACCAGTCCGCCGTAGAAGCTCGGCTGGATATGCGGCTGGTCGGGCGGATCGAGTGGGGAGCCGTCAATCGTCGAGCGATTTAGGGAGATGGGTTGTATCTGGGCCACGGCGTAGAGGGTGAGCGTGATACGTGGATGAGAGAAGTCACGACACTTACAAAGTTGTACTTGTAGCCGACCCCTTCATGGAAGAATAGTTCCTTGATGCCCAAGGTGGCCGCCTGCAGGGTGTAGTCGATGGCCCAGAGCGCTGCACCGGCAGTGTTGCTAACTCCGGGAGCACCGTGGCAGGCAATACTATTTGTCTCCCTGTGAACTATCATTAGCATCCGGTGGCAATACCTATGCATGGCCCGTGTCTGAAAAAGCGACATACCCGAGCACATAAGTGAGACCTCGGCTGTGCGTCTCTGCAATGTCCGCGTTGAAAACCGTGAGATTTCCCCGCACGGCTGTCTTGCTCATGAAAGATGTTAAGGGGAAGTCGCCCCCGTTGCAGAACGCCGCAGAGTAGCGGTGCTGGGAGATCCTTTCTGAGGGTGAGCTCGAGTACGCATGCAGCGTGAAGTCAACTGTCACACACTGAGTAATAGCCTTCCCTGGTGCGCTGTCCAGAATACCGAGGTTAAAGATCTCTGTTGGGGTGAAGCCCTGGCCAGCAAATGCCGCTCCTTGCACCGTAATAGCACCGCTAGGACCGTTGATGCCTGCCGCTGCGGCAGCCGGTCCGGCGATGGAGATCCAGTTCGGAACGTAGTCTTGAACCGTCCAATTGCTAGGCCGCAAACCATTGTTACGAAAGAGGTCTGCCTCATTGCCGACTTCGATGAGATCGAGGACGACACCAGACGCCTTCACGGCGTTTGTGCGGAATGCGCGGACGATGGCCTTGGCCATGTTGACGGCATTCGTCACGTTATTAGCACCGAGGTTGATGCCCCATGTCATGTGCGTGCCGCGAGGGAGGAAGCGGGAGAGCTCGTAGTATGCATTGCCGACGGTGATGTGTGTCGCCTCAGGATATGGGGTGATCGCATTCGCGGGCGGAAACTGGTCCTCGTTGATTGTTACGGTCGGGGACCAGAAAGTGTGGTCCTCGGAATCAGCGCCAACGCGTATCTTGGGCGGCTCCCCGGTGAGCTTTCCAAGCGTCGTGAGGGCGTCGTACGTGAATTCGTTACGGGAGTTGACGCCAGACCATTCGGGCCAGCGGTCCTGCTCAATGGAGAAGGAGACGAGGGTGCGTGCGAGGGTCTGTGAGCTGGAGGGAGAGACGATGGGCATGGAGACGTTCACAGCAGAAGACCCAGCTAGGTGGAGAGCGAGGACGGCCAACGCAAGCAAGCGAGGACTGTAAAGCATGGCGAGAAGAGACAGGCAGACGCCACGGATGGGAGGTCCACAGGACCTTGGGCTTTGGCACGACGTTGGGAGCTTATATACTGGGGCCGGTCAAGGCGACAACCGTCACATTTGGGTCTAGGATGCAGCGGGGGAAGAAGGGACATCATGGGTCAGATTCGTTCCAACGAGAACCGATGGACAGTCGGACGACGGCACCGTTTGTGATGGGCATGTTGAAGGCGAGCCCACCGTAGAGAGGATGGCGTTCGATTAGAGTGGTCTGCCGCTGGAATGTGTGTCGGCATGTGGTCATGCCATTGTGAGCGTGGCCGGGCGCGTGTGAGAGAGGGAAAGAAGAAGGGTACCCAGGAGGGCACCAACAGCATCCCAATCTCGGGTGGATCGCTCGAGCAGAGGTCATCGTCGCTGTCAGTTGACCCCTCCTCGCCATGCGCGACGTTCTCAACAGCCTCCCACCCGGGCCGCCTCGTGAGAACTCTCACATGACTCGCACCCTTTGTCATGTGAGTCTTTTATAGCGCCCGACAATGCAGCCCAGCGCTAAGTAGCCTCAGCCTCACTCAACGCTTCATAAGCTGCATTCGCCACGCCGATGAACAGCAAGATGAGTTACATGGATGCCATTCTTCACTTCACGTCTATTATTACAACGTTTTTCCCAATTCCAGATCCAGAATGATTACACCCGGCCTTGACCGGTGGTGGTCCGAAGGCAAGTCTCTTGAATACGCCACCAACTTCAAGGCTGGGAGAAAAGGATCGTCCGAATTAACATGATCCGTTGGGAACGTCCCAGATTCCCGTTCTACCGTCCTATAAAGCCCCTCAGCACCTTGAAAGCAGAGGATGCTGTTGTTATCGCTCACCTTGTGCTCGCAGGAGGTAGGGAAGTCGAAATGTATACCACCTATGGTCGCCGGCGTTGTACGACACATCAAGTCCCAGTCGTCCCCCATCCAATTGCGCAGATTCATGAGGCGAGCCTCGTATCTCTGAATAATCACACGTCAGTAATCGAGGCGGATCAAGTTGCGGATCCTCGATGCCCACCCGCATTCCCGTTTGGCCGGGGCTACATCCCTTTAAGCCACCAAAACATGTCAGTCTAGTGATAACACATGCGACATTCACGGAACACCCCTCACCATGTCACGGAGGGTATCCCAATAAGTGACGCATTGAGACTCGCCGAAGTTAACCAACCACGTTCCCCAGGTATTATGGTCCTACAATCACAACAGGGTCAGTCTTTGTCTCCAACCTCATGTAATAAGGCATTCTTACATCCCGTTGACACCTAAATGGTTTGTTCACCCACCGGCCATTGATCTTGATGGGCATATCCATGCACGCTTCCAGCCAGTTCACGTCTGCCGGCAAGCCAAGCAGGTGCGCACTGTACGACCGCGTCCCGTACCCGCTGCACTGCGAGCCCGTGGCCCACGGTTCAGTCCAGTAGGCTCCTCGCCGTCTCCACTCGATCTCCTTTCTATGCACGTCCTCTTCCACGCGCTGCCGCTTCCATTCCTCCCTCTCCTCCTCGAATGCATCTTCTTCCGCCTTACGCTGACGTCCCCACTCTTCCTCTTCCGCCTTACGCTGGCGTCCGCGCTCTTCCTCTTCTTCCTGGCGCTGGCGTCCCCACGCTTCCCGCTCCTCCTGGCGCTCCTCTCTCTCCCTCTCGAACGCATCCTGCTCTTCTTTGCGCTGGCGTGCCCATCCCGCTCTCTCTCTCTCAAACGCCTCCCGGTTATCCTCGCGCTGGCGTGCCCAATGCGCCCTCTCCCTCTCGAATGCTTCATGCTCCTTCAGGTGTGCCTCGCGCTCCCGTCCCCACATCGCGGCCTCGTCTTCGTGCCTCACTTTCTCCAACCCCCACTGCTCCTTCTCCGTAGCCCACTGCTCCTTCTCCGCAGCCCACAGCCTCTTCTCCATGCGCCAGTTCCTCCGCATCGCAGCCTTCTCAGATAGGGAGACGTCGTCACCGAAGGTTGAACACAACCCCACGTTCTGAGCGAAGACGACCGTGAGTAGAAGGGCCAACACTCCGTACAGAATCAGGGAGGTCCGGCGGGAGTCGCGGCGGGGATAGGCCGTGCCGTTCCAGAGCGAGGAAGTCTCGGTCGCGGTGGGGCCACCATCGTGTCTGCGCGTATAGGTCTGCCTGCTTTGCCCTGAAGGTGGCTGTGGGCTGCACTTGGTTCGGTATCATCATCGGACTGAATCGTCTTGGAGGGACTCACGTAGAATGTATTGTGCCATAAGCGGGAGATGGTGTAGATGTCGCATGCGTTTGATACAATGGAGGCGGCGAATCGAAGACGTTGGTGTTTCGAGACATTGCTTACCTCCCGGAGCTTGCGATTGGTCTAGTTTGCCTGGGTTCGAACCTGTATGAGTTCCAGTTCGAGTTCTTTAGGCGGGGTACTACGGGAGTCACAAAACCTACCTTTTTACCGCGTATAGGTGAGGGGAGGACTGGGAGGAAGTGGAAGATACGTCCTAGTTAACTTAAGTGCCAGGTGGTGCTGCGGTAGCTCTTACGTCCTTGTGCGAACTTGTTCATGCACGCGCTCGGTCCCTGCCGATGAAAAAGAAAGAAGCGTTTCGAATACGTACATCGATATCGGATCGGGGCGGCTTGCACTGTACATGGCCATTCACGATGTACGACCGCACTGTACATGCACTCAGATACAATAGTTACATGGGAAGTCCTTGTTGATCTCAATATTCAATCCTGGAAGGCTAACCGAAACCTGATAATCCTAACTTGAATCCCATCATACAAATCCTCACGGGGGTCGTGCCAATTCATTGAGGTCATGTTGAAAAAGTCGCTGAGACGAGAACAGTTCAAAGAAAGGAGACGCCATCATCCTCTTAGAAGCAGCTCTCATCGGGGACATCCCAGATTCCGGTCCTGCCATCCTAGAAACGCATCATATGGTCTATCAAACCTGAGGTCAAAAAACAGTAAGCTAGGGGGGTGACATACTTTGTCTTGGCAAACAGTTGGATGATCGAAGTGCAAGCCATCGATGTTAGCGGGTGTAGTACGACACATGGCGTCCCAGTCATCTCCGTGATGAAGGTTCATGAGACGAGCCTCAAGCCGCTGCGGAGGGACGTTAAGGTCTATTCAATTCGCACATCAAAACACGTACCCGCTTGCCAGACTGACCAGGACTGCAGCCCTATATGTGGACATGCTTCAGTATGCTTCAGATCTGTGCAGTAGCGGAACCCACCAAATCGCGGAAGACGTCCCAGTAGGTGACGCACTGGGGCTCATCAAAATCAATGGTCCATGTAGCCCAGACACCGTTCCGCTGGACGACAAGTGTTTCAGCAAGATACCTCCTCCGCAGATAAATACGTCTCCTCGAACTCACATCGCGCTGGCAATTCACCGGCTTGTCCACCCAGCGGTCATGGAATTTGTTGGGCATGTCCATGCAAACCTCATACCACTGCAAGTCCAAGTCCGCCGGTATGTCCAAAAGATGCGCGTTGTACGATCGAGCCCCATACGCAGCACAGTTCTTGTTCCCCCACGAGTCGGACCAGTGCACACCCTGCCGCTTGCGCTCGATCTCCTTCCGATGAAGTTCTTCCTCCCGGCGCTCAGCTGCCGAGCGCGCGCGCTCGGCCTCGACGTCGCGCATCCACTGGTCGCGCTTCCGGTGGAGGGACTCAATCTCGTTCTGCCAGGTGCGCATGTCCCGGAGGTGGGCCGCACGCTCGCTGTTCCATTTCGTCTCCTCGCGCTCGTGGGCCTGCTGCTCGCGGCGCCACTCGCGGCGGACAGCGTTCTTCTGCTCGAGGGGAATGTCATCCGTCAGGAGGGGGACGAGGCCGAAGTTCTGGGCGGCGAGAAGGGCGGCGAGGTAGACGAACGTGAGAAGAACGAAGGTCCTTGCAAGGCATGCACAGATGCTGCGGCGAGGTCTGGCCGCTTTCCTAGGTCCAATCAACAGGGTGTCCTCGTAGCTTGAAAGCTCTTGTCAGTGTGGAGGAATGTAAAATCGATGCATATATGAACTGACATATGGTACTCATGGACCGTAGCCCCGTACGCAGGTGGAGGAGAGCTTGGCATTGGCATCCTACTGCCGATGGCTCCGGAATAATATTCGTTGAACCGTTGCGGCTGCGATGAGAGGCGGCACACCAGTCGTTTTGACTATGGATATGGACCGCGATGCTGCGTGCTCTACACAGGGAGGCGGAAGAGAGAGCGTAACCAAGGCAGGAGGACGGTCTCACGGGAAGAGAGGCATGGATGGGGCATGCCGCTCTTATAAGGTTCGAACGTGACGACGAGAAGCTGTCTCGATATGGCTTTCTGCGGCCTCCAAACGCTGACAACGTAGCAGTGCAGTCAGCTCATGACATTCTTCGCAAAACACAACGAAAGAATAGACGGCAACAGAGCACCATTGGGATTTGGTGTTGAACACAGGTGAACGGACGGGTAGCCGCACTGGCGTGAGCGTGAGCGGCCGCGAGTGGCGTGCCTGGTGCTGGTGGTATTATGTAAGTATAAGCGCCCATTCATGATAACACACCACGGCTGCTGCATAAATATTATCCCCGAACTATTCCTTCAAGTCTGTATCACACTTTGTAGTCACATTCCTATCGGAAGGCTATCGTGCAACTCGTCTGATAAGTGAAACGTTGCAACTTGGCTCTGGTCCACCCTCTCCACCCCCCCCTTTCCGCCGGACTGTGAATCGCTGCTGTTGCTATTCTTCGGAAACCCTGCCTTCCAAACATGCTTTCTACCTTATCATTTGGCCACTCTATACAGCCCGCCATGCGGCGTATGTTCTCAGTATCTGGGTTAGGAACGGTGTCACACACCAGACGCGCCGCGCAGAGCAAGAAATGTACATTCGCAACGGTCGCCGAGGTGAGCGTTTTACTTCAGCCATGTCACTCCCTTCGCACCACGAGCCATGGATCGTAGGACGCCTTTCGGATTCCTCTCATCGACTTCAGCAAGTACCGCGACGCATCCAGCGCCGCAGAGAAGGAGCAGACGGCAAAAGAAGTCGTCCGGGGGTTCACCGACGTCGGGTTCATCTATCTCAGCAACCACGGCATACCTCAAGAAACCGTACAACAGGCGTTCCAAAAGGTACGCCCTTCTCCTTTCGGCGCACGCATTTGGGGGCATAATCGGCACCGGCAGAGTGCGGAATTCTTCAGTATGCCAAACGAGAAAAAGGCGGCGTTGGCTTGGCGCGACCCCCGCGCAAACCGTGGCTTCGTTCAAGTCGGCCGGGAGCGCGTCACCCAGTCCGCAGACATGGAGGAGATCAAACAACTTCGTGAGAAGGCCCCAGATTACAAGGAGTCCATGGAAATTGGCAGGGACTGGGATACGACGTACCGCAACTACTGGCCGGAGGAGGCGGACGCTCCAGGATTCAAGCGGACGACGACCAGCTTCTTTCAGACTTGTCATGATCTGCATGTCCTCGTGATGCGCTCTATAGCTCTTGGGTTGCGCCTAGAGGAGTCGTTCTTCGACAGCAAGATCGACGAGCAGTACCACAACTTACGACTGCTGTCGTATCCTCCTATCAAGACGGAGCTCTTGCGTGGGGATGGGCAAGCCCGCGCAGGCGCGCACTCGGATTATGGGACCCTGACGCTCCTTTTCCAAGATTCGGTACGTTATCTCTGATATCGTGCGCATAGCATGGCCACTCATGCGGGTGCTTCAGGTTGGCGGTCTGGAAGTCCAGAACCCACACACCGGCCAGTATCAAGCAGCTACTCCCATCGTGAGCCCTCCTTGGTTTCGCATGCTACGAGTATTTCTCATCGGATGCGGCCATAGCCCGGCACCATCGTGATCAATGCTGGTGACCTTCTGGCACGGTGGAGTAACGACGTCCTTCGGTCGACGCTTCACCGCGTTGTTGCGCCTCCGGCGAGAGCAATCAGCGAGACGGAGGGCATCACTCCTGCGCGGCAGTCAATCGCGTTCTTCTGCAACCCAAACCAAGGTGCCGAGATTGCGTGCCTTCCTACGTGTTTGATACCTGGTGGGCAGCCGAGATACCCGCCTGTGACGACTGAAGAATATATCGTAGGGAGGCTGAAGGCAACATACATGTGAGGGCGGCGATCAACCGTCTGAGGGGCAGCTGTTACATCTGGATTTTTGACATTGTATACCATACACAAGTTATAGAGTCGCGTTTTAGGACCTAAGTACTCAAGCATTGGCGGGACACTGCGAGGCGTGGCGGGGTCCGCGGGGAAAACTGGGTCTGTTCGCGGTGACGCGGTCCGTAACAACGCACGTGGTGAGTGTCACGCGCCACCTCACCACCGTCGCTGGCTGTGGAAAGCGCGTCAGTCAGATCCGACCTTGCTCGAAGTCACCTCTGGGGCCAGCATTTGTTCGCAAACAAGTCCATGCTGTTGAACAAAGGCTACAGCAAGCACGATTGCAATTCGTTGTGAGTTCCGAGGCTATCATACCATCCATTATTTGACGAACTCAGTGACTAATTATCGACAACTTGAAGGCTCCCTGTCACCACCTTTTACCAGCCCACAGTTTTGACCCCCTCGACGGTGGGAGGGACTCCTCTTTAGACTAAGGACACAGGCGTGCATCTTCTCTACCATTGGCTATCATGGCACTGCACACCATTACGATAAACTCTCGCAAAACGACCGAACTGCTGGCCCACATCTCTCAGCTACGCGCTAGGCTTCCCCCTCATCCTCTCCTGTACACCATCTCAGTCTCACAACATACGGACCCGTCTGATCTTACTCAACTCGTCTCATCCGTCCAATCGCTTTCCGACAATTCCATCGGCTGCCTATCTGCCCCTATACCTTCGACACGCCCATTCTGGCAGCAGCGCACCTCGGTGTCTCTTGCATCCTTTGACGATAAACATACAACCCTCTTCCGAAGTACAATACCCGGAAAGAAGGCAGCCCAGGTTGGCCGTTGGCATGCTGTCCATCAGAAGGAGGAGCGACCGGACACAAGGGACTACAGCCAAAATATTGACTGGGAAAATGCACTCGCCAATTCTAGCGAGAACCAGGAGATTCCTTCGCCACTCCGTTCAGTGGAGTGAGCACAGCAGCTCTTGAAACTTATTGCGTACTGACAACTTGCGAAATTAGCCCAGTATCGGTGAACAGTGTTTTGTATCTCAGCGATGGGGCACCTGAAGGCCTGAGTAGTGCGCTAACTAGATATGCTAATGCGACAAAGGTCGGTGAGAGTTGACCATAGGCTGCGAGTCGAGAAAACTTCGGGAGCTGATCTCGTTTTACGAAAGGTAGGTTTCATCGGTACATCGACGCCCTTCATAACGGGGAGGCCGTACACCTTATTCCACAACAACTCGATATACTCCGATGGTGCAGTAGGAGTATGCCTGTCCTCCCCAACGCCACCTAGTGCACATCTCGACTTTCCTGGGCTAGAGGCAGTCACTCGCCCAATGATAGTGACAAGGCGAGTGTTCTGATGTCGAGGAGTGAAGCTATCTATCTCACATTGGTATCGTACGTAGCACGGAAGGTAACCTGGTGAACGCCTTGGATGGTGCAAACCCGTCCCGCCTCCTTTTACACGCGCTTCAAAACCACCCAGCCTCTCCTTCCTTCGCGAGCGAAAATATCTCCAAAGAGTTACAGGTGTACCTTGGAACACTGAATCAACGAAAGGGGGTATTTAAGGTATGTTTGAACCGACATTATCGCGCATCTGGGCACTTAACGTCTATACAGCTATCCCAGCTCTTCGGCGTTATGTCCGGGGACCCGTCTCGCGGCTCGATAGCCCTCGACAGCGACGTTGCTCCAGTGGAGGGGACTTTGGTGCAGGTGGGCTTCATTTTTTACCTCGTGCTCTTCCCGATCTTACGAAAAATATGCCTTGATAGTTCTTCGTTTTACCTCCCAGTGTCCAGTCAGACGTGCTTGGCGACGTGCGGAGACGATCAGACGCGTCACGGTCTCTTACGTTCGCTACAACTTCTATCGATCAGCTACACGCTACGCTCCGGTCAAACGAAGAGGATCAAGGCAGCGACGGTACAACCATCTTACAAGATGTTTTCCTTGCAGCTTCGGAGAATGGTTGCATCGTCAGCAGGGGGGATGGGCTGAGAAGCGAGAGACCTTGGAAAATCATTGTTCCTGGTGGTTTAACGGCGTTGCACTGGTCGACCTGATGTATACGAGAAACCGGTCATTTGTGATTTCGACTTTCAGAATCTAATGCGTAACGACTACTAAGCCTGCCTGATTTGGGTGAGCACGGCTTGGGAAGGCGCATTATGGGCGCTTCCAATTCACTTACCACTACTGTTGCTGCGCGCTGCCTTCTGCTGCTTTCCGTATAACTATCTCGCGCGCGGTCTTTTCGGCATCATGAACCGTATCTTTGGAACCTCGTCGAGCAAGAAGCCGCGCCCGTCTCTCCAGGATGCCATCTCGTCGGTCGGTAGCTGTCTCCCAGCCACATCTCCGGACTCGAGGACAAGCAGGACTAATGTTTCGGGTCCCGCCCGCAGACAGACACCCGCATGGCCTCAATAGAAGTCAAGATCAAGAAGCTCGATGGGGAGCTCGCGCGGTACAAGGAGCAGATGGGCAGGCTGCGGAACGGCCCAGGCAAGGTGCGTCTCCCTCCCCCTCCAAACGGCCTCTCTGCATCTCCCCATTGCTCAACCTCAATCTTTCCGCCATCCTCCTCATCCTGTCGTATAGAATGCGATCCAGGAGCGCGCGCTCCGGACGCTGAAGCAGAAGCGGATGTACGAGTCGCAGCTCGCACAGCTGACGCAACAGACGTTCAACATGGAGTCCGCCGCGCTCGCGACCGAGAACCTGCGGAACACGATGGCGACCGTCGACGCGATGCAGCTCGCGAACAAGGAGCTTCGCAAGCAGTATGGCAAGATCGACATTGACAAGATTGAGGTGCGTGTTCGCCCTGTCTGGCACCTGGGTGAGGATGAGATGCTGAAGGCTGGGTCGGGCGGGACAGAGCGTGCATTACGACATGGAAGACCTGCTGGAGCAGGCGAACGAGATCCAGGAGACGTTGGGCCGTTCGTATGCCGTCCCAGATGAGATTGATGAAGCGGATTTGCAGGCCGGTGCGTTCGTTTCTTTAGGTGCTTGGGTGGAATATTCATAGCCTCGAAGAGCTGGATGCGTTGGAGTTGGAGGCCGAGGAGGAAGGTCCCTCGTACCTGAGCGATCTCAACAAAGTACCAGACTTCGTGGATGAGGCTCCTATCGAGGTTTCCGAGGTACGCGGCCCTGTCTCTCTGGCAAATGCCTCTCATACTCAACCCTTGCAGACTCCAGAGCAACCCGAAGCGGTCAAGACGGCAGCAGCATAGAGACAGCGGACAGCAGGTACTCGAGTTATATCCCTATGGCATTGTAACATAATCACACTGACAGGATGTATTGGGAATGTACACTATGATCGCTTTTCGTGATAGTCGAGGTTATCGGCACTTATACCAGAATGCTCTGACACGAGTGACTTACATGAGCATCGCATGAAGCGCTCGAAAATAAGTGGGGTGTATATGGAGCAGGTCATATGTAGGCACTTTTTGGGTGGGATCAGCCGTATCGCTTCTCAGTACGATCTTCCTCTGCGAACCAATCCTGGACGGCCCGAGTCTCTTCTGCGGGGGCAATGTTGACGATAGTTGACTTGCTCTGCGTGTCTACAACGTTCTGTCAGCAAAAGCATAGAGTGAAGGGAGATGGACGACGAAGACGCACATGCTTCGAATGCCTGAACACCATTCTCCCTGCCGATCCCGCTCTCCTTCATACCGCCCCTGGTGTCACCATACAGTCAGCCCTTCATTTTTCTGACAGCGGAATGAGCATGGAGGCTACGAACCATGGCGAGCTGGGGTCATTGCGGTGGTGCGTGTTGACCCACACGAGGCCAGCCTCGATCTCTGCGGAGACCCGGTGTGCCTTGGACAGGTCCTGCGTCCATATGCCCGCACCCAGCCCGTACTTGCATGCATTCGCGAGCTCTACCCCCTCCCGATCGCTCTGGAACAAAAAAAAGGCGACGTGGAAACAAGATCGCGGTGAAGGGTTACGTCAGCTCCCGGCACTAAGACTCGAAGCGAGAACGAAAACTTACGGAAAATCGGGTGACGACCACCACCGGACCGAATATCTCTTCACGCCAAAGGTCGTCCTCGGTGGGCACGCCAGTGATTACCGTCGGGGGGAAGAACGCCCCCTGCGAGAAGTCGTACCCGTCCAATGCGGACGTGCCCGTCATGCGTGTCCCGCCTGCGAGGACCGTCCCTACACCCCGCTGCACCAGCGCCTCGATGCGTTCCAGCTGGCGGTGCGAAATGACCGTCCCCATTGCGGACGTAGGATTCAGGGCTAAGACGGATCAACATGGAGAGCAATTAGCGATGTGCGGCAAACGCCTGGAGTCGAGAAGGAAGAAGACACGTACGGTTGCCCATTCGGTTCGTGATACTTGCAACCTTCTTCATGAAGAGGTCCATGAACTCGTCGTAGATCTTCTCCTGCACAATGAGCCGCGTCCCGGAGACGCACGTCTGGCCCGAGGCGACGAAGCACGCAAACGCTGCCCCGTTCGCGGCGGACTGCGCGTCCGCGTCGTCGAACACGACGATGGGGGCCTTCCCGCCCAGCTCCGCGGTGTACGACGCGAGGTTCGCGCCTGCGATTCTGCCGATCGCCCTGCCCGCCTCTGTGCTTGCCTAACAATGTCCGCTTCAGTGGTCGTGCTTCTTGCCTGCGCAGAGTGGGGTAACCCACCGTAATGTCCACCTTCCTTACTGTCGGGTCAGACACGAGCATCTTGCCCACCGTCCTGCCGTAACCGGGGAGAACCTGCAAGACCCCAGGGGGGACTACCCTCTGAGATGAGGATCTGCCCGCTTCTGGGGAAAATCGAGGTAAACATACCTCCTGCGCCTATTGCCATTTCCGCAAATTCGAGCACAGTCATAGGTGCCAGCTCGCTTGGTTTCACAATGACGGAGTTGCCTGCGGCGAGTGCGGGGGCAATCTTCTTGACTGCTATGAGGAGGGGGTGGTTGAATGGCTGCCAGCCTGCGTCAGCGGACATTATCACATTCAGGGAAACTATAACAATGCCCACCGTAATTTGCGCGACTACGCCCAGAGGTACTCTTTGGACATAGTTCAAGAGCGGACCCTGCGTTGGCGCCACAAACGAACTATGTGTTCGCAGCAGGGCAGCATAGTAATCTCTGAAACAGAGGTTTCAGGCCGACAACCGCGTTTAGGGGCAACAGATGGAACTTACAGCCATTCAGGTAGTCTCCCGAGCTACCTTACGACCCGCAAAACTCAATCCCACCGTCGCGCGAACGAATGCAGCAGGTACTCGATTGACGCACCTGAGCATTCATCTCCCGGATTGCCCGCCCCGTCTGCAACGTCTCCATCTTCGCCAAGTCCGGCACGCGGTCCTCCAGGTCGCGCGCGAGGTTCGACAGCACGGCCGCGCGGTGTACCGTCGCGGTCCTCGACCAGATTCCCGCCTTGAAGACCTCGTGTGCGCTGAACACCGCGTTCTCAACGTCCTCCTGACTTGCGGACACAACGCTATAGCATCACGATAATGTTCATCAACGGACACGCGTGTGCATCGAACCGGAAGGAAACGTACGTAGTGACGTGCTCGCCATTCGCGGGGTTCTTTATGTCGATCCTAGCCGTGCGACGAATGGGTTCCGTCGCGCTCAGTTCGTGTCCCAACAAGGGACGGTGAGAACCACGTACTCTTCCCGTCCATTCGCCTCAGGTAAAGGCCCGTCCATAGATGTGTGCAGGCAAAAAGGGCCATATCGTGGCCTGTGTAGCTTGTGCACCTGCCGAACAAGTCGTAGTTGTGGTTGATTGGCCAATCGCATATCCTATGGCAGTGGACTTACAACTCGTGAAGTGGGGACTCTGGGTGTCCGCATCCTAGTCTGTGCCAAGTCACAAGGAGAAACGATGAGGGAGGAAGCCCGAGCCCTGTGGCCCTCGGTGACATGGAATTAGACGAGCGCCCGATATGCCGTCGCGGTAAAACAGGCGTCGCGTATCTCGCATTTACTCTAGACGGCGCTCCCCCAAGTCACGAACAGACTCCTTGCCGCACGTGTAGAACAATGTCCGCGCAGAAGAAATCAAGATGCATAGCAATACGACCTACACTACATGATGTCCTCTAGAAACTATGCTATGACAAGAACCCCCTGATGGCGCCTCCTACGTTCTGCACGTCCAGCCTGTTCACGTCTTCTCAGCCAACAATGCGCATGAAAGGCCAAAGATGTAATGACTCACAAGAACGTATCGTGTCCCCAAACGCCGCCAAGCTCGTAGTAGCTGACCATCTGGTTCCCGCCTATCCGGAGCGCATCCGCGACCTCCCTCTGTTGCTCGACCGGGAACAGGATATCGCTTTGCACTCCGAGCACCAGTACGGGCGTGTTGGACAGCGGCCGCAAGCCCGCAGCAAGGTCCGGCAAGTGCATTGGAGGGTTCGTGGGGGGAGGGTGGCTCTTCGAGTGTGACAGGAGGTGATGGTACTCCCGATGCGCAGGCGAGGCCGGATGTTGGGCCAAGCTAGGAGGCAGGGGCGGCGGACCGGAACGTGGCGGGGGAGGCTCGAGGCTGAGCTCGATGAGGGCGGGCGCGGTCAGGTCGAACAGGTCCATCGCCTTAGAGATGTAGATCAGCGAGTTGGCGTCGTACTTGAGGCAAAACTCCTCGCCCTGGTGGTCGAGATACGTTTCGATGAGGAAGTCTGGGCACAACGCGGGCGTGCGCGGCTTGTCTGGACGGTGCGGTGCCCAGTCGGGAAGCTTGCTGAGGCTGCGGCCAAATCTCATGTCCCATTCGGGGCCAGAGCGATAGGTAATTGTGGCGATTTCTGTGAGAGGGCTCGTCATGAAAGGCTCTCAGCCGATTTAAACGCTGTACGTACGGCGAGCAAGCTTCATTCCGGTGTGTGGAGGTAGGCTGTCGTAGTAGAAGCCCTTCTTCCAGTTAGGATCGGCCATAAGGACTAGCATATACATGCTCAGCAGAAGTAGGAGAAATATAGCAAACAGATCCTCACCGCTACGCTGTGCGAAACGCATCGCAATTGCACTTGGACTACTCCGTGCCGTCCCACTGATGCTAACCACCTTTCCAACCCTTTCAGGGAAGAGCCATCCTGCTGCCAAACTTTGCATTGCACCCATGGACGACCCGACACTTGCATAGAGGGTCTCGATGCCCAGGTGATCAAGTAGACAGAACTGGGCGCGGACCATGTCGAATATTGACAAGACGGGAAACCGGGTCGCGTAGGGCTCCCCAGTCTCCGGATCGAGAGAGGAAGGACCGGTTGAGCCATAGCAGCCTCCAAGGACGTTGGTGCAGATGATAAAGAACTGGTTGGTGTCCAATGCCTTTCCGGGCCCGATGAACTTCTCCCACCACCCGTCGGCTGGGTTCAGGTTGGTGGACGCCGCATGGGAAGAAGCGGAAAGACCGGTGTGGAGGAGGATGACGTTGTCCTTTCTTGGAGAGAGGGTGCCCCAGGTCTCGTATGCAATATCAAAGGAGGGAAGAGGATCGGCATAGACGAGGCGTAAAGGCGAAGCGTGGCGGTAAACATTGTAGGATGCAGGATTAGGGCGCGCGTAGGGGGGTTCCGGACCAGACGGCGTTGGGATGCTTGACGGCGTGGCCCTGGCCTTTGACGAGATAATTCTGGATTCACGTGCAGCGTGTGCATCCACACAGGGGAAGTGCGGGCGACCATGCGAAGAAACTGTGGTGCTAGTTGTGCATTGTGACGCTGCGCGGACTGACTGGGAGGTATACGTGCGCGGAGAAGCCTTAGGGAAGACTCTGAAAGGCTTGGTGCCAACTTTGCCGACGTTCATGGCCTGATGAGGGGATGAGATCGGAGTCGGAGAGGAAGGGGGGGGGTTGGGGATCAAGGGCAGGCTGACGAGGGCAGGGAAGCAGCTTTAAGGTTATGGAGAGAAAGGCTGACCAAATGGGCGACTCGGTCCTCGGAGGAGGCGTAAGCCGTGTGAGGGCCATGCCTGCTGCGAATTTGAGATGGCCATGTCGACGGAGTGGATTGGGCGATGGGTGGTGGCCAACTCACTCGCCGCAATCACGACAGAATTCGCCACCGATCCCCGGCACGTGATCGCGTTCCGCGACACAGCAAAACATTCAAGTTCGAGTCGTGGTTATAACGTCTCCCAATCGGCCCTGCTCTAATGGTCGTCCTTCAAATCGAGAGATGCTTCTCCTCATCACGACGTGATATAACTCTCGGTATCGAACAACCTTGATCTTACAATGGGCCGTATGTTATCTGTCATTCTACTGCTTACCCTGCCGTACACCATCGAATTTACATATCCTCGGCGCCGACTGCCGTAACATGGTTCTAATATCGCTCGCTACAAGATAAATGCCACCTTCACCATTGGTTGGAAGCCAGAATATTAGTATGAGACCTACACAGGTCGCTCCCCCTCGACGTTTCTTCGGCGCTATGACAGTCCGGCCGTCTGCCGTCACACGTCGCATAACCTAGGTTCGCACCAAGAGGCTGTCATGTCAGAGACTATGCCAATAGTACGACTCTCGGGCCATCTCCTCAGCTACATCAGTCGGGCTTTGACTATGCAGCAAGTTTTCATTCATCGCGAAATCCAGCTAATTAAGCATGCATACTTCTAGTCAGTCCTAGGCCCAATCGCGGCTCACAGAAAACGGCGTGCCCGATGCTAAGACTTGCAATGACATGCGTGACGACCTTTCCTGGGTTGGACAGCTGGAAACCGCGTGTGCAAGCGTCCACGGTACAACCTCGCCGATGTCGGTCGTATGGTGCGGCGCAGGTCGTCCCACCGCCCAACCAGAGGTGCATGCCGTTGTCCGTGCAGACAACAACACTACGCACAGGATGCGGGGCTCCCAGCCCAAGGAGCTAGGAATTGGTGCCGAACGGATGCACCGTCTTGAGCAGGATTACTCTGGCACCCAGCGTGTCATGGGCCTTCGATCGCTACAAATGAATGTACGCACGAAGGATGCCGTCCCAGCCGCTTCTCCTGAGGGCAGACGGGTGTCATGCGCCGCTGTCCTGAGGAGTTCAAAAAGACGAGGAGGACGGGGAGGAGGGCCTCGCACGCGCGCCTCTTCCTTGTGGTGTGGTATGAATATGGAAGTTCGCACGCCCTGCCGCACTGATTCCCGTCCGCCGCCATCAGTCCCCAATCCGTCGACCAACGCCCGCAAGCCCGTCGTCTTTGCCTTCCTCCTTCGGTCTCTCCGCAGTCGCCCAACCGTGTTGAATGCCTCCCCTCTTATCTCCCGCCGAATCACCCACAACATGGCGGACACCGACTCATCAACCACCGACTCCTCTCTCGCCCCTTCCTCATCGGCCAACACCGTCTCTGGCTTTCTCGACCGAACGGTGCCGAAGGCGGAAGGCGTGCTCCCCTCGGACCGCGCCGTGAAGACCGACCGGAGGGCAAGTTTGGGCTTGATTGACGCTACCCGCATGCGGCTCTCCTTAGATGTGAGTTCAGAACAAGCTCCCGTTCCCACTCGCATGCATCCCAGCGTCGTGCCTAACACGTGTTGCCCGTTTTTCTGCCTCCAGCTGCACTCCCTCCTTCGTACAAACACCAAGTCACAGCGCATCCGCACCGTAATATCCACCCAGGTTCGCTGCGTCCGACTTCCGCTCCTTGGTAGTCCTTCTCTGATCCGTCCTTGTTCACGTTGCCGTCTAGGCGGAAGATCCCGAACGCGAACATCTCGTCTATCCACGCTATGCCAAGGTCGCCTCGCACGTTGTAGACCTGGAAGTACGCAGCATGGACAACCTCGCCGAAGAACGGCAAGGCAGAAGTCTCGGGGCCAGGGTGCGTTTCTCGCTTCGCTAGCCAACCTGTACACTTGTACTAAGCCAGCCGCGTATCTCCATTGCCATGCCTCTTCAACATGGCCTTTTACGACACGTCCATGCAGATCGTTAATTTCCTCAACCGTTCTCGCTCCCGCTCTCGCTCCAAGAAACGTCGCTCACGCTCGCTGGACGCCTATCCCGTCGATCCTATGCCTGCTACAGTTCATACCGCGTCCCTCCGAGTCCACGCGCGCCATTCCAGCTTTGATCACGAACGTGACGCCAACGTTGCCGGTCCATCGCGCCCCACAACCAGGATTCCCTCCCGCCCATTGTCCAACACCACGATAGCGACCAACGCCACGGCCAAACCCCGCCCCAAGAAAGCCCCGGAACCGATAACGGTACCTGTTGCTGGACCAGCGCCTGTCGCCACCGCTGGGCTTGTTGCGCAGGTCGTCCCCATCGACAGGTCTAATTCCTCACGCAAAGGCAAGCGCATCAATATCTTCGGTATCCTCCTCCCCAGCCCCCGTAAGGGCTCCTTCAGCGAATCTTCGCGAGGGAGATCACGGCCAACGACCCCATTGCCCCCAGCTGCCAACACCCCAGATCAGTCTTGGAACGGGCGTGACGACCGTCCCTTGCCTGAGAAGTCGGGTTCGCAGCGTTCAACGAAGAGCGCCCGCAAGGGACTCCCAGTCCATGCAGACGACCCCGCTTCCGGCTGTTTGAGGTCTAGCGAGAGCGGGAGGGGTTCTGCTCTCCCAGACCTCGTCTCGTCTCAACCCCGAAGAGTCCCTGTCCACGTCCTGAACTCACCCGGGCGCGGCGAATTCTTAGAGGACGACCCTGACGCAGACTTAATCTCCCTTGAAGGGCGCTGTTCTCCTCTCTGCGGCTTTGGAACGGGAACGTCTTCGAAGGGGTCCTATACTTCGATGGACAAAGGGAAGGAGAAGGAGCGGAGGCGTAGTTCCAGGGACAGGTCAACCGAGCGCACCCGGGAGAACAGGAAGGAGAAGGAGCGGGAGAGAGAACGGGAGAAGGAGAAAGAACGAATCACCCACCCACGCCGTGTCGGTTCCCCTCTTCCTCGCGCACGCCAGTCGGCATCGGCTGTTGCCGTTGCTGCGGTGCCCATGGAGAAATCCTCGAGCGGGCAGAGTGGAAACAGCAAGCGCAGCGGGAGTAGGGAACATCGTGGTGCACATCCACGTTCTGGGGCCGAGGCTGGCGTCGCCGCGCGCGCGAAGCGCATCAAGCACGGCAGCTTTGATTTTGAGCGCCCGGTCTCCGGGGGGTCTGGGGCTGCACCAGCTGGAACGGGCATCAGCATCAGGGCGGCACTACGCAATATGGGCATCGGGGAGACAGAACGACACTCTGCTTTGCAACGGAGTCGCAGTGAGCGCGCTGTTCCTCGGCGGCCTACGGACGACTCTGTGGAAGACGGTTCCGCTCCATCGTCAGTCCCAAGCAAACGTGGTGCCTTGGACAAAGGCAAGAAACCAGCGATGGACGTCCACTTTGCGGAGCCTCCCTCGCACAGGGTTCTTGATCGCTCCACCTCCACAGGACACCACTCTCAACCAACGTCCCATTCCTCTCACTCCCACCCCCGCTCCCGAGGTCATGGAAGCCACCAGCCTGCCCACTCTAACTCTACCTCTAGTCACGGCCACCGTCGCGACGCCGTTCCTGCATCGCCAATGTCTACCGCGTCGGGAGAAGCGTCGGGAGAGTCCTCGGGGCATAATCGTGACGGCAGTTGGGGACGAAGCGCTGGAAAGCGCGTCGGGCGCGCCTCGCATGGACCGTTCAGGTTCGAACCCGCTGTACCTCCGATCCCTGGCTCTCCCGCAGACACCGATCACAGACCCGCGCCTCGTAACGTACCGCGGCCGACATCACCGTCGCCCCTCTCGTCGTCAGAGCCGATGTCGAGGTCGCAGCAAGCCCGTCTCGTTGGGAAGGGCCGCTCACTTGATCTGGGCCTAGGGCTAACTTGGGCACCGTCGAAGGTGCGCGAGGAGGCAGTGTTGAGGGTCAACGGTCCCCGGTCTGGCATCAGTTCGACCACATCATCGGCAGCGCGAGCACGGTCGAGGTGGAGGGGTGCAGATGAAGAAGGGCGGTTGACGGCGGGGGCTGCGTCCGATGTGGCGCAGGCCTTCAAGGAGGCGCTTGGGGACTCTGCATACGGGATTTTCAAAAACTGTCAGTTGTCATTGTCTCTGTCTGAACCGTCGCAGGCTAAGTTGCTTACTTCTCCTCCTCTGCTCTACAGATGTCCACCGATTCGATGCGAACGCGATCCCGCTGGACGGACCGTACGGGCTGCTCGTACACGTCGAACGGTTGCTCGACAACGCCCCTGGCGTGGACCAGCGACGGAAACGCGTGCTCCTGGAGAGATTCCTGCGCGTCGTGCAGGACTCGGAAGGTCGGTGAACTCCGGCCTGTGGATAGTGTGGCTCGGTTCTCCTGCCTCGTGCCTGTGTCCACCATCACCATAATCACCCTACTCCTCCCCTCTACGTGACGCTTCTCATATCCTCCCGCCATGCTGTTTCCTGTGCCCTGACGACAATCACGACCCCTCGCGCTTGCGCTTATGACCATAACGTATAGCCTATTTGTTACCCGGATACCGCAATTTCCGTTGATTCCTTTTCATGCTCGTCCGACGATCCTCTTTCAGCACTCGACCCTGGCCTCCTGTATGCATCTCCTCATCCCTACGCATCTACGCTCCTCACTCCTTAATTTCCATTACTCCTGTCGACCACCATGTATTGCATGGGTGTGCCGACACATCTGCTCTCAAACCAAACAGCTACGATCACTACTTTCAATACGCCAGGCTCTTCCGCTTCGGCTTGTATTACATAGCTACGTTAGTACTCGACGTCCTGCATTCCCTCGTGCCTGCACATGTGTACTGTCTCCGCTCTTTTGCTCTCCTTCGGCATCTGGATATATACCGGCATCTGGCACATATGGTTTCTCGTCATTCAATTCACTGCGTACCTTAGTCGTGTTTTCCGTGTTGTGGACGCGTTGTAATTCATAATCGTTTAATGCACACCCTAAACACCCCTCGTCTGCGTGTCCACTGTAGCGTAGTGCCTGAGGAGCATGGCAATTGCAAACAAATGATACAGATCGAGATCGTACAATATCCTGTATGAGAAGATGAGGTATACAAAACTGCAGAGTGCGGACTTGGTGGTGAGTAGCGACGATCATTCAGAGGAATGGGTCGCAGAAGAGAGAAGGGATGTCTAATGCAATGTCTACGCCGCGGGCCGCAGCGCGCGCAGCCTCGCCGCAAGCATATCGTCCTCCTCGCCGATCTTCTCCTTGGGCATCTCAATCGCGGGGGCCTCGCGCGACGCGAGGTCGTGCTGGAGTTCGATGTTGGCCTCTTCTGCTGTCTGCTTCAGCAAGGCATCGACCTCGTCCTGTGGCGTGGAGACGGCAGTCGTGTTGGACATGGTCTCCTCCATGTACGACGTCTGGACGTCGAGGTCGGAGAACTGCGACTCGAACTTGTCCATGACCATGGATATCTGTCGGAGTGAAGGGCAAGAGGACAGTCGGCAAAGAGGCATCACAATGACGTGGTGGAGTGGGATGGAAAGGGGACGCACCCGCTCGAGGTTCATGCTTTCCATCGCCTTGTCCATGCCCTTCACCACGGACGCCATGTTGCCTGAGACCTGGCGCATGGTCACTGCGGTCTCGACCCTGCTCGAAACTGCGTCTACCCGGCTCGATAGGCGGAGGAGGTTGAGGGACTCGTTCTTCTTCCGGATCGCGTTCGCCGCATATATCCGTGCGCCATCGTTGTTCCCCTGCTGCAACGCCTGGACTACGGTGAGTGTGGTGCGGGGGCGTGTATGTGAGGTGGAAGGTAGGTAGCATACCTTCTTCAGCTTCGCCTTCTCCGTGCCCTCATCCTTCTGCGCCTTCTTTGCCTGGCGGTTCAGCGTTTTGGCGGTGAACTATGAGGGATTAGTTCCGGATCAGACGTCATGGTGTCCGTTCAGAGTGGTTAGCGACAGACCTTCAACTGGAACAGAGTCTCTGTGCTTCGTTAGGGGGATGTACAACGAGACGAAAGAGAAAGACTAACTCTCGAGGTTGCTCATGGTGGTGAGTGGTGTTTAAGGGATGTTTCTACCTCCGACTCTGAGTCCGGGACCGGCGGAGGGCGATGCGCAGCGGCGCTTAGCCTCCAGGAAAGGAAGTTTAGACGCTTAGATATGCGATCTCGGGCGCTCCCTGGGTCGGGGCCGCCGGTTACCTTGGCACTTGGCGATCCAAATCGCTCATCTCGACTTGGCCGCATACCATAAGTACCAGTCCCTTCGCACACAAGACCTCCTCTGAGCTATGATCGATCTTGAAGGAAGACTCTCGGACAGCTTTCGTTCGAAAACGCTGAAGTGGCTTTCGGAGGAATATCATGGTGCGTCCGTGTCAGTCATTCAGACTTACGATGACGAGACGTCGCTGACACCGAGGCACGCACCATAAAGATCTGAATGGCAGTCAATACGACGTATTGGACGAGGTTCCAACACCATTGGAGTTCTCACGTTTGGTCCACATCTCAAGACCTGTGCTTATCAAGGGTGGGAGGCCTTTGCCATTCGATTTTGTTCTACCTTTAACATGCCGAAGAGTCCGTCATCCCTGAGGATAGTGACCGACATGTATGGAGCAAAGAGTGGATTTCCGAGAAGATGGAGAACTACAAAATTTCAGTAGCAGTCAGCCCAAATGGGTTTGTGTTCGCTGTCCTTCTTGCTTACTGATGACTAAGACTTGGGTCTACCGGCCTGTAGTCGGGCAGATGCCGTGACAAGCGGTCAGGATGGAAAGCTGTACTTCGCGGAGCCGCATACGCAGAAGATGGACGTGCCTTCTTTCCTTGAAACGCTGTCTTCAGGTTAGGTGCGATCCGTATCTCTGCCACTTGTCCCAACTGTCTGTTTACTACACGTCGTCCACTGACACGTCTGTGAATCGGACACAGAAGGAGAGCCATATCGCGAGCGTTCGGGGGAGGTGCATTATTTACAGTCGCAAAACGGTAATCTCTTCACATCCCGGTACTTCGATCTGGCTGGAGAAGAGGATCCCTCCGAATTCGAGCCACTACGGGACTACGTGCCGAGTGAAATCCCCTGGTGCAGCGAAGCCCTCGGTGCGTTCGAATGACGTCTGAGTGAATGAACTGGGCAATAACAGTCGCTATGTTTAGACAGGACGCCCGATGCAGTCAACCTCTGGATTGGCGACGAGATGAGTGTGACGAGCATACATAGTGGTACGCCGATGAACATCCGCCTTTTGCTTCTACTTGCCTTAGTGTTCAATTTAACAGATCCGTATGAGAATATCTACGCTGTCGTCCGTGGGGCGAAACACTTCACCCTGCTGCCGCCGACAGAGGGCTGGTGTTTGAGAGGTCCGTGCTTGCCACCGCCAAGACTGAGGCGGAACTAACGCACCACAGAACGTCAATATCCTCATGCAACGTATGCCCGTTCAAGCTCCTCGCGCGAGCTGGAGCTTGTGCCATCTCCTTCCTCGAATACCCTCGTCCGATGGTCTTCGGTCGCCGACCCCACAGCTTCCGGAGCACTTCCCTCCGACGCCCACCCAATCCATGTGACGGTGAAGGCGGGCGAAACTCTGTATTTGCCCGCTGGGTGGTGGCACCATGTGCGACAGGAGGGGTTTACTGTGGCCATAAACTACTGGTACGACATGGAAGGTAGGGGAATGTCATGGGTCTGGATGAACTTCTTCCGTGGTACCGAGGAGCCCCCGTTGGGTAACGAAGAGGGGGCTGGGGCGAAGGTGGGAGGGCGGACGGGACCCTGAGCGGGCCGTTTGGTCATCCCGCATTCGCGATCTTGCACCGCTGTGTCCAGAGTATACACATGCAAAATTAACACGACTGCGCAGGACGTCCGCTCAGCGACACTCTCACCCTTGTCCGTCCCCGAGTTCACGGCAAACTGGCACCGTGGTCAGATGCCACATTATAGCGGCTCTGATGGTAGACCCAATGTTCTTGGAACCTTCTTCCGCGAGAGTTATGAGGCTCGCGGGCATTCGTCGACATCTCGCAGCCTTTTGGTACGCTCGCACTAAACCCTTCGCGGTTGAGAACCGCTCTTGATTGTCGGAAGACAGCAGCGGCTGAACCAGAAGACGGTTCACTGCCAACCTCTGCGGTCCATACATGCCTGATCCTTCATGCAGACCTAGTTCAAGACAGCGCGGAAGTAGCAGTTCAGCGAAGATGGACCAATGCGGTATGAGCGCAGAGTCGCGGCAATATCGCCAGATCCGCCACCCTCCGCCACCACGTTCACATGCCGCCCCCGAATACCGAGATCGCTCGCATAGAGGCCCATCTGATTCAGTCGGGCTCCTGGTAGTTCCCGAGCTTGCATCATCGAGGCACCTGAAGGCATCCGGCGGCAAGTACGCGCAGATAGGGTGCATGCACGCATGCAAAGCTATAGCTACCGCTTCCGGGGCCGCGACGATCCACAGCTGTGCTGGACGTTGAGGGTCTTTGGCCGTGCGGGAGCGGAGTAGATTGTTGGCATGCCACAAAATGTACGTATTGCGGCGCCAAGGTTCGCTAGCTGAGGGCAGCGGTCTGAGGGACGCGGAGCTTTCGTATTCGACATGGCTGGTCCCAGAAGTTGGCGGAGTTTTGTGCTAATTTCCCAGGCGCATCGACCACCAACTCCAGACTGCAGCACTGTATAGATAGAAGGGGTCCAATGGGGTGGCTCAATGGTGGGTAACTTTCATCAAGTACAGCAGCCGATGGCCCGCTTCAACGCCGTCCAAAGTACCTGTGAGAGCCCATTTACTTGTATGTTCGAGAAAGGATGGCTATCCGCTCACTTTCCGTGTTTCTCAGGATTCTTACGTGGTTCCCTCAATCCTCATGACGTCACGAGGCTGCAATGCCGAAGGCGGGTGGGGACACACCCTGCAGTGGCCCTGAGGGGCCGGAGCATTTGGGCTCGGACCCAAAAAAAAATCGGATCTCAGACATCCTACGGTCGTCAAATTTGAGCATGGCACCTTTTGCTCCATGCTTTGCGTAGAGAAGTCGCCTCAGAGGGGTTTGAGAAGCTACTACCGCACAGGACTGCCATTAAGGTAGGCCCAGTTGAGATTCCACACCTATCACGTGATTATCACGTGATGAGCGATCGTCTTTCCTCCTCCCTTCTCGCCAGTCCCTTGGCCGAAAAACCTGCGTGGTGTCACGGAGGTGGTCTCTGGACCATCCTGGTAAAATATGAGACCAAGCGGAGCTAAGGGGAGGGAGGGAGGCCGGGATGAAGAGCAGCGGAAACGTCTCGTCACGCTGTCACAAGGTGTGGAATCTCAACTGGGCCTACCTTAGGCTGCGGAGCGCTGGGCAGGAAGGGGACATTCCGCTTGCCTATCGCATCGAAGTCAGTGGCTGGTGCCGTATCAACACGGGAAGGCACCGGGATATCGTCTCTAGGTTAGTCATGCCTAGTCATGCGCGGGGATTGTATACGTACTACGTATCGCTGCCTCGGTATGGGAGCGGATTCGCCAATGGCGAGGATGAAGGAAAGCATGCGTTCTCAATCCTCAAACGTCGTCGCACCTGCCGGACATTACGATGCTGCCCTCGGTGCGCAGATCGCGACAAGCCTGGAGCGACGGAGGCCTCGCACGTTCGCGGTTGTCAGCGCGCGGATGTTCCTGTGACCCAGGGTCGTCGAGAGGCAGAAGACGGTTTTTGGAGATGCTGTGAAAGAATGCGCGAGCGCAGCAATTGATGCGAAGCAGAGAAGTCGCTTGTTGAACGGAAGGTCGTTGGGCGATTCGTGAGCTCCACAGCCGTTTACCATTGCCGCTGGAGACCACTGGTCTCGACGATTCGATTATCTGTCGAAAGTGACATGTTCTCCCGGACATACGCAAATCCGTGAGGTCCATCGATTTGGACAGTTGATGCTTAGCTGTGGCTTAAGTCCAAAAAGGGGGAGATTGGCGAAATTTGAAGGATGGGTCGGTATCATCGTGGTGCTGGTGCTGGTCGATCTGTAAGAAAGATCAGAAGGGTCTCCGGTTTGCTCCCGCAGGGGAAAGTTTCTGCAACCCAAGCGCCTCCTCATCTGTCCCATGCTGTAAGTGTGCTTAAGAATGGCATCATGCTAGCTCGGGTCGTTCCAATTAGTGCTCGACGTGAAAGCATTGTAGACGGACAGAGATGAGGATATGTTGCAACCGCATCATGGGGCTGGATTTGAATGGTTCTATCGGGGAAGGTGGGGGCGTCGGGACAAGGCCATTTGGGGCAGGTGTACCGACATTGCACGCGGGAAATTATACCGCCAGAAAAGAGACGCCAGGCGCTTAGGCGAATTTCGTGCTCGAGATCCTGGCCGGCTTGCATCTTGCACCCCGGCAAGTGCTCCCCCTCCCCTTTACCCCTTCCCCTCTCCTTCTTCCGTCCCCTTCCTCCCTCTTCTTTCCCCCATAACACCCATCTCCTCCGCGGCCCGTCTCCACCCCTCCCTCGCCCCTTGCCACCCGTATGAGCGATACCGACTCGGTTACAATATCTCTCCTCCCTGTATCTCTCTCCCTCGTCCATCTTCCCCGTTCACGGCTCGACCAGTTCTCTTCGCACGTTCTTCGCCAGATCCTCCAACCCAATCCCGTCTTCCTCAATGTCACCTGTAATGAAATCGAAGTCAGTCTGTTTGCCGAGCACGATACTCTCCAAGAATTCCACAAGGCTGCCAGGAAGGACGCACGAAGAATTCGACAGCGCGAGCTTGAGGCCCTCGCCAACATCTCCGACTCAACCCGCCGTTCCAGGCGAATGAGAGAGGACTGGGAACCCGTCGAAGTCACTTCCGAACGCTGGAGGGTCCTCCAGATTGACTCCCATTCTGATCGCCTAGGTGCGTGAGGGATCTCTAGACGTCCTCTCAATACCAAACGCCAGGCTCAATTTCAACTCAATTCGCTGCTTCGTCGGTGATTAGACACTTCGGGCGCTCGAGTGCACGAGTTGTCCGCACCCATAGCTGCCGCAGGCATCTCCATACTCTACCAGTCGTCATATATGAGCGACTTCATTTTTGTGAGTCCTCTCTTCCTTCGACGAGCTGGTGGATGTGGCCAAAGATGAGAGGTCTTTCTGGCACCCACTATGTAAAATTGATGTTTGAATTACCGACAAGACACTGGGCTTGTGTCTTATCTCTATTGACTTCGCTTTTCGGGGACATTCATGTAGAGTACGCGATGCTTCTCATCAGTCATACTATCGCCCTCAAAATATGCGCACATGCTGACGTATCGTACCGTCTTCATAGGTCAAGGAGAGCCGTCTGGTTGAGGTCGCTTCCCTCCTCGGCTCTGCAGGGTTCGACCTCTATCTCTCGGACCCCACGAACCTGACCGCGCAAGTCTCCGCGTTTATGTCCCCTTTGCTATCACCGGCCATAGGCTTTAACGAAGGGTCAGTCAACCCTTTCGAAGTCCATTGTCTGAATGGCTCAGGGCGGAAGAGCTTGGATGCCGACGCTGGGATGGTCTTCACACGTTCCCGGAGCAACACCAACGGGACGTCGAGCAGCTCCGGTTCGCGTTCGCGCGACCTAACACTCCGGGTAGTCGTCGACAATGACGCCAATTCGAAACACGCTCCCGGGACAGAACCGAGTGAGCGTCTTGATAGACACCATTCGGAACGCTCCATCTCGCATTCACCAACCACGTGCGATGTGCGCGTTCTCCCACCGGACATCACCTGCGTCGGGCTCTCTGACGATAACGCTGACTCATGGGGCCTCAAAGTCGTGAAGCTCGTGGCATTCCCGGAGCTCATCCTCGGACAGTCTGGCCTGCTCGGCCACACAGAGAGGCAAGCACCGCGCCCGCTTGAATCTTCTCCAGCGTTATCCGCCTTGCCTATGGAGCATATTCACGCCATCTTCTTCAACGAAGGCGACGTGGGGAGTGGGAGCGACACGACAACGCGCGTCTCGCCCGACTCGCCCAAGAAGGATCCGTTAGAGCGCTCAGGCTCACGTTCCCCCATCTATTATGTGGATCAGGAGACGGTGATAGACGACGGCCCCGACCCCGATGAAACGAGCAGCGATGAGTATGACAGCGAGCGCGAGGTACGACTTCCCCGACTTCCCCGTCTCCAGACCGCGCATGCAGCCCGGACGGAGGGGCTGCATTCCCGGTCGCGCTCTAGCTCCCAGTCGACGTCGTCAAGCATGGATTCGCCATCGCCGCTCGTGCCCTTCTTCTCTTTCACGAGGACGCCCGAGGGGTCTTCCCTTGCCGCGCCGGTGGCGCTTCTTGCGACGCTATTCCCGGCGAGCGAGAGGCACATGGTCATGTGCAGCCAGGAGCTAGACGTGGTGGACTCACGCAACGCGTCCCCGGAGCGCTGGGTCGAGGAGGATGAAGGCTCAGCCGAAGATGAGGACAGGGAGGGTGAGCTTCCTGAACCTGAGGGCATGCTCAAATGTCTGCAGATCGACTTGCGCAAGTTTGGCCTTGGTGGGTAATCTGTTCTTTTTGGGCGGCTTGAACATCACTTATCATTGATCCGTCGCAGAGAAACATGGCTTGGTGAACCGCTTCTCGAGGACCCTCGAGGAGAATGGGATCAACCACATGTATAGCTCGACGTACAAGACTGCCAACCTCCTCATCGACAAGGCCCATGCGAATCGCGCGCAAGCTCTCCTTCGCTCGTGCTAAAACCTTCCTTTGTCTCTTAGCTCTTTTGGACCACCACCGTCGTCACCCTTTCCTTGCGTTCACGTCCCATGCATGCATTCCTTTCCAGTCGTTCCTCCATATTTCAGGCTACTCGTCTGGTCCGAGCAAAAGGCTCCCGACACCGAGTGCCGTGGCCAGATCCTTCCCAGCGTTGCCATCTTATACCTATCATCGTACACCAACGCGTTTCGTGCGCCGCTTAACGAGCCTCATGACCCACCCTTCACCACATTACTACTCACACACAAGCAAACTGCCGACACGTCCCCACCTCCACTCACCCTTTCGCACGAAGCGCACCACGCACACATCTCTGTCCATAGCTTGTCATCCCCCCCCCAATCGCCCGTACATACTGCAGGTCCACCCGCCGTCCATCCCTCATCCGGTCTCGCCAACCCAAAGAAAACTGTTGTAGTATGTACTGACCACCATAACGCCTAATGTCGCTGTATCCCTAGTCGTGTTCGAATCTGCGTCCCGCTGGCGTGCACTGTATGCATTGGTTCTTCCGGTTTGTCTGCGAATTCAATTATAATACACACACGCAGTGCGGGGCTGAGCGCTGATAGACCGGCAGTCCCGCGTCGAAGCCTTCACTTTTTCCGGAGGTCGGTCCTCGAACCCGGGGTCAAGATCGAGGTTAGTCGAAACCGCAGCGGCGTAAGTGGCTGCACAGCAATATTGGAGCATGTGCGTCGTCAGAAGGAAATTGAAATTGAAGCGATGCGCCCCATATGGACCAATTTTAATCGACCTTAAATGGGAGTTTTCGGGAGTCGAATCTCCCAGCGCGTGCAGAGAGGACTGAGGTATTCGATGCAGCGCTCCCGTCAGCACTCGGTGGCCGCGCCACCCACCGCAGAGAGCGCGCGCACTGTCCCTATCCAGCTGCATCCGTCGCCCCTCTCATAACTCCTGAGCCGCGAAGCATATGTAGGCAGTGCTGGTGAGAATGGAAGCACTCTCCTTCTCACCACCGCGCACTGCCTACAGGTGAGATGCGCCCCCTGCGATCTCGCTCACACATGCTCATGCTCACCCCGCACGCTGCCTACAGGCTTTTCACGCTTTTTTTGGCTTTTGCAGCTGTCCGCCATCTGTCGAGTCATGTCTGATGCACCCAATGCTCCCCCTAAGTGGAAGGCACAACCCGCGAAGCCTGCTGGCACGCCTGGCGACAAAGCCGGAGAGTCTTCGCAGCCTAAGCCCGGAACCACATCTCAGCTTGGAGGACCGTCTCAGTCGACCGCGTCTGGTAGTGCGACACAGCAGTCCTCGCAGGAGGGGAGATCTGGCGGCACGAATAAGCAGCCCACTCAGGGGGGCCCGAGTAGACAACAAGCTGAGACAGAGGACGCCCAGCCGGGGTCATCCTCCCAAGCCGGCCTTCAGGCGGACCTCGACCTCACCCGCAAGTGCGAACAGCTCGTTGACACCTTCAGGCGTGGGCAGACTGGAAGAGGAGCTGTGGTCATGGGGATCGCCACCGCACTCACCAGAGCCGGGCAGGGGTCAGACAATGATGCAGTCGAAGTGGCTTTTGAGTTGTATTGTGCGCAAATTGACAAAATTGCGAAGTACAGAGAGAAAAATCGACCACCTGGGTCACGTGAACCTTTGCCGGACTCAGGAGCACACGGAGACTTGCAGACACTCAGCAAGTCCAAAGGAAAGGAGAGGGCTACCTGAGCACGGTCGAGATCCAGTTCACATGCTAGGTCACCTGACGGAGCCCTGTCGGTTGCTCCTAGCGAGAATGGGCAGCCCGCCAACAAGAAGCAGAAGCAAGACCCTTCACTCTTTGCTTGGACATCTGCGAACTCCGTCACCGAAGCCACCCTGCGACCAGAACTCCGGGAGATGCTCATCCTCTTGCGAAACCACGAGTACGACATCAAATCAGCCAAAGCCAACCTGCGCAACTCGGTTGGCGTCCCAGAATTCCCAGATGTGGAGTGGACAAACATCCTCCTGGGGAAGCCGGTTGACCTCAACCACGTCCTCAGTGGACAGTACACGTTGGAACAGGACAAGAAGACAGTCCAGAAGCTTGGACTCATCGAGCTCATGTACCGGACGGCAATGCCTTCCAGGGTTGTCAAGAATGCGGGCGACTGGATCATTGCCTGGCAGCGTACCACGGCCGCAACACTCTATGTCTACCCCCACAGATGTGCCGAACTCGATGGATACTACCTGCACATCTTCGGGCTCTTCAGCGCCATACATCCCTCACACCACCTCCATGTCATCGACTACGATCGTTCCGTTCGCAAGCGAGTCAGAGCGATGCGCACTATCCTCCTCACTAACACTGATCAGTTTTCTGACCTCCGAGATCACTTCATCAACACATTCGGAGCTTCAGCAGACAAGACTGAAGAAGAGGGGAAGAAGCGCAGTGGAGGTCGGCGCAGGACCCGAGATGAAGAAGTTTGCCATCAGTGGAACCGAGGCACCTGCGACGCCACTGATGGTGCCTGCAAGTATGCACACAAATGTGCAGTCTGTGGAGGCACGGACCACCCTGCAACCCGCTGTGCCAGGAACACAAAGCATAAATCCTGAGGTTGCGGCGTCACCTGGCTTCTTGCGTGGTTTCGTATGGGATGATTTGAACCCTCCAAAGTGCAGATTTGTAGACGCTTCACTCACGCATGCCCCTCTGCCTGATGTTCTAGACTCTGTCCATCTAGACCCCGTAATAAATGACACTTTACAATCTCATCCAGACCTTTTTACGATAGTTACACCCATTAACATTGATCTCTTCACGAGCCTTCTTGCAGACCACCCCAATCCCCTCTTCGTCGCTTCAGTCGTCAAAGGGCTTACAGAAGGTTTTTGGCCATTTGCAGATGGCCGACCTGAGGATTACCCGGACACCTGGGATGAGGTTCGCCCCCCGCTCCAACATGACCGTGCACACGACTTCCTCCACCAGCAATGTGATGAAGAGATCGCACTCAGCAGATACTCTCCAACTTTCGGCCCGGACCTTCTCCCGGGAATGTTCTCCATGCCCATCCACGTCATCCCCAAACCCCATTCTGACAAACTCTGCCTCATCAACAACCCCAGTGCTGGCAAGTTTTCGCTCAATAGCATGATCCAACCCGAGTCGATCAAAGGCGCTATCCTCGATGGCCTCCCCACCCTAGGCCACGAATACTGGAAACTTCGTGCTGCACACCCCGAAGAAGAGATTATCTTCTGGAAATCGGATGTCTCACAAGCATACCGCCAGATGCCCATGTCACCATACTGGCAAATCTTTCAAATTGTCACTATCAATGGACAACGGCATGTTGACCATTGCAATCCCTTCAGCGGGTGGGCTTCTCTCCGCATCTGGCTAGCCTTCTACTTGTTAGTTGCCTGGATCGCCATTCACAAACATGGTGTATCCTGCCTCGTCTCCTACATTGATGACAATGCAGGCATGCAACTCCGCCGACTCGTGGAGTGGTACCTTAGATATGCCATGTACATGCCCAAAGATCAGGGCATCCTACTTGTCTTATGGGACAACCTCGGACTGCGACACGATCGCCCAAAGCAAATCCATGGCATGAAAGAAGGTTTCATTGGCTTCGAAGTTGACACCACATCATCCCATGCTACTCTACCCCTGGAAGCATGAGACAAGCTCCTCGCCGCCCTAGAAGTGTTCTGCGCCTGCACGCATGGACACCGTCGTTCCCTTGCCGAGTTCCAGTCCCTAGCTGGATATGTCAACTGGGCCCTCAATGTCTTCCCACTCCTCCGTCCCGCCCTTTCCACTTTGTATTTGAAAATGGCAGGAAAGACCAAGCGGCACGCACCCATTCATGTCAATGACAGCATCCGACATGAACTGTCCTGGTTTGCTCGCCACACTCGAACACTGCCAGGCATTTGCATCCTATCTGCCACTGTGTGGTCACTCAGCGACCTGCAACACGACTCTCTTACAGATGAGTTTGTAATGGTCGATGCTTCAGGCCATGGACTGGGCCTGTACTTCCCATGGCACCACCTAGGGTACTGGGCAACCCTCCCCTATGATGCACCGACTGATGCCATCTTTTTCTTCGAAGCCCTGGCAGTCTGCACTGCAATCCACAAAATCCCCCTGTGGCAGACAGCAGGACGAACAATTCATCGGATTGGCATCCTGTCCAACAACACCAACACAGTCTCCATCTTTCGGTCTCTCTGTGCCAATCCCCTCTACAACCCCATTCTTATCTCAGCAGTCGATGTGCTTATAGCCCATGACGTTGAACACCACATCAACTGGATCCCTGGAGAAGACAACAAGGTCGCAGATGCGCTCTCCCGCCAATGGTTTGATCGTGCTTCTCAGCTCGACCCCCATCTCAAAATCCTTCCCTTCGATGTGCCCTGCCTTTAATGAGGTTGCGCCATGACACGGACCTCACTAGAAGTAAAGCTGTCCTACCACACACGTCAACTCTAGCCCGTCCCCTTAGCGAAACTCCTGCATGAGCGAGCAGTCGCCCTCGCATTTGCTCATGACATCTCTACCTCCTCCTCCTACTTGTCAGCGACCAACATGTACCTCTCCTTCTGCGAATGCCAGTCCCTGCCCTTTGAACCCACCCCAGACACTCTCTCCCTCTTTGTCGTCAATGAATGCTTGTGCAATCTCGAACCACGCTCTGTCAATTCATACCTCTCTGGCATATGCAAGGAGCTTGAACCGTTCTACCCTTGAGTATGTGCCATCCGCTCCAGCCCCCTTGTCCGTCAAACCCTTGTGGGTGTCACGCGCCTGTATAGCAAACTGGTCAAGCGTAAGCATGCTCTGGCCACCGATGATCTAGGAGCTGTCATAGCCCCTTTGGCAAGCTCGTCCTTCCATGACGATCGCCTCTTCCTCGCACAACTCCTCACAGGCTTCTACGGACTCCTCCGGCTTGGCGAACTGGTGTGGCTGGATGCGTGCAACCTGCACACTTATCGCAAAGTCATGAGGCGCACATCTGTCACCACCACCGCCTCTGCCTACTCCTTCCTACTCCACTCCCACAAGTTGGACCACACTTTTGATGGCAACAAAGTCCTCATTGACACGGCGCTGGCTGGATAACAGCCGCTGGAGGCTTTCACGTCTTACCTCTCCAGCCGCGACTGCCTCTTCCCGTTCCATTCCGAACTATGGCTCCGTGCCAATGGTTCCATCCCAACACGCACCTGGTTCATGCGGCGCCTCCGAGCCTTCTTCCCCGCTGATGTCAGTGGACACTCTATGCGTTCTGGTAGAGCAACTGCACTCACCGTCGCCGGCGTCCCGGCAAGCCAAATCCAAGCCATAGGGTGTTGGTCTTCCGATGCATGGCAAGTTTACATCCGGAAACATCCAGTTATAGTTCACACTCTTATGATAGTGAACCAGCTTGCATTTGCTGGAGCTGGTTCAGCTTAGCGTACATCACCTCACCTCCCCCCCTCAATCTCGTGCTCTATCACAACTCTCCCCCTTCCCGACCCGCAACAATGGATGCTCTGATCCGCCCTGATGATGACTTTGACATTTGGACCCTCGCTACCTGTGACACTGACATTTGCATATACATCTTGGACACATTCTGACATTTACGTATACATCTTGGACACATTTCCTTGCCCCTCGCCGAATCGCTTCCTCGCCCTTCCCATCTCTCGAATCATTACTCCAAACCACTGGCCTCCTAC
Organism: Ganoderma resinaceum; assembly: GCA_964023155.1. NCBI lineage: Eukaryota > Fungi > Basidiomycota > Agaricomycetes > Polyporales > Polyporaceae > Ganoderma > Ganoderma resinaceum. The sequence goes on from OZ026793.1 coordinate 2,646,624, forward strand.
TTCTACTCTTTTCTTCTTCCCTATTAGCTCCTTACTGCTAGTACTCGGAATCTCAGTCTGGGTGTCCCGTGCCACCATGCTCCGAGCGGGCACCCGTGTCCACCTGCACACTCCCTCCACGAGCCGTGTGAAAAAGTGGAAAAGCGACAAGGAGATTTGAGCTATCATAAGAGTGTGAACTATAACTGGATGTTTCCGGATGTAAACTTGCCATGCATCGGAAGACCAACACCCTATGGCTTGGATTTGGCTTGCCGGGACGCCGGCGACGGTGAGTGCAGTTGCTCTACCAGAACGCATAGAGTGTCCACTGACATCAGCGGGGAAGAAGGCTCGGAGGCGCCGCATGAACCAGGTGCGTGTTGGGATGGAACCATTGGCACGGAGCCATAGTTCGGAATGGAACGGGAAGAGGCAGTCGCGGCTGGAGAGGTAAGACGTGAAAGCCTCCAGCGGCTGTTATCCAGCCAGCGCCGTGTCAATGAGGACTTTGTTGCCATCAAAAGTGTGGTCCAACTTGTGGGAGTGGAGTAGGAAGGAGTAGGCAGAGGCGGTGGTGGTGACAGATGTGCGCCTCATGACTTTGCGATAAGTGTGCAGGTTGCACGCATCCAGCCACACCAGTTCGCCAAGCCGGAGGAGTCCGTAGAAGCCTGTGAGGAGTTGTGCGAGGAAGAGGCGATCGTCATGGAAGGACGAGCTTGCCAAAGGGGCTATGACAGCTCCTAGATCATCGGTGGCCAGAGCATGCTTACGCTTGACCAGTTTGCTATACAGGCGCGTGACACCCACAAGGGTTTGACGGACAAGGGGGCTGGAGCGGATGGCACATACTCAAGGGTAGAACGGTTCAAGCTCCTTGCATATGCCAGAGAGGTATGAATTGACAGAGCGTGGTTCGAGATTGCACAAGCATTCATTGACGACAAAGAGGGAGAGAGTGTCTGGGGTGGGTTCAAAGGGCAGGGACTGGCATTCGCAGAAGGAGAGGTACATGTTGGTCGCTGACAAGTAGGAGGAGGAGGTAGAGATGTCATGAGCAAATGCGAGGGCGACTGCTCGCTCATGCAGGAGTTTCGCTAAGGGGACGGGCTAGAGTTGACGTGTGTGGTAGGACAGCTTTACTTCTAGTGAGGTCCGTGTCATGGCGCAACCTCATTAAAGGCAGGGCACATCGAAGGGAAGGATTTTGAGATGGGGGTCGAGCTGAGAAGCACGATCAAACCATTGGCGGGAGAGCGCATCTGCGACCTTGTTGTCTTCTCCAGGGATCCAGTTGATGTGGTGTTCAACGTCATGGGCTATAAGCACATCGACTGCTGAGATAAGAATGGGGTTGTAGAGGGGATTGGCACAGAGAGACCGAAAGATGGAGACTGTGTTGGTGTTGTTGGACAGGATGCCAATCCGATGAATTGTTCGTCCTGCTGTCTGCCACAGGGGGATTTTGTGGATTGCAGTGCAGACTGCCAGGGCTTCGAAGAAAAAGATGGCATCAGTCGGTGCATCATAGGGGAGGGTTGCCCAGTACCCTAGGTGGTGCCATGGGAAGTACAGGCCCAGTCCATGGCCTGAAGCATCGACCATTACAAACTCATCTGTAAGAGAGTCGTGTTGCAGGTCGCTGAGTGACCACACAGTGGCAGATAGGATGCAAATGCCTGGCAGTGTTCGAGTGTGGCGAGCAAACCAGGACAGTTCATGTCGGATGCTGTCATTGACATGAATGGGTGCGTGCCGCTTGGTCTTTCCTGCCATTTTCAAATACAAAGTGGAAAGGGCGGGACGGAGGAGTGGGAAGACATTGAGGGCCCAGTTGACATATCCAGCTAGGGACTGGAACTCGGCAAGGGAACGACGGTGTCCATGCGTGCAGGCGCAGAACACTTCTAGGGCGGCGAGGAGCTTGTCTCATGCTTCCAGGGGTAGAGTAGCATGGGATGATGTGGTGTCAACTTCGAAGCCAATGAAACCTTCTTTCATGCCATGGATTTGCTTTGGGCGATCGTGTCGCAGTCCGAGGTTGTCCCATAAGACAAGTAGGATGCCCTGATCTTTGGGCATGTACATGGCATATCTAAGGTACCACTCCACGAGTCGGCGGAGTTGCATGCCTGCATTGTCATCAATGTAGGAGACGAGGCAGGATACACCATGTTTGTGAATGGCGATCCAGGCAACTAACAAGTAGAAGGCTAGCCAGATGCGGAGAGAAGCCCACCCGCTGAAGGGATTGCAATGGTCAACATGCCGTTGTCCATTGATAGTGACAATTTGAAAGATTTGCCAGTATGGTGACATGGGCATCTGGCGGTATGCTTGTGAGACATCCGATTTCCAGAAGATAATCTCTTCTTCGGGGTGTGCAGCACGAAGTTTCCAGTATTCGTGGCCTAGGGTGGGGAGGCCATCGAGGATAGCGCCTTTGATCGACTCGGGTTGGATCATGCTATTGAGCGAAAACTTGCCAGCACTGGGGTTGTTGATGAGGCAGAGTTTGTCAGAATGGGGTTTGGGGATGACGTGGATGGGCATGGAGAACATTCCCGGGAGAAGGTCCGGGCCGAAAGTTGGAGAGTATCTGCTGAGTGCGATCTCTTCATCACATTGCTGGTGGAGGAAGTCGTGTGCACGGTCATGTTGGAGCGGGGGGCGAACCTCATCCCAGGTGTCCGGGTAATCCTCAGGTCGGCCATCTGCAAATGGCCAAAAACCTTCTGTAAGCCCTTTGACGACTGAAGCGACGAAGAGGGGATTGGGGTGGTCTGCAAGAAGGCTCGTGAAGAGATCAATGTTAATGGGTGTAACTATCGTAAAAAGGTCTGGATGAGATTGTAAAGTGTCATTTATTACGGGGTCTAGATGGACAGAGTCTAGAACATCAGGCAGAGGGGCATGCGTGAGTGAAGCGTCTACAAATCTGCACTTTGGAGGGTTCAAATCATCCCATACGAAACCACGCAAGAAGCCAGGTGACGCCGCAACCTCAGGATTTATGCTTTGTGTTCCTGGCACAGCGGGTTGCAGGGTGGTCCGTGCCTCCACAGACTGCACATTTGTGTGCATACTTGCAGGCACCATCAGTGGCGTCGCAGGTGCCTCGGTTCCACTGATGGCAAACTTCTTCATCTCGGGTCCTGCGCCGACCTCCACTGCGCTTCTTCCCCTCTTCTTCAGTCTTGTCTGCTGAAGCTCCGAATGTGTTGATGAAGTGATCTCGGAGGTCAGAAAACTGATCAGTGTTAGTGAGGAGGATAGTGCGCATCGCTCTGACTCGCTTGCGAACGGAACGATCGTAGTCGATGACATGGAGGTGGTGTGAGGGATGTATGGCGCTGAAGAGCCCGAAGATGTGCAGGTAGTATCCATCGAGTTCGGCACATCTGTGGGGGTAGACATAGAGTGTTGCGGCCGTGGTACGCTGCCAGGCAATGATCCAGTCGCCCGCATTCTTGACAACCCTGGAAGGCATTGCCGTCCGGTACATGAGCTCGATGAGTCCAAGCTTCTGGACTGTCTTCTTGTCCTGTTCCAACGTGTACTGTCCACTGAGGACGTGGTTGAGGTCAACCGGCTTCCCCAGGAGGATGTTTGTCCACTCCACATCTGGGAATTCTGGGACGCCAACCGAGTTGCGCAGGTTGGCTTTGGCTGATTTGATGTCGTACTCGTGGTTTCGCAAGAGGATGAGCATCTCCCGGAGTTCTGGTCGCAGGGTGGCTTCGGTGACGGAGTTCGCAGATGTCCAAGCAAAGAGTGAAGGGTCTTGCTTCTGCTTCTTGTTGGCGGGCTGCCCATTCTCGCTAGGAGCAACCGACAGGGCTCCGTCAGGTGACCTAGCATGTGAACTGGATCTCGACCGTGCTCAGGTAGCCCTCTCCTTTCCTTTGGACTTGCTGAGTGTCTGCAAGTCTCCGTGTGCTCCTGAGTCCGGCAAAGGTTCACGTGACCCAGGTGGTCGATTTTTCTCTCTGTACTTCGCAATTTTGTCAATTTGCGCACAATACAACTCAAAAGCCACTTCGACTGCATCATTGTCTGACCCCTGCCCGGCTCTGGTGAGTGCGGTGGCGATCCCCATGACCACAGCTCCTCTTCCAGTCTGCCCACGCCTGAAGGTGTCAACGAGCTGTTCGCACTTGCGGGTGAGGTCGAGGTCCGCCTGAAGGCCGGCTTGGGAGGATGACCCCGGCTGGGTGTCCTCTGTCTCAGCTTGTTGTCTACTTGGGCCCCCCTGAGTGGGCTGCTTATTCGTGCCGCCAGATCTCCCCTCCTGCGAGGACTGCTGTGTCGCACTACCAGACGCGGTCGACTGAGACGGTCCTCCAAGCTGAGATGTGGTTCCAGGCTTAGGCTGCGAAGACTCTCCGGCTTTGTCGCCAGGCGTGCCAGCAGGCTTCGCGGGTTGTGCCTTCCACTTAGGGGGAGCATTGGGTGCATCAGACATGACTCGACAGATGGCGGACAGCTGCAAAAGCCAAAAAAAAAGCGTAAACAGCCTGTAGGCAGCACGCGGTGGTGAGAACACTCCGTCATGGGTATGGCATACTTAGTCATATAAGTAAGAGTAAGGATTGCAGTTAGTGAAAAGGTATTGGCTCACGATACCGATATTCTCCACCAGGGCACGTATGCGATGGAAAAAGGGTACTAAGGGACTTCGCCGGGGCATCTTGGACACTTGACCAGGATGGAAGACACAGGCCATCATCCAATATTCAATAGATGGTGTCCAGTCACTGTGAAATGCCCCAGCTCGTGCAGTTACGGAGGTGTCTCATGATCCTTACATCCTGTCGATTTTCAAAAGTATGAGCATACAGTCTATAGAAGCCTTACCCACTTACAATCCCACACCAGGAAAGATGCATAAGCAGCTCCAGTACACCTCTGGGCCCATCGTGACCGGTCCAGCGAAAAGCGAGGAGCCGTATGGGGAAGTGTACGTATGTAAATACTTTGGCGAAATGAGTACCCATCCCGAAGCCTGTAAGTAATATTTGGGGAAGGTTCCTCATAATTGCTCCTTGGGTTTTGGAGGTCTCAGGGGCCATAGGTATCAGGATTGACAAGAACTGGGGGATGTAGTGTCATCATTCACTGCATATCAGAGCCCGATACGTCAAGATCACCTACGTCTGGATATGTCACGTGGCACACGTAGCCGCATCCGCTTACATTGTGTAGACGAAGGGTGGTCTATGTCCGAATATGTCGTATATTCTCCGCTAGCCGGGTGGCATGTCTACGGAACATAGGCACCTCGCCGGCCTACGCCCACCTATGGGACCTGAGCGTGAGTACAGTCAACTCCCTCTTAACCCATAGGGGTTGGGATATGTTTTGGATAATGAAGATTATCCGGGGTCTAAGCTGCGCGACTTGCACGGCCATGCGCAATGCATACGCAGTTCACGTGCAGCGGCGCGTCATGCATCCTCCTTTGTCTCTGCTCCCTGGACAGGTTCCTTTGTCCCCTTCATAGCTATATACTCCCCGTTCCGCGCTTCCCTTCTCTTCTCATCTCCTTCCTCACCCGCATGCTCGATAGGTACGTTACTTACTGCGGCCTTCTTCCCACATCTCCTTCCTCACCCACGTGCTCAATAGTCTCTGGACTTCGAGTATCTTCTGTTTCTCACCCGCCCTTCTGCTATCCCCCTTCTGCTTCTCATCAGATAGAATGATCCCAATTTCTCGATTACGTTTTCTGATTACACGCACATATCCTCACATTCCTGACCTTTTTTCCGAGTATTATTCTCCGAAAAAAACCCTTACACCAGCTCCTTACATTCACCTTGACTCAGTTAGACTGTTACCTACTAGTAGTGCATGTACTTCGCCTCCGCCGGCTTGAGCTCGGCCCCTCCCAGTCGCGTGAGAGAGTGGTAGCGATGTGAGTTGGTTGGCGCCGTCCGCGCAGTTCGCAGTGCACCCAATGTCATCCTCCTTTGCCCTGCCTGAGTTCGCGCTTGATTAGAGGCCAAAAGTTAAGTTATGGGTTATGGCAGTGGGTTATGGATTAGCGGAGGTTTGACGCCCGAAAGGCGCTCGGAAAGGTGCTTACCCACGGGCACCAAGACGGTCCCTCAGGATGGGGCGCCTAACGAGGGTCAACATGTCGATAACATATTACCTGTGAAAGAGTTGGTATATCATTTGTAACATCTTTGAATGCATTGTATGGTTACTACTGCCCACAATTACCCCATTGAGATGGTGGATTTGGAAGTTTCACCCATAATTTATGGGTTATCCCACCTGGAAAAAGCTATAGGTTATAGGTTATGGGTAGATTATGGGTTATATGAGCGCTTATCCCCTATACCAACTTGGGATGACCAAAATCCTATGGGTTATGGTCGATTATGGGTTATAAGGGGTATGGGTTAAGAGGGGAGTCGACTGTAGTTGAGAGCTGGGCTACTCATGGGCTATAGGATACTTGTGCCATCAGTCAGTGCCACAGGCAGCAATTCTCGCTTGAAATTTATTTTCTAAGTTTATGGGGCACTCTGGAACCCAAAACCCTCAAAGAACGGTTTTTAGAAAGAAAATGGTCGCCTCAGGTTGCCCCCGACCCCTTACCCATGCTCTCGAGATGTGGGCGGCAGATCGGAAATGGGGAATTCACCAATACTTTGCGAATTTGTGCTCAGAGCACTTTGGCCTCCCTGGTGCATTTTTCCAGCCCTCACCAATAAGGATTTTGGGAGGTTTTTGTATGAAAGTTAGAGGAGTATCTCCGGTCATAAATCCTGTATATGGGCCACTCACCGTAGACGTGAAAATGGCATATGTTTCATAGTCGAAGGGTTCGTCTACGTTGCTCTACGCGACGTCAGCGCCGCTAGCTGTAGATAGGTGCAGCGCGGGGTGTCTACTCGATACGGTAGAGGGGGCGTGACTATGCGACGTACACGAGGTCGCCCTATCCGCCTCTGACATGTAGTGATTATTTCCGATAAAGTGGCACTGCAGTCCATCGTGTTGTGTCCGATCATGAGCTGGACGTTACTATTCCCTTGAAGCTGGCCGGATCCACCTGAGATCCACTTACCGTCTTCAGGAAAAGGTAGCGATGTTCGGTGGCGGCCGTACTCAATTCTAAAATTCCCAAACGAAGTGCAATCAGCACATGCCCGTAAATGGGAAACACTTGACAGCTGTGATGGGTCAGATCCAGATCCTAATCCCAGGTTCATGAGGAGTACAGAAGGCAGAGTTCTACTGACCTTTGGCCTCCATGAACAGTTTGCGATTGTTTCACCTCCGAGCATCATTTTTTCAGGTACAAAAACTCAATATTAGGTACGCCGAGCTTTGATTCAGAGATATGAACATGAACATACCCCATGAGTTGCTGCATTGTCCTTGGACAACCCATCAGCTTGACACTCCACCTCTAAAACCTGCCTCGAAACCCTGAAATGGGGGCTATATCTGCCATCACGAATGCCTCGTGTGTCCCTTTCACGGGAATGGCTTGATGGGACTCCGCTTGGGCATTTTAGAATCGAGTACAACTGGTGAGGTGACTCTGCAGGGAACCAACTCCGGGGTTTGCAGACCTGCTTGCATGCGGACTTGGTGGGGGGGGGGGTGAGAGAAGTAGGCCGCAATCGCTCATCTAACTATCAGTCAGGTCTCAGGTACCAGGAAGGCCCCACTCAATGCCCTTCTTTAGTGTGATATAATGACCTGATGGGCTGTGTAATGCAGCTAGTGCTAGTGTTGATGGTATCCGAAAGACGCTGACTAGTACGAGAACCCGCTGGCCGTGGTTAAGGGCCTGTTCGGCAAAAATGTGAGATGTAGAGGCACCGATGCTTCGCACCATATATAGTAAAGATGTTGTCGTAATTCGTCATCCGGGAAAATAGAGATTTTGCGCAGACATTCTGCGTTCGGATGCCCCACTGTCCCAGGCGCTAATTTCCTGATGCTTTGCGCTGCACTTCTTCTTGATCGTTCGGCTTCGCTTCGCTACTGCCATACTGCCTTCATGGCTGCCCCGGGTTTTCTCATGGGCGGCCCTCATGTCAAATGGGATGATAGATCCGAAGACCTCCTTCTCGAGGGGCTGAAGAAGGCCACTGCCGAGGCCCGTACTGGAGACAACAACTTCCAGCCTTCCATATATCAAAGCATTTTGACGACTCTCTGGGAGCATGGGTACGAAATTGATGCTGACAAGGTGAAGGCTCAATGGAGTAGGGTGCGTATCATTCTAACGTTCTTCGCTTTCCCGCCAGTGGAAAGCTTCACATGCAGTGGGCGGCGGAAGACTGACATAAGCATTCAGCTCAAGACCGCTCGCAATAACATTGCCCATCTTCGCGGATTATCCGGATTTGGGTGGGATAAGGCTCGGCAGGTGGTTGTGGCGACAGAGGATGTCTGGAAAAGGGTTTTGTATGATGAGGTATGCCGACTCGTCGCTTTGTACACTCATTCCACTTGCTGATTCCACTGATCCCCTTATAGAAGGGTCAGAAGGTCAAAAAATTCAAGGATTACAATGTCTGGCGAAGCAAGGCATTCCCCCACTTCAAGACGATCATGGAGCTTATCGGTGGGAATCAGGCTGTGGGCGACAACGCCTTCTCATCTCAGAAAGGCTCTGCCGCCGCGCCTCCCGTCATTCTGCTGCCTAGACCCACAGCTCCGCATTCCGTTGTACCCCCTGCCACTGCTTCCACTGTGTCATCGACAGAGCGTGAGTCTCAGGATGTGCAAGATTTTGATATCCTGTCTGATGGCTCTGCTGCTGCGAGCCAAGGCGCATCTCCTGGTCTCAACTCCCGCGTTGACATAGTGGCCATGCAGCCAGTGAGTCAAGTATTGTCTTCTGTCTGTAATGTTATTTATTCCCTCATTCTGTAGGTTTCAAGTGCCACTCCATCCGCATCTGCTTCTCGGTCAAAGCGGAGTGTGTCTCCGCCCCCGCCTCCCACAACTCCAGTCTTGAACAAGCGTCCCAAGGCTGCCAATACACACAGTCACCTCACAGTGCTGTGCCAGTTGGTCGGGAAGCTTGTGGACAGCATGACAGGTGAGTCAAACACTCCATCAGATGCATCCAAGTTCTCGCCAGTTCGAGCGAAGGCATGGGACTATGTGCAAGAGAAGGAGGGGCTGTCTCCCCATTCTCTGTCATGGGCACGTCGGGTGTTCCATTCCGATATATGTGTTAAGGAGTATTTGAGCTTCAAGGATGAGCAGGCGGAGGCTCGGGCACTCTGGTTATATGATGAGATTGAACGGGCAAACTCGAATTGAGTAGACTTGACCGCATGTTTTGTACCCTCTCTACGTACTATGCAATACTGTCGTTACATGTCTTATAATGTATTTTGCTTGGTAATCTCCTAACGCCATGACCTGCGAACCTCTAGTTCACCCTGATACTGTGCCCATATCTCAGAAGCCATCCGGTTCCACCGTGCACTTGCCGCTGCATCCTCCGTTGCTGCCACTGGATCTTGAACAACAGGTTCGCCATCACCGTGGACATTGTGTGCTGGTTTGTTGTGAAGAGGGATATGTAGCTGGTCTGAATGGTGAGTTGGATCATGTGTGCGGAGGAAGTTATGAACAAGGGCAAGACCAAATGGGATGCGGCACTGAATGTCAATCCCGTACTCGCAGGGCTCTCGAGCCATCTTGAATTCGTGCTTGAGGACACCAAAAATGCGCTCAATGACATTGCGTAGTTGAGCATGGCGGAGGTTGAAGAGTTTCTCCTTTGTTTGTGGGCTGTTATGTGTTAGAATAAATCTTAAAAATAAATGATTTCAACCAACATACCGTCGATTACTGGCTGCCCACTCATGAAGATGATACCGTGTGTTGCGATAAGGTGTGAGCAGCTTTGAGCAGCTCCCAAAGCCGGCATCTGCCACCCAGTATCGACCCTCTCCAAGAAGCAACCCTCCATGCTGCACAGCCTGGTCATAGAGCGTGCTATCAGCAATACTCCCCTCCCAACCCACCATCATAAAGACAAAAAACATGTTGAAATCACAGATTGCCAATATGTTTTGTGTCAAGTTGCCCTCCCGATCCCACCACCGACCATGAGTAAGTGCTGGGGGACGGACAGGGAGATGGCTGCCATCAATTGCTCCACGACAATCCTTGAAAAATGGACAAAGCTTTGGATCTCGGCAGATACGCTCCGGAATGATGTCATCAGGTGGAAGCTTCATATACGTGGAAGAGAATGCGGAGGAGAGGAGTGCATCGAGAACCACATGGAATGAACTATATAGTAACATAGTTCAATGGTATACAAACAGTATTTGCTTTGAAATATACTTACCGGGAGATTGTTTCGTTGCTTCTCTGAAAGCGCTCAGCAGCCTGTCGTATCGAGCAATTTGTGACTGCTTGGTAGAGGAAGATTGCAAGTTGCTCTGTGGTGTCGATGTACCGCCGGGGAGCAAGGCCACCAAGGTGGATCAGCTCGTGTTCCAACCGCCGGAAGACATGAGCTGGGGTTCCAAGGCTGTCTTTCATACGGTCTCGGTGCCCATTGATTAGTTCTTGCACCCATTGACGTCCTGAGAGTACCGAGGTATGATACGGCTCGGGATTGAGCCGATTCCAGGTCTCTTCTATAGCCGCTAGGGCTGTCGCCACAGTCACAATGGCAGTGATAGCAGCTGTCACACGTCTACGGCGCTGGACATGGGCTATGTGGGTTGGTTGCGGAGCTTGATGAGCAGATGAAGAGCTTCTTGTGCGAACCATGGAGAGAAGGGGGTGGACCGTGAATGCTTGCCAGTGAACAACGGACCATAGTGGATTGCATTTGAAAGCGCTAAATACATCCGAATATGCCGGAAACTTCTTCCCGCAACAACTTTTCCAAACCGTCGTACGGCACGTGATGAAGCACCGGTGCCTCTACATCTCACATTTTTGCCGAACAGGCCCTAAGTGATCTCTGGAGGAGGGCAGTGTCAAAGGCCACTTACTCTAACTCATCAGGGTACCTAAACGTTTCGGAAGAGGTATCATATAATGCTCGCTGGCTCAGGCTTAAAACACCGGACTGATGGATGGGAAGACTGACACAGTGTCGAGGCTAGGACGGACGAAGGTTGGATCAGAAGCCCCGAAGACGCCAATCCGAGATGCGGGATTTGAGTGGCTCGGGCGTGACATCCTTTAAACCCTTCCGAAGCATGTTATGATGCCTTGTAGTAGAGGCGGGACCCCGAGTCCCTCAGGTATCATTCCTGGGGCGGCGTTTGGAAAACATCAGTTAGAAATGGTCGGAGGCTGTTCATAGGAAATGGAATTGAGTGTGCTGGAGTCGGGGATGATGCGATGATGGGCTGATGCTTGGGGGACTGGGACTGCTTAGTGACACGTCCTTGTGGGACCGATATTCGTTCGACAACGACGTACGTGTACTGAGGATACGTGATGCTCACTAAGAACGGAGACTGGGTGAGGTCATGGGCCATGGGACTGGTTGCGATGGTGGATATACATGAATGGATGCGGGGGGCGGGGGTAAGCGATGGCGAATAGTGTACGTTATACCGTAGCCAGACAGCTGCGGGAGTAGAGTGACCGGAGAGTGGGCAAGAACCGCATCAAGGGTGGGACAGCCCACGGGTCGGTGGAGACGTCGGTTGGAAATTTGCGCAGCCAAGGTTTGTGCAGAGAACGGACGATGTCCAGGACGAGAAGATCAACAGATTCAACACCGCGGTCGGACGGAGGATGTGTCCGTAACAATCTGGGTGCGGTTGATGCGACGCCACTCGGAGACTAGGAAATGACGTCTGCTGGTGTTGAACTGAAGCCGTTCCCGAGACTGGAGTGGGACTTGTTGGCCTGAGGTGTACTTAAGTACTGTGTACACGGTGCCTATTAGTATGACTATGACGAGGTGGAGTGGGTGGGCCCATGATAATTGGCTGGGCGGAATGAGCAGGAACGCAAGCCGTGGAGATAAGGTGCTTGATGGTTGTCCGTATGTGGCAAGGCGGGGCGTAAATCTGATCTCGGTCATTTGGAGCAGGTTCAGGGACATGCTTATGCTCTTGGTCAGTGTTGTCCGCTGGATCTACTTACTTACCTTAGCCTATCCTGATACGCTATAGGAGGAGAAGGCCGCGGGAAAGAGACGGGGGAGAGTCCAACGGAGTGGGGAGTCGGGACGGGCTGGGAAGATGGGACGGTTACAGGGTCCGGGTGCCATCAGAGAGGAAGATTGTGGGCCTGATTTGGGTGTGGGAGCAGAAGGGGGAGCATGCGGTCTATTTGCGACACTGTCGCCCGAATGTTTTCTGTGCGGCTCAGGCGATGACGCGCCCTGGATGATATTATTATCTGGCGTGCCCGAGCACCTCCGCCGGGTCCGCTTCCTGTCTCGGTCGGTCACCGTCTGCCCTTCACGACATCTCCTCTCAGACTCATTGTTCCTCATCATTCGTTCCTTCTCGCCCTTCCTTCTTGTCTTTCCTTCCTCTCCTCCCCCCGTCCACCACCATGTCCGACTCTCCGCCCCTCCTCAATCCCTTCGACGACTCCAATGGCCGTTCCTCCAAATCCTCCGTCTCCCCCTCCCCCTCCCTCCAGGGTTCTACCTTTCGTCTCGTCTCAGACCGCTCTTCCGGTCCCTTCCCTTCAATAGCCCGACGCCTTACCTCTTACGGAAGCAACCCCTCCCTTTCAGCCGCGTCCGACTCTCCTTACCTGGGTACGAGCCGTCCACTCTCTCTTGGTGATCAGGTGCGTCCTCCCCCCGCCGCCAGGCGCGCTACACCATCTTAATCGAATGGAACTCGTTCCCAGTACACGCTCCCACCAGACCCCCAAACATGGGGAACTCGCCTTCTACCCGAGGACAAGGAAGAAGACGACGATCTCCACAGGCCGGATCCGCAGGCGCAGAAAGAGGGAATTTGGGCGGACAAGGGCGGCGACGTCTTCTCATCCAGAGGCATCGTAAACCTAGGCGCCCTCGTCCTCCTCATCATGGGCATAATGGTTCTCTTGTGAGTCCTTTCGTCTCCTCTGACCTCACCTTCCGCCTTTCGCGTCGTTTCGCGCTGCGCAAGCCGGCAGTCGCGTGTACACTGTGGTGCGCCTGCCTCGCACTTTCTAGGCCATTCGCTCCCACCAGCCTTGGCAGCGAAGGCATCCGTGCTTCCCAGGCTCTTCTAGCCGCTATCAAGTTGGCTGCGCGTGGACGAATGTCCTTGGTACTACCACAGGCCCGCTCATCGGCGAGACTGTGTTGTCAGAGTGACATAGTGTGACTTCAGACTATCGCCGTTCTACGTTACGCCGTCTTGGCTTGATGTCCTACCGCCTTCTTTGGAACCGGTTCGATATTTCCGCAGCAGATGTTCTAACGCGTGCAACAGTGTCGGATACCCTATCATTACTGCCGTGACACGAAAAGAGTTGAGCAATCTGGGCGCGTTCAATTTGGGTGGTATCAATGCCTCGGGCCAGGTGAGTGAGGTCCCCGGCCACTTCGGCCTTTGCCATGTCAATATATCCTGAACGCCAGCGTAGGTTCCGGACATCCCAGGCCACCGTGGTCTGATTGACGTGGACACTCCCAAATCCGCGTACCAGAAAACGAGTTGGCGCACTGGTGAACAGCTCGAGCTGGTGTTCTCAGACGAGTTTAACGTAGATGGCCGGACATTCTACCCCGGGGACGACCCGTATTGGGAGGCCGTGGATCTTCACTACTGGGCAACTAACAACCTAGAATGGTACGATCCAGAGGCCATCGCCACTCAGGACGGGAACCTAGAGATCACACTGTCGAAGAAGGAGACACATGACCTGCATTATCAAGGTGGTAAGTGCATCTCATTGCTTCGTGGCTATCTTCGCCACGTTCTTTGACATGTCCATCCTTGTCTTCCTCTAGGAATGATGTCGACGTGGAACAAGTTTTGCTTCACGGGTGGCTATATTGAGGCCAACGTCACGCTTCCCGGTGTGAGCAACATTCTTGGCCTTTGGCCCGCCATATGGACAATGGGCAACTTGGGCCGTGCTGGGTATGGCGCGACCCTGGAAGGAACGGTACGTCGTATTTGCTCTATCGGTCAATTGACCTATTCAACGTTTCCACCATTCTGCCTCGGTGTTCTTATGGAACTTTGGCGACTACTGTGCCTCCATGCTTCTTCTACCGATCGTAACGGTGCCAACCACGTCTTGCAGTGGCCGTACACGTACGACACGTGCGACATCGGCACTGTCAAGAACCAGACCATTAACAAGCAGCCGGTGGCAGCTACCGTTAACGGCGACACCGGCCATAATGGCATTCTGTCATTCCTTCCCGGACAACGACTCTCCCGGTGCACATGCGACGGTGAGGCCCATCCAGGGCCGAAGCACTCGGACGGCACTTTCGTTGGCAGGTCGGCGCCAGAGATCGATATATTCGAGGCGCAAATCGACCAAAACACGCTTATTGCAGGGGTTTCTCAGAGTGCGCAGTGGGCGGTGAGTATTCCACCCATGTGTTGTCGCTTATGCGGGCGCCGATGCTGATTACCCGTCGGCGCTTTTTGCCACAGCCATTCAATCATGCATACATTTGGTTGAACACGAGCGCGAACGAGATCATCACCGACCCCTCGATCTCAAAGCAGAACACGTTTGCCGGCAGTGTGACACAACAGGCCACCTCCGTTGTGTCAGACACGGACCCCAACTGCTACGAATACGAGACTGGGTGTTATTCGATCTATGGCTTTGAGTACCACCCAGGCTTCGAGGACGGGGTACGTGGCTATCTCGGGTTGTAGGATGATGAGGCATTGATGATTGATTTGTTAAGTACATAACCTGGATTTCGAACAACAAGGTCTCGTGGACCCTGAACGGTCCAGGCATGGGCCCAGACGATTTGGTAGAGATACAGGAGCGCCCTGTTCCCGGCGAGCCCATGGTGAGTTTAACCTTCATCCCGCTTGCTTGCGTTTTGGCTTCGGTTTGGAATGCGCACTGACGCCAACTCCAAATTCCGGTGCGGCAGTACATCATCGCCAACCTGGGAATGTCGTACAACTTCGGGCCGGTCGATCTCGACCACCTGCCGTTCCCCGTGCATCTCAAGATTGACTACATTCGCGTGTACCAGCCGTCGAACGCCATCAACATTGGGTGCGACCCCAAGGACTACCCCACGGCCTCATACATCGAGCAATTTGCGGAGGCATACTCAAATCCGAACCTTACAACGTGGGTTGACGACTTTCATCAACCGTGGCCGAAGAACAGCTTCTTGGGCCAATGTTGACCGTAGCCCTGCCCGCATCTGCTGTAGTTTCGTCTCTTCGAGCCTATACCCCGATCTGCCACACGTTTACGACCCCTGGGGCGCCCGGCCTTCTCCACCGTCCTGCTCCCTGCCATCTCCCGCCCCCTTCGTCTTCTCTCGCATTTGCTCTACAGATACCGCTATCCTCACTCATGGTACCCCGCAAGTTCGTGCAGTTATCCGCTTCGCTTCATTTCCGCGCCCTCGATCATCACCCTGTAGCCTCCTGCTTCATCACATCCGGCGCCGCGCGCCACACCTAACATCCTCCCCATCCCCCTGTCACACCTTCACCCTCGCATCTGACATTTTTCCTTTCACTTGCATATCCCATCGACGATACCGACATATCCGTTTCGAGGCCCCTCTCCCTTCCAGGCCGGTGGAGCCCTCGTGCTCTACGCCCGCGTTCTCGCGTACCTTGCGGGACCCAAGCCACCCCTCCCTCACGCTCACGCTCACTCACCCGCGGTGCTCTTGCTTGTCCCCTTCGTTGATCGAACTCACGCCTGCCCTGGCACTTCGCACTGGCACCTGTCTCGGACTATACACATATGGTTCGCACGGACGGCGGTTCGGGCAGCACATACATATCACACACGTACATGCATGCGGACTAGGACCGTTGTACCGCACATACATCCACCACCATTATAGATCACCATGTAATTACCCGTCTTTACTGTCGTCGTGGAGGAGTCCGACGTCGGTTAACTAATATTTCTGCAGCCCGAGGATGGACTTCTGGTTCTGATTATCATAGTGCTGCCAGGCGGGGGAGGGAAGCCGCTGTCGATGAACTCGAACGTGTCGGACTACTTACCTAGTACTGCGCCTTCGAATTCGGGACACGCGCGATCGTTTGCGGACGATCGCATCCATATACATACCATTGTATACATTAGACATGATGTAGATGTACATAGCTACTGGCGCCGATCATAGGTTGTTTATAGGTTGCTTGGTACTCAAAATACAGTGTTCCATAGTGTGTGTAACCGCTTCGGGTCAGCTTGTTTGACTCGAGCCAGGAACGCGCGTGGTAGCCTTGAGGCTCCCGGAGAACGATGTAGCTTGGCAACACGGTCACGTCGTGTAGAAGCCGGATGCTTACACTCTACGAACTCTCGCGGGGGAAGAGAATCCAGAGCGGAGGGCAACGCGAATCCGCCGGCTACGCAATTACGACACGAATAGATTCAGAATACTTGCTGTCCCCGGGGCTCCCATTGCAAAACGAGGAGCCGCCGCACCAATCACACCCCACCTTCCAATACTTAACCAGTGACGGTGTACACGGGGCTCGGACGTGCCCGCCGGGCCCTGGCCAGCTAAGCAACCACGTTCCCGTTTCCTTCTGGCGCGCCCGCAGACCCGGGCCTCGGTACCCGCGGCATGAAGGAGCGCCGATTGAGGACAAGGCCTTTGAGGGCGCGGATGTCCCGCCGGACTTCCTCCTCCTCGGGCGTGAGCGGCGCCCCGAGCCCGAGCCCGGGCGCGCGGAAGCCGGTGGGGAGCGCGTAGGTCTGCGTGGTGATGTAGCCGGTGAGGTCGGAGAGCGCTTGGAACGTGCGCTGGTATTTGGGCTGCGTGGATGAGGGCGGGGGTAGTGCGGTCTTCAGGGAGGCGAGGGAGGTGAGGATGGGAGGTTCTGGTGGGGGTGTAGGCGATATGTATGTCCAAACTGTGTCTGGGGAGGGTGTAGGGGCAGCGGAAGCATTGGACGGAGAGGGTGTGCTTGACGGCGGTGTAGACTCGGCGGGTTGGAACATTGATGTCGTTGTGAGTGTTTGCCAAAGGTTATCCTGGAGAAAAGTATATGAATCGGTCCAAGTGGCGGGGAATGTAGAAAGAGCGTACCTCGTGCTGGGAACCTTCTTCCGCAACCCAAGGGAACTTGGCCTCTAATGCGTGGAATAACTCAGCAGATGTCGCCTTTCGGTCAGCCTTTGAGTGATCCTCGATGGCACAACGGAGCATAGTGATTGGAGGTATGTCCTGTGAGTCCCCAGCCGCAAGCACAAGCTGATCCAACCCATGGCACTCTGCGTACTTCGCTGCTTCACGGAAAGGTTCAGGTTGGGGAAGAAGGGCAAATGTTGCGCGCTGTGTCTCTTTTAGTTCTTCGAGCGACCGCGTCATACGTTCAAGGAGGACGCTGCGGTGAGAGCGAAGGGATATGCGGGCATGGAATGTCTGGGCAATCTTGGGATAGAGGAAACGCTATAGTATTAGGTGAGCACAAATCAGTCCTCGTTGAAAGTGGAGGGTTGGGCACGCACGAAGTATGCGAGTAGGAGCACTACGGAGCCCCCGGTTACCCATGAGAATATGCGAAGGACGTTGAGCAAGAGATAGGGGACTCGAGAAGGTGGAGGTTTGGGATACGTTCGGGGAGGTAGAGGCGGGGCAGGGAGTGGCTGATGAGAAGAGACTTGAGATAACGCACAAAGACTAGTAGGTGCAGGACGTACCACTTCGCGCAGCAAACCATCGATCTCGACATCGGACAGACCCTTATCCGCAAGGAACTTCCGCTTGGCGGTAATGTCTTCGTGTCGAACTTGCGGGGAAGTTAGAAATACGCGTGCTCGTTGTAATAGCTCTGTCCGGTCCGTAGGCGTTGGTGGGAGAGCTTGCGGTTGTGTGGAAGGAACGTCGCACGGGTTGCCTGCAGGGACATCCACTGGAGGCTGGGGAGCCTGCGCGTCCTGAGAGTCGGGACCCTTGTCTTCGCTAGTCATGGGCCGTCTACCTTGGGATAATGCCGATGGTGTAACAGTCAGGACTCTTCGAGTTGCAGACTCGCCAGGATACGGAGAGTGGAAGGCCCGGGAGGAGGATAGCCGCCGGCCCGAAGTTCATGTCACGGCAGACTTTGTGGCTTACCGGCACCGCGTCGGCGTGTACTTTACGCACAGTCGCGTGCATAATCATATTGCCCTATCTCCAGTGGCCTTTCGCATATATCTACTTCTCCACCTTTCTTCTCCCCCCCACCTATCTTTTCTCCCTTCACCGACCATGGGGGGTACTCACGATCCCGAGAAGGTCTCTCTGCTTGACGGTAGCGAACGCGATGATGAACACTCTCGTTTCAGTCGTGGTCCCCATGGTTGGAGACGCTTCAGGACTTTGGTTGTCCTTGGAGCTATGTATGCCATATACGCCCTCACTACACGCGCCGTGATCTTTGCGATGGGGCCCAGCCATCATGACAGAACTCATCATGGTCTTTCTTGGGCCCATGGAGCAGCTTGGAAGTACCAAAGCTCGTTGGGGAGCCCCGAGAAAGTGGAGGAGCTCTACCTGTAAGTGTCCTCTTTCTGCCCCACCTTTCGCAGCGTCTCAACACTGTCCGAATGAGCATAGCTCGGTCCCGGACCCCGCCTCCGCCCTTGCTGCCTCTCGTGAATACGCGACGCACCCCCACATTGCTGGCTCTGGCGAGGACCTGGACGATGCTAAGGTCATCCTGAAACTCTTCCAGGACGAGTTCGGCATTCATGCGTCCGAGGAGCTCCCTCTCTACCACGCGGGCTCCCCCGAGTCGCGCGCCGCAACCCTCGACATTGGGAATACCCGCCGCCCCAAGGCATGGATTGACCAGTACTTCCCTGTAATGAACACCCCTCTCGATCGCGCGCTTTCTATTCTCGGGGAAAATGGGCAGCCCGAGTGGGAGGCCGACCTAGTGGAAGATGGCGACCCGCGCGACCCCGATGCCGCAAAGTACCGCGATGCGATCCCCACGTTCCATGGGCTGAGCGCGGATGGTGATGTGGAAGGTCAGCTGGTGTATGTGAACTACGGGCGAAAGGAGGACTACGACGAACTCGTCGCAAAGGGTGTGGATTTCACCGGCAAGATTGTCCTGGCGCGTTATGGCGCTGTTTTCCGCGGTTTGAAGGTTTGTCACACCCTTCTTCCTGTACGCCTGAGTTCCTTGGTTGCTGACAAGGTGAGGATAGATCAAAGGTGCGGAGGACCTTGGCGCTGTCGGTGTGCTCATCTACTCTGACCCGCGCGACGACGGTGCTGTGACCGTTGAGAACGGGTACAAGGCATACCCCGAGGGCCCTGCACGTAACCCCACTTCCGTGCAGCGGGGGAGCGTCCAGTACATCTCGCTGTATCCAGGCGATCCCACAACTCCTGGTTCCCCCGCCTACGAGAACGCAACGCGCACAGAGGGCGAAAACATACCCAAGATCCCCAGTCTACCGATCTCGTGGGCTAATGCTCAACGGTTGCTGAAGGAGATATCCGGCAGCGATGCTGAGGCTGCGTTCGAGTTGAACGGAAAGGCTACCGAGAAGACGGTCAAGCTCGTTAACCACGGTCAGGACAATTCAGCATCTAGTGTCATGAATACATCGCTGACCCGTCTGCATAGTTGATACTCGAGTCATACCCATTTGGAATACCATGGCCGCCCTCCCTGGTCATATCAAGAACGAGACAGTGATTATTGGCTGTCATCGCGATGGCAAGTGGAATTTACATATTTGGACCTCGATGCATACTGACATGTGGCATAGCATGGGTGATGGGTGGTGCTGACCCTACCTCTGGGACCGTATCTATTCATGAGGTTGTCCGTGGTTTCGGCGCCCTTTTGAAGAACGGTTGGAAGCCTTTGCGCAATGTCGTATTTGCTAGTTGGGACGCTGAAGAGGTACGCACTAGGGGCGATTTCTCCCTTTGCGTTGATCAAATGTCTCATTTCCGCCGTGCATGTAGTATGGCTTGATTGGTAGCACTGAATGGGCGGAGGATTTCCCCGAATGGATCACTGAGAATGTTGTCGCATATATCAACCTTGGTCAGAATCCAAGAGCAACTCTTCTATCCAAGTGGTCTACTAACCTAGCTATTGCTACGTAGATGTGTCCAGTGCCGGTTCCCGGTGGAACGCTGGCGGATCTCCATCGCTCGCGCATTTGATTCGTGCTGCTGCGCTCGACGTTCCGCACCCGACTGATCCTGGTCGGACTTTGTGGGATGCGCGACAGGATGTTGGTCCGTATGGCGGTATTGCACACCCGGAGGCCGTTGAGAGGTTCCTTGAGCAGAACCGTATCGCCCAGTCCGATCTCGGCGTCCCTCCACTGGGATCCGGGAGTGATTTCACGCCATTCCTCCAACGTCTTGGTGTGAGTGATATATACAGGAGTCAACGGTCGTGTATGAGGAGTTTCTGATCTTGAAAACAGATTGCGAGCATGGACCAGGGATTCGGCGGCACCCCGACGGACGCGCCGTACCACTACCACTCTATCTACGATTCGCAGACCTGGCAGGAGACGTATGCTGACCCGGGTTTCTTCCGCCACACCGCCGTTGCAAAGCATCTCGGTCTGGTCGCGCTCCGCTTGATCGACTCCTTCATCCTCCCGCTCAACACCACTCACTATGCATCTGAACTAGACAGCTACCTCGACAAGGTGGAAGCCATCAGCTCTTCGATCAACGCAAATGCAGACTTCCTCGGCCTCCGCAAGAGCATTGTCCGTCTTTGGGCTGCGAGCTTGGCGCTCGACGAGGAGAAGGAGGAGGCGGAGAAGAAGTTCCGCGAGCTCCTCGACAAGATTCCCGCTAGACACGCTCAGGCTGCCACTGATACTCCTCACCCCCACGCCCACGATGAGAAGGAATACGCACTCTCTCACGGGCATGGACACGCCCATTGTGCCCTCCACCGCCATGCTCACGAGCACGGCTCGCATTTCAACGGCTTCCCGGTCTCGGACTGGCTGAAGAAACTTCTGGAGAAGATCTTTGGGCACGGATTCCCGCCGGGCCCCATTGGTGACTTCATTAAGGCTGCGAAGCGGGTGCAGGCGGCGAACACGAAGCTGGCTGCGTTCGAACGCGGGTTCATCTCGGAGGAGGGCATCAAGGACCGGGAGTGGTACAGGCACCTAGGCGTCGCGCCGGGCAAGTGGCTCGGTACGTGTTTCCCCCCACCTCCTTCTCCTTCTCCGCGCCTTCGCCTTCGCAATTCCAATTACAGCGGTCCTCTTCCTGCTCTGTTTGAGTATCGTTTGCATTTGTACTGCGCTGGCGGCAATTGCGGTTCCGCTTGAGCGCGACGGGGAGCCGCAGAAGATGCTGATAGTGTTTTCGCAGGTTACGGAGCGACGACTCTGCCGTCGATCACCGAGGCGTTGACTTTCGATGGGAACGCGACGCTGGCGGAGCTGGAGGCGAGCCGTGTAGGAGCGCTCCTGGACAAGCTCACGGAAACGATCAAGGTGTAAGAGCTGGCTGCAGTAGAGGAAATATGATGTATTGGTGTTGTGGTGTGTTCCTTTCCGTCCTTTCGCGCGACATAGGTCACTATGAGAGATACCCGTTAACACCTGCACGCACATCCTCACTGACTTGGTGCGACGTGTGCCACCAGTGTTGTGCACGGTGGAAAACCCAGTGTGCCCTGCTGGCCAATGACGTCACGCGACAGACGGGTGCCCGATTGGGTGCGCGCCAGGCTTGTCGGAGGGCCGTGCAGGGGTCTCTTCCTCCTCCGCCTTCCACTCCCTCCCGTTCTCACAATCGCAGCCTCCCGATCCAATACGGCACCACACTCGACGCCAACCATTGCACGCCTGAATTACCCGGCCGGCTTTAGCCCACGGTGACTCGGGACACGCAGACTCGAAATATTCCACCCTGTGATGTCACCAGACGTCCACGTCTTGCTTCGTAAACCACGCGCATATAAACCGCCCCCCCCACCTCTCCCCCGGTGACATAACCAGGTCTTCTCGACACCCGACACTCGCGCAGCACGCTGAGATAGGATCTCACCAAGTTCACAATTGTAGCTCTCCATGGATCCGTTCAACAAGCCCAAAGGCCCTTCGCCGCACTACTCGCTTTACCAGCGTGAGATATTCAAGCTCGGGGGTGAGGCGGGGATCTGTACGTCCTTACCCTGTCACTGGGGTTTCGTGACGCGCTCACGTACTGGACAGTGCCCAGTTTCTCTGTTCACCCCGAGGAACTCCAGGAGTCGACCAAGAAGAAGCTCAACGATCGTGGATACTTCTATGCCAACTCCAACGCGGGCCTCGGCTGGACTGACAGGGCGAACAGGTATGAGAGTCCTGCACGTTTCAAGTAGCATATATGCGCGTATTCATCAGACTCTCTTCAATAGGGAGGCATTCTACAGGTGGCGCATCATTCCTCGCACCTGCGTCGACACCAGCACTCGCGATTTGACGAGTAAGTACCGTTACCACTGTCGCCCCCTCACGGGAGCCTGAAGAGTTCATAGCGATCATCTTTGGGCACAAGATCCCCGTCCCCATCATGTTTGCGCCCATCGGTATCAACAAGCTTTACTCGCCCCTCGGTGAGCTCGTCCCGGCGCGTGTTGCAGGAGAACTCGGAATGCCCGTGAGCACTTGGCCAATACTTCTACATAATCAACCGGTTTTCCCATCTGACTCTGGGTACTCTAGTACTGCCTGTCGACCGCGTCGTCCCAGCCAATTGAAGAAGTAGCTCGCGTTAATGACGAAGCGGCATCCGACAAGAACGAGAGTAACATCGTGCATCAGTACGATGGTATGTCGATTGTTCTGCGCAAAGGCTCAACATATTCTGACATCCTCACAGGACCCAATGGCGGAAACGCTAAGAGCCCTCGCTTCTTCCAGCTTTATATGTCCCACGACGATGAAGTGGTATGAGTGCTTCCACTATCCATACTCGTAACAACACTGATACCGATTCTCCATAGACCCTGTCCCTGCTCAACCGCGCGTGGAAGTCGGGCTTCGACGTTCTTATGCTCACTACCGACACCTGGCAGCTCGGCTGGCGTCCGACCGATATCGATATTGCGAACTACACGTATGTCTTCCCTCTTCCCTGACACAGATCGGTGCACTAATTCAATGCCACGGCTTACAGGTTCTACTACCCTGGCACTCCTGGCAACGAGTTGGGCGAGTCCGACCCCGCGTTCATGGTCAAGTACGGCGCCGACCTCGCGAAAGACAAGGGCCGCTGGATCGACTCCAGTGTATGGCACGGCAAGCCCCACACGTGGGAGAAGGTCCGTTGGCTCATCGGTGCATGGAAGAAGATCTCGAACGGACGACCGTTCGTCATCAAGGGCATTCAAAGCGTTTCTGACGCGCGCCGCGCGCTCGAGATCGGCTGCGAGGGCATCGTCGTCACGAACCACGCCGGTCGCCAGGTCGATGGCGCGGTGGGCAGCCTGGAGGTGCTCCCAGAGATCGTTGAGGCTGTGGGAGATAGTGTGTATCATCTGTTGCCCCATATCGTGGGAACGCCTTGCTTAGACTCGTACATGGGTTTGCCCTTGCAGAAATGACCATCATCTTCGACTCGGGAATCCGCACTGGCGCGGATGTCTTCAAGGCTATTGCCCTCGGAGCGCACGTCGTAATGATCGGTCGTATGTTTGTGTGGGGCATGTCGCACGAAGGCGTGCACGGCTGTAGGCATGTCATCAAGAGTCTCCTCGCGGACCTCGACATCCTAATGTCCGTTGCCGGATACCGATCGATCACCGAGGACGTCTTCAAGAACAAGGAAGCGCTGCGTTACTCTCCGAGCGGAGTGCCTCCGGGCCCCGGAGAGCATGCGAGGTTATGAACCGTTTGTGCAGTGTTGTTGGAGAGCGTGGGACATGGATATGGATCTTCAATGACTTCTCTTCAGTTTCGGAATGATATGGCCACTCCTTTCAATAGGATTGGGATCATGAAGGTCCTGAGGGTTGCGGAAAACCATCGGAGTCATCAAGGATATCACAATACTCGATGCATCTATATGGCTCAGGGGACAGTGGATCGCGGGCTGCGGACAAACTCCATTGAACCAATGCAATGATGGAGAGGTCCAACAGGCATTAGCATGTCAGCATGTCGTTCTAGGAACATCTGCCATGCGAAGAATCACACGCGCATCAGTGCCGGAACCGTTCCCTACAACTAAATCACCACCCACCTAGGGTGGTTGCATGACAACTATGGTCGGAGTCGGCTGCATGACCTTCCTGCTCTCATCCACTTCTTCTCTCACGCTACTAGCCCTCTCCTCGCTCACCTCTACCATCTCCTCCAGCGAAGGACCCTCGAAGTTCGCTCCGAGGTGGGCCCACTGCCATTGGGACAGCGACTGGCGGGAGCTGGTGAGGGATGGACTGAAGGCGCTCGCGGAGGACGGTGCGCGAGTTGAGCGCTGAGCGTGCGGAGGATGCCGAGCGCGTACGGCTTGGAGAAGACCGAAGAACTTAGAAGAGCTCAAGGTGTCCGACGGAGTTACCGGAGCCCTGTCCCGGACGGAGGTGAACATGCAGACCGACGGGAGAAGCGCGGTCTC
This sequence comes from Ganoderma resinaceum, assembly GCA_964023155.1. Classification (NCBI taxonomy): domain Eukaryota; kingdom Fungi; phylum Basidiomycota; class Agaricomycetes; order Polyporales; family Polyporaceae; genus Ganoderma; species Ganoderma resinaceum. The sequence continues at coordinate 2,671,312 of OZ026793.1, forward strand.
CATGTGAGGAAGATGAGAGTCTCCACTGTGCTCCAGGTGGGAGAGTCCAGTCTTCGTCCGCCGGAGCGAGTAGGACACTGTTGGGAGAGGTGCGGTTAGCACAGGCGGGAGGTAGAGGCGCAGACGGATCACAATTAGCGATCCGTAAACCCATGGGGGCATGCTAAACCACTCGAGCTTTGTCAGAACAACTTTTCACCACTAAGCGATTCTGAGGACATACCCACTGCACTACCTCAATCTTTCCAACCCAGCCCATCATCGTAGTGTGCATTCTGGATAGTCATCGTTGTGAACTATCGTATACGGATAGAGAAATGCGAGATACGATATATATAGAAAGCGACAGTAGTATGAATACGTATGCGTGAAAGGACATCGTGACATCTCTCTTAGAACTCGACAGTCTGCTCTCCAAGCCAACACGGATGTCAATAAATTATCGCAACGCTGCTTGCGGAGTGCGTACCTGGATAATGATGATTCCTGTCCAACGTGTGAACGAGCTCGCACAAACACCGGCCACATAGGCTGCAGGGAGAGTCACCTTGGAATAGGCACTGCATGAATGGCTGTATCAATATGGGGCCAGCGATGGCGGGGTCCAGGTGTCCACTGGCATCCACGACACAACGCCCATGGGCGGGCCCAAAGTGGCCATCTCTGGCACCACCGTCAAGGATGATAGAAAAGCGGAGGAGGGGAAAACCACATCCTGATAGTGAGAGGATAAGTTTCATACGACGCTTGGGTGGAGACGCGAGGACATTGTTTGACGACGGCCGCAATAGCCAAGAGCATAGTAGAGATGACCCGATCGAGAAAGGATGATGTGACCGCGTTGAGTAGAGCGTGAACAGCAAGGGCCTGGACGGGGAGGATAAGCTTGGAATTATATAGGGGGGGCGCTGTAGACTGCGCCATGCTAAGGACGGATTAATATGGAGTTACGCATATTCGGGAGTGAAGAGAAAGCTACAGGATATGAACAGGGGCAATCATAAGCTTATACCTCCGCTGCTCGCGCCTCGGCGACCTTGGTCTTGAGGATCTCCCACCCGCGAGGATGGACCTGCTCGCAGTGTTCGATGAGGACCTGTTGTGAGGCGTTGACGAATGGCGTCGGGGCCTCCGTCGTATGGCCACCTTGGAAACGAGACCTGCACGAAGACACATGAGAATCTGCCACGGCGCAATCGCGAAAGGGAATCATGCTATGCTGACCTGCACATTCTGCACCACTGCTTCGTCTCATCTGCATCGTCTTCATCAAAGTTAGCTTCTAAACAGTCCTCCTCGACGGTGGTCTGCTGCTCTTGCTCTTGTGGTGCCTCCTCCATCACGACGTCTTGGGCAGGAACAGGAACGGGAACAGGAACAGGAACAGGAACAGGTGCAGGCAAGGGCTGAGGTTGAACAGGTGGATGGACGCTAGCCTGCTGTTCCGCAGCAACAGCAGCGGGTGGTACTGCTGAAGCTAAGCCGAGGCTGTTTTGAGGGTTGGGGGTTGGGGCCAGCTCTGTGCGAAGCATATCAGCTCGGGCTGGCGACATCTGTCCGCCCATTCCGTTCAGACTTCTAGGTGCAGCCGGTAGGGCCGCATTTATCGACCCTGAGGGCTGGCCTGAGGGTCCCGCGGCCGGTGGCGAATCGTGATAGAACTTCCTCTTCTTCCTTACGCTGTCTTCCGCGCTTTCGTCGCTAGTGAGGTCGATGACTGCCCCCGCTAGAGAGCTGCTAGACGAGTGATTAGGAACTGGCGGGTGCATGTGAGTTCCTCTAGTCGATGGAGGTCGTGACGGGGGCGCCGACTGAGGGAAGATGGGTAACTGGCCAGTGACAGTAGGTGGTCGACTAGTCGCAGGAGTAGGTGGATTGCTAGCAGCGAGGCTCAATCCAGAGAAGTTGTTGATGGGGGACGCGGATGTAGGACTTTGCGCAAAGCCGGGTTGGCCTGAAATGAGCAGAGCCGGAGCAGAAGGTCGGCGAGGTTGTAGCATTGGAGGCAATGGAGCAGTGGAATTGACATGTGGGATCATAGGAACGGAACCGCGATGTTGGGGAAGAGGTTGGAGCGGTCGGGCACCAGGTTGCATTTGTTGCTATACTAGACAGGCTCGTCTTCAACATTATAGCAGTTTTGAATAACGCACTTGCCTGGGCAGCGAGACCCTGGTAATGCATCTTGTGGATGGGGACTAACTCGGAGAGACCATCAAAAACTGAGTATAATTGAAAGGAAGGAGGCGCACCGTGGGCAGGAAGCATCGAAGGGTGGCTTGGATGCTGTGACGGGACTGTCTGTGGGGGCAGAGGAATAGGAACACCACCTGACGGCATTCTCTCTCGCGGGGACACCATGATAGCGTTGGGCATAAATCGGGCAAGCTCTTGCCGTAGCACCACGACTTCGTTCAATCTGAAGCAGGAACCCCCTCTGTGACCGGCTCTCCCAAGGAAGAAGTACGAGGACGTACGCTGCATGCAATCTACCCGCAAACTCGTCGCGCTCGTTCGTAAGCCGTCGGACGCTCTCATGTAAGTCTGTGATGGTGCGCTTCTGCTGATCATTGGGGTCTTGGAGTAACTTCATGCGCTGATCTTGCTGCTGGATGAAGGTCGCAAGCGAGCGGTTGTCCGCATATAGCTTAGTATTATCAGACCGGAGCAGGTTGCACTGATTCTGCAAAGCGGCATATGCTTTCTTCATCTCTTGGAATTGGACGAGTAGGGTAGAGGAGTAGCCGAGCTCCTCGAGACAGGCGTTCTGCGTCTCAGCAAGGAGCGCGACAAACTCTGGATCCGCCCCCTGCGCGTCCTTTAGGGGTCCTTTAGAACTCGCCGCCCTGACCAGAGACCCGATTCAATGGATTGTACGCGACGAAACGCGAGAAGACGTACGTATGCTCTTCTGGCGCGACCTGCACCGTGGTTTCCGCCACATCTGTGGGTTCGGACATGAAAAGATCGTGTGCGATGGAAGGGGGGGAAGAGCGCAGTCAGGGGGGTGGTGGAGGAGGCGAAGAGGGGGGTAGGCCAGGTGTGAGAGTCGTCGTACGCGTCGACATTCGATGGACGACACGGCTTGGACGAGTCTCGTGTTCAACGAACGCGATCAGGGACCCCGGATACCTCATATCGCATGGGCGTTGCACCTAGATATGGTAGGTGACCTGCTAATTTTGGCCTCGGGTGGCAGCCAGAGGATCGACTGGGAGAGTTGCACGGTTGGTGCTTCCCTCGGCGTCAAGAACTTCCGAGCCAGACTCGGATAACATGGGAGCGCTTCAGTCCCAGTAATTTCCCACACATTAATATTGACTAGGAAGCATGAAACATGCACGCATAAAAGCAGATAACGAGATAGGTGATGCGCTCGCTAGCCAGCGCCGTTGTTACTACCTTGTTAGTACACCCCGCCGCTTCCAGTATACGTAGAGCTATACAAGGGGCTCTGGGATCTAGTAGACAGCAGGTAGCAGGACGGAGGCCTCGGTCAGAACCCCGCCCGAATGTATCGTAAAGAATGGATGTGTGTGTATTCGAGTCCGTGATGATAAATGGGTGGATGGTGCGGTGTGCGGTGTCCGAAGCCTAAAATGACAGTCAGAGATGGTGAGGCCGAAAAAAGATTCCGCAAGTCCTGTGGGGTGTATCCGGATGTTCCTTCCCACCGGCCATAGACTAGTGTTCCCACCCCCTCTCTCCACCTAAAGCAGAGGACAGAAAGGCGGTGGTTCGCAAACCGTGCAGACATAAAGTAATGGTCGTAACGTACGTACGAGGTTCTCTACCATGGAGATGCAAAAGGCACGAAGCCGGTGCTAGGGTGGAGGGGGAGGAGGAGACGGAGGAGGAGAGTGTGTTGGCCGGCCCCAGTCGATGGAGCTGTCCACGTTTACCACCGAGTTATACTCAGGCGCGTGCTGGTACGGCGGCGGCGGCGGTCGCCAACGATATGGCTCCAGAGCACGGCTGATGCGCGCCATCCGATCGCGCTCCTCCATCTCCTCCATCTCCCGTTCCAAATGGTGCCGGTTGAGAAGCACACCTATCCGGTCTCGCGACGGTGTGCGCTTGTACGAGTACAGACACCGGGCCAGTGCGAGAACGATGAACAGCCCCGCCGCACCCGCAAGGACCTCAAACACGATCGCGACGACGGGCTGGCCGTGCGCAGATGAGCGTGTGGACGACGGCATTGGAGTACTGGGCGAAAAGGGGTGGGGATGGCTACTACCACTAGTGTTCGGGTGCCATGTTGGGTGTGGTGTTCGGGTGTGAGGGATGACAAGGGAGTGCGAGGTCGTCGTATTGTGTTTGGTAGAGGTAGGGTCGCTTCCGTCGACATCGTTTGGGCTGGCAGGAACGAGGGGATGGGAGGACTGCGTTGGGAGTACACCCACATCGGAAGAGACAGAGGCTCTTGATGTGGAATGGACAGAAGAAGTCGAACTGTGAGTCGATATCGGGGTCGAGGAAATGGCAGTGGACGTGTCATGTTCGGACTCTGCAGGAGCAGCGCACACGAGTCTACATAATGCGCGAGTCTCAGTACAAAGCAGTAACAGCAACTTCGTGGGGACGGATCCCGGGGATCGTGATATCACACTCCCAGAACGAGGGAACGGTAGACTTACTGGAACCATATAACAAGAACAAAAATGAAGTCAATCCTCCAACTTGAACGCATGTGCCCACAAGCACTGCGTCCACGCGCACAGGTGACAAGGCGGCCGGCGGGAGATCGGACTTGAAGGAGTCGCGGGCGGCGAGGGTCTGGAGGCAGGGACCGGGCGCAGGGAGGGAAAGAAGGGAAAGAGAGGGTCAGGCAAGGGCGGCGTGCAGATTCAGATGGGAACCAATCCCTGGAGCAATACTCATGGCAGGGAAGAAGGAGGGGCGAGCGGAAGATGGCGTCTCCAGAAGGTGCGAAGTCCGTCTCCCACCAATCTCCCGCCCAAAAATACGCGTCGACAAGGAGCGCCAGCAGAATCACCAGGCTACCGGTCACGCGCACCCGCGTCACTCCCCCAGCTGCGGTGGCTGTGTCCCTCCTCAACGCCCCCACCGCTTCTCCGACGGAATCCCAGTCTTGGCTTCAACTCCTCTCCTCCATCCCATTCAGAACCACAGAGCAACCCGTTGTGATGTGGCACAATCTAGTCTCCTGCGCCAACACAGCGTCCATCTGACGCCGTCAGATATCATTCTCCAACGGCAATGTGCTTTCCCGTTCCTGCCCGATGGCATTGGCAGTTGCTCACCCGTCTCGATTTGATGGACAGTCGTGCGGAGCTGCGGCGGTTGTGGTTCTTCTTCGACTCGTTCTATCAACTGAATGGGTCGTTCTAGCCCGTATCCATCAACGACTACTTAGTAAGTTAGTACCGCATATACCGTCCCCAAAGGACTTAACATTCATTATCCCGGTCTAACCCTGAGCTGTTATCGTGCACGCACGGCACCATGTTGAGTGCCGCACTGAGCTTGAGGATACGCTTCCAGCGCACTATAACAACAAGAGGTTTGATCGATATCATTACCCTATGTAGTCTGTCCTCCTAAGGGAAACTTCCATCATCGTGCCTCCGATGCCGATTGACTGAAGGACAAATCGGTCCGTGTCCTTCATAAGCACGTTTTCAACTATGGTAGAGATCCCTTGCAAGTGTTCCATGAGTAGAACAATAGTGGCTGTTATGAATGTCTTTCTCTCGGGAATGTGAGCGGTCTTGCGTTTTACAGCCATTTGAGTTCAAACTCGCGGGATATAAGGCAGTATTGCTAGGTGGCCATGCAATATCGCTAGTCCCACCGAAAAAGTTCCGTCATAGTCTCCTGATCGATATCCTGCCGTGTAGTAGTGTGAAGTCCTTACCGGTGGCGTGGTTATTTTCTACGTGCATTGCTAGAGGTGTAGTGAGAACATCGCTAGAAAGCCGCAGTGGCTCAGCCGGCCCATTTCCTGACGAAATTTGCACCATATAATGGTTATGAATTATGGAGTACTGAGTAGAACGTTTGTGTATGCATGTATATCCAATACTTTGGAGGTACCACCATTCTGGCTAGCCAGGCAAAGCCAGCCCCAAAGCTCGGCATGCATGTGCGCACTTCGCGCGCGATGCATCCAGTGGTGCATGGACCTCCCTCTTTTGTCAGGTCATATCTGACCTCACACCACAATATCACGCATGTATACCACCCGGGCGGCCTGGGCTGCTCCGAGATCGGTCATAGTAGTTCGCAGACCTGCTGGAATTGACGTCCCGGTGGTCAATCGGTGGTGAAAGAGTTATGCGCTCAGAATGGGGTCTGGAAGCTCCCTATTCAAGTTTCTGGTTGTCAGCTGTCAAGCATATCGGACACAGGCTCCGATGTCCCTAAGTCAGGTTTCCTACCTACCTGTCTCAGCTCGCATTTCGCTACGATTCAGAGACACCCGAGCACGCATGAGGCTTCTCTGAGGTTTCTGATTGCTCGGAGTAAGTAAATACTTATCGTGTCGGAGGGGGGGAAGAACCAAGGACCCCGTTCTAATGCCTTCCGGGACGTTGATCATGACATTCCGCAGGTCGCCGCGGGACGGGGCTGCCTTAGTACAATCCATATTCCGGCCGCTCGCCGTGAGAATCGACGGAGAGGGATGCTTTCTCGGGATGCAAAGGAGGCGCGCGTCTCAGGAACCCGACTATGATGTGATGGTCTGAACTCGCGAGAAAAACCGGTTCTCAAAGTCTAGGTAAGTAATACCGAACGGTTGTGGTCCGTCGGGTCATATTCTCCTCCTGAAACTCTTACTGAGAAATTGAACACTTTTAAGGCGGTAGTTGGGCCTCTTCACGAGGATGAAGTGGTTAGAGTACTGCCAACACGCACGGCTCTGACCCTGAGTTGCCACATACAGCTCGCGATCGTACGACGTGAGTAGACAACCTGAGTGTCATGGAGTCCACTTGAAACAAAGCATGACTTGCCCAGGGTTCTATCCTGACCTGTGACCACACAAGGCGCCAAGGACTATTGGCAGGCTGCCGACGCTCTTCGTAAGCCATACTTACAATGATTGCGACATGGTGATGACGAGGGGCAGCTGCTTAGCTATGCACATCTACAGGTACAGTCAGTGATTTGGTCGGACTCAGGTCCCAGGGAAGGATGATTTTCGGGAAGCCCTCAATGTCATTTACCTGGGACACGCAACCATGAAAACACTGTACATATCGTGACAACATTACTGTCTGAATTACTGATGTGTTCAGTGCAAAAGTGGTCTGCGGCGATGGCGGCGTTTGCAAGAGAAGTGGCGGTCCGCTTCGGACTGGAAAATGCCGTGGCCTATCGCGTGATTACGTGACTGGATCGGGAAAGTCGAGAAGAATTCCGGCCGAGGTCCCAAAGAGGGCAACAATTTCAGCTGAGGGATGTGCTTCCAGTCATTTCCTGCGCCTTACCCCTTCGCTACATCGGCTTATACTTATACCAACCCACCCTTGCGTCCCTCTCCTCTCACCACACTTCTCACTTGCAGCTTCAACTACCCCAACGTCCGAGCCCGAGGCTTCTAGCTCTAGTTCCGTCTGCCTCCGGTGTCACCCCTCCCCCTTCTTCGCCCTCTGGAACGAAATGTCGTGCCATGACAATCATCGAGGCATTGAGGTCTCCCTCGCGGATCTCGAGTTGCTCGATATGCTCACCGCGCCGGTGGTCCCGAGCCCGCATGAACTGACGAAGAAGGGGACCTACAAGCGCAGAGACTCCGACCTTGATCCCTTGCTTCTCGCCGCTGCGGCCTCCTATGGTCATGTCACCCGGAACCACTATGCCCACGACTTCTTTCCTGCCGTCGGAGATCCACGCGCGGAGGGCGCGTACGATTGGACGAAATGGCAGCCCGGAAGTCTCTCAGCACGGCCGGAGCGCAAGGTCCGCTTCAAATACGAGAGCAGGCAGGCACCTCGCTCTCATAGGTTGAAGCAAGTGGGTTTGGAGGGGAAGGAAAATGGAACAGTGAGGACGCCTTCTACGCCTTTGCGCGCCACGGACAATCTCCCGTTACCCGCTCCGAAGTCCGCTGCCCGCCAATCCCATTCGTCCTCAGCTTCCCATGTCGCGAGCCCACAGCTTCCCCGTAGTCCCCAGGTCGAGGTGAAGTGCATGGCTCGCACGCGTGTTCCTACCCCCCATGGGCCCGTCTTCCTCCATCTATATCATAACAACCGAGACAACAAGGAGCACCTCGCGATCGTTGTAGACCCTGCACAGCTGCAGGACGATATCCCACAGCTCGCACCCTCCATTCGTAGCCAGACACTCGATGCTATCTGGTCGGACTCCGAGACCGAGATGGAAAGGATCACCAGAGGGGCGTACGTCGGACGCCTTTCCAAGGATTCACGAACGCCGTCGCGACCATCAGTAGAGTGCATGGACACATCCATCCTAGACATTATACCCCCACCTCTCATTCGGATCCACTCCGAGTGCTTCACTGGTGAAACCATCGGTAGCATGCGCTGCGACTGTGGTGAGCAACTGGATGAGGCTATCCGTCAAATCGCCCTCCCCGTCACCGTCCCCGACCCCTCCGATCGCGCACGCACCGTAACCATCCCAGGCCGCGGTGCCATCATCTACATGCGTCAGGAAGGCCGTGGCATCGGCCTTCTGTCCAAAATACGCGCATACAACCTGCAGGACCTCGGGCACGACACCGTCACCGCGAACATCATGCTCGGCCACAGGGCGGACGAGCGTGGGTACGAGGTTGCGAGCGCGATCTTGCGCGACCTCGGTTTGGGCCCGGATGGGCTGGAGAGCGTTCGGCTGTTGACGAACAACCCGGACAAGATGCATGCGCTGGAGAAGGAGGGCATTCGGATTGTCGAGCGGGTCCCGATGGTGCCGCGGTCGTGGCAGCGCCGGCAACAGCATAAGCTCGGGCATCACTTGGCGGGTGGGCGTAGCCAGGAGGACGAGAAAGTGACGGGTGCGACAATGATTGGAGGAGGGGAGGTGTACGGGGAGGATTTGGACAAGTATCTGCGAACGAAAGTCTTGCGTATGGGCCACATGCTTCCTCTACTCTCAGACGCCTCAGATTAATCAGGGGGGTTTGTAACGTATTTGTTGTGTATTAGAATATGGGCGTAGGGAGCTTACTGATTGTTGTAATACCACAATTCTCCATGAATGAACAAGATAAGCGTATGGTGCGCAGTCGAAGGGTTGCGGAAACCTTGTGAGATGAAGCTTAATGGAGTCTCCGAGCCGGCGCTTCTGGGGTCCCAGGCTTGCCACATACGAATCTGCAGAAACATACCGCTCTTCCTCTACAACCCCCTCCACGATGTCTATGTTTGACCCCCTCTCTGTTCCCAACTTTCCCCAGGACGAACCACCATGGCCAACGACGCCTCATAGCCCGAATGATCCCATACCCAATCTTCCACGGCCTTCTCCCCATCACCAAGAGTCGCGAGGCCCTGCGGCAGGCTTGTACGGGAGAGAACCACAAATCTATGGTCAACCCGAACCGGGCCTAATTTCCCCGCGAGTGCATACATCTTCAAATGGACAACCGTTCGAGAAGAAGGAGCCGTATCTGCGAGTACGAATCACGTCCCTCGACCGCAACAGGCGGGACGTTCTCATTAAGTTCGACGCACAGGTGCGCATTCGGGTTTTCCTGTCCTCACACCCTCTATTTCCCCCTTGTTTTACGTGACCCCATATCTAACCTGCGACAAATTTGTCCGTGGCAGACGAACCTCTCGAACTTCACCGGCACGACGTACCGCAACGTCTCGCGCTCCTATCTCGAGTTCCAGCAGTTCTACGAGGCCGTCATCCAGAACAACCCGCAGACCATTGTACCTGCTCTCCCGCTCGCGCGCACGTCCGCGCCGACGGACGAGGAGGACGATCGACTCGTCAAGATCATGCTCCAGCGCTGGCTTACGCGCGTCTGCGAGGACCCCATCCTCATCCACGAGGAGGAGCTCCGCTCGTTCATCGAGAGCGACTTCGGGTACCAGCCGACGCCGAACACGCGCAAAAAGGCGTCGAGCGGGTTCAGCCTCATCCGCCGCGGCGTGCCGGACGAGGACGAGGAGCTGCAGAGGGCGCGCTTCGAGCTGACGAAGATGGAGGGCCAGTTCTTCGATGCGGCCAAGGCTATTGATAAGCTTGCGCGAGCTCGGAAATGTACGTGTCCCTGGATCTACGGGTCGTCGAAGGACAAGATAGACTGATAGTCGTGTGCTACAGCTATCGCGGGCGTCAAGGCGGAGATGGGCAACAAGCTACTGAACGTCTCAACCACGGAGGCGCACCCCCCGCTGGGGAACGCCATGGCGAAGATTGCGCGTGTTTATCACAGCCTTGCGGACTTAGACCAGGCGCAAGGTATCAGCGAATGTGTCATCGTAGGGGACTCATTGGGCTATCAAGGACTCAATGCGCGGTCGGCGAAGGAGACATTGCAGCAGAGGACCGGCGTTCTAGAAGAATACCAAGCAGCCGTGAAGGCTACGATCTCTAAGCGGAGAAATATGGAGCGATTGAAGGCAAGCAACAACATCAGTCCCCAAAGGGTTGATGAGGCGCTTGAAGAGATGGAGGAGGTGCGTCTCAAGTTGGAGTTAGATCGAATATGCATACCTAAACTGTGGCGTTTTCATCTCAGGCGAACAAGTACGAGCAAATTCTTGCTCGTCGGGCCGAGGGTATATCTCAGAACCTCCATCGCGCTCTGGACAGACACAAGCGGCTGGTCACTGAGGATGTTACGGCCGCGCTGGTGGAACATGTGAGATCCACTATAATGTATGAGCGACAGCACCTACGGGAACTCGAAGCACTACGGATGGACGTGGCAAACGCAGACAAGAAGCATGCGCCGCAGAAGCTCGTCAGCGCGCCTCGGCCGAGCTACATTCCCCCGTTGGAGGACTTCTCTAAACCGGCTATCCCGCGACCATCGTCCGGGCCTCCATCGAACTCGCCACGCCCGACCTCGTATAACGTTCCTCCGCCACTGAGCGCTACGGCATCCATGCACAACCCGCCTGTAGGTGGCCCTCCTATCACCGTTAGCGCATCCACGAATGGGTCATCACAGGGACCTCTTTCTCCCGGCGGCGTATCGTCCCCAGTACGTGGTCCGCTTTTGCCTCAGTCGCCCGGTGCAGGTCCTTCTTCCTCTCCAGCGCCATCACAGTCATCCTTCGCGCCTCCCTTGGGGAATGGTCCACCCCTTGGTGGGCGCTTCATCGACGGCACGAAGTCGATGTTCGTCAAGTCGCCTACCTCGCCTCTCGCTGCATCCGCAAGCACACCTATCAAGTCCGCGGGTCTGCCCCCAGGTTCCGCATCCACAGTAGCCTATTCTGGCCTTCCGACACCAATCTCGCCTCTTCATGGCACCGTGTCAGGACCCTCTTCTGCCGTTCCGTCTCCCACCACCCACCCTCTTACAGGCGGAGGCGATCCACTCTCGGCGTCGATGTTTGTCACGCCTAGCCATGCCTCTGCGAATGGCCGGTCGAACTCTGTGTCGGCGGCCAACGACGGGCTGGACCCGCTCGGAATGGCTCGGCCTGCTTATATGTCCGCCTCGGTCCGCGTGCCGACGCGTCCGCGGTTGGATGCGAAGGAGGCTGCCAGTAAACTCGCCAGCATGTTCTAGGATATCCCAATCTCAATGCCCCACAACCTGAACGCCTCTGTTGCGTTGCTACACGGGGGTGCCAAGCGCCTCAGGGATTGATACCTAATGACGATGATTCCATCTGCTATAGTCCATACATGTCGGTGATGTTACATGATATGCAATTTATTACGGCTGGACAACAAACATTGGCCTTGCTTCTTCCCGGCCTGTAGCATTAACGAGATGGAATCGCTCCTGGCGGCCATAGACGAACTGCCACTTCTCCGTGGTCGCATTCCAGAAGGCGTTCTCCTCTACCCGGAAGCGGAGTGTCTCGTTACGCTCCTCTACGAAGTGGTAGGCATAGAGCTCGATGCTGTAATATGTGTTGGGCAGGATAGGCAGTTCGCCCAAGACCGGGACGAACTCAGGCAGGTTTGTGAACCCTAGATAACGTAGTCAGTCGATGAAACGGGAGACCATGCTGACCAACCCCTACCCATGACGGCTCCAGGCGCGTGGCCCCAGTCTCCGATAGGGTGCGAATAGATTTGGCCCTGGATTCCCTCCACCGTCATCTGCTCCAGGGAATCCTTGAGGACCTGATTCCCCGTCTTCCCCGCTCGCATGTTCTCCAGCACGATGTTCTGCATCCGGTTCGCCTTCTGCATGCCGACTTTGAGGCCGGGGAGCGCGTCGGTCTCGTTCTGGGACGTGCGGAGCACGTATGCCATGTGTTGCACGTCTGTGTTCAGACCCATGGCAGTGATGCCGAAGTCAACGTGGAGGAGGTCGCCCTCCTTGATGACGTCCTTCGTGCCCGCCCAGCCGGGGAAGGACTCAGGCGTGATCACGGAGACGCGGGGATGGTTCCAGGTGGTCACGTTCAGTAGGAGCATCTTCTCGCGGTACCACCACTCGACGTCCTTGGGATATCAATTGAGAACTCAGCGCAGGTCCTATCAGCCCAGTAGTAAGGAATCTCTTACCTCGGTTGTCGTGACCCCTGGTGTAATCACGTTCTCGCTGAAGGCTTCCTCAATGAGGGCCCATGTAATCTCCTGTAAATCCCGGTAGTACTGAAGCTGTCCGGGCACCCTCGACGCGATATACTCAACGGCGAGCATGGGCTCGTTCACCTCGCGTAGGTCGAGCCACCTCTCGCCGAGCGCCTCCGCCAGGGCTTCGTACTCGCCGACGTGCAGGCCGCCGCCGAATGCGATCTCCTTGTCCGTGTTCAGCGCGATCCGGCGGGCCTTGTACGTCTTGAAGATGCTGGAGAGCTCCGCCCAGACGGCGCCCGTGTTGTCCACCCAGCGCAGCGGATTGGGCTGTCCGGCGAGGGAGGACGTATTGGTGTGGAAAAGGAGCACGGTGCGGCGGTGCGGAGCGTACTCTGTCGCGCCCTTGACGGACCACCAGAGGGTGTCCTCGGCATATTCGCGCTGGCTGATCTAGGATGCAATGGTTAGTAGGATCGCGCACGGTGTACATTGGATGCGTGAAGAGACTCACCAACCACGCGTCGACGCTGTACCTGTTCAGGAGCGAAGGAATGCTCTCTAGACGCTCGTCCCGCCAGTTGTCCACGATCGCGGCTTGGTCGCGAAGCGAGGGCGGCCGTATATACCGCGCGGGCGCGAGAGGATGAAGCTGAGCATAGACAATGCTCAGCAATATCGTTACTACTTGGAGGAACGCGAAAACCCGCAACATGGTCGTTCAGCAGGAAGTATCGACGCTGATATGTCCTGGAGCGGAACCTCGCTAAAGGGGGATCGCGTTGGATCGCGGGAATGCAATCGCCTTGGCCAGCCTGAAAGATTAGATGGCAAGCGCTCAAACTAAGGCGCATCAGTCGAACATGACCCGCCGACACCACCAGCGATCACGACTGGATTCATCGGAATGTATGCGCAAAAATCCATGCTACATTGATCTTTTTACTTCTTAGTCGTCCATGCCTACAAGGAGCTTTTCAAGATCTCCACAACCTTGTCACCCAGCTCCTTGGTCGAGACACTTCCACCCAAGTCAGCAGTTCTGAGCTCGAACCCTCCCGTCGTCTTGGTATCGAGGGCCTTGCGCACCGCGCTCTCGATTGCCTGTGCGCACTTCTCGAGACCGAGGGAGTACCGGAGGAGCATGGCAGCACTGAGAATGGTGCCGATCGGGTTGGCGATGCCTTTGCCCGCAATGTCTGGGGCCGAACCGTGGATGGGTTCGTAGAGACCAGATGTCGGCTTGAAATCTGGCGAGGTGGCATCCGCGACGGAAGGGGCACCGGCAAGCGAAGCAGAGGGGAGGAGGCCGAGGGATCCAGGAATAACACTTGACTCGTCCGAAAGACTAAAAGTGGCAGCGTATCGGTCAGCAAAAGAAGGAAGACTATTGAGATTAGGTGGGACTAACATATCGCCGAAGAGGTTCTCAGTCAGAATGACACCGTTGAGCTTTTTCGGGCTCGCGACGATAAACATAGAGGCCGAATCGACGAAGTGATGGTCAAGCGCGAGCTGGGGGTATTCCGCCTGCAGCGTCTCTGTGACGACCTTTCGCCACAGACGGGAGCTAGCGAGTACGTTCGCTTTGTCGATAGAATGAATGGGGAGGGGAGGGTTCGCCTGGAGGGCTATTTGTGCCGCGACGCGTGTGATACGCTGCACTTCTGGGACACTGTATATCATAGTGTCCCAGGCAGTGTCTGCATCTGCTCCCGCACCAAGTTCCTGCCGCGTGCCGAAATAGGCACCGCCGATGAGTTCGCGCACAACGATGATGTTCACACCCTCGGCGACAGAGGGCTTCAGGGGGGAATTGGCAAGGAGGGAGTCGGATGCAAAGTTCGCGGGGCGAATGTTGGCATAGAGGCCAAGAGCTTTGCGAAGCGCGAGGAGACCTTGTTCAGGACGGATCTTGCTGTTGACTCCCCACTTCGGGCCACCAATTGAACCTGGGTTGTGCGATAAAGCGAGATGAGAGCATGAGAGGCAACGAGCGCAGTGTAATATACGTACCCATAAGGATCGCGTCCGCTTCTTGGCATGCCTTGAGCGTCGATGCGGGCAGAGGTTCACCAGTAGAGTCAATCGCGCACCCTCCGAAGTCGTGTGATTCGAGCTTGATCTCCACATCCTGGGATGCTGCTGATATCACCTCAAGGACGCGAACGGCCTGAGCGACAACCTCAGGGCCTACGAGAGTTGTGTGAGATTCCTTGCAGAACGCAATGAAGGTGAGGCGCACCGATTCCGTCTCCGGGGAGAACGACGACGCGGAAGCTAGTCGGACAGTGTACCAAGTTTGAGTGACCTAAGAAGACTAGGAAGTGGTCTCTTGACTTACGACTTCTTTGCCATTTTTCGGGGTTTGCTGAAGCTTGGGTTGGGTGAGCGCGGTTTGAAGGTGCCCTGAGCGGCGAGTGCAGTATAAAATGACTCGAGGACAGAGTCCGTCGGCCGTCCGGCTTCACGCGCCCCAAGTCGTCGTTGATTATGACGCACTGATGGCGATGTCCGCCATCTAATCTCATCTCAGCGCCTTGTAATGGTCAAAGATCTAGATCCACATATAGCACTTCCTCCTCACACGTGATCCAATTTTTTTGTCTTCTCCCATCCGCCTCCGGATCTCTATGGCATCTCTAGCATCGTCGGCGGCCTCCAACGGCCGAGCGCATGCGTGCAAACATCTTGTGCTCGATGCTGGACCACTTCTGTCGCTATCGCCATTACGTGGGCTTGCGCAGACATACTACACCGTTCCACAGGTCCTGGGTGAATTGAAGGACAAGAATGCCCGTGAACACTTCGAACGCCTCGGATTGTCTGCCGGGGTCAGCATCGCAGTCAAGGCGCCCATGACAGCATCAGTAGCGCACGGTGAGTGCGTTCTAAACGTATGAATTTGATATGCTCAAGTGCAATCGTAGTCATCCAGTGGGCTAAGAAGACCGGAGACTATTCTGTCCTATCTCATGCTGATCTCTGTATCCTCGCCCTCACGTACGAGCTCGATCAGGAAGAGAAGAACAAGACCGATGAATCGAGGCAAACCGGCGAACCTGGCGACCAGGCACCCCCAGAAGAGTCTAAGGGCCCTACGGACCTGGAGTCTATTCAGGCGAAGGTGGAAGAAGGTCCCGAGGAGATTGAGGAAGTGGATGCGGGGGTCCCAGACATTGAGGAGCCGTTGACGTCCGACGCTGAAGAGCCTCCACCATCGGCTACCGGGGACGAGGACGAGGATGAGAACAACCATTCACCCCAAGCGTTCGAGCCGCTCAATGTAGAGCTACAGCCCGTACGAGATGAAGATATACCAGACCAACCCTCTTCTTCCCCCCTTCCCGAATCGTCACATCCTCAGCCTGCAGAATCCTGTCCTAAGGGGCCGACGGGCCCCGTCGCCGAGAGCGCGCCCCTCTACGACGATCCATCCGACGATGATGACGGCGAGGGAGAGTGGATCACACCCTCTAACGTCGCATTGCACAAGTCCCGTGCTCTCGACCTCCTGCCCTCCGAAGGACCCGCACGGAAGGGAAAGCAAAAGCAGGGGGTAATACCCGTCGGATGCATGACCGCCGATTTCGCGATGCAAAACGTGCTGCTGCAGATGGGCCTGGGTCTCGTCGGCGTCGAGGGCAAGCGGATAGAGCGCGTCAAGAGCTGGGTTCTCAGATGTCACGCTTGTTTCAAGTACGTTGTTTCACTGACTTGAAATCTTCGGAACTCCTGCCCATCATCTTCGCTCACAGAATATGTAAGGATGCATCGCGCAAATTCTGCCCTGCATGCGGGAACCCCGCCCTCCTCCGAGCATCCGTCACCATCTCCTCGCCCAACGCGGGCCCCAATACCCCCGCGATGCAGGTGCACCTCAAGAAGAATTTCCAGTTCAAAACGCGCGGCACGATCTACTCGATCCCTGCGCCAAAGCCGGGGTCTGCCAAGACCGGCCCTGGGGAAGGGTTGGTTTTGCGCGAGGACCAGGCGGCGTGGCAGCGGGCGAAGAAGCAGGCGGATGGGAAGCGGGAGAAGGAGGAGAAGCGGATGCTCAACAGCGCGAGCAGGAGCGCGGAGATGGGGCAGGGTGGGATGGTGATGGGGAGCTGGATGGACCCCGATTGGGTCCCAGAGATTTTGAGTGCCGGTGCGGGCGGGAAGGGGAGGAGTATGAAGACGAGGGGTTTCGATGGAGACATGCCCACAATTGGGTACGGAAGGAAGAATCCGAACGAGAGGAAGAGGAAGAAGTGATACTGGCGGAGGTGAGAGAGCAAAGGAACGTACTACACTGGAGTGGGCGAGCACGACGCGCTTTAGACCGAAGCATCATCTTGAGAAGTAGTCCAGAGGTTGGTTGTAATACATGGTTGTTGTAAGACGCGCCTTCATGAAATACCCTCCATTACGTGCCCAAGCTGCGGTTCATGAACCTCCTCTTCTGGAACGACATCCACCACTTGCTAGGCTTGCCCGTGCCGTCTGCATACAACTTCTCAACGAGTCGCAATGCGAGTTCTTGCCGTACTTGGGTGAGGTAACCACGGAGGTACTCTGCGACGAAGGGGAAGATATATGACATGGGAATTATGGATAGAGAGCAATCACACTCACCAGCATCCGCGCGACTCTCTGGTGGTGCGTAGTGCGCGTTGAGGGCAAAGTTGGCGTCTCCAGGGATAGGGAAGTTGTCCACCGAGAGGGTGTTGAGCACCTTGGTCGCCTCGATCTGGTTCGGGACCGTCTTTGCAGTGCCGATCTTGGCGAGACAGTCGGAGACGTAGAGGATGAGGATAATGAGGAGACGATCGGCGGGGCCCTTGATCTCGAAGTTGCGGAAGAGGGAGTTGGCGCGGAAGAGGTCAAGCGTCTCGTCGATGATGTCTGCTTCTGAAGGATCCGCTGAAAAATAAG
The DNA here is from genome assembly GCA_964023155.1 of Ganoderma resinaceum. NCBI lineage: Eukaryota > Fungi > Basidiomycota > Agaricomycetes > Polyporales > Polyporaceae > Ganoderma > Ganoderma resinaceum. Next base: position 2,688,889 of record OZ026793.1, read on the forward strand.
GACAGGGATAAGGCTGGCTGCAGGAGGATGTGTTGAGGTTAGTTACACACCGATGGGAGATGGCCCACGATACTTGGATTTGATTGGGAGGATGGAGAGGTTCCCGACCTGGCGAACGTCAGGAACCTCATTTAATGATGAGTGGTATGCCTATGACCCTTTTAAGTGCTGTGTAAGTCATGCCAGCAACGGAGCACCCACGGGCATGGTGAAGGATGAGCAATTGCGGACGGTCGGAGGCGCAGCGAATGGGTTGTCGACAAGCGCCGTTATTGGCGCTCCTTTGCAAAACGGATGGGCCGGATCGAGATGCTGGCCTGCCTGATGTCATAGCGGCCCGCCAAGTTGAAGGCTAACAAAGGCCCGGCGGCTAACGTCCTCTGATTGTTCGACTGCTTGTCTCCGCTGCTGGTTTTGCCACCCCTGATATTCCTTAACTTCCCCTCGAGGACTTGCAACGAAGATTCGACACGACAATGCCGGCCGTACAAGCCGACAGCGAGGACCAGCAGCCCTGCGCTGTGACCTTCATTGATCCATCCCCAGACACGATTACCAGTACGTCTGCTAGAATCCGCAACGCGTCCCCACCATTGACTGCACCCTTTCTCAGGCCTCGTACGCCGCATAAAGACTCTCACCCTGAAGCTCCTGCCTCTGGAAGTCCCTCTGGAGACTATCAGTGACCCCACGAGTCGGATTATCACGCCGCAAGTCGTGGACGCCTACATTGCTGCGGCTGGAGACTTTGTGGACGCGGTGAGTGTCATATCCCTTTCATGTGGCTAGTATATCGCATGAACAAGCGGGATTTCGTTGTCAAAGCTACCATACTGCCTGCTGAGGGCTCACAAACTGTTCACCTTCGACGCAAACCACAACCCCGCGGACTACGGGGAAAACGAATGCAGAGGTAAGGTCAGTACACGAGCAGAGTCGGTTCAACGCTTTAACTTCTTTTTAGCCACGGCATGCGAGGTTTTAGCTCGTCGAGTAGTCCACTCCGCTCCTCCAGAGAAGATCCCAACCATAATGTGCGCTCGCTACAGACACAAGGAAGTCGATGGAGACATTAGCACCAGAACAAGTGCGTTGGAAACCGCGATTGATTCCCATTGGTATGCAGCCCTCATGTGAAATTCATCAGTATCGCACGCTAACGCTATATCCTAGTACCATATTCTTGTCGTCGAGCGAAGCGCAGGATGGTGAGGACTATTGACACTGCCGTGGATATATATGCTCACACATACTATGTATAGTGGTGCAAGACCTCTGGTGTGGTAGAACGGTTCAACTGTACGACGATAATGGGGATGTCACTTGTAAGCATCATATCCTGGTACCCATTCGCATATCGTTCGCTGATGTTGAGTGATTATTAGTTGTTCCCAATTCGGAGCTTGATCACGACAGTTTCTGGAGCCACCTCGATCCCATGCGTCTTGGGGTCCCTAGGTATCAGAATATGTTCGGCATCGTGATATGGTTCCTATTCCTCTTCGCATACTCTCAAGCTGGTGAGCCCAGTACCTACCTTTGTCATTACCGACACTCATGGACCATTGTGCAGTTCGCGAACCCTTGGACAAGTTGGATCCTAATCATCGTGATCTTGATGCCTGGGAGATCATGATGTATGCCTTGGCTCTAGCGTTCTCTTTCCAAGGTGGGTGGTTTGGGATACATTCTTGCGGTCTTTCTGCAAGCAACTCAATTGACGTCGAATAGACATCCATACAGTATGTCTAGCAGTGTTTTGTTGTCCATGGTCTGCTGAATAAAAGTTGACTGCAGATTTACAAACTCCTTACTCTGGTCTCATGGCGTGCCCTGGGATTCTGGAACATCGTGTCGTTCACCATAGACTGTCTATTGACGGCGGCCTTCGCGATGCGTATCGCCGGAATAGCGGCCATCAATGACCAACCCCAAAGTGACTTCTTGCGTTATCGGAGCTTCCAGTGCCTCAGCTTCGCTGCACCGTTACTGTGGATGAGTAAGTTCTGATTCTGGCTTGAATGCATGCATGTTTTACTGACGTGTGCATAGAACTGATCCCTATATTCGATGGTTACAAGTAAGTTGTCCTGGCGGTAATTTCACAGTTCAAAGCCTCATGGATACATCATAGGTTCATAGGGACCATGCAAATCTGTGTCGCGAGGATGCTGAAGGAGTCCGGTTTCTTTTTCTGCGTTTGTATTCTATGTTTCATCGTAACGATCTGGCGGCTCACAAGGATCCCCTCTACAGCTTCTTGCGCTGCTTGGCCTTGGCTTCCTACAGGGACTATATGCCCTCGACGCCGCTGATGGCAACACTGATCACCCGACTGAGGTTTGTCTCAGTCAGCATTCTGCTTGCTGCCAGTATTGATTGCGGTCATGACAGATTCTGAACGGTTTGGTCCAAGCGTTGTTGCAGTACGTTTTCCCGATCATAATACTTTGCAGTGGGCGTTGACGGCAGCCGGTTGAAGGTCACCTAACTATGACATGTTTATGGGCACGTCGTAAGTACTGGAACAGACGATCGTTCCACGGTCTTCTGACATGCCATAATTCAACAGGACGGCGGGGCTTATTTTGTACTATCTGTGAGTTGGTCGACATGCCGGTCTGTGTAGATTGGTGTGATGTCTCAACTAACTGCGTGGGCTAGGTGGAACGTCGCGACTGCCGTCATCCTACTCAACGTCCTCATTTCCCTGTTCGCGTCGGCATACGAGGATGTGAGCCGCATGCTATATGAATGTGACAGCAAAACGCTCCATGCTCACGAGCGATTTGCTCTTCTAGGTCGTCAATGATGCAGCTGCCGAGTACCTGACCTACTTTGCGGGCAAGGTCGTCGGCATGATCAGGGCGCCGGATGAGTTCATATATCCGCCGCCTTTCAACCTTATCGAAACGTTCTTCGTGGCTCCTCTGGAGTAAGCCCCTCCGCGATGAAAGGTTGTTCACCTGTTGAAGTGAATTATAATTCCCTAGGTACTCCCTGAGCGACGACTCATACACGAAGGTGCGCTAAAGCGTGCGTCGACAGTTAATGCTCGCTCACTGGAACTCCTGCAGCTGAACCGTTACGTGATGGGTGTGGTGTTCTTCATCCCACTGTGCGTCATCGCGCTATTCGAATCCCAACTTGATGCATCGACGCACGGATGGGTCAAGGACTGGTTCAGCTCGCCTGACGAGGGCGGGGAGGACGCACCCCACTTCCAAGACCCGGTGGTGACGGGAGAGGACGCCGAGCGTGGGCTGAAGATCTCCAAGGTCCCGTTTAGTGAAATCATCAAGCTATTCCCCGATACGACACATGTGGGTACATCTTCCCTTCCTACGTGCGTGCATGGATGTGTTGACGATTTGGTGCACAGTCGACCGAAACGGTGATGCTTAGGGAATTTAAGGACCTCCGCAACGAGCTCACGGAGCTCAGGAAGCTGGTCAAAGAGCTTGTCGCCGAGAAGAAGGCGGAGTAGCCGGAGATGGACCCAAGGGAAACACGAAGACACGGACCCCGGGCTCGGGAAATGTGTGCGGATCTCACGATGTAGTGACTGTTTGGATACTGTCTGTAGTTTCGTGTGTATAGCCGTGATGTATTCTACAGCATATTATGTTACAGCTTAGCTCGTTAATGTGGTCTAGTTTACATTGTCTGGTCCATGGAGTCGTCCGCTGGCTGTCGTGTCAACTGGGTAAGAACACCCATGCCGCGGATAAAGAATGGTCGAATTTCGTTGATCTCCATCGCACAGAGGTTGTGTAGCTTAGCCATGATATCAATAAGGTCTGGACTCATGTTTAGAGAGATTTTAGCCTACCAGCAGTTCGTTGTGGTCGAGTTTAGAAAGACCTTCGCGACTTTTTGCTTGTCGAGCTTCTCGGATGTCTTTCAGCAACGTGCGGATCCTTTCAGGATTTTGCAGGTCGTCAGATGCCCTGTAGAACAGCAAATCGTGTTCAGAATGTAATCTCGATTGCACATCAAGGTTGATGCTTACACGTCTAACAAAATCTTTGCGATCTCGGCGAAACGGAAGGGCATCTCGCTGAAGCTTGGAGATGTCGTTTCCTGTGTCAACTTTTCCTGAAGAAAATCTGTTTCCATTAAACATGAAGGTGAAAGTCAGCAGTTGATGGATACCAGAGCATGACAGATATGGCGTGCCAACGTCGAGCCATGCCGGGGGGACAACGTGGCATTTTTTCTTGAGCTTCAGGTTGGATGCCATCCAAAGTGGAACCCTGGCTTTTGTTGGTGGTCGGAGAGGCCCATATGCTCCCTAAGTAAGACATGATGTCATATCATTGACTGGTAGATATTACAGCATTGGATTAACATACAGAAATGAAAGCAGTGCGTTCCATGGACACGAGAGGGATGATCTCGACAAGCTGTTCTGACGCGACAAGCTCGAGCTCGGGAGGCGTGATCGATGTCCTGAGCGACGGTGGGAGGGCCATTATTTGGGAGGTCAAGTCACAGCAGTATTTAAATCTAGCTAGCTTTGGGACTTTGGTGCCGGTGGTTGCAAAAGCAGATGTGTGTGGCTGAGAACAAGTCGCGCAGGACGCGTCGCCAGTGACAGATGCGCGTTGCCGCGATGTGTCACGATCACGTGGGATGACGCGTGTCGCGATTGCCACGGTTGGGTTCAGATCTGAGATCGGGTGTTGCAGTTTCTCCGCCACCTCCGAGTCCGTCCACATCGCCGTCAGCCTGCGCCAGACATTTCCTTTCGCGTTCGCTGCGGCCTTAGCTTTTACTTCGTTGTCTCCTTATTCTGACAGCGATAACCCGCCTTTTCACCACACGCCTCCGCCATTCCTCCTCTCCAGGACTGGCGTGTGTGGGCAGTTGTCTCTGCCTGCCTCCTCACTCTCAACTTCATATGCGACATGCTGGGTGCCAGGACAAAACACGTATTCGCTTACGGCCGTCGCGGTCATCGGGTCGTCAACGCATACGATGACTACGACCGCACATCCAGAGACTCTGACCCAAACTCCATCAAACGCGAGAATGATGTCCCTCGCTCACGACTTCGAGAGAATACCCATCGGACGAAGGAGTCTCCGATATCCATCAAGTCTTGCTCTTCTGCTCAGGATACATCGCCCATTCTACTCAAGAAAGTGAAGAAGTCTCCTAAAGTTGCCAAGGTCGGCACAACCTCTGCGAAATCTAAACCAATCTCGCGATATCCCCTTGGTTCTATCGCCCCAAATGCACCAACGTCCCCCGCGGTACCCTCTGCGATTCGAGCTAAGCGTCGTCAGACAGTCGTAAAACCGTCCCCTCTCGTTCCACAATCTCCCGTAGTTGACGTCGACATCGTCGTTCTCGATGCTCACGGTCGGCGCGTTAGCCAAGAACATCGTACTGCCCGCGTTGACGTTCAGGCGAACGTTCTGGCCCCTGCCCAGTCCAAGAGAGCGAATATGCTTCCCCGTGGCGCAAAGTCGGGGACGGGCAAGAAGAAGAGTGAGCTCGTTGTCGTCTCCTCGGATTCTGAAGAGGACGTTCCGCTTGCTCGGCCAAAGCGAAAGGCCCGGAAGAAGGCGAAACCCATCGTCATCTCCGATTCAGAGGACGACTCTGGCAGCGACTTTGCTCCAGAGAACGCGACAGAAGATGCGAATACCTCCAACGAGGAGGTTACCTTCACCACTCCTCGCCCATGCCGCGGTGCAAAACGAGCCCAATCAGCCGTCGTTCGACCACTGTCGCTTAGTATACCTTCTCTATCCCCTACCACGCGCGTTGCGCAGCCTCCTCCAAAATCCCTGCAGCCTTCCAAAGCTCCCCCAACAGCGCCTCGTCCTTCAGTGCTCATCGCCCGCAACCTGACAGTCCCCGCTGAACTTGCGCGTCCCCAGACTCTCGCACCATTCCTATCCTTACCCGACGTCGACGTCGACGAACCTGCCGCCGGGCCCAGCAGGTCCAAGCCCCGGAAGCTAACGCCTATCCGCGTGCGTCCCGGCCGCGCCATCTTCCCTGCTCCACCGTCTCCGCCCTCCCCGACCACGCCATCCGACTTCGACTTTGATGGCACCTTCGACTTCGGGCGACTCGCGCTCTCACCGGGGGCTGTCGCGGAGGTGCAGCAACTCGAGGCAGCGCAGGCCAAGTCCCTCGTGCCCGCGTACATCCAGCCCCTTCTGGAGGAGTGCGCGCAGACGACGCCGCATGAGTTCTCCGCATTCATCGAGATGTTCCCGTTCGACCCCATCGTGCGCCTGGATGACCGCACCCGGACCTTGGGGGCGCCGAGGTTCCAGAAGATCGGTGAGGCGAGCTTCTCGGAGGTTTTCGGCATCGGGGACGTTGTTCTGAAGATCGTGCCGCTGCGCGACGAAGAGCGCGGGGACCTCGGCATGGCACCGGATGTGGAGGGCCCGCCGCCGAGTGACGCGAAAGACGTGCTGAAGGAGATTATCGTGACGCGGGCTATGGGCGCGTGCTGCTCGGGTTTCGTGGAGCTGCTGAGGGCGTATGTCGTCCGCGGGAAGTATCCGTCGGTCTTGTTGGATCTGTGGGACGAATATGTTGAGCGGAAGGGGAGCGAGAGCGTACGGCCAGGTGAGTTTATCGTTAACGTATCTCGTTATTTCCGCCGCTGAGCCTTTGATGGTGAACAGATACCTTCAGTGTGTCGCAGCTGTACGCGATCATAGTGCTGCCTAACGGAGGCCCAGACTTGGAAGCATACACCTTCAGCACGCCAACCAAGACGGGCTGGCGGCAAGCCTGTAGCGTCTTCTGGCAAGTGGCGCGTACCCTGGCCGAGGCAGAGGACTTGGTTAGCTTTGAGGTGCGCATATACCTAGCACTGACGTCGTTATGATCCTCATCAATTCGTCGTAAATAGCACCGTGACCTTCACTGGGGCCAAATACTTGTCAAGAACGTCCCAGCCAAGAGTACCACCCGCCGAAAGACCCGCATTTCAATGGACGATCCCGACCACGGCATCCTCGTCACCGTCATCGACCTCGGTCTGTCGCGCATGGACTCGCACGACAACCACGGGGAGAACGTCCACTGGACGCCGTTCGATAAGGAGACCTTCGAAGGCGAGGGCGACTACCAGTTCGACGTGTACCGCATGATGCGCACGCACAACTCTGACCGATGGGACCAGTTCCGGCCGCTGACGAACGTCATGGTGAGTCCCCCATCATCTTTGCTCCTCATCCAGGTGGGATTCTCATGACTCTATGCGCGATCCTTAGTGGCTACACTACCTCGCGCTCAAGCTCCTTCAGTCCAAGCGTCTCCGGCCGCCTGTGACGTCTCGCAAGAGCACGGCGGCACAGCCGTCGGCGGGCTTCAGCGAACGGGAGTGCTACGATTGCATGAAGGAGATCGAGGGCATCCTGCAGCAGTGTCTCGCGGGTGTCACAGCTCCAGTCCCGGTGCCGCGAAAGAAAGGGCCAGGACGCCCGCGCAAAACTCAAGCCCCTGTGAGGACGATACAGGAGCTCTCGGGACCGAGGAGTGCTGGGGAGGTCCTCGGCATGGCGAAAGCCAGGGGATGGGTTTCGTAAGGTGACTGGCACTATCAGTAACGCACCTATTCTATAAAGCTCGGACTCGGTGTATTTGGAGGATGCTTGTTGTAATAGTATATAGCCCCTCCGGGCGGTCCTGGCCACGTGCTTTAGTCAGTCGAGAGATGCTGTGGTAGGTCCTGGAGGCTACGGTAGGAATGTCGCAGGACACGCGATTTGAGGTAATCGAGGGGAGGCGAACCGTTTATTACGGTAGTTTAGACACGAATCGACTACGGGAAGGATACGATTATACCACTCCCACCTGCTATCTCGACCCTGGGTGCGAGTAAACGTGAAAATTTCGGTGTGTACGGATCCACCTGCGGGGCTGTGAGTTAGAACTATTATGTGACCCCGTAAGCAACTCACAGTCGGGGCATTGATGTCGAGGAACATTTATGCCTGCGGGGTATGATGATGCGGAGAGGTCGGATAACTCTATGTGAATTAGGCGTTCCAGGCGGTCGCAGTATGGGGCGACGAAGGCGGTGCGTCTTGATCGTCCTGGTGGGTAGTAGCCCAGGAATTTGTAGCGCTTGGATGGACAGGAGCGATGATGCTCCGAGAGCCGACGGCGGACATCATTCGTGCGACCAACTTTGATGTGTAGCAGACTAGGGTTTACAGTATCTGGAAAAGAGGAGTCGTATTTTAGGCATCGTGGAGGAGGGATATCGTACCGATGATTTCTAAGGCGTAGATGTAACCTGGTTTGTCGTTGATAGAAGGCGGTGTCGCCACCAAGTGCCGTAGGACGATTCGAGTGCGGCGAAATAACGTAGAGGGGATAAAATCTGAACAGAGTTTAGTTTAGTTCAACGGTTGAAACAGACGGGACAAAACCGTGATAGTGGATCGTCGAAGGAGGGTGTGCAGTGGATAAAGTGACCTGGGATGGCTGGAGGACGCGTTGCTCGTGCTTCTTGCAGTAATACGGCAGTTTACTGCAACGAGGGAACCGGATGACGTTCGCGAGGGGAACCAGGGCGGGACAACGGCGACCGCTTGCAGAGTAATGGCTGCAACGTGCGTATTGACGAGCATGCACCATGGAAGGGGGTGGGCGGGAAGAGGGAGGTAGGGAGTAGATCGAGGAGTGGTGCTGCAGTCAGACTTGAGCAGGAGTCGTCGGGTTAAACCCGCGAGAAAAACCCGCGAGACGAAAATGGTGAGGAGCTGGTGAGTAGCGTAGCTCGGGTTGTAGACACAAACCCGGATAAGGCATGTTTACGACGTAAGAGCAGTGAACGTCTTCAATACAAATGATACCAACCCGAGTCGTTACAGAAGCATGTGAAGTGTTGATTCGATGCGACAGTGGCTGGTGGTCTGCTTAGAGTTCGTTACCGGCAAAAACGTATGGCGGTTAAGTTGTCCTACACCGGGAGCCGTCGCGGATTACAGTGCTCGCAGAGCACGGTTGGTGTGTTGGGTAGGGGTTCTGCAGGGATAATCTGACGATGTCGTAGCAGGTTGCCGAGGGTGAATCCTGTAGAGTTATAGGTAAGATCGAAACGGGAGGCCAAGTGACTATGAGGGCGTCATAGTACGCGGTGCGGCGCCAGCCATTTAATTTGGATAGCAAGACGTGTTACGTTCATTATTGAATGTTGGAATTTGTTTCGGTAGAGGGTACCTTGTTTTTTGGGAAGTCAGCGAAGTGTAAGGCTGTATGGAGACGTCGAAGTTATGGTGACGCACATCTGTACATCATCCAGTTCGCTGAACGTCTCGAAGGATGTAGTTAAGTACGTAGAGTAACGTTGCTAGAGGCTCCTCTATTGGAGGGCGTGAATATGTTGTAGATTACTACACTGTAAAACAATCTATGTAAGAGCGGGCTTGGGGTCAGTGTTAACAGTGTGGGTCGAAACGGATACGGAAAACTTACGGCTTCTGTATTTTGTTACTACTGACCCCCCCCTGAGCGGATGGGCAATCGTGGTTAGCGTGCGTGACCATGAATTCGGTTGTGTCGTCGTGGCGATCACCGACGGATGTGTGGGCTTGAAACGCCGGTGTCTGGTCGAGTTCTGTGTGACGACGCGATTTGCTGGCATAAACAGAATGAATGCTTAGTAGGTCTCCGGGTCAGAGATAGTTGGTGCTTACATGCAAGGAACACAGTTACGCAGTAGATGCGTGGACCGTGATAGTGACCTCGCCAACCCTCATCGCCCTCCGGCCAGCCCTACCACCTCTACAGAGTAGTGTACGCGGTGCGAATGGAGTTGACGCACGCCTGTCTCGATATTTGCGTTTGTTTGTACGGCAAAAACAGGAACCTCGTCCCGATTAACCCTAACACGTGGGTTATACCCTAGAAACCAGGGCCCTTTGATGTAAGGCAAATCCCCTGACCGCGTAACAGGAACTCAACTGTCGTATACAAAAACCCGGCACACACACAGACCAGTGAATAGCATCTAAAAACAAAGGCTTCGTAATGGAACACGACGTGGCAAAGTGAGGGGAAGTACATAGCTATAGACGGCAGCGATACTAATGGGTCGTGGATAAACTCTAAACAACTTCATCTAAGTGATCGTAATGCATGGGACACGATCACGCATCACAAGGACATATAACAGGAGTGGGAGGAACAACGGACACGGTCTCGACAGTAGCAGACGGCACTGATTTCAAAGACGAGGGCCCGATTCCAAAAGGGTGAGGCTCTGTAGCGGCTTTGCTACGCACGTAGTAGGCTCCGGTCTTTAAACCTGCCCGCCAAGCACGTAACTCGATGTCCATCTACGCAGACACAATCAACCTTTATATCAAAATTAAACTACGCAGACATACCAGGAGTTCCGGTGTTGGAGCAGCGAGGAAAACGGTGAATGATTGGCTCTGGTCGATAAACGGGCCTCGATCTGCAGCCATATCCACGAGGTCGTGGGGTTCAAGTTCGAACGCGGTCCGAAACACCGCTTTCAAGTCGTCGGGAACGCTGGGTATACCCTGGACAGAGCCTACTAGCTATTTAGGGATCGATACGTTCTAAGACGAATGAGCATTTACCGTGTGCAGCCAATATGTCGGATCGCATCTGCGATGACCATAAACCCCGTTTCTTGAGAGAATTGACAAGAGATCGAGATATCTCGTTGAAGTTCCCACTCAGGATACGGTACTGAACAATGTTGCTACACCGAGTGACATAAGCACAAGCTGCCAGAGCGCGAAGAAAGGACAAACCTAAAGTACGGGTCGACGCCCTCCGAGTTACCGAAGAGCTGTGCAGTAGAAGCTGTAGGCATCTGGGCGGTCAGCACCGAATTGCGAAGTCCTTGAAAACGGATACGCTGCCGGAGGGCATCGAAGTCGAAGTGCTCAGAAGTTTGAGCGTTCCACATATCAACTTGCAGGACACCTTGGTTTGCTGGTGATCCTATCCACATATCGTATGGCTCCATCCGGCCCGCGATTTCTGTTGAGTTAGCGCGTGTCTGTAGAGACCGCACTACGGTCCGAGGTCCCGAGACTGATGGCACCTGTCAAGAGAAATAAGGTTTGTCGGAGACTCGGACCGAGCACATAGCCTCTTAGGCGCCAAGCTGCCTTTTATGGCATGTATACTGTACAGTTGCTCGGTAGCTACTCGGAATGTATCTGTGATCACAGCAGTGATCACAAGTCCCCTTATATAATCCTGTACATCAGTTAGTATATAAGGACAGCTCCCCCGGAGCTGTACAATAACACTTCTTGTTCTCTTTCCCTCACATCAATCAAACCTCAGCCTATCCAGGTGAGTTGAGGTGCGTCCGCTAGAGTTGCAGCTCGGTGTTGCCTCCGGGCACCGAGTTCAACAGGTTATGAGCCCTGGTCGACGCCATGGGAACTGCGCCGCTCACTGTGTGCTGCGACCCACTTGGCTCCCAGCTCACCGGGACATCCCTTGTCGCCGTTACGGCAGACAACCTGTGGATTGGATGTGGCGCGATTATCCGCTGCCTGCCATCCACAGCAGTGGAGTCGGATGTGGCGCGCTCGCTCGCTGCCTGCCACTCCACAGAGGGGGAACCTATGTCGGCACATTTTATTGTTGCCATCGCTGTTTGTCTTGGATGAGATTGACTGACTAGTCTCTCTTCCAGACTCTAAACACACCTTCGATCACCATGTCGAACGCGCTTTACACCGCTGTCACCAATATGCTTACTGGCCCCAACTACCAAGAGTGGCCCCTAAGCATGGAGGCCTACCTGATGTCCGTTGGACAATGGGAGGTCATCACCGACAGCGCCCCTCCTACCACCGAGGCAGAGAAGTACGCCGAGTGGAAGAAGAAGAACACCATGGCGATGGGCAGCCTCCGCCTTCGCATCAACCCGAGCATCGTGGTTGCTGCGATCGCTGGCAAGGACACCGCTAAGGAGGTCTGGGACCACCTGAAGACCACCTATGGCAAGCCCGGTATCCCACTTGTCTATCAAGACTTCCGTGCCGCTGTCAACCTCACCATTCCTGGTGATTCCAATCCCATCCCCATGCTCGACAAGCTCAGCGCACACTTCCAGCGCCTCGACACGAACAAGTTCGACATCCCCGACTACGTCAAGGGCATGATGCTCATGGCGAAACTCCCATCCACGATGGATTCGACCATTCAGGTCTACACTTCCGGCCTCAAGCCGACTGCCGCCGACCCCGCCATCAAGCAGATCACTCTCGATGGCGTTCGCCAGGCCGTCATCATGCACTGGGAACAGCGTCAGGGACGTCACGCTCAGCGCAACGAGCGCGCCGATCGCAACGATGTGAAGAAGATCAGCGCTATCAAACGCAAGGGTCCTGACCCTACCTTCAACCAACAGCAGCAGCGTCCCCGTGGACAGCAGCAGCACCAGCAGCGCCCTCAGGGGCAGCAGCAAGGTCACTCTGGACGTCCGCGTGGCATGCGCTCTAGACGAGGCCACGGTCAGCAGCAAGGTGCGCACGAACACGCGCACTTTGCCCATGTCACTGACATGCCGTCTACCACCATCACCAAGGGCCCCAACGGCCCTCTGGACCCCCGCGCCCTCATGCGCAAGCCCGTGCGTGCACACACCGGGGACAACAAGTACCCGAACATGCTACGCGCCATGGACCTCACCAACGACCTCGGAGTCACACCCACATACGAGCGCATCCGTGCACTCGAGGACATCACCAGCCCGCCACCGTCTTCACCCTCATCGACAACATCGTCGACGCCATCGCGCGTGAGCACAACCCCCGCATTCAGCCGCAGCGCATCTCCGATGATGAGTGGTGGGCACGTGTCCAACACTGGCAGAATGGCCAGGATCGTCGAGGTGGAAACCAACAACGAGGAACCAGAGGACGAGGTGCACCCTCTTCGCAACAAGCGTCGGTGCACACTTCTGGAGCGCATGACCCCCAGCATGCTCGAGGAGCGCATCGCACCTCTGGACAACCCGATGGACAATGAGTCGGACGGCGAATCCGCCATATCCCTTGGAATCACTGAAGCCGAGGAGGAATATGAAGCATTCTTCGCGAGAGCGGCACAGTTAGTCCCTTCCCCTCGCAACGAGTTGTATGCTGACTGCCTGCATCCATTTGCAGTAACTAGTGTTGCAAGTTCCTCTCGTAGTATGCGCATACCTGTAGCTACACCTGTACAAATTAGCTACAGACAATAATACATGTATTCACCGCTCATCATTCGCGGAGTGCACGCGCTGCAAGGGAAAAGGAAAAGTCAAAGAACGACCAGACTCAAACATGTGGATGCTTGATTCTGGTGCATCTATGCACTTTACGTTCTCAATGAACGACTTTGCCGACTTCCGCCATTATAAGGTCCATGAACCGCTGTTTACAGCAGATGGTGTAACATACATGACTGGTGAAGGAACAATCTTCCTTTTGCTAGAATCAGGGAAAACGTTAAAGCTGACCAGTGTCGCTTACGTTCCTAACCTGACCCACAAGCTTATCTCCATGGGAGCATTACTCCGAGATGGAATGCAGGCGCGTGCATCAACCACCAGCATCTCCTTTCATCGGAAGAATGAGCTTGTAGTTGCGTTCGAACCACGTAACTCTGGTGACACTATCTATGTCATCTATTCGCAGCCTAAATTGGCGCATAAAGCAGTCTCAGCCCTTGAAGCTGTTGACTATGATACTCTCCACCGTCGCTTAGGTCACCCTTCGCGTGATGTGTTGAGACACACTCGGAAACACACAGACAAGTGTCCAATTGTTGAAATCCCTGCAAAAGATTCGATCTGCCGAGGATGTGCGGAAGGCAAAATGCCTTCGCAAACTCACCCGCTCGATTTTCGACGTGCATCCAGACCTTTTGAGCTTGTCCATACGGACCTCAAGGATTTCCCTGTCCCCTCGTACCACAAATACAAGCACGAGATCCTGTACTATGATGACTTTACGTCGTATGTATGGACGATTGGTCTTCGTACCAAGGACACTGCACTTCAAACCACACGACAATGGCTCACATTTGTCGAAAACCAATATGGTGCAAAAGTGCAGAAGTGGAGATCTGACTCTGGAGGCGAACTTAAGTCAAGCGCCTTCACAAACATGCTCAAGGACAGAGGCATCGATATCATACCTAGCGCGCCGCATATACACCAACAAAACGGCCGCGCAGAGCGAATCATTCGTACACTCATGGATAAGGGGGAGGCTATGAGGCATGATGCCTGCATACCCCAATCCTGGTGGGAATTCTCTTTTGAACATGCAGCGCATGTATACAACAGAACACCGACGCGTCGCCTTGAATGGCGTACGCCGTTCGAAGTTCTAAATGGCTCCAAGCCTGACATTAGTCACCTCCGTGTCTTTGGATGTGGGGCTTATGTCTTTCTACCACCCGAAGTTCGTAAGAACAAATTATCACCCAAGTCGGAGCTGATGGTTTACCTCGGAGTCGGTGCTGGAGGCCATAACTACAAGTTCATGCGCATGCCAAACAATGTCGTCTTCACTGCTGCGCAAGTGCTATTTGACGAACATATGTTTCCGAAATGTCCACATGAGCGAAAGCGACAAAGGCAAAAGATTGCCCCGGAAGAGTTAGAACGCGAGAAACCTACAAACCAGGTCCCCGCTCCTTCTATTCTCCCTGATAACGATGAAGAACCACATCGTCTCCCTACAAAACTTTCTAAAAAGGACAAGGGCAAGGCGCGAGACGTCGCACCTGCACCGCTGGCTGAACCTCCTGTTCCACGCATATTGCGTAGACAATCGCTGCAGCGTGTGCCTAGCCCTGTGTCGCCGCAATCTCCTCCAGTTGAACAGTCTCGTGCGAACTCTCCACGACGACCTGTGAGAGAGCGGAAAGTACCAGTTCGTGAAGGGAATATCTATGGTGAATCACGACACCCTCTAGACATCTTCAAAGATATTGAGAAACAGACTTCGTGGAAGAAGCTGGTTGAAGAACGCGGTGAACCGAGTCGCTCTCGGCCCGCTACTGCACCACCTTCTAGGGATGAGAGGGTTCCTGGCCCTAGCTCTCCCAAATCACTTCCACGTTCACGTGACAAGTCTGCTCAACGTCACCCTTCAAAATGGAACACGCCTAGGGAACCTACCCCTATGGTTTCATCTAGTGGTAGCGACGCTGAGGATGAGCATCCTGAACCTGCAGTTGCACGCTCTAATCCTCACTCAGGCGCTCCTAGTGAACACGGTTCAGTGGCAAACTCAGAGGAAGACTCTGAGGATAACGACGATGATGACGACGAGGAATCATCTGACTATGACCAAGATGATGAGGAAGAATCAGATGCATCGTCAGACGAAGTCGAAAATGCCCTGCGTGATCCAAACAGAACTGAAGTGGCAGAACTATGCCGGAAAGGGGGAGCACACCTCATCCAGTACTTGATTTCCAAGGCTATCCCACCAGATGAGAGGGAGAAAGCCCCGCCACTTAACGTGCGCGAGTGGGCTTTTCGTGACATCGCCAGACTACCAAGCTCTGAGCGAAAGGAGTGGTTTACTGCTTGCCGCGAAGAATTAGAGGCTCTCCGCAGGCGCGATGTATATGACTTGGTTGACCGTCCGAAAGGACGAAAGGTCGTAAAGAATCGCTGGGTATTCGACGTCAAAACTGACGGTCGTAAGAAAGCCAGGCTTGTTGCGAAAGGCTTCTCCCAAGTTGAAGGCGAAGACTTCGACAAGATCTTCTCCCCTGTTGTGCGTTTCGAGACAGTCCGTCTTATTGTTGCACTCGCTGCACTTGAGAATTGGCACATATCAGGTCTCGATGTTCGCAGTGCCTATCTATATGGCAAACTCGACGAAGAGATCTACATGGAGCAGCCAGAAGGGTTCCGCACCCCTGGCACTGAGCACAAAGTCCTTAGACTTAAACGTGCTCTATATGGGCTTAAGCAGGCAGGCTTAGCATGGTGGCGCACCCTGTCTGAGTCCATGAAGTTGATGGGCTTTAAACGGCTCAGCAACGATGCAGGCCTATACATCTACAGACAACCAGATGGTCAATTTGTAGTTGTAATCGTCTATGTTGACGACGCGCTCTTTTGTGGGCCAAATCAGAAGCTTGTAGCTCGACTAAAAGCTCGCTTCATGCAGAAATGGGAATGCCGTGATCTCGGCAATGCGAAAGAATTCTTACGTATGCGAATCGTGCGCAAAGGCAGCAGTATCTACCTAGATCAATGCACCTACTTGGAGAAAGTACTGGAACGCTGCGGTATGACTAATGCACGACCAGCTCCAACCCCACTTCCTGCAGGCTATTGCCCTGAGCCCAACAAAGGGCAAGCAATGCCGGAGCTTCGCTCCAGGTATCAGACGGTCATTGGATCTCTACTATACCTCATGTTAGGGACCAGGCCAGACTTGGCGTTTGCCGTGACCAAACTATCACAGTTTGCGTCCAACCCATCTGAAGACCATCTTAATCGTGCACTCTATATCTGCCGATACCTTGTTGGAACCAAGAATTATTCTTTGGTTTACGAGGGCCGTACTCAGACCGGCCTTGTGGCTGGCACTGACTCTGATTGGGCTTCAGACCCTACTACCCGTCGATCGCAGACAGGCTTCTTTTTGAAGTTAGCGAACGGGGTCTTCTCGTGGACTTCACGTGCACAGAAGACTATTGCTCACTCCGCAACGGAAGCTGAGTATATGGCGATGAGCGATTGTAGCCGCCAAGTAGTCTGGGTTCGCAATTTACTTGCTGAGCTCGGATACTACGTCCACCACATACCTATCTCTGGAGACAACCAAGGGTCGATCTTTATCGCATCCAACCCTGTTACGGAGTCAAAGTCCAAGCACATTGATATCCGCTACCACTACATCCGAGAAGTATGTGAGAAGGGTATTGTCGATATCTTCTTCATTGATGGTAACGACAACCCTGCCGACCTGTTTACCAAGAACCTTGGTGAAGTGAAATTTCTCAAGTTTCGCTCACAACTTGGTCTCCGCTTTCCCCAGGCAGCTTAATGCGCCTATTACGCTCACATGTCCTATGCGGATACTTAGCGAGGGGGAGTGTTGAGTTAGCGCGTGTCTGTAGAGACCGCACTACGGTCCGAGGTCCCGAGACTGATGGCACCTGTCAAGAGAAATAAGGTTTGTCGGAGACTCGGACCGAGCACATAGCCTCTTAGGCGCCAAGCTGCCTTTTATGGCATGTATACTGTACAGTTGCTCGGTAGCTACTCGGAATGTATCTGTGATCACAGCAGTGATCACAAGTCCCCTTATATAATCCTGTACATCAGTTAGTATATAAGGACAGCTCCCCCGGAGCTGTACAATAACACTTCTTGTTCTCTTTCCCTCACATCAATCAAACCTCAGCCTATCCAGGTGAGTTGAGGTGCGTCCGCTAGAGTTGCAGCTCGGTGTTGCCTCCGGGCACCGAGTTCAACAATTTCGGTGCTACTCTCGAGGGCGGCGTGATAAACCGTCTCAAATATCCGAACATTCATCGCCCGGGCCGGGGAGGACGTGAAGGGCAGTTCAAGTGCGGCAAAGACATCGGCAAGGCCTTGTACACCAATTCCGATCGACCGAGTGCGATAGGCGGACACAGCCGCATCGGTAGTAGGGTAGGCTGTGACATCAATGATGCGGTCCAAGGCCTGAACGACGAGTTTGGTAACCCTGTGTAACTCGGTGTAGTCGAAAGTCCCATCTTTGTGAAGATATCGCGGCAGGCAAAGGGACGCCAGGGTACAAACAGAAGTTTCTATGGCGGACGAATATTGGATTATCTCGGTGCAAAGGTTCGACGCTTTCACAACTCCGAGGTTCATCTGGTTGTTCTTCGCTGTAAACGTAATGAGTAGGCGACGGAGGGACACTATTCAGAGTATACGAACCATTGACGTTGTCCGAGAACATAAGAAACGGGGTGCCACTTTCGCGTAAGGCCCCCGCGATTACCTCCCACAGGGACCTGGCGCGTATGGTAGCGGTAGCGAGTCCTTGACGCTCATGTTCCAAAAAAGCCGCCTCAAAAGCGTCGCCGTATAGCTCCGTCAAACCCGGGACTTGAACGGGATCGAACAAACTCCAATCCTCATTCGCCTCAAGGCGACGCATGCTTTGGAAGGTTTAAGAACACCGGGAACGGAGTAATTAGCACTCTAGTTGGCAATATAGCTCGACAACCACCTACAATATTCCAGGGATCCAGAGCGCCGGAAAAAGGTGACAAAAGCGATAGCCACTCGACGCGCGATTGGTCCGACACAGCACAAGCTTGCGGACGTCACTGTGCCAAATCGGAAGATATATAGTGGCAGAGCACGATCGATGCCGACTGGACCGCGACCAGTAGCTTGCCAAGGAATCGTACACCTTTAGGAGAGGCATTAAACCGGGATGAAGCGATCCAACCGGTCCCCTAACGACCCATGTGAGATACAGAGAATTTGCGTTGAACTTGGAGACAGCACCTACCTGGTAGCGGGGACGTCGCCCGCGCTGATTCCCACCCCACCATCCGCCACCCAGAGTGTCGACAACGCGCTGAAATTGGTGATGGCATCGTTTGCTCCGGTAGCATAAGGTTCATATATGTAACAAGAGGTGTAGTGCCGCGAGGAAAGCCCACCATTCCAGAGCACAGGAGATCCGAAGGATATCTTCTGAGTGGATAGAAGGTCGTACATCTCGAGGATGTCATCGAGAGAGTCTCCTTGAATGCCGATAGAGACCCGCATGAAAAGGAATTGAAGGCGCTCGTCAACTTCTCGTCCAGTTTTCAGTAAATACGATCGCTCGAACATGTGCAATGCCCGACTACGTGCAAGCGTTAGCGTGCGCATAATATAACATCAGTTCAAGTGCTCACTACGAGAAATCGAAGTCCCTGTGGTGAAGCACGGCAGCGTCGAGTGCGGCCGTGTGGCGACGAACGGTACGTAGAAAGTCGTCAGTGAAGAGAGGGGACGTTTCTGAGATCGAGATTAGTCAAATCGGAATGGTGGTGAGGAGAGTCGAAGGGAATACCGTTGACGTGGGAGAGTACCCAGGTAGAGAACCGCTTCGGCACACGGTTGTGCTGGTAGCACGCGTAGACACGACCGGCGAGAAGTGAATAATCCGGATGCCGAGAAGAAAACGTCGAAACAACCTCTGCGAGGAAAATCTGAAGGCGATGGGTCAGTCAACGTACGGAGAGACTCTTCACAACCTACCAAGAAGGTGTTCGAATCCATCGTATCTTCAGGTAGGCGATGCAGCAAGTCGGCGACCACCCTGTTGGAAACTACGTGTAAGCGTGCAATATGGTGTTTAGGTTACAAACAGACTGACTCTTGTATGTCAACACACTCTAGGTCCAGCCCCCAGGAAAGCTTGGAAAAATTTGGCATTGATAACAAGAGAGCGAAAGGTAACGTACAACTTGCAGGTGTCTCTTGGTCTACACAAATATGAATATATGTATGAGAAGGCGCCATCGGACGTGCACGACCTGCGTACTCACCTTCCGACTATCGAACGACTCGATGCGGCTAACAAACAGTAACGATTGACTTAGAGTGTGGTGAAGACGAGAAAGAGTTCGTACCCATCTGTTCAATAAATACTGTGAGACTGTGGAGTAACGCAAATTTGGTGCGAGTCTTACCGCGTTTTTGGATGAACGTTGTATGCGGCGAAACGACTTGCGACATGGCGGGAGTGAGGAGTGGTGGTAGCGATGAGGTTCCGTATGTGTAGCAGGATGAATTGCTGGGGGACGAAGGATAGCTGAGTCGAACCTATAAAACAGAATGCCGTGCGAGGAGGGCTGTCGGGTGTTGACGACAAGGAAGAAAACCGTAGATAGTCATTGGGCAGATGCGATGAAACCTTACACGTGGATGATCGGACATGTCGTGACGAGGAGACTCGGTAGAGACGTACTTCATGTTTGAAGGACTTGTGGCAACCCAAAAGATCGGAGGACCAAGTGCGTGTATCTATAGCATGTGGTCCGAGGCAAATCGCATGGTCGCAATTGACCAATTTACTTGGTCTCCGTTAGCATCCGTACCTGTCCTATAAAAAACGAGGGAACACACTGTAATCCATGCATGGGGGGTGTAGCAGTGCTTGAACATTGGGTGAGGGTGGGGAAACCCTCGAAGTGTTGTAACCAAGAGCGGATACCTTGGCGACGGCGATTACGGACAGTAGAATATTAGAGGATATGAGCATGAGGTAGGGATCGTGCCGAAACAGTTGTTTGATACGGAGAGGACATGGGCGAGAGGTGAGAGGGTGAGAGATGTGTGGGGGACGGATGACGTACGTACTTACGCTGGTTGACGTGGCGGTTACATTACATAACAAAATGCGCCGGGCGCCCGACGCCATGTGCGGATACAGGTCATTGTTTACGACTTAGCAACGGGCGTGACGACTTGCTTGAGGTTTTCCACCAGGCAGTCAACATGCAGACGGAGATGGATACATGATAATGAGTTGTGGTTTGTACACGGGGCACGCATAATTGTAAGATTATGGACGTAGGCTACAGAAGCGGGGAGTCCCGCAATTCCTGAAGCTGCAGGATATGGCTACTGTTGCGTGAGGAACATGTCAAATTGTACAAGCCACTTTACGTACCGACGCACAAGAAAATCGATAAAACAGCGCTCTGCTGATTGTACGTTAGTGAGCTTCATGATGTTTCGCGCAGCGTGTCGAATGACGATGACATGTCTGCGGATGGTAAGACCCCAGTTCGTATGAATCGTCTGATTGATGGCTGTGCCTGTGGAGCACCTGGTAGTAAAGATGGAGTAATGATTCTTGAGATGAAAGTGGACGTCGTTGGGCACGGTTGACACCCTTGCGCGAGAAGATCCTCGAGGATACCACCGGTTTAGCCGGGTGTCCTCTGCCCAAACAGGAGAACCCGGTTCTTCATTGAAGGGGCTATCGGCAGGAATCAGGACGAGTCGACTGGAGCCACCGCCCGCCGGATACAGGAGGCCCACAATGTGTCGTCTAATCTCGCCCTGAGAGAAAACGTCAGATGAATGATCAGAGAACGCAGTGGGAATCGAGTAACTAGCGTACCGTTTTCACCCAACGTAAGACAAGTTGGTTCCACCGAGTGATGGCCGAAAGTGCAGACGTGTTTCGTGAGCGACGAGCTTTTGACATGGGATGGGTAGTTCTGCGTTAAGAAGAACATATAAGGACCAGGGCCTACAAGGTGCATCTTGCGCAAGGACATACAAATGGCGGCTCGGAGCGCGGGTCTGTCGCCTATGAGTTGTGACACGGAACTGAAGAAGACGGGCCCAGTAAGCCGATAGTGTGGAGGGTGATACTTAAGTAGAATGGAAGTCAGTTACGCACGGGACACACTGTGTGGGTGAGCAAGAAGGTGGCGTCCTCGGAAACGATGACTTGTTTACGGGCGCAGGGTACAAGGACATAATTTGCTGTCGTGCCTGTGTTCTGGTTTGCCAAAAGAGTGAGAATCTGTTGCCAATGGAGACAGGAGGCTGTGGTAACGAACGGTAAGACGAATGCCGATCTGCTACGTATAGAGCAAATCGTCATGCGTACCAATAACAACGGGTGTGGGGTCCGGCGAACGTGGTTGCTATGCAACAAAAGAGACAAACGTAGTTGGGTAAACATAAGTGATCGCATGGCTCGAGTGGACGAGTGACATTACGCGGAGTCTGATTCGCCTTCATGCGTTCGCCATAGGCTTGAAGCTAAGGTATGAGATGTGAATCCGGAGCAAGCGTTTGGAATCGGCAGCCTGGTCCGGCATCTGAGTGCGAGGGGTTCACCTTAGCAGTAAAAGGACGAAGGGTATAAAACAACTCACACAGGCTTTGTTTTCGGCAAGTGGAACCAACTCACCACCTCCCATACTCCTGCTTGACACACTTGTTCAAGGTCTAGTACTCTAATGGACGCCGCAAACGACCTACTCGAGAAGTACAAGAAACACCCCTTCGCGAAAGGGTTATTACCTTTCCGTGCAGCACTGAGGTCTTTGGATATCCCATACCCGAAGATCTATGCGAAGCAAGATGGTCGTCAGCGTTGGGTGGTAAGTACCCGGGCGTGGTGTTTTACTACTTACAGACGATCATGTGATTGTAGATATGCGACAAGTCGACTGGGAATCCAGCGATATTTAGCCACGCGGCGGTTTTCGCGCAATGTGACCACATTGAGACGGGGAACTATGTACCTGCCGGGGAGGACATACCCATTGGTGTGGAATCGAAGGGCGTGTAAGTGTGTAATTGTCTGCAGACTGCGCAGTGTACCCACCTTACTTGAAATTTGCAGACAACACCGTGCGAACACGAAATGCTTTTACACGTACATATTTGATACGTTCGCGGATTTGAGTCTGTATGAAGGCCAATGGGTGAGTCTCCTTATCCACTATGTAGTGCAACGACTGACTTGTATGTAGATCCTAGATGACCACATGCGTAACGTGCAAGGGTTCAATCCCACGAGCCTACCTCGCCGGCCATACCTGTCCGGCCAAGACACTAGATACCGGACAAGGTTCTGGATGCAAACTCCGATGTTCGTCCGGATGGGCCCGAATGAGGTCAAAGGAACGCCTCCTGTTCACCTCCATCCGTGGGTCGTACAGGCCGATAGAGAGTCGAAAGTCTTCCGCGCTAATGCAGACAGACCGCGAGTGTGGGTGAAGAACGATGACGAGATAGCCCCAATCAGCAACCGAGTGCCCGATACGCTACAGCGAGGAGACGTTGTGGGTGTATCGTTCACTATCACGTACCATATAACGGCTACGCACTGGTTCCCTCAATATCATCCAGCGGATATCGTCGTCTTGAAGGCAACTGAAGGTGACGCGACGGACTACAGTGCGCCGGAAATAGGGTTATACGAAAGGCCGCCTCCGTCTTTCGTTGTTGTAGGTGGTGATCCCGGTCAGTGTTAACATTTTTTATCGTTGAAAGTAGAAGTCTCACGGAGGGAAATTGGCGCCATTTGACTTGTAGATGAGCATGAGGTAGACGGAGGTGGCCAGAGAAACGGTGCCAGTGGGTCCGCTGAACCCCAGGGTGATCGTGTGGAAGGTGTCGCCGAGGAAGACGTCGTGGCGAAGTCCAACCCGGACGCAAATGCAGTGAATCAGGAGTCGATAGAAGTCGAAGTTGGTGAAGGTACTTCGCGGGGCCGTTCGACGGAGACATTGGCGTCGAACATGGGAGAGCGCTCTGGATCTGGGGAAGGTGAGTGAGTAGGAGTGTGTATGATTCATTAAGTTTACTTTGAACGGCAGGATTCGAAGTCATCGGAGGAGAAGTGGCTGGTGGAGGGGGAGCATACGAGGACTTCGTGGACGTCATGGCTGAGGAGACCGGGAAACCTGCGACTCGTGGAGCTGGGAAGGCCAGTCGTTTGGGGTGGAAGCGGTCGTAGATCTTGGGGTTGCGGTATTGTGTCGGCATATACGTACTTGAGCATGCATCGTGAGCGTGAGGTAGATGTATAAGAACTAAGAAGAGGTTGGGAAATGGGTCCTTCTGCACGAAAGCGAAATACTTGTGTGTCGATTGATGCCAACAAGGCGGGGGCGGGGGTGCCACATGTTTATGAGGTGATGAAGACTGTCGTAGGAATCGCTTCTATGTAGTATTGTAGAGCTCCGGAGGGAAGAAAAGGACAGGCAGGGCCTTGAGAAGCGCAAGGTTGATATCGTGGACGGGAGTGAGTTACAGCGAGCGTTGGGGCGCCCACACACCGAGTGCGGCGTCTAAAAACGCCATGTCGTGCCTAGGTTGGGAAGGTGAATCAAAGTGGGAATAAAACGCACCTATTGTGCGGAAGACGGCTGCGCAACTCGGAACACAGAAGCAGGAATGCGTCCCTATCTAGCGTCGACACATGTTTCTTCCCTCCGTGAGACAGTAGCCACTGGTTTTGCGTAGTCTCGTATGAGTCTGCACGAGTTTTGTACTATATGAACGTGACCACCATGCCATGTGCGCGATACTTGACGTGTGTGGTAAACACGAAGTGCTGGGTCACCGCGTATGTATGGGGCCCCGGGGGGTGTTGAATGAACCTCTCACAGGGAGGGTTGTCGGAGAAGGACACCGGTCTGTCGGTGTAAGTTGGCATGGAACCACGATTAGATGTCGAGTACCGGCCCAGAGGTCCGGGCGTTGAGGAACTGGATCTAGGCTGGGCTCACTTTGACAAAATTGCTGGTATTTGTGCTACTCGAACGTGGTGGATCGTGCTCTTGACGTTGTTAACGGAATTGTGTGATTCATTCATGTCATTTAAAGCGAGATAGCAGCACTGTACTGTACAAAGGTGTTTCGACTACGTTTGCGTACTTCAATCCGAGAAGCCCGGTGCGATTTTTTCGGCGTGAACATCATGTAAGGGGAACGACGTGCGTGGCAACCGTTACCGCAAAGTTTCGGAAAGGTGATGTGACGATGTCCGATTCTGAGCTTCCTGACCGCCTGGAACTACCCCGACTTGCGGCTTGCTGTTTATGCGGTAAACCAGTGTATTGGGTTTGAATTTGTCACGCGTGGATATCCTCGTCCAGGATGTTCCGGATTTCGGTTCAGGTTGATGGCCTTTCTGGGCCCGTCGATACGAGGTTAACCTCCTGCTCGTGTGGAAATGGAAGAAGCCACTGGGTTAACCCGCTGAAAAGAACGCACCCCGTTTGAGCTACTCAACGACCTCTATATTTCCATCGCAAGATTTATCAGTGTACAAAGACAAATGCGACCTCATGAAATACACACGCATCCACCAAATGGCTTTCCACACCCCAACATCCTTGTCTGACAAGCGAAATGTCAAATTCCATGTCCCCAGTATCCACCAGGGAACGTTGACATTTCCTATTCAATGATTAGAAATACGACAAATGGTACATGCCGAGAAATAGGACTAACCCCAGGGTTGAAGAGAGCGCTCGATTGTTCCGCGGCCGAAAACGACGAGGATGATGGTCCTGCTTGGGTGACATCGATGTCGGACGAACGGTATGACGAAGGTAGACGTGGGTCGTAATTTTGCATTGGGTAGGGATGCAACATTGCGGGATTTAAAGGTACTTGGAGGCCATTCGAGGACGACGTTACCTATGCCGATGAGAGTCGAAGGATGGATGAGGACGGTTGTGTAACAGTGTACGAAAGCGTAGTATACGTACGGGTGAACCAATAGGGTACGGAAACCCTTCATTCCCCAGCCCTGTGCGAATTTGAGAACCGACATCTGCGTTAGATGGGAATACGGCGGTAGGTGGTTGGAGTCGAGCTGCGAGAAACACAGGAACGAATTGTAAGCTGCGAGAAACAGGAGATAAAATTGTGTGAACGAACGACGTGTGATACGTATATGCTGATCTAGGGGAATGGGCTCAAACCTCGGCAAAAAATGCGGCTGGGTGCGCATCATTGGCAGATTCGAAGCCCCGCTGCGTATGTTGGCCCATTGTGCAAGATCGTTGCCACGGACCAGGGTACCTCCAATGAGAGGTGTGTGAGACATGGGTGTAAGCGACGGGACAGGTACGAAGTTGGTGGGTTGCACAGCAGGAAACCCTCCTGAAGGGTTGATGGGCGCGTGGAGTTCATGGTGAGTTGTTTGGGGGGAAGTGGACGAAGTAATGGTTGGGTTAGCCTGTGAGCTATCGACATGACCTAAGGGGGCGGCGGTGTTTCCGGCATTGAACGCGTTATTGTCGGGCCCGAGGCACAAGTCGCCATCCTTATGACAAGCACGGCACGTTTTCCCGGCAACCATCGTGCACTTGAATTCTGTCAGTCAATAGAAAGGGTGGCATCGACGGCCGAAAGTCTGACGCACCTGTTTCCCTTTGATCATGCAAGCAACGCAAGACATTCCTCCACGTCGCCGGGCTGGCCCTCCTGTCGTCCGTCGGTCTTTATCCCAAATGCACAAGTCGCCCTTCGTTCGGCAAGAAAAGCACTCCGGGGGCCCGCCAAGGCACTATGAACAGGTAGTTGTACGAACGTGATCACGTAGAATTTTAGACACAATGCTTACCTTCCGTTTGACCAAACGACATGCTCTACACGCCCTCGGTTTGTTGCGACTTGAGCGAATCGGTAGCCCGTCGAGAAAGTCATCATCTAGGGTACGAAAGGGTTCGTGAGGTTAGAGCAGTCGCGCACGATAGGGCATGAGTTGCGATCACAGAAGCGGACCTTCAGGAAATCCTGGTGATAAGTAGCGGCGTCAGCTAGGAGATCGGCAGGATAGGTGGAAAGTAAGTTTCCTTACCCGACCCTAACGTATGGGGCACAGCAGGGGTAGGTTGCATCCGAGTAGATCGAGAGCCTAGGTATTGGAAAGGCTGGGAGCAAAGGAGCCATCGGGTGCCCTGTAATATTAGAAGAATCATCGGGTCGGTGACGTAACGGACATCCTCAAGACACACGAATCGTGTTAGAACACCTGAGCAAGTTTCGCAAGAGTTGCGGCCTATGGAATGCATGTGTTAGCGAAGGATACCCTCTTGCCATACCCACCGACCCGAGCCGTGATGGCACCTCGGACCAACTGCGACGCCATCCCAGAAGGTACCCACACGTCAGAAACGAGGCGCCGCGGAGGCCGTGAGCTCACGTCGCGAGATTACCCGCGGATGTTTGTTCGTCGTGTGCAGAAGGAAAACAGAAGAGAAGGGCGCACCGATGCAAACACAATCAGGGGAAGCGCACTGGATGAGCGTGGCGTGTCTGAATAAGCTCGACATGGAAGAAGCCGCACATTTTACGCGAGCCACAAAAAATAGGAAAGATGTAGGTGGCGTCGAAACGACTGCCATTTAACAACTCCGGGAGAAGGATACGTTATTGGAACCGTTATTTAATAACGTACGTAATCGGCGAATAATTGCGGAACTCCATTACACGTAAGTAACGAGATCATGATGGGGGCCTTGACCGCTAGACGACGAAGTGGGACTGAGCGAGCGAAGTGGAAAGTGAGGAGGGCAGTGGAGACCATATGCACCACGAAACGACTACAGCATAAGCGACGCCAATACCGACCGACGAGTTCCTCACCGCTTAGGGTTCATCCTCGGGATTAAGGGTAAACGCGCTCCCGTGATCGGAGACATGATATCTCCTGATATCAACTGCGCCCCATATCAATGGTTCCTCGAGCGCACAGGAAACTTTATCGTCTGTAGACAGATTCCGTTAAGCAAGGGCGACGTACTTAGTGACACTGACAGAAGACCAATAGGAGGACGTACCGCAGATCATGTCCGGCACGACGGGATCCAACAACCACGTTGACTCTACGCGGGTGATAGGCAGCACATCGGCATCTCCTCCCCACACGGTTCGGAAGTCCAGAAATAATAAGGGTTTGCTTCGGAAAACATGGGCCCCCCCTCTGTCGTCGTCTCCGAGTCCGCGCCAAGAGTCAATGGACGTGAAATGGAAGCCGTGGCCCTCATACTTCTCCCGCGCGGCGACGAGCTTCTCCGGCAGTGCAGTGTTGGCGACCAACGCCGTATCGCCGAAAGTCTCGCTCGGATAGGCACAAACGACGCCGTACGGAGTCAAGAAGTTGACAACGAGGGAGGTCCAAAAATACAGCAGCGGATTCGCGGTGTTGTCGTTTGCGCTCTGAATGACGTCGAGGCCTCGTTCCGCGCATGTAATGTAACGACGCACGGTCTTGATCCCGTGGTATGTTGACGGTGCACGAAAAGCCATGTCGGCCTGCAGCTCCACAAGATGATGGTCCTGGAGCTCCCGTACGAAGTCGTCGTATAGCGAGGCCGGAACATAAATGTCCAAATCACCTGGTTCCCAAGAATCGGTCCAACACAGGTACGCTAACGTGACAGACCCCGATATAATTGCGTGGTGGTGAACGAGAAGGCATTCGAGGTCGGTCGAACGGGTCCCGAAGAACAGGTCGAGGAAATACAAATATCGCCGGTGAAGTTCTGCGGAAACCATGGACCGGAAGACTCGGCAAGTCTGTGCGCAATGCACGAGGGACTGGGTGCTGCAATGCCGAAGTACTTCTCCTAGTGCGTCGTTGGTAAGTCTGCGACGCGTTAGGTGACCACGTGTAAGCTTATGGCATCAGAAAACACGCGTACGTCATTGGATGCTAGTGTGCACGAGAATCACAAACAACCTGCCCATGTGATAAGTCGATGGCTTCTAGAACGCTGTGAGGGGCTGAAGGGAGCTCACCAGAGGTGTTGATCTGTAGGGCCTTGCGAAAAAAATGGACGTAGTATGCGAGTTTAAATGGACTCGTGTTGCAGCATCGCGACGTGGTCAGAGGTAGCCCCACATCGCGTAAGTGACCGGAGATTCCGTACATGGCAACGGTTTGATACGTGGTAACATATGGAGGCGTGTGAGCGTGACGCAAGTATGAGGAAAATAGCATGCCGCTCACTGGTAGCGAGGAAACAGTTGTGGGCAAAGGGAAGATCGGGAGGCTCTCTTCGGGTTTCGAAGGCCCATAGATCGGTGGACCTGCAATTGTCGACAATCCCGATTAACGCGGGGACTCATGAGAAAGCCTTAGGTAGGTCGTTACTTGGGTGAACACCGAGTCACCGTTGGCGGCAATTTCGAAGCGTAAGGGCCATAACACGTTTTGAAGGCGATATCGAAGCACCGAATAGGAATATAAGCTGAAGTCTTCGGGGGAATATCTAGACACATGCATCGTACACCGTATACCATGGAAGGGGTCCCCGCAACGGTTGTGTCAATCCCGTTGTACATCCCGTTACCTCGACAGCCCAGGACTCTGAAAAAGGCACGTGGTTTTCTTAGGGGTACTCTGTACATCTCAAAGGGCGTCGACTTACCTCGTAATTTAGCGATACATCCTTATCAATGTAGGGCTGCAGATCGTCGGTGGCACGAATGCTCGCGTGAAAACACAGTGGACGGTCATCTACCCTCCGATCGGATTCCAAGGGAACTTGTGCCCCTTGGAGCAGGTGGTACCAAACATACCCGGCGTGACGGTTTTCATGCCGCGAGACGCGCTAGAGAGTCCTGTGTACTTGGTCGTCGACTATATAAAGGGGAAACGCGTTCGGGTAAGTGTTCACCCAAGGCACAAATATGGGAAAGTTTGACATACTCCATAGCCGGGCCTACTCATCGCGGTTACTGTTTGTCGCGTGGAGTCCGCAGGACGAGATGTTATTCGTGTGGAGGGGACGGTTTCACCAAACATTGACTGTCACACAGAATATTCAACGTCGATCAGCATGGAGAATATTGGAATAGCGACTACCGCGGCGACGGAGGAAGGACACGTACATGGGACCGGCAATCCAAGGGACGCAGTTTTGCTGGAGTTAGTGGCACGCGATGAATCACTAGGCCCTTCCGACGTAGTGCGCGGAGAAGAAGTTGGCAAGGCTCTTCCGGAAAGGAACATGAAGGCAAAAGAAGGTAACATGGGGATGGAACAGGATAGACGGGAACATACGACTGGCTCGTTTCTCCGGTCTGTAGAGGGCACAGGAGATATGCGCGGATCAGGGAGGGATTGTAGGAGACAACGTACTCACGACAAAACCACATGCCCCAGAGACTGCCCAGAGCATTGTGTTGATGACATGTATGCATAGAAAACCGTCAGTATGTACTTCAAGTACCGAAACTACATGCGTCGGAGGTACGAAACGAACCTGCAATGGTCACCTTGGAGAAGGGCGATCGGACCACATCCTCACAGACGTCGTTTACGAGAGAAGCAAGTATCTGAGGGTGCGGATGTAGGATGGTCAGGGACGAAAAGATTGCATGGTATGGCAATCCCGTCCACTACACTTGGCGCGCGACATGGGTGTTTGTATGTATTTGGTTCCGTCGGCATCACGGCTTGCACCCGGCGGACACCTGCTGCACAATTCGTCCACTTCCCTTCCCGTCCCTCCACGCGACTCGGTTGCTTATATATCCTTTGGGGGCTACCCATAAGACATTTCAGAGTGCGTTGTCGCAGGTATGTGTGTATTAATCGCCTGTGTTGCCGCTGCAAACTGTTGATAGGAATACCCGCAACGACGACGTCCTCTCGAATGCGGTATTTGTGCTCATGGAAATTCCGAACCAAGGTTTATCACGAGATCATCCATTTCTTCACCTCGCCCTCAGGCCTGACTCGTTGTATGAGTGGCCAACGCGACGGGTGAGTCCATGTAGCTGTATTCGTCTTCGGTATTTCAACGTTAAGAAGCCGTAGTCCCAGGTACGCCATAGCAGGGGACGCAGAATACACTGAAGCCCATATCCCGAAACCAATTCCTACAGCTCAGACCTACCGGGTCTCCCATGTTACCATACTGTAAAAATCTCCACCGGTACGTAGACGAGCAACTTTGATGAAGTTTGCTAACCATGTTGGAGAAGTAAGGCTCCGACGGGTAGGTACGCACTCGATAGGATGGGGTTAGTTAGGTGGGGGAAAGCAAGTCGGACCGCTGGTAATGAGTCGGGTACGCAGTGGAGGGGGACAATAGGTGCGCGTTGTTGCCCGTTTACGAAATGTGGCAGCAACTTACGCGTTGTTTTTCGCGGGAATGTGTAATGTCGCCCGTCACAGGTCAAATACAGCGATTGAGTGACCTTCAAGAGGCACACGCGTCGTTCATCTTCCGGTTCTGGGGCCGGCACGACTGTCAATATTGGGCAAGGATTCCAACGAATCTACGCGACAGTCGCTTTGGTGAGTTCGTCTTGATAATGAACACGTATGTGCCCGCCTGCGAACTAAAGTGGTGCGGGCGACAGGTACATAACCGGCGGGGTAAAGGGGGTTTGGCTATGACAGGGCATCCATCATCGCGAGCGTTTGACAGACTTTTTTGTGGATTAGGGTTATATAAGGGTGTATGCTGTAGGAAGGGTACGAGAAGTCAATGAGAACGAGAGTCCGGTTGGTGAGTGGGTCTCCAAGCTTTTGGTTTGCCCTTGTGTAGCCCGTCGTCTTTGGTTTTGATGTTGGGACCCCTCTCGGCAAAGCATATTACTGGACCCAAAGTTGTGAAGGGCGCAGGATAGTGTCGCACTGGCAGCAAGCGGCGTAGACGTCTGGCCCGCCCCTAAAGGACAAAGCTGGATCGTGTCAACGACGCTAGTGGGTGAAATGAATAGGTGAGCACAGGTTTCTGGCTAAGTTCTGCGGGTAGTACATGTACTTATCAACGTTTGCGCCCCTCAAAGGTCACCTGGCTTCCGTACTTAGAAGTGACAGGGGATTAGCGTACTGAAGTGCGAAGGAGGTAGGGGGGAAATTCGCCACATGTCCCACCTGCGCTGACGTAGGACGTTACCGGTGACAAAGACCGTCCCCGCCTGAGGCAAGCTGAACGTTGGGCCTTTACCGTCGACCCGTGTGGGACAACAGATACTGAGTATGTAGAGGCACTTAATTGGAACTACTGGATGGAAATATGCTTCCCAGCGTCACGTTCACTGGGTACGACACGTAGTTAAATAGATGTAGAACGCGCGAGAAGGCCCTCTAAACAAAGGTGGATATATGGGGGGACTTGGCTGATGACGTTTACACACATGGACCAAACGAACGCAGATGACATGTATTCACGCACGGACATGTTCTCGAGATGGTTAAGTACAGTAGCACGGTGATCGAGGGTTTTGGTAAATACGGTGTAAGCTGGGTTATGTAGGGAGGAAGGAGGAAGGGAGAGCCAAGAGGTTACGGAGTCAAACACGGTATGTAGACAGCATGAGGACCGTACATGTGAGTATATAGCACACCACCGTTAGAAAGAATACCTACGACCCCCGGGAGTCAGGTTTGGAGCTAAAAGACGGAAGGTACTGCTGTCGCCGGCAATGGTGTACAATGCATCGACGCCCCGAACAAAATAAGACGTATTTTCAGCGAACTGAATCAAGATAGAAGTAACGAAAGGAGGTAACACAGAATCCGATTCAATACAGTGACCCTCGCAGGTATCTGTTAACGGTAAACGCCAAGCCGTCATAGGTCCGTAAGGAGGGACGCAAGACTCACGCAGAGCCTTGTGGTCAGCAAAAAAACCGTCGAAGAAGACCACAAGAGATCCTGGATCCCCGAAGTATCTACCCTGTAGGGGGCAAACGTGGATCCTCCTCCCGCAACCCGCGGTCGCAGGTATAGCCTTGGAATAGGGACCTAGACTGTACAAGGGCCAAGCACGCGAATGAATCACGAACTCGAATCCCTTGTGTTGGAGGTGATAATGTAGAGAATGGTCCAACCAGCCCCTTGTTTCGCAGCGACTGTTGCATAGTATGCCGCAATGGTTGAGAGTCAGCCTTGGGTATGCGCACCCAAACGTCGACTCCGAGACGAAGTTCATGAGCGCCGTTGTCCAAGCTCCGCAGACGATGTCGCAGGCTGATGGGGTGCACAACTCGTAGACGATGATGACGAGGTCAGGTGTAAGCCGCAACTCCGTGATGCGAGTGATATGGCGATGAAAGGGATAGGAGGGCGGGGCGGGTTTTTCGACGCGGTTTACGATGTGGGTGGCAGTCGGGAGGAGACTTGATAGTCATCGGACGAAAGGTTCGAAAACAAGGTTACCCACCGCGATCTCCAACGTGGTATCGCAAATGGTAGGATCGTAAAGGACCTGGGCTAGCGCGGCCTCCCCAACTATGAGAGCGCCCCAACGAGTAAGGAAGCGAAGGAGACCAGTGGTGTCGGGAAAAAAACGCGCAACCAAAGCGAGGAGGGAATGTCGAAGGCCCTGTGTGGTGACCAAGTAGTTATCGCGACACGTTGCTCACCACGCGAGTATGGACGCCATTGTCATGTACTGGAAGGCAAACTGCCCCCCCAACGCTGCTCGCCTGGTAGAACTATGTAAGTCTAATTCGTCGACGTGTTTTGGGTATAACATGCATACCTGTTAGCGAATATAGGGGCATATATTATACTCTCCATCCGAAGAAGGGTCACGATGACAATGACAGGTCCGTGTGGGGTCGACGACGAACGAATGACGGTAGCAACTGGGTCGGCGCGCGTCAGTACCCACCCACAGAAAAACGCTGCAGAGAAACGCTCATAAACGGTCACGACGTACCAAGGTTAGATAACCTTAGCCGCGGTAGGATAATCGAGGGGAAGATTGGCAGAGGGTATGCGTATGGATGCGTTGCGTTGTGAGGATTACTAGGCAGGAAGGGGGCAAGGTCCCATCGAGGTTGTGAAACTGACTTCATAAACGAAGTTTAAGGCAACCTTGTGGATCGAGATGAAGGGTAGTCCTCCCCGATGGGAAACCCGAAGCACATGTGTTTACGTGAAGTCCTGACATCCGAAAACACCAGAAACATGCAGGCCCGCAAGATTACGGCGCCGGTGACACAGGTGCGCCATTTATGTCCCCGCTGCACTACCAAACCTGTGAGTGCTCTGCGTGCGGTGAACTACTAACTCGCGACATTCCCACTCCGAATGTGGATGAATAGAGTGTGTCACGGTATTAACACACAGAAACGTATTTTGCAACAGAAACCGCGAGATAGGCCATCCGTGGTTGGGGGGGGGGATTATACAGGCAGGATGAGCTTTGGTGGTGCGGGAATCGCAAAGTACGACGTCGGGAACGTAGTAAACGGTGTGCGTGTATAAGTTGACCGTCAGAGTACTGAGCGACGGGTGGCTTACAACCTGTGGTTCCCGCCGACAATATACTCCGAGTCAGGAAGTCACCAAAAATTGACCGTGGGGAATATGAAGCGAGATACGTAAGTTCTCACGCCCATATGGACATCGGTATCCCAAGTCCTGAGCCATACGTTCGGTACTGCTTTGGTTCTAGGTTAGGAAGTGGCGTCGGGTACCGTAACCTCGTGAGTCTTCCACTGATCAGCTGGAGACAGTACCCTACTAACCGGTGTTATACTACCAGTGGTTGTTTCCCATGCATGGGAGGCGTCGGCGCCACTTAATTCTCCGGTACGATAGTAGAACTGGTCGCACCTACTACAATTCACACCATCACAGGGAAGCCTGCGTTTACTCGGCAGGTGTAACCCACGGCTGTACGTGTTCAGAAGCATGGCGGGCGATGTTGACGTCCCGCAAGGCTTCGGATGTCAAGAAAGGGGTGGGAGGTGATAAGAACCCACACGCTGGCGGCACGCTACCGTCTGGGAGGTAGGTCTTGCTCCCAGCGAAGGGCCACACCTACGCGCCGGCCGATATTACATTGGGGAGGCGGAGGGGCCTCCCGCTACAGCATTCATGTCGATACCTAGCTGTGAGACGCTAGGGATATTGTAGCCATGCGAGACTATCGCTTATGCCGCTAAAACAAAATTTACGCGATGCATAGTTATGAGGGCGGTGATAAGACCATCGGCCGGTCTCGCCTATTCCGCGGCGTATAAAGGCCCCCTAGGTGGATCAAGACTTCAGAAGGTTCGACGATTCGCTCAGCTGGTTCCCAGAAGGTACCTCACCGACCGAAAATCGACACATGATACAAGCCGAACCGGAGCCTAGAGACCATATCCCACCGGCGGTCACTACTGTTCCATGTATGAATTCAGAAGACAAGACCCATATGGTCACTAATGTTCCATGTATAGATGGTGAGTCCCTATCTTTAATGCTTCCCAGAAATGTGAACATGATGCCGCATGAACAGGACTCTGTGAAACAATTTTCCGTACCTCTTCCCAGCCAAACTTTCTTCCGATTTGAAATGCAAGCTGCAGGAAAACGTAAGCATACATCTGTAATCAGCATGCCCCGCCGGTGGGATCGGTAGTTGACTAATCTTCCCAGAGAAATCCTACCGGAGTGCAGGCAAACATAAAATTTTGCCCGGCATACACCAATAGTAGCACCTGTTCATAAGCTATTTAAAGATAAATGAGAAGGCACCCTGATTTGTTGGTTCAAACTTTGGAAGAAATATTTGTTCTGAAAACCTGTGGTACTATATATGGGAGATACACACATGGTGGAAGAAATTGTCCACACTCGGCATGATAGATGTGAACTGAACCATAACGCCCTCCATCTTTACTGAAGGTGGACATGAACGAATTCCATTATGGACAAGGGTTTTTTATCAGCTCGTTTCACAGCTGATGTCAGACCCTCCCAAGTTCTGCCTCTGACTTTATAGTATATGAATTATGAGGTGTAAGTACTAGAAGGGGTGTGGTAGAATGTAGGGGAGTCTCTGTGTCGGAGTGTACAATTATAGTAGTCATGCCTCCCGGACGTCAGCGCACGAGGGCACGTTCACGCGGAGGTGTATGTCGTATTTCATACGGACACTCTGCATATCATATATGATTCCTCTTGAAGTCGCAGGGACGAAGTCCCCAAGTAAGAAATATTTATCAACCAATCAACCCATAGGTGCTTATATCATAGTCAGAGGATCCATGCAGTTAAGTCATGCCTCGGCGGAATGTGCGCGTAGCAGTTCACCAAATTCCTTTTGTTGCCCCGAGCCCCGTGGCCACGTACCCACGCATGTCTGCAGACTTGGGAGGGGCGGCGTCCCAGAGATGCAGATGGCCCGATGCTGGTGGAATGTTCACACGGGGTTCTGGCCCTGCTCAAGCCAAAGTAGTTCGATGGAGGGTCGAAGGTCGACAAGCATACGAGTAACTCTGATATTTCACGGAACAAGGGAGACTACGCATGACGCGACCATCGAAAAAGCAGCGCAAAATGTTGAAAAAATACGGACGAGGTACATCGACGAGAGTCCGGTTGCATACGAGGAGTCGAGCATGATGTCGCGACTGAACATATGGTGTAGCCGGCCGTACAGGTCACCGTATAAGAGAGGACCACATCAAGCGAAGTACGCGAAGTAGTCTCGTACATGTACAACATCATCAACCGTCATGTCCGTATAATTATTACACGCACGATTATCAAACTTGAGGACGACGACAGAACCATACCAAGGGCGTCGGAGTGCGACGTCGACATTCGCGGTAAGCCGTATGAGAGCTCGATTCGCGTTGTACTTGCCATTGAATGAGTTCGTGCAATAAAACACGTGCAGGGGGCTGTCGAGAAATTGCAACGAGCTGTCGTACCAGATGACAAATGCCTTGTATGTAGATCCCAAAGGGAAACAATGGGATAGGAGGAGGGCGTCGCCACCGATGAGAGGCGCGGGGGATGTGTTGATTGGCAGTAGTCGACAGCCTCCTAGAGGAGTCAGTCATAACTTCAATACACGCAGAACGCGGCAACACTCTGAATGAGAAAGAGGGAATCGTACCTCCGTCATGCCTCGCGTACAAGCCATTAACAACGTAGTTATACTGTGTGCCGGCCGTTCCAGAAGGCAGAGGGTGAACTATTGGAACGGAGGGTAATTGGTCGACTGCGCTCCGTGTAGGCAGTGTCACTCGACCGACATACGGATGGGTGGGAAGCAAGCGTCCATCGGAATGAGCGTTAATCGTAACGTCTTGGTTGCACGACTGGGCGTGGAGTGGCCAGTACTAAGTCCAAGAATAAGCAACGAGGGAAGGTGAACCTGATGGTATAGTCCACGCACCTTCATAAAGTGATCAGCGGAGCAGAAAGCAGGGCCCGCTCGACAACCTCCACAGTAATAGATGGTGCGCATGCCACAGACGGCGCATCGAGGGGCTTCAATGATTCGGAGGTATTCGATTGGGTGAGTGGGACCGCGCGAAGGTTGGTACGGTGCAGAAGTGAAGGACGACTCCATCGTGCATGTGGGAATGAGAGTCGTTAAGGAGGGCCGGTCGTGACAGCAATATATATGACATCTGCTGGTTATCGAGAAATCTCGAAGCGCCCACTGTGTACCGTGACGAAGGTTCGAAAAAAGAAGCTGCTGACGGCATTCACCGCAAGCACCATCTCGGCCTGAGAACGCGTTGCATGCAGGCGAAAGGGTTCGAAGATCCACATACGAGGTTTCTCAAGGCCCCGTACACCATAACTGGCCACTGTGTCACGATGATGCCTTCTAGGCAAACAATGCATCAAGTGTGCGCAACGCCACCTCCCCGATTGCCAGTGAATTTGTGTTATTCGATGTAGGACGAGTGCACAAACTAAATGCAAGAGGACATTTAGATGCTTGTTACGCTACATACGACGAGG